>OX369264.1:11776520-13053825 GCA_947284805.1 Coleophora flavipennella | reverse complement strand
GTCGTCTTAACGCCTTAACACTGTCAAAATGATTCGGTGACGAGTTTTAATGGCTCCTAAATTTTTTTTACTGCGAAAATATAAAGATTTTAAGGGCATCAAAATATTTTAACGACGGGAAAAAAATATTTTGACAGGTATTTTTCAACTACATGAAATTATGACAAAAATATTCAAGGATTCAAAATCCTTTCCTTTATGGACAAAATCATGGATGGGGTCACAATCTAAAACCCTGATCAATACGTGTTACGTAAGACACTTTAAAGTGGATTACATTAGACCCCGGCATCACAGACTATTAATAATGACGAAGGTCGAACTACCCCGTGTCTAGTGAAAGTACCTACATTTGAACCACTAACTTTTTGTGTTGACTGTCATGCTCAAATACTAGATAATATACAGGATGTTTGTTAACATAAAATTTGTTAACATTTTTACCACCATCTTATCTAAGTCTTGCCGCCAAACATCAGTGTTAACAACATTGATTTGTTCCGGCTTGAAGATAAGATATCCATTCCTCCATTGCGTTGAGGAATCTTGGTAAACCCGCTTCCATCTTCGTCATCATCGTCACTTACCATCAGGTGAGATGATGCCAAGGGTAAGGTAAATGGAACATTTATTTTTAGAAATACTCATGAAACTGAATAAAATACTTTTTCGAAAATCGCAAAAAATACTTTACTTTCTGTTTTACAGATAGATTGAGAAACAAAGCAGTCGTCGAATGCGACTCGGCTGGGCAGCGTTCGGGAAGCTTCGCAATATCTTTACGTCACTGATACCACAAATACTGAAGACAAAGGTCTTCGACCAGTGGGCATTGCCAGTGATGACATACGGAACTGAGACGTGGTTGCTTACTGTGGGCCTTATAAGAAAGCTCAAGATCACCCAAAGGGCAATGGAGCGTGCCATTATAGCTCTCAGAATTGTTAAACTTAAGTGGAAGTGGGCGGGGCACACAGTTCGTAGAACAGATGGCCGTTGGGGCAGTAAAGTTTTTGAGTGGCGACCGCGCACCGGAAAACGTAGCGTAGGAAGGCCTTCCACTCGGTGGACCGATGACCTGGTGAAGGTCACGGGAAGCCGCTGGATGCGGGCAGCGCAAAACCGGTCGTCGTGGAAATCGATTCGTCAACTTTGTTAAACAGAAGTTGTTTAGTTCTATAATTTTCCACTAAACAAAAATGTTTTCTATTTTATCTAACATCCTGTATAAAGCCTAGTTACATATACCTTATATTAACCAAAAAAAAGCAAATGATGAACAAAAGTACTATGGAATGGACATTTGAAACTGTCAGATCCCTATAAGTTTGCTGACGTTGTGCTATTCTAACCGACTTAAAAAAGGGAGTAGTGTTTTTCATTTCGAATTTTAACTCGATCAGCTAAACAAAAGTGGCAGTGGGCTGGGCACATAGCTCGTAGAACAGATGGCCGATGGGGCAGTAAAGTTCTCGAGTGGCGACCGCGCACCGGAAAACGTAGCGTAGGCAGGCCTCCCACGCGGTGGACTGATGACCTGGTGAAGGTCGCGGGAAGCCGATGGATGCGGGCAGCGCAGGACCGGTCGTCGTGGAAATCCTTGGGGGAGGCCTTTGTCCAGCAGTGGACGATTTGTGGCTGATATGATGAACTCGATCAGCTGACCAGCCATCTTAGTATGGGAAGTTCAATTTTTTTTTTTGATATTTGACTACGGGTTTCATGGGGAAAGTTTTTCAATTTCATGGGTAGAAGCACTTATAATGTATTATAATGTATGTCCGCGGATAACTTCGTCGTTTAGGAACCGATTTTGATTGACTTTTATATCCCAAGGATAGTACCATAATAGGGAAACCAAGATCTGATGATGGCATCCCAGAGAAATTGGGGGGAACCTTAGTTTCCTGTTTGAAGTCAGTTTTTTTTTAATATTATATTTCATTTTGGTTGATATAGTGTAACGTTACTTTTTGTACATTTCACCTGATGGAAAGTGATGATGCTATCGAAGATTGTATACGCAAACTCAAATATAGGTACCTATTCACTCTCGCCTTGAAGATTCGCAAATTGTAACGGTCGGGAAATAAGAGTTCCACTCCCTTGATGTTCGCACAACGCACAATAAATGAGGCAGCGTAAAGCTTCGTGTAGATACGGAATATCAATAGATGCACGAAAACATCCCCACGTCTGGTTGTCTGAAGGAGGAACGGAGCTGGGGGAATGAGGTCGTGCAGTTCTTGCGCATAATCTACGAAATATTAATTAAAAATTATTTATTTGGAACTTAAACTAAGTGTACAAACTTAATGTGTACGATAGCAACTGCATTAGTCGAGGACTGTGTCGCAGTTACTAACGCCCAAATAAATTCGATAAACACCAATAAGTAGGCGACTTTGCGGCCATGTTTAATGCTTTGAAACTTGTTTGTAATTAATTACATAGCTCCTTGTCGCCTATTAGTCTTCTTACGCGTCGGTCGATGGCATCCCAGGATATCCAGCTGGTAGCAGGCTGATCCATCAGAAATTTAATAATAATAATAATAATAATAATAATAATAATAATAAATATTCTTTATTGCATACCATTTCAACCGACTGCGCACAAAGGAGGGTTATGTTTTTGAGTGTATGTAGATATGAATGTATGAACATATGAATGTATGTATGTATGTATGTCTGTTTCTTTGGTTCTAAACGGCTTAATGTATTTTGGAGTGTGAGATTCGTCTTGAACCCGTAAGTGACATAGGGTACGTTTTATCCGACTGCCTAAAAAGGGGGTAATGTTTTCAGCAGTCAGGTTTTTTATATTTTTAATTGAATAGGTTAACTAGGTTATTTAAATTGAAAACAATGTGATACGAAATATATCTTAACTCAACTTATGTCAAACTATCGATCAGTGGCGTCAAGGAGTCTTTTTGTCTTGGACGGGCTGGATCTAGTTAACTTCCAATTATATTTCCAGAGGCATATAATCATTGCTGCAATCTCGTGCAAGCGGTATCAAAACTTGTTTTTGTCCTTAGACAAGATAGAACGTTTGTCGGATGCCCAACACCGGCGCCGTGGCGGCGGGCGAGCCCGCTTTATTTGAATAATTTTATTAAAGCCGCGGTCGCTTATCGACGTACAAAAATATGAAAAGTGAACATTTGGTTATCGATTGTTACTTAGTGATCGGAACACGGAATGTAAAAAAGACTTTTCATTACAGTCGCTTGGAAATTGGTACCATACATGCCAGTTTAGCGGTGCAAATATGATTTTGCACCGCTAAACTGGCATACATAAGGTACATATAATACTAAAATATGAAAAGTGAACATTTGGTTATCGATTGTTACTTAGTGATCGAAACACGGAATATAAAAAAGACTTTTCATTACAGTCGCTCGGAAATTGGTACCTTATATGCTTGTTTAGCGGTTCTAAATAAAATTTTGGCATATATAAGTTACCTACATATAAAACTAAAATATGAAAAGTGAACATTTGGTTATCGATTGTTACTAAGTGATCGAGACACGGAATGTAAAAAAGACTTTTCATTACAGTTGCTCGGAAATTGATACCTAATATGCGTGTTTAGCGGTGCAAAATCAATTTTGGCATATATAAGGTACACACCTACATATGAAACTAAAATATGAAAAGTGAACATTTGGTTATCGATTGTTACTTAGTGATCGAGACACGGATTGTAAAAAAGACTTTTCATTACAGGTGCACGGAATATGGTACCTAATATGCCTGTTTAGCGGTGCAAAAGCAATTTTGGCATATATAAGGTACACACCTACATATGAAACTAAAATATGAAAAGTGAACATTTGGTTATCGATTGTTACTTAGTGATCGAGACACGGATTGTAAAAAAGACTTTTCATTACAGTTGCTCGGAAATTGGTACCTAATATGCCTGTTTAGTGTTGTAAAATCAATTTTGGCATATATAAGGTACCTACGTATAAAACTTAAATATGAAAAGTGAACATATGGTTAACGATTGTTACTTAGTGATCGGAACACGGAATGTAAATAGTAATGTATGAAACAAGGGTGGTAAAAAGGTAAATAACAAACGAGTGACATTTGTAAGCCCAAATTACCTTTTACACCTATTTATACGACGTTTTTCAGTACAGTTGTGAGAAAACAAGTAAAATAAAAAAAGACCGTAACAGAAAAATAAAATACATGGATAAATGAAGTTTCAGGCAGCCAAAGTTAATTTAACGCGACTTGTGGCTTATTTTAAATGTCTGGGAAGTAAACTCACTATGTTTTTTGTATACATACACATACATAATATAAAATATTATATCTATAGCACATATCATATGCATTTCTATTTTGTTCGTATTCATAACTAACACAATTTATTTTTATAAAAATTTCGCCTTACTCATTTTTGCTATTAGGAACACATATTCGCATGCGTTAGTTTTTTTTAAATATTAGGGCTTCAGATAATAGGTATTGTAACGGTTAAAGCCTCCTTGGAAAAGATGACCTATTCGTTGGTGTAACCTATGCGCTTTATGCGTCATCAATCTATCTCATTCTGACACAGGCCACCCTGGTATTTATTCTCCTTTCTTCACAAAGATAAAACCCAAAGAGAATCTAACCAACTAGCGTTAAATAGGGAACCTCTCGCAGGAACAACCTACTTACCTCTTTTAAAATTCTCCTTTCAAAAGTCTTAAAGATAATTTTGTGTCTTTGGTTATTTTATTTTTTTATTTGCTAGAAATGACTTGTACCTCTGAGATAGAACTTAAAAAAAAGTGGCAAAGTATAAAGCACGTTTGCGGTGAAATCAATTTTGGGCACAGTAAACTGGCAAAATATAAAGTACTTAAATCTTTTCGAGTAATTGTATTGAAAAAGTTTTATCTTAAAAAGTCGTTAGGTACTAATTACATAAAATGAAGTCGCTGGTTAACTCGAGCGCGGTCGGGAGGCAACTGCCGGCTTTCTATGTAAAACGGCGGAGTTTTGCCTTGTTACGAAAAACGCTGACACTATTGTGTCCCTACAGACTCAAAGATAATTTTTCTTACATACTTTAAAATAAAAGTGATTACCTAAGTAATATATAATTATTCATTAATTATCTTTGTGAAGCAAGGATACAGAATTCTGTATTCTTCAGTAAAAGGAAAGAAGTCGTTTTTATTATTGTAATGTGCGACCGTGCCTACTGACGCGCACACATACAAACCGCGCGATGTAGCATTGCATGAAGATAACCTACTATTTTTTTTATTTACGAGTACTATGCCTGTGTTGTAAGTAACAGCGATTCCTCTTAGGGACAAGATGTCATAGTAATTATGAAATATTAATCCACTTAAACTTATGGATAACAAAGGAGCATTATAATAGCTAACATCAGAGTTATGGTATAGTTCGTTCGCTAAATTAGCCACACCTTTGTCAAACACTTCCATCAAAGGGGTCGTCCTGAGTTCAATTGCGGCACCCGCCGCGCCGCCGACGATGTCGGGCGCCACGATTGAACTCAGGGCGACCCCTTCCGGCGTGACGGAAGTGTTTGACACGGCGGGCAGCATGTATCAAAGGTGCAGCTAATTCAGCGAACGAACTATAATGATTAGTATAGTTCGTTCGCTGAATTAGCTGCACCTTTGATAAATGCCGCTGACGTTATAATGACGTCGGCGGTGCCGCGATTGAACTCAGGCGGCCCCTTTGTCGCTACCTTTGACGTGGCTAGCGGCATTTATCAAAGGTGCAGCTAGTTCAGCGAACGCACTATAATGATTAGTATAGATCGTTCGCTGAATTATCTGCACCTTTGATAAATGTCGCTGACGTAATAATTATGTCGGCGGTGCCACGATTGAACTCAGGCGGCCCCTTTGTCACTACCTTAGACGTGGCCAGCGGCATTTATCAAAGGCGCAGCTAATTGACCGAACAAACTATAATGATAAGTATAGTTCGTTTGGTGAATTAGCTGCGCCTTTGATAAATACCGCTGAAGTTATAATGACGTCGGCAATGTCGCGATTTAACTTAGGCGGCCCCTTTGTCGCTACTTTTGACGTGGCCAGCGGCATTTATCAAAGGTGCAGCTAATTCAGCGAACGAACTTAACCCCGAGTACGGTGTTTTTGACGGAAACACCCTGTATAATAAGGGGCTTCTACACTAAGAACTAGAGCTATTCAGAAACCGATTTCCCAGTGCTCAAAGCCTTCGCAAGTCCATTAGGCAACTTATTATTTCAAACAAAGCAAGGAAAATTAGTAGTGCTTATACTTTTTCGTCTCAGATTTATTACGTACTAGCCGTCCGCCCGCGGCTACGCCCGCTTTGTTTTCGATTTTCCCGTAGGAATAACACGTTTTCCCGGGGTAAAAAGTCGCCTATGTCCTGTTCCAGGAATAACCTAACTAGGAATTTCTAACCTATATCTGTGCCAAGTTTCATCGCGATCCGTGCAGTGGTTGAAGCGTGAAAGAGTATCAAACATCCATACATACAAACTTTCACATTTATAATATTAGTAGGATTTGATTGTAAAAGGTTGTTTTTACAAACTTATATTTAACTTGCAACGTATGTATGTTTGTTCGGGTGGAATCTTGCAAGTTAATTTTGACCCACTTCCCGGTTTTCGATTGAGCTGAAATTTTGCATGCATATTTATATCGCGTGACAATGCAATATTAAAAGCTTGTAACTAAAAGTTTTAAGGTTTTTCGAAAATTATTAGTCTTAAGCGACTGAGGAGCAACCGTAAGCGGGCGACGAATGAGTGAAGAAGATATTGTGATGGAAAAATATTTGACGTCTTAAAAACACTAAAGAAGTCTTTAAAATCGGCCAAGTGTGAGTTGGACTCGCGCATAGGGTTCCGTACCAAAACATCTTTATAAATCAACTGTATTGAAGATACTATACTAGATACACTAAACTTCGCTAGTTTCTTCAGGTTTTTTTTTCATTCACAATTGGTAAGCCCTTGGCATCATCTCACCTGACGGTAAGTGACGTTGATGCCGTAGATGAAGGCTTACCAAGATTCCCCAACGCAACGGAGAACTGGCTATCTTATCTCCTACCCGGAACACATCAATGTTGTTAACACTAATGTTCGGCGGCAAGACTTAGATAAGATGATGATAGCTAGCCAAGCGAGCTACGAAAATGCCCTACCACCAACCAAACCGAGTCTTACAAGTTGACCTCACCGGGAATCGAACCCGCAACGTCCTGGTGTGAAGCGAATGGACTAACCATTACAAACTCACTTAACTTTTCTTTTTTTTATTTCTTTTCATTATTTGTTTTTATAGCGGCAAAAACAACACTGTTAAAATTTAACTGACTACCTATACGATTTAAAAAATACAACCAACTGACAGACAGACGGATGGTCGGTCATACGGATGGACAGCGGAGGCTTACTCGTAGTAATTGGGTTCGGAAGGAACCGGAAAGATGATAATATTCAAAGATTAACATGAAAAACAGCCCACTGACAGACAGACTATAAGAATAGATAGATATAATATAATTTATATAAATGTAAGTATGTATTTGGAGCGTCGGTAGCGTAATGGCAAGGGCCGTTACCTCCTGTCCGGGAGGTCGTGGTTCGAATCCTGCCACGTACCAATGTGTTTTCGAATTTCGATTTCATATGTGCGTTTATCCGACGCTCTTACGGTGAAGAAAAACATCGTGAGGAAACCTGCACACGCCTGCGAAGAAACTCGCAGGTTGTGTGTGAACTCGACTAACCCGCACTGGGCCCGCGTGGTCAACTATACCCGATCGCCCTAATTCAGGGTAGGGACGTATACGAGCTGATATGATGAAGTATGTATTTGGATGTATGTGAATATCACTTTTTTTAAAGAGAGAAAGGCTCTATTGATTTTGCTAAAACTCAAATTAAGGTTTTTATTCTTATACAAACCCATATTGTTTGTTACATTTCTCAAAAATGGCTTCAACGATCGAAGTGGAACATTATAAATAACTACAAATTAATAAAGCCTTCTTGGATAGTTAATTATTCCAGGAAAAGTTAGAATAAGGTACCGTCTTCCAATTAAAAACCCAAACTATGTTGTTTTGAGAGATTATTGGATTTTTCTTCTTCATAACAAAAGAAAGGCGCTTTAAAAAAATACAGACAGTAAGAGAATAAAGATATGGAAAAAATGGCTATGACGAAATTTTCTTAGAATATTTACTAAGCTCGCAATAATCGAAAATGTGCATTTACGCCTGAACTAAAGGACGTAAGTCGCGTTAACACACTCACGTGGAATTCAATTGTAAAGCTGATTTAAGAAGATTAAATATCAGGTTGTTCACCAGTGCCGCGCCGGGAGCCTGGAGTTAAGTGTACATTATTACTAGGTACTTACTATGACTATAAGTCTTAGTCGCAATATAAAAATAATGGTTAACACACTTTAAAGTACAAATTATAAAATACTCGCTTTTGCCGGCGGCTTCACCCACGTGGACATCCTTTTTATGATGTCCTTGAGGGTGAGTAGTGCGGGAGCGTGGACATGCATTTTCTCCAGATCCCTATCCTAGATCGATCTATGTTATTGTCACTTCACACCCCCTCAACCAATTCTGTACCAAAAAAAAACCACTTAAATCCATTGCTTCCTTGCGACACTGACGTGCGCAAGCGTAGAAATGAATTTTCCCCAGATCGCTCGGTAACTTGTCAGGATATGCTTATGCTAATTAGTAAAGTATGTCATTTCCCATCCCATTGAAACATCTCAGTGCAAAAAAACACAACAATCCATTCTTGCGTTGCGTTAAAGAAATTAACCGAAAAAAAATATTGTATTAGTTCCCTCAGAAACTGCATCGGACTATGCTATTTTCACGGGATAAAAAACAGCCTATGTCCTTCCCCGTGACACAGGCTACCCGCATGCTGAATTTCATCAAGATTTTTCAAGGTGAGGAAGCGTGAAAAAGTAACAAACAAACAAATAAACAAACACGTTTTCACATTGATAATATAACTAGGTTTTGCCCGCGGCTTCGCTCGCGTTAGCATCGTTTTTATGACTGTCTTTTAGGGTGATTGGTATGCGAGCCGCAAGCGGCTCGAGAGTTCAGACTAAAGTTTACTCCAGATCCCTCGGGTACTATATCGGGCTATTTTGATTAGCAGTCTGTGTCACTTCCCAGCCCCTCCAATATTATTTTTTTCTCCGATCCCCTCAAATATCTTCGTGCAAAAAATCACAACAATCGTGTGCTTCGTTGCGCTGTTAGAGAAATCAACCGAAAAAAGAGTATTTGTTTCAATGTTATAACCATTGAATTACTACTTTATTAATTCAATGGTTTATAACAATGTTATTTTCACGGGAAGAAAAGTAGCCTATGTCCACACCCTGGACACTTCATACAACGGACCAGAAATGGCATTTCAAAAAACGAATGACGGAACAAACAAAATTGCGGCGAAATCTTACATGTTTGACAACCAAACTGTAACCAATCTGTATCAATCTGGGTGACGAGGGGGTGAGGACACAATCTAGAGAGCGACAGGGAGTGTCCGTACTGTATGATCATCATATCAGCCAAAGGAAGTCCACTGCTGGACATAGGCCTCCCCCAAGGATCTCCACGACGACCGGTTCTGCGCTGCCCGCATCCAGCGGCTTCCCGCGACCTTCACCAGGTCATCGGTCCACCGAGTGGGAGGCCTGCCTACACTACGCTTTCCGGTGCGTGGTCGCCACTCGAGAACTTTACTGCCCCAACGGCCATCTGTTCTACGAGCAATGTGCCCCGCCCACTGCCACTTAAGTTTAGCAATTCTGAGAGCTATGTCGGTTACTTTGGTTCTCTTACGGATCTCCTCGTTTCTGATTCGATCACGCAGAGAAACTCCGAGCATAGCACGCTCCATTGCCCTTTGGGTGACCTTGAGCCTTCTTATGAGGCCCATAGTAAGCGACCATGTCTCAGTTCCGTACGTCATCACTGGCAACACACATTGGTCGAAGACCTTGGTCTTAAGACACTGCGGTATCTGGGACGTAAAGATATTGCGAAGCTTCCCGAACGCTGCCCAGCCGAGTTGGATTCGACGATTGATCTCTTTCTCGAAGTTGGACCTACCTAACTGGACTGTTTGTCCCAGGTATACATATTCGGTAACAACTTCGAGTGTAGAGCCTCCAACCTTCAGAGGAGTAGGTATGACACGGACGTTTGACATAATTTTCGTCTTGTCCATGTTCATTCTAAGACCCACTTGTTGAGAGGCTCTACTGAGGCCATCGAGCATTGTGCCTAACTCGTCCATAGTCTCAGCCATGACCACGATATCGTCAGCGAATCGAAGGTGGGTGATGTACTCGCCGTTGATATTGATGCCGAGTCCACCCCAGTCCAAAAGCTTGAAAACATCTTCCAGGGCGGCGGTGAACAGTTTCGGAGATATAACGTCTCCCTGTCTCACCCCTCGCTGCAGCTGGATAGGTTCCGAGTTTTGATCCTGGAGGCGAACCGACATGGTGGCGTTTTCATACAAACACTTCAGTACTTCGATATATCGATAGTCAATTTGGCACCTCTGGAGAGACTGTAACACAGCCCAGGTTTCAACCGAATCGAAGGCTTTCTCATAGTCCACGAACGCCAAGCATAGTGGCTGATTGTACTCTTCGGTCTTCTGTATAATCTGCCGCAGCGTATGTATGTGGTCTATGGTACTAAATCCTTTTCGGAAACCGGCTTGTTCGGGAGGCTGGAAGTCGTCAAACCTGCGTGCGAGACGATTCGTAATGACCCTCGAAAACAGTTTGTAGACATGGCTCAGAAGTGAGATGGGTCTGTAGTTCTTCAGCAGGGTATTGTCGCCCTTTTTGAAGAAAAGCACGACCACACTTCTGTGCCATGCCTTAGGCGTTTGTCCCTCAAGTATAACGGAATTAAATAATTTCTGAAGAGCTTTAAGTACCGGTGTTCCACCTGCTTTCAGAAGTTCAGCCGTAATTCCATCATCACCCGGTGCCTTATTGTTTTTAATCTGTTTAAGAGCCATTCTAATCTCGTACAGGCTGACGTCCGGGATATCTTCGGTATAGTGTCGGGTAAGTCTAGCTCTTGGGTCTTTAGCCAGATCGCTGACAGGCAGACGTGTGGTCGTGTACAATTGTCCGTAGAACTTCTCAACTTCTTCCAGCAACTCAGTCTTAGACGATATGATCCTGCCGTCCTCAGTCTTCAGCTTGGTCAGTTGGCTTTGACCAACAGACAGATCTCTAGCGAACACTTTTGAGCCTTTGTTGTTCTCAATCGCCTCTTTAATACAATTTGTATTAAAGTGGCGCAAATCGCGAGTTAGAGACTTAGAGATCTGCCTGTTTATTTGCCGATACTGAGTAGCGTCTTCAGAGGACTGCAAAACCAATCTGCGTCTTTCTTCCATGAGGTTGCTGGTGAAGTCAGAGATTTTTTTCGTTCTGTTTGAACGGCGAGTTTTGAAAATCTTAGACCCGACCGTTTGGACAATTTCCACGAACCTGTCGTTATAATCGTCCACATCCTCGCAGTCTCCTAGGCATTCGAAGCGATTGTGCAACTCGAGCTGAAAGTTTTCGGGGTTTTGGAGCTGGATGGGCGCTGGTCGGAGTGTGGACTTCATCAGTCGACATCTTTCTAGCTTGGTCTTTAGATTCAATGTGCCTCTTACCATTCGGTGATCGCTTCCTGTTTTGACTGAGTTGATCACAGAGACATCATTGAATATTTGCCTTCTTGTCGACAAGATGAAGTCGATCTCGTTCTTCGTTACGCCATTGGGATGCAACCATGTCCACTTTCGCTGTTTAGGCTTTTTGAAGAAGGAGTTCATCATAAAGAGGCCCTCCTTCTCCATAAAGTCGGCCAGCAGCTGGCCACGTGCATTTCTCTCTCCATATCCAAATTGCCCCACTCTCAGCTCACCATCACTTCGTTTGCCCAGTTTCGCGTTAAAGTCCCCCATAACAATGGTGTATTGAGTCCGGGAGCTATTATGTAGAGCTCTAGAGATATCCTCATATAGGAGCTCCACTTCGTCATCGGAGTGTTGCGCGGTCGGTGCATATACCTGAATAACTTTCAGCGAATACCGTTTGGTTATTCGGAGAATAAGGTACGCTACCCTCGTCGAAACACTCTCGATCCGGACCACATTGTTAATGAGGGACTTGTGGACTAGAAACCCGACACCACCCTCGGACAGTTGGTCGCCCTCCCGGAAATAGAGCAGGTTTCCGGATTTAAGGATTATGGTGTCCTCCCCCTCTCTTCGGACTTCACACAATCCTACGATGTCCCATTGTAACCTGCTCAATGCTTCCTCGAGTTCTGTTAGCTTTACGTCGGTTCGCAGTGTGCGCGTGTTGTAGGTTGCCAGGGCCAGAGGTCTTTTGTTTAGGTAGCCTGGCATCTGCCGGGGATTCTTCGCACCCCATGCCCCGCCGTTACCTTGACCGCTACCGGAGCCAGGAATAGCGGGGCCGCCGGGGACTAGGGGCCGTTTTTTCTTTGTGTCGGTCATTTGGGGGGTGTTGCCGTAATCGCCACGCTTGGCAGGCGGGTTGGCGATCGCAGTGTTGCAGATTGGCTGCAAATCACGGAAAGACGCTGCTGCCCATCCTCCGGTTTAAGTCCCTTAGTCGGCTCTTACGACACCTATTGGATGAAATAGGATGGCCCTATTCTAAGCCGGGAGCCATACGGCATGTATGATAGTACTACATAATTATATACTTTGCTATGTCCTTCCCTATGATACAGTAGACTATCTCGGTGCCAAATTTTATCAAGATTGGTATAGGTGTTGAAGTGTGAGCAGTTAACAAACAAACAAATAAACAAACACATTTTCACATTTATAATATTAGTAAGGACATTGGTAAGGACTAGTAAGGATGTAGGCCCAAAGTTACGTATAAGTAGGTGTTACTGAGAACTGTCATTTAACAATGTTTTTGTGTAGGCTTACCAATTGTGAATAAAAAAAAAAAAAAAAAAAAAAAAGTATTCTGTGATGACCAGTTAAAGTTGTGGGTTAGGTATATCACCGATGTCCGTACGGTATATATACACTGTCCGTACGTAGGTAAATCCAATGTTCTGATCTACCTAACGATTGCTATCACTCCTTAGGGTCAGAGGAGGGTGTTCAGTGAAACAAGATTTAAACGTTTTACCTTGTATTGTTACACAATAAAATGTCTGTTTTAATTCTACTAGATAGGTACTGTTATACAAATTAGAGTACTGGTCACCGGTTGACTTGAGCGCGGACGGGAGGCAACTGCCGGCTCTGTATGTAAAACGGGCGAGCTTCGCCTAGCTACAATAATTGAAAACGCTAAACACGTTAAAAAACCGACTTCCATCGGAATAACTTAGTACATTTTTGCATTATTATTTTTGGTTTTTGTTAATTTTCTAAAAAAGTACTACACCGATTTTGATAAAATTTAAATGGGACCACACGGAAAGCACTAGCTTTCTAATTAAAAAGGAATCATAAAAATCGGTTCACCCAGCCCAAAGTTATGAGGTAACAACCATAAAAAAAATGAACGAATTGAGAACCTCCTCCTTTTTGGAAGTCGCTTGAAAAGTGCTGACACTACTGTGTCCCTACTAAGTAATGATTTCCGAACGCTACACCACAGGTAAATTAACACCTTGAAAAAACTGACCGCTAATACTTTGACCTCTGCTCATCAAACTGAACAACTTTTCCCAAGAAATACAGTCAATTCTCAAAAACAAAATTGACCTCTCAATACTAAATTGGTTAAATAAATGATGGATTTGTATGAAAATTCCAGATTTTCCTTGAGATTTTACCGAAGTCGTAGAACAAAAGTTTTCATATCATCATATCAGCCGAAAGACGTCCACTGCTGGAAAAAGGCCTCCCCCAAGAATTTCCACAACGACCGGTCCTGCGCTGCCCTCACCCAGTGGATTCCCGAGACCCTCACCAGGTCGTCGATCCACCGAGTGGGAGGCCAGCGTACGCTACGTCTTTCGGTGAAAGGTCGCCACTCGAGAACTTTACTGCCCCAACGGCTACATGTTCTACGAGCTATGTGCCCTACCCATGTTTAGCAATTCTGAGAGCTAGCTATGTTGGTTACTTTGGTTCTCCTACGGATCCCCTCGTTTCCGATTCTATTACGTCAGTTTTTTAGGGTTCGTACCTCAAAAGGAAATAACGGAACCGTTAGAGGATCACTTTGTTGTCCGTCCGTCCGTCTGTCTGACAAGACCCTTTATCTCAGGAACGCGGGGAGGTATCGAGCTGAATTTAAAATATATACTCCGGTCACCTGTCCCTTGAATCTGTGAAAAAATCAAACTTCTAAGTTGGCGTAAAAAAGATACGGACGTTTATACCGCAAAAGTCTATTTTTAATTTATTTTTTATTTTATTTTCGCCCTGATTCAGGGTAGGCTCGAGCCCCTCGGTGGGGACGTATATGAGCTGTAATAATAATAATAATAATACCGCAAAAAACGTATATTTCGACAACCTCAAGGGAATCCAAATTCATAGGGTATTTTCCGTTGACCTAGAACTATGAAATTTGTCAAGTAATACCGTCTTATACTACAAGAATTATACTTATACTTTCCCTACCCAAAGGTTGCCTGGAAGAAATTGCTACCTAGCAATAAGGCCGCCTATTGTATAGGCTTTCTTCTATATTGACATTTTTTTTTAATGTTGTGATGCAATAAAGAATATTGTATTGTATTATATTGTAAGAATAGGGGAAACCGGAAAACGTAGTGTAGGCAGACCTCCCACTCGGTGGACCGGTGACCTGGTGAAGGTCGCGGGAAGCCACTGGATGCGGGCAGCGCAAAACCGGTCGTCGTGGAAATCTTTGGGGGAGACCTATGTCCAGCAGTGGACGTCCTTCGGCTGATATGATGATGATGATGATGATGATAGGGAAAAATCTGAAAACTATACATTTGTAATTAAATAATAAACCTAAAATTGTACGGAACCCTCGATGGGCGAGTCCGTCTCGCGCTCGTCCGTTTTTTTACTCTTTTATTAATCCTACACTATGCTTTGTACAACAAACATTTAGCCGGCTTTTTATGTGAATTATTGATTAAAAACGGCACGAGCTTCAAAAATTTATGCAGGTGATTCGAATAAAATAACAAAAAACGGATGCGCATTGCAGAGCGAACATACAAAAATACACAGTAAAATTAAGTAGGTACATACAACCTTGTTATTCTGACCCAGTTTTGTATTTTCATACCGACCCCTATTGTGTAATATAGCATGAACATTAGATAACGATCCTACATTTTTCGTTCTTTCATTCAGATGAGAAACAACAGGTGTTTGGATGTTTCTCTTTCTGCTGCTAAAATTTCCTTACTTACAACATACAGGGTGTAACAAAATTGGTGTAGGACCCAGTTTTTTGAGAATTAACTATGGTGGTGTAGGCAGGCCTCCCACTCGGTGGACCGATGACCTGGTGAAGGTCACGGGAAGCCGTTGGATGCGGACAGCGCAGAACCGGTCGTCGTGGAAATCCTTGGGGGAGGCCTATGTCCAGCAGTGGACGTCCTTCGGCTGATATGATGAACTATTGGTTCGTTAGGAAAGGATGTTCAGTATGATGAATAGAACCCCCAGTTAACGGGTCCTACACCAATTTTGTTACATCCTGTATGTTGTAGGTAAGGAAATTTTTGCAGCAGAAAGAGAAACATCCAAACACCTGTTGTTTCTCATCTGAATGAAAGAACGAAAAATGTATGCTGATATGATAATGATTACAAATGTCATCAACGTACACAAACAATCTGTATTAAAAGTCCGGAAAATTTGTTTTACAAGTGGTAGAACCAATATAAAAAAATGGGACGATAGGCAGCGGCTTCCTTTTTGAGTACTGTGCTTATATGGCATCGCATGCCAAAGCAACCAGTTTGATTAGATATAACAAAAATGAAACATTTCATACAAATGTGGTAGTGTATCTGTTGCAGCCATCTGGTTAAATCTGCCATTTGATTGAACGGCTAGCCTGTTGATTGATTGGCGACATTCTATTGAATGTCTAGGCCGAACATTGATTGAACAAGCGTCTCTCAACGTTCAACTATTTGGCTGACTGTAAACTAGCCCGAACGTTGATTGAACAACATGTAGTTTAGCGTGTAGGCGTGTAGCACGAAGCGTGTAACGCGTTGCTTGTAGGCGTAAAGCGCGTAGCGTGTATCGTATAGCTTGTAGGGCGTAGCGTGTAGCGTTTCTTTTTCTTCGCAGCATTCTGATACCCATCAGGGGGAGCCTCGCTCAGCGAGGCTCTTTGACTGTATTATCAATCAAACCTGACCGAACCTAATATCATTCGCTTCACTCGCTCATTTAGAGTTTTTTTTTTTATAATTTTTGCCAACTCCCATTTTGTTGTATGGGATGTTGCGTGTAAGTTATCAATTGTGGATAAAAAAAAACTGTAAATGAGCGAGCGAAGCGAGCGATATGAGGTTAGGTCAGGTTGATTGATTATACAGTCGAAAGGCCTCGCGAAGCGAGGCTCCCAACGGGTAGAAGACTGCTTCGCAGAAGAAGAGATCATTGGTTTTATTCGTATGTTCGTAGTTACGATTTGGCTTAGTGACGTTCAGCCAAGTCGTTGAACGTTGCATTTAACGACTAGGCCAGTTGTCCTTTAGACAATTAATTGAATGGCAGATTTAACAAGATGGCTGCGACATTATTATTATTATAACAGCTCATATACGTCCCCACCGAGGGGCTCGAGCCTACCCTGAATCAGGGCGATTAGGCCTTAGTCGACCACGCGGGCCCAGTGCGGGTTGGTCGACTTCACACACAACCTTCGAGTTTCTTCGCACGCGTGTGCATGTTTCCTCACGATGTTTTCCTTCACCGTTAAAGCAATCGGTAAGTCGTATGTACGTAAGTTTTTGAAAAACTCATTGGTACATTGGCCGTCCAGATTTGAACCCGGTACGTCTGGTTAGATGGACCGAGTCGTTACCGGTTGAGCCACCGACGTCGACATATCCAACATTAAAATCTCACCTTGTGTTATAACCATTAATTTAGTAAGAAACAACACGGTCATTAAACGTCATTGTCATTGGTAGGTAATGATAAACTTAGGTTTCACTGAACATGAATTTCACCATGGTAACCACAGTAATATATGTCATTGATGGTAACATACACATTGCGTGACCGCTTAGATAGGTTGATACAACCTTTTTCTGATGTAAATATTAAACGGGAGCTTTTTCTACTGACAACCAATAATTATGGACGAAAAGCCTTCCATGTAAGCAAACCGGGTTCTAATAAATTGAACTCCCAGATTTAGAACGTCACTTCGTCGCGGGACTTTTTTGCAAGGTTTAATTTGTGTGGGTACCTTTTTAGACTTTACCCAGAAATTCCACTTACAGTACAATATATATATATATATATATATATATATATACAGAGAAATTCCGAGCATAGCACGCTCCACTGCCCTTTGGGTGACCTTGAGCCTTCTTATGAGGCCCATAGTAAGCGACCATGTCTCAGTTCCGTACGTCATCACTGGCAACACACATTGGTCGAAGACCTTGGTCTTAAGACACTGCGGTATCTGGGACGTAAAGATATTGCGAAGCTTCCCGAACGCTGCCCAGCCGAGTTGGATTCGACGATTGATCTTTTTCTCGAAGTTGGACCTACCTAACTGGACTGTTTGTCCCAGGTATACATATTCGGTAACAACTTCGAGTGTAGAGCCTCCAACCTTCAGAGGAGTAGGTATGACACGGACGTTTGACATAATTTTAATCTTGTCCATGTTCATTCTAAGACCCACTTGTTGAGAGGCTCTACTGAGGCCATCGAGCATTGTGCCTAAGTCGTCCATAGTCTCAGCCATGGCCACGATATCGTCAGCGAATCGAAGGTGGGTGATGTACTCGCCGTTGATATTGATGCCGAGTCCACCCCAGTCCAAAAGCTTAAAAACATCTTCCAGGGCGGCGGTGAACAGTTTCGGAGATATAACGTCTCCCTGTCTCACCCCTCGCTGCAGCTGGATAGGTTCCGAGTTTTGATCCTGGAGGCGAACCGACATGGTGGCGTTTTCATACAAACACTTCAGCACTTCGATGTATCGATGGTCAATTTGGCACCTCTGGAGAGAATGTAACACAGCCCAGGTTTCGACCGAATCGAAGGTTTTCTCATAGTCCACGAACGCCAAGCATAGTGGCTGATTGTACTCTTCGGTCTTCTGTATAATCTGCCGCAGCGTATGTATGTATCTATGGTACTAAATCCTTTTCGGAAATCGGCTTGTTCGGGAGGCTGGAAGTCGTCAAACCTGCGTGCGAAACGATTCGTAATTCGTAATGACAGATGGCCGTTGGGGCAGTAAAGTTCTCGAGTGGCGACCACGCACCGGAAAGCGTAGCGTAGGCAGGCCTCCCACTCGGTGGACCGATGACCTGGTGAAGGTCGCGGGAAGCCGCTGGATGCGGGCAGCGCGGAACCGGTCGTCGTGGAGAACCTTGGGGGAGGCATTTGTCCAGCAGTGGACTTCCTTCGGCTGATATGATGATGATGATGATGATATATATATATAGATATCCCCCTGGGCACTTAGTTGATCTGACGTGCCATATAGGTAGTATTTGTTGGCTCCGTTTGCACTTGTTGATCCGACCCTCCTTTCTTGATCCAGAGAGAGAAAGCCGTACGTATGTGGTACCGCTCGGAGCCACAAAAGTGGCCCCAAAAAATAATAATAATTAAGCCATCATATACATATCCACCTTTTAGGCATTCGGGCACTTCTTGATCCGATTCAAATGAGCCAATCACAGCGAAGGACTGCCCTGATTGGCCCGTTACTTTTCTGGATGGATTGGTTCTATTTCAGCAGGAATATTCTAGAAATACATTTTTAAAATTTTGATAAATGAAACTTCAAATCAATCACATCAACCAACATCAACATCTTCTATATAAAAATAAGTCGGGTTTTCCTTCCTGACGCTATAACTCCAGAACGGCTGGACCGATTTGGCTAATTCTTTTTTTGTCGATAATCAAAAGCTTCATTTTTTCTAGGTTATTACCAAATGTATTTGCCTAAGCTAACTATATTATTTATAACCTCTGAGATCAACTTAAACCTATTAATTAAATAACTGCAAAACAAAAAAGTCTAAAATAAAAACATGACTGGGTCATTAAGTGAAACATAAAATAAAATCAACAGCTTTTCAAATTCACGACAATTTGTGAATTGCTTAAATCTAATAAAAATATTTCTGCTTATCAAAACATAAATCAAATCATTTTCGTAGCCTCATTTTTTTCTTGGTAATACGACCGTAGGAAACTTAAAGCAACTAAGGAGCGGTCGCTTAAAGAAGTGCGTAAGCGATTGCAGATAACACCTGCAGATGAGAAAATTCTCTCCGGCTCTACACTCGTTGGTGGAATAGCTGTCAAATATTTATAGGCTAAAGTTAGGTTTTACCCTCGATTACCGCCATTTTCGAACAAGGTCATTTCTATTTTGATCGTTGTGAATAAGTCTTGTTCGTGTCTCTCTCTGCTACGGTTTCGAATTCTGACGGCCTTTTGTATTTCACTATCAAGCTCCTCTTTTTTTGATGTAGATGCAACTGGAATATTTTCCGCCTTAATATTATCTTGTTGTTTGTCTTGTTCCTTAATTTGCTCATTTACTCTGGGAGATTTCTGCAACAGTTTGACAATTCCTGCGCACATTTCATCCGACGTTGGTTTATGTAAAGCTGTAAGCTGCTTTCCGACTTTTACCATTAGGCTACAACCATCAGTGGTGTGTCCAACGATGTCTTTTTCCAAAGATATTCCATACATTTCGAGTTTTTTCTCAATTTCATGCTGTTAAAAATTCATGAACACAAACGAGGCCTAGATTTTTTAATTTTAAGGGTCCACTTAACGCCGCAGAATGAAGATTTAAGGTCAAATATCTTTTATTTCTATTTGAGGTCCATTCATCGTATGAAACAGCAAACATTTCCCTTTCAAGCAATATTTTTTCTCTTTCCTTCTTAAGTTCTTGTTTTTTAGCTTCACTATGTTTAATAACTATCTCCCTAATAGTGTTTGCAGACTTAGGTATCTTGTATCCAGCTTTTTCAAAAACTTCTCTTATATCTTTGGAGTTCGTCAGTGTGCGGAAGGCTATACCATCTAATGATATAATTCGTGATAATCTGGTTTCCAGTGAGGGATTTTCTGCTGATTCAAAATATTGCGTTAATTTAGTTCTTTTTTTACTAGGCGGATTTGTAATTTCAGGAATTATATTTTGAGTACTCGCCGCGCGCCTGGCGACAAGACAACCAATCAGAGCCACGCGTGAGGCGTGGGCGGCGTGGCGCGAAAATTCGCGATGCACGCGAGTCCGACGTTGCCAGATAGAATAAATTTGTTAAAATAACGCAGCAAAATATAAATAATACTTTACATTTTAATATTTTGGTCGGAACCGGGAGAACCGGGTTTCATATTATTCATATTATATTATCCCGGGTTTTTGAGAACCGGGTAAACCCGGGTGCATGCCCTAATCGTTAGGATGGTCTAAAGACAACTCGAAACGCTTTCTAGTAGCAGAAGGTATTTTACGAAGTAAAATGTGCAACAATAGAAAGCTCCACTCAACGACGGCAAATCTCATCATTTCTAGCGCCTTTATGTTCTCTTGGTACTTAGTAACCACAAACTCACCACAAACTCACCAACTCACTACAAACTCACCACAAACTCACCAACTCACCACAAACTCACCAACTCACCACAAACTCACCAACTCACTACAAACTCACCAACAAACTCACCAACTCACCACAATCTCACCACAAACTCACCACAAACTCACCACAATATCACCACAAACTCACCACAAACTACCCACAATCTCACCATAAACTCACCAACTCACCACAAACTCACCAGCTCACCACAACTCACAAATTCACCACACTCACAAACTGTTATACATAACAGTTAGCTACCTTCATATAATTGTATATCAACAGCAATGGTCCGCCATTAAAGCCAGTGTGCAATGAGCTGTCAACACAACGCGTGGTATTATTTCTTATTTCCCTAAACCCGACACAATATTGGCACAGTCTCGAGCTTAAGCTACCTACCATGGGCACCATGGCTTACGTCAGTCAACTTCCAGTGTCACCTCACCAACTCACTACAAACTCACTAACTCACCACAAACTCACTACAAACTCACTAATTCACCACAAACTCACCAACTCACTAAAAAACTCACCAACTCACCGCAAACTCACCAACTCACTACAAATTCACCAACTCAAATCAAACTCACCACAATCTCACCATAAACTCACCACAAACTCACTAACTCACCACAAACCCACCAACTCATCACAAACTCACCACAAACTCGCTACAATCTCACCATAAACTCACGATAAACTCACTACAAACTCACCACAAACTTACCAACTTACCTCAAACTCACCACGAACTCACCGAAAACTCACCAAATTACCTCAAACTCACCACAAACTCACCAACTCACCACAAACTCACCAACTCACTACAAACTCACTACAAACTCACCAACTCGCTACAAACTCACCACATTCTCACCACAAACTCACCAACTCACTACAAACTCACTAACTCACCACAAACTCACCACAATCTCACCACAATCTCACCAAAAACTCACCAACTTACTACAAACTCACTACAAACTCACCACAAACTCACCACAATCTCACCACAAACTCGCTACAATCTCACCATAAACTCACGATAAACTCACTACAAACTCACCACAAACTCACCAACTTACCTCAAACTCACCACGACCTCACCGAAAACTCACCAACTTACCTCAAACTCACCACAAACTCACCAACACTACAAACTCACCACAAACTCACCACAAACTCACCAACTCACTACAAACTCACTAACTCACCACAAACTCACCACAATGTCACCACAAACTCACTACAAACTCACCAACTTACCACAAACTCACCAACTCACCACAATCTCACCACAAACTCACCAACTTACCTCAAACTCACCACAAACTCACCAACTCACTACAAACTAACCAACTCGCCACAATCTCACCACAAACTCACCAACTCACCACAATCTCACCACAAACTCACCAACTGACCACAAACTCACCAACTCACCACAAACTCACTAACTCACCACAAACTCACCACAAACTCACCACAAACTCACCACAAACTCACCAACTCACCACAAACTCGCCACAATCTGCCCATAAACTCACCACAAACTCACCACAATCTTACCACAAACTTACTGCAAACTCACCAACTCACCATAATGTCACCAACTCACCACAAATTCACCAACTCACCAGTGACAAACTTACCAACTCACCACAAACTCACCAACTCACCACAAACTCACCAACTCACTACAAACTCACCACAAACTCACCACAATCTCACCACAAACTCACCACAAACTCACCAACTCACTACAAATTAACCAACTCACTACAATCTCACCAACTCACCACAAACTCACCAACTTACCTCAAACTCACCACAAACTCACCAACTCACCACAAACTCACTAACTCACCACAAACTCACCACAATCTCACCAACTCACCACAAAATCACCACAAACTCACCACAAACTCACCAACTCACCACAAACTCACCAAAAACTCACCAACTCACCACAAACTCACCACAATCTCACCACAATCTCACCAACTCGCTACAAACTCACCGACTCACCACAAACTCACCAACTCACCAGAAACTCACCACAAACACACCAACTTACCTCAAACTCACCACAAACTCACTAACTCACCACAAACTCACCACAAACTCAACAACTCACCACAATCTCACCAACTCACCACAAACTCACCAACTCACCACAAACTCACCAACTTACTTCAAACTCACCACAAACTCACCAACTCACTACAAATTCACCAACTCACCACAATCTCACCACAAACTCACCAACTCACCAGAAACTCACCACAAACTCACCAACTTACCTCAAACTCACCACAAACTCACTAACTCACCACAAACTCACCATAAACTCACTACAAACTCTTCAACTCACTACCAACTCGCTACAAACTCACCAACTCACCACAAACTCACCAACTCACCAAAAACTCACCACAAACTATACAACTCACCACAAACTCACTAACTCACCACATTCTCACCACAATCTCACCAACTCACCATAAAATCACCACAAACTCACCATAAACTCACCACAAACTCACCAACTCACCACAAACTCACCAAAAACTCACCAACTCACCACAAACTCACCACAATCTCACCACAATCTCACCAACTCACTACAAACTCACTAAAAACTCACCAACTCGCTAAAAACTAACCAACTCACCACCAACTCACCAACTCACCAGAAACTCTCCACAAACTCACCAACTTACCTCAAACTCACCACAAACTCACTAACTCACCACAAACTCACCACAAACTCACCACAATCTCACCAACTCACCACAAACTCACCAACTCACCACAAACTCACCACAAACTCACCAACTTACTACAAACTCACTACAAACTCACCACAAACTCACCACAATCTCACCACAAACTCACCAACTCACTACAATCTCACTAAAAACTCACCACAAACTCACCAGTGACAAACTTTCCAACTCACCACAAACTCACAATCTCAACACAAACTCACCTACTCACCACAAACTCACCACAAACTCACCAACTCACTACAAATTCACCAACTCACCACAATCTCACCAACTCACCACAAACTCACCACAAACTCACCAACTCACCACAAACTCACCAACTCACTACAAACTCACCAACTCACCACAAACTCACCAACTCACTACAAACTCACCAACTCGCTACAAACTCACCACAATCTCACCACAAACTCACTAAGAACTCACCAACTCACCAACTCACCACAAATTCACCAACTCACCACAAACTCACCACAAACTCACCATAAACTCACCACAAAAACTCACCACAAACTCACCAACTTACCTCAAACTCACCACAAACTCACCAACTCACCACAAACTCACTAACTCACCACAAAATCACCACAATCTCACCAACTCACCACAAACTCACCAACTCACCACAAACTCACCACAATCTCACCACAATCTCACCAACTCACTACAAACTCACTACAAACTCACCACAAACTCACCAACTTACTTCAAACTCACCACAAACTCACCAACTCACTACAAATTCACCAACTCACCACAATCTCACCAAAACTCACCACAATCTCACCAAAAACTCACCAACTCACCAGAAACTCACCACAAACTCACCAACTTACCTAAAACTCACCACAAACTCACTAACTCACCACAAACTCACCATAAACTCACCACAAACTCACCAACTCACCTCAAACTCACCAAAAACTCACCAACTCACCACAAACTCACCACAATCTCACCACAATCTCACCAACTCACCACAAACTCACCAACTCACCACCAACTCGCTACAAACTCACCAACTCACCACAAACTCACCACAAACTCACCAAATCACTACAAATTCACCAAATCACCACAATCTCACCAACTCACCACAATCTCACCACAAACTCACCAACACCCTACGAACTCACCAACTCACCAACTCACCACAAACTCACTACAAACGCACCAACTCACCACAAACTCACCAACTCACTACAATCTCACCAGAAACTCACCAACTTACCACAAACTCACCAACTCACAACAAACTCACCTCAAACTTACCACAAACTCACCAACTCACCACAAACTCACCACAATCTCACCAACTCACCACAAACTCACCAACTTACTTCAAACTCACCACAATCTCACCAACTCACCACAAACTCACCAACTCACCACAAACTCACCACAAACTCACCACAAACTCATCAACTCACTACAAATTCACCAACTCACCACAATCTCACCAACTTACTTCAAACTCACCACAATCTCACCAACTCACCACAAACTCACCAACTCACCACAAACTCACCACAAACTCACCACAAACTCATCAACTCACTACAAATTCACCAACTCACCACAATCTCACCAACTCACCACAAACTCACCACAAACTCACCACAAACTCACCAACTTACTACAAACTCACTACAAACTCACCACAAACTCACCACAATCTCACCATAAACTCACCAACTCACTAAAAACTCACCAACTTACCACAAACTCACCAACTCACCACAATCTCACCACAAACTCACCAACTTACCTCAAACTCACCACAAACTCACCAACTCACCACAAACTCACTAACTCACCACAAACTCACCAACTCACTACAAACTCACCACAAACTCACCAACTTACCTCAAACTCACCACAAACTCACCAGAAACTCACCAACTCACCACAAACTCACCAACTTACCTCAAAATTACTACAAACTCACCACAAACTCACCAACTCACTACAAATTCACCAATTCACCACAATCTCACCACAAACTTACCACAAACTCTCTGCAAACTCACCAACTCACCATAATCTCACCAACTCACCACAAATTCACAAACTCACCAGTGACAAATTTACCAACTCACCACAAATTCACCAACTCACCACAAATTCACCAACTCACCACAAACTCACCACAAACATACCACAAACTCACCAACTTACCTCAAACTCACCACAAACTCACCAACTCACCACAAACTCACTAACTCACCACAATCTCACCAACTCACCACAAACTCACCAAAAACTCACCAACTCACCACAAACTCACCACAATCTCACCACAAACTCACCACAAACTTACTACAAACTCACCACAAACTCACCAACTTACTTCAAACTCACCACAAACTCACCAACTCACTACAAATTTACCAACTCACCACAATCTCACCACAAACTCACCACAATCTCACCAAAAACTCACCAACTCACCAGAAACTCACCACAAACTCACCAACTTACCTCAAACTCACCACAAACTCACTAACTCACCACAAACTCACCATAAACTCACCACAAACTCACCAACTCACCTCAAACTCACCAAAAACTCACCAACTCACCAAATCACCACAAACTCACCAACTCACTACAATCTCACCAGAAACTCACCAACTTACCACAAACTCACCAACTCACCACAAACTCACCTCAAACTCACCACAAACTCACCAATTCACTACAAACTCACCACAATCTCACCACAAACTCACTAATTCACCACAAACTCACCAACTCACCACAAACTCACCACAATATCACCACAAACTCACCAACTCTCCACAAACTCACCAACTCACTACAAACTCACCAACTCACCACAAACTCACCAACTCACTACAAACTCACCAACTCACTACAAACTCACCAACTCGCTACAAACTCACCACAAACTCACCAACTCACTACAAACACACCATAATCTCACCACAAACTCACCAACTCACTACAGACTCACTACAAACTCTCCAACTTACCACAAACTCACGAACTCACTACAAACTTACCAACTTAACACAAACTCACCACAATCTCACCATAATCTCACCAACTCACTACGAACTCACCAACTCACCAACTCACCACAAATTCACCAACTCACCACAAACTCACCACAAAATCACCATAAACTCACCACAAACTCACCACAAACTCACCAACTCACTACAAACACACCATAATCTCACCACAAACTCACCAACTCACTACAAACTCACTACAAACTCTCCAACTTACCACAAATTCACGAACTCACTACAAACTTACCAACTTAACACAAACTCACCACAATCTCACCATAATCTCACCAACTCACTACGAACTCACCAACTCACCAACTCACCACAAATTCACCAACTCACCACAAACTCACCACAAACTCACCATAAACTCACCACAAACTCACCACAAACTCACCAACTTACCTCAAACTCACCACAAACTCACCAACTCACCACAAACTCACTAACTCACCACAAACTCACCACAATCTCACCAACTCACCACAATCTCACCAACTCACTACAAACTCACTACAAACTCACCACAAACTCACCAACTTACTTCAAACTCACCACAAACTCACCAACTCACTACAAATTCACCAACTCACCACAATCTCACCACAAACTCACCACAATCTCACCAAAAACTCACCAACTCACCAGAAACTCACCACAAACTCACCAACTTACCTCAAACTCACCACAAACTCACCAACTCACCAAACTCACCACAATCTCACCAACTCACCTCAAACTCACCAAAAACTCACCAACTCACCACAAACTCACCACAATCTCACCACAATCTCACCAACTCACCACAAACTCACCAACTCACCACCAACTCGCTACAAACTCACCAACTCACTACAAACTCACCAACTCACCACAATCTCACCACAAACTCACCACAAACTCACCACAAACTCACCACAAACTCACCACAAACTCACCACAAACTCACCAACTCACTACAAATTCACCAACTCACCACAATCTCACCACAAACTCACCAACTCATTACGAACTCACCAACTCATTAACTCACCACAAACTCACTACAAACTCACCAACTCACCACAAACTCACCAACTCACTACAATCTCACCAGAAACTCACCATCTTACCACAAACTCACCAACTCACCACAAACTCACCTCAAACTCACCACAAACTCACCAATTCACTACAAACTCACCACAATCTCACCACAAACTCACCACAATCTCACCACAAACTCACTAATTCACCACAAACTCACCAACTCACCACAAACTCACCACAATCTCACCACAAACTCACCAACTGACCACAAACTCACCAACTCACCACAAACTCACTAACTCACCACAAACTCACCACAAACTCAACACAAACTCACCAACTCACCACAAACTCACCACAATCTCACCAACTCACCACAAACTCACCAACTTACTTCAAACTCACCACAAACTCACCAACTCACTACAAATTCACCAACTTACTACAAATTCACCAACTCACCACAATCTCACCATAAACTCACCACAAACTCACCACAAACTCACCACAAACTCACCACAAACTCATCAACTCACTACAAATTCACCAACTCACCACAATCTCACCAACTCACCACAAACTCACCACAAACTCACCAACTTACTACAAACTCACTACAAACTCACCACAAACTCACCACAATCTCACCACAAACTCACCAACTCACTAAAAACTCACCAACTTACCACAAACTCACCAACTCACCACAATCTCACCACAAACTCACCAACTTACCTCAAACTCACCACAAACTCACCAACTCACCACAAACTTACTAACTCACCACAAACTCACCAACTCACTACAAACTCACCACAAACTCACCAACTTACCTCAAACTCACCACAAACTCACCACAAACTCACCAACTCACCTCAAACTCACCAAAAACTCACCAACTCACCACAAACTCACCACAATCTCACCACAATCTCACCAACTCACCACAAACTCACCAATTCACCACCAACTCGCTACAAACTCACCAACTCACTACAATCTCACCAACTCACCACAAACTCACCACAAACTCACCATAAACTCACCAACTTACTACAAACTAACTACAAACGCACCACAAAATCACCACAAACTCACCACAATCTCACCACAAATTCACCATCTCACCACAAACTCACAATCTCACCACAATCTCACCACAAACTCACCAAGTCACTACAAACTCACTAACTCACCACAACTCACTACAAATTCACCAACTCAAAACAAACTCGACACAATCTGCCCATAAACTCACCACAATCTCACCACAAACTCACTGCAAACTCAACAACTCAGCATAATCTCACCAACTCACCACAAATTCACCAACTCACCACAAACTCACCAACTCACCAGAAACTCACCACAAACTCACCAACTTACCTCAAACTCACCACAAACTCACTAACTCACCACAAACTCACCATAAACTCACCACAAACTCACCAACTCACCGCAAACTCACCAAAAACTCACCAACTCACCAAATCACCACAAACTCACCAACTCACTACAATCTCACCAGAAACTCACCAACTTACCACAAACTCACCAACTCACCACAAACTCACCTCAAACTCACCACAAACTCACCAATTCACTACAAACTCACCACAATCTCACCACAAACTCACTAATTCACCACAAACTCACCAACTCACCACAAACTCACCACAATATCACCACAAACTCACTAAATCACCACAAACTCACCAACTCACTACAAACTCACCAACTCACCACAAACTCACCAACTCACTACAAACTCACCAACTCACTACAAACTCACCAACTCGCTACAAACTCACCACAAACTCACCAACTCACTACAAACACACCATAATCTCACTTCAAACTCACCAACTCACTACAAACTCACTACAAACTCTCCAACTTACCACAAACTCACGAACTCACTACAAACTTACCAACTTAACACAAACTCACCACAATCTCACCATAATCTCACCAACTCACTACGAACTCACCAACTCACCAACTCACCACAAATTCACCAACTCACCACAAACTCACCACAAAATCACCATAAACTCACCACAAACTCACCACAAACTCACCAACTTACCTCAAACTCACCACAAACTCACCACAAACTCACCAACTCACCACAAACTCACTAACTCACCACAATCTCACAAACTCACCACAAACTCACCAAAAACTCACCAACTCACCACAAACTCACCACAATCTCACCACAAAGTCACCACAAACTCACCAACTCACTACAAACTCACCAACTCGCTACAAACTCACCACAAACTCACCAACTCACTACAAACACACCATAATCTCACCACAAACTCACCAACTCACTACAAACTCACTACAAACTCTCCAACTTACCACAAACTCACGAACTCACTACAAACTTACCAACTTAACACAAACTCACCACAATCTCACCATAATCTCACCAACTCACTACGAACTCACCAACTCACCACAAATTCACCAACTCACCACAAACTCACCATAAACTCACCACAAACTCACCACAAACTCACCAACTTACCTCAAACTCACCACAAACTCACCAACTCACCACAAACTCACTAACTCACCACAAACTCACCACAATCTTACCAACTCACCACAAACTCACCAACTCACCACAATCTCACCAACTCACTACAAACTCACTACAAACTCACCACAAACTCACCAACTTACTTCAAACTCACCACAAACTCACCAACTCACTACAAATTCATCAACTCACCACAATCTCACCACAAACTCACCACAATCTCACCAAAAACTCACCAACTCACCAGAAACTCACCACAAACTCACCAACTTACCTCAAACTCATCACAAACTCACCAACTCACCAAACTCACCATAAACTCACCACAATCTCACAAACTCACCTCAAACTCACCAAAAACTCACCAACTCACCACAAACTCACCACAATCTCACCACAATCTCACCAACTCACCACAAACTCACCAACTCACCACCAACTCGCTACAAACTCACCAACTCACTACAAACTCACCAACTCACCACAATCTCACCACAAACTCACCACAAACTCACCACAAACTCACCACAAACTCACCAACTCACTACAAATTCACCAACTCACCACAATCTTACCAACTCACCACAATCTCACCACAAACTCACCAAATCATTACGAACTCACCAACTCATTAACTCACCACAAACTCACTACAAACTCACCAACTCACCACAAACTCACCAACTCACTACAATCTCACCAGAAACTCACCATCTTACCACAAACTCACCAACTCACCACAAACTCACCTCAAACTCACCACAAACTCACCAATTCACTACAAACTCACCACAATCTCACCACAAACTCACTAATTCACCACAAACTCACCAACTCACCACAAACTCACCACAATCTCACCACAAACTCACCAACTGACCACAAACTCACCAACTCACCACAAACTCACTAACTCACCACAAACTCACCACAAACTCAACACAAACTCACCAACTCACCACAAACTCACCACAATCTCACCAACTCACCACAAACTCACCAACTTACTTCAAACTCACCAACTCACTACAAATTCACCAACTCACTACAAATTCACCAACTCACCACAATCTCACCATAAACTCACCACAAACTCACCACAAACTCACCACAAACTCACCACAAACTCATCAACTCACTACAAATTCACCAACTCACCACAATCTCACCAACTCACCACAAACTCACCACAAACTCACCAACTTACTACAAACTCACTACAAACTCACCACAAACTCACCACAAACTCACCAACTCACTAAAAACTCACCAACTTACCACAAACTCACCAACTCACCACAATCTCACCACAAAATCACCAACTTACCTCAAACTCACCACAAACTCACCAACTCACCACAAACTCACTAACTCACCACAAACTCACAAACTCACTACAAACTCACCACAAACTCACCAACTTACCTCAAACTCACCACAAACTCACCAACTCACCTCAAACTCACCAAAAACTCACCAACTCACCACAAACTCACCACAATCTCACCACAATCTCACCACAATCTCACCAACACACCACAAACTCACCAATTCACCACCAACTCGCTACAAACTCACCAACTCACTACAATCTCACCAACTCACCACAAACTCACCACAAACTCACCATAAACTCACCAACATACTACAAACTAACTACAAACGCACCACAAACTCACCACAAACTCACCACAATCTCACCACAAATTCACCATCTCACCACAAACTCACAATCTCACCACAATCTCACCACAAACTCACCAAGTCACTACAAACTCACTAACTCACCACAACTCACTACTAATTCACCAACTCAAAACAAACTCGACACAATCTGCCCATAAACTCACCACAATCTCACCACAAACTCACTGCAAACTCAACAACTCAGCATAATCTCACCAACTCACCACAAATTCACCAACTCACCACAAACTCACAATCTCACCACAAACTCACCAACTCACCACAAACTCACCAACTCACTACAAACACACCATAATCTCACCACAAACTCACCAACTCACTACAAACTCACTACAAACTCTCCAACTTACCACAAACTCACGAACTCACTACAAACTTACCAACTTACCACAAACTCACCACAATCTCACCTCAATCTCACCAACTTACCTCAAACTCACCAACTCACCACAAACTCACCAACTCACCACAATCTCACCACAAACTCACCAACTCACTACAAACTCACCACAAACTCACCAACTCAAAACAAACTCACCACAAACTCACCACAATCTCACCACAATCTCACCACAATCTCACTACAAACTCACCAAACTCACCATAATCTCACCAACTCACCACAAATTCACCAACTCACCAGTGACAAACTTACCAACTCACCACAAACTTACCAACTCACCACAAACTCACCAACTCACCACAAACTCACCAAATCACTACAAATTCACCAACTCAAAACAAACTCACCACAATCTCACCAAAAACTCACCACAAACTAGCCACAAACTCACCAACTTACCTCAAACTCACCACAAACTCACCAACTCACTACAAATTCACCAACTCACCACAATCTCACCACAAACTCACCAACTCACCACAAACTCACCAACTCACCACAAAGTCACCACAATCTCACCACAAAGTCACCACAATCTCTACACAATCGCACCACAAACTCACCAACTCACTACAAACTCACTTCCTCACCACAAACTCACCAACTCACTACAATCTCACCAGAAACTCACCAACTTACCACAAACTCACCAACTCGCCACAAACTCACCACAAACTCACCAACTTACTACAAACTCACTACAAACTCACCACAAACTCACCACAATCTCACCACAAACTCACCAACTCACTACAATCTCACTACAAACTCACCATCTTACCACAAACTCACCAGTGACAAACTTTCCAACTCACCACAAACTCACAATCTCACCACAAACTCACCACAATCTCACCACAAACTCACCAACTCACCACAAACTCACCACAAACTCAACACAAACTCACCACAAACTTACCACAATCTCACCACAATCTTACCACAAACTCACTGCGAACTCACCAACTCACCATAATCTCACCAACTCACCACAAATTCACCAACTCACCACAAACTCACCAACTTACCACAAACTCACCAAATCACTACAAATTCACCAACTCAAAACAAACTCACCACAATCTCACCAAAAACTCACCACAAACTAGCCACAAACTCACCAACTTACCTCAAACTCACCACAAACTCACCAACTGACTACAAATTCACCAACTCGCCACAATCTCACCACAAACTCACCAACTCACCACAAACTCACCAACTCACCACCAACTCGCTACAAACTCACCAACTCACTACAAACTCACCAACTCACCACAAACTCACCAACTAACCAGAAACTCACCACAAACTCAACAACTCACCACAAACTCACTAACTCACCACAAACTCACCACAATCTCACCAACTCACCACAAACTCACCATAAACTCACAACAAACTCACTAACTCACCACAAACTCACCAAAAACTCACCAACTCACCACAATCTCACCAACTCACTACAAACTCACTACAAACTCACCAACTCGCTACAAACTCACCAACTCACCACCAACTCACCAGAAACTCACCACAAACTCACCAACTCACCAGAAACTCACCACAAACTCACCAACTTACCTCAAACTCACCACAAACTCACTAACTCACCACAAACTCACCATAAACTCACCACAAACTCACCAACTCACCACAAACTCATTACAAACACACTAACTCACCACAAACTCACCACAATCTCACCAACTCACCACAAACTCACCAACTCACCACAAACTCACCAACTTACTAAAAACTCACTACAAACTCACTACAAACTCACCACAAACTCACCACAAACTCACCAACTCACTACAAACTCACTACAAACTCACCAACTTACCACAAACTCACCAGTGACAAACTTTCCAATTTACCACAAACTCACAATCTCACCAGAAACTCACCACAAACTCACCAACTCACCACAAACTCACCACAATCTCACCAAAAACTCACCAACTTACTACAAACTCACTACAAACTTACCACAAACTCACTACAAACTCACCACAAACTCACCACAAACTCACCACAAACTCACCACAATCTCACCACAAATTCACCATCTCACCACAAACTCACAATCTCACCACAAACTCACCACAATCTCACCACAAACTCACCAAGTCACTACAAACTCACTAACTCACCACAACTCACTACAAATTCACCAACTCAAAACAAACTCGACACCATCTGCCCATAAACTCACCACAATCTCACCACAAACTCACTGCAAACTCAACAACTCAGCATAATCTTACCAACTCACCACAAATTCACCAACTCACCACAAACTCACAATCTCACCACAAACTCACCAACTCACCACAAACTCACCAACTCACTACAAACACACTATAATCTCACCCCAAACTCACCAACTCACTACAAACTCTCCAACTTACCACAAACTCACGAACTCACTACAAACTTACCAACTTACCACAAACTCACCACAATCTCACCATAATCTCACCAACTTACCACAAACTCACCAACTCACCACAAACTCACCAACTCACCACAATCTCACCACAAACTCACCAACTCACTACAAACTCACCACAAACTCACCAACTCAAAACAAACTCACCACAAACTCACCACAATCTCACCAAAATCTCACTACAAACTCACCAAACTCACCATAATCTCACCAACTCACCACAAATTCACCAACTCACCACAAATTCACCAACTCACCAGTGACAAACTTACCAACTCACCACAAATTTACCAACTCACCTCAAACTCACCAACTCACCACAAACTCACCAAATCACTACAAATTCACCAACTCAAAACAAACTCACCACAATCTCACCATAAACTCACCACAAACTAGCCACAAACTCACCAACTTACCTCAAACTCACCACAAACTCACCAACTCACTACAAATTCACCAACTCACCACAATCTCACCACAAACTCACCAAATCACCACAAACTCATCAACTCCCCACAAAGTCACCACAATCTCTACATAATCTCACCACAAAGTCACCACAATCTCTACACAATCGCACCACAAACTCACCAACTCACTACAAACTCAGTACCTCACCACAAACTCACCAACTTACCACAATCTCACCACAAACTCACCAACTTTCTTTAAACTCACAACAATCTCACCACAAACTCACCAACTCACTTCAAACTCACTAACTCACCACAAACTCACCACAATCTTACCACAAACTCACTGCAAACTCACCAACTCACCATAATCTCACCAACTCACCACAAATTCACCAACTCACCAGTGACAAACTTACCAACTCACCACAAATTCACCAACTCACCACAAACTCACAATCTCACCACAAACTCACCACAATCTCACTTTAAACTCACCAAGTCACTACAAACTCACTAACTCACCACAACTCACTACAAATTCACCAACTCAAAACAAACTCACCACAATCTCACCATAAACTCACCACAAACTCTCCACAAACTCACTGCAAACTCACCAACTCACCATAATCTCACCAACTCACCACAAACTCACCAACTCACCACAATCTCACCACAAACTCACCAACTCACTACAAACTCACCACAAACTCACCAACTCAAAACAAACTCACCACAAACTCTCTAACTTACCACAAACTCACGAACTCACTACAAACTTACCAACTTACCACAAACTCACCACAATCTCACCAACTTACCACAAACTCACCAACTTACCACAAACTCACCACAATCTCACCATAATCTCACCAACTTACCACAAACTCACCAACTCACCACAAACTCACCAACTCACCACAATCTCACCACAAACTCACCAACTCACTACAAACTCACCACAAACTCACCAACTCAAAACAAACTCACCACAAACTCACCACAATCTCACCACAATCTCACTACAAACTCACCAAACTCACCATAATCTCACCAACTCACCACAAATTCACCAACTCACCACAAATTCACCAACTCACCAGTGACAAACTTACCAACTCACCACAAATTTACCAACTCACCTCAAACTCACCAACTCACCACAAACTCACCAAATCACTACAAATTCACCAACTGAAAACAAACTCACCACAATCTCACCATAAACTCACCACAAACTAGCCACAAACTCACCAACTTACCTCAAACTCACCACAAACTCACCAACTCACTACAAATTCACCAACTCACCACAATCTCACCACAAACTCACCAACTCACAACAAACTCATCAACTCCCCACAAAGTCACCACAATCTCTACACAATCTCACCACAAAGTCACCACAATCTCTACACAATCGCACCACAAACTCACCAACTCACTACAAACTCACTACCTCACCACAAACTCACCAACTTACCACAATCTCACCACAAACTCACCAACTTTCTTTAAACTCACCACAATCTCACCACAAACTCACCAACTCACTTCAAACTCACTAACTCACCACAAACTCACTAACTCACCACAAACTCACCACAATGTTACCACAAACTCACTGCAAACTCACCAACTCACCATAATCTCACCAACTCACCACAAATTCACCAACTCACCAGTGACAAACTTACCAACTCACCACAAATTCACCAACTCACCACAAACTCACAATCTCACCACAAACTCACCACAATCTCACTTTAAACTCACCAAGTCACTACAAACTCACTAACTCACCACAACTCACTACAAATTCACCAACTCAAAACAAACTCACCACAATCTCACCATAAACTCACCACAAACTCTCCACAAACTCACTGCAAACTCACCAACTCACCATAATCTCACCAACTCACCACAAACTCACCAACTCACCACAATCTCACCACAAACTCACCAACTCACTACAAACTCACCACAAACTCACCAACTCAAAACAAACTCACCACAAACTCTCTAACTTACCACAAACTCACGAACTCACTACAAACTTACCAACTTACCACAAACTCACCACAATCTCACCAACTTACCACAAACTCACCAACTCACCACAAACTCACCAACTCACCACAATCTCACCACAAACTCACCAACTCACTACAAACTCACCACAAACTCACCACAATCTCACCACAATCTCACTACAAACTCACTGCAAACTCACCAACTCACCATAATCTCACCAACTCACCAGTGACAAACTTACCAACTCACCACTAACTCACCAACTCACCACAAACTCACTAAATCACTACAAATTCACCAACTCAAAACAAACTCACCACAATCTCACCATAAACTCACCACAAACTAGCCACAAACTCACCAACTTACCTCAAACTCACCACGAACTCACCAACTCACTACAAATTTACCAACTCACCACAATCTCACCACAAACTCACCAACTCACCACAAAGTCACCACAATCTCTACACAATCTCACCACAAAGTCACCACAATCTCTACACAATCTCACCACAAACTCACCAACTCACTACAAACTCAGTACCTCACCACAAACTCACCAACTTACCTCAAACTCACCACAAACTCACTAACTCACCACAAATTCACCACAAACTCACCAACTCACCACAAACTCACTATCTCACCACAAACTCACTAACTCACCACAAACTTACCAACTCAAAACAAACTCACCACAAACTCACCACAAACTCACCACAAACTCACCACAAACTCACCACAATCTCACCACAATCTTACAACAAACTCACTGCAAACTCACCAACTCACCAGTGACAAACTTACCAACTTACCACAAACTCACAATCTCACCACAAACTCACCACAAACTCACCACAAACTCACCAAGTCACTACAAACTCACTAACTCACCACAACTCACTACAAATTCACCAACTCAAAACAAACTCACCACAATCTCACCATTAACTCACCACAAACTCGCCACAAACTCACCATAAACTCACCACAAATTCAGCAACTCGCCACAAACTCACCAACTCACCACAAACTTACCAACTCACCATAAACTCACCAACTCACCACAAACTTACCAACTCACCACAAACTCACCAACTCACCACAAACTCACCAACTTACTACAAACTCACTAAAACTCACTAACTCACCAGGTCACTACAAACTCACTAACTCACCACAACTCACTACAAATTCACCAACTCAAAACAAACTCACCACAATCTCACCATAAACTCACCACAAACTCTCCACAATCTCACTATAAACTCACCACAAATTCAGCAACTCGCCACAAACTCACCAATTCACCACAAACTCACCAACTCACTACAAACTCACTAAAACTCACTAACTCACCACAAACTCACCACAAACTCACCACAAAATCACCAACTTACCACAAACTCACCAACTCACCACAAACTTACCAACTCACCACAAACTCACCAACTCACTACAAACTCACTAACTCACCACAAACTCACCAACTTACCAACTCACCACAATCTCACTGTTACGGATAATTAATGTGGCATCGGTACATTACCAAAATAATGAGGAAAGCGGTCCTAGGTAGGTAGGTCGTCCGAATTGTCAGGCAGCATGATTTTCACAGCAATCACTCACTTTTAGTTTATTAATACACCACAGGTATTTCCTAATGCCCCGGGGCTGGGCTTGGTCTTTTAATGAGGTTTAAGACGAAGAAAACATTGTATTTTATAGAAAAATATGCGGAGCACGTATTCTATGATCCATGAGACCGAAAAGTTCCAATCACGCACGCAAGAGGCGCTGTTGTCCTTGCAAAGAGAAAGGTTCCTCGGCTCGCCATTGGTTATATCAAATTTCGGTTCCAAAGATAAGTAAATACCAGGCCAATAAAAAAAAGGGCAAATATATGAAAGGAAACCTTCCTATCTTCCAAATTGCGTTTTTCGCGTTACATATATATATTATTTATTTATTCAAGTAACAAAGACTTACAATTTGTTAGTAGGTGACTTATCCTAGGTGTTAGTAGTTAATTAAATAAATTTAAATTCCATTAAAAAACTGCTTAACTGCTGGGGACGTGGAGTCCGCAGCAGTGAAGCATATAGGGGCAGTCAACCCTGTCCCCTTTCATGCTTAGGACGCCGTTGGGGCTGGCCCGAACCCGGCGCACCAGGGACGCGCACCTCTTACGCATAGTTGCGTAAAAGCAGTCTACATGCGCGTCTGCAAACATGCCTGATGCGCTGCAGAAGCGAGGCAGCCCCACCAGTACCCGGAACGCGTTGTTATACTGTACACGAAGGGCCCCGTAGGCCTTTTGCGTCTACTCCCTTCATAGGCTACACGTATAGAGTGAGGTGCAGTAGGCTCTGAAGAGAGTCAGCTTGACCTCGACAGAGCATCGCGCAAACCTGCCGGATATCATATTTGCTCGGACCAACAGAGCCCTCCGTTCCCTTTTTATGTCAGTATTGTCTTTGAGGTCGGGCGTAAGTATGTGACCCAGGTATTTAAAACTAAAAACTCTTTCTAGGGGTGTACCATTCAAAGTAATTTGGGTACTTCAGTGAGTCGGTTACTTCCAACCTCAAAGACCATATACTGACTTTTTTGCGTGTTATATATCAGCCCATGTTCAGCTGCATATGTTTCGCAGGCCCCAAGTAGCTTTCTCAGTCCACATACCGAGGCACACAGCAGCACCTTGTCATCAGCGTAACTTAAGTTATTAACACAAACTCTGTCTATGTGGCACCCCAATATGAGTTCTTGTAATGAAAATTTTAAACATATTTTGAAGAAAAAATATTGTATTTTTTTTTTGTATGACGTAATATATATTTTTAAAATTATCTCGTATATAACTCCTATGCTATATGTTAGATGTTAATAAGTAATACTTATCGTAACGTAATCAAGACTAAGGTCTTTGACCAGTGTGTGTTGCCAGTGATGACTTACGGAACTGAGACATGGTCGCTTACTATGGGCCTCATAAGAAGGCTCAAGGTCACCCAAAGGGCAATGGAGCGTGCTATGCTCGGAGTTTCTCTGCGTGATCGAATCAGAAACGAGGAGATCCGCAGGAGAACTAAAGTAACCGACATAGCTCACAGAATCGCTAGACTGAAGTGGCAGTGGGCAGGGCACATAGCTCGTAGAACAGATGGCCGATGGGGCAGTAAAGTTCTCGAGTGGCGACCGCGCACCGGAAAACGTAGCCTCCCACGCGGTGGACCGATGACCTGGTGAAGGTCGCGGGAAGCCGATGGATGCGGGCAGCGCAGGACCGGTCGTCGTGGAAATCCTTGGGGGAGGCCTTTGTTCAGCAGTGGACGATTTGTGGCTGATATGATGATGATGAAGTAATACTTATGACATAATTTAAAAAAAACAACCTCTCTAAAATGTCAAAACCAGCTTTTTTGAATTTTGAATCTAAACAAAGTAACTCGGGCAAATACGAGTACAAAAGCAACTACGTAAATGTGCAAAATTTCATAAAAATTGGTCCAACTGATTCCCTACAAACCAGGTGCCCCGTAAAACAGGTGGAAGACACATACAAATCCATACACACACACACGTACGCACATACACAACACACACACACCATACACACACACACACAGATAAAATAGGTAAAGTACAGTCAATAGTAATGACGACCACCACACTTATTTATTTAAATTTCTATTACAAGCTTACTGCTAGATATATTTTGATTTATTTAAAGCTCAAACCGAGCGGAAGGCCTGCCTACGCTACGTCTTCCTTTGCGCGGTCACCACTTGAGAACTTTACCTGGAGACCTGGTGAAGGTCACGGAAAGCCGCTGAATGCTGACAGCGCAGGACCGGTCGTCGTGGAAAGCAGTGGACGTCTTTCGGCTGACATGGTGATGATGAAAGCTGAAAGAGCTTTTATTGTCTTCCGCATAACTTAAACATAATAAATAAATATTGTTTTATGTAAAAACGAATAAGTTGGACATGTGAGGAGTATAAAATAGTTAAAAAATAAATATTGTGATGCGTATAATATAATAGTTGGACATGTACCGAGTACAAAATAGATAAAAAAATAAATATTGTTCTGAGTAGAAACTTATAATTTGGACATGTGGCTAGTACAAAACAAATAAAATAAATAAATATTGTTTTACGTAAAAACTAATAATTTAGACATGCGAAGAGTACAAAACAAATAAAATAAATAAGTATTATTTTGCATAGACATTTTGATTTTTTTAATAAGTTAGATAATGTAACGAGCAGGAACCGGGGTTCTTTATTACGCAACCCTAAAAACTGTAAAATTAAAATAAATAAAATATTTTATTACTCGTCCGGGCCTATATAATGAGTGTCAGAAACACTATTGCTGTAAGAAGTTCGTAGACGCGTTTGAGCGTTTTTAGCACTAGGGCGGCTCACACAACGCACACTGGCTTAGAGCTAGTAAAAAGGGTCCCATATGGCACGTTTAGGCACAAAACTCTATACAGGATAGGTGTAACAAAATTAGTGTAGGTCCCGTTAACTGGGGGTTCTAATCGTCATACTGAACAACTTTGTCCAAGGGACCCATAGTCAATTCTCGAAAAAAAAATTTGACCCTCCATACTAAAATGCACAAAACCGGTCGTTCAGATCATCGATTTGTATATGGTGTAAAAAAAAATAAGTTTCAGCAAAGACATAGAACAAAAGTTGTTCAGTATGATGAGTAAAAGCCCCAGTTAACGCGACCTACACCAATTTTGTTACACCCTGTATACATTGTACAATGAAATTAACAGTTTCGTAAAATAGATAAAGTACTGTGGGCACCTCCACCAAATGTGGGCACCTCCACCAAATGTGAGGTTCGCACCTCCACCAAATGTGACGTCGTCAGAGAGACGCCGGGGGTGTAATAAATAAAATATTTGGGATACGTTTTAAATAATTATTGTATATTTTAAAACGTAAAAATTGATGGAAGGCTCTGTCGGCTGACTGATTTTTAGTAGCTTCAATGATTCCTCTTACTTTCTTGCTATGGTTTAGGGGAACTCAGCCCAGTCGCGCGGATAAATTAAAATATACTTTTACTCAAAGGACCTCCGTCCTGGCTCACGGTCAGCCCTCGAATCTCTCTATTGTTTCAAAAAGCTTCCGAATGACATACAAAATCAAATTTAAATTAATATTCTTAATACGATTCGCGCTAGCAAGAAACTAAGCAAAGAGGCTGGGAGTAGATGTATGTAGAGACATACGATCTCTACAGTACTTACAAATCTACGAATGCAGTGAGCTATCAAGAAAATTTAATGGTCGGATGCCATGTCACAAATCCCGTTAAATAGCTGAAGGTGGAAATGCCTTTCCTTAGCCCGTAAAAGAACCAAAATAAGTTAAGCGAATATTCGCGTGACCCAGAGTGGTCAATAAAATTTGGTCGAACAGCAAATAAACTATTACGGACGATTGAGGTTTGTGTGAGTTAAGTAAGTGCCGTGCCCTAAATGAAAATATGTATTGTTGCTAACACCCATTTTCTTTTCTAGTTCACCTTTAACCGCCTCCGTGGCTTAATGGTTAGTCCATTCGCTTCACACCAGGAGGTCGCGGGTTCGATTCCCGGCGGGGTCAACTTTGTAACATCTGGTTTGGATGGTGGTAGGGAATTTTCATAGCCCGCCTTATCTAAGTCTTGCCGCCAAATATCAGAGTTAACAGCAATAAGGCCGCCTAAATTGTGCAATTGAAATTAAATTCTCGTGTCATATTGTTTTCATGTTCTAATCACATAATTTGTTTTTTTATATTAAGGATTGGATTTTGACGTTATTAATAATGATTGTTTATTTCTTGATATTTTACAAATGAAATTACGTAATCACTATTTTATGATTATCAGAAAGAGTGTAATTTTCACTTATTTTGAATAAACATCAACTTTGTAACATCTGGTTTGGTTGGTGGTAGGGAATTTTCATAGCCTATATTCTGTACTATTCTCTATTTTTTTATTTATTGTGCAATGAAGCATATTTGATTGATTGATTGATTGATATGTTCCGGCTAGAAGATAAGACAGCCAGATCCCCATTGAGTTAGGGAATCTTGGTAAGCCCGCTTCCATTTTCGGCATCAACGTCACTTATCATCAGGTGAGGTGATGCCAAGGGCTTATCCATTGATAATAATAAAAAAAAAACTAAAACGTGTTTCGTTCCAATTCGGACGTGAATTCGATGAACTTTTTCCTCATCATCCCGGCGACTAGAAAATTGCGTTACCAAAACGTGTACATTTGAGGGCTTTAAATGGCTAAGCTAAAGCAGATAAAAAAAAATATACCGCCTTTGAATCCATCCGGCGAAAATACAAAAATGTGTATTTGGATCCGCTTTGTCTTTAGCCGAATATGTCATTAACTATGCAAAATACCTCTAAATATTATCGAATTCGAGGTAGGTAGTAGCCAATATTCAAGATATTTATTCAAAATAAGTGCAAATTACAATCTTTCTGATAATCATAAAATAGTGATTACGTAATTTCATTTGTAAAACATCAAGAAATAAACAATCATCCCTACTAATATTATAAATGTGAAAGTAACTCTGTCTGTCTGTTACGCTTTCCCGCAAAAACTACTGAACGGATTTGGCTGAAATTTGGTAGGTAGACAGATTAGGACCTGGATTAAGACATAGGCTACTTTTTACCACGCTCGCGAGCCGCTTGCAGCTCGCGCACTGCGCACCCTCGAAAAGTCATAGAAACGTGGTCCACGCGGGTGAAGCCGCGGGAAACAGCTAGTTATTAATAACGTTAAAATCCAATCCTTATTTAAAAAAAAACAAATTATGTTATTAGAACATGAAAACAATATGACACGAGAATTTATACATTAAAATCATTGAATGTCATGAATGCCTTTGATAAGTGTAGGCCAGTTTACACGGTTTACCGTTGACCTAGAACTTTGAAATTTGGCAAGTAATACCGTCTTATATTACAATTATAGGGAAAAAATCTGAAAACTATACATTTGTACTTAAATCATAAAAAATATAGGCTTTATTTAAAGTAGGTACGTTATCAATTATGCAAAGACCGGCGGTCCAAACTTTGAATTGAGTTAACCGTGTTATGTGGGGCTTATCGTTTATCGTATGAAAGAGCTTGTACCAAAGCTTAAACAGATTTTTAATTATATTTATGATGTATAGTTTTCGATTTATTATTTTAAGGTTCCTTATCCAGAGATGTGGTGGCACGGAACCCTCGGTGAGCGAGTCCGACTTGCACTTGGCCGGTTTTTTTAAATAACAGCTGCGTATCTACTGCAAATTTTGAAGTTCCACATGTGCCAAATCATGCAACCTTACCCTATGGGTATAAAGGCTATAATATTATTATACTTTTTTTTAAGTAACAGCTGCGTTATTGCAAATTTTGAAGTTCCACATCTGCCAAATCATGCAACTTTACCCTATGGGTATAAAGGCTATAATATTATTATACTTTTTTTTAAGTAACAGCTGAGTTATTGCAAATTTAGAAGTTCCACATCTGTCAAATCATGCAACCTTACCCTATGATTATAAAGGCTATAATATTATTATACATTTTTTTAACCTGGATACTAACTACCTAAATGTAGGTACCTATATTCTATCTATAGAAAGAAAACATCATCATCCCATCAGCCGAAAGACTTCCAATGTTGGACAAAGGCCTGCCCCAAGGATTTCCACGACGACCGGTCCTGCGCTGTCTACATGTAGCAGCTTCTCGTGTCCTTCACGAGGTCGTCGGTCCACCGTGTGAGAGGCCTGCCTATTCTAAGTCTTCCGGTGCTCGGTCAACACTCGAAAACTTTACTGCCCTAAGTGCCATCTGTTCTAGGAGCTATGAGCCGTATTATATCAGCTATGTCAGTTACCTGGTTCTACGGATGAATACATTATATTAAAGATTTATCGCAATTTCATAATAAACTTATCTAATTTGTGGCCTGCATACCATAAAAACTGAACCACAACCTACCCACTGTTATCCTATGATTAAGCAAATGCCATTACAACTTCAATAAAAGTTGAGGCAATTTTTAAGTCACGCAAAAGAGTATTTAAGGATCCACGATGCACTTTTTATGCATCCATTTTCACAGAAAAAGTCATTTCGTTTTAAATCACTTCATTTATTTAGTAAGTTGTTTGCTAAATGTAATACTTTTAAAGGTAAAATGGGTGTAACGCCTATAATATTATTATAGATATTTTTTTAAACCTAGATACTACCTAACTAAATGTAGGTACCTAGATTCTATCAATAGAAAGGAAATATCATCATCATCACATCAGCCGAAAGACGTCCACTGCTGGACAAAGGCCTACTCCAACGATTTCCACAACGACCGGTCTTGCGTGCTTGCATCCAGCGGCTTCACGGGACCTTCACCAGGTCCTCGGTCCACTAAGTGGGAGGCCTGCCTACGCAGGGGAAGGCAATATAATCCTTACTATATAATATTATAAATGTGAAAATATGTTTGTTTGTTTGTTACCTTTTCACGCTTCAACGCCTTGACCAATCTTTATGAAATTTGGCATGCAGGTAGCCTGTGTCACGGGAAAGGACATAGGCTACTTTTTATTCCGGGAAAATAGCATAATCTGATGCAGTTCCCGAGGGAACTGAAAAAATACTCGGTTGTTGTGATTTTTTGCACAGAGATGGTTGAGTAGGTGAGAAACGACATAATTTACTAATCACCCTTAAAGACAGTCATTAAAACGATGTCCACGCGGGTAAAGCCGCTGGAAAAAGCTAGTGATTAATAAATACCTAGGACTGCTATTCGTGGCTCTGAACAACTTTCTCGAAGATAGTCCAATAATCTAAAAACAAACTTCACAAAATAGATCCGCTGATCGCTTAACTTTGAACGGGAAGTTTTAAATTTTTCACAAGATGACTACCTATTTTTATCATACTGCCCAAAAATGAGGACACTGTTTTTTGGGTGTATGTATGTCTGTTACTTTGGCTGAGCTTGTAGCCTAAACGGCTTAATGGATTTTGGTGTGCGAGGTGTTGTTCGATTAGTCTCGATCCCGTGAGTGACATAGAAAACATTTTTACCCGACTGCCCAAAAAATTAGGGTTATAATGTTGTGGTCCTGTCTGGTTTTCAATTTTTCATTAAATTGGTTAGGTTAGTTTTTTAATCTTCTACCCAAAAAGGAGGGTAATGATTATTCGGATGTATATATTTCCTGCTTCTGTTTCCCGACTCCTACAATTTGGGGATCTTCAAGGCGAGAGTGAAAAGGCATTATTTGAGTTTGCGTGTACCATCCTCGACTACATCGTCACTTACCATCAGGTCAGATATAGTCAAACGCACTCAAATTTTTATACAAAAAAATGTATTAATGTATATGTCTGTTTCTTAGGCTGAGCATGTAACCTCAACGGCTGGATTGATTTCGAAGTGTAAGGTGTAACTTCCAAAATGTAGGTACCTAGATTCTATCAATATAAAGAAACCTCATCATCCTCACATCAGCCGATATAAGATTGGATTTTTTATTTATTGTTCAATTATATATTTATTATCTATTTAATATCTATTCATTATTTGTCTATTATTTATTTTTATATATTTTAGATTCATCTTAATCCCCTTAGTGACAAAGGATACATTTATACCCGACTGCCAAAAAATGAAAGATAACGCTTTGTATAATTGGATTCTTAAGTTTTAATTAAATAACTTAGGTAAGTTAGTACTATTATACTTTGATTTAGTTTAAAAGTAACCTAAATCAAAGTGTATTAGTACTAATATAGTAGAGGAACTTTAAGCAGATTTCGCCAAAAATCAATAGCAAAGTAGGCTTCAAACGGATTGGTCAAAATAAGTGCATGTATCTTTCTGCCATAAAACATTTTCCTTGTCTTTTCAATGAGATGGAAATGGATTATACCAAAAACATAGCAAACATATGTTTGGCTGGCACCCGGTACCAGGTATGACGTGTGAGATCGATGCAAACCTTTTAGAAGAGGCCCGAAAGGGCAAGGGTAGAATATCTTTTCCTTTCCATTAAAATTAGGTACAACTTATCGTTCATGAATAAAACACTATATTTGGATTTTTAATAAGTAATGTATGAATTTCATATTGAGTAGCTAACTCATTAAGAGGATTGTGAAGCTGTGACTTGTCATACAATCGGTTCAAATTTAAGATTTTCACCTCTTAAATTTGAACCGATTTGGACCAACTTTTGATGGTGCCAGTCAGAAGTTTTTCGATAAAGTTAATAAGTTCAACTTTATTGTCGTTCACGTGTTTTTGTACAAAACTAATTCCGGCCATTTTTTGTTTATTTATAATCAGTAATTTAAAAAACGAAACGTATAAGTCTAGCTTTTCTTCTGACTGACAACCTATCAAAAATTGATCCAAATCGGTTAACATTTAAGAGGTGAAAATCGTTAAAGCCGTTTGTATGAAAAGTCGTAGCTTCACAATCCTCATAAGATCCCTGAAAAAACTGTTCATTCAAAATATTTTCTGTATGAGCTGTTTTGAAATTTTATTTTTTAATAAAATTATTTTAAATTGAAAAGGCAAATGAATTAAAATTACTGTTAAATGTTATAATCTTACGAATTTTAGTAATAATCCAACCAATTTCATGAATGTAAAACCTGCAATGGGCCGCATTAGAAGGCTCAAGGTCACCTAAAGGGCAATGAAGCTTGCTATGCTCCGAGTTTCTCTGCGTGATCGAATCAGAAACAAGAAGATCCGTAGGAGAACCAAAGTAACCAACATAGCTCTCAGAATTGCTAAACTTAAGCGGCAGTGGGCGGGGCACATATCTCGTAGAACAGATAGCCGTTGGAGAAGTAAAGTTCTCGAGTGGCGACTGCGTACCGGAAAACGTAGCTTAGGTAGGCCGCCCACTCAGTGGACCGATGACCTGGTGGTGGTCGCGGGAAGCCGCTGGATGCGGGCAGCGCAAAACCGGTCGTCATGGAAATCCTTGGGGGAGGCTATGTCCAGCAGTGGACGTTCGTTGGCTGATATGATGAAAACCCGACTGCTTGAAAAGTTACTTCTCTTTTTTGGGCTGTCAGTTAAAAATGTATACTGTGTCACTCACGGGATCAAGACAAACCTTACGATACCTCGTACTTCAAAATCTGTCAAGCTGGCTACAGGCACACCTTGAACACTTCAAACAAACGAGCGAGAAATGATTTACCTACATATAAACAACTGACGTATCTATAGGCATGAATGCAGGTAGGGTTGAATCACACCGGCGGCATTGTCACGAAATGTTTATTAGATATTTACTGCATGTAACAATCAACAGTGGCTTAGGTACTTGCTAAGTAACTTACATGAATAAATTTTTTCTTCCAAACATAGCTAAATAGGTAAGAATGCAATTAACCCGCATCCCCCGCTAGTAGTAGTTTAATGATCCCTGAACGGTTAGTACGTATTCCTGCGCAAAATTAAAAAAAAAACACTGGAGGGCATTGACCTCGAGGTACCAACCGTTGATAATAATTATTAAGGATAATGTGATAAACTCACGTAACCTTTGACGTTACTCCGGGGAGCATTTACCTCAAGCTACCGACCGTACAATTGACCGAGTGTTACAAAGTTGATCCCGCCGGGAATCGAACCCGCGACCTCCTGTATAAAGTCAGTGAACTTTGCCTCTGCGCTACGGAGGCGGTTTTATATATTTTACGATGGTACGGAATTGTACGTGTGCAAGTCAGACTCGCACTTGACCGGTTTTATTTCTACATTAGCAAATAATCATATGCTTTGTATTTAAGAATCTTCACAAAAAAGTTTTCTCCAGTGTGACAAAATACGAAATAAAATAATGAACTGGCTTTTTGTGTTGCTTTTTATCCGAAGGATATCTGTTAATCTTTTTTTATTGCATTTATCATTATGTGAACTAAAACATCAGTTAAATGAACAGTTTACCAAATTTGGATTTAATAATTCCCAAACGAAATCACAGCGTAGCTCATCCTTTACGTTGGTAACCAATCTACAGCCAATCTGCGTGACGGGGGGATGAGGTCGACTTTAAAGAGCGACAGGGAGTGTCCACACTGTACGTTAGTACTAATATATATATACTTTGGTGTAGGTATGCGTTCCGCAACCACTTCACGTAAATAAGAGTGAACTACGGCCCATTTGTAAACCGTTACAGACCTTGCGATTCGCCAGACGCACAAATATATTGCTCCTAGTGCCGGAAAAATTTATTGGGAGTTCCCTGATTGATAGCTGTCGTATACATATGAGTTTGAATAACGAATAGAGAAAAGTATTGTAGCACGACTTAGGTAGGTACGTTAGTGGGTGTGGGTATGGAAAATAGATGCGTGCTTACAGGTAATTGAAATTTAATAATGAATTAAAAGTAAAAGACCTGAAAAGAACATAAAAATTAGAAAAACGTTATAAATTTTAAATACAAATAAAAATCGTTAAAAAACATAAATTAATCTTACCCGTAAAGGGGCTTTTAGAAGTACAAGTAATTAAATAAATATTTATTAACAATTTGTGATGTTGGATGAACAGAAAGATGACCGAATTTTCGGTTTTGAAATCAAATGTCAGCGCGTGCGAAAAAAACAACACATAGATGGAATGAAAAAGATCGAATGAAACAATAACGCATAAAAGCGTACTGCTTAGTAGTATATTATATTTTTTTCTAGGTTGTAAGCAGAGCCTTAAAGTTGATCTAAGGATTAAACTATCAATGGACTTTATTTCATAGGATTATTAAAAAGGATTAATCAAATACCTGTTATATGAATAGGTACTCCTCCAACTCCTAACCGTTAAACCTACTTATTATCCTATTCCGGACAAAGACAAATACAAAATCATAAAAAATTGGTCCAGCCATTCTTGAGTTATAAATGATGTAACTAACATGACTTTCTTTTTTATATAAAGGTAGTCGACCAACTTAAGATGTGCAGTTGAATTTGTAAAAGTTTTCAGATTTTCCATACAAAATGTTCCATTACCAACAATATATTCATAATTTTGTTTTTCAAATACATTTATTTTTGGAAATGAAAATACTGCGGAACCCTACTTTGCGCGAGTTCGACTTACACTTGGCCGGTTTTTTTTAAACTACATTCGGCCGTCATGTGCCCGTCACAGTTAATATCCGTCGTCCATTCACGCGTTTTTATCTGTTACTCATCGATTTCTCATGATATTGAACTATTTTCTACCAGGAATCAAATACATTCGTAATATAAAAGTCACTTCCCATAATAATCTTCAGTAATCGACTATCTATTCAATAGGGATGACGATAGCATCAGAAATGAATTACTAAATTGCCTTCGTACTTAAACTTCGGAAAATCTAACTCCTTTTTTTCCATTAAGTTTTCGATTTTTAATTCACCAAAATCACTAAATGAGTACATATATGACAATGCTAAACTATGAAGTCACACCTAGATATTTCAAACATTTTTAGAAAAAAATGTCGTGTTTGACAGATGATAAAAAGTAACTCAGATGACTAGCATTCGTCATACCAATTGAAAAAAAAAAATAAGTCTTTTTAAATTTATTTTTGATACAGTTTAATTGCGTAATCGAATCCGAAACGAGGAGATCCGCAGGAGAACTAAAGTAACCGACATAGCTCACAGAATCGCTAAACTGAAGTGGCAGTGGGCAGGGCACATAGCTCGTAGAACAGATGGCCGATGGGGCAGTAAAGTTCTCGAGTGGCGACCGCGTACCGGAAAACGTAGCGTAGGCAGGCCTCCCACGCGGTGGACCGATGACCTGGTGAAGGTCGCGGGAAGCCGATGGATGCGGGCAGCGCAGGACCGGTCGTCGTGGAAATCCTTGGGGGAGGCCTTTGTCCAGCAGTGGACGATTTGTGGCTGATATGATGATGATGATGACAGTTTAATGTCACTTTTATTACCAAATATAAATTATAAAACAGAAATTTTATTTACCAAATTATTTCCCACATATATATACATAGTCCCGAAAACGCAAAATAATTGGAAAGTAAAAATAGATTTCAAAAGGCCCACACCAATTTGTATACGTCACAAGATAGAAATTTTCCCCAAATTCCTTCTGAAAGGGAAAAACGAATGAAGGCAAAATGTTTTTTGGTTATTCACTCTCCACTTCACCCGACCTTACTACTTTATTGAGATTGTACCTTTAAAATCCCTTTCCGAAGACCTTTCCCCATGGCACACACAACCTGCGTATTTCACCGACGCTAAATAACGTATTATGTTGAAAATAATAGAACCTCAGGAAGGGAACGGTGTGTTAATATGGATATGGTTAGGCCTCTGATGGATAGCGGTTCCAGGTTCCAGGTGAAACACATAAGCGTACTTATTATTAATTTGTAATGACTTTTTTATATTTGCATGCTGTTTTTAATAGCTAAACAAGAGTGCTTTAACTACAACTTTAAAGATCTCTGTATACCGTGTTTAAGGCAAATAAATGATTTTCTATTCTATTCTACTCTACGTCATCATATCAGCTCATATACGTCCCCACGGAGGGGCTCGAGCCTACTGAATTAGGGCGATCGGACTTAAGCCGACCACGCGGGCCCAATGCGGGTTGGTCGACTTCACACACAACCTGAAAATTTCTCCGCAGGCGTGTGCAGTTTTCCTCACGATGTTTTCCTTTACCGTAAGAGCGTCGGATAAAAGTACATATGAAATCACATTGGTACGTGGCAGGATTCGAACCACGACCTCCCGTACAGGAGGCGGCGGCCCTAGCCGTTACTCCACCGAAGCTCAATTTTATTCTACGTAAACCTATATAATACACGACTGCCCAAAAAGTGTGTAAGTTTTTGAGTGTATATATGTTACTCGCGGCTTCACTCGCGTGGACATCGTTTTTATGACTGGCTTTGACGGTGAGTGGTGCGCGAGCCGCAAGCGGTTCATGTGCGTAGGTAGGAGTTTGCTCCAGATCCCTCGAGAAATATTATGGTTTTTCTGATCAGTCTACCTCACATTTCTTTGCAAAAAAATCACTCAGTTGCGACGCCGACGACGTGCACGATACTGGAAAAGAGTTTTTCCTAGATCCCTCGGAGACTCTCTTAGGCTATACTAATTAGTGGTCTTTGTTATGTCACATCCCTCAACCATCTCTAAGAAAAAAAATCTCAACAAACCGTTAATTTTCGATGTTAAAAAAACAACTTTTACAACATATTTTTTTAGTTCCCTCACAGAAACTGCATCACACTATGCTATTTTCACGAAATAAAAAGTAGCCTATGTATTGACACAAGCTACCTCCGTGCCAAATTTTGTCGAGATGGGTTGAGGTGTTGAAGCATGAAAAATTAACAAACAAACACGTTTTCACATTTATAATATTATAGTAAGGATGTGTGTATGTATGTCTGTTTCTTTGGCTGAGCCTGTAACCTATACAGCTGATGGATTTTGGAATGCGAGGTATAGTTTGATTCGTCTTGACCTCGAAAGCATAGTAAATGAAAAGAATAGTAGGTATGTCGCGGAACCCTGGTGACTTTTCTACGGAACCCACTTTGGGAATCGCTGCCATAGACCATTTCTATTTATTGTAATGTGCGTGCGTATGGTGCGAGCCTACTGGGGCGTGCACACATACAAACCGAGCGATGTATCATTGTATGAAGACAACCTACTATTCTTTCCTTACTGTGTCGAAAGTTAGGTTACATTAGGAAACATTTTTATCCGAATGCCTAAAAAAGAGGGGTAACAAACAAACAAACAAAAAAAAACAACAAACCACATTTGAAAATCGAACCCATTTACACACACATTATAATAAGTACCTACCGAATGCTACTATGAAAAGAGATGCCAATTGGCATCTCTATTTTGCTTCACTTTTAGGACGCATGTAACCTATCTACCTCCCCTTATATATAGCATATCTCTGGGGTAGCTAATGTTTTATGCTGTCGGTTTTATAATTGTTAATAAGTAATTTTATTAAATAATGTAAATTAATAAATTAAGATAATTTTATTTTAAAACAAAACTTTCGGTGTCTTATAATAATTTTTTTTCACACTTCTATTACAGAGCGATTTTTAACATGAAACAAGATAAGATAAGATTAGATAAGATAAGATAAGATAAACTTTATTGTGAAACTGTGTACAATGATGTTACATTTAATATATTTTTAGTTCCAACAGGTTGCCCTTTTCGGACGTACAATATTAATATTACATTTAGACCTAAGCAAAATTTTCATTTAAATTATAAAAGCATTTGTGTATAAGCCTCTCTTTAAGTTGGCGTTTAAATTTAGCGCCATGCAATGATTTTATAAATACAAGTAAATCATTATAAATTCTAATTCCGTTTACATAACAACTTTTGTTATATATGTAACTGGTCGCTATCACAGAACACAAATTATATTTATATTTAGACCTTAGGTTCTTTTTCTTGAGTCCAGTGTTCATAATTCTTCTACTCCTAAAACAGCTTGACCGATTTTTTTTTTAATTCTAGGGTCGCAGTATGTAGCTTTGTTGTCGATATCCAGTTTTTTTTTAACCAGGAACAAATTTGCAGGATCCACTAGTAATCGTATATTTCTGAATTCGAACTTTGAACGTTATAATAATTTTTTTCACACTTCTATTACAGAGCGATTTTTAACATGAAACTCAAGTGTTCATAATTCTTCTACACCTAAAACGGCTTGACCGATTTTAAAGATTTTTTTTTACTTCTAGGGTCGCAGTACGTGGCATTGTTGTCGAAATCCAGTTTTTTTTTAAAGCAGGAACGAAGTTGCAGGAATCCACTAGTAATCGTAATTTCTGAATTCGAACTTTGAACTGGTATCATTACCGTAGAACAATGAGGTTACCGATGATAAATCTTACAAATCGAATCGGCGGTCCAGTGCAGTGGTCAGCACACCTGCTTGCTGGGCCAAGAGTCGTGGGTTCCATTCCCACTCAGGCCAAAAAATCGTGTGATGAACAGGTTGGTTTGATCTGTGTCTTGATTTTTAATATTATATATGCGTTTAAACATATATAAGTATATAGGTACTCGTATATCAGACTTATCGAGGTAAGTTTCCACACGGTATTAAAAATAGAATGTTAACCAAGAAAACCAGCTATACAATCATAAAAAACGATATCCACGCTGGCGAAGCCACGGGAAAATGCTAGTTTATTAATAAATCTTGAATTAGTTCCATTTAATTTACAGTTTTATTGATTTAAGAATACTAACTTTAAATTTTCCATCATCTTTTGACTATTTAGTTAATCTTCTTTTTCTATATAAAAATCATACCCTCCTTTTTCTTTGCCGTAGTCGGCTAAAAATGAATTGCTATTCGTTAGTCTCGCTAAAACGGCTCGAACGATTGCCGATCGCTGTGTGTAGTGTGGTAGCACAGTACGCGGTAAGGATGCTCCGGCAAAGCATACAGGATGTAACAAAATTGGTGTAGGTCCCGTTAACTGGGGATTCTACTCATCATACTGAACAACTTTTGTTCTACGACTTTTCTGAAAACGTAATTTTTTTTTACTTTTCATACAAATCGATCAGCTGATAGACTAATTTTGTGCATTTTAGTATGGAGAGTCCAAATTTTATTTTTGACAATTGATTAGGGGTTCCTTGGCGAAAGTTGTTGTCCAGATGTTGAAAGTGTCCAGGGTGTGTTCCCTTAGTCGCCTTTTACGATGACACGGGGCCATAGATTATTCCTGTCTTTCTATCACTTACGAAAGGTTGTCTGGTAGAAATCGCCTAAAGCGATTGCCTTTGCACTTCATTTATGAATTCTAAATTAAGGAACAATTGAAATCACAACGTAATTCTTTGCGTTTGAGAAATCTGGGTGCCATGGAGGGAGCGGAGGGTGAGGTCAGAATCTGGAGAGCGGCAGGGAGTGTCCATAATGTATTTTAAATACTAATATATATTTCGCCGGGATATTGTCAAAACCACGATATTAGAATCTCACTACCTACACTAAATTCAGTTAGATTGTCATATAACGGTAAATTGTCAATCGGCTTACAATTTCACGGCCCATTCTTGTATCTCCGAATAAAACCGATGATTTCTTCTCCTGCGAAGCATTCTGCTACCCACGGGGAGGGGGGGAGGGGGAAGGAAACGAAGCGAGGCTCTTTGACGGTTAAATCAATCAAACCTGACCAAACCTAACATCGCTTGCTTCGCTCGCTCATTTATTTAATGTTATTCACTTCGCTGAGTGTTGTTGTAATGTCACTAGTGAGATTACAAAAACACTAGTGAAATTTTAAGCAGTATGTTACGGTTCACAATCTTTCGACAGTTCACAATCTCGCGAGATAGATCCCGTTAGATTATAATCTAACGGTTTTTAAAATTTTACGGTGACATATACAGGGTGTAATAAAATTGGTGTAGGGCCCGTTAACTGGGGGTTCTACTCATCATACTGAACCACTTTCCCCAAGGAACCCATAGTCAATTCTCAAAAAAAAAAATTGGACCCTCCATACTAAAATGCACAAAATTGGTCTATCAGCTGATCGAATTGTATGAAGAAAAACAATTTTTTTTTTGCGATTTCAGCAAAGTCGTAGAACAAAAGTTGTTCAGTATGATGAGCAGAAGCCCTAGTTAACGGGACCTACACCAATTTTGTTACATCCTGTATATACTTTGCCTGTACCTGCTTCATTAGGATGCCACATCATTACGGGCCCACCTGAAATTTATGTAGGTCCAGATAAAAGCCTCTGATTACTTCCATCACCCTTAAAATAATACAAGCTAATAATCTACTTAGGCGTCGGCGACGGTACACTCCGCCGAAATTTTTAATTAAAATTCTCGACGCAGCCTTAACATAATATTAACTTATAATGTAATTTTCGATTAGTTATGAGAGACGGGCTTTAGATACCTAGGTACGACGCTATATTGTTTCATATTTTTCGTCTCCAGAATGAGGTCGGTAAATTTACCTACGTAGTGAGGAATTTTTTTGGATACACTGTCCTGTGCAATATTAAAGTGCTATTATTGAAATTGTGTTGTTAAGCGAGCGTGTTTTTTTAGGGCTGCGTAAACCGAAAAAGTGTGGTGGCACTGGGCCGGCGAGGTCGACTTAGGCCCGATCGCCCTAATTCAGGGTAGGCTCGAGCCCCTCGGTGGGGACGTTTATGAGCTTATATGATGATGCTAATTAGCCTATGTTACGTACATCTTTCCTCTGCAGCTATTTATGTGCAAAATATGAATAAATCCGTTGCCCCATTGCGTATGACATGCGCGAACGTAAAAATTAGCTTTCTCCAAATCCTTTCGAAACTATGTCAGACTATGTTAATTAGAAGTCTATGTCACTTTCCACCACGTCAACTATCTCCTGTTTAAAAGACCATGTCAATTCTTTGCTTCATTGCGACCTGAAAGAAATTACAAGAAAGGGAGAGTTAACAAACAGTTATTTGATGGGACCCGATAGCTATGCCATGCCACAGGCTACGTGCTTGCCCATCAGGATTTGTTGAGGCGTTAAAGCGTGAAGAGGTAACAAACAAACAAACACACTTTCACATTACAATTTTAAGTGAGGATTAAACCTACATAAGTAAGCTATGAATGAAAAAATACGAGTGTGCTTTAGACCACACGACCGAAGTAAAACTTCTTTAGCTCCATCTACATGTATGAAAGTAAATACATAGTCTTCAGAAAATAATCAAATCTTTTTTGTCATATGGAGGTATAGACAGTTTGCTAAAAGAGTTTGAAAATGATCAAACCTTTTTTGTCTTTTATTTGTTTTGTTTTGACAACCGATATTGTTGACTAGGCAACCGATTTTATTGATTAAAAAAAAATAGAATCTTTCTTCCTATCTTTACTAATTTATATATTATCCTTCTCAACTTCCGTTCGCCTCACCCAAACACACTTCGTAACGCTCTCGTCACGCATCCACCAGCATACTCCCCAAGTCAAGCGTGCCTAAAGAAGTTTTACTTTAATAAAATTATATTGCATAGTATGACACTTTTTCTTTACTCGCTAGGAGATCTAATAATATCAGTGGTATACATACTCACATACCAACAGCGTAGCACTGGTGTTGCACAGAGCACAATCGTCTTCAACATAATAAAGCCGTACAATAAATCTCTGTTTAGACAAACGCAACGTTTAAGTTCACCACAATCAGCAGGCTATCTCTCGATCTCGACATATTCCGGTCTCGCTTAAAACAAACTCTATTTTGCGTTTCAACAAATACACTTTGAATCTTAAAGTTGAGTTGCTTATAGGTCAAACGAAGCTCGAAGGGTGTATTCTCGTACCCCTTTGCAAGGCGCGTTGTTTGCGAACCGTAACGCTCTCCCACGCGCAAGCTCATTGCTTTTGTTTGGGACAAAGAGTGGGCTTTCTTCCTTTTAAGCCAACATTATTTAATAAGCTGATTGTTCTTCTCTATAAAAAGCTAAGGGTACTGAAAATAACACAGTTATATTACCAATTAAGTACAGTAATAATGACCTACATACAGCATAATTACTTGATATCATCATCATCATCATCTCTAATATGGTGAAGAACAGCGATGGCTGACTCTCGCGTTATACTCGTGACCGGGTGCTGTCCGTGTGAACTGGCCTACACTTGTCAAAGGCATTCATGACATTCGATGAACTTAATGTATTACTTCTCGTGTCAATTTTTTTTTATGTTCTAATGACATAATTTGTTTTTTTTTTATTTCAAGGATTGGATTTTGACGTTATTAACTAATGATTGTTTATTTCTTGATTTTTAACAAATAAAATCATGTAATCACTATTTTATGACTATCAGAAAGAGCGTAATTTGCACCTATTTTGAATAAATATCTTGAATCTTGAATTTCATCATATAAGCCAAAAGACTTCCACTGTCCCCAATTACCTAACTCATGTTTATTAGTCACCTCCGTTGTTTACCTTAGATCGTCGATTGTTTACCTTAGATCGTCAATGAATTAGTCTTATGGCAACGAATGTACCTACTAGTCAATTAATGTTTGAAATCTAAAGTAACATTTTAAAAATACTTAGTTACGTACGTGACCAGCTCTACCGTTTTGCTACAAATGGCTGCATCACTAGGCAACAAATTGTCTTTTTTTATCCACAATGGGGTATTTGAAGTATCAAAAATAAACTACTAAAATATATAAACATAAATTACTACATAGAATTTCTCCTACAAAATCATACAAACTTATTCATTTAATTTTTACATCCAATTTCAATTTTATATTTATCAGAATCACTAAATTAGTTCGTCAAAGATAATGACGTCACAACTTTGTAACGCGAACAATTTCAGAACAAAATGATGTTTTTGACAGTTAATAAAAAGTTACTCAAATGACTAGAAGGATTGATAAGCCCTTGGCATCATCTGACCTGATGGTAAGTTAAGATGATGCCGAAGATGGAAGCGGGCTTACCAAGATTCCCGAACGCAATGGACATCTGGCTATCTTATCTTCAAGCCGGAACACATCAATAATGTTAACACTGATGTTAGGCGGCAAGATGGTAAAAACTAGTCAGGCGGGCTATGAAAGTGCCCTTCCACCAACCAAATCAAGTCTTACAAAGTTGACCCCGCCGGGATCGAACCCGCGACCGCCTGGTGTGAAGCGAATAGACTAACTATTACGCCACGGAGGCGGTTAAGAAAAATCAATCAATGTAAAATAAATCATCATATTATCATATCAGCCGGAAACCGTCCACAGCTAGACGAAGGCCTCCCCCAAGGATTTCCACGACGACCGGTCCTGCGCTGCCCGCATCCATCGGCTTCCCGCGATCTTCACCAGGTCGTCGGTCCACCGCGTGGGAGGCCTGCCTACGCTACGTTTTCCGGTGCGCGGTCGCCACTCAAGAACTTTACTGCCCCATCGGCCATCTGTTCTACGAGCTATATGGCCTGCCCACTGCCACTTCAGTTTAGCGATTCTGTGAGCTATGTCGGTTACTTTAGTTCTCCTGCGGATCTCCTCGTTTCTGATTCGATCACGCAGAGAAACTCCGAGCATAGCGCGCTCCATTGCCCTTTGGGTGACCTTAAGCCTTCTTATGAGGCTCATAGTAAGCGACCATGTCTCAGTTTCGTAAGTCATCACTGGCAACACACACTGATCAAAGACCTTAGTGTTGAGACATTGCGGTATTTGGGACGTGCAGATATTGCGAAGCTTCCCGAACGCTGCCCAGCCGAGTTGGATTCGTCGATTGATCTCTTTCTTGAAGTTGGACCTGCCTAGCTGGACTGTTTGTCCCAAGTATACATATTCGTCAATTATTTTCGTCTTGTCCATGTTCATTTTAAGACTCACTTGTTGAGAGACTTTACTGAGGCCATCGAGCATTGTGCTTAGGTCTTCCATAGTCTCAGCCATGACCACGATATCGTCAGCGAATCGGAGGTGGGATATGTACTCGCCGTTGATATTGATGCCGAGTTCACCCCAGTCCAGAAGCTTAAAAACATCTTCCAGGGCGGCGGTGAACAGTTTCGGAGATATAACGTCTAAAATAAATCAATCTATGTATAATATTCTACATCCGCTCTCCACTTGTGACTCGAACTAGCAATCACTAGACATCACAGAACGTTGTGGTTTGCGTTAATTAACTACTGACTGAAAACTTGTTACAGTGTACCGTGTTATTATTTTGAGAAATTAATAATAAACCAACTAAACCGTAGGGAAGTTATCTTTGAGTCACATCTCGGGAATTTTTGTAGCTCTAGACGCAGTAAATATGTATATTTAACCGCCTCCGTAGCTCAGAGGCAAAGTTCACTGGCTTAACACAGGAGGTCGCGGGTTCGATTCCCGGCGGGGTCAATTGTAAGACTCGGTTTGGTTGGTGGTAGGGCATTTTCTAAGCCCGCCTGGCTAGCTACCACCATCTTATCTAAGTCTTGCCGCCAAATATCAATATTGATATCATTGGTGTGTTCCGGCATGAAGATAAGATAGCCAGTTCCCCATTGCGTTGGGGAATCTTGTTAAGCCCGCTTCCATCTTCGGCAACATCATCACTTACCACCAGGTGAGATGTTGTCAAGGGTTTACCAATTGAGAATAAAAAAAAAAAATGTACTACGCAGTAAACACTACGTATTAAGGTTGTCACACACGGGATAGATACTATAAGTTATCTTAAACGTACCAGATATCTTACATTATCGTTCTTCGTAGAAATCAATGATACATTCATTGATTTCTAAGAAAAAAAAATTTGTAGCTCTAGTCGCAGTAAATATTATGTAGTACGCTGTAAATACTACGTATTAGGATTGTCACACACAGGATAGATACTATGAGATATCTTTAACGTACCAGATATCTTACAATATCGTTCTTCGTATAAATCAATGAATGTACACACACGGTGCAGATAATGTATATTTGATCGTTGTTTATCTGCAGATACCGAGCATTATCGACAGATATCTGTAAGCTATAATATACGCAGAGATATTAATCTTAATATTACAGATTTTCGTAATTTTTGACGTCAATTCTAAACGTCACAAAAGCCAAGGTTGTAAAAAAATTGACTTAATGTTGATGATGTTCATTAAAGTCAAAAGCTATTAGAAACACGATTGAGCAGTTTTGGCTCGAGAAAAAAAATCCCAAGATAGGTCTACACCGTTACTTTCAACTCTAGTTACGAACAATATTTTGTAATATAAATTTAAAAAATATGCAACAATATTTTTTATGATAATACAAAGTGATTAATGTTAAAACTTTCATTGTAGTTTTTGATTGAAACAAAAAACCATTGAAAAAGTTAACAAGTGTGGTTATTTTCTTTACTCTTTACACGTAAGTAAAGTAAAAGACATTGACAACTGTTCCAATCAATACATCGCCTTTAGATAAATACAGCATGATTCAAAGAGTTTTTGACCGTCTTAGTGGCTTAATGGTTAATCCATTCGCTTCACACCAGGAGGTCGCGGGTTCGATTCCCAGCGAGGTCAAGTTTATAAGACTCGGTTTGGTAGGTGGCAGGGCATTTTCATGGCTCACCTGGCTAGCTACCATCGTCTTATCTAAGTTTTACCGCCAAACATCAGTGTTAACAGCATTGATGTGTCCCGGCTTGAAGATAAGATAGCCAGATCCCCCATTGCGTTGGGGAATCTTGGTAAGCACGCTTCCGTTTTTGGCATTATCGTCACTTACCATCAGGTGAGATGATGCCAAGGGCTTATCAATTGTGAATAAAAAAATGGTGGTCTGCGGTGAGAAGTGAGGAGGGTGTAAGTATCCAGCTACTTTCGTAAAAACAACAAACAAGTCAAATTCAAAATCAGCTTCGTCCTCTGACGAACGGTTTAGTAAGTCCAATAGCAACATAAGCGAACTCATTTTCATAATCATCCTGTATAAACCGTTTTAGGTGTAGCTCTTTCAAAGACTCGTCACAGAATGTTCGGTTTTCATATATTATCGTATCTGTTCCGTGTGTGATACCTTACGATACTATAAGTTTTTATCTACAAATACTCGCAAACACTCGCAGATAAAATATTATAGTATCTGTGCGTGTTGCTGTCTGCTTGCTCTGTTCCTGCTAAAGTAGCTTGCTGTCTTCTGGTGGGTGGTGTGACATAGCCAACGAGGTTACTGGCGTACGAAGCATTCCATATCAGTCTCGTACTCTAAACATGCTAAATTACCCAGTTGCTATCAATAAGTTAAACTACCCGATTCATGATATTGATTCGTTAAACTACTAAGTTTATGACATATCTATATCATACTACTCGGTTTATGACATAAAATAATGGTTTATGACATCAATACGCTAAGCTAAACTATGATAATAGTATAGGATATCAATATGCTAAACTACCCAATTTAGTACATAAATATGCTAAATTACCCGGTGTGTGATATGTCACACTGTGTTATATGTATGCATATATATGCTAAACTACCTGGTTATGACATCAATACGCTAAACTAGGCACCCGATTTATGTTATAGATATGCTAAACTACTCGGTTTGTGACATACATATAAAGTGGTGGCCACATAATTAAAAACGCTTCATAATCAGACATAGCTTTTAAATGTATATGGTCATAATAAAGATATTTAAACCATATTGAACAAAGCGTCGGTGGCTCAACCGGTAACGACTCGGTCCATCTAACCAGAGGTACCGGGTTCAAATCTGGACGGCCAATGTACCAATGAGTTTTTCAAAAACTTACGTACATACTTACCGATTGCTTTAACGGTGAAGGAAAACATCGTGAGGAAACCTGCACACGCCTGCGAAGAAACTCGAAGGTTGTGTGTGAAGTCGACCAACCCGCACTGGGCCCGCGTGGTTGACTAAGGCCTAATCGCCCTGATTCAGGGTAGGCTCGAGCCCCTCGGTGGGGACGTATATGAGCTGTAATGATGATGATGAACAATATTGACTATACTGCTGGTTAGTATATTAATGAGGCCAACATAATCAAAAAAGGAAACTAGGAAATAATATTCAATATTCAATTTAATTAGCTGTTGTTTAGGTATTGTTCACATAGCATTAGGCGAGAGGCTGGACAAATAATTATGAACGAGTTAAAACTTTATAATAAAAGTAACAATAACTTTATAATTTAAGTTATTTATTAATTTAAAGTGAATGTAACAGCGTTTTTCTTGATGAATTCAACTTTTTTTGTAACGTTAGTACTAAGTTGCATGTCTGCTACCGTGGATAACTGCGTGACAGCCGCGGCGGCGCGGAATTGATGCTATGCTATGAACCTTTGGCAGATTCCAACTAAAAAACAAATGCATTGTAAAGTTCATTCATGTTTTTATTTTTATTTTTATTTTTTTTTTATTAAAAATTTGAGTGCGTTTGACTGCAACTCACCTGATGGTAAGTGATGATGCAGTCGAGGAAGGTACACTCAAACTCAAATAATGCCTATTCACTCTTGCCTTGAAGATCCCCAAATTATAGGAATCGGGATTAAGATTGGGCTATTTGGTGGCCAGTCTAATACAGTTACCATTTGCCTATTGAGGAATGTTTTTACAGAGATGGTATGGCAGCACAGATTACTAATTAGTTATGATGGCAGTGTGTTTGAGTCATAATCGTGCTGGAATATCCAAATTACCGGGAGGTTATCGTCAGCGTATGGCAGCATACATTCTTCCGAGTAATCTGTTTACATTGGTATTGATCCATGTTACCTTTTATCAGACATGTATAAGGTTCCATGCCATAACCGGCAAAGCAACCCCACATTTTGACGTTTCCACCGCCATGCTTTATCATATTTTTTGTGTATTTTGGGTCGAATTCCTTATTTGCAGGTCGGCGTACCTACTGCTTGCCATGAGAGCATATTCTATTTATTTTGGTTTCGTCAGAAAAAAGTACATTCTTCCATTGCTGTTCTGTCCAGTTTACATAATTCCTTGCTAACGCAACTTGGGCCTGTCTATGGCATGGTGTCAGCATGGGTACCTCTCTGGTTCATCTCCCAAATAACTGTGCCTCCACCAAACGTCTTTGAACAGTGCGCGCCGAGACTGTTTGAAGGTTATTTTCAATAAAAACTTCATTTTTGTCTGATTAGAGCCTTTAAATGGGTCCTGCTTAGCAAAGTGAACTATTCTTAAATCGTGTCGAGGAGACGTTTTTCTTGGTTTTCGTTTGCGGGGATTATTAGAAGTAGCTTTATGGGTATTAAAATGTATCACAGCCTGGTACACCATCGTTTTAGAGCAGGCCAATGATCCAATTTTTTTTTGTAAGACCTATTACGACCACGCAACTTTATTATTAGTTCTCTAGTAGCAGAGTCACAAAGTTTATTTTTTCCAATGGTTTTTGACGAATAATTGCAAAAAACGAGAAATGAATCAATAACTGCGCAAAAATGCAATAAAAATAGTAAAAAAGAGCATCGCATTCCATTTTCAATCTGATGAAAAAATAAAAAAAATATTTCGTTCTTAATTATTTGTCCAGCTAGTGTTCCTGCAAATAAATGAGTTCTTGTTATTTAATAAATAAGTAAATAAACATGCACACTGTTTTGACAATATTGTAATACTTTATAAAACAGGATAGTCATAGCAATATTCTACAACAATAATAAATCATTTTTATAAACTTATTGTACAATTTATTCTGGTGACAAAACTGAATTGGCCTTGTATCTTTTATCGTTTTGAATTATGTGGCCACCACTGTATATGCTAAACTACCCGGTTAGGACATCAATACGCTAAACAAGGTACCCGACTTATGATATAGATATGCTAAACTACTCAGTTCATGTCATAAACACGCTAAACTATTTATACGTATAAGACATAGCGTCTCCACTGACACCACCTTTTCACTGGCTTAGTAATAATAAGACTACGAATGGTCATACATATTACTGTGCTCCTGGTGTCAGTGTTATAGTTATTCGGTTATTTTGGTTCTCATTTGGATCTCCTCATTTCTGTTTCGATCACGTAGGATAAACGTACATTTGAAATCTCAATTCGAAATCACATTGGTACGTGGCAGGATTCAAAACACGACCTTCCTTGACGAGGCGGTGGCCTTAGCCGTTACGCCACTGACGCTCTAATGATGATGACAATAAATGAATAAAATAGCTAAGAGCTACTAAAAGTAATACCTACTCTTGTGTGTTGTGTTGTTTTCAATTACTCTCTGAGTTTCACAAAACACATCTGTAAACAATGTTTGGAGAAGGATTTATACACCTACACCAATAATTAAAAAGGCTATTGTGATATCTTACTCCGAAAATGAGAAAACAAATACCTGCTACCTTTTAATTAACAAAGTTACAAATAGAAGCTCAAAATAGAAAATTGGTACCTAACAGTTTTAAAAATGGCCGCCATAATTTTTCGACTCGACTTTTGCTTCGACTAGGGTTCATAATGGTGAACCCAAGTCTCGTCACCAGTAACAATCTGGGCAGTAACTTCTTCTTGCTCTCAACAGAGCTCCAAACACTCGTGATGAAATTCTCGGAACCCATCTTGAACAGACTTTAGTAAAAGTATACATATTTGTACTAATATACAGTATGGACACTCCCATGTCGCTCTCTAGATTGCGACCTCACCACCTCATCAGTTATAGTTTGGTTCTCGAACTTATGGGATTTAGCCGTAATTTTGTTGGCTCCGTCATTTGTTTTTAGAAATTTTATTTCACGACCGTTGTATGCAGTGTCCGGGGTCTACTTTAGTCATCGCGTGATAGTGATACAGAAGGTTTAAGTGGTTCTTTCTGATACTACAATCTTCTAATACAAGTTCTACTTTTTCGATAATTTCTGGCGTGTTAGCCTCAATCGGCCGCCCGGGTCGAGGGTCGTCTTCAATCGAGTCCTTCCCTTGCTGTTGATTTACCAGAAGTGGAGTTAAATAGTATAAATAAACAGTTAACATATTAGAGTCCAGACACACGGACTGCATTCCAGGTACAAATTCGCAGTTTGGATGCAGTTAAAGCGCAACAAACTAGGATAATTGCATCCAAACTGCGAATTCGCAGCTGACTTGCAGTCGTAATGCAGTCCGTTTGTCTAAACCCTTAGGGTCCAGGCAATTTGCTGTTTTGATGCTGTTTGGTTGTAATTAAAGCGCAACAAACTAGGAGCATTGAATTGCTGACTTGCATTTGAAATTCAGTCCGTGTGTCTTAACACTTAGGGTCCAGGCAATTTGCTGTTTGGATACAGTTTGGTTGCAGTTAAAGCGTAACTAACTAGGAGAACCGCATCCAAACTGGGAATTTGCAGCTGACTTACAGTCGTAATTCAGTCCGTGTGTCTAAACCCTTAAGGTCCAGACCATTCGCTGTTTGGATGCAGTTTGATTGCAGTTAAAGTGCAATTAACTAGGAGAACCGCATCCAAACTGGGAATTTGCAGCTGACTTGCAGTCGTAATTCAGTCCGTGTGTCTAAACCCTCAGGGTCCAGATAATTCGCTGTTTGGATGCAGTTTGGTTGCAGTTAAAGCGCAACTAACTAGGAGAACCGCATCCAAACTGGGAATTTGCAGCTGGCTTGCAGTAGAAATGCAGTCCGTGTGTCTGGAACTTTAGATATATTGAAAAATTGTCCAAGGTGTCGTTCCTTGCTAAGTAATTTAACCACGGCGCGATTACATATTTTACACATGCTGGCTTTTTTCCCCGATTGACTTGTTTGCTCGTTGATAACTTACAAAACCGTCAAAACACTTGACTTGACCCATTGCACTCGCATAGCTACTAGTACTCTTTATAAAGAGTGCAGTTCCAGAAGACCTTTGAGCCTTTCTATTAGGTTATAACTTGGTATACAGGTGTAACAAAATTGGTGTATGTGCCGTTAACTGGGGCTTCTACTCATCATACTGAACAACTTTTGTTCTACGACTTTGCTGAAAACGTAAAAAAATATTTATACTCTTCATACAAATCGATCAGCTGATCGACTGATTTTGTGCATTTTATTATGGAGGGTCAAATTTTTTTTTTGAGAATTGACTATGGGTTTTTTGGAGAAAGTTGTTCAGTATGATGAGTAGAACCTCCAGTTAACGGGACCTACATCAATTTTGTTACACCCTGTATATGCCTGCTGATAATAATCCAAGTCACTCAATCAGTTCCTAAAAATAAACCGGCTAAGTGCGACTTAGGGTCACACAAACAGGGTTCCGCACCAAATCTTTAACTACCAACAGAACAAGACTGCTCAGAACATACTTTGTGTGGTTTTGCAAACTATATTGTGTGATATATAAAATGAAAGGGCATGTTGTGAGAATCTCAAATATTCTTTTTTAATAATTATAATCATAATAATTTATTGGTAAAAAATATTTTACAGGTCATTTTATAAATTGTTTCGAAATAATATGAACAATTAAATTGTCAATAACACACATATTTAAATAATATAATACTTAATAAAAAAATATTTATATTTAGGTACTTGAAAGAACTAACAACTAAAAAATAGTTTACACATTGTGTAAATTTAAAAAGTCTTGTAATGAATAAAACGTGTGCTCAATGAGCCAGCGTCTGAGTTTTGTCTTAAAATTTGTTGATGAGGGAGCTTCAGTAATTTCTACCGGGAGTTTGTTAAAAATTGCCGGTCCAAGCACATGCGTCAGCTTGCTTGACTTGGCGAGTCTGCATCGCACAGGCAGGAGTCTGTCCATATTGCGGTGGTTGCGATTATGTACATGTCTGGTACTCTTCACGATGGATATATACATAGGTAGCCAGCTGAAGGATTACTAAGGATGGTAGTGTAAGTATGCCCAGGCTTTTTAACAACGGCCTCGCGGATGTACGGCGTCATGCTTGCACAATCGCTCGTACGGCTTTTTTCTGCATGCGGAAGGCGCGCTCACATTCGGCAGCGCACCCCCACAGCTCTACCCCGTATTGCTAGAGCGACTGTGCTGTCGCAAAATAGCTGGACCGCACCACCTCTCTCGGGACCACCCGAGCCAGCCGTCGGAGGGCGAAACTGACTCCGCCAATTTTCCCACACAGCTTGGTTATGTGAGATTCCCAAGTCAGGCCGCGGTCCAGTTCGAATCCAAGAAAGGTGGTGCTGTTCACCTGCTCAACGCGCACTCCATTTACACTCAGAAACAGATCCCTCGGAAGCTTCCCTCCCAGGTGAAAGTGCATAAAGTGCGTATATTTAGGATAAATAATTTTAGGATAAATAGTATTGAAGTTATCTAAGGAAATAGACGAAAATTGATCATACTACCCTTATCTCCAAAACTACTGGGTCTGATATCCTGAAAAAATCACAGTATATAAAGTTGAATGCATAGATTACAGGCAATCTATGAGAAAATCTTAAGTGCTTTCGTTCCAATTATTATTATTATTATTATATCAGCTCATATACCGTCCCCACCGAGGGGCTCGAGCCTACCCTGAAATCAGGGCGATTAGGCCTTAGTCGACCACGCGGGCCCAGTGCGGGTTGGTCGACTTGACACACAACCTTCGAGTTTCTTCGCAGGCATGTGCAGGTTTCCTCACGATGTTTTCCTTCACCGTTAAAGCAATCGGTAATGATATGTACGTAAGTTTTTGAAAAACTCATTGGTACATTGGCCGCCCACATTTGAACCCGGTACCTCTGGTTAGATGGACCGAGTCGTTACCGGTTGAGCCACCGACGCTTTTAAGTAAGTTTGTTCCAATAGAAAAATTTAATTTCCAAAGGCCACTGTGTATTTTCTTTTAAATAAATTTTCTATAATGGTTCCCTTTTTAACTTTTGAGGTACGGAACCCTGAAAAAGTCATTTTATAGATTCACTAGCTTTTGCCCGCGGCTTCACCCGCGTGGACATCGTTTTTATTATGACTGTCTTTTCGGCTCGCGAGCGTGGACAATAATTTTCTCCAGATCCCTCGGGAACAATGTCAGGATATGCTTGTTAGTTAATCATGTCATTTGCCACCCCCTCAACCATCTCTGTGCAAAAAATCACACAATCCATTGTTCCGTTGCGATGTTAAAGAAATTAACCCAAAAAAGAGTATATTTTCAGTTCCCCCTAGGAACTGCATCAGGCTATGCTATTTTTACGGGATAAAAAGTAGCTTAGGTCCTATCTCGTAACACAGGCTACCTGCATGCCATTTTTCATTAAGATTGGTCAAGGCGTTGAAGCGTGAAAAAGTAACAAACATACAATCAAACAAAAACATTTTCAGATTTATAATAATAAAAATAATAATTAGTAAGGATTCACCTAACTAACAATCTCTAGAGCAAGTTAGGGAGGTATGAGTGAGGTATATAGATATGTTGACGTGAGGTTCAGAATCCATTGTCTGGTCTTAAGAGGATCGTTCCAACTTATCTACTGCACATTGCACCGAGACCTCTTCGATCCCTGCCCCGCCCCCTGGATTATCTCTGAATGCTTTTCAAAGCGCCACCATCATTTTCAGATCCTCTCCTGGTCTTTAGATTTCGCTAAAGTTAGTCTCTGTGCAATTTTGTGACTGTGATTTGAGCTTCTAGTTTTGTTTATACTAGTGATACAGAATACATTTTGGATATCATCATCATCATCATATCAGCCGAAGGATGTCCACTGCTGGACATAGGCCTCTCCCAAGGATTTCCACGACGACCGGTTCTGCGCTGCCCGCATCCAGCGTCTGTACACACATATAAAAATCGACCAATTATTCTTCGGAGTAAATTGTACAGTCTAATTGTTAAAAAAAGCTAAAAACCGACTTCAAAAAGAAATTCACGCAACATTAGGAATTAACTAACTTTTGCACGCGGCTTCGCGCGCGTGGACATCGTTTGCATGAATGTATTTAGCGGCTTCGTCTTTATTTTGAATATAATTAGAGTTTTTTACAACGATCGTTTAACGGTACTTTTTTTACTCTCTCGCTGTGCTCGGTTTCTCGAAAGTCAAAAGATCTAAAATTACACCCACTTTAGAGCGTCGTTTGTGGTCGTTGGCACAACGGTAACGACTCTGTCCTCCTAACCAGGGGTTCCGGGTTCAAATCCGGACGGCTAATGTACCAATGAGTTTTTCGAAACTTACTTACTTAAATTTCTCCGTGCATGCGGTTAGGTTGTGGAACACACTTCCAGACGAGATTCGCGATAGTCAGAGTCTGTATTCTTTTAAATGTAAATTAAAAGAACACTTCTTGACTTTTCCTTCTTAATGTTAGTCATGTTTATTTATTTTATAGTTTATTTAATATATTATATGCATATTATTATGTTTATATTATTACATTTATTTATATTATTATTAACTGACATTATGTAGTATATTATGTATTATTTTTTACGTGGCATTTATTTGTTTATTAGGTATTTAGAAATATGAAAATTTCTGTGTTTAAAAATGTTGTCTTTGTTATGTACACGTCATCTGCCATTCTTTTGTAATTTCTCTTACCAAGGTCTGCTGAAAGAAATTTCTTATAGAAATAAGCTGTACATTTTGTATGTTTATCTAGTTTAATGTTTGTTTGTCCCTATTTCTGTGTGCAATAAATTGTGAAATAAATAAAAAATAAATAAATAATACTTACCAATTGCTTCAACAGTGAAGAAAAACATCGTGAGGAAATCTGAGTCGCGTTGCACACGTCCGTAGGTGTAAATCTAAATGCCCTACACGTGACCGCGGGTGATGCTAAGTGCAACACCGGGCAACCACCGTCTATCCCTTTGATAGGTTAATTGTGCCACACGAAACGAGAAAGAGATTAAACACCTGTAAAACACTTCCAACGCCTGCAACACCATGAAGGTTTTTCTTTTCTTTCATGTGCAACAGACTTTGTCGTTTGGTTTGGAGGTTTTTTTTAATTAAAAATTGGGGAGCCCAAGATATTTCATGAAGATTTTTTTATTGTGATTCCAGTGTCTTCAGATAACGACTCCCTACGAGATATTCGCCTTAAAGAGAGTAGATTTTGCTTTAATGACATTTCGATTATAAAAAAGTTGTGAAAAAGACTTTGTTTACGATAACACTGAAACAAATTAGTAAAAACACGGATTAATTAAAAACCAGCCTGCCAAAAAAACTTAACCCCTCTTTTTGGCCAGTCGGGTAAAAATATATCCTATTCGTCACTCACAGGATCAAGATGAATCTGAGGACACCCCTCACTCCAGAATCCATCAAGCGTGCGGCAAAGAAATAAAATTATAAATTTCTGGCGCAGTCGGGTAACAAACATTGTACGCACGCAAAAACGACCACTAAATTGTTTAATTCAATTGTATCTTAATAAGTCATACAAACACATAAAGTTCTTCTTCTTTATTTTTTTCTTTTTTTTTTCTTCTTCTTTGCCACGTCAAGTAGGGTCGGCTCTCCTAATGTTTCTGCCCCATGACATTTTAATTAATATAAATAAATATATAATAAATTTTAATTAATCATTGATTCTGTATATACCAGAAAACGTAGCGTAGGAAGACCTCCCACGCGGTCGACAGACGACCTGGTGAAGATCGCGGGAAGCTGATGGATGCGGGCAGCGCAGGACCGGTCGTCGTAGAAATCCTTGGGGGAGGCCTTTGTCCAGCAGAGGACGTTTTTCGGCTGATACGATGATGATGATAATTATTAATTATATCTAAATTATTTGTATCGGACAACATAATTTATAGTGTTATTTACAAAAAAAAAACATAAATACAATGAGTTAGCAGGGATAGTACCTAGGTTTTTTTAATTAAAACTTTGAGTGCGTGTTTATACACAAGCACAAGAAATTCAGTTATACCGACTGCCACACAATAGGATAGTCTGATCGGCTAGCTATATCCTGTATGAAAAATATATTTATCTCTACATACAAATCGATCAGCTAAATGACCAATTTTGTGCATTTTTGTATGGGGCGTCCATTTTTTTTGAGTATTAACTATGGAAATTTTTTTTTTGGAAAGTTGTTCAGTATGATAATTGATAAGTAGAAGCCCCAGTTAACGTGACCTACACCAATTTTGTTACATCCTGTATATTTTTATCTACAATTGGTATAGTTTGTTCGCTCAATTAGCCGCATCTTTGATAAATGATGATCGCGCTGCCGGCTCACTTCAAACGGTACCGACAAGGGGCCGCCGCGACGTTACACCCGCACGGGGTCGTGCGAATCTTGTTCAGTCTATAATTATTAATCTAGGCGACGATTCTAAAGATACTTCATCCAGCAATGACAGTGATTAAAATTTATGATAATTTGTTAATGAAAAGATAACTATTTACCAAGATTCCCCAACTCAATGGGGGACTAGCTATCTTATCTTCAAGCCAGACCACATCCAATACTGTTAAAATTGATGTTTGGCGGCGAGACTTAGACAAGATGGTGGAAGCTATCCAGGCGGCCTTAGATAATTCCCTTACACCAACCAAACCGAGACCTACAAAATAAGACTCCACCGGGAATTGAACCCGCAACCTCATGATGAGCAGCTAATGATCTAACCAGTTCGCCACGAAAGGGTTTACCTATATACAGGTGTAACAAAATTTCTGTAGGTCCCGTTAACTGAGGCTTCTACTCATCATACTGAACAACTTTTGTTCTACGACTTTGCTGAAAACGTAAAAAAAATGTTTACTTTTCATACAAATCGATCAGCTGTTCGAACGATTTTGTGAATTTAGTATGGAGGGTCCAATTACTGAACAACTTTCCCCAAGGAACCCATAGTAAATTCTCAAAAAAATTGAGAATTTACTATGGGTTCCTTGGGGAAAGTTGTTCAGTATGATGAGTAGAACCCACAGTTAACGGGTCCTACACCGATTTTGTTACGGCCTGTATAAGATGCTTCCAAAATATATGCCACCGCTGCAAGGGGTGCTTCTACTCTTGAAACTGAATAACTTTCCCCAAGAAACCCATTGTCATTTTTGACTTCCCATACTAAGTTCGCCGATCAGCTGATCGACTTAGTATGGAGAAGCAACAACTTTTTTTGCGATTTGACTATGGGTTCCTTGGGGAAAGTTGTTCAGTTTCACGAGTAGAAACACCCCTTGCCACCCCATATATTTTGGAAGCACCCTGTATACTATGAGGTCATTTCGCCAGGCCTGAAAGTCTGCCAAGAGTGCATACTGCGAGTGCGTACTCAGTGGCTGCCTTTGTGGCTCAGAGTTACTACGTTTCAATGGCCCCCTTAATAGCCCAGTTTTCTACCGGCAGGGTTGCCTGCCACTGTGACAAATTTATCAAAATGTAAAGGGTTCAGCGTAAGAAATACGTGGATTAATTTAAGTAGGTAATGGCCAGTTTTGATACAGATGGTAGATCAAAATATAAAAGAAAAAATATAGATGTTACAAATAAGAAATAAAATGAAAAAGTATAAAATGTTACACAGCTACCTAAAAATATAATTAAATTAATTAATGTATAACTAGAAGAGTGTGCGTCTTTTCTTTATGGTTGTGTGTGTATGTGTGTGTGTGTGTGTGTGTGTGTGTGTGTGTGCGTGCGTGCGTGTGTGTGTGTATAAATGTGTCGAGGGAGGAGGAGTTGCTTATCCGTTTATTTGTGTGTGCAAGTGTAAGCTCGAATGAACAATCCTTGCGCCTTGCGACTTATTTACCAATGTAGGTACTGAATGAACTCAATTTGAAGCGTTGTGTATTTTGCGCTACCACATCGTCTACACTTAGACGAATATACTTGTATATTTTAAATTTTAAACCACTTTGAACCTAGAACCACATCGCACGTACAGTGTGTAGCAATCATTAAGTTCATGCTTTGGTTTTCATATCCAGTAACTCCCAAAAACCATTGGATATACATGAGAATTTAAACATTTGTAATAAACTCAATTACAAGTAATTTTTAGGATTCTTTACCTCAAAAAAGGACTCTAATAGCATTTTTTCGATGTTCCTCTACCTATCAGTGCATCTGTCAGTCCGTCCATCTGTTTATCTGTATGTTAAGACCATTTTTCGAAAGAATGCGTGAAGGTATTATTTTTAAAATTAATATCATATACTTGAAACTACGGCCTCTTGGAGCTACAAAAAAAATTAAGCTATTAAGTCAAAGCAATTTAAAAAAATAAAGCCGTTTATCCCCAAGTTAATCAAAACATACAAAGTACCATTGGCCTAGAAACATGTTTGGCAAGAAGTAAGATCTCACAACACAAGTAAAGGATATATCCGAAAATATTTAATTTGTAGTTTTATCACATTAAAAATACATAAATTTTTTGTAATGACAAACCCACATGTGCAGTTATTAAATTAACCATTATGTTTATCGATATAATATGGGATAACATTTTTTTTTCATTTAAACGAGTTATTTTTAGTATTCAAAACATAAAAGGAAATAAATAACCCTTAAAGAATCACTTCGTTGTCCGTCCGTCTGTCTAGTTGGAAGGAAAGTCAAAGACTAGAGGCATTTGAAATGTGGTGCTGGAGACGAATGAAAATGATAAGCTGGACAGAGGAAAAGAACAACAAAGAAGTGTTAGGTGTGGTTGGGGAAAAGCGAAGCCTGCTGAAAACCATAGAAAGCCGGAGAAGAGGAATGATGGGACATTTGATGCGACACGATACCCTCTTCAAAATACTCCTGTAAGGCAAAATCGAGAGAAAGAGAGGACGTGGAAGACCTAGATGTACCTATATGGACCCAATAACGGAGCAGGCTGGTTGTCGTATCAAACTGGCACACATCCGTGCAATTTGGCGATTGCTCTACAGCAGCCAAGAGCTGAGCTCTTAAACTGAAAAAGAAGTTAGCTAATGAAATCGTTTATCTATCTATGACAATTCATACAAGATTCGTTGTTTTTGTTTTTTTGAATTTTTTTTTGCAAACAACGGTATCTGGTTTCAATGGTTGTATGAGGAGAAGTGACACCGAAAGAGTTTATAAACATTATATATGGAATGACTGAAATATTAGGTGTTGAATGTATAAAAAAGTTTAAAGATGTAAATTAATATTAAGAACAATGGTAATTAAAACATATTTTTTTCTCAAAATGGCATTAGACTATTAGAAATTAAATGGTGTTAATCATATGCCTATTGTTAAGATATTTTCAGAGCCTAACTTCATGAAGTCGGGTTTTTTCTCCTGAAAAAAAAATCGCCTTTATTGAGGCAAAAAATACACATTTTCAATTTTAAAACTCTAAAAATATTGCAGCAGTTTCTATGTTACTAATGTCATATTTGGAAATACCCCGCATAAGATTTCGTCACTTTCAGGAAAATTCTAGTAAATTAACTAGTCTAAAAAATTGCCCCATCTGACCACTAAGAAAACGCCTTTGTTCCATTCAGTGGTACATAGCTCAGGGAATTGTAACATAAAAGACATGCCTCTAGTTACTAAAAAAGAACATAAGTAGTCAAGCAAGGGTCAACAATAAAAAAAACAATAACTTTTTTATTTTGAATAAAAACTGGCATTGAAATTCAAAAACTGAATTGGCAATTTTATAGGTAAAGACCTATTATTATTTTTTTTACAAACCAACAGCTTATCAACTGATGACCACCTTGCAATTAACTTTTCACGGTGAAAACTAGCCAGTTCTAGCGACTGACACTTCTTATCTTGCAGACGAATTACAGCTTACCTTCCTATTGCCTCGCTACATAGAAATAATTGGAAAAGCAATCTCCGGTAGCCAGCAATGGACGTCGCAGATCCCCGATAGCGATGCTAATTGAAACTTGAAAGCTTTGATACATACTGGATCAATGCATTTGGAGTTCTGCCAGCTGGTGATATGGTAAAATTGAGCTATAAGGTTATTTAAAAGTAAAACAATTTCTGTATTTAAAAGAGACGAATTGACTAAAGTTTGTCACACACGGGACAGATACTATAATATTTTATCTGCGAGTATCTTAATATAAAAAGTAATAGTGTCGTAAGGTAATAATATACGATACGAATATATATGAAAACCAAATATTCTGTTACGAGTCTTTGAATGAGCTACATCTAAAACGCTTTATACAAGGTGATTAAGAAAATGAGTTCGTGTATGTAACTATTAGACTTACTATACAGTTCGTCAGAGGACGAAGCTAATTTTGAATTTGACTTACATGTTGCTTTTACGTAAGTAGCTAGATACTTACACCCTCCATACTCCTCACCGCAGACCACCCCCGAACACATCCGTGCCGTGCGAAGATTTTTTTTATTCACATTCATGAGCCCTTCGAATCATCTCACCTGATAGTAAGTGACGATGATGGCATAGATGGAAGGGGGCTTAACAAAATTGCCCAACGCAATTGAGGATATGGTTGTCTTATCTTCAAGCCGGAAACATGTTTGGCGGCAAGACTGAGTTAAGATGGTGGTAGCTAGCCAGGCGGGCTATGAAAATGCCAACCAACCATAAAGTTAACCTCGCCAGGAATCGAACCCGCAACCTCCTAGTGTGAAGCGAATGGACTAACCATGACGCCACGTAGGCAGTCAAAAACTCTTTGAATCAGGCTGTATTTATCTTAATATAAATATCTGAGCGTATATTTTATCTTACAGATGTATGTCTATATCGCTCGGTATCGCTCGCTATCTGCAGATAGACGACGATCAAATTTAATATTATTATATTTATATTTACGCTCATATATTTATCTTAAGATAACTACAGCCTGAATTAAAGAGTTTTTGAATGTACCCATACAGTGCAGATAATATAATATAATATATTATCTGCAATGTGTGTGTACATTCATTGATTTCTATGAAGAGCGATATTGTATGATATCTGGTACGTTAAAGATATCTTATAGTATATTTCCCGTGTGTGACAACCTAAGGATAACTTGTTCAGTTTTTAACTTGTTGTTGCCTTTGTCCAGCAGTGGACGTTTTTCGGCTGATATGATGAACTTGTTCAGTATAGTTACGGACATGAACCCAGTTTTATAGATCGACTTCGAAAGAGAAATCAATCAACAAATCCAACTCGGCTAGGCAGCGTTCGGAAAGCTTCAAGATATCTTCACGTCCCAAATACCGCAGTGTCTCAAGACTAAGGGCTTTGACCAGTGTGTGTTGCCAGTGATGACTTATGACATACGAAACTGAGACATGATCGTTTATTAAGAGCCTATTAAGAAGGCTCAAGGCCACTCGAAGGGCGATGGAGCGTATTATGTTCGAAGGTTCTCTGCGTGATCGAATCGGAAACAAGGAGATCCTTAGGAGAACCATAGTAACAGCTATAGCTCTAGAATTGCTAAACTTAAGTGGCAGTGGGCATGAAAATGCCCACATAACTTGTGGTACTGATAGCCGTTCAAGCAGTAAAGTTCTCGAGTGGACACCGATCACAAGAAGACGTAGTGTAAGTAGGCCACCCAATCGGAAATTCAACGTCCTGGTGAAGGTCACGGGAAGCCGCTGGATGAATATGAGTAGTGGCAATCCTTGGGAGAGGCCTTTGTCCAGCAGTGGACAACTTTCGGCTGGATGTGATGAACCCAGTTTTCAAGTTCTATTCTAAACATGTTTCACTTTATATTATTTGTCTACGCGAAAAGAAAATTTGTAACAAATGCTTTCTGCAGGTCTTCAGGTTTAAGACAGCGAGCGTACGATTCGATTTCAGAATGAAAACTGTTTTCAATTTCCTTGCAGTGATTGAAATCACTATGAATTTTAAAACGAGAAAACTGTAGCACAACAAGGTTTATGCGGCTTGGATTTGATGTACTAATGAGTCGCCTATTCGTCGAACTACAACATTAACCCACTTGCTGTAATTAAAAATAATGATTTGTTTGTTAGTTACCTTTTCACGCTTCAATACCTAGACCAATCATGATGAAATTTGGCATGCAGGTAGCCTGTGTCACTGGGACGGTACTATTTTATCCCGTGAAAACAGCTAATAATAGTCCGATGGAGTTCCTGAGGAACTGAAAAAAATACCCTTTTATTCTTTAACGTCATCATATCAGCCAAAAATCGTCCCTTACTGGACAAAGGCCTCTTCCAAGGATTTCCACGACGACCAAACCTGCGCTACCCGCATACAGCGGCTTCCCGCGATCTTCACCAGGTCGGCGTTCCTCCGCGTTTGAGGCCTGCCTACGCTGCGTTCTCCTGTGCGCGGTCGCCAATATTACAGAGTTTCGTTATTATTGACGTCAATTACTCCTAAACGATAGAAAACCTAAGGTTAAAAATAACCCTTATTGTTAATGATATTCCTTAAAGTCAATAGCTACGAGAAACACAATTGAGCAGTTTTGGCTCGATAGAAAAAAAACCCAAGGTAGGTCTACACCGTTACTTTTATCTACACCAATAGTATAAAGAGGAAAGATTTGATTGTTTGTTTGTTTGTCCTGAATAGGCTCCGAAACTACTGGTCCGATTTGAAAAATTCTTTCACCGTTGGGAAGCTACACTATCCGCGGATGCTATAAGCTATATTATATTTTCAAAAAATAAGGGATCCTTTCTAAAACTTATGATAACTTATAAAAAAATGTAACCCAAGGTGTACAAAAATACCTAAATATTCTTGCAATATCTACAAAAAGTAGTGTAGTGTAGTGGTAATGCTAGTTTTAGTGGTAGTGTAGTGGTACTGGTAGTGGTAGTGGAATTGGTAGTGGTAGTGTAGTAGTAGTGGTAGTGTTAGTGGTGGTGGTAGTAGTAGTGGTTGTGTTAGTGATAGTGTTGTGGTAGTGGTATAGTAGTAGTGGTAGTGTTGTGGTAGTGGTAGTAGTAATGGTAGTGTTAGTGTAGTGGTAGTCGTAATTGTAGTGGTAGTGGTAATGTAGTGGTATTAATAGTGGTTGTGGTAGTGGTGATGGTAGTGGTAATGTTAATTGTAGTGGTAATGAGAGTGGTAATGTTAGTGGTAGTGGTATATTAGTGGTAGTGTAGTGGTAAGATAAGATAAGATAAGATAACATTTATTCGACAAAAATACACACAGAAAACATAAAAATAACAAAAAAGGGACAAATAACACAAAGAAAAAAATTCGAGCGAGACCTACAGTACTCGTATATGATGTGTAACATGTGACAAAATACTTTATAAAAGGACGGCAAAGATTCGGCAGACAGGCTGTATGGTCATAGATACCTTTGCCTTTTCCGCGCTTTTGAAGCCTGAAAAAAGGACGGCAAAGATACGGCAGACTAGGCTGTATGGTCATAGATACCTTTGCCTTTTCCGCGCTTTTAAAGCCTGAAAAAACGCGACTCCCTGTTACACATTTCCGTCCCATGGGACACATTTCCGTCCCATTTCACGAAATCACTCCCAAAAATTGCAGGAAAGCGAGGGCGAGAAAAATATGAGTAGGATACAGTTGTGAACATGCTATGTGCACTTTGCCGAACCGGCCCCGACTCAGCATAATGCTGCAAGCAGGGAGACCTGTTATTCTGCCGGTGCCGAGAGGAATCGTCGCGTGCGCCATCGCAGAGCAAATCATAAAACAAAACGTAAAAATAAAAAAAAAACATAATAATCAGAAGATGACAACAATTGCCAGAAAAATTTGTGGTAGTGTCGCGGTAGCGGTAGCGTTAGCGTAGTAAAGTGTACTGTAGTGTAGTGTAGTGTAAGGCGGTACAAAGTTCGCCGGGACAGCTAGTGACTAATATTTTGAAGAATAAATTTCAAAAAATATATTACAATATTTGTTATGTTAATATAATATGAGTAATGTTATTATTTTTTATACTCTCATTGTAGTTTTTGATTGAAACGAAAAACAATTGAAAAAGTGAAAAGTGTGGTTCTTTACTCTTTACACGTAAAGAAAAGACAGAGACAACTGTTCCAATCAATACTTTGCATATGTTTAACCTTTACTCGTTTCCAGTAGTTGTTCCGTAGTAAATAAAATCATAGTAAATATTGTTTTAGCTTTTGCCAGTGGTTTCGCTCGCGTGAACATAGTTTCTATGACTTTCTTCGAGAGTGAGCAGCGTAGAAAAATTAACCTATATATTAATCCAGGTCCTAATCTATCTACCTACCAAATTTCATCTAGATCCATTCAGCGGTTTAGGCGTGAAAGAGTAAAATACATCCATACATACAAACTTTTACATACTTTTACATTAGTTACACCATTTATAACTCAAGAACGGCTGGACCAATTTTTATTATTTTCGTGTTTTTTGCATTTGTCTTTGTCCGGAATAGCTTAAGTATTAAAATATGATATTCATCAATAAATAAAAAAATATCAGTCAAAAAGTAATTGGTTTTAGGGCAGGGTAGGGTAGTTAGTGTAATATAGGGTAGAGTAGTGCAGGAGAGGGTAGGGTAATGTAGGGTAGGGTAGGGTAGTGTAGTGTAATGTAGGGTAGAGTAGTGTAGGGTAGTGTAGTGTAGGGTAGTGTAGTGTAGGGTAGTGTAGTGTAGGGTAAGGTAGTGTAGTCTAGCATAGGGTAGTGTAGGGTAGGGTAGGGTAGCGTAGTGTAGGGCAGGGTAGTGTAGGGTAAGGTAGTGTAGTCTAGCATAGGGTAGGGTAGGGTAGGGTAGGGTAGTGTAGGGTAGGTTAGGGTAGGGTAGTGTATTGCAAGGTGGAACGAAATTCGCCGGGACAGCTAGTTTATAATATTAGAGCATTAGTTCATAACAGAACAAACACTTCTCATAGCTAGCGTACGATAAGGCGACGACGACGGTGCCGGTGGCGCCAGCGTTCCGCTCTTTAGCCTTCGCACTCGATTGACACGTCAAGCTTCATTTACTTGAGCCAACCTCCTTAATGAAGGCCGGTATAGATTTCCTCTTACCCCCTCTGACGCCCACAACACTGAACCACCAAGGGGGAGGGGGATCTCGAGTTCGATTGGACGGCACGTTACCGGAATTAATTTGGATCGACCCACTTTTTTTGTTTACGCTCCACTGAAGTTCGAATGTGTTCCTATGTTTAATTGAATTTTTGTTTTATTACACTGTGATATGCTGTGATGTAATGAATCCTACTATAATATATTATAAACGCGAATGTATGGATGTATGTTTGTTAATCTTTCACGCAAAAACTAAAAAACGGATCTGGCTGAAATTTGGTAGGTAGACTGATTAGGACCTGGATTAACACATAGGTTACTTTTTCCACTGCGCACCCTCGACAAGTCATAGAAACGTTGTTCACGCGGGTGAAGACGGGGAAAACAGCTAGTATAGGTACTATAAAGGACGTAACAGAAAAATTCATACCTCCAGAATGGTATACAAATACAGAGCGTGCTGGTCAAAATTTTCCAGGAAAAATGCAAAAGACATTATATTTCATCATCATATCAGCCGCAGGACGTCCACTGCTGGACATAGGCCTCCCCCAAGGATTTTCATGACGACCGGTTTTGCGCTGCCCGCATCCAGCGGTTTCCCGCGACCTTCACCAGGTCATCGGTCCACCGACATTTTTATTTACGTACACTCAATTCACCTTAACATTGCGGACATATTATATCCATATTAGGTACAAGCTCTTTCGTGATTCTACCCGCATGGAGATTGTTTTTACCCGACTACTTAAAGAGCAGTGTAATGTTTTTAATTTAATTCATGTATATAGGGTGAACGTCGGTGGCTCAACCGGTAACGACTCTGTCCTCCTAACCAGGGGTCCCGGGTTCAAATCCGGACGGCCAATGTACCAATGAGTTTTTCGAAACTTACGTACATAATATACTCACCGATTGCTTTAACGGTAAAGGAAAACTTTGTGAGGAAACCTGCATACACCTGCGAAGAAACTCGAAGGTTGTGTGTGAAGTCGACTAACCCGCACTGGGCCCGCGTGGTCGACTAAGGCCCGATCGCCCTAATTCAGGGTAGGCTCGAGCCCCTCGGTGGGGACGTATATGAGCTGATATGATGATGATATGGGGTGAAACAAAATTGGTGTAGGTCCCGTTAATTGGGACTTCTACTCATTATACTGAACAACTTTTGTTTTATGACTTTGCTGAAGTCGCAAAAAAAACATCAGCTGATCGACCAATCTTGTGCGTTTTTGTATGGAGGGTCGAATTTTTTTTTGAGAATTGACTATGGGCTCCTTGGGGAAAGCTGTTTAGTATGATGAGTGGAAGCCCCAGATGACGGGACCTACACTAATTTTGTTACACTCTGTATGTGTAAGTATGTCCGTTTCAGAGTCTGTAGATTTTCCGGCTAGACGGATTTAAGAGTGTGATTTGTCGTTAGATTCATCTTGATTCCATTAGTGACATAATAGGATATATTTTTACCCGACTGCTAATAATTGAAAACGCTAAACACGTTAAAAAACCGACTTCCATCGCAACAACTTCGTACTATCTTTCATTATTATTTTTGGTTTTTGTTAATCTATATAATATATAAAACTCAAAGATGACTGACTGACATAGTGATCTATCAACGCACAGCCCAAACCACTGGACGGATCGGGCTGAAATTTGGCATTCAGGTAGATGTTATGACGTAGGCATCCGCTAAGAAAGGATTTCGTGAAATTCCCACGGGAATACCAAAAAACGGGAACTGCGCGGGCGAAGCTGCGAGCACCCACCAGTTTTTTAATAAAGTACTACACTGATTTTGATAAAATTTATATGGGACCACACAAGAAGCACTAGCTTTTAAATAAAAAAAGAATAATCCAAATTGGTTCACCCAGTCAAAAGTTCTGAGGTAACACACATAAAAAAAATACAGTAAAATTGAGAACCTCTTCCTTTTTGGAAGTCGGATGAAAAGAGGGGTTGCTTTTTAATTTTTAATTAAATTGTTCGGGTCATTATGACTGCCTTTCAAGGTAGGTGGTGCGCGAGGGGCAAGCAGCTCACGAGCGTAAAGTTTTTTTTTTTTTCAGATTGCTTGGAAACTATTTCGTGCTATGCCAATTACTAGACTGTGTCACATCCCACCCCGTCAACCATCTTAGTGCTTAAGTCACATTGACCCATTTATCCATTGCAATGTGAAAGAAGCACTAACAAACAAACATATTAATAAACAAACACACTTTTGAATTTAAGATTGAAGTATGGATGTAGCATCAATAAAAGCCCCATTTTTTCCTAAACATATTAGATAAGGTTTGCAATAAAATGTCGAATTTCACACCACGGAACGGGTAGCAATTTAATACTCCCAATAAAATGTATTCGAGAGGAGAGGATTAATGGGCTCGTACATCCTAATATTTTATTAAAAGGGAGTTTATTTTGTGTTACACTGCGCGTCGTGTAAAAAAAGCTCTGGGCGCAGTGGGCGCCTAAAGTTTTATATGTCGAAAGGGGTGGTGGTTAGGTTATGGATGGCCTTATGGTTCACGTCCTTAACTATTCCGTCGTGGACCTCGAAATAACAATGCAGCTATATCACAGGGGTCCTAATTCAATAATCTTGATCATTCGGCAATCGAAATTGTACAGGATGTCTTGGATTACAATGGATGCAAACGCGGTGATCACAGCGATACTTCCGTTTTGCTCACAGATCACCACTACTATGGCTATGACTGCCAGCTAATATGGCTTCTCAACTCAGTGTTGCCACCTTAATCACAAACAGCCTACCGTTAATGGGTCATCTTTGCTACCACATACGATCGGCTCACGAGTACAAGCGATTGTCACGCCACCACCGGTTTCACCCAGGTAATAATACCTGACGTTTGATCCAAATAAAGTGTAACGATCTATGTAAACGTATCTCGAGCTGGTATTGGTCGCGTTTTCAATGACGCTCCGACATATACATTAGGGCCAACATTGCGCGCTGCCAAAGGTCAGCGCTTTTTGAAACGTGTTAGACGTTAAGCTAAGAGCACAAGTAACTACTATCTCATCTGTGGCACAAGTAGGTAACCTACGAGCTTTCAGTCTGTTATAAAAAGCAAAGGGTTATAACAATTTTAGGTTTTAATGAAAATCTTTAAAAAAAAATATATACCTACAGTTTTTAAATTTTCTTTTTTTAATTATTTTCAAAAAATATATATTTTTTATCATGTTCTAAATTAATTAGTTCCAACTTTACTCTTGATAAAGAAAGTAAGGGTAATATTAAAGGCTCTCTCTACTTTAACCGTAATTTTTAAGGTTCCATAAAAAACGTGCAAACGGGACCCTATTACTAAGTCTACGTTGTCTGTCTGTCGGTCCGTCCATGCGTTTGATCTTTAAAAGACTATAGCAAAAGATACATATTGAACTGTAATATGTAGGTAGACTGTTATTTTTTTTACAATATATAGGGTCTTAACAAAGGTATGCCCTTTTTAGGGTTCCGTAGTACAACAAGGAGCCTTATAGTTTCGTCATGTCTGTCTATCCATCTGTCCGTCTGTCCCCGGCCTAGCTCCTAGACTATTAGTAGTTAGGAGCTGAAATTTGGCAAAGATACGGACAGAACTGTAATTAAAAAAAAACTTAACAGTACCTCCCCTACAAATAAAGTGAGGATCGTGTTACATCCTCGGCTGCATCGGCACTTACCATCAGGTGAGGTGCAGCTAAACGCACTCAAGTTTTGAGTAAAAACAAAAGCACAAACCCCAAAGTAAAATAATGAAAACTAGCCAAGTGTGAGTCGTACTCGCTCTAACGACAAAGAAATGAAATAAATCTGACACTCTCATTGATGTTGTCAGATATGTTAACAGCAACAAATGCCTTGAGACTTGACAACTTAGCTGCCACAGCGAGCTGACGTAGGTGGATTGTGTGCATTAGAGATATAAATTTTCTTTTTGGCCCCAAACCATGAAAGGGTTTCGAACCCCACAAACCGTGACAGGGCCGGCTGTAATTTTCACAGAATTATGTGTTACTATAATATATAAAATTATAAAAGTAAAAAAAATAGGGCGACTTGCCATCCAAAAAACGTGTTTAGCTAAGGTTTTTTTGCTTTATCATAACTGAGTAGACTGCTTTAGAGCTACCATGCGCAAGCGATGCGCGTCCCTGGTGCGTCGAGTGCGGGGCGGCGCCAATAGCATCCTGGCTATGTTCGCCAGTAGACTGGATTGCGCAATTGTGAACCACTGTTACTTGGTTCACGTTGCCAATAATAGTCGTGATATTGTAAATAAATTTCATATAATGTAAATTAACTGTGTATATTACTAACACTAGTCTAAGTCCTAAAATAAGTTACTAACACTATTGTTATCCTTGTTGGTCGAATAAATAAATTATATTAATATTATAACTAACTAGATAACGGTAATACCTACATTCAAACGTGAAACTCTGAGTGATCATATATTGTTTATTTACAATTGGTAAACCCTTGGAATCATCTCAACTGATGGTAAGTGATGATGAAGGCGAAGATAAGAGAAAAAATACAAAACAAAAAATACCTAATTAAAATTTGCCAAGTGTGAGTCCGAACTAAATAAAATAAACAAATTTCTGTCGGTTGCATTGATGTATTTTGTTTGTAATGTGAATTGGTATCATTATCATAGCTATGTGAATAGCTGTGGTGGTACGGAACCGTCGGAGCATGAGTCCGTCTCGCACTTGGTGGGCTTTTTTTTTCAGTACTGACAGACTGTAGTAAGTAGACACGATTTCAAAAATAAGAGTAGCCAGCGTGGCTTGTTGAAGTATTTTCTATTTTTATTTTATTATTTTATTTCCTTAATGAAACCTACAGCATATAATTTAATTATTTGAATTTTAAATACAATTTTACAGGCCAAAAAAGATTTAAATTTAAATTGCAATTTAAATTCAGGATTTCACCTACACGTTTCTTGAAAGAAGATGAAGTTAGATGGTATATGTCCAGCTCCGAAAATATTGAATTGTAGGAATGAATACATCTTAAAACAACAGAGTTCTGAGCGTACGTTGTATGCGTTCGAGGTTCATAAAACAGACGCGCGTGTCGCGTCCGCTTGCCAGGAACAGACTATCAAACTAAAATTTGTATGTATTTTCTATGAAGTTTCAACTTGCGTGACGCGTTTCATTGATGTCTTTTAGAACATACTATGAGAAATTTGAGCTATAATGAAAACGCTAAACACGTTAAAAACCGACTTCCATCGCAACAGCTTAGTACATTTTTGCATTATTAATTTTGGTTTTTGTTGATTTTCTAATAAAGTAATACACCGATTTTGATAAAAATTATATGGGACCACACGGGAAGCACTAGATTTCAATTAAATAAAGAATCATAAAAATCGGTTCACCCAGTAAAGATCTGAGGTAACACACATAAAAAAATAACATAGAGTCGAATTGAGAACCTCCTCCTTTTTGGAAGTCGGTAGATTAAGGCAATTGCTCCTGACCGGTTTGAGAATTGAGCTGCTAATTGAGGTAGGCAAAATTACAAATGAAAATTCCATAAATTAATATCAGCCCAGCGTCTAATATATATACTTTGCCAGCGAAAAGATTTGGCTCTTATCAAAAAGCCACAGTGCTGATTTTCAGTTAGCAAGAGCAGAGTAAGCCTGTAAATATATAAGACTGATAAATGACAGAGAGGAGTGAGGATAAGAGAATCTAAGTGAGATATCAATTAATTGAATAAGGTACAAATACAGGTCACGCTTAGGTCCTATTTACTGTCAACGTTTTAATTGGTGATTAAGCTTTTATTAGTGACTGACTCGGTGGCTCAGTGGTTAGTGCTCTTGACTGCTGATCCTCGAGTTGTGGGTTCGATCCCCACCCAGGGCAAACATTTGTGTGATGAGCAGATTTGTTTGCTCTGTGTGTTAAATATGTATGTATGTACTTAAACGTATATAAGTATTTATATCAGTCTCTGGTTCCCATAACACAGGGAATCCTACTTTGGGGACAGATGACCATGTGCGATTTGTCCCGGATATTTATTTATTTATTTATTAGATTTTGAATGAGAGTAATGATTGAATGACTAAGCGGAGAGAAGATTTTTTTGTCTATTTCAAATTACGCTTATATTTATTTACCGCCTCCGTGGCGTAATGGTTAGTCCATTCGCTTCATACCAGGAGGTCGCGGGTTTGATTCCCGGTGTGGTCAACTTGTAAGACTCGGTTTGGTTGGTGGTATGGCGTTTCCTAAGCCCGCCTGGCTAGCTACCCCCATCTTATCTAAGTCTTGCCGCCAAACATCAGTGTTAACAACTTTGATGTATTCTGGCTTGAAGATAAGATAGCCAGTTCTCCATTGCGTTGGGGAATCTTGGTAAGCCCGCTTCCATCTTCGGCATCATCGTCACTTACCAGATGAGATGATGCCAATAGTGATGAGATGATGCCAATAGTGAATTTAAAAAAAAAAAAATGTTTTATTTCACCGAGTAGGTAGTTATAATTCTAGGTAATGTTTTTAAATTATTTGTGTGCTAAAACCTTTTTATCTTGAAATATTGTGATTGTATTTGAAATAGAAAATTAAATGAAATACTTATCACAATATATTCTTGGTACCTACCTTATAAAATATAAATAAACCTTATAAATATATTTGAAAGAAATAAAAGGAAAAGGTGACTGACTGGTATATCAAATCACAGCCGAAACCACTAAACGGATTTTGCTGAAATTTGGAGTACAGATAGCAGTTAAAACGTGGGCATGCGCTAAGAAAGGATTTTGAGAAACTCCCACGGGAACGGCAAAAAACGGGATCTGCGGGGGCGAAGCTGCGGGAATCCACTAGTAAATGACTAATCGTAGAGATGACTTTTTGGTGATTTAAAATAACGCTTAAATTTATTCTATTTCACCGAGTAGGTAGTTATATTTCTAGGTAATGTATTTGATATTATTTTTTAGCTAAAACCTTTTTATCACGAAGTTTTGTGATTGTATTTGTAATGGTTAAATTAATTAAATAATTATCACATTATATTCTTGGCACACCTCTACCTATATAATAAGATGTCGATTTCAATTTAAAAAAAATCTTTTTTTTTTTTTATTAGATTGAGTAAACCTGGTACTTACAAATAATAATGTAATACTTTTAAAAAGGAATTATTATAAATAGGTACCCTGATAACTATACGAATTAATTAAAAATTAAAAATCACACTGCTTAAAAATTTAACCCCTCTCTTTTAGCCAGTCGGTTAAAAATGTGTCCTATGTAAAAGCGTCGGTGGCTCAACCGGTAACGACTCGGTCCATCTAACCAGAGGTACCGGGTTCAAATCTGGACGGCCAATGTACCAATGAGTTTTTCAAAAACTCACGTACATACTTACCGATTGCTTTAACGGTGAAGGAAAACATCGTGAGGAAACCTGCACACGCCTGCGAAGAAACTCGAAGGTTGTGTGTGAAGTCGACCAACCCGCACTGGGCCCGCGTGGTCGACTAAGGCCTAATCGCCCTGATTCAGGGTAGGCTCGAGCCCCTCGGTGGGGACGTATATGAGCTGTAATGATGATGTCACTCATGGGATCAAGACGAATCTAACGACACCTCACACTCCAAACTCCGTCAAGCCCTTTAGGCTACAGAACGTGCCAAAGAAATTAATAAATATACATACGAGTACATACACTCGAAAAACATAATCTTCTTCTGGCGCACGCGGTCGGGTAAAAGTAAGCCCATACATTAAAAAAAAGTTCGAGCGAGACCTACAGTACTCGCATATGATGTGTAACATGTGACAAAATACTTTAGGTTAGTTAGATTTGATGACGATATTGTACCTGGGTGGCGGATCTGACAGTAACGAAAAAAACCGACCAAGTGCGAGTCGGAATCTCGTAAAGTAGAATTCCGCGCTTTCACGACTTCCTGTTACACATTTCCGTCCCATGTTACACATTTCCGTCCCATGTCACGAAATCACTCCCACAAATTGCAGGAAAGCGAGAGCAAAGATGTTACACATCAAAAACGGTGTAATCTTTAGTAAACGATAAACGTATGTTGTAGTAAAATATCATAAAAAATATTTTCTTTTCCAGACTTAAAAATTGTGGAAGTAAAAAGATAATACAATTGAATAACTTGATCAAAATAATTAATTGTCATTGGGGCAGTAAGGTTATCGTATGGCAACTGCGCACCGGAAGAGGCCTTCCACTCGGTGGACCGACGTCTTGGTGAAGGTCGCAGAAAGCCAGTGGATGCAGACAACACAGGTTCGGTCGTTGTGGAAATCCTTGGGGAAAGCCTTTGCTAGCAGTGGACGTCTTTCGACTGTTATGATGATGAAGATCATGAGATATTTTGTAGCTTTTATTGCATTTAAATATGGCTAAAACAGTAATATTACAAAACAAAGGAAATTTTCAGCTACAGGTACCTTGTATTTACCCTTCCCGTGTAAAATAAGGCTGGTCTGAAACCCGTCGTGAAGAAGAAAAATTCTGTATTCAAACCCGGACAGGATTCTTTGTTACACGCAAGTATGGTTCATACCACGTCAAAACTAAAAATGCGGAGGTCATGACTAAAGTACTAACACGTTAACAGTCCAGTGTACCGTATGTGGTACACGGGGAGCGTTTCCGCCGAGTTCGCGTACCCTATATCAGACACACGAGTCCTGTATTACTCTACGGGCCCACACATACGGGCATAAGGCGTGTTTCAGAACACTTGTATGGGGACTGTTAACGTGCTAAAGTAACAACCGACCTGGATCAACACGTATCGACTTGTAATTCCTAAGGTAATGAAGAACAAGGCCGAGAAGAAGGTGACGCAAGTTTGGAGTAGCACTGCGTTTCCCTTCCCAGGCGACGCAGTGACTGGGACACTTTTCAATTGTGTGAAAAACGACAGATAATTATGAATTTATTAAAGCTGTACACACAGGTTTACCTCCCATACTTTAAAGTCTCCTAACACCCGGTAAGGTTGGCTCGAAGAGATCTTTATAGAAATAAGTCCACCTTTGTACACGTCCTCTCTAAGTTCTTGTCATTTAAATGTTTGTGTACAATAAAGGATTTAAATACAAATCTAACGACACCTTGAACTCCAAAATCCATCAAGCCGTTTTAGGATACAGGGCGTGCCAAAGAAAAAAACAAACATACACTCGAAAAATATAACCCTACTTCTGGCGTCATCACATCAGCTCATATACGTCGCCACCGAGGGGCTCGAGCCTACCCTGAATTAGGGCGATCGGGCCTTAGTCGACCACGCGGGCCCAGTGCGGGTTGGTCGACTTCACACACAACCTGTGAGTTTCTTCGCAGGCGTGTGCAGGTTTCCTCACGATGTTTTCCTTCACCGTTAAAGCAATCGGTAAGTATATGTACGTAAGTTTTTTGGAAAAACTCATTGGTACATTGGCCATCCAGATTTGAACCCGGTACCTCTGGTTAGAAGGACCGAGTCGTTACCGGTTGAGCCACCGACGACTTCGTAGACTTCTGGCGTAGTCGTGTAAAAACATGTGTTTTCCTAGCAGAGCAGCACCATGGTACTAATTAAACAATGTGCCAAAAAGTAAAACTAATAAATTACCAAGAATATCGTTAAGAAACACACCTAAACTATTAATTAGAATAACCTCAACAATTTAATTAAAAATTAAGACATATCTGCTATAGTGTATCGTATGTCACTCAGGGGATCAAGACGAATCTAGCGACACCACGCACTTCAAAATACATCAAGCCGTTCATGCTACATTTTTAGCCGAAAAAACGAACACATTATACGACACTCAGCGGTAGTTACGTGCAGTTAATAATACGATAAAAGTTCAGTTTATCGCACACAGTATTTTATAAATATATTTCACAATATACAAAAGGGTTCAAGGCTTAGTACGGTGTAGAGAAGAGAGACTAGTGTTGCCAGAATTTATTACAATTTTAATCTCAAAAATATTGCACTTGCTTCTTAGTTGGATAATGACAAAAGTATGTTCAGTATATATCAGTGTGTCTGTTGTTTCGGAGCAGATGTCCGTGTGTCACTTTGTCTTGGGATATTTACTTTTTATTCAACCCCCGATGCAAAAAGAGATGTGTTATAAGTTTTAGGTCCACGTCTCTGTGTCTCTGTGTATGTATGTACAACTCACCGCAGATCATAAACGGGTAGATCGACTTAAATTCCTTTTTTTATTAGAAAGATAGATTGATAAAGTTCCATTAAAACGTTGATAGAGAGAGTGAACTGCCCACTGAGAGTGTGAAAGAGAGAGGGGTAGAGCAAGGTGCAAAAGAAAAAAAATGGCGCGAATCAAAATGACGAAAGTGAAGTTATTTTTTTTTTATTCACAATTGGCATCATTTCACCTGAAGGTAAGTGACGATGATTCCGAAGATGGAAGCGGTTGCTCCGAATCGAAAGAAATTTAGTCGGGTATTTTAAGTTGGTTTTTTTAAATTTCGGTAATTATCTTACCACCTATACATAAATCATTATTTTCCCGCTTCAGTTCATGCCTTATAACCCTACATTGCTCCTGTTCGATAATGGCGCAGGTCAACACGACACTTATTGCTGAAATAAATCATTTTCTGTCCGCCGAGCACCCAAAATTAACCTTAAAAACAGAGAGGAAATTGTTGTACAGGTTCAGAGTTATAAATACGTGTTATAAAAAAAAAAGCTGGGCCTACAGAGAAGTACGTTTTAGTGGGATAAAACGTTTTGTATTTAAACGGTTTATATTAAAGCATCGGGTATGCACGAGCCCCTCGGTGGGGACGTATATAAACAAACGGCGTTAATGATTTTCACCTTCTAAATGTTAACCGATTTGGACCAATTTTTGATAGGTTGTCAGTCAGAACAAAAGCTAGGCTTATACGTCTCGTTTTTTAAATTACTGTTTATAAATTTAAACAAAATGGCCAATATTAGTTTTGTATGAAAACGTGTACGACCATAAAATTAAACTTATTAACTTTATCGAAGAAACAAAAACGTACAAGCTTAGCTTTTGTTCTGACTAACAAACTATCAAAAATTGGTCCAAATCGGTTAATATTTAAGAGGTGAAATTCTTTAACGCCGTTTGTTTGAAAACTCGCAGCTTCACAATCCTCTTCATCATTACAGCTCATATACGTCCCCACTGAGGGGCTCGAGCCTACCCTGAATCAGGGCGATTAGGCCTTAGTCGACCACGCGGGCCCAGTAACAATCCTCTTAATTGTAGATAAAAAAAATATTCAATGAAAATAGAATATAAATCTTTTTAGTTGATTTAAAAAAAAACGAACGCACACGAAGGTTTCCGTAGCATCAATAAGATTTCACACTATCAATTTTTTTTTAATTATTGTTTGTTTGTAAACTCTTTATTGTACAAAATCTTAAAATAATGTTATAAAAAAAAACTTAAGTACAAAGGCGGACTTTTATTATCATTTTTTTTTTAAATTAAATCCTTAGCCAAATGGCAAAAAACGGAACCCTTATGGATTCGTCATGTCTGTCTGTCTGTCCGTTCATACAGCCACATTTTCCGAAACTGTAAGAACTATACTGTTGAAACGTGGTAAGTAGATGTATTCTGTGAACCGCATTAAGATTTTTACACAAAAATAGAAAAAATAATTTTGGGGGTTCCCCATACTTAGAACTGAAACTAAAAATGTTTATTTCATCTAACCCATACGTGTGAAATATCTATGGATAGGTCTTCAAAAATTATATTGAAGTTTATAATATTATTTATTTCTAAACTGAATAATTTGTCCCCCCTTGTAACTTTTAAAATAAGAGAATGATAAAACTAAAAAAACCATGCAAACTTCCATCGCAAATTGGTTTGAACGAGAACTAGTAAGTAGTTTTTTTTAAAACGTAATTTATTATAGACAATGGTGCGGAACCCTTCGTGCGCAAGTCCGACTCGCACTTGGCCGTTTTTTTTTTAAATAATGTTGTAGAAAAGGTAAATAGCTAACAGAATCGCTAAACTTAAGTCGCAGGTCACATATCTCGTAGAACAGATGGCCTATGAGGTAATAAAGTTCTCGAGTGGCGACCGCGTACCGGAAGATGTAGCGTAGGCAGGCCTCCCACACGGTGGACCGAAGACCTGGTGAACGTCGCGGGAAACTGCTGGATGCGGGCAGCGTAATATGGTTCCGCGTGGAAATACTTTGTCCAGCAGTGGACGTTATAGATGACTTTTTAAATGCTTTTCACGTTTAAAAAAATCACGCTGTACTGCAGCTATAACAACAAATAATAAATAACCCAACCACTCCTGGATTGCCGAGAGAAGTGAATACTTGAACAGTTTAGGCCTCGTACTCAGAGACATTAAATGTGTCGGCCTCATGTATACGAGAATACATGCCCCCCAAGACTAGCCGCCAAGTGCAACGACCACTCTGACACCGTAGCGACATACTGACTCAGCACTTCTTCTCAAGGCACCATAATGGAACACGTCAGGGGCACACCCCGGACACTCCATACAAACGAGCGAGAAATGATATACATAATTATAACTGACGTATTAGGCCAGAATGCAGGTAGGGTTGAATCACACCGGCGGTATTGGTCACAAAATGTTTGTTAGTTATTTACTGAATGCTGTGTGAATACTAAACTCTTTTTTTTTCATACTTTTCGTTGTAAACGAACACCGTTCGAAAAAAAAACACCACTTTCCGAATGACGTACGAATTAACACTGAAACCTGCAATTATTTTGTACATCTTTAAACACTTTTTCCTTGACCGACAAATCGCTACCGCTTATTAAAAAAGGTCATCTACTTCTATGACGCCGAAAATCGCTGCCGCTTATTAAAAAAATGTCCTTCACTTCTCTGACGGGCGAAAATCGCTAACGCTTATTCCAAAAAAAGGTGAAGTCAATTTGATCACCAAGATTCATGATATGGGGTCCAGGGGGCCCAGCCCCCTCCACCCAACAACCCCCAAATTTTATTGTTAGACCGCATAAAATAATAGCAGTTTTCAGTGTTAATTCATACGTCCACGTCGCAGTTACCATTTACAATGTTTTATAGTCTCATACTGTGTATGGTGTATTCGGAAAGTGGTGTTTTTTGTTCGAGCGGTGGTTGTTTACAACATGACAAGTATGAAAAAAAAAGATTTCAGTTAGGCCTTTACATTCGGTAACTGGTTGGTTTTTATGCTTGTGAACGAAATCACAGCGGCGCGCAAAGTGAATATAGTGAATAAAAGTGCTTGCGTAGCTCGTCCTTTACGTTTGGTACCCAATCTACAGCCAATCTGAGTGACGGGGGGGTGAGGTCGAATCTAGAGAGCGGCAGGGAGTGTCCATACTGTACGTTAGTACTAATATATATACTGTGTCAGGGGACAAGACTTTACCATAAGGGTGGTAACTGTAGCTACGGCCGAAGCCTACCCCCAGTAAAAACGCCAGATCCTCGTTCAATATATAGCAGGGTATTCCGCGGGCAGGTCTTAGAAGGTGAAGTTTCAGACCCCGTACTCCCCTAAACCCACATTGGCAACATTTGGGTACGAAGTACAACCGCCTCCGTGGCGTAATGGTTAGTTTATTCGCTTCACATCAGGAGGTCGCGGGTTTAATTCCCGGCGGGGTCAAATTTAAGTAAGACTCGGTTTGGTTGGTGGTAGGGCATTTTCATAGCCCGCCTGGCTAGCTACCACCATCTTATCTAAGTCTTGCCGCCAATTATCAGTGTTAACAGCATTGATGTGTTCCGGCTTGAAGATAAGATAGCCAGATCCCCATTGCGTTGGGGAATCTTGATAAGCCCGCTTCCTTCTCGGCATCATCGTCACTTACCATCAGGTGAGATGATGCCAAGGGCTTACCAATTGTAAATAAATAAATAAAAAAGTTCTTAAAAAATATAAACAATTTTAGAGTTTTTTCCGCCTCCCTTTGGAAGTCGACTAAATACGTTACTTACTTCACTTGTTTTATTTAAGAATTCAGTCCCCGAACTTAATTCCTAAACTCAATTTGAGGTTCCGCAAAGAAAAATCTTTTTTCAAGGGCAGCGAAGCCCCGCGTCAACATTATGCAAAGTAAATAAAGACTTACGACACGTGCCGAGCTGTAATATTGATGGATGGTGGAGTAAACCCAGTTATTATGCGTCCACTACCCGAAAAATGGTATGATAAGATGGTCCATTGCGGTTCAAAAAAAGCGGTCATTGTATAAATAAATATATTTTAATTTTAAGAAATTGGTACGCTTTTCTAAAAAATACCATTAGTTTATTACATGATCCGAACGACCAATGCACCAATGAGTTTTTGGAAACTTACGTACATATTTTCACCGATTGCTTTAACGGTAAGGAAAACATCGTGAGGAAACCTGCAACACACCTGCGAAGAAACTCGAAGGTTGTGTGTGAAGTCGAACAACCCGCACTTAATTCAGCGTCGGCTCAAGCTCCTCGGTAGGGACGTATATGAGCTGATATGATGATTACATGATTGATGTAAGTGACTATTTCATCGAAAATTGAAGGCAGCTTTCCAAAATAATAAAAATAAAATAGTTAGAGTCAGTCTAACTAAAACTGAACTTAGCCATTATTTGATTGGCAAAATGGCAATATTTATTGTATATGTTAAAGTGATTGAAAACTTTCTAAAGGTTTTATTAAAAAAATAAAAATTACACAAAATAAATCTAATGTATTCGTTTTGTATCATGAAGTAGTTCACTTCCAGGCAACCCCCGTCTATTCCTTGGGCACTGCTGATTGTGCCACACAATATGAAGAAGTTCACTTCATATGGAAAACATATTGTTTGCGGCGGCGCCCTAGCCATATGATTTCACCCTAGAAGTGAAAGTGAAGTGCGACTGCCACATGGACATTTAGCGAATTTAAGCCTGTAGATTTCTTTGTAATTTAATGTATATCAGCATATTTGAGCTCTTTGCTTTGGTTAATTAATATCTCCACTGTCACACCCCGGACACTGCATACAACGGTCGGTCGTGAAAAACATTTCTAAAAACAAATGATGGAGTAAACAAAATCACAGTGAAATCCCATATGTTACCAAACTATAACCAATCTGTATCAATCTGGGTGACGAGGGGGTGAGGTTGGAATCTAGAAACCGGCAGGGAGTGTCCATACTATACTGTTAGTTAGTACTTATTTAATATAATATACTTTTCACTTCTCATGCTCTTAAAGTACGCAAATATAGCCCTAAGTAGCGGGACTAAAGTGACCACTTTAGTCTCTAGGGAGTGAAAAGTAATTAGTTTTTTAATTTCCTTCATGTGACATAGACAAACTCAAATAGTCAGTAAAAATACTATTATCTGTGGAGTGTGGACCATCTTCATTGCAAAAATGTTTAGAGTTTTATTCCCTGTTTTTTCCGCAAAAAAGGTGGCTCCATGTGTTTTAAAACATTTTTTGATTTTTATATTATAAAATATTATTTATTAAATGTTTTTTTACTAAATTGACTATTTTTATCGCACTCAAAGTGAAAAGTACAGTTTGCAACTCGAGACTAAACGCCAACTTTATATACCCTCGGTTTCATTGAACACCTCTGGTATATTATGGCTTCGTTTAGTCCCTCGATATAAAATATACTATTAACCGCACCTTTTTAGGTAAAACAGAACGTAATGGTGCACTTGAATTCGTCAATGCTCTAGGAAATGAACAAATAATAGTATAGTATACAAATAGTGAATAAAGGACGGATTTACCGCGAGGGCCATAGATGAATCACGAACAAGTGAAGGGTTATAATGACTGAGTCGCTACGCTCGTGATTCAAGTTTTAGAACCCCTAGCGACGCAAGTGATTCATGGTCCTCGATATAAATTCATTTTATTCAAGAGTTGCATACTATACTTTATACCATGACTCCGAGAAAAAGAAGCACTTAAGCGAAAATAGACATTTAACGAAGAAAAAAGTAATGTTCAATTAATTAAAATATTCATTAAAATTGAAAACATTACTTAAAATAAAGAGTAATTTTCTTTGTGTTCGTACAACTTAAAGTTTTTAAAATAGCGCCAATTTACTAATGAAACATTACAGTAAAAGAACACAAAACAGTTTTTATTCTAATGCGAAACTCCTTTTCGAAAATATCTAACAATCAAATCTCGAGGAATTATTAGGAGTTTGCATCTCAAATATTCTTTGGATTATGTTAGGAGTTTGTATCGAGTATTTTTTGCACAAGGAGATTGTTTAACTGAGATGCGAGGTCGAATATATTAGTATGTTCTAAATTAAAACACCAAAATAGTGATTAAAAGAACTTTTTATTCACTGTTTTCAGTAAATAAAATAAGCTTTTTAGAGGAGCAATGATATAAAAGCATTTTTGCACGGGTGTGTACAGACTAATAGTGAAGACAATTTAGTGTGACAGGCGTCTGGCGGCAAATGACGTGGGTGTTGTCAAACTAACGTTTGACTGCCTTTCTCTGATCGGAGGTATTACATTCGATAGTAAGCTCTGACGAGATTATTAATGTTAAGTTTATTTTTAACCCCTGACGCAAAAGGATGGGTGTTATTACAGATTTGGACAGAATGATCCGCCCATCTCCATATTTTACTCAAATTTTCTTCATACTAGTAAAAAGTAGCGCCATCTGACATAACTCGTACGAACTAGCATGGGCGAGAGTTGACGTCAGTGCCGCTCTAAAAGGACCTTGGTAGAATTGTCGCTTTAAAAATGCGTTTATTTAAATTGTTTACAAGAAAAAATACAATGTAGCCTTTGTTTTTAGCCTTTCTTTCATGATATTTACAGCCTATAACAACACCATAAGGCATTTTTATATTGAATATCTTTCCACCGCACTCTACAATTTCCCGCAGACGTCTAGTTCACGAGTGTGCGAAACTTTAGGTTTACGCACCAATTCTCCGGGAGCATTAGTCGCGCGCGTTAGCTGGGTCCTTACGCCCCATTAATATATAAGTCATTGGGTGTTATAACATTGACGTGTAGATATGTGTATCTGTGTATCTATGTGTCTGTCTGTGGCATCATAGTTCTTAAACGAATTTACCGATTATGATGCGTTTTTTTCTTGTTTGAAAGCTGATGTGATCGAGATGGTTCTTAGCTATAATTTATGAAGAACTGTTCAGCCGTTCGAAGATCATCAGCTCTTATCTGGGCGATAAAGGGATGTGGACAACTTATACCGGTCTGATCGATTCGAAATTTGGTGCCCATTAACTGTAATAATATATTTCAAAACCGTGGTAACTTTTAACTAGTACTGCAGCATCTATTAGAATCGACAGGATACCCAACTCCTCATCAACTTACAGCAGAGACGTCGTATTAGGCTCATTGGAATAGTCTCAATGAATAAGTGTTAGATAAAAAATGGTAACCTCTACCTGATGCTGCATCGTCTCCTGGAATCTGCAGTATACCCAACTCCTCGCCTACTTACAGCAGAGGTATCGTATTTGGGCTCATTGGAATAGTCTCAATGAATAGGTTTTAGATAGAACATGGTAACCTTGATCTGATTCTCCAGCATCTCCTGGTATCTGCAGGATACCCAAATCCGTACCAACTTATAATAATAATAAATCAAGTTTATTTCGGACCACAAAAATCCATAACAAGTGTTAGTAACAATAGAGACTTAGCCTATGTTAGTACTTAAAAACTACCTGAGAATAATAAAAATAAGTATCATTTTATCTCACCGGTGACTATCCTCACCCAATACTTCAGGAGGAGAGAGTCAAACCATGCGGCGATCATCCTCAGGATGTCGTTGTGACTGCCGCGTGACCGATTGAGAAGATAGGAGACATTCTTACGTATAATGGCGTGGAAACCATTGGTTCGTGCCTCCGCAAATATTTGAGACGCACTACAGTGGCGCGGCAGCCCCATCAGCATCCTGAAAGCGTTATTAAACTGCACACGCAGGGCGTTGTAAGCTCGTATTGTATAACTAACCCACAGACTGCTCGAGCAGAAAGATGTGAAATGTGCTTTAAAAAGCTGTACTTTTACTTCTGGTGAGCATCGAGCAATTCTGCGAGCTACGACATTACTCCTTACTGACAGCTCCCTGCACTCCCGCTCTATATAGAGGTCATTTTTAAGTCTTTCGTAATCATGTGACCTAGGTACTTAAAATTGTCGACCACCAGCAAAGCTGTACTGGAAATCATAACCAGAGGTACAGTTGAGGGCTTTTTAAATTTAATTTTTTAACTTTTATAAGGTACTATCTGTCCCGGCGAACTACGTACCGCCTTACATTACACTACCCTACCCTACCCTACACTACCCTACCCTACACTACCCTACCCTACACTACACTACCCTACCCTACACTACCCTACCCTACACTACTCTACCCTACACTACACTACACTACACTACTCTACACTACCCTACACTACACTACCCTACCCTACACTACCCTACCCTACCCTACATACACTACACTACACTACCCTACACTACACTACACTACACTACCCTACACTACCCTACCCTACCCTACACTACCCTACCCTACACTACACTACACTACCCTACCCTACCCTACATAAGAACCTTCTCCTGACAATAACGAACTAGACAAAAAAAGAATTAGCCAAATCGGTCCAGCCGTTCTCGAGTTATGCGCTTTCCAACACATTTTGCGATTCATTTTTATATTATAGAGATAATGGTTGAAGATAAAAGTATTTATTACTAGTGAATGCTTGCGGCGACACCAGCATGCATCTCAATGGTGCGTGGTGTATTTTTTAACCGACTTCAAATAACGAGGAGAAATCTCATGTCAAGCCGTATTATATATTATATAGGCGGGGTTTAACTTTGACTTCGTTTGGTTGGTGGAAGGGCATTTTCTAAGCCCGCCTGGCTAGCTACCACCATCTTATCTAAGTCTTGCCGCCAAGCATCAAAGTTAACAGCATTGATGTGTTCTGGCTTGAAGATCCCCATTGCGTTGGGTAATCTTGGTAAACCCGCTTCCATCTTCGGCATCATCGTCACTTACCATTAGGTGAGATGATGTCAAGAGCTTACCGATTGTGAATAAATAAAACTCCTTTTTTACTGACTTAAATTGATTTATTGGAGAACATTTTTTCAACAACAAAGTTAAGTTTGTCCCTAATCAGATTGTTGTACTCGTTGATGTTTGTACCCAATTTTTTTTGGCACGGAACACTCAGCGCACGATTCCGACTCACACTTAGCCGGTTATTTTTGAAAAAAACAATAATACCCTACTTACCGCGTGGTCGAATAATTTTTGTTTACTGGAATGGACTTTACATTAGATAGCTCACTGTTCCGCGAAAATAGCTTATTGTTATTTTCAACCGACTTCCAAAAAGAAGAAGGTTCTCAATTCAACTGTATGATTATGTGTATGTGTGTTACGCGATATCTTCGCAGATTGTGAACCGATTTTCATGATTCTTTTTTTATTTGATAGGGTATGCTCTCGAGTCGGTCCCATTTTACAAGCTTTTATTTAACTTGCAATGTATGTATGTTTTTCGGTCGAAATCTAGCAAGTTAAATTTGACCCACTTCCCGGTTTCCGATTCAGCTGAAATTTTGCATCCATTATAAAAAGCTTGGAAAAATGTTCTTAGGTTTTACGAAAATTATTATCAAAATCGGTACCTATTGTACTTTATTAAAAAAAATACCAAAAACCAAAGATAATAATGCAAAACTGTATGTAATAAGTTGTTGCGATGTAAGTCGGTTTTTTAACATGTTTAGCGTTTCCAATTATTAAAAAAAAAAAATTTTAATTTAGGAAACGAACAGTCTTATATAATATAGTATTACATGTAAATTTTATATTAAAAACTACCTGGAGTTCCACTTAATTTAAAATTAACATGAAATATACGAGCCCTGAGACAATATTGATTTTACAACAATTTTTACTTTAACAGTTTATTTTATTTCTAATCACACTTTTAAAGTTTTTTTTTTATTGTTTAGAAACTCTGTACGTTACTTCGAACCATTTAACTTTTAACCGCCTCCGTGGCGTAATAGTTAGTCCATTTGCTTCACACCAAGAGGTTTCGGTATCGATTCCTGACGTGGTCAAATTTGTAAGACTCGGTTTGGTTGGTGGTCGGGCATTTTTATAGCCCGCCTGGCTAACTACCACCATCTTATCAAAGTCTTGCCACCAAACATCAGTGTTAACAGAATTGATGTGTTCCGGCTTAAAGATAAAATAGTCAGATCCCCATTGCGTTAAGGGGAATCTTGGTAAGCCCGCTTCCATCTTCGGCATCATCGATCATCGTCACTTTCCATCAGGTGAGATGATGCCAAGGGCTTCTTCTTTCCCGCCTTTTAAAATGACATCATAATATCAAACACGATTTCGAACACCTTTTTTTGCATTATCTCATGATGCCGAAGATGTAAGAGGGCTTACTAATATACCCCAAACTCAAGGAGAAACTAGCTAAATTATCAGTAAGAGCTTCAATGTCATAAGCATTAATGTTTGGCGGCAAGATGGTGGTAGCTAGCCAAGCGAGTTTATAAAATACCCTTCAACCAACCAAACCGCGTCCTAACTCCGCCGGGAATCGAACCCGCGACCTCCTAATTGATGGTCATGGATCTAACCATTACAATAACAAAATAGAGCTACACCACTGTTTCAACAGTAGTTTTGTAACGATTTCCCTTTTAATTATAGAATCCAGTCTGGCGGTTCCATTCACTATTTTTAACCGACTCCAAAAAAGGAGGAGATTTCTCAATTCGACCGTATATAAATATATTTTTTATGCGTGTTCGTGGATAACTTCTTCGTTTATGTACCGATATTGATGATTATTTTTTGTTGGAAAGGAGATATCCCAAGGGTGGTATCATGATAAGGAAACCAGGATCTGATGATGGCAACCCAGAGGAATCGAAGGGAACCTTTAAAAAATCGTAGTACCGACTAGTGCGTTTGTTATTTTTTAAAATTTATTTTTTAAAGGTATTCAAGTATTTTCTTTTGGTAGTCATCAACCCATGTTGCAGAGCTAATGATGGAAGGTGCAACTCCTTAACTTTTAGGAGTTAGAGGATAATTCTTTAAATATTATACGAAGACAAGTAGGTATACATATAGACCGATAGTTGTATTCTTTCAGGTTATTCAGGTGAGCTGATGGTTTTATTTGAAGTCGGTGCCAGCAAAGCGATCTAATCTATAACATTTGATAAGTAAGTAGCTGTATGCTGGTATCGACCTCAAAAAAAATTGTCATCCCCAAATTTGATCCATACCTACCGTTGATTTCATTATTGTTGGTTAATTTCGTGTATATAAATGTAAAAAAATGTTGTTTTATATTTTTGAGTATTTTATTTTTGAAGTCGGTTTTTAGTATTTTAAACTTTTAATTTTTTGTCTGTCTAATTCTCTAAGTTGGGAATAATTTTCAAGATAGTAATATTAGGCTGTAAACACATCTACTGCATTACCTTGAATTCCTGAATATACCGTCCTTATTATATCTTCTGACATGTTAAACGGTTTGAGATAGTTCGGTCACGAACGCAGTGACCGGTGTCAGAACTAACCCAATCTGGGGATTGCAATTAAATTAATTATAACGGGGCTACGCAGGAGCTCCGACCGAGTCGTTATTTGCACGTGCTTGGGCGTAGGGCGATGGGAGGTGGCGGAAAGCGGGTCTATTATCTATCTGATCAAATTAATGGTTAGATGCTGACCTTCTAACAGTAAGAAAAACCGGTAAAGTGAGAGTCAGAACTGCGCACTAAGGGTTCCGTACCATCATACGTTTAAGTTTCTTCACGTTTATAAAAAAACACGTTTTTTTTAAATGGAGACTTTCACTTTTTCAAATTTTAGTATTCTTATTTCATAATTCATAATAATTTATTTGACTTAAAACATGGTATAAAAAGATCTTAAAATATGTATATAGAACTCATGTTTAGCTAGTGTTTAAAATAGCATGCAAAATATTTTAATTTGTTGTTGTAGTAACAACAGAAATACATACATACATGGTAAGTGACGATGATGCCGAAGATGGAAGCGGGCTTAACAAGATTTCCCAGTGCAATGGAGTAATAAGTTCCCGTTTTTACCGTTTGGGTACGGAACCCTAAAAATGATGTTACATAGAGATATAAAAAATAAAACACTGAAAACGTGTATGCATTCTCCTTAATAACTCACTACTCACTGTCCCTTGTTTTACCTACTTAAGTGCCCGCCCATCATTATTATCATCATCATCATAATATCAGCTGAAAGACGTCCACTTCTGGACAAAACCCTCCTCCAAGGATTTCCTCAACGACCGGTCCTGCGTTGCCCGCATCCAGCGGCTTTCCGCAACCCTCACTAGGTCGTCGGTCCATCAAGTGGGAGTCTGCCTACGCTACGTCTCCCGAGCGCGGTCGCCACTCGAGGACTTTACTGCCCTTTTTGGCAGCAAGACCTACCGTAACTTGTCCTTGTCTTCACCTAATGGTGTTGGTAGGAATAGTGGCCCTAACTGTATGCCCAAGGGTAGGAAAGTGGGGACGCTACATCATAAACCTGGTAGTTTTAGCGTATCTGGTAGATGTACGAGAGGGAATGCCCTAATGGCTGCTTGGCTGCTTCTATGGCGTCCCAAACGGGGATCGAACCGCCAGCAGCAAAAACTGCGGGAGGTGAGCGAGCCTACAACTCCAGTACCTACCTGGAAAGTAGGTAGTGGTCACTTCCACGAGGCACTGGCCTTGGAGAGTACAAGGATAAGCGTCTTGGCGGCAAGACCTAACGCATTTGGTCCTTGCCTTCGCATAATGGAGTTGGCAGGGATAGCGGCTCTCACTATATGACCATGTTATCGGTGAGTGTGGAGCCTATATCATAAACCTGGTAGTTTAGCGTATCTGGCAGATGTATGAGAGGGCATTCCCCTATGGCCATCTGTTCTACGGGCTATGTGCCCTGTCTGCGTCCACTTAAGTTTAGCATTTCTGAGAGCTAGGTCGGTTACTTTGGTTCTCCTACGGATCTCCTCGTTTAGCATAGCACGCTCAGCTTAAATGTTCCACTACTTGTGTGCCCGCCCATATACTAGTTGAAGTTAGGGGCGGGCTGATTTCTGCAACCAGGCGACCACTGCGCCCATTTTGCGTGATTGGCCGGCATCACTACCAGCCCAGCTGACTTTATTCTATTCTTACAAGTTGACCACACCGGGAATCGAACCCACGACCTCCTGCTTTAAAGCGAATGGACTTACCATTTCACCACTGAGGTGGTTAGCGTTATTCGTATTTGGTTTGAGGAAGTACGATCATGTCTCTGAGTTTCAAGTCAACCTTAAGTAGCTTCCCATTCGTCTACAATGTAATATGCACGCTCTATATTTACTGTTGTACTGCGCGAGGAGTTTCGCTGCGAAGATTGGCTACACAAACCATCTTCGAGCGCACGCGCGGCAAACCGACTAGGAGTCGAAGTGGTCGCTGTAACAGAAATCGGTCGGATAGATCATCATCATATTTACTGTACAATGTACTCCACATTCCAGCGGCCCCTCCCTATCTCAAAGACAACTTTCAGCGTAGAGAATCAATTCATGGCCTCCAACCTCGATCATGTAATGCGTTTCTACTGTCTTTTCCTACTTTCAGCACCGATTTCCTTAGTAAACCTTTTATGGCTTACTCGGTTCGACTGTGGAACCAACTATATAAAACTATTGGTACATCTGGGTCCCTGTTCATTTTTAAGAAAAGACTGAGGGATCACTACTTCAAGCTATACAGTCGAGTTCATTAATATATTGGCAGCGCCAATGGTTCAAAAAATTGTTAGCGTCAAAATGAATATAAAGTTCTGTACAAACATAATGTAGATATCAATAAAATGTTATCATGTAAACGATTCATTTATTGTTTGTATAGAACTTTATATTCATTTCGACGCTTACAATGTTTTAACCATTGGCCCTGCCAATATATTAATGAACTAGACTGTACAATTATTGAATTTTTTGAACTGTAAACTACTTTAGGCGCGTTGGGTACCTCATGAGGAACGCTCGCAGGTTCAAAACTTATAAAACTGTATTTGAGATGGTAAAATACCATTGAACTCGCGACACTGTAACCATGTAACGTAACGGTCACCTTACCAGAAACACTCGCAGGGACAAAACTTAAAAACTGTAAAAAGGAGAACTGTAGAATTTGTACAATAATACTAATCTTTACTAACATTATAAAAAGGTAAAGTCTGTAAATTTGTATGTAAGAGGTAATCTTCATCCGATTTCAAAAAATATTTCACTAGTTACTAGAGACTAGTATGTTGAATGGCGCTTCAGAACGAACATAGCCTAAGCTAAACAAGTTAAAAACCGACTTCCACTGCAGCAACTTAGTAAAAGTTTTTGTTAATTTTCTTATAAAGTTCTACACTTATTTTCATGAAATTTAAATGGGACCAACTAGGGAGCATACCCTATCGAAGAAAAAAGAATCATGAAAATCAATTCACAAATTGCGAAGTTATCGCGTAACACACACACACACAAAAACAACTCCTCCTTTGTGGAAGTCGGTTGAAAAATAACGCGTCCCTGATATTCACGTGGGTAAAGCCGCCGGCAACTGCTCGTTTGATATACACGTACATAAACGAAACGTCAAAATTGCAATCCACTTTTCTTTGCAAACAAGCCATGGCGCCACCGGTAAATAATATCTAAAAGTCCATTTCTCACTGTCAAAAACTCATAACCGCTTTAACACCCGCCCCGCGCCGCCCGCCGCTGAGCAACAGAAAATTCTTAGGAGTTATTCTAAATAACACGGTTTTACTTAATTAAATTTCATTTACCAGGCCGAATATGGCAAGATTCCTCTGTTTTTTTATTATTTTATTATACTTGCGTAATATATCTTTTATGGAACCAACTCTGCCACTTAATTACTTTCGAACTTTTATTTTAGATTTAAAAACACTCAGCTGATAGATGCATAAACCTACTTTCTAATAATTAAATAGCCTACATTCACATTTTACCCGACCATCAAGAAGGAGGATAAATTTCGATTGTGGATGCATAATATAATGCGTGATTCAAAAATTTCCCGTCTATGAAAAAATATCCTTGCGGGTGTAGTTTTTTCGAACAAACTCTGCAGTTAAGGGTTAACTGGAGGGACGAAATCCCATACAAACGTACTTTCGTTTTAATTTCGAAACCATAAAACTCATCGTATTAAAATTTTTTACAAGCATTAAGATGATAAATATCTAGATCTGTAATTAGTTTTGGTTCGAAAATAATAAACAAAAAAAAAGTTATAGCAACTTAAAATTTGCCCTTTTTATCGACGAAATCGAGTAATATTTAGACGCCTATTACACTTATAATTATATTTTCGATCCTTATGGAAACTAATTATACGACTAGAGTGAAGACTTTAAATTCCAAATAATTTAGTTTTATTTGGGTATCTATCGTATTTATCGAAATAAACGAAAACTACGAAAACCTTTCGATTCATGGCCTATAACGGCCCGTTTCGCTGGCGTTCAGTGCTCTCTCTTTGTCGTACGCGGGGGTGTAGCTCTCACATGCGGGGGTCGGGACGGAGCTACTTGCCCCGCCTGCGCCTCAGTTTAAAAATAGAATGCCAGTTGCCAGAAAGAGCCAGCTGAAGAATAATACGTTTATTTATTTTATATTTTAAAACCCGAAAAGCATCACCAAGCATCAACCAGCTTACGTACGTACGTCAGTACCGATACCTATTTGATGTTGACCATTATTTACAGGTATATTGTAAAGTAGTGGCTAGTAATAATTACTAGTAGAGCTGTTCATAATAATAAGGTTTATTATTAAATAAATCCGAAGTACATGTAGCAGAACCTGATTATTTTACATTTTTATATAACGTGTTACGAATATATTTTATTCTTACACTATTTTCTAAAACATATTCCTGTTGGTGTTCATATACTTCTATTATGACTGTAACACGGTCATGTTATTATGTGTTGCTGATAGTTAGATACCTATTTTTTTATTAATTAATTGTAGACCAATTCAAATTTTCACCGAGGTAGCCTCGGGTAAATCAAACGATGGACTTTATTTGTACTATACAGCTGGTTTTTAATTTACCATCATCATCACACCGTCATCATCACACAATCATCACCACACAATCACTATAGTTTCTAAGAATTTACATGAATTTTTAGAACTATTCAAATTTTCTCTGAAGCAGCCTGCGGCAATTCAAATGATGGACTTTATTTGTGTTTATTTTGTACTATACCTACTTGTTTTTGATTTACAATCATCATCACACCATCATTATCACACTAATCATCAGTGTCTAAGAATTTAAATGAATTTTAGACCCATTCAAATTTTCTCTGAAAGCAGCCTGCGGCAATTCAAATGATGGACTTGTTTTTATATTTTGAATTAGTTCTACTGCTCCGAATGTTTTATTTTTTTTTTGTGATAAGCCAAAAGGCCATTCTACTCAGAAAAATAAAAATTCAAACATCTGGACTTCAATCGGGGTCTCAAAAAAAAAACAAATTACTAGTTCTGTGTTCAAGTTTTGTAAATTTTTGGTTGTTTTTGAAACTAATTTTAAAAATTGTTTTTGCATTAGACAATTTTTTTTTGTATTGTACCGTGAAGATATTTAACTAAACCATTAGAAAAAAAATATTTCATATGTATATCTAGAGTGCTTAGATAGAAATAGATAAGGTAAGAAAATTGGAACAGAAAATAAAACACAATTTTAAATTTCAAAGTACTGTATTTAATTTATCTCTAATCTAACACATGTAAAATAAAAACCATTAAAAAGGAAATTTAATCATCTTACTAGATCAGTAATTAGTTGTTATAGGTATCATGCAAAAATAATGAGAAAACTTCGGAAATCCGCAGCGCGGCCGACCCCCGTTGAACGGCCCGCGCGGCACAAAATTTAATCATTTTTGTAATATTTTTTTAAATTTGTTTTTGCACTAGACAATCGTTTTTTTGTTTTGTATCATGTAGATACATTACCTAGCCATTAGAAAAAGACCATTAGAAACATATTTTTTACAACAGACTGTTCTTATCAGTGCAACGAGCCGGCGTCGCGTCGTCGTCGCCACGCGAGAGGGGCTCGCGCGGGTGCCGGCGCGGTGTGACGGATTCTCTGTTTCGTTTTTTTAGCGCCCTTTCTCTTTCTCGACGAAATAGCAACACAACGAAGCGCGTCGGTAGGCAACTCGCTGTGGAGTTCGCCCGCGCCTCCAGTACCACCTTAACTAAACTTTTATTTTAGAATAAAAAAAAACTCAGTTGTTTAATGCGTATCTAATTATTTACTTAGTTAACATTATCATTTTACCCGACTACCAAAAGGAAGGGTTATGTTTTTCTGGTGTTTGCAAAGTCGATTGACTCAGATAGTGTTTGTTACTCGCCCTTTGTAAATACCAACACAGCGCGTACTGCCGCCGGGTGTCAAAGAACACCGCCTTGACATCAAATAAATAGAACGGCCGCCCGTACTAAACTTTCTCGACAATTTTTTGATTTTGTTTGTCAAACAAAAATTGAATTAAAAAATTGTAACAGTTTTGATTAATTTAGTATATTATAGTGCATAACCAAATATTAAATACTTATTCGTAATACATTTCAATTCAATAGCTCCAACCATTTCTAAGTAAATTGTAAGTTTCAATTCCATTTATAGGAGAACCATACAAACACAAATTTTCCCAGACCAATGAGTATTATTATGTACATGCAAAGTTTCACCATTATCGTTAGAGCCGCGTTTAAGAAAAAAATAACACTAAAAAACAGCTACTTTTCGGTTTGACGTTACGAAAAAACTTTTGATAATGCTCGAATTGGAGGTGGGTGATGTACTCGAAGATACCGTTGGCGTTGAACAGTTTCGGAGATAAAACGTCTCCCTGTCTCACCCCTCGCTGCAGGCGGACAGAATATCCCGGATGTCAGCCTGTACGAGATTAGAATGGCTCTCAAACAACTCAAGAACAACAATGCGTTACGCAAACATTACCTATGTATTATTATTCTGTGATTTTCCAGAACTCCCAGTGTGAAAAAAGTTTGCCATTCCGTTACTTAGAAGAAGTCTAGATATCTAGCTTAATCCAGTACCAATTTTTATTCTTTTTTTGCGTACATGCCTTGAATAAATGAAATCCCATTAAACATCTTATATATAAAATTCTCGTGTCACAGTGTTCGTTCCCGTACTCCTCCGAAAAGGCTTGACCGATTCTCACGAAATTTTGTGAGCACATTGAGTAGGTCTGAGAATCGGCCAACATCTTTTTTTTTAGGGTATGGTAGTGTAGGGTAGGGTAGGGCAGGGTTGGGTAGTGTAGTGTAGGGTAGTGTAGTGTAGTGTAGTGTAGTGTATGTAGGGTAGGGTAGGGTATTGTAGGGTAGGGTAGTGTAGTGTAGTGTATGTAGGGTAGGGTAGTGTAGGTTAGGGTAGTGTAGTGTAGTGTATGTAGGGTAGGGTAGGGTAGGGCAGTGTAATGTAATGTAAGGCGGTACGTAGTTCGCCGGGACAGCTAGTTTTTATATAAAAATTGGCCAAGTCTCGTGAGTCTCCCCTAAAAGTTTATGAGATCTAAGTAGGTGGGGCCCAGTATGGCAGTACTTTTTAAAATCAATATTCCGAAAATTGCACCGTTGTTCTCTTTTAAATATACTGAGTAAATAATAATACTCTTATGATCAATATATATTATGCATCTTTGTAGCCTAAAACTTTATTTCATCTCAATGTTTGTATTTAAATTCTTTCCAGCTGTCATTAATGCATTATCGTCATGTTTTTAGCCTAGAGCCTTTCTCGACAGGTATATGGGACAATTTTCGTGTCCCGAATAGTTTTTAAAGGCCGTTTTCATCAAAATCTATAGAGCCATTTCTGGGTAAAAAAATAATAAGTATTTTTACTATGGTGGCACCCCTAAAAACAAGATTGGATAAAAACGGCTAGAGATATACAAATAACATTGCCCTAACCCAAATTTTACCCAGATCCGTCCAGCAGTTTGAGTAATAAAGCATTGGACGATCGTACAGACACACAAACACACACCACGCACATTTTTTTTATATTTTCAGACTATAAGTATAGTAAGTATTCTATTTTTAGGTATGTATTATGATTGAATAACATTAATTTATTTACTATCGGTATGTATTATTTATGTGAGTACTAACTAACTTGCAGTTTACATTATATTATATTAGTATTTTATTTATATAATTTTAGATACACATAGGTTTGCCCCCCGTCCTTTGAATTCTTTTAACACCTGGTAAGGTTGGCTGGAAGTGATCTCTTATAGAGATAAGTCCACCTTTGTATATGTCCTACCAAAATTTTTTTCATGTAAATATTTGTGTGCAATAAAGAAAATATATAAGATAATTAAAAAATAAAAGCGTCGGTGGCTCAACCGGTAGTGACTCGGTCCATCTAACCAGAGGTACCGGGTTCAAATCTGGACGGCCAATGTACCAATGAGTTTTTCACAAACTTACGTACATATCATTACCGATTGCTTTAACGGTGAAGGAAAACATCGTGAGGAAACCTGCACAGGCCTGCGAAGAAACTCGAAGGTTGTGTGTGAAGTCGACCAACCCGCACTAGGCCCGCGTGGTCGACTAAGGCCTAATCACCCTGATTCAGGGTAGGCTCGAGCCCCTCGGTGGGGACGTATATGAGCTGATATAATAAAATAAGATAATTAGTTCCCATCAAAATCTAAACTTTGATTTTTTTTTATCACAATATTACCTTCTTCACTCAGTCGTTAATAATTATTTTGACTTTTTGCGTGGGTTTCACTTCTAATATTAGAAGAAATAGCTGTGCTTAAAATAGCTTACTAAAGTACGCAAAAAAATAAGTGGATTTAAGTAAAGAAAAAGTCAATAAACTGTGACATTGTAAGTGTGCTGTATGTATTTTTTTATATTTCTTGTCAAATTTCTTGTTTCTATGTCAACTGGATACTCCATATGTTTTGATTTACTTGCCAGTATCAAAATAAGTCACACACATCACCACATCAGCTTATATATACGTCCCCACCGAGGGCCGAGGGCCTACCCCGAATTAGGGCGTTCGGGGCTTAGTCGACCACGCGGGCCCTGTGCGGGTTGATCAACTTCACACACAACCTTTGAGTTTCTTCGCAGATGTGTGCAGGTTTTCTCGCGATGTTTTCTTTCAACGTAAGAGCATTGGATGAAGGTACATTTGACATCGAAATTCGAAAACACATTGGTACGTGGCAGGACTCGAACCACGACTTCTCGGATATGAGGTAGCGACCCTTGCCGTTGCGCAACCGACGCCGTTATCAAAATAAGTTTGTGACATAAATAAGTATATGACAAATAGCCATAAAATGGCCGTTTCTGTTTATCACTTTTGATTAAACCTTTTTTTTTACAACTTCAAGTACACCTGAGCATTAGGTCTGTCTATCTGTCAGTACCCTTTTTTTCAGAAACGCGTGCAGGTATCAAGTTGAAAATAATATCAACGGTCTTTTTACGGTTTACGGTCCTTTGGAGCAATATCTTATCAGCTCATATTCGTCCCCACCGAGGGACTCGAGACTACACTGAATTAGGGCGATCGGGCCTTAGTTGACCACGCGGGCCTAGTGCGAGTTGGTTGACTTCACACACACCTTCGAGTCGCAGGCAATAAATGCAACAAAAATACGGATTTTTTGACACTAGCAAATAAATCAAAGCTAATCGGGTAGGTACTTACCGTAATCCTGAACTATGAAATTTAGCAATAAGCAAGGTCTCACAGCACAAATGAAGAAAAAAAAGTAGCTAAGTGCGTGTTGGACCATGCGCAATGTAAGGTTCCGTAGTTTTTTCAATAAAGAAATGTATATTTAAAAAGAAACATTTTTAGCAGCATAAATAAAACATTTTTTATGAATAATGAATGAACTATAAATCTAACTACACATCTTAAGATGGTCGACCATTACTCCATAACTAAGAAAGCCTTCCCGCTACCTTCACCAGCTCATCGGTCCACAGAGTGGGAGGCCTGCCTACGTTACGTTTTCCGGTGCGCGGTCGCCACTTGAGAACTTTACTACCCCAACGGCCATCCGTTATACGAGCTATATGCCCCACCCACTGCCACTTCAGTTTAGCAATTCTGAGAGCTATGTCGGTTACTTTGGTTCTCTTACGGATCTCCTCGTTTCTGATTCGATCACGTAGAGGAACTCCGAACATAGCACGCTCCATTGCCCTTTGAGTGACCTTGAGCCTTCTTATTAGGCCCATAGTAAGCGACTATGTCTCAGTTCTTTAAGTCACGACTAGCAACACACACTGGCCGAAGACCTTGGTCTTAAGACACTGCGGTATTTGCGACGTGAAGATATTGCGAAGCTTCCCGAACGCTGTATGCGGGTAGCGCAGAACTGGTCGTTGTAGAAATTCTTGGGGGAGGCCTATGTCTAGCAATGGACGTCCTTCGGCTGATATGATGATGATAACGAAGAAAGCCTACTTGTTCGTGACAATTTTACTTAAAATTGATTACCTATATGCCCAACCTATTTTCAGAACTTTTAAAATTTTCTGAAATAACGGTTTAGCTAGTAGGGGTGAGGACATGCTACTGCAACAAAAACACAACTTTAAAACTTCATATTTAGTAAAAGAATCATTTCAACAATACTCCACACGATAGGGTCTGGAAAAAAAAACTGATGCACCCGGGGGGATTTAGGCGACTAATGTCGGCATGGAAAAAAGACGGGGTAAAAAAATGTCGTGAAATGCTTTATAAAAATGACGATATGGAAAAATTACAAAGTATTATAAGGTCGACAAAGTTCTTTTTAGGTACAAGCTTTTATTTAAGTTCGAGTCCAGACACGAGTTATAAGGCTGTACATTCACAGGTCGTGCATTATTGGGTCGCGCATTCTGGTATACCTCATAACGCTTATTAAACGTTGAACAAAACGTGTAAGCGCCATGAAATTCCTGGTGCGTTGGGTGACGATTCTACCAATTCATTCTTCCCGTAATTAAATTAAATTCAATTTAATTCTTCTTTCTACAAAAATCACGCTCACTTTACATGTGACATCCTAAAAAAAATACAGATTTTATATTATAACTCTTAGGGAATACAGATTTGTATAAACAAACCAAATTTCGGGGAGACAGACGGAAATGGCTAACTTTTAAGGTTCCTAGTTTGACTACGGATCCCTAGTTAAATCACTTAAGGGTTTAAGATCCCTCAATCCGAGCAGGTTGATACGTGTTAAAATAATAATATTGAACGTAATTCTATTTTAATTTAAGTTTATTAAATCAATGCGGGATTCAACGTGGCTGTTACGTTGAAACCGAACGCCCAATTCTCGATTTTTACATTTTTTTATTACTTTTCTATGCTTTCAAATAAGTTTTAAAAAAATGTGTTCAATTAAATTGAAAGGTCTTAAAGTCACCAATTTTTGTGAGTTGGTTTCATTCAACATTAACTATTTGTTTTCGAGATATTTTGCAATGAATGCCAAAACTACAGTATATTTTTTACATCAAAAGTGGTACTATTTTTTAAATTGTATTCAGTTGAATCAATTTTATTATTACTTTAAGTTTTTTTTTCCATAGAGATAGCTTTACACAGTCTTTCAATAATTCGAATTGAATATTGATATTGACCTACTTATCTTAAGGCCTTAAGAAACTTACATTTGCAGTTGGAGACCTAACCGCGACGTACATTATATGTACGTATAGGAGAACTATTTTTTGATGATAAAACTAGTAAAGTATTGAACAATTCTGAAATTGTATTATCCTTTAATACATTTCCAGAACTCCATTCGGGTGTACTGTAGCTAATTCCCCGAACGTATTAGACTAAACAAGATTCACGCGAGCCCGTGCGGGTTTAACGTCAGCAGCGCCGCGATTGAACTCAGGGCGGCCCCTTTAACGCAATCGTTTGACGCGAGCCGGCAGCGGCTAGCGGATTTATCAAAGGTGCAAATAATTCAGTGAACAAACTTTACTTCTATCTGACTTATCTGTGTAAATAAACTACATCATTATCATCATATCAGCCTAAAACGTCCACTGCTGGACAAACCAAAGATTTCCACGACGACCGGTCCTGCGTTGCCCGCATCCATCGGCTTCCCGCGATCTTCACCAGGTCGTCGGTCCACCGCGTAGGTCTGCCTACGCTACGTTTTCCGGTGAGCGGTCGCCAATCGAGAACTTTACTGCCCAACGGCCATCTTGAGTAACGTAACTCGTTACGTTCGCCTCGCACTTGTGCGGTTTATTTTATAACGGAGTGTTTGATAAGATTATTTTACGGCATATCTTTCTTCCTACTTGGATAGGTTTTACCTATATTAGAAAAATCCATTTTACAAGCTTTTATTTAACTTGCAATGTATGTATGTATGTATGTTTGGTCCGTATGGTTCCCGGCTAAGAATAGGACCATCCCATCTCTTCCAATGGGTGTCGTAAGAGGCGACTAAGGGACTTAAAACCGGAGGATGGGCAGCAGCGTCTTTCCGTGCATTGCAACACACCTGCAATCAAACTGCGATCGCCAACCCGCCTGCCAAGCGTGGCGATTACGGCAAAACCCCCCAATGAATTTCACAACCAGAAAACGGCCCCTAGTCCCCGGCAGCCCCGCTATTCCTGGCTCCGGTAGCAGTCATGGTAACGGCGGGGAAGGGGGTGCGAAGAATCCCCGGCAGATGCCAGGCTACCAAACCCAACGACCTTTGGCCCTGGCAACTTACAACACGCGCACACTGCGGACTGACGAGAAACTTGCAGAACTCGAAGAAGTATTGAGCAGGTTACGGTGGGATATCGTAGGTTTATGTGAAGTCCGAAGAGAGGGAGAGGACACCATGATCCTTAAATCCGAAAACCTGCTCTATTTCCGGGAGGGCGACCAACAGTCCCAGGGTGGTGTCGGGTTTCTCGTCCACAAGTCCCTTATTAACAATGTGGTCCAAATCGTGAGCGTTTCGACAAGGGTAGCATACCTTATACTCAGAATCACCAAACGGTATTCGATGAAGGTCATACAGGTATACGCGCCGACTACGGAACACTCCGACGACGAGGTAGAGAGTATGTATGAGGACATCTCTACAGCCTTACATAGCACCAGGACCCATTATACCGTTGTTATGGGGGACTTTAACGCGAAACTGGGCAAACGAAGCGATGGTGAGCTGAGAGTGGGGCAATTTGGATATGGAGTAAGAAATGCACGTGGCCAGATGTTGGCCGACTTTATGGAGAAGGAGAGCCTCTTTATGATGAACTCCTTCTTTAAAAAGTCAAAACAGCGGAAGTGGACATGGTTGCATCCCATCGGCGTAACAAAAAACGAGATAGACTTCATCTTGTCGACAAGGAAGCAAATATTCAATGATGTCTCCGTGATCAATTCAGTCAAAACAGGAAGCGATCACCGGATGGTCAGAGGCACATTGAATCTAAAGACCAAGCTAGAAAGATGTCGACTGATGAAGTCTACGCTCCGACCATCGCCCATACAGCTCCAAAACCCCGAGAGCTTTCAGCTCGAGTTGCACAATCGTTTCGAATGCCTAGGAGACTGCGAGAATGTGGACGATTATAATGACGGGTTCGTGGAAATTGTTCAAACGGTCGGGTCTAAGATTTTTAAAACTCGCCGTTCAAACAGAACCAAAAAATCTCAGACTTCACCAGCAACCTCATGGAAGAAAGACGCAGATTGGTTTTGCAGTCCTCTGAAGACGCTACTCAGTATCGGCAACTAAACAGGCAGATCTCTAAGTCCCTAACTCGCGATTTACGCCAATATAATACAAATTGTATTAAAGAGGCGATTGAGCACAACAAAGGCTCAAAAGTGTTCGCGAGAGATCTGTCTGTTGGACAAAGCCTACTGACCAAGCTGAAGACTGAGGACGGCAGGACCATATCGTCTAAGACAGAGTTGCTAGAAGAAGTTGAGAAGTTCTATGGACAATTGTACAAGACCACACGTTTGCCTGTCAGCGATCTGGCTGAAGACCCAAGAGCCAGACTAACCCGACACTATACCGAAGATATCCCGGACGTCAGCCTGTACGAGATTAGAATGGCTCTCAAACAGCTCAAGAACAACAAGGCACCGGGTGATGATGGAATTACGGCTGAACTTCTGAAAGCAGGTGGATCCCCGGTACTAAAAGCTCTTCAGAAGTTATTTAATTCCGTTATACTCGAGGGACAAACGCCTAAGGCATGGCACAGAAGTGTGGTCGTGCTTTTCTTCAAAAAGGGCGACAACACCCTGCTGAAGAACTACAGACCCATCTCACTTCTGAGCCATGTCTACAAGCTGTTTTCGAGAGTCATTACGAATCGTCTCGCACGCAGGTTTGACGACTTCCAGCCTCCCGAACAAGCCAGTTTCCGAAAAGGCTTTAGTACCATAGACCACATACATACGCTGCGGCAGATTATACAGAAGACCGAAGAGTACAATCAGCCACTATGCTTGGCGTTTGTGGACTATGAGAAGGCCTTTGATTCAGTCGAAACCTGGTCTGTGCTACAGTCTCTCCAGCGGTGCCAAATTGATCATCGATACATCGAGGTGTTGAAGTGTCTGTATGAAAACGCCACCATGTCGGTTCGCCTCCAGGACCAGAACTCGAAACCTATCCAGTTGCAGCAAGGGGTGAGACAAGGAGACGTTATATCTCCGAAACTGTTCACCGCCGCCCTGGAAGATGTTTTTAAGCTTCTGGACTGGGGTGGACTCGGCATCAATATCAACGGCGAGTACATATCCCACCTCCGATTCGCTGACGATATCGTGGTCATGGCTGAGACTATGGAAGACCTAAGCACAATGCTCGATAGCCTCAGTAAGGTCTCTCAACAAGTGGGTCTTAAAATGAACAAGGACAAGACGAAAATAAGATTAAATGTCCGTGTCGCACCCACTCCTCTAAAGGTTGGAGACTCTACACTGGAAGTTGTTGACGAATATGTATACCTGGGACAAACAGTCCAGCTAGGTAGTTCCAACTTCAAGAAAGAGATCAATCGACGAATCCAACTCGGCTGGGCAGCGTTCGGGAAGCTTCGCAATATCTTCACGTCCCAAATACCGCAGTGTCTCAAGACTAAGGTCTTTGACCAGTGTATGTTGCCAGTGATGACTTACGGAACTGAGACATGGTCGCTTACTATGGGCCTCATAAGAAGGCTCAAGGTCACCCATAGGGCAATGGAGCGTGCTATGCTCGGAGTTTCTCTGCGTGATCGAATCAGAAACGAGGAGATCCGCAGGAGAACTAAAGTAACCGACATAGCTCACAGAATCGCTAAACTGAAGTGGCAGTGGGCAGGGCACATAGCTCGTAGAACAGATGGCCGATGGGGCAGTAAAGTTCTCGAGTGGCGACCGCGCACCGGAAAACGTAGCGTAGGCAGGCCTCCCACGCGGTGGACCGATGACCTGGTGAAGGTCGCAGGAAGCCGATGGATGCGGGCAGCGCAGGACCGGTCGTCGTGGAAATCCTTGGGGGAGGCCTTTGTCCAGCAGTGGACGATTTGTGGCTGATATGATGTATGTATGTTTGTTCGGGTGTAATCTTGCAACACAATTTTGAAGCACATATCTTCAACCGATTGAGCTGACATTTTGTACACACGTTCAGTATAGATGACACTGCATGTTTAACTGTATGACGTCATTCTAAATTCAACATGGCGGCTCACCCAAGATGGCGGATCAGTTATTGTTTTATGCACCCCTATGATATGAGTATCAAATGAAAGGAATTACTAAGAAGAATACGATAAAATTAAAAATAAAATAAAATTAAAGCTTGTACTTAAAAGTTTTTACATTTTTCGAAAATTATTACTGCTAAGTATTTTACAACGTGCAATTTACTTGCAGTGCTTTCATTCCTGACTCTAAAGTCTTCGATTCAAGGGAAAACGTTTGTAATGGAGTCGGAAAGGAAATTGCGTGCCAAACGCAGGGTTGCTGTTTTACTCGCAAATGTTTGCACAGAATGTCCCTAGAGATTTTTGCTCTGTACCCTACTAGCAAAGTTGTTTTAAGTTTTAAATAACCCATCTCATAGATGAGATTTCAATATTTTTATTTACATGAAAAAACTAGGCACTTTTATAAAAGTAAGTAGGTATATAATATACCTACTACTTACTTTTATACAGTATTTCAAATTTCAAAATTTTTATGTAAAATAGGTGTAAATTACACTACTTCAGATGGTCATAAGACAGATATTATATTACTCATTGTCTAATAGTAAACAAACAATCATGAGATACTATCTAATGTAAATAAAATCATTGATATAAAATTATTAATGTTACATGGACATGAAAACAATATGACACTAGAAGTATAATACATGAAAATTATTGAAATTGTCGTTAATGACTTATACAAGAGCAGGCCAGTTCACACGGACAGCCCCCGCTCACGAGTACCTATAAGCAAACTACATATATTATATATTAGTATTAACATACAGTATGGACACTCCCTGCCGCTTTCTAGATTGCGACGTCACCCCCTCGTCACCTAGATTGATGCAGATTGGTTACAGTTTGTTTCTCGAACGTATAGGATTTACCGTAATTTTGTTTGTTCCGTCATTCGATTTTTGATATGTCATTTCTCGCCCGTTGTATGAAGTGTCCGAGGTGTGCTATAAGGGCGCGTTTATACGACACGAATGTCGTCATCGCGGCGGATCTGCTGTTTTAGTAAAACAAGCTTTATAGCAACTGTGTAAAGTACATACATATCGAAAACATTCGAGTGGTTCGAGTGAGGCAGCCGCGCGCGTTAGTTTCTTACAAATAATTTTAACATTGTGTCCTAGTTAATAAAACATAAATTTGCTATGACTGAACAGCTAGCACGCGGTGCAAATTTTTCGCGTCGTTTAAATGCAGCCTGCGAGAGTCAGCCATCGCTCCCCTCGACCACACCCCGGACACTCCATACAAACGAGCGAGAAATGATATACATAATTATAACTGACGTATCTATAGGCAAGAATGCAGGTAGGGTTGAATCACACCGGCGGTATTGGTCACGAAATGTTTGTTAGTTATTTACTGCATGCATACTCAACAGCAACAATCAACAGTTATCTTACATGATTAAGTAACTTACATGGATAACATTGTTCATTTGTTCTTCAAAAACAGGAGTTTTTGTCCGTGAAACAATCTCATTTAGCAACCTACAATAATAGTCAATCTCAATCTATAATTCCGAGATCACATTTTATAATATCACACCACTAGATATTTATATACAACTCATACTTTCACACCATCTAATCAAATTATTTTAAATAAATAAAACGAACAAAATATCTCACAAGTCACAATAACAAACTGACATCTGACATATGAAAAACATAAAGGAACTACATTTCTAAAAAAAAAGATACAGCTAGTATGAAGATTCATAGGAACTGATTGTTCTTAGATTTGGTCGTATAATATTGGTGGTCAGCCAATCATGATACGAGGCATGCTGAGACGCCGCGGCCGCCTATTGGCGTCGAGCGGTGAGCGGCGCGCAAAGTAAATATAAGTGACGTTAATCGCGCATGCGTAGTTCGTCCTTTACGGTCGGTAAATAGTTGCTTTTTATTCCGGTGTACGAAATCACAGCGGCGCGCAAAGTGAATATAAGTGACGTTTATCGCGCTTGCGTAGCTCGTCCTTTACGTTTGGTACCCAATCTACATCCAATCTGAGTGACGGGGGGTGAGGTCGAATTTAGAGAGCGGCAGGGAGTGTCCATACTGTACTTTAGTACTAATATATATACTGTGCCTCGACCATATTAGAGGGAAAGGAACGACCCGGCTTCCGAATTTTCTGAATAATAATAAATCAATGACTTATATATTACTAATGTCATTTTTGAGACAGTTGTGCAATGTAATGTAATTGTGTCGTATCTAATTCATATATTACACAAAAAAACATACCAGCAGCTATAATCACATTTTAACATAGTGTCGCAAAGAAAACTTCAGTCAAACGTAATTATAATAATTTTGCCATATCCAAACAAAATTTTCAATTTAATAAGGTGTTTGGAAGAAAAACATATAAATCGAAATTATGTTCTCACTGTTTTAGGATTTTATTTAAAATGATAATTTTATTTTATTCCTAAGTTTAATTAATAATATTGTATAATTTCATTGAAATTGCCAGCAAAAAATTATACTGAGCCTATTAGTAAACTCAGTACCTAGTTATGTACCCAAATAACAACCCAGATGCACTAAGGTGAGGTACGGAGAAAAAAATCCCGTTGGTCCACCCAGGTGAAGCAAACAGGTGGACCACGCGGGTAAGGCGCGCTTCTGATTAGGGTATCATTAAATCCGTAATTCCACGTAAATACATAGTATAATTATGTCAGTTGGTGTTTAGACGAGCTCTATATAACGATCGGTACATGTCTCAAAACAAAAACTTTATACTTTTACTATTTATAAGTTAGTCTGAGCGTCAGTGGCGTAACAGCTAGAGCTGCTACCTCCTGCCCGGGAGGGCGTAGTTCAAACACTGCCACGCAACAATATGTTTTCGAATTTAGATTTTATTGTGCGTTTATCCGACGCTCTTATGGTGAAGGAAAACATTGTGAGGAAACTCGAAGGTTGTATGTGAAGTCGACCAACCCGCACTGGGCCCGCGTAGTCAACTAAAGCCCGATCGCCCTAAGTCGGGTAGGCTCAAGCCCCTCGGTGGGGACGTATATGAGCTGATATGATGAAGTTAGTCGGAGAACCCCGCCAGTAATTTGAAGCTTAGTAGAAGCAGAATAAAAAAATGTTTAACTGTGGAATTTTCAAGGAGTTCTTTTGATCGTACATACAATGAGCAGATTACATACTCATTTTACAAGAATTTAAACGTCATACAACAAGCATTTAATAGGATTGTGAAGCTGCGAAGTTTAATACAAACGGCGTTAACGATTTTCACCTCTTAAGTGTTAACCGATTCGGACCAATTTTTGATAGGATGTCAGTCAGAACAAAAGCTAGGCTTATACGTTTCGTTTTTTAAATTACTGATTATTAATAACTAAAATAGCCAAAATTACTTTTGTATGGAAGCCTATTATTACCTTTATCGAAAAAACAAAAACGTATAAGCCTAGCTTTTGTTCTGACTGACAACCTTTCAAAAATTGGTCCGAATCGGTTTACATTTAAAGGGTGACAATAGTTAACGCCGTTTGTATGAAATGTCGCAGCTTCACAATCCTCTTAACATCAAACACTCTTGTCCTACCAAATTCAACACGGCCACGATTTCCCACTTTAAATACTACCGCATGTATACCTGTTCGTCGATGCATTTGCGTAACGCCACAGTACATCTACCAGCCAAAACAGTAGGGAAACGAGAATCAATTCAAGGAAAATCTGCACTCACCCAACAATCTTCCCACCCAAAATTTTAACCACCTCCTTGGCGTAATGGTTAACTCCATTAACTTTTAATCATCAGGTCGCGAGTGCGAGTCTCGGCGTAGTCTAACTTGGTAAGACGTTTGTGGAAGGACCATCTTACCACCATCTTATCTTAATTTAGCTTCCAACATCTATCCAGACTAACTTATAACTAACACGGCAAGCTAAATAAAACTTGTAAAAAAATCTTTATCTCTCAATTTGCGAAGCAACATTTTCAGGACACCGAGAGGTCATAAAGTGATTATAGATATCTCGACACCATATTTATGAGAAAGTGGCGTAACGTACATTCCAGCTTTTAAACTATCCAGTGTGTCACACTTCTGCTCTTTAAAAGGAAAAATTTCCGTAAGAGTACTCTAGTAACTAAAAAAAACTGGCCAAGTGCGATTCAGACTAGCACTCCGAGGGTTCCGTACCACCACACCTTTAATTACATAGTCTATTAAAAATGATACCTTTTTAACAGGGGTGTTGTGTAATAAGGAACGCTGGAGCGGTGAACTCCCACATAAAGTTATGTTATACAATAATTATAAATCTACTTTACAGTTTGTTGTTTAAATCTACGACACATAGTGATTAATATGTTTAAAACTAACTCCCTGCCTAGTCAAAGTCAAAAAGCCCTCCCCGCAGTGCCCCCTGCCCAAACGTGTCCATAGTATATTAGGTATTTAAATACGCATAATACAAAGAACAATACTATGTAACATAATATGGTTAGTAAGTATGTATTTACGAGTGGGTCAGGGGCCTCGTCGTCGTCGGACGCAAGCGCGCGAAGCGCTAGGAATTATCTACAGAGTACTTTTTTAAGGAGTATCGCTCCTGAAATATCCCATAAAAAATGTGTACGTAGGAACAAAAAGACGTGCCTATCTAGGCTCGTACGCGTGAGACGGGACATTTCTTATGCAAAATAACAGCAGACTAAAGCCGAGATGCACCGAATCTAACCGAACCGTGGCATCACCATCTCAGCGCAGCAAGCTTAGCAGCGCTGCGAATGCGAACTTTCGCTGCAACATCAGACACTCATATTTTTTTTAATATGCATGAGCGTGCAGCCCATTTGTCAATCAGCTATAGCGCTTGAAGCGCTGCTGCCTTTCTATGCCATTTAAATTTTGAAGGAACTGATTTTTTTTTGTTTGTTTACATTCTGATGAAGTAACGATGAAGTAAAAAAATAAAACTGTTTAGGTGTCAATTGTTTTCTGTGCTAATATAATATGGCGTTTAGTGTTCAATTTATGACATAAAAATAAGTATGACAGAGACAGAGAGTGACCCCCAGAACTAAGGCCCACCACCCGCCACTGCTATTCACATTACAAACAAAAGACATTAACGCGAGCGACAAAAATATGCTTTTTTTAACATCAGTTCGGACTCCTTAGTTCGAGTACGACTCAGTGCTTTAACTACGCTCTTTTGTACTAATTTGCTTAAATCTTAGCTTCACTGCTTCATGTATATACTGTTAGTACGAAATTGGGTGTGGCTGGGCAGTTCGGATTATAGCGGCGTTCGGATTAGTCCGGGTACTGATTATCGACTCTCTATTGTACTAATTAACTTGAACCTTAGCTTCACTGCTTCATGTATATACTGTTAGTACGAAATTGGGTGTGGCTGGGCAGTTCGGATTATAGCGGCGTTCGGATTAGTACGGGTACTGATTATCGACTCTCTATTGTACTAATTTGCTTGAACCTTAGCTTCACTGCTTCATGTATATACTGTTAGTACGAAATTGGGTGTGACTGGGCAGTTCGGATTATAGCGGCGTTCGGATTAGTACGGGTACTGATTATCGACTCTCTATTGTACTTATTTGCTTGAACCTTAGCTTCACTGCTTCATGTATATACTGTTAGTACGAAATTGGGTGTGGCTGGGCAGTTCGGATTATAGCGGCGTTCGGATTAGTACGGGTACTGATTATCGACTCTCTATTGTACTAATTAACTTGAACCTTAGCTTCACTGCTTCATGTATATACTGTTAGTACGAAATTGGGTGTGGCTGGGCAGTTCGGATTATAGCGGCGTTCGGATTAGTCCGGGTACTGATTATCGACTCTCTATTGTACTAATTTGCTTGAACCTTAGCTTCACTGATTCATGTATATACTGTTAGTACAAAATTGGGTGTGGCTGGGTAGTTTGGATAATAGCGGTGTTCGGGTTAGTCCGGTTACTGATTATCGAAGTCTGTTGTACTGATTTGCCTGAACCTTAGCTTCACTGATTCATGTATATACTGTTAGTACGAAATTGGGTGTAATGGGCAATTTGGATTATAGCGGCTTTCCGATTAGTCCGGGTACTGATTATCGACTCTCTATTGTACTAATTTGCTTGAACCTTAGCTTCACTGCTTCATGTATATACTGTTAGTACGAAATTGGGTGTGGCTGGGCAGTTCGGATTATAGCGGCGTTCGGATTAGTACGGGTACTGATTATCGACTCTCTATTGTACTTATTTGCTTGAACCTTAGCTTCACTGCTTCATGTATATACTGTTAGTACGAAATTGGGTGTGGCTGGGCAGTTCGGATTATAGCGGCGTTCGGATTAGTACGGGTACTGATTATCGACTCTCTATTGTACTTATTTGCTTGAACCTTAGCTTCACTGCTTCATGTATATACTGTTAGTACGAAATTGGGTGTGGCTGGGCAGTTCGGATTATAGCGGCGTTCGGATTAGTACGGGTACTGATTATCGACGCTCTATTGTACTAATTTGCTTGAACCTTAGCTTCACTGATTCATGTATATACTGTTAGTACGAAATTGGGTGTGGCTGGGTAGTTTGGATAATAGCGGTGTTCGGGTTAGTCCGGTTACTGATTATCGAAGTCTGTTGTACTGATTTGCCTGAACCTTAGCTTCACTGATTCATGTATATACTGTTAGTACGAAATTGGGTGTAATGGGCAATTTGGATTATAGCGGCTTTCCGATTAGTCCGGGTACTGATTATCGACGCTCAATTGTACTAAATTGCTTAAATTTTAGCTTCACTGCTTCATGTATATACTGTTAGTACGAAATTGGGTGTGGCTGGGCAGTTCGGATTATAGCGGCGTTCGGATTAGTACGGGTACTGATTATCGACGCTCTATTGTACTAATTTGCTTGAACCTTAGCTTCACTGATTCATGTATATACTGTTAGTACGAAATTGGGTGTGGCTGGCCAGTTTGGATAATAGCGGCGTTCGGATTAGTCCGGTTACTGATTATCGAAGTCTGTTGTACTGATTTGCTTGAACCTTAGCTTCACTGATTCATGTATATACTGTTAGTACGAAATTGGGTGTGATGGGCAGTTCGGATTATAGCGGCGTTCGGATTAGTCCGGGTACTGATTATCGACGCTCAATTGTACTAATTTGCTTAAACTTTAGCTTCACTGCTTCATGTATATACTGTTAATACGAAATTGGGTGTGGCTGGGCAGTTCGGATTATAGCAGCGTTCGGATTAGTCCGGGTACTAAATATTAAAGCTCTATTGTACTGATTTGCTTGAACCTTAGCTTCACTGCTTCATGCATATACTGCAAGAACAAACGTCCTCCGGTCGATGCGGTACTCACATTAATTGCGCCATCTATTCCTGTTACAGTGCCTGCATGCAGTAACATTAACACTCCCACCTACGGCTATCGGATGGAACCGTAATGATGCCTGTTGTGTTTACCTTTGGTTTAGATGGTACCTACCTATAGATTTGCATCAACAGAATTTCAAACTTCATCATATTCAGTTCTTTGCGTTAAAGGTGTCTTACTATGAAATTTCCGATTAGATGAAAAAGTATAAATAATAAAATTAATTTTCAAAACAGCATACCTAAATGTTGGTAAATCAATGCTTAATCATCATTATCAGCTCATAATATTATGTCCCCACCGAGGGGCTAGAGCCTACCCTGAATTAGGGCGATTGGGCCTTAGTCGATCACGTGGGCCCGGTGCGGGTTGGTCGACATCACACACTACCTTCGAGTTTCTGCGCAGGCGTGTGCAGGTTTCCTCACGATGTTTTCCTTCACCTTAAGAGAGTCGGATAAACGTACATATGAAATCGAAATTCGAAAACACATTGGTACGTGGCAGGATTCGAAACATGACCTCCCGGACAAGAAGTTACACCACCTACTCTTAATACTTAATGTTTCATCTCAATTAATTACCAAGTTGTAGGGCAGCCCGCACTTAACTTTCTCGACATTTTTTAAAATATTTTTTTTTTCATAGAAAATTTTTATTAATTTTTTAAAATAATTTTGATGAATTCATATTGCATGAAAAAAATGTATACATATTCGTAATATATAACAACCATTTGTGAGTAAATCGCAAGTTTCAATTTCATTTGTGAGAGAACCTTACAAACACGATTTTTCCCAGACCAATGAGTATCAAATTGTATTGTATTGTATCATTAATGTATTGATATATGATTGATCACCATGTAATATATAAATATGAGCAACTCTGACATACAAAGTTTCATCAAAATAGTTTGAGCCGTTTCTGAGAAAAAAAAACAGTTTTATAAGTTTTGAACCTGTGAGTTTTCCTGGTGCGGTGTCGCTTACATTATAGTGTCGCGAATTCAATGTTTTTTTCTCATCTTAAAAATTGGGTTTTGAAGTTTTGACCCTGCGATTGTTCCTGGTACGAAGTCGCATACATTACAGTGTCGCGAGTTCAATGGTTTTTTCCCATCTCAAAAATGCTCACGCGCCTAAACAAGTTTCCACTTTAAAAAATATCGGTTGTTTGACAGCTACTCTCCGGTTCGACAGTTCGAAGAAACTTTTGATAATACCTCAATGAAATAATTTAAAAGTTTAGTCCCAAATTTGGTCCCAATTGGACTAGAGCCAAGCGTGACGGACGGACGCACGCACGGACGCACAGATGCACGGACGGCACGGACGGAATTGAGATATTCGGTTTTTCGGTATGTGTTAATGTTATGGGACATATTATTTTCACGAAAATTTGAAAACTTTTTATTTTGCGACAGCTACCACCATCTTATCTAAGTCATGTTGATATGATTGGTGTGTTCCGGCATGAAGATAAGAGAGCCAGTTCCCCATTGCGTTGGGGAATCTTGGTAAGCCCGCTTCCATCTTCGGCAACATCGTCACTTACCACCAGGTGAGATGTTGTCAAGGGCTTACCAATTGTGAATAAAAAAAAACAAAAAAAAACACTTCCGCTACCCTACGTACGTATATACCGTACTACGTAGTCGAGAAAGTAAAAATACATAATATTTTAAATTTTATAGTCCTAAAGTTATCGCAGCAGTTTCTTCGTTACTAATGTCATATTTATGAATACCCCGCGTAAGATTTTGTCACTTTCAGGAAATTCAAGAAAATTAACTACTTAGTAAAAAATTGTCCCGTCTGACTACTAAGAAAACTTTGTTCCGCCTTTGTTCCATTATATTATGGTATCTACGTAGCTCCGGGAAGTTGGAATTTAAAAAACTCCTCACTCGTCACTGATAAAACATCATAACATGGTCAGTAATTAAAAACAATATTTTTTTTTAAATAAAAAATTGGCATTGAACTTTTAAAAACTGAATCGGCTGAACTAAAAACTTATTGTTACGAGCGTGGATATTACTTTTCTTCAGATCTCTATCCCAGATCCGGTTACTCTGATAAGCAGTCTATGTCATATCCCACTCCCTCAACCATCTCTGTGCAAAAAATCACAACAATTCATTCATCGTTCCTTTGCGATGTTAAAGAAACGAAACAAAAATAGACTATTTTTTCAGTTCCCCCAGGAACAGCATCGGACTATGCAATTTTCATGGGATAAAAAGATGTTCTTTCTTGTGACAAGAGCTACCTGCATGCCAAATTTCATCAAGATTGGTCAAGGTGTTGAAGAGTGAAAAGGTAACAAACAAATTATATTATATGATTTTGAATTAAACATTAGCAAAGTATATAATAGGTATATTAGTACTAACATACAGTATGGACACTCCCTGCCGCTCTTTAGATTGCGACCTCACCCCCTCGTCACCCTGATTGATACAGATTGGTTACAGTTTGGTTGTCGAACGTATAGGATTTCACCGCCATTTTGTTTGTTCCGTCATTCCTTTTTTGAAATGTCATTTCTGCCCCGTTGTATGAAGTGTCCAGGGCGTGCCGATAATATATTATCTCTAAATCAGTGTATTAAACATAATACAGATGTTGGCAGAGCCCGTACAGAAATCCAAATTATGTCATTTATCATAAACTCGTACCAATTGAGCTCGCACTTGACCCTACCACGCTTGGATTTGTTCGAGCCCGACTTGAGTCGAGTCAGCGGAAGGGTTGACCCGAAGTGATTTGGTGTCAGGGCTCAGGACTCCGTAAGCGGAATTTGATTGTGGACACGCTGACGTCAGACGTTATGTTTGGTTTAGTTGCTTCGAGTTATGCTACGTGTTAGATGTATATGAAGAAGGTATGATTATGCTAAGTAAGTGATTCTGATTTTAAATTGTGTTATGTATTAACATTTTAACTACAGGCAGTGGTTTAGTTGCTTCGAGTTATGCTGCGTGTTAAATGTATATGAAGATGGTATGATTATGCTCAGTGAGTGATTCTGATTTTAAATTGTGTTATGTATTAACATTTTAACTACAGGCAGTTGTTTAGTTGCTTCGAGTTATGCTGCGTGTTAAATGTATATGAAGAAGGTATGATTATGCTCAGTGAGTGATTCTGATTTTAAATTGTGTTATGTATTAACATTTTAACTACAGGCAGTGGTTTAGTTGCTTCGAGTTATGCTGCGTGTTAAATGTATATGAAGATGGTATGATTATGCTCAGAGAGTGATTCTGATTTTAAATTGTGTTATGTATTAACATTTTAACTACAGGCAGTTGTTTAGTTGCTTCGAGTTATGCTGCGTGTTAAATGTATATGAAGAAGGTATGATTATGCTCAGTGAGTGATTCTGATTTTAAATTGTGTTATGTATTAACATTTTAACTACAGGCAGTGGTTTAGTTGCTTCGAGTTATGCTGCGTGTTAAATGTATATGAAGATGGTATGATTATGCTCAGAGAGTGATTCTGATTTTAAATTGTGTTATGTATTAACATTTTAACTACAGGCAGTTGTTTAGTTGCTTCGAGTTATGCTGCGTGTTAAATGTATATGAAGAAGGTATGATTATGCTCAGTGAGTGATTCTGATTTTAAATTGTGTTATGTATTAACATTTTAACTACAGGCAGTGGTTTAGTTGCTTCGAGTTATGCTGCGTGTTAAATGTATATGAAGATGGTATGATTATGCTCAGAGAGTGATTCTGATTTTAAATTGTGTTATGTATTAACATTTTAACTACAGGCAGTGGTTTAGTTGCTTCGAGTTATGCTGCGTGTTAAATGTATATGAAGAAGGTATGATTGTGCTCAGTAAGTGATTCTGATTTTAAATTGTGTTATGTATTAACTTTTTAAAGGCAGATGTAGAATAAATTTTTCCTTTCTTGGAAATGTACATGTCGCATTGATTAAACGGCGAGCCTGTTTATTGAATAGCGACATTCAATTGAATGACTAGGCCAAAAGTTTATTGAACAATCGTCACTCAACGTTTAATTAGTTGGCTGATTGTAAGCTAGCCTGAACGTTGATTGAACAACTGGGTAGCGTAGTGTAGCGTAGCGTGTAGCGTATAGCGTGTAGCGTGTAGCGTTTCTTTTTCTGGGCAGCATTCTGCTGCTACTAGTTTTTTAGAATAAAAAAATGTTTGGCAACTTTTTTTTCGTTGTATGGGATTTTTAGCGTATAGCGTGTAGTTATCAATTGTGGATTTAAAAAATCTACTAAGTAAAAAACTGTAAACGAGTGAGCGAAGCGAGCGATATTAGGTTCGATCACTTACCATGAGCACTTACCATCAGGTGAGGTGCAGCCAAACGCACTCAAATTTTTATTAAAAAAAAAAAAAAAAGATCAGGTTTAATTGATTAGATATTCAAAGAGCCTCAGAATACTTCGCAGAAGAAGTCGGTTTTAAGTATTTGGAGTTTCGTAGTTACGACTTGGCTAAATGACGTTCGTTCACCAGTTGTCTTTTAGTCATTCAATTCAATGTCGCCGTTCAATCAACGAGCTAGCCGTTCAATTGAACGGCAGATTTAACCAGATGCCAGCGACATATATACGGGCTGATCGAAAAATACTCTGAATATTTGAATTTCGAATCTATATACGTTATTATAAGAGCCCATTTGTTTTCTTATATTTTGTGTTGTTAATTTAAGTATAAATTTTTAGCCACTTTATACACGACGGGTAGGTATTTGACAGACGAACTTTTAATTCGACAAGTGTTTGTTGCCAGTAATGACATACGGAACTGAGACATGTTCGCTTACTATGGGCCTCACAAGAAGGCTCAAGGTCACCCAAAGGGCAATGGAGCATGAGAGTTTCTCTGTGTGATCGAATCAGAAACGAGGAGATTCGTAGGAGAACCAAAGTAACCGACTTAGATCTCAGAATTACTAAACTTAAGTGGCAGTGGGCGGATCATATAGCTCGTAGAACGGATGACCGTTGGGGCAGTAAAGTTCTCGAGAGCAGACCGCGCCCCGGAAAACGACGTAGTAAATGACGACGATGCCGAAGATGGAAGTGGGCTTACCAAGATTCCCCAACGCAATGGGGATCTGGCTATCTTATCTTCAAGCCGGAACACATCAATACTGTTAACCCTGATGTTTGGCGGCAAGACAGAGATAAGATGGTGGTAGCTAGCCAGGTCAACTTAGCAAATCAAACCGATTTTTTTCTCTACCAAACCGATTTTTTTTCCTTAAATGCAGAGAACTATGAAAGTATGACGTTTGGCGACAATAAAGGAAGTTAAGACCAAATCGCTGAAGGAACTGATGATCACACCATAAAGTGCGTTCCAGAAACGCTTCAAAGATTGTAAAAGACGCTGGCTTCATGTTTTATATTCGATCGTGATCACTTTCAAGGGGGCAATATCAAAATTGAAGAATAGAAAATAAATTTTAAAAATATACACGAATTCCAGATACTTAACTAAGGATTTTTTTGATGATTAGCAGAAATGTAGAAGGCAGCTACAATGCATCATCTTAACTATGGAATAAGTGTTTTTTTTTTATAAAACTACAAAAAACTCATTATTAGATTGAATCTCGACCTATATATAAAAACCGGTAAAGTGCGAGTCAGAACCGCGCACAGAGGGTTTTGTACCATCACACTAGATGGCGCTAGTTTCTTCACCTTAAAAAAAAACACGTTTTTGGAATGGAGACTTTATCTTTTTATAATTTTTAGTATTTGTTGTTATAGCGGCAACATAAATACATCTTGTGTGAAAATTTCAACTCTCTAGCTATCACGGTTCATGAAATACAGCCTGGTGACAGACGGACGGACAGGGGAGTTTTAGTAATAGGGTCCCTTTGGGTACGGAACCCTAACAAGTCCCATTCTAGATGAAATATTATTATGAACCGCCAGCCATCGTCACTGGCACCAGACCATTAAAATGAATGCGACAATTATCGAAAAACACAAAACAATTAACCCAGATAAACGTCGGCTATTGGTTCGCGAATGGCCGCAAACCAAACTGTGTACAGTTAATTTTTATTGTTCCTTTTATACTGATGATGAAATTGAGAGGTATCAATCGAACTAATGGGTGCAGCCCGTGACGATCATGTTATTGATTTTGATGTTCATCTATTTATATTGTAACGAAATCAACCTTTTTAGTTAATTTTCGATCTGTTTTCATTTTATTTATTTATCTATTGTTTATTGTATACAGTAAATGAGAAATACATAAGTAAAAAAATATAAGATTTACAATGGGTATGCTTAACTCTGTAAGTGTTTTCTGCCAGCAAACCAGTAAGTGAGAAAGAAATGAGATACTAACGGGTAGAGGCGTGTACAAAAGTTGATATTGGGAATGTTAAAAAGACTACTATAAGATATAAGTTACTAAGTATTATGTTACTTATATAGAACAAAAACATATAAGTTAATAATAATATACAATAACTTTTCACGCGCCAAAGTGTTCATTCGTTTTTTTTTAATAAACAGCGTTCTATTTGCAAGTCAGTTCGAAATTTAAATAAAACCTTTGATAAGTTACCTCCTTGGTTACCATGTTTCGGAGTAAAATATATTTCCATTTTTAAATTACACGACAGATATGAGTTAACATAGTAATTTGCTTGGCCGCTAAACACGACAGACATGGATTTTCATACAATTTTTGCCGGCCGCTGCTCGCATGTATTTGGCCATTACAGCAATTTCGATTTATAACGAAGAAGGTTGTAAAAAAAATATACTTGAATTTCCAAGCATGTTTGAGAAAAAGGTTTTAACATAAAGCTATAGATATACCTACTACGGTGGAAAAAGCTCATCTCAAAATCGTTTTTTTTTATTAAATTTGAGCGCGTTTGACTATATCTCAACTGATGGTAAGATATCCTATCCAAAATCTGTATGTAGGTACATTTTTCTTAATTCTATCCGAACTTACAAAGCTAATACGAACACCATATAATGACGTCTCAAGAAAAGCCTGCCTTCAAAAGATCTACGAATAACTTGGAAAACGGGATCCAGCAATCATACTTAACTGAGTTTCATGGATTACGTCGAAACGAACGAGACCATTTTGTTGGGAGGTTCTTTGTGTCAGCGAGAAAGTTATATACATACATACATACATACATACAGATGGTGAAGTTCCTTGGTTTTAAGTTAAGATTTATTTACTCACTAGCTTATGCCCGCGGTTTTGCTCGCGTGGGCATCTTTTTTGAGTGGTGGTGTGGACAGGGGCTTGATGGAAATCTATCGGGAACTATATCGGACTACTATGATAAGCAGTCTATTTCACTTCCCACCCCCTCAATTATTCTATACAAAAATCACGTCAATCTGTTACTCTGTTGCGACGCCGACGTGCGCGAGACTGGAAATAAGTTTTTCCCAGATCCCTCGGGAACTATCTTGGGCTGTACTAACTAGTAGTCTATGTCATTTCCGATCCCCGCAATCATCTCTGTGAAAAACAATCCGTTGTTTCGTTGCGATATTATAGAAATAAACTCAAAAAAAATGTCGTTTTTAGGGTTCAGTACCTAAAGGGTAAAAATGGGACCCTATACTAAGACTCTGCTGTTCGTGCGAATGTCTGTCTGTCCGTCTGCCACCAGGCTGTATTTCATGAACCGTGATAGCTAGACAGTTGAAATTTTTACAGATTATGTAATTCTGCTGCCGCTATAACAACAAATACTAAAAATTAGAAAAAATGAAAGTCTCCATACAAAAAAACGTGTTTTTTTTTTTAACTTGAAGAAACTAGCGCCATCTAGTACGATGGTAAGGAACCCTTTGTACTAGCGCCATCTAGTATGATGGTACGGAACCTTTTGTGTGCGGTTCTGACTAGCACTTGGCCGGATTTTTTATTCCCTCAGGAACTGTATTGGACTATGCTCTTTTCATAGAATAAAAATAAGCCTATGTCCTTTTCCGTGACACAAGTTTAGTAAACTGCTTGCCAAATTTCGTCAAGATTGGTTGAGGTGTTGAAGCGTGAAGAGGTGACAAACAAACATTTTCACATTTTTAATATGAGTATGGATGCAAGCAATCAATACTTAATTAACTCACAAAACAATCCCATCACTCAAATGGATGAGCTGGAACATTGCATAACTAGTCCAGAATAATTTACAAAATTCGAACTAGCAACTATTAAAGTAACACTGATAATGTGTGCCAGACACTACAAATAAATAATTTCGTGGGCCAGACAGAACTACTCATGAGGGAATTCAAGAAGGCTCCAGTCTAGAGGCGTAACGCGATATGCTCTTATTCGTTCTTTTTTCATTTGACCTTTTTTCATTCCATCTATTTATATTTTTTACGCATACGCTGGCATTTGATTTCAAAACCAAAAATTCGATCATCCCTTTGGTTCTGCTCTTTGACGTAAAATTTCAAATGAAGTAAGTGTTACCTTTTTAACAGTGTGAGGAAAATAAATGATGACCGTGAAACGAATTGTGTTTTGGAAAATTGTTTTACATTTTAAATTTTAATTGTCTTTCAAGGAAGCCCTCCTTATTAATCAGAGGTAAGTAATGTATGTTTGGAAATCGCTATGTGTTTTTGTTTGGTGCTGGTGCAAGCTTCATATACACTTATTTTCGTAGGGTTTTCACCTTACCCTCGGGGTTGCTGCTCCCGAGCTTCCCATTGCTCCTGAATCAAGCCGCCAATCATAGCCAGCCCTGGGGCGGAGCAGATCTCACTACCTGAGTTCATTTTTGCCACACTGCGCGTCTTAATGGCAGCTCAAAGGAAAGTTAAATTTTAATAATTATTTTAAAATTCTGAGCAAAGTTGCTACTGAGCGCTGCTGCTGCCCTGGGAAATTCCTACCTGCGATAACCTAAATTATTTAATTTAAAATTAATAAGAGTTTTGTGTGAACCCAAAGTTATGTTTATAACGTTCGGGTAATTCCAACCTTAAGGTTAACTTAAGTTAAGTTTAATTTTCATATTTTTCTTGGTTGTTTATTTGAATACTGGGGGAGCGACGATCGTTGCCTGTTCGATATTTAATTAAATTTAGTCAATTTAATTTTACCTTACATTAGAAACCTTTACCTTAGATTAATTTTGGATTAGAATGGCTCTTAAACAGCTTAAAAACAATAAGGCACCGGGTGATGATGGAATTACGGCTGAACTCCTGAAAGCAGGTAAAACACCGGTACTTAAAGCTCTTCAGAAATTATTTAATTCCGTTATACTTGAGGGACAAACGCCTGAGGCTTGGCACAGAAGTGTGGTCGTGCTTTTCTTCAAAAAGGGCGACAATACCCTGCTTAAGAACTACAGACCCATCTCACTTCTGATTTACGTCTACAAACTGTTTTCGAGAGACATTACAAATCGTCTCGCACGCAGGTTTGACGACTTCCAGCCTCCCAAACAAGCCGGTTTCCGAAAAGGATTTAGTACAATAGACCACAAACATACGCTGCGGCAGATTATACAGAAGACAGAAGATTGCAATCAGCCACTATGCTTGGCGTTCGTGGACTATGAGAAAGCCTTCGATTCGGTCGAAACTTGGGCTGTGTTATATTCCTCCAGCGGTGCCAAAATGACTATCGATATATCGAAGTACTGAAGTGTTTGTATGAAAACGCCACCATGTCGGTTCGCCTCCAGGATCAAAACTTGGAACTAATCCAGCTGCAGCGAGGGGTGAGACAGGGAGACGTTATATCTCCGGAACTGTTCACCGCCGCCTTGGAAGATGTTTTTAAGCTTTTGGACTGGGGTGGACTCGGCATCAATATCAACGGCGATTACATCACCTACCTTCGATTCGCTGACGATATCGTGGTCTTGGCTGAGACTATGGACGACTTAGGCACAATGCTTGATGGCCTCAGTAGAGCCTTTCAACAAGTGGGTCTTAGAATGAACATGGACAAGACGAAAATTATGTCAAACATCCGTGTCATACCTACTCCTCTGAAGGTTGGAGGCTCTACACTCGAAGTTGTTACCGAATATGTATACCTGGGACAAACAGTCCAGTAAGGTAGGTCCAACTTCGAGAAAGAGATCAATCGTCGAATCCAACTCGGCTGGGCAGCGTTCGGGAAGCTTCGTAATATCTTTACGTCCCAGATACCGCAGTGTCTTAAGACCAAGGAGGTCTTCGACCAGTGTGTGTTGCCAATGATGACATACGGAACTGAGACATGGTCGCTTATTATAGGCCTCATAGAAATGCTCAAAGGTCACCCAAATGGCAATGGAGCGTGCTATGCTCGGAGTTTCTCTGCGTGATCGAATCAGAAACGAGGAGATCCGTAGGAGAACCAAAGTAACCGACATAGCTCTCACAATTGCTAAACTTAAGTGGCAGTGGGCAGGGCACATTGCTCGTAGAATAGATGGCCGCTGGGGCAGTAAAGTTCTCTAGTGGCGATCACGCACCGGAAAGCGTAGTGTAGGCAGGCGTCCCACTCGGTGGACCGATGAGCTGGTGAAGGTCGCGGGAAGCCGCTGGATGCTGGCAGCGCAGAACTGGTCGTCGTGGAGATCCTTGGGGGGGCCTATGTCTAGCAGTGGACGTCCTTCGGCTGATATGATGAGTCAATTTAATTTTACCAATCAAATCTTATGTTCTTAGGTTTAGTTTCGACAAAACCATATATTTTTCTATATTTTCACGGTCATCCTTTTTTAAACCAATTTATCCTTTATTTATTTATTAAATAAACTTATTCTAAATTACCCCACGAAATATTTTCTTTCCAAAATCCGTATTTAGCCATTGATCCAAATTCTACGTGTTAAGTGGCGAATCCATAGCTGCTATTTTAAATCCATTTAAATAAGTTTTAATTCCATTTTCGCTACACTATCTACTACCATATCTACCATAGTTACCTCGGTTTGTTTGGTGGTAAGGCATTTTCTAAGCCCGCCTGGCTAGCTACCACCGTATTATCTAAGTCTTGCTGCTAAACATCAGTGTTAACAACATTGATGTGTTCCGGCTTGAAGATAAGATAGCCAGTTTTCTTCATTGCGTTCGGAAATCTTGGTAAACCCGCTTACATCTTTGGCAGCATCGTCACTTACCATCAGGTGAGATGATGTCAAGGGCTTACCAATTGTGAATAGAAAAAAGCATTCGTTCAAATAAATACATAGGTCCTTACTTAAATAAGTTGTTTTATTCTCTTTCTTTTAATTACTAGTTATTATTGCAACCCCATTGAACGCTCGAAAACTGAGGGTACTGTTTTTTGGAATGTATGTCTGTCTATATGTATGTTCATTTCTTAATCTGAGCCTGTAGGCTAAACGGCTTAGTGGATTTTGAAGTGTGAGGTGTCGTAAGGTTCGTCTTCATCCCTGAAGTGACATAGGATACCTTTGACCCGACTGCCTAAAAAAGAGAGGTAGTGTTTTTATGTAGTCAGGTTTTCATTTTTAAATAAATTGGTTAGGTTTGTATCGCAGTCATACCTTTTAGTTTCTTTTAATCTGTTTTTAGGGTTCCGTACCAAAAAGGTAAAAACAGGACCCTATTACTAAGACTTCGCTGTCCGTCCGTCAGTCCGTGTGTCACCAGGCTGGTTTTCATGAACCGTGATAGCTAGACAAATGAAATTTACACAGATGATGTATTTCTGTTGCCGCTATAACAAAAATGCTGAAAATTAGAAAAAGTGAAAGTCTCTATAAAAAAATCGTGTTTTTTTAATGTGAAGAAACTAGCGTCATCTAGTATGCTAGTACGGAACTGGAAAAACTAGCGCCTTCTAGTATGATGGTACGGAACTCTATGTGTGCGGTTTTGACTCGCACTTGACCGGTTTTTTTTAATTTGTTTTGATTAAATTTTAACTTTTTGTCCATTTTCGTCGTTATCATATCACATTATTACCTTTTTACTTTTTGATTTTATATTTTATTAAAATTAAGTGCTCGTGGTTAAAGCATATTTTTATTTATTTAGTTGCACCCTGCCCCTGCCCTCCATTTTGTTATTTTTTCATCTTAATTTTTTCATTTTTTCAATTTCGGTCCATCTAGCCACTTTTTGAACAAATGGAAGTCGCAGGGGGCCAAGTCTGGCGAATAAGGTGGATGGGGCAATAGTTCAAAGTGCAGTTCATGCAATTTGGCCATTTAATTGACGCTGCATTAACTGGGGTGTTGTTCTGATGGAACAATTCTTTTTTCTTCGACAAATGCGGCCGTTTAACCTTGATTTCATCGCTTCAGTTTTGCAGCAAATGCGCATAATATGGCCCATTTATCGTTCTTCCCTTGTCGAAGTAATTCACAAATATCATTCCACGAGCATCCCAGAAAACCGTTGCTATCACTATGCCGGCCGATAATTTTGCCTTTACTTTCTTTGGACAGGGTCCACCACTTTTGTACATTGTTTAGATTGCTCTTTGGTCTCTAGTGTATAGTGGTATATATAGTCGTGGTCTCGTCGACCGTTATGGAACGTCACAAAAACTCGCTTGAATTGCGCGTAAAGAGCCTCCAATACTCCTATGAAACGTCTACTCGATATTGTTTTTGGTATGCAGAGAGCAAACGCGGCACCCAACGCGCACAGAGCTTTTTCATGGCCAAATGTTCGTGTAAAATGTTAAAAACACGTTGAAAAGAAATTTTTACCATCTCTGCTATCTTCCTCAACTTCAAACGGCGATCGTTCATTACGATTTTATGGATTTTTTTGATCATTTCCGGGATGGTTACTTCTTTTGGTCGTCCACAGCGATGAGCATTTTCACAGCTCTGTCGCCCGCGTTTGAAATCGGTTACCCATCTGAGCTGCAGTTTTCCTTTTCAATACGAAAAGCTTCATGACAGCACAAATTTCTATTCTCCATTTTTGTAGATCCAAAACATTGAATTACTTTAAAAAATTCTGAAGCACAATGTAGCCAATAAAATAAACTGATTTTAGGTGGAGTACTTTTTTTTTTATTCACAATTGGTAAACCCTTGACAACATCTCACCTGGTGGTAAGTAACGATGTTGCCGAAGATGGAAGCGGGCTTACCAAGATTCCCCAACGCAATGGGGAACTGGCTATCTTATCTTCATGCTGGAACACACCAATGATATTAACATTGATATTTGGCGGCAAGACTTAGATAAGATGCTGGTAGCTAGCCAGGCGGGCTTAGAAAATGCCCTACCACCAACCAAACCGAGTCTTACAATTGACCCCGCCGGGAATCGAACCCGCGACCTCCTGTCTAAAGCCAGTGAACTTTGTCTCTTAGCTACGGAGGCGGTTAAAAGTGAATAGTGATAGTTGAAAATACCAATTTTGTTTTTAATTTATCAGATTTTTAAATTGCTCATTTCGGATACTAATCAACCAGCCTTCGTAGTTATGTAATTACCGTGTGTTGTTCATTTAAGACTTAAACACCAACTGAAAATGGTTTTTTTAAGAAAACCCTACACAATTTGTTTACATATTTGGCTATTTCTCAACAACAAAACTGTATTTCCTAGGAATCTATAGAAAAACAAAAGACGATTTTGGGACCTTGCTTCCACCTCCAAAGTTCATCATCAGATCAACTTCAAAATACCAAAAGGACAATTGTCACCGATATACGGCTTCATTCCAAATTTTAGCTCAATCGGACCCCTGGAAGTCCCTCTAAAAACGATCAAAAATTAGAACCAAAACATACATACATATAAACATTGTAAGTTAAATAAAAGTTTACAATTTTAAAAATGAAAGAGTCTGCCATTGTGCACGGATCACGTAACTTTCAACCTTTATTAAATAGAACATATTTAGGTTTTTTCTTGCACTATTCCACAATTAATGTAAATAAAACAAAATTTGTTTATACTGCAACCGGTTTCGTGATCATCTTCAGGCAGTAGACTACTTTATTTCAAAGTGAGGGTAGTGTGATACTTACTAAAAATAGGGATAACAGTTTCTGAAAAAATCTACCAAAACGGTAGTTTTTGTGTCATACTAGTACCTAAATAAATAAATAAGATAACAATTGTATGTCAAATTTAAAATTACTAAAATTACAAATGTCAGCTTAGGTTTTTGAATTTAAATTAAACGAAACAGGTTGCAGTATAAACAAATTTTGTTTTATTTACATTAATTGTGGAATAGTTCAAGAAAAAACCTAAATATGTTCAGTTTAGTGTTCCACCAAGAACCTACTATATCAAGCATACAATACTTTATTAAATACTTATCTATAAGTGAAACAAATATCACTCGCGAGCTGTTTGCTACTCGCGCACCGCGAACCTCGATATCCACGGGGCGTATCCACGGACAACAGCTAATAAAGATAAACAAATAAATAAACCCCTTCTTCTAGTGCCAAAACAAACATAGTGTACGATCACTTTATCGGTAAAAATTCATTCAGGCACTCAGTAACTATATTAAACGTTAGATTTGTAAGTTATTGTTTTATTGGCTGTGTGGCCTGCAATAAATTTATTTGATTTGATAAGGATTTGAATGGCTACGGCCGCTACCTTCAGTCTGGGAGGTCCCAGTTCGAATCCTCCCTCGTACCAATGTGATTCCTAATTTCGATTTTATATGTACGTTTATCCGACGCTCTTGCGGTGAAGGTAAACATCGTGAGGAAACCTACACACGCCTGCGAAGAAACGAAGGTTGTGTGTGGAGTTGACTTACCCGCTCCGGGCCCGCGTGGTCGACTAAGGCCCGATCACCCTAATTCAGGGTAGGCTCGAGCCCATCGGTGGGGACGTATGTGAGCTGATCGATGATAAGGATTTGAATAACCTGATACGTACGTGTTTCTTTTGCACTGGGATCTTAGTGATTATGATGATCTATCCGACTGATTTCGGTCATGGCGACCACTTTGACTTCTGGTCGGCGTGCCGCGCGTGCGCTCGACGATGGTTCATGTAGCCAATCTTTGCAGCGAAACTCCTCGCGCACTGAGGGCTTTTAAGTATGCCACCCTCGTCATTAGGATCTTAGTATATTAGTAGAAAGCCATCAATTTAATTTGAGAACATTTTAATATTTAATTATTAATAACATTATAATTCATTCTTATACCTCTTAAATCGTCACTCTAATAGTCATCTTAATTTATGAAATGTAAAAAAATCAAACTTGTAATAAAGGCTGTAATAGAATTGGTGTGGGTCCAATACTCGTCAGACTGAACAACTTTTGTTCTATGACTTTGCTAAACTCTCAAAAAAAAAACACTTCATACAAATCGATCAGCTGATCGACTTATTTAGTGCATTTTTTTATAGAGAGTCCAACTTTTTTTTTGATATTTGACTTTAGGTTCCTCGGGGAAAGTTTTTCAGTATGATGAGTAGAACCCCCAGTGTACGGGTTCTACCCCGATTTTTTTACACCTTATATATCTAGTCTGAGCATGGATCAGTAATCTGAATGCGACCCTCGACATCTCTGAAAACCGGCGACTGTTTTTCGAAGTACTGCACCAACGCATCATAGTCCACGCCCACCACTTCCACATTGATTCGATTTTCCGAAACCATCTGGAAAAAGCAAACTTCTATAAGTTAAATGATACCGAGCAGCTCATCATCATCATCATCATATCAACCGAAAATCGTCCACTACTGGATAAAGCTTCCCCAAGGATTTCCACGACGACCGGTCCTGCGCTGCCCGCATCCATAGGCTTCCCGCGATCTTCACAAGAGCAGCTCTTACCATTATAGTTTTTGAAAAATTACTACGCATTGCTTGGTCAGACAATAATAATTGCAGGATATCGTTAAACACAGTAATATAACAACTTTTTAACAAATAATAATCATCATCATTATCATATCAGCCGAAAGACGGCCACTGCTGGACAAAGGACACTGGGGTACCAAATTTCCACGACGACCGGTCCTGTGCTGCCCGCATCCAACGGCTTCCCGCGACCTTTACCAGGTCGTCAGTCTACCGTGTGGGAGGCCTGTCTACGCTACTTCTTCCGGTGCACGGTCGCCACTAGATAACTTTACTGCCCTAACGGCTATCTGTTCTACAAGCTATGTGCCCTGCCCACTGCCACTTCAGTTTAGCGATTCTGTGAGCTATGTCGGTTACTCTGGTTCTCCTGCGGATCTCCACACAAAAAATAAACCGAATTAAATGTAAAGAACACACTAAACGAATAAAATAATAATTGTGCACAGCAAAAAACTTACCTACCTTCAAAGACATTTTAAGACCACACTATGACACTACTTAATCAGCCTTCTTCTCTCGTGTCGAGGTTCCTCATCACGTGATTAATGCCCAGTAGGCAGCGTCGGTGACTTATTGAGTTGACAGTCTACTTTGGCAAGCGATGATCATGACCATCATCACATCAGCCTCAGACGTCCACTGCTGGACATAGGCCTCCCTCAGTTTTGCCGTAATCGTCACGCTTGACAGGCTTATCGGCGATCGTAGTGTACGATGTGGTGACACACTTCGCGGAAAAGACGTTGCTGCCCATCCTCCAGTTTAGTTCTTTAGTCGTCTTTTATGACACCCATGTACTAATATATATACTTTGCCCATGGGAAGAGATTAGATGGGCTCATTCTAAGCTTAGCGCTATTTGTGATATTTGAGTCTATACGGCTAACGTTCGACATTCAATAAATTATCATCATCATCATCATATCAGCCGAAAAAGGACAAAGGCCTCCCTCAAAGATTTCCACGACGACCGGACCTTTGCTGCCCACATCCAGCGGCTTCCCGCGACCTTCACCAGGTCATCGACCGACCGACTAGGACCGATACAAAAATAAAATTTACAAATTTTGAAGTCAATTCCAAAAAAGTCAAAGCATCTAAAAGCGCCTTTTCCATCATCATTATCATATCAGCTGAAAGTCGTCCACCGCTTGACAAATACTTGGAGGGACAGCACAGAACCAATCGGTATGGAAATACTGGGAACGCTTTGATCCTCTCCTTTGGCTAATTTATAATTGATGGTGATGAAATATTAATCAAAGATAAACAAAAACACACGAGCAGCGCAGGACCGGTCGTCAAGAAAATTCTTGGACTTTAAATTTCCACATTTCCACACCGATTGGTCCTATGCTGCCCGTATTCAGCGGCAAATTCAGTGTAGCTAGTTACTTTCTATATTTGGTATGCTTAGCGGACCTCAAGAGTTAAAACTTTTAAATATTGTGTGACGTACGTATGGTGTGAAAATATATTTGTAGGTAAGCAAGTAGTTATTTTTATATTATTTTACTACCTTTTGCGTGTTTTGTGACATCAAAGTCAGTTTATTTTTTAAAAAAAGTTTTGCAGGCTTGAGTTTCCATACAAACGTAGTTCCGCTTAAATATAAAAACTACATGCCGGATTGAATACAAACTTTTCAAATTAGGTAATTGAGTAGACACTTAACTATGTTTGTAATAAGTTCTCATCGTAGTAAGTTGAAACATAACTAAACGAAGGCTTAAATTATTTTTTTACAAGTGTGAAATTTTCTTATTATTTTTTTCCGTTTTATATTAGTTCATCGAAAACTAATTAAAAACATTGATATGTGTCTACCATGTGTCTACTCAATATATATGCAAAGTTTGGATTCATTCCGGCATGTAGACAAACCATTCAGGTTTAATGGTGCTAGATGATTGATTGTTTTGTATTTTGTTTTGAAATTGGTAAGTAAAATATTTTTAAAAAAATAATGTTTGTATTAAAGCGGAACTACGTATGTATGGGAACTGAAAAAACCGGCATATGCGCGGGCGAAGCTGCGGGCATCCACTAGTAAACAAATAAATAAACAATTAACACCTACTAGATCTCAGAATTGCTAAACGTAAATGGCAGCGGGCGGGGCACATAGCTCGCAGAACGGACGGCCAGTGGAGAAGTAAAGTTATCGAGTGGCGACCGCGTACCGGAAAACTAGCGTAGGTAGACCTCACACTCGGTGGGTCGACGAACTGGTGAAGATTGCGGGAAGCCAGTGGATGCGGGCAGCGCAGGGCTGGTCGTTGTGGAAATCTTTGAGGAAGGCCTAGTGTTATCCAGCACTGGACGTCTTTCGACTGAGATGATAAAACCTAAATTAATGCATAAAATATAAATCAACTAAATAACTCACAGTGAAACCATCGCCTCCTTCCGCTAGGAAACTCTGTGTAACTACTTTGTAGTATTGGTCGGGTTTCAGTGGTTCGTATCGAGGTACGGCGCAGGCTATGCAGCGGACGGTCGCGTTGACGAGCCTCTGGTACGCTGGCCGAGATCCGTCGAACACAGGGCGTAGGCCTTAAAACGAAAATAAACAAAGTCAAACAAACACATTTTCTAAAGTAACGTACATCTTGTTGAGTGTCTAATGGGGGCTCTACACTGACGGGATATCGCATGTCGGCTGTACACTCTCAAGGCGGCTGTACAGGCTGAGACAGGCAGAGCGCGAGAGTGTAGACTGTAGATGGTGCGTTCGTCTCGCTCGCCTGGATAGTCTCGGGTCTCGTGGGGCCTCGGCTTCATGCCGGATTTTTGTGTACGAGTCAAAGGGTCTCGCGTATATCACAAGCGCGTCCATGTACACTCTCGCGCTCGGCCTGTCTCGGAGTGGTTATAATAGGAGATTGCACTTGCCCTGAGACGTCTCGCCGAGATGTCCCGGCGAGTTATCGCGGTGATGGGGGCTCGGCGAGACGTCTAGCGAACGGCCTTGTCGCGTCTTTTATTACGACGTCATCTTGGACGTCATTGTAAAAGTTGTTAGGAATTGCGTATTATATCCAAATATAGTATACTTTTTTCTGGCCGGCACTTATATTTTATTACAACGTAACCATTGTGCGCACAGATTGGATGTAATAGTAAAAAATGATAGTAAGTGTGTATTACATCTAAATATAGTACTTTTTTTTCTGACCGGCACTTTCATTTTTAAAAAATATCTCAAAAATATTTTTTAAAATATTTTGTTACGACGTCACCATTGTTCGCACAGAATCGATGTCATAGTAAAAGTTGTTAGGAATTATGTATTCAATCCAAATATGGTAGTTTTTTTTTCTAGCCGGTACTTTCATTTAAAAAAATATATTATCTAAAGTATTTTTTAAATAATTGATTACGACGTAATCATTGTGCGCACAGATTAAACTTCATAGTAAAAAATGATAGGAAGTGTGTATTACATCCAATTATAGTACTTTTTTCTGACCGGCGCTTTCATTTTTAAAAAAATATCTCAAAAATATTTTTAAAAATATTTTATTACGACGTCACCATTGTGCGCACAGAATCGACGTCTTAGTAAAAGTTGTTAGGAATTGTGTATACTATCCAAATAAAGAACTTTTTTTCTGGCCGGCACTTTCATTTTTAAAAAATATACCAAAAATATTTTTTAAATATTTTATTACGACGTAACCATTGTACGCACAGGTTAGACGTCATAGTAAAAAATGTTAGGAATTGTATATTTTATCCGAATATAGTACTTTTTTTTCCAGCCGGCACTTTCATTTTTAAAAAATATTTAAAAAATAATTAAATATTTTATTACGACGTCACCATTGTGCGCACAGAATCGATGTCATAGTAAAAGTTGTTAGGAATTGTGTATTCTATCCAAATATAGAACATTTTTTCTGGCCGGCATTTTCATTTTTAAAAAATATACCAAAAATATTTTTTAAATATTTTATTACGACGTAACCATTGTATTATATTATATATTATATTATATTATAGTACTTTTTTTTCTGGCCGGCACTTTCATTTTTGGTCCAAAAATTAAAATTAATTATTGGACCCTTAGGGAAGGGTGTGGGTGCGTAAGAAGAGAGGGGTTGCACCAAACGCGCCTTGGAGATAGCCAGCGCAGGGGGATGCAGGGGCCCCTCCCAGGGAATGTGCCATACGAGGATGGCACAAGAACTGAGTGGTGGGTGGAGACGGTGGTGACCGTAAAAGGCTGCCTTGAAAAAGGCGTCCGGAAACTAGTAAGTGCCGCAGACCGACGATGGCTTCTTCATTTTTACATCTTTTAATTACTTTTCTTCACTTTCATATAAGTTTAAAAAAAAATGTTCAATTAAAATGAAAGGTTTAAATTAAATTTAAACCTTTGTGTGTTTTTAAAAAAAAAAATTTGTGTGTTGGTTTCATTCGAAAGTTGTTAAAAAATTAAATTTTTGTGTGTTGGTTTCATTCGAGAAATTTTGCACTTAATGCCAAAAGCAGGGTCTACAGTATATTTTTAACAGGAAAAGTATTAATATTTTCAATTTCCATTTCAATTTTCAAAGTATTCAATTAAATCATTTTTTATTACTTTAAGTATATTATATATTTTTCCGTGATATTAAATAACTATACACATTCTTTCAATAATTTGAATTAAATATTGTCATTTGACCCATCTTAAGGCCTTGACTGTTACAACAGGGAATAATGTATATATAAAAAGACCTAAATAAAAGTAAAAAAGTAAAAACAAACACTAAGGAATTGAGCTTACAAAAATTACAGTACTTAGTAATTATAACTTAAGATAACTTACTAATTTAAGATGACTCTGGTATCTACAGTACTCGAATTAGTTTATTACTGAATTTATTTCATTATGAAGTATGAATATTCGTTTTGTAATATATTTTGCGCTTTGTTTATTTTTTGACCTATACATTTACAGGATTCAGTGTTTTGTATGTTTGTGAGTTTTTTTTTGTCAGCTAGGCTCGAGTCTGTTCGAATTATCGTAAGTTTTGTGTTAATCATCTCAGTGTCATAGTCATAAAATACATTTAAGCAGTCGAGTTTGACTTGTCATAACCTACACTCGGGATAAGGCTTGTACATGGGTCAGCGAAATAAAATCGCGCGCGCTGCGTAGGTGTACAGCAACACCAGAGTCATAGAGTAATAAAATTACAGAGACTTACACGGACACAAATAGCATCTTACCTACTGGGCAGAAGAGATATGTCTTGTATTCGACACGATATAAGAAAAAGCTTTCAAGTTTTTTTGCACGTTGTTTTACATTTTAGAAACAGATGCACGCAGGGCTCAGTGCAATTACCATGAATTTCACTACGAAGACTAGATTACCTGAAAACTGGAGCATCCTAGCGCCGGGCCAGGGTACGCTTGCCACGGAGTACTCCAACATCTCAATTATGTAATCACCTCTAAGGTCGAAAACTTCGACGTTGTTCTCGAATGGCGTTGATAGCAGTACCGACTCGAAAGTTACATCTGAAAATATCGGTCGTTGCACAATTTTTTCGTTAAAATTTATGAAAATATATATTTTCTACCGTATCCGTGGCGTAATGGTTAAGTACATTAGCTTCACATCAGGAGGTCGCGGGTTCGATTCTCGGCGGAGTCTAACTTAGTATGATTCGGCTTGGTTGGTGGAAGGGCATTTTCTAGTCCACCTGACTATAGTGCGGCCGTCCAGAGAATGCTGATTTGACACTTCAAGACAGCGATAGAATGTAACATTCGATGAATCTCCGAAATTGTAAACAAATCAATCTTTAGTTTCTAAGCTTCAAAAAAAATGCAAAAAGCTTTCCTATTACTAAATAATAGTAACGGAACACATATTTAGTTTTATGTTTATGTATAAAGACAACGGTATGTGTATTTTGTAAAAACATGAAAGGTTAGTAAAACGTTTACGTTCTATGGCCATTTCTTCTTAATAATAGTGATGTTACCATTGATAACGTTGAATATATTATGAATAAATCATTACTTACCACACAAACAATTATTTCTTGTTGCGTCTATCAACCAACCATACCATTTTCAGGCATAAAAGTGATATGTTTAAGCAATAACAATAGTAAGTTGTACAACAAGAGAATAAAACAAGACATTTTACCCGAGACGTTCATTTTGCAAACCGAGCCGGTACGGCGCGGGTGGATAGTTACGTCGAGGATAAAACTTTGCTTTTCACTTCGATTGCAAGGAAATAATAAATATTGACCGCAATACAACGAATTTGGCTAATTTTGACGAATAATTAGTTTTCCGCCACACCATTTTTCTTATTTTTCACCCCCTTCACCCATTAATACCCCTAAAATCGACGGTCCACAAAGTACACTTTAGCCTCGGGTTTGGCAAAACTACTTTGGTAATTTTTATTTTATTTCGTTATATGTTACATCTACATGATAGGTACAAAGTATTTACTATGGATATCTATGGGCACATCACTAGTTACTTCAAACTAGCATATGTCAAATAAGCATTCTCTGGATGGCCGCAGTATAGATACCATCCTTTAATACCACAGAACTACTAATACGACTAGAAGTAGTATATATGACGTCACGGCCTGCTAGACAAGAAAGGTTTATTTATTAATTCACAAGAAAGAACGAGAGGCAGTCACATTTTTTGTCCTTATCGGCGTGGCCTGCTTTCTGGCTAAATAAACGTCAATTTTGACAATTTGGACATTCGCTTAGCCAAACAAACGAAGATTATTGTGGCCGAGTATATCGCAGTTTTAAATAGATTTGTATGGTTTTGAGATAAATAAATACCCTTTTGTGTTCTCAATGTACAAGTGATGTGAGGTTGCAGCAATTTGGGCTGTAAGAACCGCAGCGAAAGAAGAGATGAACGGATAACATTTTACTCGTAAGTAGGCATACTATCGATTTATTGAGGTTTTCTTTGCTTGATAAATACAAAACAAGTTATTGTGATTAGATATATAGTGCATTCTGGCAAAAATATAACGATTTAATGCGAAGTTTTTCTTATAAAATGCGATTTCACCTAAATCAATCCATCATTATGTGTTGCCAGTATAGACTCTCATTTTTCCCACCGCGGTTTTACTGTGTGTAGTGCGCGCATAGTTTTTTGGGTTCCGTACCTAAAAGTTAAAAACGGGACACTATTACCACAGTATATATATAAATTAGTACTAGCATACTATAATTGAGACTTAGCTGTCCGTCTATCTGTCCGTCTGTCACCAGGCTGTATTTCATGAACCGTGATTTTCATTTTTACAGATGATGTAAGTATTTCTGTTGCCGCTATAACAACAAATACTCAAAAACCGAATAAAATAAATATATAAGGGGGTCCTATAGAACAAACGTGATTTTTTTTTGCTCTTTTTTGCTCTAAATTGATAACGGCAGCAGGTAGACGCTTGCAATGTTCACAGAATATTTAGTTATATCACCATATCAGCCAAAGGATTTATTTATATCTATATTCACTTTAAAAATAAATAATTAAATTTAAATAAAACAAATATTTAAGGGGAGCTTTCCATACAATAAACGTGATTTTTTTGCTCGTTTTTGCTCGATGCTGATAACGGCAACAATTAGAAGCTTGAAAAATTTTCACAGAATATTTATTTATATATTCACTTTAAAAATAAATAATTGAATTAAAATAAAACAAATATTTAAGGGGGCTAACATACAACAAACATGATTTTTTTGCTCGATAACGATAACGGCTGGACGCTTAAAATATTCACTGAATATTGAGTTGTATTATTCACTTCAAAATAAATAATTAAATTAAAATAAAATTAATATTTAAGGGGAGCTTCCCTACAACAACGCGATTTTTATAGATAATGGTACGGAACCCTTAGTGCGCGAGTCCGACTCGCACTTGGCCAATTTCAATCGCAATTCGCAATTTCTATCATGGTGTTGCTTAGTCTAATCAAAATTACCGATATTTACCTTGTACCAAATTACCCACATTTCTGGTAGAAATTCTTAGATTGCAACACTTGTGAGAGGGATATAGAACTTCTAGTCGTAGTAGTTCTGTGTTTCATACAAACAAAAGATGTTTTTTTTTGGCCTTCTATTGTGTTAAGTCACAATAATTCCGCCAATGTCAATAAAGAAGAAAAATTACACGGAAAGTGATTAAAATTAGAACCAAACAAGGAAATTTTTTAAATTATGCAATACTTTTGAGAAATTGTATTGTTATTATATCATACACCAGCTAAGTAGCAAAGAAGACGTTAAGGGAAATTATTTGTTAGTCAAAATTATTGTATGGACCTCAAGTACCTACGCGTGCGCTGAACGGCTTACCTTTAAATCGATTTGTGGTTATTTTTTCGTACACCTAGTAATATTGAGATTTTTATTTCCTTCGCTTTTTTAAGCCTTAGCATGGTTCTAGAGTTTTTATTCAAACTCATGACTACATTGCTATTAGAAGACGCTGTCCAATTGTATGATACACTTTTATATTATTTCCTTTGATATATCGGTAATTAATAATTTTTTTAGCCTTAGCATGGTTCTAGAGTTTTTATTCAAACTCATGACTACATTGCTATTAGAAGACGCTGTCCAATTGTATGATACCCTTTTATATTATTTCCTTTGATATATCGGTAATTAATATTTTTTTTAGCCTTAGCATGGTTCTAGAGTTTTTATTCAAACTCATGACTACATTGCTATTAGAAGACGCTGTCCAATTGTATGATACCCTTTTCTATTCTTTCCTTTGATATATCGGTAATTAATAATTTTGTTTAGCCTTATCATGGTTCTAGAGTTTTTATTCAAACTCATGACTACATTGCTATTAGAAGACGCTGTCCAATTGTATGATAATTCATAATAATTCATAATTCATAATTCATTTATTCATAATATCTAATAATTACATGTCAAAATAGAAAATAAAAATAAAAAATATAAAAAAATATGTCAATGTCAAAACTCAAAATAATGTCAAGTTATACAACATTAATTACTAATTTTAAGTTACATACGAATATGTAGTCTAAGAATTCAATTTTAAATTAAAAAATTCGTTGATATTATAAAACGCCTGCTCGACGAGCCAACGTTTTAGTAACGACTTGAAGCTCCTCAGACTAGGGGCATTAGTTATGTTCTCCGGTAGTCGATTGTACAGTTTAGGGCCCATAACATGCGTCAATTTTGTGGACTTAGTAAGTCGGTGAGGGGTGGGCCTGAGTTTACTGGCGTTTCTTGTATTATATGCATGGGTATCCTTATGTGTTGGGTATTGATCCAGATTACTTCGCACGCTCATGGCCATCAGGGAGATGACTAATGAGGTTAGTGTAAGGATACCCAGCGTTTTAAAAAACGGTCTAGCCGAGTCCTTTTGCGGGATGCAGGCGATTGCGCGGACAGCGCGCTTCTGCAGCACGAAAGCACGCTCAAACTCCGCGGCGCAACCCCACAGCTCGGCTCCGTACTGCAGCAGGGAGTGAACCGTGGCGAAGTAGCAAGTGCGCACTGTTTCGCGCGGGACTACTCGTGACAGCCGCCTCAGTGCAAAACACGCGCTAGACAGTTTCTCGCACAGCTTATCAATATGGGGCGCCCATGTTAAGCCCACGTCCAGCTCAAAACCCAGGAAAGTCGTGGTCTGTACCTGCTCAATCATCACGGAGTTAACAAAAACTTTGAGTGGTTGTGATGACCGACCTGAGAACGCGAAGCTCATTACGTGGGTCTTTTTTTGGTTTAGTATTAAACCATTAATACGAAACCACTCCGATAAGCTGGATGCGGTTTGATTGAGTAGGATCTCGAGGGCAGCGTGCGATGTAGCCCGTACGACCACAGCCACGTCGTCCGCGTACATGTACGTGTCGCCGGATGATATTGCCTCTGGTAAGTCATTCATGAGAAGACTGAACAGAATATTAGAGACTGACGAACCTTGCGCGACCCCAACAGTTGACGTTAGAGAGTCCGATACCGTATCGCCACCAACGACGGCCTGCGACCTGTCGTGAAGCAAGCCGGTCAGAAGTGAGTGTGCCTTTCCTTTAATGCCGTAGTGCCGGAGTTTGGCACCCAGGAGGTCATGATCGGCGACATCAAATGCTTTAGACAGGTCGCAGCACAGAATAGCCACTTCTTGCTTCCTCTCTCGTGCCTCGACTATTTGACGTACCACTTCTCTAGCCAATGAGGATGTTGAGCGGCCGGACCTATAGGCGTATTGACGGTCTGACAATGCATTAGTCGTATCCATAAAGTCCGTCAGGCGAGAGCTGAGGCCGTTCTCCATCACTTTAGCAATAGCTGGAATGATGGAAACCGGTCTGTAGCCATCGATGTCGTCGCGTTTACCTTTTCCCTTGAAAATGGGTACTATTTTGCTCCTTTTTAATGTTTCTGGGTAGGTGCCGTCCGTGACGCACAAATTAAAGCAGTGGGCAAGTAATGGTGAAAGCGGTACGGCAGCGGACGATAATAAACGCACAGATATGTCGTATATATCTCTTGTTGGTTTCTGCGCCACACGAGAGGTTATAATGCGGTACACTTCGTCCGCAGAGAAGTGACGCATGTGCATACACATATCCGCAGGCGGTCGCGCAGCACGTAGGGCGGCACAGGCGCGCGGCACGTCAGCGCGCGGCGCTCCGAATGCAGCAGCAGCGCCTACAAATGTGGCGTTCATTGAGTCCAGCACGTCTTTAGCACTGCAGTACGTATTTCTGTCCGAGGACCTGATCACATCCGAAAAGTCAGTTTGTTTTACACAAGCTCCTCTTTCCTTGTTTACTATTTGCCACATAGTTTTACTTGTGTTAGAACTTCTGGACAGGCTTTTTGTATAGAAGTCGGCTCTTTCATGATTGACGAGTTTAGTGTAGTCTATTATGCAGATAGATATAGTTGACTAGTTCCTCGTTGTCTGGGAAGATTTTTCCTAACTTTATCAGGTCGAATAAAAAACTTTTCGAGTCTTTTATCGCCTTCGTTACCCACGTTTTCGCAAGCTTATTATTGACTTTCTTGATGGGAAAGCTAATGTGGAACTTGTTTGTCAAGATATTAATTACGGACGCGATCAGGTCCCGCACATTTCCTTGGTGGCGCTGAGTTACCGTATTCCAGTCGACGCTCTCAATCCCGGTAACAAAATTCGCGTAATTGTTTGGCGAGTAGTTCCTAGCGAGTCGCGTGAGAGGCGGTGGTGGCTCACGTTCGCGGCACGTGATTACGGCGTGTACTGCGAGGTGGTCGCTGAGGTTAGTGGTTACAGGCGCGGCACTCATACCCCCACGCATACCATTCCAGTAAACATGATCCAGACTCATGGCCGTCGTTGAGGTGATTCGCGTTGGGAAATTTACTAAATTTCTATAATCATGGGACCTAAGCAGATCCTTTAGTTTATTTAAATCCGGATTTGGATCAGCAATCCAATCTATATTCGCATCTCCAGCGATTATGAAGTCGTTACTTTTTTCGCTGATTTTGTCGAGCAGGCGTTCTAAATGAATTAAAAAGTCATTGTTGCTAACTGTACAATTTGATCTGTATATACAAACTACTGTTAAACTGTGGTCAATAAGATCAATCGCGGATATTTCGCAATATTTTTCGACTGAGTAGGCAGCAATTTCTACATTTTCCACAGCCCTTGTGCCGTTTTTGACATATAAACAAGACCCGCCATGCTCAAAAGTTCTTCTACAGTAACTAGATGTAAGGGTGTATCCGTCAATGTTGATACATTTTAAATGATGAGTGCCAATGCTCTGTTAACGCGAGAACTTCACACTGTAATTCTTTCTGTAGAAGAACTTCTAAACGCTGGGTCTTCTTGTCGAGGGATCTTATATTTTGAAGACTAATTGTGATCTTCGGCGGGCTACAACTGTCATGCGTATTGATCGACGGTGTGTGGGCAGTCAAAACAGGTCCATGGCGTTCGTTACGCAGTTGTAGTGGCGGGCTGGCGTGCAGCGGGCGACTGCGCGGCGGCCCATCTGGAGCTCGCGGTAACTCGTTACTGGTCCCCACCCCGCTCAGTGCGGGGACGCTGACGAAACCAGTTCGTAAACCGCACACCGCGGGGCCACGCAGTAGGCGAGTTAAATTGGTCGTAAACACTCTCAGGTATTCCGATTAAAAATGAAGCATGTCTATCAGTTTTGATTGCGTTCTTTTGAACAGAGTAGTCGCTTCTTTTTTTAATTTTGTTTAGAAAATTTTAATACCCTTTTCTATTCTTTCCTTTGATATATCGGTAATTAATACATTTTTTTAGCCTTAGCATGGTTCTAGAGTTTTTATTCAAACTCATGACTACATTGCTATTAGAAGACGCTGTCCAATTGTATGATACCCTTTTCTATTCTTTCCTTTGATATATCGGTAATTAATTCATTTTTTTAGCCTTAGCATGGTTCTAGAGTTTTTATTCAAACTCATGACTACATTGCTATTAGAAGACGCTGTCCAATTGTATGATACCCATTTTTATTCTTTCCTTTCATAAATCGGTAGTTAATATTTTTAATTTACTCTATTTAATTTACACTTCCTATCCGGGAGGTCGTGGTTCGAGTCCTACCGCATACCAAGGTGTTTTCGAATGGTGAAGGAAAACATCGTGAGGAACGGTTGTGTGTGAAGTTGACCAACCCGCACTGGGCCTGCGTGGTCGACTAAGGCCCAGTCGTCCTCATTCAGGGTACGCTCGAACCCCTCCGTGGGGACGTACTTATTAGCTGATGTGATGTGATGTGAATTTACACAATTTTATAGTTTCTTTCGCACTCAAAAAAAGTTCTCAGACTCGTGAAAATGTTTAATTAATTACCTCCAGCTTCAATAGCAGTTCTGATTCCACCTTGATTGATTGCACAGAAATGTGCATAATGCCAGTTTTCGCCTTCGGCCCTGTTCATTACCTGTTATAACATATATTTTTTTCTCAGAATGTTATTGTTATTTAATTTATTTTTTTCTTTAATGGTTAATTTACAATAAGATCTTACAGTTTCCCAAGACGCTCTATTGTTAGTATTTACAATAACAAATTATTGTTGTTTAGGAAGATATATAAATTTTTAATTATTATATGAATGCTATCCAAAAAAATGACAATATGTTGAGCCTCGGCAACGAACCCATTGATCAAATGTATTACCCTAGACGCCGATGGATGCGGGCTGCGCAGGACCGGTCGTCGTGGAAATCCTTGAGGGAGGCCTTTGTTCAGCAGTAGACGTTCTGATATGATGATGATTATGATTACCCTAGACGTAGTAAAGTATAGCGCTCGCTGTGTGCGCGGCGCTGCAGTTGCGAACAGCTGGTGCCACCGCCAACCCGTGCGCACGTATTTTTGTGGCACAAAGAGACTTATATCATTCAACACCCTTGAGTTATTGACCATTCATGAACTAAAATTTTGTAGCGCACCCGCGTGTTAACCTCGCCCTTTTCTGCATAGTATTATTAAAAGGTGCTAATTTATTAGGATATAGGATTTCTGTTCATGGTTTTGTTGGTGGAAGGACATTTTCTTAGCCCGCTTGGCTAGCTACACTATCGTCTTATCTAAGTCTTGCGGCCAAACATCAATGTTAAGAACATTAATGTGTTCCGGCTTGAAGAAAATATAGCCAGTTCCCCGGTGCTTTGGAGAATTTTGATAATCCCACTTACATCTTCTGCATCACCGTCAGTTACCATCAGATGAGATGATGACAAGGGCTCACTAATTGTGTGTTAATTATTTTTTTTAATATCACGAGCAGAAGCGAGTTGTACAAAATATCGGGTAGTAAATTTGTACCCTATACAGGGTGTAAAAAAATTAGTGTACGTCCCGTCAACTGGTGTTTCTACTCATCATACTGAACAATTTTTGTTCTATGACTGTGCTAAAATCGCCAAAAATAACTCTTCATACAAATCGATCTGCTGATCGACAAGTTTCATGCATTTTTTTACGGAGGGTCCACACATTTTTATTGGAAATTAATTATGGGTTCCTCGAGAAAATTTGTTAAGTATAATGAGTAGAATCCCCAGATAACGGGTTCTACACCAAATTTTTTACACCTGTATATTATTAAATACGAGCAGTTGCCCGGGGCTTTGACCGCGTGAATAGCGAAGGTCCGTTTTCATGTTGTTGAAAGAATTATTGAAATCGGGTCATTAGTCTCGGAGACTACCTCTTACATCCTAAAATAACTCCAATATTATATATCGAATACTAGTAAGTTGATACTTGTATTAATTTACTTTTTCGGGGTAGATTTTTTTAACTGTGTTTAAAATAAAGTAAAAAAATATTTTAAAAGTTAAGATTAATTCAATAAAGAACAAATTCTAAAAACTTACAAAGTTCATGAAGGCATCGCAGATAAAGTTACCCAAATTACACTCTGCACAGGTGCAACTGTCTGATAAATGTACCAATGAGGAGCCCACTTTCACTTTAGCGAGCTCCTCAACTATTGGAAGATATTCGTTTATCTTGGCCGCAACATCTGGAGCTGTAATAAAGTTACCCAGATTACACTCTCTACAGGTGCCACTGTCTGATAAATGTACCAATGAGGAGCCCACTTTCACTTTAGCGAGCTCCTCAACTATTGGAAGATATTCGTTTATCTTGGCCGCAACATCCGGAGCTGTAATAAAATTACCCAGATCACACTCTGCACAGGTGCAACTTTCTAATAAATGTACCAATGAGGGGCCCACTTTCACTTTAGCGAGCTCCTCAACTATTGGAAGATATTCGTTTATCTTGGCCGCAACATCCGGAGCTGTAATAAAATTTGACATGTTCTTAAGCATTGTTTCTTACTCAGGTAAACAGCTATTAAAGTGAGATGATGCCAAAGGCTTACCAATTGTAATTAAAAAAAATAAAAAAAATGTGAAAAAATCGTCTCTTATTAAGATTCATCAGTATCATTAAATACGAGTAAAAGACTTTCCCAATGCATGACTGCATGACAGGAACTTTTTTAAATTAAAGTTTTTGGATCCGTTAGATTGCAACTCACCTGATGGGAAGTGACGATCCTATGGTACACGCAAACTCAAATATCCCCAAATTATAGGAATCGAGAACCTAGTAACACTGACGCATGATAAATGAGGAAGCGTAACGCTTCATGCGGATAGGTGGAACATCAACAACAAAGGGGTCCACCCCTCCCTGCATCTCGTTGACCGAAGGTTAAATGGAGTTGGCGGAATGAGATTGTGAAGTTCTTGCGCACGTAAACTATGTATTAGAAACCTACCTACACTTAAGGCGAGGTATTGATTGGAACAGTTGACTCTGTCTTTCTCTTTATGTGTAAAGAGTAAGGAAAATAACCACACTTTTTCAATGGTCTTTTTTTTCAATCAAAAACTACGATGAAAGTATAAAAATAATAATACTCACTTTGTATGATCATAACAAATATTGTTGTATATATATTTTTTTTAATTTATACTTCAAAATATTAGTCAAAGCTAAAGTTGAAAGTAACAGTGTAGACCTACCTTTGGGATTTTTTTTCTATCTAGCCAAAACTGCTCAATCGTGTTTCTAATAGTTTTTGACTTTAAGGAACATAATTTACAATAAGGCTATTTTTTTTTCAACCTTGGATTTTCAACCTTGATTAATTGACGTCAAAAATAACGAAAATCTGTAATAATACCGCCTTTATAAATTACTTGGATTAGGACACGACGTTCAAAAATAAAGCACACCTTTTACAATTAACACAATGTTATTACAGCCAGCGTTTTAGACGCAAACTGCCAAAAACGAAAATGCCAAATAACACAGACGCGAAGCTACTTTGTTGTAATAACATAACTGTACCTATTTGATAGAGAATAAAATATAACATATCGATGTTTGTAATTAGTTGAAATTGAAACATAACTAAACGAAGCCTTAAATTAGTACTGAAAAGTTGATTTTTTTCCGTTTTATATAACTAGTTACAAACATCGATATGTGTCTACTCAATATATTTGCAAAGTTTAGATTCATTCCGGCATGCAGTTTTTGTATGAAAGCGGAACTACGTTTGTATGGACACTCGAGCCTCCTGGGGACTCTCAAGTCTAAAGAACCATGATTGTTCCAAAAAAATATATAATGAAATAATAATAAGCCATAAAATATATTTTTAAAGACCTTACCTTGTTCGATGTCATTATCTATGTAATGGGGATGCCCTTCCCAATCAATAATTTCTCCTGATTCGTCGAAATAAAGTTTAATTTCACCCAAATACTCCGTGTGTGCTGCTGCTTGTACAATTAAAACCTAAAAATGCACTTTATTTATAATTTTTAACATTGGAAAAGATTTTTTTTGCTCGCTTCGGTAGGGTTACTTTTTTCAGCTAAAGTAGACGGAAGACAACTTGGCGTAACGGTTACGGCCGCTACCTCCTGCCCGGGAGGCCGTGGTTCGAATCCTGCCACGTACCAATGTGTTTTCGAATTTAGATTTCATATGTACGTTTATCCGACGCTCTTTCGGTGAAGGAAAACATCGTGAGGAAACATGCGCATAGAAACTCAAGGTTGTGTTGAAGTCGACCAACCCGCACTTATACTGGTCCGGTTTCGAAACTTTTGGCAAGCGAGGGCGGCCCTTCCGGCAGCTAACCCTGGTCTATCCAGGAGGCTTCTGAGACTTGAGAGAGCTCAGGTCCGCAAGGTAACAGCCGCTATTACTGGAAATGGCCATTTTAATAATCACCTATTCGTTCTAGGTATCACCGACAGCCCCCTATGCAGAGCGTGTATGGAGACTGAGGAGACTGCTGCCCACATCCTGCTAGATTGCGGGGGGCTGGCACAGTACAGGGTCGTGCACCTCGGTGACTCGAGGTCACTCCAGGAAGTCGTCAGCAACCTACGGGGCTACTGGGCTTCTTGGAGGAGCTGGGCTATCAGTGATGTCAAATCAGAAATCAGCCTGCCCCTAACTTCAACTTCAACCCGCACTGGGCCCACGTGGTCTACTAAGGCCCAATCGCACTAATTCAGGGAAGACTCGAGCCCCTTGGTGGGGACGTATATGAGGAGATATGATGAACCTCAAAATTATTATTATAAAACGCATTACGGTAGTGACTTTTCCGTAGATCCCTCGAGAACTGTCTCGTGCTATGATTATTATTAGTCTATGTCATTTTCCACCCCTCAAATATCTCTGTCCAAAAAAATCATAACAATTCGTTGCTCCGTTGCGATAATAAAGAAATCAATAAAAAAAGAGGTTTTTTTTTTAAATTCCTTCAGGAACGGTATCGGACTATGCTATTTTCACGGGATAAAAGTATAGGTCTTTACCCATGACATAAGCTATCTCAATTCCAAATTTGGTCAAGATTGGTAGAGGTGTTGAAACGTAAAAAAGCAACAAACAAGCACATTTTCACATTTATTCATTTACTAGCATTTACCCGCGGCTTCGCCCGCGTTGACATCGTTTTAATGACTGTCTTCGAGGGTGAGTGGTGCGCGAGCCGCAAGCGGAACTGCATCGGACTATGCTTTTTTTGACGGGATAAAAGTATTCTATATCCTTTCCAGGTGACACAGGCTACTTGTCTATTGGTCAAGGTGTGAAAAGGTAACAAACAAACACATTTTCACATTTATAATAGTATTGCAGGGATTGGCATCATCGTCACTTACCATCAGGTGAGATGATGGCAAGGGCTCACCAAATATGAATTTTAAAAAAACCCCGATTTTGTCTGTAAACTACGTTTACGGACGATAATTTTACGTGATAACGTGTCACAAGCCGAACGCTTGTGTGATTTATACCACACGACTGAAGTAAAACTTATTCAGCTCCATCTTTAAAGATATGTAAAATACCGCCTATAATCGGGTGAATTAACTCCTTGGGTCTTATGTGCTCCTGGTACTTTTTACAACTACAACATATCTCACAGTTGGAACACCTCTTGAGGCTCCTGGAAGCCTAGTACTTTTAATCCATTAACACACTGATGTTAGGTATAAAACGCCTCTTTTTAGTACACAGAGAATCGACCACATTGGAACACCTCTTGTAAGCTACTGGAAGCATAGTACTTTTAATCCATTGACACACTTGTTTGACGGTTCGTTCGTCTGTCCAAGTCCAAGTACAAGTACCAGTAAAAGTACTTGTACAAGTACTAGTACAGTTAGGCTTGCAAGCTCGGCTCAGACGTAACGTGACAATGACGTCACACTGGCGTAACGCGACAATGGGCGTAATGCGACAATGACGTCACACTGGCGTAATGTAATATTGACGTCACACTTTTTCGTGAATGCAGCCCGTGTCATCAATTTATAAGACGTTGTCATCATCATCATCATATACGCCGAAGGACGTCCACTGCTGGACATAGGCCTCCCCCAAGGATTCACGACGACCAGTTCTGCGCTGCCCGCATCCAGCGGCTTCCCGCGACCTTCACCAGGTCGTCGGTCCACCGAGTGGGAGGCCTGCCTACACTACATTTTTCGGTGCGTGTTCGTCACTCGAGAACTTTACTGCCCCATCGGCCATCTGTTCTACGAGCAATGTGCCCCGCCCACTGCCACTTAAGTTTAGCAATTCTGAGAGCTATGTCGGTTACTTTGGTTCTCCTACGGATCTCCTCGTTTCTGATTCGATCACGCAGAGAAACTCTGAGCATAGCACGCTCCATTGCCCTTTGGGTTATAGATGTTATCACGGTAACAAATATAATATTAGTAATGATTTTATTACTGGCATAATGAGCTTAAATTCTGAAGAATGCTCCGCAAGCTTTATTACTTTTCCATCCTAACAAAATAAAAAGTGATTAGGTGGTGCCAAACTAATCCCCATTTTACCCGTGCTAAGCCAGATAAGAAGCTGGTAAAAGAAACGATTTAAATGCGGTCAAGTGCGAGTTGGACTCTCGTGGAGAGGGTTCCGCCTTCCCGTTGTTATTTAATAAGTTTAGAAATAAATCCACTAATAATTAGTAACATTATAAATGCAAAAGTGTGTCTTTTTGATGTGTAACATCTTTGCTCTCGCTTTCCTGCAATTTGTGGGAGTGATTTCGTGAAATGGGACGGAAATGTGTCCCAGGGAGTCGCGTTTTTTCAGGCTTTAAAAGCGCGGAAAAGGCAAAGGTATCTATGACCATACAGCCTAGTCTGCCGTATCTTTGCCGTCCTTTTTTCAGGCTTTAAAAGCGCGGAAAAGGCAAATGTATCTATGACCATACAGCCTGCCGTATCTTTGCCGTCCTTTTATAAAGTATTTTGTCACATGTTACACATCATATGCGAGTACTGTAGGTCTCGCTCGAATTTTTTTTTGTTTATTTGTTCTCACTTGACGTCGTAGCGGAGCAACGGTTCAAGGAGTATTTTTGTAATAGAGATAGTTAATGGGTTGGGTAGTGTCATAGGCTACTATTTATCCCATAGAATTTGCATAGCACGACTTTATTCCTGCGGGTTCTGAAAAAAATCATATTTTTACAAGATTTTATTTAGTTTCACTTGTACCGGTGTATGTAATAAAATCTTCCAAGTTAAATTTGACCCACTTCCCGGTTTCCGATTGAGCTGAAATTTTGCATGCATTTGTACTCGTATATCGCGTTAAAAACACAATATAACAAGCTTGTACCTAAAAGTTTTTAAGTTTTTCGCAATTTTACAAATCCAAACTAAGAAAACCTACTTAGCCGTAAAAATTTATCTTTTAAATTTTTGTTTGTCATTCATTCACGTCGCGGCGGTGTAACAAATTGACGTGATTGTATTTGCACAAAGATAGTTCGAAGGGATGAAAAATATAGACTACTAATTAGCATATCCCGAAATAGTTTGAATAGTATCACTACAAATTAATCTCCATTCTGCCAAGTTAGGTATCCGTGGTTCCATCAGCTTAATTGGATCAATCTTACCCCGGACACTTTTCGTGTCCCTGATTATACTTTACTATTACCGTAAGTACTTTTTCTCTCCCGTTACACTTCCGGTAGCGAGCGATAATGTTCGTTAGATTTGATGATGATACTGTCGAAGAGCAGCGCGAAGCGAGGTCCTCCCGTGGTGATCTGACGATAAACACGAATAGTATTCGTGGTAAGATTGATCTAACTATGCTGATATGACTATGTTCTGCCACGGCCTTAAAACAACTTGCAAGCTTTTTTTTGGCGTAAGTCTATTCATGACGAAATGGTAAAACGTACTGACCACAAATCAACTTGTGAGCTGTCAAATTAACAGTCACTAGAAATAGTGTTGCCAATTTAAATACAACACCACAAAAAAAACCACCCTTACAATGTTCCGCTGTCATTGAGTAAATGAGTCATATTGGTTTGATTTGGTGTAATAAGGTAATTAAAAGATTATTGCACTTGGGAAGGCAATACTTAACATTCTTATTACGGTAGATGATTTAATTTTTATTAAACTACAATCAAATTTATTCTTTTATAAAAAGCAGTTAAATACAGACGAAATTATCTTAACTTGTAACTGGTCAGAATAAAAAAATAGTGGAGGATAGGAGAAAACTCTATAGGATTTTATTGTATTATAAAGCATCATTATATAGGGGTTTGTTATTGATAAAATTAAAGAAAGAAATCTAAGCAAAAAAGCGAATTCCGAAAAACCTGAAAATTTTTAGGTATAAACTTTCATTTGAAACCAATTTTAATTATTTTGTATTTTTCCCAGCAAATCCTTTCATTTGATACCCATATCATGGGGGTGCATAAAAGTATCTGGTCCGCTATTTTTGGGAGTACACCATACCTATTAGATTTAGAATGACGTGACTTAGCTAACCATGCATAAACGTTTATGTAAAATTTCAGCTCAATCAAAAACCGGTAAGTAGGTCAAATTTAACTTGTAAATTTTGAAGCGAACAACTTACATACGAACATTGCAACCGAAACGACTTGAAATGTGGACGAAAGGGGAAACACTTAAAATGCACTTACCGGCCTTGTATCTCCTTGGCGCACTACAACAGGATAGGGCCCTTGCGGCGTATAGGTGGTGTTAGCTGGAGGATCACCGTTATATAGTAAAGTGTGGCTGTGACCGCCAACAATTATGTCTATGTGGGGACCTCCATTTAGTGCTATAACCCTGAAAAAAGGTATGATCATGTTAACATACTTGATTTTTAATATTTTTTTAAAAAAGCACGATGTAGTTCTATGGGCCTCATAAGAAGGCCCAAGGTAACCCAAAGGGTAACGGAGCGAGCTATGCTCTTTACCTGCGTGATCAAATCAGAAACGAGGAGATCCGTAGGAGAATCCAGTAATAGCTCTCAGAATCGCTAAACTTAAGTGGCAGTGGGCGAGGCACATAGCTCATACAATATATAGCCGTTGGGGCAGTAATGTTTTCAATGGGGACCGGGAAACGTAGCGTAGTCAGGCCTCTAACTCGGTGGACCGATGAAGGTGAAGGTCGCAGGAAGTCGTAGGATGCGGGCAGCGCAGAACATGTCGTTGCGGCAATCTTTGGGGGACGCCTTTGTCCTTCTGCTGATATGATGATGATGATGACCTATCTATATCGAGGCCGCAATAAGAAAAAAATATTATTACAATAATGCATTCGTCATGTTATCATGTAGTTTTTATGTCTCTTGTCTAAGTAGATATATTTTTTGTTATACCTATCTATGTCGAGGCCACAATGGGAAAGAACGATTATTATATTAACGCCTTCTTCATGAAGTTTTTCTGCCTCTTGTATAACAGTTTCCACCTCATCTTTGAATACAAGGTTTCCAGTTGAAGCCAATTGCTGTAAAATACAAAAAGAAAATTAATTTAAAACAAATTGATGATTCTAAGGGCTTATCAATCGTGAATAATAAAAAAATATAAGGAGCGATGCTGACTTACATCAGTAGTGGCAATGATCACACCAATGATGCCTATTTTTCGACCTTCTCTTTCTATTACGATGCTGGGCTGGTAAAGCCCCTGTATCGTAGGCTCGTCGTCGTCCACAATGTTGGCTGTTACAACTGAAGCATTTAAATTTTGCAAATACGGTACGACTCCTTCTATGCCATTATCGAATTCGTGGTTACCTAAAACCTGGTATGTGAAGAGATGGTTCATGTGTTTTATTAAGTTAAGTTCAAAGAAAACAAAAACTTGAGTGCACTGTAATTACAGTGAATTAAATTTACTTCACTCGAAATTTTCACTGTTATACAGAATGTCTCAAAAAGCACAGTCAAGCGGAATACCAGAGGTAGAACACCTCTAGGGGTATCCGAATCCATGTATGTTCCGCAAAGTCTACGGTTTTCGAGATATTCGTATTTTATTTTTAAAATTTGTATGAATTTGTGAGATTTGATACACCCTTCTGGCAAAGAGTATATATTAGTACCAACATACAGTATTGACACTCCCTGCCGCTCTCTAAATTCCGACCTCACCCCCTGGTCACCCAGATTGATACAGATTGGTTAGAGTTTGGTTCTGGAACGTATAGGATTTTGCTGTGATTTTGTTTGCTCCGTCATCATTCGTTTTTAGAAATGTCATTTCACGACCGTTGTATGCAGTGTCCGGGGTGTGCTTCTGGTTAATTACTAATTTTTGTAGTAATTTTTATAATTTGTTTTAATTTTTACAGCTTTTAAGAAAGCTGATAAAATTATGAAGTTTTTTATTGTATCCAGCTGGCTTAATTGTATGATGATTCTGTTTCACAAACTCACGTCAAATTCAAGATGTTTTTCATAAAAAATCTAAAAATAAAAATGCGTAAATCTCGAAAACCTTAGACTTCGCGGAACATAAATGGGGTGATTCGGATACCCGTTAAGGATTTTTATCTCTGAGCTTCAACTTGACTGTACTTTTTAGGATACTCTGCATAATTTTAACGAAATTAGATTAACAATTTGTAAGTGCTTTCAAAATTGTATGATATAAACACTATCTAACTCAAAAACTTACATGAGCATCGTGAGGTAGCATATTCATGAACTCCTGTGTCACGTTCCACCGCAGAAGGTTGTACCATATGGTGCCTTGGAAACTGTCACCTGCGTTAAGAAGCACCGACTGTGGCTCCCTCACCATCGCGTCCCTGATAGCCGTGGTCAGGCGAGCGAAGCCTCCAATACACGGCGCGACAGCGGGGTTGCAGGCAGTGCCCCATGGACTCGTTTCTACAAATCTATAAGAATTCATACAAAAATACTAAATTATTTTACGCATGTTTTCCAGTAAGCTGCAAGTTTTAAGTTCAAACTTCAGAGTGGATTGTAGGAGCTTTTAGATTTTATCCCAATTAACTAGCCATTGTTTTGAACTTTTACATTTTGCGCAAACTATACCTAGCTTTCGTAACTTCAGGTAAATAATTTTCTACACTATTTCGATCTTGAAAACTCTTTTGGCAGTAGCATGTATGCTACTAGCTCATGCCTCCACATTCGACAGAGGCAGATTTTTTTATTACACGCTAAATGTTTTCCGAATTTTCCAATTTTTTAAGGTTTTTTTAAAGTAAAACTTCTATGTAGACGGGGGGGTATTAGGACTTTTTCTGTCACGAAAAAATTTTACAGCCGAGTGGAGGTGGTAGACAGAGAAAGGCTGGCGGTGGCGGCGGAGAGAGAGCAACGGCTGTATTCGTAGATAGAGAAAAGTTGAGATGGAAATATAAAGCAGAAACTTAGCCTGGGTTACCCTTTCCACTTGTCCGTTGAAGTTTCACTTCTACTATGTGTCCCAGCACACATTTCGATTTTTGTTGTACTAAACCTTCCCGGGCTTGTGCGCTACACTTTCGTCCCCTTGGATATATTTCGTTCGAATCGTGCAATGTCCCATGAAACAAAATCTCTTTTTAATTTTTGTCGAATTTCCCAATTTTCGGGGCATTTGACTCGCTTATTTATACCCGATTACCGTAAGCAAAAAGGATATGATTTTGACCGATATGTATGTGGGTATGTGTGTATGTTCATCTGTTTCTTCGTATTTTCTAAAATACTAAACCGATTTGGACAAATGGGATATCGTTGGAAGCGTCTTGATCGTTCACTGATTATGAACTAAATAACGATACATTAAATTGAATGTGGCGCCCTCTAGAAGACGTAAAGCCATGAACTAAAAAACAATTCATGATGCCGTGTAGGGTATATCAAACAAAAGGGCTTCTTAATTATTACATTTAAAAAAATTGTATATCTATAGCTGTTGCTTGCGGCTTTGCTTGCATGCATCCATAATTGTCATAGGTACGTATGTATGTTCATATAATCCTTCGTATTTCCTAAACGACATGACCGATTTGGAAAAATGAAGTATCGTGTTACGTTTTTGATTTTCCACTGGATATAGGCTATGTGACGTCACATTAAACTGAATAACATGGCACAGAGGACATAAAAACATGAACTTAAAACAAACAAAAATTTAATGATTCCTTGTTGGATATTAAATGAAAGGGTTCAATTAGCACATTTCAAAAATATAAATATTGTTAGTTGTTTGTGCTCGATAATTTTAAATAATTTATGTATAAAATCACGCCTCAGATTTGAGAGTCAAACATATTTTCTCTCCAAACCTCATCATAATCAGCTGAAAACCACTGCTGGACAAAGGCCTCCCCCAAGGATTTCCACGACGACCGGTCCTGCGCTGCCCGCATCCAGTGGCTTCCCGCGATCTTCACCAGGTCGTCGCGTCAGCCCACCGCGTGGAAGGCACTTTACGTTTTCCGGAGGTCTCCATTCGAGAACTTTACTGCGCCAACGGCCATCTGTTCTACGAGCTATGTGCCCTGCACACTGCCACTTCAGTTTAGTGATTCTGTGAGCTGTGTCGGTTACTTTGGTTCTCCTGCGAATCTCCTCGTTTCTGATTCGATCACGCAGAGAAACAACGAGCATAGCACGCTCTATTGCCCTTTACCTCTCCAAACCTACACAAAATATTATTTCATTATGGACTATGGTACAATTATAACCCTTAGATAATTTAAAAGTTCAAAAACTAAAACCCGTCTACTAAAAAATCACGCTCTAAAAGTATGAAACAAGAAAATATTCTCATCTTAATTTTTTTTTGAGAATAAGGCTAGGCAAAGAGATCTCTCTTTGAAGAGGCTAAAGAGTTTATTTTGAAGGTTGAAGAGGTTATGCTGTTAAATACGTGAAAACCTACAAATCAAAACTGTTACCTATGTCCCAATGTCACCATATTACATAAAAATTAATGCTTTAAAGTAATCAATTATAGTTAAAGCTTGGTTGAAACTGCCTTGGGTTGATTAAAAAATCATAGACAAACTTTTAATAATTTGTCAATTTTCTTGTTAGAGCTTTTACTCTGTTAGAGCTCAGAGTTTTCTATTTTGTTATCTGTAGTATAGATTTTCGTTTTGCGCTGACGCGATGAATCAGAGGTGGTTTAAAACGAGGAAAATTTCCATATAATGGAATAAAATCTAAAAAAAAAACGGATGCCTTAAGTGGGGGTGATTTTTGATGTGTAACATCTTTGCTCTCGCTTTCCTGCAATTTGTGGGAGTGATTTCGTGAAACGGGACGGAAATGTGTCCCATTGGACGGAAATGTGTAACAGGGAGTCGCGTTTTTTCAGGCTTTAAAAGCGCGGAAAAGGCAAAGGTATCTATGACCATACAGCCTAGTCTGCCGTATCTTTGCCGTCCTTTTTTCAGGCTTTAAAAGCGCGGAAAAGGCAAAGGTATCTATGACCATACAGCCTAGTCTGCCGTATCTTTGCCTTCCTTTTATAAAGTATTTTGTCACATGTTACACACCATATGCCAATACTGTATTTTTTTTTTGTTTACCTATCCTATTGTGTACGATATCATTGAATAGGTCTTTTAAAACTACTGAATTTTTAATTAAGGCGACGCAGTGGAAACTTAGGTCGTAGGGATCTCGATTTTTCTTAGCAATTACAAAACATATAAATAAAAGTGATGTTCCGAAACCTGATTCTTCATTTCAATGACTTCATTTTGTCAGTTGCCGAAACACGATTTATTAACTTTTATAACAGAAAAAAAACATATCAAAGAAACCTCTTTTAAAGCAGAGATTTGCACTCTACAGGCAAACCAAATCGATTAAGTATCTCTAAATTTTCTAAGTTAATTAGTCTAAACACACTCGTCAATATGCCAGTTGGATATTTTAAAAAATAATTGTAGTTTTTAACTGAAACGAAAAAAAACATAGAGGAATTGCAAAAGTGTGGTTATTTTTTTTGCTCTTTACACGTAAAGAAAAAGACAGAGACAACAGTAAATTGGTGATTTTTATTGAGCTTCCGTACATCCAAAGGGACGTTATTACCACAGTATTACAATATAGCAGCTTACAGTAGTGCAGCGAATGTACTTACGCAGAGCAACGGAACGGTACTTACGGGGCAGCAGGTGGCGGGGCACAGCCTGGCAAACTCCGAGAGTTCGCCAGGCTAGCCACAGGCCAGTACTGCTAGTACCTACGCCGTGGCGGAATCGTGCAACATCAAAGGCGCTACTGTAAGCCATATCGTAATACTATGTTATTACTGAGCCTCTGGTTTCTGTCCGCCTGTCTGTCAGCGGCCTGTATTTCATGAACTGTAATAGTTAGACAGTTTAAGTTTGCACAGATTATGTATTTCTGTTGCTGCTATAACAACTAATAATAATGAAAAATATTGAAACGTGATTTCTTTTTTTATTTGGTAAAAAGTCAGTTACAAACATTATGATCGTAGTAGTACATCAAAAACCTTTACAGGTTTATTCGTGCACTAGTTAAAACGTTGGTGACACAATCCTCTTTAGCTAAATTAAATTCGGTATCTACTCTTTGAAACGTGAAGAAACTAGCGGCATCTAGTACGATGGTACGGAACACTTCGTGTGCGACTCTGATTTGCACTTGGTCAGTTTTTGTTAGAAATACATGTCCTCATCCCCAGCTAAACCGGTATTTTAGAATATATGAAAAAGTATTTGAAACAGAGGGCATATTGTACTTTTCACTTTTAGTGCGAGAAAAATAGTCAATTTAGTACAAAAACATTTTAATTTTTTTTAAAAAACACATGGCGCCACCTTCTTTGCGGAAAACCATGGAACTAAAACTCTCAACATTTTCGCAATGAAGATGGTCCACACTCCACAGATAGTAGTATATTTACTGGCTGTTTGAGTTTGTCTATGTCATATGAAGGAAATTAAAAAACTAATTACTTTTCACTCCCTAGAGACTAAAGTGGTCACTTTAGTCCCGCTTCTTAGAGCTATATTGGCGTACTTTTAGAGCATGAGAAGGGAAAAACTATTTATACAAATTTATAAATACATATACAACTATTTTTTAAAAAAAGTTTAAGAGTTTCAAACGTACCTTGCATGAAAATCATTGTAATGTAAAATGTTTAGACCAAATCTGTTATTCTGAGCCACAACTGTTGACAGGAGATACAAGACTATAGTGATTTTAAACATTTTCGACTTGGGAATGTAGACCAAGCATTGTTAATTGTTGTTAGCAACTGAAATTGACTGATAGGTACCTGTCAGGAGATAAGATTAATGTAATCTTTACGTTATCAGGCTTAGATATACTTGAATTAAATAATTTAGTACTTGTAGAGTGGTCACACGACATTAATGACACTTTTCGATTTTTTCAATGTAATCAAATGGTAGGCTTCCTTTTGTATTATTTATAAATGGGTTTATTTTTATTGTTTGTATTCTCTTATATATATTTTTCCTCAAAATAAGAATTTGTTGCAACAGTTGGTACTTTTTGCGGTATGTAGATTTTTTTACTGCACTTTCGTAATTATTTTGTTGCAATCTCAGAAGCTAAATAACCGGCTAAGTGCGAGTCGGACTCACAAAAAGTAGGGTTCCGTAGTCGTTTCAAAAAAATAGTTTATATTTTAATAAACAAAATCATATTTGCAGTTAGTAATAGAATATTTTGTATGGAAAATCTATGAACTTTTTTTTTAAATGCAACTGCATACCCTATTACTCTTAAACTAAGAAAACCTACTTAGCCTTACTAGTCTTCCTTTTAAATTGATTATAAATCCTTTTATTTACAACATTTTTCAGATGTCCTGAAACAGCGGTTTAGCTTGTAGGAGTGGGGGGGGCGGACACTTAACTCGAACAAAAAATTGCACTTTAAAGCTTAATATTTCACATACCAATCCATGAATAGAAAAATGGTTTTTGCACACTCTCAGTAGTTTTGAAGGACCCTATTCCACGAAATGCCACACGATAGGGTGCGTCAACGAAAAAAAATCCACCCCCTCTTTAATTATTTTTTTTTTAAAGATTTTATTGTACTACTTTGTCGGAGTGATTACTATGTATTATGTACCTATGCCAAGTTACAGCTTTGTAGTACTTATAGTCTTCGAGCTAAGCTGCGGACAGACAGACAGACAGACATGGCGGAACTATAAGGGTTCCTTGTCGACGTTATAACCCTACAAATGCAAAAAAGTGATCAGACTTGCTGCAAGTTGACACCCCTGTGTCAGTAATCCTCACCCTATGGATAAAACTCAACCAGCATGTATATTTCATTTGGTATAATAAACAACACCAGTAAACACGCATACAACGACGTCATGTAATATTATTTTAGGTTTATATTTTGTACAATAAAGATTTTATAAACAAACAAACAAACATCCTCGACTTCTTCTTCTTATCAGCTCAAATACGTCCCCACCGAGGGGCTCGAGTCTACCCTGAATTAGGGCGATCGGGCCTTAGTCGACCACGCGGGCTTAAATAAATTAATTCGTAATGCTTTATCCCCTACAACACATTACTCGTTTCCCCTTGAAAATTTAAAACACTAAAAAATACGCTTTTAAAGCTCATCGAACTAAAAAGTGAAAAAGATTCTTAATATAAGCTGAAATCAATAATAAAGGAAAAATACTAGTATTATTGTGGAAAAAGCGTGCACGAAAAAAATATATATATTTAAAAAATATATAAATATTTAAACATATTTTAAAAGCGTATTTTTCAGTTTTTATATCAGGATAATGAGATAAACTTATGACATTATTATATTATTGTACCTGATTCTTGATATAAAGTTTGAATTAAATCTGTCCGTTAAAAGTGGGTCAAAATCGAGTGTAAAGGAGTCGGTTACAAACATACATACATACATACAGGTGAAACTAATATAAGCGTGTTAAAAAGCTGATCAACGCAAATTGTAATATTTTGCTAATCTATAGTGACCTTTTATTATCCACAATTGGTAAGCCCTTGGCATAATCTCACCTGATGGTAAGTGACGATGATGCCAAAGATGGAAGCGGACTTACCAAGATTTCCCAACGCAATGGGGAACTAGCTATCTTATCTCTAAGCCGGAACACTTTAATGATGTTAACATTGATTTTTGGCGGCAAAACTTAGATCTTATCTTTAAGCCGGAACACATTAACGATGTTAAAATTGATGTTTGTCGGCAAAATTTAGATGATACGGAGGTAGCTAGCCAGGCGGGCTTAGAAAATGCTCTTCCAGCTACCAAACCAAGTCTTACAAAGTTAGGCTCCATCGGGTATCGAACCCGCGACCTCTTTATGTGAAGCTGTGGACCTTTACCATTACGCCACAGAGGCGGTTAAAAATATTCAACGTAGATATATTTAATTAATTTAAATTTAGAGATGTGATTTGTTTTTATGAAGCTTAATATAGATCACAACATATTATCATATCCCGGACACTGCATACAAATGGTCGTGAAATGACATTTCTAAAAACAATTGACGGAGTACACAAAATCACGGCGAAATCCTATACGTTCGACAACCAAACTGTAATCAATATGTGTGACGAGGGGGGCAGGGAGTGTCCATTCCATACTGTATGTTAGTACTAATATATATACTTTGATATTAGTTTAGAACTCAAAATATTCTTTTAAAGTCTATGTTGGTAAGTCGAGAAATATTTTCCCAATATCATTTTGATAACTTGCTAAACATACGTTTCCACACAATTAACCTATCTAAGTGCTTTTAATTAACATAAAAGCGAAGCAATTTATCCGATAAAGCCAACTGAAAGCCCGGTATGCTAACTGCATGTGGAATAATTCCGCTAGTTTACTGCAACGTATCGATTTTATTAGCAGCCGAGTACGCACGCCCGTGTTTAAAGTTCAAAAGATAACCATTTTGTTGGACCTGAATGATAAGCCCATTTATATGGGAAGAGAGGCCAATGGAAACGACTAGTGCTTAGGACCTCTCTGATGATGGCATTTGTACGAAGATAGAGATCAAGATGAGTGGACAGTCTATGAAGAACAGAGCAGGTATTTGGATGTACTAAAATGTATTCCTAATTTCAAACTATGCATGGCTAGCAGATTCGTAGTAAATTCAGATAAAGTTAAATTTGCCTACCCACAGCCTGAATTTAGGTTATACCGGCATCCTTACTAATATTATAAATGTGAAAATGTGTTTGTTTGTTTGTTACCTTTTCACGCTTTATGACCTAAACCAATCTTGACTAAATTTGGCATGCTGGTAACCTGTGTCACGGGAAAGGACATAGGCTACTTTTTATCCTGTGAAAATACCATAGCTAGATGGTTACTGAAGAAACTAAAAAAAACTTTTTTTTTGTTGACTTTTCTAACATCGCAATTGAACTACAGTTGGTTGTGATTTTTTTCTCGGAGATATTTGAAGGGTTGGGAAATGACATAGACTACTGATTAGCATAGCCTGAAGCAGTCCCCAAGGGACCTGGGGAAAACTCATTTCCAGGTTCGCGCACGTCGGCGTCGCAACAGAGCAACGGATTGACGTGATATTTTTTGACGTGATAACGTCTTATAAATCGATGAACGCGGCTGCATACACGATAAAGTGTGACGTCATTGTCACACGGTCACGTTACGCCTGAGCCGAACGTGCAAGCGAGAGCGCGGAACAAGCGACTTTATTGTTTCATTTTATTCTGTACTTGTACTTGTACTTGCACTTGGAGTTGGATTTAGACTTGGACTTGGTCTTGGACTTGGACGGGGACTTGGACGCGGATTTGGACAATGATTTGGACGGGTACTTGGACGGGCACTTTGTACGGTTACTTGGACGTGTACTTTTATGGGTACTTGGACGTGGACTTGATTGGGGACTTGGACAGGAATTTGGTTAGAGACTTGGACAGATACTTGGACGGGGACTTGCACGGGCACTTGCACAGGCACTTAAATGGGGACTTGGACGGGGACTCGGACGGCGACTCGGACGGGGAATTTGGCGGAAACTTGGACGGGGACTTGGACGGAGGCTTTGACGGGGACTTGGACGGTAACTTGAACAGGAACGTTGACGGGTACCTGTTAACACGTTAAATTATCGTCCATAAACCGAATTTACCGACAACCGGTTTTTTTGCACAGAAACCGTTCAGGGGGTGTGAAGTGACATAGACTGCTGATCAGAATAGTCAGACATAGTTCCCGAGGGATCTGGAGTAAACTCCTGCTTACGCTTGCGAGGCGCTTGCGGCTGGCGCACCACTCACCCTCAAAGACAATAATAAAAACGAGGTCCATGGGAGCGAAGCCGCGGGAAAAAGCTGGTTATTTATACATTTAGTTAAGTAAAGTTTGCCTCAGAAAGTAACGAACAACGCAGACGGTTGTGAATGTCCTGTTTCAAAAGTGATAAAAATAATTGGTTTACTAAATAGCTAGACCGAGTTGGGGAAACATAGCGTAAAGCGCAACCTGGTTAGGTATGATCTACGTAAGTAAGCCGCTATATTGTAATACCAATGTATATATACTAGAACTAACATACAGTATGGACACTCCCTGCCGCTCTCTAGATTCCGACCTCACCCCCTCGTCAGATTGATACAGATTGGTTACAGTTTGGTTGTCGAACGTATGGAATTTTGCCGCTATTTTGATTGTTCCGTCATTCCTTTTTTTAAATGTCATGTCTGGCCCGGTGTATGAAGTGTCCAGGGTGTGACGTAAGTAAGCCGCTATATTGTAATACTGTGACATAAGGTTGCAAGTCAGCTGTTTGCACAGATTCATAGAATACAAAACATAAATAGCTACAAGAGAGACGAATGTACAACGTTCCTGTTAAAAATTTCTAATAAATGAATTTAAATGTTTATTTATTAAAATACTAGGTTTTCGCACGGGGCTTCGCCCGCGTGTATCTAAATGCATGATACTTTTTATAACGCCTACGTGCGTTATAAAAAGTATCATGCACCCTATTCTAGGATATGATGATGATGATGATAAGACAGCTAAATACTTGACCCTAAGCGTCTAGATGTGGTTGAGACAATTTATATTAATCGTCAGTCAACAATTTCAACGAAGTGGATTAAGTTCGATTCCCGGTGGGGTCAATTTGAAAGACTCGGTTTGGTTGGTGGTAGGGCATTTTCTAAGCCCGCCTGGCTAGCTACCACCATCTTATTTAAGTCTTGCCGCCAAACATAAGTGTTTAATAACATTGATGTGTTCCGGCTTGAAGATAAGATAGCCAGTTCTCCATTGCATTAGGGAATCTTGGTAAGCCCGCTTCCATCTTCGGCATCATCGTCACTTACCATCAGGTGAGATGATGCCAAGGGCTTACCAATTGTGAATAAAAAATAATAATTCACCAAATAATAATGACCGCCTCCGTACCGTAATGGTTAGTCCACACCAGGAGGTCGCGGGTTCGATTCCCGGTGGGGTCAACTTGAAAGACTCGGTTTGGTTGGTGGTAGGGCATTTTCTAAGCCCGCCTGGCTAGCTACCACCATCTTATTTAAGTCTTGCCGCCAAACATAAGTGTTTAATAACATTGATGTGTTCCGGCTTGAAGATAAGATAGCCAGTTCTCCATTGCATTAGGGAATCTTGGTAAGCCCGCTTCCATCTTCGGCATCATCGTCACTTACCATCAGGTGAGATGATGCCAAGGGCTTACCAATTGTGAATAAAAAATAATAATTCACCAAATAATAATGACCGCCTCCGTACCGTAATGGTTAGTCCACACCAGGAGGTCGCGGGTTCGATTCCCGGTGGGGTCAACTTGAAAGACTCGGTTTGGTTGGTGGTAGGGCATTTTCTAAGCCCAACTGGCTAGCTACCACCATCTTATTTAAGTCTTGCCGCCAAACATCAGTGTTTAATAACATTGATGTGTTCCGGCTTGAAGATAAGATAGCCAGTTCTCCAATGCATTTGGGAATCTTGGTAAGCCTGCTTCCATCTTCGGCATCATCGTCACTTACCATCAGGTGAGATGATGCCAAGGGCTTACCAATTGTGAATAAAAAATAATAATTCACCAGACACCATAAAATAAATATGACTGAATAGTAAATCTTTTCTCTCTTGTCGCTTAGGCACAATTACATGTGCTATCCGAGGGATAGACGGTGGTTGCCTGGTGTTGCACTTAGCATCACCCGCGGTCACGTGTAGGGCATTTTGATTTATACCTACGGACATGTGCAACGCGACCTTCATGCCCATCTGGAATCAGATGTGCAGGTTTCCTCGCAATTTTTCCTTCACCATCTCAAAGCAATCGGTAAGTATATGTACGTTAGTTTGAAAAACTCATTGGTACAGTAGACGGTTTATCCGATGCTCTTACGGTGAAGAAAAACATCGTGAGGAAACCTGCACACGCCTGCGAAGAAACTCGCAGGTTGTGTGTGTGAAGTCGACCAACCCGCACTGGGCCCGCGTGGTCGACTAGGCCCGATCGCCCTAATTCAGGGTAGGCTCGAGCCCCTCGGTGGGGACGTATATGAGCTTATATGATGATGATGACAGTAGACGACTCGATTTGATCCCGGGACCTCTGGTTAGACGGACCGAGTCATTACCGGTTGAGCCACCGACGCTTTTTAGAGTAGTAAATAATCAGTTATTAAATTACTTTAATAGTTACTACATATGTATAAAATAATAATATTAGCATGTATTATTATAATTTAATCAGTTAATTGAGTTGCTTATTTCTCTGCCCTTATTGTAAAGTATTTCGTGTTTTTCTATAACTAAAGGTTGTCTGGAAGAGATTGCTTTTAGCAAAAGACAGCCTACTGAACAGTATATAATAATATCTTATGTATTAGCTTTACGAAATTGTTTTTGGTGTACTATAAGGTGTAAATAAATAAAATAAATAAATAATTACTTTCTAAGTACCTAACGTTATTAACAGTAATTGGAATACAAAACAAAATACGTATACCAGTTACAGCCACTTAGGGTATTGTAATCACACGTGTCTTACCTGACCGTGCACCAAATGGGACATTACAAGTCGACTAGCCATTTGGATTCCCTCTGCGCTGCCGGATTTCAATGTAACGCACGTTTCGTGGAAGCTAATGTGAAATTTGAAATAGAGAGGTCATGGAAAATGTGCTGATTTAGACTAAGATGTTACAGAATGTTTACCTTGGAATGCAAACTGTAGCAAAAATGATTTAAATTGAATTAAAATACCTGCTGTGGTTTGCTACATGATACGTAGATAGATGAGCGTCGGTGGCGTAACGGCTAGGGCCGCCGTCTCCTGTTGCGGAGGTCGTGGTTCGAATCCTGCCACGTACCAATGTGATTTCGAATTTAGATATGATTATGTTCGTTTATCTGACGCTCTCACGGTGAAAGAAAACATCGTGAGGAAACCTGCACAAGCCTGCGGAGAAACTCGCAGGTTGTGTGTGAAGTCGAACAACCCGCACTGGGCCCGCGTGGTCGAATAAGGCCCGATCGCCCTAATTCAGGGTAGGCTCGAGCCCCTCGGTGGGTACGTATATGAGCTGATATCATCTCACTGGCCTCTACGTCTATTACAGACGATTCACTACAGTGTCCTGGACTAGAGGCAACGCTTTTGGTGGCTTAGCAACCCGATGCGCGAACGGCAGACTCGCCCACACGCTTGGCAGGGAAAGTTTGCGGCAGATGGAGTATTGCCGCTCTGGTGGCGCTTTTCCCTCTTGGCAGCGAGCGCCCCAAACCAAGCCTCGTCGCACAGTTTGCGACCCTCCGAAATACGATTTTGCCATTCCAGCCGCTTTTCTGCAAGCTTTTCCCAGTCGTGGTGGTCTATTTTAAAGGCAGCCATGTCCCGCTTGGCGCAGTCCTTAAAGCGAAGCATTGGCCTCCCCACGTCTCTTTTTGCATTCGCTACTGCGCTCAGCAGAACACGTCGTGGTAACCGAGCAGGGTCCATTCTAAACACATGCCCTAACCAACGCAGACGTCTCTGTTTGAGAAGCGCGATAAGGCTAGGCCCTATATCACGTAAATAGATATAGGGCCTAAAAGCGGATATATGAAAAGAATGTATTTGTGGGGTAAATCATAAATATATAATTGAAAATACGGAAATGGTAAAAAAACAGCTATAAAAGGTGATAATGGTGAAAATGGTGATGTATGTTTGTATTTAAGTACCTATGAAGGCATTTATTTCTTTCTGTTTCTTTGGCTGAGCTTGTAGTAAACTGCATAATGTATCGTTTAAGCATAAACCTTCAACAATTTTTTTTTTTTTTTTAAATTTGATGGGTTACATAAGAACACATTTAAGATTAACAAAATAAAGATTTTGTTAAGTATAAATACCGGCTATGGTTTCGCTACAAAACAATAAAGAGGAATTTCAAATATGTGAAAACAAGAAAAACAATTTTGAGCGCTTATGCTACTGTTTTCTTATGATATTGCTATGCATAAGAAAAAAAAATTACTTACTCCATCATTACCTAACCAATTTAATTAGATAATTAAGGACAGGACTGCATCAAAACATTATCGCCCTTTTTGGACAGTCGAGTAAAAATGTATCCTTCCTAAAATAGTCACTTACTAGATCAAGACGAATCCAACGTCACCTCGTACTCCAAAATACATTATGCGGTTTACTACAAGCTCAGCCAAAGAAACAGAAAGAAATAAATGCCTTCATAGGTACTTAAATACAAACATACACACACCAGAAAAACGTTACTCATATATTTGTATAGTCGGGTAAAACTTAAATGGTACGTTGTTGACCAATCAGTTGATTTTTACAAAAACAAAAACTATGTACTCTGTATTCAGTTTACGGACGATAATTTTACGTAAAATAACGATAACGTACGCCAGTAATATATAAGTCATTGCGATAACGATAACGTGTCACAAGCCGAACGCTTGTGTGATTTAGACCACATGACTGAAGTGAAACTTATTTATAAAATACCGCCCATATTTTCGGGTGAACTCTTTGGCATTTCCTCACAGAGAATCAACCGAATTGGAACACATCTATTAACATCCTGGAAACCTAGTACTTTTAATCCATTGTCACACACTTAACTTACTTAACAATCTTACTTGACAAACTCTCGCTTTCACGCTCGGCTCAGGCAAAACGTGACAATGACGTCACACTGGCGTAACGCGACTATGACGTTACACTGGCGTAACGCGATAATGACGTCACACTTTTTCGTGAATGCAGCTCGTGTCATCAATTTATAAGACGTTATCACGTCAAATTATTTTTTGATGTCCTTGTTGACCGAGCGAGCGTGAAGCGCGAGCGAAGCCTCTCCTTTTCAGCTTGGGCAAAAATGCTTTCGTATGTCCGGCGGATATCCGGATGTCCGGCTGTACTCCTCTACAGGTCGCAGATTCTTGTATTAGGGATGACGACAGCACTTGATCACTAAATTGCCCTCCATCTTTAACTTCGGAAACCTTACTCGTTTTGTTTTCCATCAAGTCATCGATTTTTTCCAAAATCACGAAGTGAGTACTTAAATGACGCTGCCAAACTATGACGTCACGCCTAGGTATTTCAAATATTTTTAGAATAAAATGTCGTTTTTGACAGACGATAAATATAAATCAGATGACTAGCATTCGTCATCCCTTAGGTTTTTTGTCCACTCAGTTTTTGGAATTTTTTCAAAATGGCTGAGCCATGCATGGGGGCTGAAAACGTAAAAATATAATTTTTCAACCATTTCGATAAACTCGTGAGGTCTACAGTTCATAGGGCCACTAATTTTTACGAGGCCATCATCATATCAGCTCATATACGTCCCCACCGTGGGGCTCAAGCCTACCCTGAATTAGGGCGATCAGTCCTTAGTCGACCACGCGGGCCGAGTGCGGATTGGTCGACTTCACACACAACCTTTCAGTTTCTTCGCAGGCGTGTGCAGGTTTCCTCACGATGTTTTCCTTCACCGTCAGAGCGTCGTTCCGAGGCCATTGTGGAAGTTTGGGTAGGTGGTTTAAGGTTCTTGTTGGAGGTAATACAGATGCTGAATAATCGAGAGAATTTATAATAAAACACCAATTCTGCACCATTACATTTTTCAAAAAAAAGTTTTATTTTATTTTAACGGGATCGGATACAAGGTAGTACATAGGTTAGGTAATCTTTGATAATAAATCGTCAACAGCCATGTTACGTAATTATTATAGTATCAGAACCACTCAATCTACCGAGAGCTCATTGCTATTCCTCATGAATACTGACTGACCGTTACATGACAGGGCATTTGTGTGACAACGCTACAAGACAAGACACAGCCAGTATAAGGCTAGTACAGTGTAATTGATACAAAACGGACTATAACATAGATAATATTATAGCTTCACCGCATACAGGGTGATTTTAGAGTCATGTTTGTTTCAGCATCACACCCCTCCCACAGAAGGTCATAAGTTCAATTTCTAACATTGCATTACTCTTTATTGTTGCATTTGGTATAAAAATTTTACATGGAAATACTATTATGAACCTATTACATATACAAATAATTAATTTGAAAAAAATGGTGAGACAGTTATACAGGTAACATAATTTAGTTATACATAACCTGAAGACGGTCGCGGGAAGCATCTGGATGCGGTAAGCACAAAACCGGTCGTCGTGGAAATCCTTGGGGGAGGCCTATGTCCAGCAGTGGACGTCCTTCGGATGATATGATGGTGTCAGGTAACATTAGTTTTTATTTACATCCATTTAAACTGTCAATACCTACATGCATTACACATAGGATAAACACATTAAAATAATGATCATCATCATCATCATATCAGCCGAAGGACGTCCACTGCTGGACATAGGCCTCCCCCAAGGATTTCAAGGACGACCGGTTCTGCGCTAACCGCATCCAGCGGCTTCCCACGACCTTAATCGGGTCATCACTCCACCGAGGGGGAGGCCTGCCCACGCTACATTTTCTGGTGCGCGGTTGCCACTCAAAAATTTAACTGCCCCAACTACCATATGTTCTACGAGCAATATGCGTCGCCCTCTACCACTTAAGTTTAGCAATTCTGAGAGCTACCTGTGTCGGTATTTTTGGTTCTCCTACGTATATCCTCGTTTTTGATTCGATCACGCAGAGAATCTCCGTGCATGGCACGCTCCATTGCCCTTTGGGTGACCTTGAGCTTTCTTATGAGGCCCATAGTAAACGACCGTGTCTCAGTTCTGAATGTCATCACTGGCAAAACACACTTTCTTAAGACACTGTGGTATCTGGGACGTTAAGATATTGCGAAGCTTCCCAAACGCTGCACAGTCTAGCCGGATTCGACGATTGATCTCTTTCTTGAAGTTGGAACAACCGAACTGGATTGTTTGTCCCAGGTACACTTATTTGGCAACAACTTCGAGTGTAGAGCCTTCAACCTTCAGAGGAATTGGTGCGACGCGGACGTTTGAAATAATTTTTGTCTTGCCCATGTACATTGTAAGATCTACTTGTTGAGAGGCTCTACTGATACCAACGAGCATTGTTCCTAAGTCAGACATAGTCTCATGACCACTATATCGTCAGCGAATCGAAGGTGGGTGATGTACTGTAATGTAAGCTTAAAAACATCTTCCAGGGCAACGGTAAACAGTTTCGGAGATATAACATCTCCCTGTCTCACCCCTCGCTGCAGCTGGATAGGTTCCGAGTTTTGATCCGACATGGTGGCGTTATCACAAACACTTCAGTACCTCGATATATCGATAGTCAATTTGGCACCGCTGGAGAAACTGTAACACAGCCCAAGATTCAACCGAATCAAATGTTTTCATTTCATAGTTCACGAACGCTGAGCATAGTGGCTGATTATATTCTTCGGTCTTCTGTATAATCTGCCGCAGCATATACATGGTCTATGGTACTAAAGCCTTTTCGGAAAACGGCTTTTTCGGGGGGCTAGAAGTCGCCAAACCTGAGTGCGAGACTATTCGTAATGTTTTTCGAAAACAGCTTGTGGACATGGCTCTGTAATTGAGATGGGTCTGAGTTCTTTAGCAGGGTATTGTCACCCTTTTTAAAGAAAAGCACGACTACACTTCTGTGCCATGCCTTAGGCGTTTGTCCCTCGAGTATAACGGAATTAAATAACTTCTGAAGAGCTCTAAGTACCGGTGTTCCACCTGCTTTCAGAAGTTCAGCCATAATTCCATCATCAGCCGGTGCCTTATTGTTCTTAAGCTGTTTGAGAGCCATTCTAATCTCGTACAGGCTGACGTCTGGGATATCTTCGGTATAGTTTCGGGTTAGTCTGGCTCTTGGGTCTTAGCCAGATCGCCGACAGGCAGACGTGTGGTCGTGTATAATTACAAGTACAAAACTTAAAATAATCATTGTAATGAAAATGTCAACAAAGTTAAATAATTAGTCATTTATTATTAAAAAAATCTGAAAAAACTTAAAACATTGGTGCATGAGCCATTTACATAGTTAAATTTAAAATAGATTTATCGATCCAAATTACAAATCTAACTGCACATCTTGAGTTGGTTGACTGTACTCCTAAACTAAGAAAGCCTACTTAGCCGTGATAATTTTCATTTTCTGCTATCATCATATGAACTCATTAGTGGGTGCCCTTGGCTTCGCCCGCGTAGATCCCGTTTTTTGGTGTTCTTAGCGGTTGCCTACGTCATAACATCTACCTGCATGCCAAATTTCAGCCCGATCCGTCTAGTGCAAACCACTAACCGCTGTGCGTTGATAGATCACTATGTCAGTCAGTCACCTTTGAGTTATATATATTTAGATATACGTCCACACCGAGGGGCTCGAGCCTACGCTGAATTTGGGCGATCGGGCCTAAGTCGACCACGCGGGCCAGTGCGGGTTGGTCGACTGCACATAAAACCTTCGAGTTTCTTCGCAGACGTGTGCAGGTTTTCTCACGATGTTTTCTTTCACCGTAACAGCGTCGGATAAACTCACTTTAGAAATCGAAATTCGAAAACACATTGTAACGTGGCAGGATTCGAAACACGACCTCCCGGACTGGAGGAAGCGACCCTTGCAATTACGCCACAGCCGCTCTTCTTTATTTAATACTTTTCAGTTTTTTTTTAAACATTGGTTTAGCTTGTAGGGGCTGGAGACATGTACAAGTAACTCTTAACAAAAAACCCCACTTGAAAAATTAATCTATAGCAAACCAATCCATGTTTTTTTTGTAAAATCTAAAAAAAGAATTAACTTAAGAAAATGTATATGGGACCAATTCGGGAGCATACCCTATCGAATAAAAAAAATCATGAAAATCGGTTCATAATCTGCGAAGATATCGCGTAACAAACACACAAAAAAATCATACATTCGTAATGAAAACCTAATTTTTTCGAAGTCATTTGATAACGACAAATAACATAGATTTGAGAAGTCTCTAATACCAACGTATATATATTAGTACTAACATATAGTATGGACACTCCCTGCCGCTTTCTAGATTGCCACCTCACCCCCTCGTCACCCAGATTAATACAGATTGGTTACAGTTTGGTAGTCTAACGTATAGGATTTTGCCAACATTTCGTTTGTTCGGCCATTCCTTGTTTGAAATGTAATTTCTGGTCCGTTGTATGAAGTGTCCATGGTGTGCCATTACTTTCTCTCTCTCTCTCCCTCCCCTTCTTTGCCTTGAATCCCTATTCTCACCACACGAGAAAACCATCAATCATGGTGTCGTGCCACCTGTCGATTCCATCTACACTATAACCAATACATCTCCGTCCGGATGAGACGTTTGCTAATCTTAATCTCACGATGGCGTCGTTATAAATAATTTAATATCGTGGAAGTTGTAGGCTTATGGTACGATAGTTCTAATATATATGTTACCGTAAGATTGTAAATTCCGTTAGAATGTAATTTAACGGTATTTATTTCGCGAGATTGTAAACTGTCGAAAGATTGTGAATTGTCACATATTGTTGACATTGTCATCTCACTAGTGACATTACAATAACACTAAGCGAAGTGAACAATAAATAAATGATGTTATGTTCGGTCAGGTTTGATTGATTTAACAGTCAAAGAGCCTCCTCCCCCCCACCCTGGGTAGCAGAATGCTTCGCAGCACAAGAAATCATTGGTTTTATTCGGAGGTACAAGATTAGGCAGTGAAATTGTGATCCGATTCACAATTTACCGTTATATTATAATCTAACTGGTGAGATTGTAATTACGCGGTTTTCACAATATCCCGGTGACATACTCGTATATATTGTGCTTAATATGGTGAAGGTAAACAAAGTACATACCTGTTCGAAATATCGGAATAAATTGTTAAGCAATTAACGCAATAGCTCTGATGTACTGATAAACTGAATACGAAAAAAGTAATCAACAATAAGTGTACAATATTTAAAAAAAACATTTTATCCACTTTCGTATTATCGTAAAATTCGATTTATTAACTTCAAAACGAATTTAGATTGACATCTATAATATAATAAAACTGTAACGGGGCCGTGTCTGTACATGAAGTATTTTTGGAAAATAATAACTGTGGTGGACATTACTAACGATACAGAGGCCAAAACAACAACTTTTGGAATTTTTGTCTGTCTGTCGTCTGTCTGTCTGTCTGTATGTTCGCGCATCACGCAAAAACTACCAGGCCGATTTTGATGAAATTTTGTATGGTGATTCCTTATAGCCCGGGTTAACATATAGGATACTTTTTATCCCGGAAAATTCAAGAGTTCCCGTGGGAAAATCGAAAGTATTCATTTATAGAATGGCTCACCACGCAAATGTGGCTAGACCTTTTATAATCAAATTTTACACGTTGATACCCTTATAAAACCCTTAGAAATAAAACTGGGACATTGTGAATCCCAAAAAAATAAGGATTTCTGCAGGAATGCAAAAAAATTATCTTTAGAATGGCTCCACGTAACAATATGAAACCATTACATTGGGATGGGGTGTTTTGACCATCATTGTATAGTTGGGTATTCTTTATTCCGGGAAACTATAAGAGTTCCCGTGGGAAATTATCTATCGATACTTACAATTATAAATATACAGTACATTTTCCACATATAAGCTACACATACCACACATTATAATCATAGCAGCAAAATGTCAATAGATGGCACTGCAGGAATAATAAAACGCGCTTAAGTTGTGTTAAAACATTAAATTATTATTTCATACTTTTGAGTGGATTTCTTTTAAGTATTTTTCAGAATACGCTACTTTACACAACTCTAACTCTGGAACTATGGCACGTAGCGATGTGTTTCATAGACGAACAGATAGGATTTTTTTTACAGATTCCAATCGTGTAAAAAAATTAAAAACACATAAATCGAGTTTAGCATATTTTAACAGGAGGCACAGATATGGGAACTCTTCTGACGGCGACTATATTTGCGTGTGGCAGTTGCTCTCCGCCCGCAATATCAATATCTGTGAACCTCATCAATGTATTTGCGGGTCCACGGTGGCCATCACGCACTGAGTTGCGATCGTTGTTTGTGAAGATTCCCACGTCACCATTTCCTTAATGACCTCACTCGGAGGGCACTGGTCTCGGCCAGATGGAATACTCCATCTTTGATGCCGGCGGCTGCAGCTTTAGTCGATCTGATGGCAAGAGACCGGAGGGTTTAAACAGGTGCCATGGCAGAGAGGAACGTGCCTGCTTTGGGACACCACTTTTTCTGCCTCACACCCCACCCGTACGGAGGCCTTTGCCTTCATAAAGGAGATTGGCCGTCACCTTCGAGAGAGGAGATGTGAAGCCCGCTCCGGGTTCTATCTGCTGCTAAGGTTGTCTATTGCCATCCAGTGTGGCAACGAGAAGTGCGTTATGGGCTCCTTTGGAGCTGATACAACTCAAGGATTTGACCCATAATAATATTTTTAGGAAATTTTATTACTAGATTGATATAATGATTTGAATTAGTTTTTTGATAATATAGGTATATGTGTTATTCCATCATATCAGTTTATATACGTCCCCACCAAGGGCTCGACCTGCCCTGAGTTAGGGCGATCAGGCCTTAGATGATTACGGGGGCCCATTGCGAGTTGAATGACTTCACACATAAGCTTCAAGTTTCTTCGCAGGCGTGTGCAGGTTTCCTAACGATGTTTTTCTCACCGTAAGAGCGTCGGAAAAACGTACATTTCCTTAAGATATGAAATCGATATTCGTATAGATATTGGTAAGTGGCAGGATTCGAACAACGGCCTTCCGGACAGAAAGTAGTGGCCCTAACCGTTAAGCCACCGACGCTCTATATTTTATTTAAGATTTAGAAATCCTTACTTAATATTATAAATGTGAAAAAGTGTTTGTTTGTTTGTTATCTATTCACACTTCAACACCTCTACCAATGTTGAAGAAATTTGGCATGCAGATAGCCTGTATCACTGGGAATGAAATAGTCTACTTTTTATCTGTAAAAATTATCATAGTCCGATGCAGTTCATCAGGAAACTAAAACAATACTCTTTGTTTGTTAAGTTATTGTGATTTTTAGCACAGATATGAGGTGGAAAATGATATAATTTACTAATAAGTATATCCTGACATAGTTCCCGAGGGATCTGGGGACAACTGTTTTCTACGCTCGCGCACGTCGGTGGCGCCGCAACGGAGCAACGGATTAAAGTTATTTTTGTAAAGAATTTGTTGAGGGGGTGGGAAGTGACAAAGACTGCTAATCCGAATAGCCCGATACAGTTCCTGAGGTACCTGGAGAAAACTCATGTCCACGCTTGCGAGCTGATTGCGGCTCGCGCACCACTCACTCTCGAAAAGAGTCATAAAAGCTATGTCCACGCGGGCAAAGCCGCGGGCAAAAGCTAGTCCTTAATAATGTTGCTAATGTGAAAATGTGTTTGTTTTTATTTGTTTGTTTGTTACCTTTTCACGCTTCAGCAACTTGATTAAATTTAGCATGAAGGTAGCCTCTATCACTGGGAAGGACATAGGCTACTTTTTATCCCGTGAAAATAGCATAGTCCGATGCAGTTTCTGAGGGAACTGAAATAATACTCTTTTTACCCGACTACAAAAAAGGAGGGTTATCTTTTTGACAGTCTATGTATGTATGTATGGATGTTCATCAGTTCCCTCGTATTTCCTAAACCACTAAACCGATCTTGCCAATTGTGGTGTCTTTGGATTTGTAGTATCACTCCACGTGTCATAGGATATAAATGATATAAAAAAACAACATAGCGGATTTTATAAGTGAATAAAACAATTTAAAAAATATTTTTTTAGTAATTCATATCATGTTTGGTATCAAAAGAAAGGTCTTGACTTCAATTTTGACCTATCTGTGAAAAGGCCCGCTTTAGCATTTACGTGGTGATGTGCTGGGGTTTGGCGCCATCCATTCTTGTACTGAATTTCTTGGTTTTTTTTTCTAAATGTTGTTACTTCTATCTTTCATTTGTAGTATGTTTAGCCCCGATGTATGAGATTCGATAAAGTAGTGAATGTAACTGCACATAACGAGATAAAATAAGATAAAATAAATACTCTTTATTGTACACACTATTTAAAAATAAACACAATGTAAAACTTAAAAATAAAATAAAAACAGCCAAGTGCCATTCAGAACCCCACACATAGGGTTCCATACCATCATACTAGATGAAGCTAGTTTCTTCATGTTTAAAATAAAACGTTTTTTGTAACGGAGTTTTTTTTTTCCTTGTTTTTTTCACTCTTTTTAAGTTTTTGTATTTTTTGTTATTACGGCAACAGAAATACATCATATGTCTATCACGGTTCATGAAATACAGCCTGGTGACAAACGGACAGACAGACGGACGGATAGTAATAGGGTCCCGTTTTTACCCTTTGGGTACGGAACCCAAAAAACAACATAGAATACTTTTTATTCTAAAAATATATAGTTCCCGAGTGGTTTGGGAAAAAATTAACTCCAAGCGCGCGAGCCAACCTCGAATAGTCATAATAATAACGACGCGGGCGAAGCCGCGGGCAAAAGCTAGTAATACATATTTTTTTATAACATTTTTCATGTGCACAAGCGATTTCAGTATGTGCGTAAGTAACTTTCATCATACATAAAACTCAAACCATTAAACAAATTTTAAAACAATTGGATCATGAATCATGATACATAAATACTTCATCATTGAACTCGTCGTATTTAGTTTCTCGATTCAGCGACGAAGATCAGAAGATGAAATCCAACGTAAAAGAATAAAAACTGCAACTTCCTCATGCTTTAAACGTTTCCTGTCGAAGTTTTAATTGCCTCCATGTTCGAAGTTGGGAAATAGATAATATCTTCAGAAGACACTATAACTCTAGATACCTAAACTTCTTTGGAATGTAAATGGAATCGGTAGTCTTTATTATATGGATTTTGTAATTTCGTTACTTTCGACATTTCGAAATCGATTATCTACAAAGAACTGCATCTTCCTCATGCTTTCAACGTTTCTTGTCGAAGTTTTAATTGCCTCCATGTTCGAAGTTGGGAAATTAATAATATCTTCAGAAGACACTATAACTCTTGAAAATCTTCTTTGGAATGTCAATGGAATCGGTAGACTTTATTATATCGATTTTGTAATTCTGTTAATTTCGAAATTTCCAAATCATTATTTAAACAAATAATTGCAAAGAACTGGCATCTTCTTCATGCTTTTAACGTTTCCTGTCGAAGTTTTAATTGCCTCCATGTTCGAAGTTGGGAAATTAATCATATCTTCAGAAGACACTATAACTCTAGGTAATCTTCCTTGAAATGTAAATAGATATGGTAGCCATATTCTATCGATTTTGTAATTCTGTTACTTTCGAAATTTCCAAATCGTTATTTATACAAATAACTGCAAAGAACTGCATTTTCCTCATGTTTTCAACGTTTCCTGTCGAAGTTTTTATTGCCTCCATGTTCGAAGTTGGGAAATCAATAATATCTTCAGAGGACACTATAACTCTAGATAACATTCTTTGAAATGTAAATGGATACGGTTGCCGTTATTTTATCGATTTTGTAATTCTGATACTTTCAAAATCGTTATTAATTATACAAATGTTGCGACGTCTTTATATTGGGTTAGATGCAACGAGACGAGGTTATACGGTGACTGAATAAGTTTATATTTTTCTGACTACATATACTAAATTCTACAATAACAAAACTGATATTGGGTGATAAAATAAATGCTTATAAAATACGAACTTAGCAATCTAGTAACCTGGTATAAATATGCTTATATTGTACATCTACATTACTCTCCCCCTAAAAAAAATTATCTATATATTTTACACAAAAAATAATGAAAAAATATCAACACGATAAAATAACATAACAAGATCTGTAAAAAATTACAGTAAAATAATAAAACTAAGTTAGTCTAATTGAGTTTGTTTAGACTGCAAAACGGACTACTGGCCTTAGCGCTCTGTCGGATCGCGTTGTGACCGTGTTTTTGCGTGAATCCGAAGTTGGTTGACCTGGTTTCTGACTTCTGTGTCTTAATTTTCGTTATTGCGTAAAATGCATCAGTTCTGACGTATACGTAGTCACATTTCTTCATTTCCGTTTTTGCTTGGAAGTCCGGTTAAATTCTTGAGGACGCAGTATACTAATTGCACGTACTAGCTCATTCGTGAATGTTTCTGGAGGAATTTCTTGCTTTTTCGGCTCGAAAAATTCCCTAGGTATTCGTATGTAGGTGCCATATGTCATCTGAGCGGAACTTATGTTATCTTCTCGTAGAGACTTGATACATCAATTTTCCTGACGGAAGGCGAATCTGATTGCGTCACTGCTCCATGGGTAGTGAGTTCTGTAGTGCCATCAGTTAATTTCTTTATGTGGATGTCGACTAAAATATTATGATGCGCTAGAAATTCGGCGCCCAGTATCGGTTGCGTAATGTCAGCAACGACAAAAGTCCACTGGTAGGGTCGCTTCATTTTTAGATCCAAAATCAGCGTTTTTTCACCGTAGGTAGATATTCTTGTTCCATTAGCTGCGAATAGTTGGTATGTGTCATCTCGTGTCAATGTTTTGCCTCGCTTTAATAGTATGGATATGTTTGCATCAGTATCTACCAAAAAACGGTTCCCACTTTTGCGGTCGGTAACGCATAGGCCACGTAACGATAGCGCTGACTTCCGTCTCGGTAAACGCTAACTCTAGTTTTCCGAAGGCTTTCTCCAGTTGAACAGCTTTTCACAGTGACTAGCTCTGTGCCTGTGTCTAAAATGGTACTTCCATAACCAATTTGGATTGTCGGGCATCATTCTTGTACTTGAAATCGATCTGGATCTTGACTTTGGGCAAAACTGAGGTCGGGCTCACGCCACGTAAACTCACGTTCTACCCGTATCTTTGTGCATCCGTAGAGCGGCAACTTCCGAAGACAATTTGTAAACTTGGGATAACAGTTTAAGAGCAGCGGCGGCGTCGGTACTGCTCGGTAAGTTCATTTTTTTACTGGATCTCAATTCGTGTCTCTTGAAAATGATTAATCAGTGAGACCCGCTGGTGGAAAGCCGATCAAAAATTTGTACACTCGTTTGGATCCAGGGAAAATCTAGCGTGAAAATCGATCTTCTCCAAGTTCTCGAAAGCGGTGCGATGCGACGGCAAACTTCACGTCGGCTGCTGGCTGGCTAGCTCTTCTGGGTAACGTCAGCTGTCGGATTCTTTCAGATCACTTCTGCTGCTAAGCTGCTGCTTCTTCCAGAATACGTTGGCTGCTGGGCTGTTTGCTGGTTTGCTTCGGGTGATGGGTTGCTTGCTGGTTCACGTCGGGTGCTAGGGTGATCACGTCAGGTGTTGCGCTGCTTGCTGATTCTTCTGGAACGTCGGAGGCACCAATGTTGCGACGTTGTTGTATTGGGTAAAATGCAGCGAGACAAGGTTATACGGTGACTGAATAAGTTTATATTTTTCTGACTACATACACTAAATTCTACAATAGCAAAACTGATATTGGGTAATAAAATAAATGCTAACCTAGTATAATTATGCTTATATTGCATACCTACATAAATAACTGCAACTTCCTCATGGTTTCAACGTTTCCTGTCGAAGTTTTAATTGCCTCTAAGTTCGAAGTTGGGAAATTATTAAAATCTTCAGAAGACACTATAACTCTAGATAATCTTCCTTGAAATGTAAATGGATACGGTAGCCATATTCTATCGATTTTTTAAATCTGTTACTTTCGAAATTTCCAAATCGTTATTTATACAAAGAACTGCATTTCCTCATGCTTTTAACGTTTCCTATCGAAGTTTTAATTGCTTCCATGTTCGAAGTTGGGAAATTAATAATATCTTCAGAATATACTATAACTCTAGATAACCTTCTTTGAAATGTAAATGGATACGGTATCCGTTATTTTATCGATTTTCTAATTCTGTTACTTTCGAAATTTCCAAATCGTTATTTATACAAATAAGAGGCTTAGCAAAGTAGATTTTCAAGGGAAATTCAACCTTCGATAGGAAAGGTAAAGGAAACAAACATTTTAATCCTATTATAAAAGCAGTACCCAGAAACCAAAACCATTCATCAAAATAATATCATACTGCCTATCTTTTGACAAAAATAAAAGATTCCGACGAATTGGGAACTTCTCCTTTTTTGAAGTCGTTTAATTGCAGGAAAGGGCTGATGACTGTTAATCATTTTTGTTACTTCTATCGGTCGAAAACGTTTTTTTTTATAAAAAATTTGAAATACTTATGCGCGTGACTCATAGTTTTTCAGCGTCATTCAAATTTTTATCTGAGGAAAATTTTATAAAACTTCATAATTTATTACATTTTGCAGTTATTAACATCCCAATTAACAATAGAGACAGCAATGAAAAGCAGTAACACCCACTAAGGCCTTTCTGAAGTTGTCGTGAAAATCCTTAGGGAGACCTATTTTCAGCAGAAAACACTTTTCAGTTGATACTTTAAATACTGTTTTCAATAATTTATAACAGACCTACCACTGGTAAACGAATAAATTAGTTATAGAGAATGTTCCTCTACAGTTTCGGACATTATAACTCTAGCTATCCGGACTATGATATAGACACGTATAGTCGAAAAGGTAAGTATATACATTACGTCCGTTGGCTCCGGCAGATGCACTGCGGCATATTCAAAATATGTTAGCCTATGGTACAAGCTCTAATGAAAACTCTTATTTATGATGAAATAATTTTCACTTTGTGCCTCATATTGTTTGAAAATGTACCTTGCTTACAGACCGCTTTGTTAAAACCAGCGCGCGGTGATGAGCATGCGCTAGGTAAGGGTTGGTCCACCAGGATCCTCCCTTCCAGCATGTTTATGAAACGCGCCGCCGGGGCTCAAATGGGGACTGTAATTTGGCCAAAGGCTGTGCTATTAACGCTTTGCCGATATCCAAGATTTCACAGATTTTTTTATAAAAAACCTATAAAATTAATAGGGTAGTTAAATAATTATATACTAGTCTTTTGAGTTATTTAAAAAATCTATTAATAATAAAATGTTGCGCTTGAAATGTTTCAAATGGTAAGGCGAGACCACTTTTTCCTCACTGCTCAACTAAAGTGGTCAATTTCAAAAGCTGAGCCAATTAATATGAAAATAATAGTCCTTTTTTTAGGGTTCCGTTCTCAAAGAGTAAAATCGGGACCCTATTCCTAAAACTTCACTGTCCGTCCGTCTGTCTGTCTATCTGTCACCAGGCTGTATTTCATGAACCGTGATAGCAAGACAGTTGAAATCTTCATAGACGATGTATTTCTGTTGCCGCTATAACAAAAAATACTAAAAATTAGAAAAGTGAAAGTCTCTATAAAAACATGGTGTTTTTAAACGTGAAGGAACTAGCGCCATCTAGTATGATGTTGCGGAACCCTTTGTGCTCGGTTGTATATCGCGCTTTACCGGTCTTTTTAATAAAAAAATTGAAAGCGTTTGACTACATCTCACGAGCAATAGGGAATAACTTTAGTATCCTATAATAACTATAGTAACTAGTTGAGCATGTCATAGTTTTATCAACATTCATATAGTAATTTTGTGTATCTGATTGCTTGATAGTTTCAACAATTGATAAGCCCATGGCATCATCTCACCTGATGGTAAGTCACGATAATGCCGAAGATGGAAGCGGGCTTACCAAGATTCCCAAACGCAATGGGATCTGGCTATCTTATCTTCAAGTCGGAACACATCAATGATGTTAACACTGATGTTTGGCGGCAAGACTCAGATAAGATGGTGGTAGCTATCAAAATGCCCTACCACCAACCAAACCGACAAAACGATCCCGCGACCGCCTGCAATGAAGCGAATAGACTAACAACCATTACGCGGGTTGGAAAACAGAGCGAGTATGGATTAGAAATTTCAGAAAGGGCTCATATTTTGGCGGAGTCAACAATCCTATTGCGTAGCAGTAACGTTAGGAAGGTATCATCATCATATCAGCCAAAGGTCGTGCACTGCTGGACAAAGGCCTCCCCCAAGGATTTCCACGACGACCGGTTCTGCGTTGCCCGTATCCAGCGGCTTCCAGCTACCTTCACCAGGTCATCAGTCCACCGAGTGGGAGGCTTACCACGCCAATCAAGAACTTGACTGCCTTAACGGTCATCTGTAGACGAAGTTATAAGATACCATTTTTCAAGATAATGAGTGACTTGCAGGTGACGTTATAATATGCAACGCGAATCACAGCGAAAGATTTTGCAATACTACAAGCCCTAACTTTACAAACTCTACACCTTAGTTAAAATATGTGGCTTGGCCGTTTCGCTACCGTCACATAGGTGTAAAATTAAAAATTTATTCCCTGTTCATTTCTTTTTTTTATACGATAGTTCTCGTGGTAACGAAACGGCCAAGCCACATATTTTGACTATGGTGTAGAGTTGATTGTGGCAACGTTGCAGTTGACGGAAATAGCGAACGTCGCATCACGGTTTTTTTTGCGATTTTTTATTTCTCCTTGCTTGCATCTGTGTTTCCCGACTCCTACAATTTGGGGATCTTCAAGGCGACAGTGAATAGGCATTATTTGAGTTTGTGTGTAACATTCTCAACTACATCGTCACTTACCATCAGGTGAGATATAGTCAAACGCAATCAAATTTTTTATAAAAAAAATAAAGATTGAATTATTTATGAAATGATTCTTCCGTGTGAAGCAGACCATTAATGTAATGATTTGTTACATCATCGTTAATAAAAATACCTATGTTTGACAAGAATAACAATCGACTAAGCCTTGCTGACCGTTTTTAAGAACAGGGCTGAGATCTCATACGGTGTCAGAAAGAGTGATACAGGATGAAACGCGAGAGATACAAGTAATCTCATATCTCTTGTAACTTAAACCAGCAGATAGATAGTTCCGCCGCCACTGAGATATGGCTAAACTTCAGCGTATGCTCCAAGAACGCCGGATCTTATTTATAAGCTCCAAATTCTTACTTCTTTATATAAATTCCTACGAAAACGGGTATAAGCGAGAAAGAAATTTAATCTAATAAAGTTTTAGTGTTTTCCTGCAGAATGACGGATGGAAAAGTTTTCGGATAGGTACCTAATCAAAGTGTTGTAGATGTTTGGCGTGTCAGAAACAAGTTGGGAACAGTGAAGTGAAGTAATGAAAAAGATATTTCGGAGAACAATATTTCCAAATTAATAACAATAGGACTCCAATCGACCGTACCATTGCGATGTTAAAACCAAGGTATAGGATGTAGCAAAATGGTGTAGGACTCGTTAATTGGGGATTATTATATAATATAAATTGATAGTATTGATATTATCAAGTTTAAACTGATAGGTAAACCACTATTTCAGGAAATCTGAAAAAATAATGGGAATATCCTACTACATATCATCGATTAAAAAGGAAAATGTATGTTAAAAAATATATTAATATTCAAAATAATAATAAAATATTAAATATAATAAATTAACGAGGGACGGGTTATTTTAAATGTTTTTAAAAGGTATTTTAGGTGTTCCATTTTAGGTATTTTAGGGGTTTTATTTTAGGTGTTATAGGCATTTTATTTTAGGTGTAGTTTAGTGAAATATTATTATTATTATTATTTTTTTATTAAAAATTTGAGTGCGTTTGGCTGCACCATAATAGGACTGATTATTTTGTTACTAATAAATAATTTATAAATGTTTTTTTTTTATATTCATAGACCGCATCATATATATAAATATTCCTTTTTAATCAATCACTGGTCTACAGTGGTTTTGTTGCCCTAGATATAAGATCGATTTTGAATATATTTAAGCTCACAATTCATGAAACTATCATTGATTATGTAAGATTTGCTCTCGTTTTTTTGCGCAGAACTGTAATCATGACTGGGAAAATAAATTTTATTACTAACAAGCCGATAATTAATCAAAATATAAGTTAATCAAAAATCGTAGAAACAAGAGCACATTCAATACTCACATGAATAAATTCGTAATCTGGACAATTTAAAACGTCAAAATTTGCAAAGATATTGCATGGAATGGCTTATGAAATCGCCTTAAATTTCTTCGGAGTTGGAGATGACGGTATCTTCCAAGTCATGGACTGTGTTTTCGTTTCCGGGTTCTTACAGTGGAGTCACGTTTCGTCTATAGTTATGAATCTAGCCAAAATCGGTTAGGATCTTGTCGTAAAAAATTCAAACCGCTTTGTTAAATTCTCAGTCTAGTTTGTTGAAGTTAGGGGCAAGCTGATTTCCGCAACCAGGCGACCGCTGCGCCCATTTTGCGTGATTGGCCGGTATCACTGCTAGCTCAGCTCCTCCAATAAGCCCAGTAGACCCTGTAGGTTGCCGACGACTTCCTGGAGTGACCTCGGGTCACCGAGGTGCACGACTCTGTACTGTGCCAGCTCCCCGCAATCCAGCAGGATGTGGGCAGCAGTCTCCTCAGCCTCCATACACGCTCTGCATAGGAGGCTGTCGGTGATACCTAGAGCGAATAGGTGTTTATTGAAATGGCCATATCCAGTAAAAGCGGCTGTTACCTTGCGGAGCTGAGCTCTCCCAAGTAGTCTCGTTTGTTTCTGCGCGTCAGAAAGCATTCTGGGCACCCAGCGCGCTGACACTTTTTTATACCCAAATGGACGTGTATAATATTATGGAAACTTTCTATCGAAATCTTCACTTCTTCTGCTATTAAACGAACAGTAACACAACGATTCACTAAGACAATGTTTTCAATTTCTTAATCGTTTGTTCAGTCACTGCCAATGTAGGGCGTCCCGTGCGTGGGTCGTCGTAAGCGGAAGTTCTTCCTCGCTTGAACTCAGCACACCAACGCGCATCCGTAGAATATGGAGGAGCATGAACTCCTTATGTTGCTACAAGTCATGATTCACCTGCTTCGTAGTAAAAATTTTCAAGCAGAGATATTTTATTACCGCGCGAACTTCAATTTTATCCATTTTTTAGAATACGTTCCGACACGACACAAACAAATGACTTATTTTTATTTGAAAACAAAAGAGAATTGATTGCTTTTTTTATTATCATCATCATCAAGAAGAATGTATCGCATTATCACTATATATTGCACATCCTAGTTATTAGAGATGACGACGCGAGCATGTTTTGCTGGGATCTAAATATTTTTTACACTAGCTTCGTTTATAACCACTACTTTCGTGTAATGGGTTACTTAGTACAAGTAAAACTTTCACCCTAAAATTAAAATTTCCAGTTTATTTCATTATAAACGAGCGAGTCCTCTATTTCTGTCAAGACCAAGTGAGATAAGAGTTGAAAAAGTTAAGCGGAAACGATTTTTGCATCCATCGTCAGCCACCAACCAGTTTTTCATTGAGATTCTCTGCACTATGACTATCACACCTACTATCTCGCCAGACTCTGGCATGGCTTCTGTGGTAAACCACTAACCTACTTTCCACAGCAAATAGTTTTCCGAGATTTAATTAGAAGAAGAAAGGATGCAATTTTTTTTTTAGTTAAATTCACGAGGACTCTGTAATTAATTGCTGGCAGTTAATGAACTTCCAGGTACCTACATAAATACTAAAGAAAGTAGACGCCTAGATTGCTTGAGTTTTCAAAGAGAAAGTTTCAAACTGAATGATAAGGTTCGTAACGTTTTCAAAGGTAAAGAGAGACAATAAGCGTTTAAAGTTTCCCTGTTAAGAGTTTTGAAAATATTGAAAACATTATATTTACAAGAGAAGCGTGTTCTTTTGTAAGGCACTTCAAAGTTTGGGCATGAAAATACAGTGATACGTTTTATTTTTTAATTTAGCAACAAACCCAGAGGATAAAAAAAAACTGGCCAAGTGAGAGTCTGAGTCGCGCACCAGGAATTTTGTAAATACCAATCCTCTTTACACAAAAATAACAAGAATACCTATTTATTTTTAGGGTTCCGTACCCAAAGAGTAAAAACGGGACTATTACTGAGACTACGCTGTCCGTCCGTCTGTCTGTCTGTCCGTCATAGCTACCATGAACCGTGATAGCTAGACAGTTGAAATTTTCACACATGATGTATTTCTGTTGCCGCTATTACAAAAAATACTAAAAATTAGAAAAAGTGAAAATGTCCATTCAAAAAACGCGTTTTTTTTTAACGTGACGAAACTAGCGCCATCTAGTATGATGGTACGGAATCCTTTGTGCGCGGTTCTGACTCGCACTTTACCGGTTTTTTTTTACAATTATATATCAACGCGAGCGACAGAAAAATGCCGTTTAATTTCATTCAGTAAAATAAAATCCTTAATACTAATGACATTTGGCCGAATTTTACTATGTTGCTACTGTTGTTACGAAAGACCAAAAAAAAACTTTTAAAAAATCATTAAAAAAATATGTTTTTTTTAAGTTTCATTGTTTATTTTATTTTTGCTATGTTAAAGCAGAAATATTAATACCAACTATTACAAAATTTCAACTATCTACCTAAAGTGGTTCGTGAAACACAGCCCACTGACAGACAGACGGACGGACGGCGGAGACTTGGTTATATTAGCAACTTTAGGTACGGAACCCTAAACGTGACTCTTAATAAAGTTTTGTTTTGTAGGACTTCCACTCGCAACTAAATAAAACATTATTATATCAGCTCATATACTTCCCCACCGAGGGGCTCGAGCCTACCCTGAATCAGGGTGATTAGGCCTTAGTCGACCACGCGGGCCCAGTGCGGGTTGGTCGACTTCACACACAACCTTCGAGTTTTTTCGCAGGCGTGTGCAGGTTTCCTCACAAAAAGCGTCGGTGGCTCAACCGGTAACGACTCGGTTCATCTAACCAGAGGTACCGAGTTCAAATCTGGACGGCCAATGTACCAATGAGTTTTCCAAAAACTTACGTACATATTCTTACCGATTGCTTTACGGTGAAGGAAATGAAACATGCTTCGTAGTTATTACTGACTAAAACATAAAACAAAAGGAAACAATTATGCGTTAAGTGCTTTCGCAAAATTTTCACAGCTTGTGATGTTTAAACTGTTACTTTACACTTTTCACAAATGTTATCAGGAAATAGGCTAATTGTTTCTATACGATAACATTAACTTTTATTTTGTCTTGGTATTTATTTTCATGTTATTTTTAACCGTCTTAAAAAAGGGGCGTTTTTCAGTTCCACCGTATACATTTTTTTTTATGTGTGTACCGTGTTATGTGTTCTGAACCGATTTTGATGATTCTTTTTTTTTGTTGGAAAGGAGATATCCCAAGGGTGGTACCATGATAAGGGAAACAGGATCTGATGATGGCATCCCAGAGAAATCGAGGGAAAACCATAGTTTCCTGTTTGAAGTCGGTTTTTTTGTTCAAAATTATCTAAGTTATAATTACTATACGTTTTATTGAACTCTTGCTAAATTTCATTTATTATAAGGAATTCTCTGTATTTATTTTGTTTGATTTTTTTATGGGCGCCTTTACACCGGGAATTACGAGCGATAGTTTATTTTAGGTAATTTAATTTTAGTAATGTTTTCTACATCTACATTGAAGTTATAAAAAAATAAGTTTCTAAGCTTGTTCGTAGGAAGTAACCTCTGGAACTACTGAAGCGATTTTGAAAATTATTTCAGCAGCGGAAAGCTTTATTATTCCTGAGCGACATAGGCTATAACTACGATCGCTAGCCACTTGTGGCTCGCGCATCACTACTTTTTTGCTGATGTTATGATAATAGATGAAAGATGTCCACTACTGAACATCATCATCATCATATCAGCCGTTGGACGTCCACTGCTGGACATAAGCCTCCCCCAACCTTCACCAGGTCATTGGTCCACAGAGTGGGAGGCCTACCTACGCTACTTTTTCAGGTGCGCGGTCGCCCCAACGGCCATCTGTTCTACGAGCTATGTGCCCCGCCCACTGCTACTTAAGTTTAGCGATTCTGAGAGCTATGTCGGTTAATTTGGTTCTCCTACGTATCTCCTCGTACCTGATTCGATCACGCAGAGAAACTCCTAGCATAGCACACTTCATTGCCCTTTGGGTGAGCTTGAGCCTTCTTATGAGGCCCATAGTAAGCGACCATGTCTCAGTTCCGTATTTCATCACTGGCAAAACATACTGGTCGACATACACTATTGAACATAGGCCTTTTTTATCTTGGTATTACTTTCATTTTATTTTATAGTTTTATTTAATTATACGTTTTGATAAAATCTTGCTTAATTTTATCTTTAATAATAAGATGTGATGATAATTGATGAAAGACGTTCATTATTTAAAACTGGCCTCCTTCGATTTGGGGGGGGGTGGGGGTTAATTGTGACTAAAATTAACACAATATTGGTTTTATGTTGTGTAGACAAGTTTATTACCTACGATCATCATTATTTTTGATGTTGTTAGCAGATTTTGATGGGGATCTATTGCCTTACACTAATAGAGTTTAAAAAAACAAAAATATAAATGTTAGTGTATGAGTGTGTATGTGTGTCAGTCTGGTGCTCTAGTTCCTGAGCCACTAGACGAATTTGGTTAAAATTTGTGTTAGGACAATACTGTTCTTATATCTCCATCCATGGGGAATTTTTTTTAAATTTTCTCTATCCTGATTTTTAAGGGTTGCCACCTTAGTAAAAAAGAACTTTTTTGAATCAAAATTAGCTCTAACAGTTCTCATGAAACTCTGTACGTTAGGTACTATAACTTCACATTGCCGTATGCAGACGGTAGTGCGTTATTCCAAAAAAAGTCGTAATAGAGTACCTATATTCCATACACATCAAGATTGTTTATTACTTTGTGAATAACTAGGACTTAATAAGGCCTAGTGCACTAAGGTAGTTAACTATTCCAGGAGAAATCCGAGTAAAGTACCTCCCATACAAATCTGAACTTTGCTAAAATAGTAGTTTATAACTGTTGCATAATACCCAGTTATGTGCAGTTTCATACACTACTTTATCTAGTCTCATACATTGGGATTGAATCAACTAAAAAACAAAGATCAAAGTTAAAAGAGTAAGAAAAAAAAAATCACGAAAATCAGTACCTACAACAAAACGTGGCATAGCGCCAAATCCCAGCACATCACCGCGCTTGCGCTAAACATAAACAATGCTTTCACTGATCTCAGACATTTTAAGCAAGAATTAAAATTATCCACGAAATTCAGTAACTACATCAAAACGTATTCAATGAATGGCGCCAAAACCTAGCACAATACCACGCATGCGTTAAAGCGGGCGCTGTCACAGACAAGTAAAAATTAGAATGAAAACTTTTAGTATTGCTGTAAAAATGGCGCGAACCGCATGTGCATTCCAATAAAAAAAATGATATGGAACTTCGTCGGTGATATTAACATTTTGGATTAACTTGTATCGTAATGGAAAAAAATACTTTATAACATACAAAGTAATGTTATAATGTGTTTTTTTTTTTTTTTTTTCGGTATTGTGTTTATAAAGTATGCCAATATAAATTCGTTTTGTAGTTTATAATTCGAAATTTACGATATGAGAGTAAATAAAGCATGTTTATTGTTTATTTGAGTATGTCCGACTACGAAAGACGGTGAAGGCTTCGCGAGAAAGTATACACAGCGTGGTTGTATAATTTATTTAGATTTACACTTACGAACGTGTGTAACATGACCTTCATATACATCTGGCATCAGATGTGCAGGTTTCTTTACCATGTTTTCCTCAGCGTAAATCGTCTAGTAAATATACGTTTTGTCGATAAACTCATTGGTGCATTGGCCGTCCGTTTTAGAACGCGGGCCCAATGGTAGAAGGACAGAGTCCTAACCATTCAGCCACCGACGCTTTTTTGTTCTAAGTAGATAGGTAGGTACATCTATCTACCAATACAATAGGTTTTATAGCCGATAAATTCCTATTAGCCACAAACACGGCCCTCATAACTCTCTAGAGCAGTCATGATGGCCTTTATTCACTCATTATTGGTTTTAGGGCCACCTACATAGGGATATACGACTAGTATAAAAGCGCCATTATATCATAGGAGGGAATAGTACGTATTCGCGTCAAAATTATTGTTTTATTGCGTAGTGATAGTAATATTCTTGGCAACATTTTGCGTGATTAGTTGCATGACTAGTTGTGCGACTAGTGTTTTGAATTTCGTAGTGACGTAGATGAGTTTGAACAAGATTGGTGTTGGTCCCGTTAACTGGGGCTTCTATTCATCATACTGAACAACTTTTGTCAACTTCACACACAACTTAGTTTCTTCGCAGATGTGTGCAGGTTTCCTTACGATGTTTTCCTTCACCGTAAGAGCGTCAGTTAAACTTACATATGAGATCGAAATTCGAAAACACATTGGTACGTGGCAGGACTCGAACCTCGTTGGCATAGTATCAAATATTAAATACAAGATCTAGAACTAACTACATTATTTGTTCAAGAATACGTTCTTAATATCTGTGGTCCAAATAGCACGGTCCAATCCAAGACGAGTGACACAAAATTAGCGCAATTACGGGACGTGGAGATGGCGAGATGTGGAAATCCGACAAGATAAGTCGTGGCGCTCGATCATAACCCAGCGGTATTAGTCACGAGAGTCAAGATGAACTACGGGTATACATGGTGTAACAAAATTGGTGTAGGCCCCGTCAACTGGGACTTCTACTCATCACACTGTTGCTGAAGTAACAAAGAAAATTCTTCATACAAATTGATCAGCGTAATGACCAATTTTGTGAGTTTTTATATGAAGCGTCGGTGGCTCAACCGGTAATGACTCGGTCCTCCTAACCAGAGGTGACGGGTTCAAATCCGAACGGCCAATATACCACTGAGTTTTTCAAAACTTACGTACATATTATTATACTCACCAATTTCTTTAACGGTGAAGGAAAACATCGTGAAGAAACATGCACACACCTGCGAAGAAACTCGAAGGTTGTGTGTGAAGTCGACCAACCCGCACTGGGCCCGCGTGGTCGACTTAGGCCTGGTTGCCCTAATTCAGGGTAGGCTAGGGTTCCTTGGGGAACGTTGTTCAGTATGATGAATAGAGACCCCAATTTTTTACAGCCTTTGTAGGTGCTATGGTCTTAGCCAGTTGTCCATTGCGTTGGGGAATCTCGGTAAGCCCGCTTCCATCTTCGGCATTATCGTCACTTACCATCAGGTGAGATGATGCCAAGGGCTTACCAATTGTGAATAAAAAAATTAAACAAGATAAGTTTAAGAAGTTTTGGAATTGACCGCCTGGAAGAAGACATGAAGCAACCAAGGAAAACAAGCCATAGTCATAGTATTTTTATTCTTAAGCAACCAGGCGGAACGTACTCGTTGAAGTGAAGAAACATTTTGTAGATTGAATGAGTAGAAAAATGGATTTTATGATAAAATTTTATTAAAGTCGTTGAAACATGGCCGTCCTATATTTTAACAATTTTAATAGTATGTTTTAACTGAATGACTTGGTAAAATACGTTAATAAATAATAAACAAGTTTAAAGAATTAAACCCAACGAAAAATGCTAGATTTGTCCGTAACTATCTGTTGCTCCTACGAGCATCGGTGGCAGAACGGCAAGGGCCGTTACCTCCTATCCGGGAGGTCGTGGTTCGAATACTACCATGTAACAATCATCACCAACATATCAGCCGAAGGACGTCCACTGCTGGACATAGGCCTCCCCAAGCATTTCCATGACGACCGGTTCTGCGCTGCCCGCATCCAGCGGCTTCTCACGACCTTCACCAGGTCATCGGTCCACCTAGTGGAAGGCCCGCCTATGCTACGGTTTCCGATGCGCGGTCGTCACTCGAGAACTTTACTACCCCAACGGCCACGTAACAATGTGTTGTTGAATTTAGAATTCTATGTACGTTTATCCGACACTCTTACGGTGCAGGAAAACATTGTAACGAAACCTGCACACGCCTACGAAGAAACACGAAGGTGTGTGTGAAGTCGACCAACCCGCAGTGGGCCCCCGTGGTCGACTAAGGCCCGACCGCTGGCACGTGTATGAGCTGTTATCGCCTCGCCTCCGTAGATATTGAGAGTGAGCTGGGTGTTTTTAGCCCATTGCATCCTGAAATTCCATTCTTACTATTGGTGAAAAAATTAGTCTGTATTGAGTTAAAATTTGGTACACATATGTAAGCCAGTGACAGAAAGACAGACATGTAATGTCTAATAAATTAATTTTAAATAGGGCCACTTTTGAGGGTATAATTAGAAAATATTTAAAAAAAAGTTTTGCAAACTATATTGTGTGACACATCTAATGACTTGTTGTGAGAATCTCAAATATTTTTTTATTATTTTAATATAAATATTTTTAACGTTTTTTTAAGAAAATAGGCGAATTTTGACCATCCCCTTTATCTCCAAAACTACTTGGCCAAAAATTTTGAAAAGATCAGTATAGGAGCAGAGATTTGTTATCCCCGTCCCCTTATATATAACATATCTCTGTATAGGAGAGGTTAAATGCATAGATTACAGGAGAATCTATGCGGTTCTCATAGGAAAAATGAAATTTCCAAAGTCCGATCGTTTAGAAACTAGTGACACCTAGTGGGATCTGGTAGTACCTTCTACATAGTTGATTTACTTAGTAATACGACAATATCAATAATTTCCCTTTTACCTATAGCTATATAGATGGCGCTGTATATGAAACTTCGTTTTTGGTACGGAACCTTTAGTGCGCGAGTTTGACTCGCACTTGGCCGGTTTTTTAATGTCCTTCATCATTGCAGCTCATATACGTCCCCACCGAGGGGCTCGAGCCTACCCTGAATCAGGGCGACTAGGCCTTAGTCAACCACGCGGGCCCAGTGCGGGTTGGTCAACTTCACACGCAACCTTCGAGTTTCTTCGCAGGCGTGTGCAGGTTTCCTCACGATGTTTTCCTTCACCGTTAAAGCAATCGGTAAGTATATGTACGAAAGTTTTTGAAAAACTCATTGGTACATTGGCCGTCCAGATTTGAACCCGGTACCTCTGGTTAGATGGGCCGAGTCGTTACCGGTTGAGCCACCGACGTTTTAATGTCCTTACTAACGTTAAAATGATCTTCACAACAGTATAAACAGTTCAAACACTATTTTTCAACATTGTCTCATCTCACCGCCTTGCACCATTTTTCCTTATACCTGAATCTTTCGGCAAAAAAAAAATACTTTTTCTACTCCCATTTGGTAATTTGCATAATACATAACCTCAAATCATATCACAAAATTCATTTCTACAAGTCGGTTTACAATAATCATTTCAAAACGAGACAAATTTACTACAATGAAACTTTTTAAATATTTTTATAGCTTTGGCTTCAAAAAATAAGTATTCACTAGCTTTTGCCCGCGGCTTCGCCCACGTGGACATAGCTTTTATGACTCTTTTTGAGGGTGAGTGGTGCGCGAGCCGCAATCAGCTCGCAAGCGTGGACATGAGTTTTCACCAGCTACCTCAGGAACTGTATCGGGCTATTCGGATTAGCAGTCTTAGTCACTTCCCACCCCCTCAACAAATTCTATACAAAAAATCACTTTAATCCGTTGCTCCGTTGCGACGCCACCGACGTGCGCGAGCGTAGAAAACAGTTGTCCCCAGATCCCTCGGGAACTATGTCAGGATATACTTATTAGTAAATTATATCATTTCCACCTCATCTCTGTGCTAAAAATCACACCAATCCATTTTTTCGTTACGATTTTAAATAAAACGAACAAAGAGTATTGTTTTAGTTTCCTCAGGAACTGCATCGGAGTATGATAATTTCCACAGATAAAAGGTTGACTATTTCATTCCCAGTGATACAGGCTACCTGCATGCCAAATTTCATCAAGATTGGTAGAGGTGTTGAAGTGTGAATAGGTAACAAACAAACCAACACATTTTCACATTTATAATATAAAGTAAGGATTTCTAAATCTTAAATAAAATATAGAGCGTCGGTGGCAAAACGGTTAAGGCCACTACCTCCTGTCCGGAAGGCCGTGGTTCGAATCCTGCCACTTACCAATATCTATACGAATATCGATTTCATTCTGGTATGTACGTTTATCCGACGCTCTTACGGTGAGAAAAACATCGTGAGGAAACCTGCACACGCCTGCGAAGAAATTCGAAGCTTATGTGTGAAGTCAATCAACCCGCAATGGGCCCGCGTGATCGTCTAAGGCCAGATCGCCCTAACTCAGGGCAGGTCGAGCCCCTTGGTGGGGACGTATATAATCTGATATGATGAAATATTATCAAAAAACTAATTCAAATCATTATAGGTATCAATCTAGTAATAAAATTTCCTAACAATATTAATATGGGTCAAATCCTCGAGTCGTATCAGCTCCAAAGGAGCCCAAGACGCACTTCTCGTTGCCGCGCTGGATGGCAATAGACAACCTTAGCAGCAGGTAGGACCTCACGTCACATCTCCTCTCTCGAAGGCGAAGGCCAATCTTCTTTGTGAAGGCAAACGCCTCTGAGGGTTCAGCAGCCGGTTGTCTCACAGACCAGCGGCACAAAGCAGTAATTTGCCTCCAAGACCGAGTACTTATGATGCTTCTTTCTCACCGCAAATTGAGCAGCAGTACCGTACGGGTGAGGAGTGAGGCAGAAAAAGTGGCTTCCCAAAGCAGACACGTTCCTCTCTGCCATAGCACCTGTTTAAACCCTCCGGCCTTTTGCCATCAGATCGACTAAAGCCCGGCCGGCGGCTGCATCAAAGATGGAATATTCCATCTGGCCGAGACCAGTGCCCTCAGAGTGAGGTCATTAAGGAATTGGTGACGTGGTAGGTGACCTTCACAAACACGACTGCAACTCAGTGAGTGATGGCCAATTGCCTCCACCGAGGACCCGCAAATACATTGATGAGGTTCACAGATATTGATATTGCAGGCGGAGAGCAACTGCCACACGCAAATAGTCGCCGTCAGAAGAGTTCCCATATCTATGCCTCCTGTTAAAAGATGTTAAATTCGATTTATGTGTTTTTATTTTTTTACACGATTGGAATCTGTAAAAAAATACCTCTTTGTTCGTCTATGAAACACATCGCTACGTACCATAGTTCCAGAGTTTAAAGTAGCGGATGCTGAAAAATACATAAAAGAAATCCACTCAAAAGTATGAAATAATATTTTAATACAACTTAAGCGCGTTTTATTATCCCTGCAGTGCCATCTATTGACATTCTGCTACTATGATTATAATGTTTGGTATGTGTAGCTAATATATAGAAAAAAGTACTCTATTGTTATTATTGTATGTATCGATAGATAATTTCCCACGGGACCTCTTTAGTTTTCCGGGATAAAGAATACCCGACTATACAATGATGGTCAAAACACCCCATCCCAATATAAAGGTTTCATATTCTTACGTTGAGTCATTCGAAAGATACAATTTTTTGCATTCCTGTAGGAATCCTAATTTTTTTGGGATTCACAATGTCCCAGTTTTAGTTCGCGATAAGGGTATCAACGACCGGTCCTGCGCTGCCCGCATCCATCGGCTTCCCGCGACCTTCACCAGGTCATCGGTCCACCGCGTGGGAGGCCTGCCTACGCTACGTTTTTCGTGGAAATCCTTGGGGGAGGCCTTTGTCCAGCAGTGGACGATTTATGGCTGATATGATGAAGGGTATCAACGTGTAAAATTTGATTGTAATAGGTCAAGCTACATTTGCGTGGTGAGCCACTCTATAAATGAATACTTTTGATTTTCCCACGGGAACTCTTGAATTTTCTGGGATAAAAAGTATCCTATATGTTAACCCGGGCTATAAGGAACCATCATACAAAATTTCATCAAAATCGGCCTGGTAGTTTTTGCGTGATGCGCGAACATACAGACAGACAGACAGACAGACAGACAAAAATTCCAAAAGTTGTTGTTTTGGCCTCTGTATCGTTAGTAATGTCCACCACAGTTATTATTTTCCAAAAATATTTCATGTACAGACACGGCCCCGTTACAGTTTTATTATATTATAGATTCCTACAAGTCGTTTTAGAATAATCATTTCTTAACGAGACAACTGTACTACAATGAAACTTTTTTAATATTATTATGGCTTTGGCTTCAAAAATTCAATATATGATTATGACAAAGTTTCAATGTATTTTTATTTTTTTCATGGTCGTAGAAATAGTATTGTATGCCACTGCACGCAATTAGCCATTGTAACACGAACTAGCACTCATGTTACAATTAGCTCTTATTAGTTGGCAGTGGCATAAATAACTATTGTCAGGTGCAGTTTTGATGTTGTTTTGGAACATAGGAACGACACAATATTAATTATAATAAGCTTTTCTGTGCTTTCTCATGGAAATTAGTTGATTTTATCACTGGCTTTTTAACTTTCAGTAACTTTGTGAACCAAACACTTCGCTGTTGACATCGAACTCGTGTAATCTGACGTCACAGAATAAGCGCGCCAAAATGGCTGGGTTTAAGTCGCCCGAAAATGATAGTGATTTTAACAGTTTTTTTTTTTGTTTAATGGTTTATATTTTGGATGTGTAATATTTATTTTTCGAAATTTAAAAACTAGAAGATTTTTTTTTAATACATGCATATTCCCTATTGGCAATAAAACATTTTGTATAGAAAATCTTTAAACTTTTTACAAATCCAACTGTACATCTTAAATTGGTTGATTAAATTACTCCTAAACTGAGAAAGCCTACTTAGCCGTGATAGTTTTATGTTTAAATCCCTACTAATATTATAAATGCGAAAGTAACTCTGTCTGTCTGTTACGCTTTCCCGCAAAAACTACTGAACGGATTTGGCTGAAATTTGGTAGGTAGACAGATTAGGACCTGGATTAAGACATAGGCTACTTTTTACCACGCTCGCGAGCCGCTTGCGGCTCGCGCACTGCGCACCCTCGAAAAGTCATAGAAACGTGGTCCACGCGGGTGAAGCCGCGGGAAACAGCTAGTTGATTATAATAAGTCCAACAATTTTTTTTATATGTCACGAAGTAGCGGTTTAGCTGTAAGTAAGGGGGAGGACACATGACTCGAACCAAAATTTACACACTTTAAAGTTTAATATTTCGCAAAGGGATCCCTGAAACGAAAAATGGTTTTCAAAAACTTACAGTTGTTTTGAAATACCTATTCAACGGTACCCCATACGATAGGGTACGTCAACAGAAAAAAATCAACTTCATCCCCTTTACATATAGGGAAGGTACCCAAAAAAAAATAATTTTGAAGAATTTTTTGTACCACTTTGTTGGCCTGATAAATATACCAAATTACAGCTTTCTAGTATAGTAGTCTCTGAGCCAAGCCGCGGACAGACAGACGGACAGACACGGTGAAACTGTAATGGTTCCTTGTTGATTACGGAACTCCAAAAAATTTTGGAATTTTTAATCTTTAAAAGTAAACCGCCTCCGTGGCGTAATGGTTAGTCAATTCGCTTTACACCAGGAGGTCGCGAGTTCAATTCCTGGTGGAGTCAACTTTGTAAGACTTGGTTTGGTTGGGGTAGGGCATTTGCATAGCCCACCCGGCTAGCTTCCACCATCTTATCTAAGTCTTGCCGCCAAACATCAATGTTACCAACATTGATGTGTTCCGGCTTGAAGATAAGATAGCTAGTTCTCCATTTCGTTGGGGAATCTTGGTAAGCCCGCTTCTATTTTCGTCATCATCGTCACTTACCATCAGGTGAGATGATGCCAAGGGCTTACCAATAAAAAAAAAAACAAAAAAATCGCGTAATCCCCGAAATTACTCATTCAAATTCAAAATTTTCTTAGACCAATAATTATAATGGACCTTCAGGATCAACGTAGGCTATACAAGGACACAAGCGGCTTGCGCACCGCGCTCTCCTCATATCTTGTGCGCACCGCGCACCCCTCATATCCAAGAGGGCAAAGGGGTGTTTACTTTTAATCATGTGCCAAAAACTACATTTTGTTCTAAAAATGTTATAAATACCTAGACGTGACGTCATAGTTTTTCAGCGTCATTTACGTACTCATTTTGTTATTTTGATGAATTAAAAATCGAAGACTTGATAGAAAACAAAACGAGTAAGGTTTTTCGAAGTTTAAGTAGGAGGGAAATTTAGTGATCAAGAGTTCATAATTTATTTCTGATGCTGTCGTCATCCCTATTGCTCGTCTTTTTTTTTATTCATTCACAATTGGTAAACCCTTGACAACATCTCACCTGGTGGTAAGTGACGATGTTGCCGAAGATGGAAGCGGGCTTACCAAGATTCCCCAACGAAATGGAGAACTAGCTATCTTACCTTCAAGCCGGAACACATCAATGTTGTTAACATTGATGTTTGGCGGCAAGACTTAGATAAGATGGTGGAAGCTAGCCGGGTGGGCTATGAAAATGCCCTACCCCAACCAAACCAAGTCTTATAAAGTTGACTCCACCAGGAATTGAACTCGCGACCTCCTGGTGTAAGTTGCCGGAGATGGAAGCGGGCTTACCAAGATTCCCCTACGTAATGGGGAACTGGCCATCTTATCTTCATGCCGGAACACACCAATGATATCCACATTTATATTTGGCCCGTCGGGCTTAGAAAATGCCCTACCACCAACCAAACCGAGTCGTATCGAACCCGCGACCTCCTGTGTGAAGCCAGTGAACTTTGCCTCTGAGCTACGGAGGCGGTTTGTCTGTTTGCAAGAAGGACAATAATTTATATCCTAAACAAAGTGCCTGCCTATAACGTTCAAAATATCTATTTGAGTTTCATTTCCATTTAAAATGTAAATTCTCATTTGAAAGTGAGCGGATGCGCAGTGAAAAAGGTCACAATGGACCCACCGGTAACCAAAACGTAGGAAGGAAAATTAAAAGTATTTTCGGGCACCTCTATTACACCACTAACGAGGTCTTTCCCGCCATCTGATACTGCATTTTTTTAGGTTGCGTGAAAGTATAAATAAGTACCTGTTATCATTGTCATTTATATCTTTTAAAAACGTTTTTACACGTTTTGTATGCAGTTAGTTACCTTGAGATTCCTAGTTTATTGAATCTACCCAAATAGTGGCCAAGTGCGTGTCGGATCACTCGCATGGCAGGGTTCCATCATATATTTTTTTAAATGTATATTTTAAATAAAATAATTCACGAAACCCCTCTTAAATTTTAGGTTTACCTACAAGATTTTTAATGGAGAAGATTTTTTATGTTCAAAACGCCAATTAACAGATTAAATACTAGTTGTTTAAATAAATGTCAAGGACAGTATTTTCTACGATTCTATTAAAAATAAAAGACGATCCGGGGACCTTAATTCCATCTCCAAAGTTCATCATCAGGTCAACACTTACGATCAGGTCAGGTGCAGCCGAACCCACTCAAGGAATAATGGCGAACTCCATACATTATTTGACCCGGTCTACATTTGCCAATGTATAAAAATGAAAGATACAAAAAACTATCCACGTTTAACTCAATAACGTACTACTTTAACAATTATGACTATCTAAACCGGAGAAAAAAAGATATTGCCATTTTTAGATTTTTAGGTTAGGTTACCATTTTTAGGTTAGATAGGTTACGGCCACAACATACGAAGAGCATTACTAATCACATATACGGACATATACGGAGGCCTATGTTCAGCAGTGGACGTCTTCCGGCTGAGATGATGATGGTCTTACGTACTATTTACATTATTTATTTTCAGCGGACTGTCAAAACAGTGTTGCCATAATAATAATTTTCATTTTCTACTATTTTTATACAAAACATATTTATTTTAATGGATACGTTAGGGTATGTACCCAGTATTTACCCTCTAGAGGGTAAATACACGGGTACGTGCTTATCTATAATTCCCATCGTACATTTTGAGAAAAAAGTATTTTTTTAACATTAAAGTGAAACAAGGAATAATTCTTTAAAATCGGTTAAGTGTGAAGCTATATGGCAACACTAGCTTTCATGTTACATGGCGGGCCTACAAAGATAATGGCGTCAGTCAACTAAACATCCAAAAATAATTAATAATAATTCTCCGGTAGATATAAACATACTGATATCATAAAAAATCAAGCAAAAATATATAACATATTTCGGTTTTAGTCTTTTTTATATACATTTTACTTATGTTGGGTCAGATCTCGCCGTTATTCTTTTTAATAAAAAAGTTATACCAAAAATATGTACTGTCACCAAGAATACGGATTTACACCAAATTTCTGCTTAATCGGACCCATAGAAGTCGCTCTAAAATCGATTGCAAGATTTGAACCTACCTAACAACCTTACTAACATACATACAAACATTGTAAGTTAAATAAACAAAAAAAGACTTGTGGCACTCGGGGACTGCCGCGGTAAAGCTATTGCATAGCATTTTTTTATAAACTTATGCAATTGTAATTATTTATTTATTTTTTATTTATGCAGTATTTACCAGTACCATATAGTCCTTGGGGCGCGGGATGTTTATGTAATAAATTAACACTAAGAAAGTTCATCATCATCATCATCATCATCATGGATAAATAGATGGCACTAAGTTTTTAAAAACTCAATATATTTTTTGTCAGGTTTTATTTTCGTTACGAAATTTCTTGATTCGGTCCCCTCAAAGCCCGCGATAAAAGCTATACAATAGCTTAAAACTTTTCGAAATAAAAATAATTTTTCAGTTTGTATAAAATATCACTAAAAGCGTCGGTGGCTCAACCGGTAACGACTCGGCCCATCTAACCAGAGGTACCGGGTTCAAATCTGGACGGCCAATGTACCAATGAGTTTTTCAAAAACTTACGTACATATACTTACCGATTGCTTTAACGGTGAAGGAAAACATCAAGAGGAAACCTGCACACGCCTGAGAAGAAACTCGAAGGTTGCGTGTGAAGTCGACCAACCCGCACTGGGCCCGCGTGGTCGACTAAGGCCTAGTCGCCCTGATTCAGGGTAGGCTCGAGCCCCTCGGTGGGGACGTATATGAGCTGTTATAATAATAATAATATAAAATATTCTATATGGAAATCTATGAAAGTTTTATATAAGTTACGCATATGACGTTGTCGACTATTACTCCTAAACTAAGAAATCCTCCATGGCCTTGATAATTTTAATTTTAAACTAATTATACGCCTTTTATTTCCAAAGATTTTCAGATATCCTAAAATAGCGGTTAGCTAGTAGAGGGTAAAAACACCACTTAAAAACTTAACATTTGTTAATTACTTAAATGTTTTTACAGACTCTAACAGTTTTAAAAGATATATTCAACGATTACCCCATTAATTAAAATAAATTTACTCCCACTTTAAATATAGGGGAGGTACCCTAATTTTTTTACAGATTTTTATAAGTTAATTTTATACAGATTTGTATAACCGTGCTACTGCCTCTCCAGCGGTAGCGAATTTACTATTGATATTTACATTCATTCAGTAATAATCATACAATTTCAAAATTTACATAAAATACGAATTAAAGTAATTTAATAATAATTCTAAGAAAAAAATAATTATAGTCCATTTAAAATTTCCTAGTAATATAAGAAAAAAAAAATTTAAATTTCCTAATAATAGAAAAAAAATAATTAAAATAATGATTTTTATCCAAAAAAAAATATTGTTAAAAAATATATATTATGGTATGAAATTGCCACCATATCGGTTTGCCTCCAAGACCACAATTCTAAACCTATCCGGCTGCAGCGAGGAGTAAGACGTTATATCTCCAAAGCTGTTCACCGCCGCCCTGGAAGATGTTTTCAAGCTTCTGGACTGTGTACTCCGCATCAATACTAACAGCAAGTACATCACCCACCTTCAGTTCGCTGACGATATCGTGATCATGGCTGAGACCCTAGAAAAACCTATATATAATGATCGATGGCCGCAGTAGTGGCACTTTGTTGAGTGGAGGGCTCCGTCATCGTACTAGGTGGCGCTAGTTTCTTCACGTTTCAAATAAAAACACATTTTTTGTATGGTGACTCTCACTTTTTCAAATTTTTAGTATTTGTTGTTATAGCGGCAACAGAAATACATCATCTGTGAAAATTTCAACACTTTCTAGCTATCACGGTTCATGAAATACAGCCTGGTGACAGATGGACAGACAGACAGACGATCGGATAGCGAAGTCTTAGTAATAGGGTCCCGTTTTCACCCTTTGGGTATGGGACCCTAAAAACTGAGTATACTAAAATAGTGAAAATAGCGGTCATCATAGAACAACTCTACCGTACTAGCCTACTACTAACTACCCTACGTAGCTGAAACCCAAACAAAATAATACAGTTCTGGAAGTTTTTTGGTACCTACTATAAAGTTGAACTCGGAATTTTCAACCCGACAACAATTTTGTGGTTTCATTGAAAGCCTATCTCTAGTTTGGTTTTCGTGATTGGTTAGAAGTCTGGAATTTCTAATAAAAGCCGACTGATCTGTAGGTATATGTATAACAGTTTTAGGTTTATTCCACTCTGTTCTATCCAATTTATTCCGATGCGCTCAGCCACTTTCTACGCCCCTCTGATATCATTATATCAGCTCATAGATACGTCCCTACCGAGGCCTACCCTGAATTAGGGCGATCGGGCCTTATTCGAGCACGCGGGCCCAGTGCGGGTTGGTCGTCTTCACACACAACCTTTGAATTTCTTCGCAGGCGTGTGCAGGTTTCCTCACGATGTTTTACTTCACCGTAAGAGCGTCGGATAAACGTATATATAAAATCGAAATTCGAAGACACATTGGTACGTGGCAGGATTCGAACCACGACCTCCCGGACAGGAGGTAGCGGCCCTTGCCATTATGCCACCGACGACGCCCCCTGATATATTCAGGGATAAATCACATAAGGTCATCTTGCCCTAAACCAGGACACCCTGTACATGTCTATGCTATAGGAAACAGACTGAAACACTTACTTACTTATTTACGTGTACCTACATATTATTAGGTACTAGCTGGGGTACCCGGCTTCGCTCAGGGAGTTGATAGATACGTTTCAACTCACGACGGATCTTGCTTTATATACCCCTACCAAAGGCTTCGAATCGTCCACAATATTTCAGAAAATTCGAGAGTTTTCTGAAATGTTCCACAATGATCTGGGATGTTATTGTGGAATGCTCTAGAATACTCTTAAAATTTCTGGACTGTTCTTGAAAATTTCTAGAGGGCGAAACCTCTAGCCCTTATATCTTCAAAGCGCGCCCTTCAAGTAAAAATGGGAACCTTCTTCATTGAGGGGGGATAGAGATACCACACGATAAACCACCTATTTTACCACCTACGTGGTCCATTCGCTTCACACCAGGAGGTCGCAGGTTCGATTCGAGGTGGGGTAACTTGTAAGAGGCGGTTTGGTTGGTGGTAGAGCATTTTCTAAGCCCGCCTGGCTAGCTACCGCCATCTTATCTAAGTCTTGCTGCATCGATGTTAACAGCATTGATGTGTTCCGGCTTGAAGATATGATAGCCAGATTCCTACTGCGTTTAGGAATCTTGGTAAGCCCGTTTTCATCATCGGCATTATCGTCACTAACCATCAGATGAGATGATGCCATGAGCTTACCAATTGTAAATAAACAAAAAAAACCTTGATCGTGCGGGGTCTCGTTTCTGAGTTTTAGCGGCACGCACATTGTACACTTACTATAATAATGTCATCATTATCATACCAGCTCATCTACGTCCCCACGGAGGGGCTCGAGCCTACCCTGAATTAGGTCGATCGGGCCTTAGTCGTGGTCGCGGGCCCAGTGCGGGTTGGTTGACTTCACACACAACCTGCGAGTTTTTCCGCAGGCGTGTGCAGGTTTCATCACGATGTTTTCCTTTACCATAAGAGCGTGGAATAAACGTACATATAAAATCTAAATTTGAAATCACATTGGTACGTGGCAGGATTCGAACCATGACCTCCCGGACAGGAGGCGGCGGCCCTAGCCGTTACGCCACCGACTTTTGTAATATAGGTATATTTATTAATTAAACACCTAGACACAGACCAAACAAACCTGTGTTCATCTCACGAATGTTTGCCCTGACTGGAGATCGAACCCACGACCCTCAGCGTAGTAGACAGTGGCGCTAACCACAGGACCACTTAGTCGGTTGTTTAACAGTATGGACTATTACACGACGACGCAAGAGTGTTATTCCTGTTGTTACCACCGCTTTCGTCTGTGAACAATAAGATAAGATAAATATCCTTGGTGATATCACACATCAGCTCATATATATACGTCCACACCGAAGGGCTCGAGGGGCACCTACCCTGATGAATTAAGGCGATCAGGCCTTAGTCGACCACGCAGGCCCAGTACGGATTGGTCAACTTTACACACAACCTTCGAGTTTGTTCGCAGGCGTGTGCAGGTTTTCTCACGATGTTTTTCTTCACCGTAAGAGCGTCAGATAAACGTACATACGAGATCTAAATTCGAAAACCATTGGTACGTGGCAGGACTCGAACCACGACCTACCGGATAGTAGGTAGTGGCCCTTGCCATTGCGCCACCGACGCTCTGGTGATACACCTAGGTTATATACCTGGTAAAGATCGTGGGAAGCCAAAGGATGCGGGCAGCGCAGGACCGGTCGTCTTGAAAATCCTTGGGGGTGGCCTTTGTCCAGCAGTGGACGATTTTCGACTGATATGATGATGATGAAATATCCTTTATTGCACACCTAATATATAGAAATGAAAAACATATTAACTAGCAAAATATACAATGATATGCAAAAGCGGACTTATCGCTTTAAGCTACTTCTTCCAGGCAACCTTTGGTGAATACAGGAGAAGAGAAAGTGAAACGATAGCGGGTGGGTACATGTGCAACTAAAAATTAATACTTAATAATAAAGATAAATAACAAATACCAAATACTATTATCTGTTTTTGTAACTCAAATCAGAACCAACCGAATTTTTAAACAAATAATTCCAGATGACAAGGTTTTGGAGTGCACTGGATTCAACCGTTTTTTTATGAATTCAACTCTCTTTGAGTAAATCAAACGGAGCGAAAAGAGAATTTAGATGAAATAAACTAAAACAAATAATTTGTACAAATTTTGGTTGAACAATTCCGCGTTTCGAATTAAATTGTCAGACTTTCAACGCTTGATCTGTCTGTTCTCGTTATTTTCCTATTTTATTTCTGTAATTTTAATCAACAGAATATTGTTCAACTTTCTGAAAATTTTGGTCAGACAGTTAATCGTCAAAGGACGAATTTAAAGCTGTTAAAAATAGCTTTCAACAATGGAAATATTAATAATATTTCTAATTTAACTGCTCATTTTCTAATCTCCTAAGAATTTTGATGCAACTTACTTATAGTGGTTTGTTTTGGTCATGGCACGTATATTTTTTTTTTCTTGTTTTTTTGTGAATTATGTCTCCATGTTTAATTTCAGTCTTATATTATTTTTTACCAACTTCAATGAATTCTTATTTTGGATATTTTTAGCGATACCCTGAAATAATTATATTTTTAACCAATTTTTATTTTTAAACAAGTTTTAGGGTTCCGTAGTACGAGAAGGCCCCTTATAGTTTCGTCATGTCTGTCTGTCCGTCTGTGTCCGTCTGTCCGTCTGTCTGTCCGCGGCCTAGCTCCTAGACTATTAGTAGTTAAGAGCTGAAATTTGGCAAAGATATATACATATATAATAATGCGAAGAGAACTGTAAATAAAATTTTGGAAAAAAACTTTTAAAGGGTATCTCCCCTACAAGTAAAGTGGGGATGATTTATTTTTCTCGTCAAACCCAGTCGTATGGGGAAAATTGTTGTGTCTTCTAAGACCATTATATAATTTAGGGTTCCGTTTTCGAAAAAATATGAAAGTGCTAAGTTTAGTTGGAGTCGAGGGTCCCCACCCCCTAACAACTAAACCGCTGTATTTGGAAATTTTAAAAATTCATAAAAGTAGTCTATATAATGAATTTAAAAGAAAAACTATCAAGACTTTTCTAGTTGATGAGCAATAGTCGATCAAATAAATTCATATATACACTAACCTGCTCAAAAATGTTGCTAGCGCGTTTTCGAGTATATCAAAATGTAAGTAAATCACTATAACGAACATATTGGCAACTACGGAACCCTACATTGCACGTAGCCCGACACGCACTTGGCCGGTGTTTACCTGTTTTGTGACAGTCTTAATTTATTTTCTACTAATTTCAATGCATGTGTCAAAACTGCAGTTACTTATTTTGATATTTTGGCGATAACCTGAAAAAAATATATTTTTTTATTATTCCTCAAAATATCAAAAATAAACAATTGCACATTTAAAAAAAATATTAAAATTAGCAGAAAATAAATTAAGACTGTCGCAAAACAGGTTAAAATTATGTAAAATATAAAAATGGATTCATAATTCACAAAAAACTTGAAAAAATGAGAAATTTACGCTATAACCAAATTGAACCACCTTCACAGGATTGTGAAGCTGCGGCTTTTCATACAAACGGCGTTAACGATTTTCACCCCTAAAATTTTAACCGATTTGGAACAGTTTTCGATAAGTTGTCAGTCAGAACAAAAGCTAGTCCTATATGTTTTTGTTTTTTCGATACAGTTAATAAGTTTAATTTTATTGTCACTCAAATGTTTTGATACAAAACTAATTTCAGCCATTTTTTTTATTTATAATAATCAGTAATTTAAAAATGAAACGTATCTTTTGTTCTGACTGACAACTTATCAAAAATTGGTTCAAATCAGTAAAAAATTTAAGAGGTGAAAATCGACAACCCAGTTTGTAAGAAAAGTCACAGCTTCACAATCCTCTTAATTTTGTAAACAATCTGTTACCACCCCACGATGGGGACTCGGGTCTTTTCCTAAACTCGGGAAATTGAGGTCATACTCCACACACGTGGACAAAGCCCGGATATCGAATATCTGTTTACTCCGTATAAACAAAAGTAATATGATTTGCTCCTAGAACTTCACTTTTTCAAAATCTGGTTTTGTCTTAGAATACCTCAAATACTTTTAACCAATTTTGATGCAGTTGAAATTTTTAAACTTATTAATAGTTCCTTTTATAAAGTAAAAATATACACATAAATTTTTCGTGCTATTTTAATAAAACAAAACCAAAATTATATGATTGATTGATTTCGTGTTTAAAAAAAACACGTTTTTTGTATGAAAACTTTCGGTTTTTCTAATTTACAAAATAAAGCGGCAACAGAAATACATCATCTGTGAAAATTTCAGCTGTCTAGCAATCACGGTTCATGAAATACAGCCTGGTGACAGGCGCACTGACAGACAGACAAACAGACAGACATACAGACAGACGGACGGACAGCGAAGTCTTAGTAATAGGGTCCCATTTTCACCCTTAGGGTACGAAACCCTAAAAATACCTATTGTTTGATATTCATCATTACAGCTCATATACGTCCCCACCGAGGGGCTCGAGCCTACCCTGAATCAGGGCGATTAGGCCTTAGTCGACCACGCGGGCCCAGTGCGGGTTGGTCGACTTCACACACAACCTTCGAGTTTCTTCGCAGGCGTGTGCAGGTTTCCTCACGATGTTTTTCCTTCACCGTTAAAGCAATCGGTAAGTATGTACGTAAGTTTTTGAAAAACTCATTGGTACATTGGCCGTCCAGATTTGAACCCGGTACCTCTGGTTAAATGGACCGAGTCGTTACCGGTTGAGCCACCGACGCTTTTTTGATATTGTTTGATATTAAACTGTTGAAATCGTTTAGTGTGAGAGTTATTAAAGGTTTAAAAAAAATGGCGCCATCGGTGTTCCTAAGAGACGAAACTATCAGTGCTGCAGGTTAAATCTCTTTTTTGGTCCCTCCGAATCGTCATAGAATGCAGTGATTATTTTTTTTCAGAACCCCTAATGGCGGACCACACTGTATGTAAAAATAAGATCCTATTCATATAAAATAATAATTTTCGAAAAACCTAAAAACTTTTTGGTACAAGCTTTTAATATTGCATTGTCACGCGATATTCGTATGCATGCAAAATTTTAGCTTAATCAGATACTGGGAAGTGGGTCAAAATTAAATTGCAAGATTTCACCCGAACAAACACACATACATTTCAATTTAAATAAAAAAATGTCGCTCTCGCTCGTACTTCAACTGTCAATTAAATATGTTATTTGTTTGGTTTAAAAATGCGTAGTAAAATGTAGTCTTTAATACTCATATTAATACAGTAGGCTTAAACTTCAGACCTTGCGTTAAATCCGGTGATTCTGAAAAAATAAACCAATAAATAATTCCCTCGCCTTTTCTGTACCTTCCCCCTCTATCTTTCATCTTGCTCCCCCCTACCCCCACCTGGGGAACTGGCTGGCGACGTCCTTCAGTCAACAACAAAATTATACCATCTGCCCCCAAAATCATCTATTATTCAAATCGTCAATTTCTAAAAGAGCGTCTTTTGACGGACCTACATTTGGTTCCAAAGATTTACAAGTGTCATAAAACAAAGGGTTCGACAGTTAACTGAAGCTTTTATTAGATGAGATCATTGAACCCAATGTAAAATGTGTGTTTAAAGGGATATTTTTCTACTCCCATTTGGTCATTTGCTTAATACATAAACTCAAATCATATCACAAAAGTATTTATTCCTACAAGTCGTTTTACAATGATTATTTCAAAATGACACAATTACTGTACTACAAGGAAATTTTTAAGAACTTTTATGCCTTTGGCTTCAAAAATTAAGTATTCATTCCTACTACAGTCATTTTACAATGATTATTTCAAAACGAGACGATTACTGTACTACAATGAAACTTTTTAAATATTTTTATTACTTTGGCTTCAAAAATTAAGTATTCATTCCTACAAGTCATTTTACAATGATCATATCAAAACGAGACAACTGTACTACAATGAAACTTTCTAAATATTTTTATGGCTTTGGCTTCAAAAATCCATATATTTTATGATTATGACAAAATTTCAATGTATTTTTATTTATTTCATGGTCGTAAAAAAAGTATTGTATGTCACTGCACGTAATTAGCCATTGTAAGACTCGTGCTGCCTATTGTGCCACTCAGCTTCGCTTCGTGGCAAAAACTAGCACTCATGTTCCAATGGCTCTCATTACTTACAGTTACATTACAGTGGCATAAATAAATATTATCACACTATCGTCAGAGTATTAAAACTATCTATCGTCATAGTACAACTCTATGTTATCGTTGTCTATTGATCTTCTAGGTATTAGGCATTGTCTTTAAGAAACTTGGCTTTCCGTCGACAGTAAATAGCTAGTGGTCGTTTTTAGGGTTCTGTATATATAATATGATTAACTTTTATCACACTATCGTTAGAGTATTAAAACTATCTATCGTCATAGTACAAACACTTTATGACGTTATCGTTGTCTATTGATCTTCTAGGTAATAGGCATTTTCTTTAAGAAACTTGGCTTTCCGTCGACAGTAAATAGCTAGTGGTCGTTTTTATGGTTCTGTATATATAATAATAATATGAATAACATTTATCACACTATCGTCAGAGTATTAAAACTATCTATCGTCATAGTACAAACAATCTATGTTATCGTTGTCTATTGATCTTCTAGGTAAAAGGCATTGTCTTTAAGAGAATTGGCTTTCCGTCGACAGTTAATAGCTGGTGGTCGTTTTTTAGGGTTCTGTACCCAAAGGCTGTCAACCGGACCCCATTACTAAGCCTCCGTTGTCTGTCTGTCCGTCCGTCCATCTGTCAGGGGGCTGTATTTCATGAACCGTAATTGGTAGTTAGATAGTTGAAATTTTCATAGTTTGTATTTCTGTTGCCGCTAAAACAACAGATAAGAAATAAAAAAAGTTAAAGGGTCCCCATACAAGAAACGTGAGGTTTGTTTTAACGTGAAAATTATTTAAAAATAAAATAGTGTTAAATAACAGTTTATACATTTTGGTAAATTGTTGCCTATTATTTTTAAATAACTTTAGAATGAATTATGAAAAAAAATATTGAGATTCTTACAATAGGCCCTTTCATTTGATATGTCACACAATGTAGTCTGAAAAACATTTTTTATTATTTTCTTATTTGCCCCCCAGTTTAAAATTCATTTATTTGTGTCTTTGGGCACAGATGAGATACAAGTTGCTTCGTAACTTTGGGTCACCAGCTTACATATGTGTACCAAAATTGAACTCAATTGGTCCAATAGTTTCGGAGAAAATTGGCTGTGACAGACAGACAGACACAAGAAAAAACCAGCCAAGTGCGAACCGGACTCGTTCACCGAGGGTTCTGTACCACCACATCTCCGGACAAAAAACCTTAAAAGTAATAGATCGAAGTCATAAAAAAATTTAAAATCTGTTTTAGCTTATGTCAATGAAGCCCTTTTTTACGATACCCCAGATGAATCTCAATTCAAAATTTGGATCGCCGCGCCGCCGTTTCTTGCATAATTGATTACGTACTTTAAAGAAAAACTATATTTTTTATGATTTAATTAATCATGTAAAGTTTTCAGATTTTTTCCTATATTTTTAGTATACGAGGACATTACTTGACCAATTTCATAGTTCTAGGTCAACGGAATAATATACTCTATAAATTTTTGTTCCCTTGAGAGTGTCGAAATATACGTTTTCAGCGGCATAAACGGCCTTATCTTTTTCTACGTTAACTTAGAAGTTTGATTTATTCACAGATTTAAGGGACTGTGTAGACAGGAATATATGGTTTAAATTTCAACTCGATAACTTCAAGCGATGACCTGGTGAAGGTCGCGGGAAGCCACTGGATGCGGGCAGCGCAGAACCGGTCGTCGTGGAGATCCTTGGCGGAGCCTATGTCCAGCAGTGGACTTCCTTCGGCTGATATGATGATGATGAACTTCAAGCGTTCCCGTGATAAAGGGTATGACAGAATGATGGACTCACACATAGATAGACAACAAAGTGATCCTATAAGGGTTCCGTTTGTTACTTTTGAGCTACGGAACCCTAAAAATATTTTCTATTTCAATATTAACAACAGGATATTAAGGGTTACTTTTTAAGGTTCCGTACCTAAAGGGTAAAAACGGGACCCTATTACTGAGACTTTGCTGTCCGTCTGTCTGTCCGTCCGTCGGTCCGTCCATCTGTCACCAGGTTGTATCTCACGAACCGTGATAGCTAGACAGTTGAAATTTACACAGATGATTTATTTCTGTTGCCAATATAACAACAAATACTAAAAAACAAAATAAAATAAATATTAAAGGGGGCTCCCGTACAACTAACGTGATTTTTTTTGCTCTTTTTAGCTCGATATTGATAACGGCAACAGGTACACGTTTGAAATATTCACAGAATATTGAATTGTAATAATCACTTTAAAAATAAATAATGAAATTAAAATTAAACAAATATTAAGGGGGCTCCCATACAACAACAAACGTGATTTTTTTGCTTGATATTGATAACTGCAGCAGGTATAAATTTGAAATATTCACAGACTATTGATTTGTACTATTCAATTTAAAAGTAAATAAATTAATTAAAATAAAATTAATGTTTAAGAGGGGGCGTCCATACAACAAACGTGATTTTTATAGATAATGATACGAAACCCTTCGTGCGCGAGTCCGGCTCGCACTTGGCTGAATTTTTTTTTAAAGATCTATCTGTCAGGTTCTAATGCCAAAGGATAGGTTATTGTTATCGGTTAAACCAATACTGCCAAATGCAGATCCAATTTAGATATAGTCTGAACTAGGGTTGCTATAAAGATCCGTATCCGTAATCGACCTAACCTTACGAAATATACGAAATAATCTTTAACTAATAAATAATTAAATAAATGTATGGAAATTAAATTGAATTCCCTTCCTATCCGGGAGGTCGTGGTTCGAATCCTGCCACGTACCAATGTGTTTTCGAATTTAGATTTCATTTGTACGTTTATTCAAAGCTCTTACGGTAAAGGAAAACATCGTGAGGAAACCTGCGCACGCCTGCGAAGAAACTCGAAGGTTATGTGTAAAGTCGACGAACTCGCACTGGGCCTGCGTGGTCAACTAAGGCTAATGTAGGGTAGGCTTAAGCCCCTCGGTGGGGACGTATATAAGCTGATATGATGATGATGGAAATTAAAAGGTTCTAATTTCTAAGGGTCGTGGTTTTGATCCCCACCTAAGGCAAACATTCGTGTCATCATCATGATGATAATCATTGTATCAAATGAAAGATGCCTCCCCCAAGTACTTCCACGACAACCGGTCCTGCGCCGCCCGTATCCAGCAGCTTCCCGCGACCTTTACCAGGTCATCGGTCCTCCCAGTGAGAGGCCTGCCTACACTACGTTTTCCAGTGCGTGGTCGCCACTCGAGAACTTTACTACCCTAACGGCCATCTTTTCTACGAGCAATGTGCCCCGCCCACTGTCACTTAAGTTTAGCAATACTGAGAGCTATGTCATAACATTGCTCATTTAAAATCTGCCCTACTGCATTTTTACAATTTGCCTGGCTCGGTATTTTACAATCTACGTACAGAATTTTACAATTGTCCTGACCGTTTATATACAGACGAATTAGTACAAATTGCCTGACCATTTGTTAAATGATTTATCAAACATTCGCTTGCTCATTTTACAATCGTCGTACAGCATTTTACATGTTGCCTGACCGTTTGTATACGGACGAATTATACACTTTGCCTGACCATTTGTAAAATGACTTATCCTACAATTTGCCTGCCACATATATATAACGATTTTCAATATCAGCTGGTGCGCCGCCCAACCATTTTCTTTCGCTGCTCGCCGCGTTCTATTTAGGAAAACTTTTGTGGAACGCTACGTGGTATGCCGTCGGGGCACTACGAATTTAAAAAAAAATAGATTAGGTACGAAATTTGTGTGTGACCCACCCGCCGCCTACATGGCCTCCTCGAATAAATTCCAAAATCAGCAATGGTTTGCTGCACTTGAATCTCTGTTGGCGGCCGGCCGCCTACGTGGCGATGATAGTTAAACAGTTATAGATGGGGGGATAGGAAAAGCAGCACAGAAATCTTATTTTATAAGACCTATGTACGAGTATATTCAACGATACTCACATTAACGAACCTCACCCCACATTCTCATTATGAGGGAAGTTACCCTAAAAATGGAAAATCTGTGTACAAATTTTCTTTCATTACTGTAGGTTTAAAGTCCGTGACATACGGACAGATAGACGGAAGGGTTAACTTTTTTAATTGTTAATTTTGGCTAAGGAACCCTAAAAACGAAACCCTTGTAGAATCATTTCATATCCATCTGCCAGTCCGAACATATTATGTCAAGCAAGACCCGACTTCTAAGGAACGGGTACACATATCTAATCAAATTGAAAATAATATTTAATACTTGACAGGGTTCTGGGCGCGTTTAATGGATTTTCTGTAAATCTAAATAAAATATTGTGTTTCTATTTAAAATATTATTCTCATTAGGGTGTTTTACTTATTTATCTACTCTCATATCGTAAAGTTCGCATTATCAACTTCAAAACGAGTTTATATTGGCATACTTTATAAACATAATACCGTATTTAAAAAAAATAATACATTATAACATTATTTTGTTAGAGAAATAATGTTATAATGTATTTTTTTTCCATTACGATACAAGTTAAACCAAAGAAATAATATCACCAACGAAGTTCCATATCATTTTTTTTTATTGGAACGCATATGCGGTTCGCGCCATTTTTACAGCAACACAAAAAGTTTTTATTCCAATTTTTACTTGTAGTGACAGCGCCCGCTTTAACGCATGCGCGGTGATGTGTTGGTTTTTCATTGAATTTTGTTGTAGATACTGAATTTCGTGGATAATTTTCATTCTTGTTTAAAAATGTCTGTTTGTTTTTACCTGTCTGTGACACCGTCCGCTTCAGTGCAAGCGCGGTGATTGATGCGCTGGGATTCAGCGCATTGTAGGTACTTACTGAATTTCGTGGGTTTTTTTTCTTACTCTTAACTTTGATCTTTGTATTTTGATTCAATCCTAATTTATGAGATTAGATAAAGTAGTGCACATAATTTGGTCTTAAAACCCTTATTATGCAACAGTTTCATAAACTACTATTCATTCATTGTTTTATTATTATAATAATTGATATTTACTATGGGGTAACTAAAAATAATTCATTTCTTGGTTAAAAATAAAAATAAAACTATATAAGTGAACTTTTCTATCAGTGTGATTTATACCAAGGTAACACTTATAAAACAACAAAATAACAAAGAAAACAACAAAACAAATGACACACTCGCGACTTTTTAAGTACGACAACCGAATTTTGAGTAAAGTTTCTCTGAATATTTTATATTGTCAGTGTGGCAAAGGATTAGTCACAGAGGTAGCGCTAATTTGACCGCTCATAATTTTTCCGGCTCCCGGTAGGTTGACATATAGGGATTTTTTTATTATTCCGGGTCCCGGAATTCGACAGACAAGTGGCTAGAATCATGAAATTTGGCAAGAAGCAAGGCCTCACAGCACAAGAAAAAGCTGTATAGTCATATTACATAAAATATTCTTTTTTGTGGTTTTTAACTTATATTTACGGTTATTGCACTCTGATATTTTTTTGGGTTCCATACCCAAAGGTTCTGTGGTATGGAACCCTCGATGCGTGTGTCCTAGCTGTTTTTTGTAATTGAAAATGACTTTTAGTTCGCTGGGTACTAGGTCCCATTTGGGAGTTTAGTGTGGCATGGCGATTGTATGGAAGCTATTGGTAGTTCATAGATAAGTAGGCTGTCAAAGGACGCTGATTGACGAGATCTGTCAGATAGTGAAGGATTTTTTTTTCATTTTGAAATCCAAAAAAGTTATGGTCAATAAACCGTTTGTTTTGGTCGAAAATTTTTGAATTTTTCACTTTGGGCCCGGATGTCTCGAGAACTAAGTCGAAATTTAAAAAAATTAAAATACGGTCCTAGGGTATTTAGTTGGCTGCCGAATGAGAGCAAAATTTTGAAAATCAGAAGTAAAATACGGGCTGTAGGTGGCGTGTGAGTTGTAGCGCATCATGGTTATACAGTACTGTGGCACAGTATATATATTAGTACTAACGTAACTGTGGTATGGAAGTTAGGTGTGTATGAGAGTTTATTGTATGTGGTGAATGGAGAACTTTTGGAATATTTTGAACATTTTTCGAATATTTTAAAAATTTTTGGATTTTGTAAAATATTTAAATTTTTAATTATTGAGTACGGGGTATGGGGAGTAATGTAAAAAAACGAAGGAGCAGCAGAAAAATACAATTAAGAAAATGAGCAAATGGATGGCGACCACCGCTAACGACTCCAGTGACGACGAAGATAATATCGCCGCCGCGAAAACTTTAAAATTTGTGTTCGAATAACGTTTGTGTTTGGGATAAACAAATGTATCTTCATTTCTTTTCAAATTATTCGCATTATATCTTACAATTTAGTGTATTTCTCATTAACTTTTATTTTTAAGATTGATATTTAACATGTTAAATCGCAAGTGTGTAGAGTTAAAATAAAAGTTTGGAAGTTCTACAAAGTGAAATTGTGAAATAATAAATTTGTAAAAATAAAATTTGTGTGTTCATTTCGTTTGTTTCCTTATGCCTGAATTTCATTTTCAATGTCCTTTTAGTTCGTGCTATGCAGGGAATCTGTGCATTTTTAAGGTCATTCGCGCAGATGATCCATATCACTGGCTTCATATAGATCCGAAGCATCATGTAACATCCCCAATAGGATAGTATTCTGACCATAATAGGCACGTTATTTGCGGTCAAGCGCGGTCTGTGGTCAAACTATTCACAAATCAGTCTCCATTGTTGTAAGTGTTGTGCAGTGAATAGGGCTAGGCGTGAAAAGCAGGGTTCATATTCGGTGTTTTAGTCTTCTTGCATTACTTTGTGGTTTATTCACACATCTTTTTAATTACCTATTACTAGCTTTTGCCCGCTACATCGCCCGTGTGGATACCGTTTTTAAGGTTCCGTACAACAAAAAAAAAACGGAACTCTTACAGGATCACTCGTGCGACTGTCTGTCTGTCCATCCGTATGTCACAACCAATTTGCTCCGAATCTACTGGACCAAATCAGGTTGAAAATTTTAGTATGGAGACTGTCATACTGGAGACAGTCATGTTATTATTATTTTTTCAAAATGACGTCGCACATTGAAAACTATATATTTTGATAGGGGACATACATACAAACAAAAAATGTCATGTAACATAGTGTCCTAAAACGTCATGTTACGGAGATAATTGAATATTTATATTCCATAATAATTTTGATTATTTTTTACTTCTACATTATCTCAGAAACGTGACAATTTAGGCCAAAATGTTATATTACATTTTTCGTTCTTCTATAGATTCTCTATCAAAACACACAGGTTAGATTGTGCGACGCCATTTTGAAAAAGATCAAAATGGCGAATTCTCAGTATTCTATGACCCAAACACAGATGTGCAAAGCAAAAAGGGAAATTTTCAGGGTAAAAAAACTATAAAAATTTAAAAAAAAGTTTTGCAAACCTTACTGTGTCTTATATCAAAAATAATTTTCGAAAAACCCAAAAACTTTTAGGTACAAGCTTTTAATATTGCATTGTCACGCGATATACATATGCATGCAAAATTTCAGCTCAATTTGAAACCGGGAAGTAGGTCAAAATTAACTTGCAAGATTTCACCCGAACAAACATACATACATACATTGCAAGTTAATTTAAATCTTTTAAAAAGGTCTCGTTAAGAGGATCTCAAATGTATTTGTGTTATTATTGTATAATACGTAGTTTTGATTTAATTCATGACAGAAGACGAAAACTGACCATTCCCTCCCCTGATCTTCGAAAGTACTGAGCCTAAAATTACAAAATATAGTTCATTACTTGTAGATTACAGGAAAACCTATAAGAATTCCATAAATTTAAAATAAAGTGGTAAACTCAATATAATACGTTCACTTACGGAAAATAGTTCAATATTATGGTGTTTACCACTGGATAGCGCTAGTAGTATTTTTCTGTTGCTCGCGTTTGTTTCTTTTGTTTATCATGTGAATAGGTATCATTGTCATCACAAGTTGTGTGAAGAGGTGTGGTGGTACGGAACCCTCATACCGCGAGTCCAACTCGCACTTGGCCGGTTTTTTCTTAAGACTGTAATCGACGGTGCATCGTTCGAATCGTGAGTCTTGAGTTTATTCAACAATTCTATAAAAAAAATGATCCGGGCAACTTTTCCAACTTTTGAGGTTTCGTTTTTCCACGGCTTAGCTCAGAGCTCAGAGACTCTTAGTAGTAGAAAGCTGTAAAGTACATTTGTTTGGAAATGGCCAAACATGTTAACAAACCAGTTTATCATTGCAACTTAATCACTTACATTTGAACATCAAGCATGTTTTTACAAGCATTGTATTCACTTAATAACTGTGTTTTACTTCACATAAGACTTAAATACCAATTGAAACTAGTTTATTTCTGAGAAAACACTTCATGTTTTGTTTACATGTTTGAACATTTCGAAACAAATAGACTTTACTTTAGTGTGTGTATATGTTGCCTGACTCGGCATTGACCGTTTATATACGGAAGAACTAGCTGTCCCGGCGAACTTCGTACCGCCTTACATTACATTACACTGGCCTGCCCTACCCTACACTACCCTACACTACACTACACTACCCTACCCTACACTACCCTACCCTACCCTACATACACTACACTACACTACCCTACCCTACCCTACACTACTCTACACTACCCTACACTACACTACCCTACCCTACCCTACACTACCCTACCCTACACTGCCCTACCCTACCCTATCCTATCTCTCAAGTTGGATCGAACTGCACATGGTGTGCGAATTTTATTATAATCGGTTAAGTGGTTTAGGAGTCCATTGAGGAAAAACATTGTAACACGAGATTAATATATGTTACGGCTAAAACCCGAAGCGCGGCTGCACCTAGTTTTAGCCGGTTAGAACTAGGTGTAGCCACTTACTCTTGGTTAAACCTAGTACGAGCCGATTATTTTCGGGTAAAACTAGGTCTATCCTTCATCATGCCGGCTACAACTAGGTTGGGCCATTCCCTGTTGGATAAAACTAGGTCTATCCGATATCATACCGGCTAGAACTAGGTCCAGCCATTCCCTGTTGGATAAAACTAGATGCAAACCAGTTGAAACAGTCCGAGTAAAAATTCCTGACGTGGACAAAAAGCGTCGGTGGCTCAACCGGTAACGACTCGGTCCATCTAACCAGAGGTACCGGGTTCAAATCTGGACGGCCAATGTACCAATGAGTTTTTCAAAAACTTACGTACATATACTTACCGATTGCTTTAACGGTAAAGGAAAACATCGTGAGGAAACCTACACACGCCTGCGAAGAAACTCGAAGGTTGTGTGTGAAGTCGACCAACCCGCACTGGGCCCGCGTGGTCGACTAAGGCCTAATCGCCCTGATTCAGGGTAGGCTCGAGCCCCTCGGTGGGGACGTATATGAGCTGTTATTATCTTTTACTATATAAAAATAAGTCGGGTTTTCCTTCCTGACGCTATAACTCCAGAACGGCTGGACCGATTTGGCTAATTCTTTTTTTGTCGTGTTCGTTATTGTCAGGAGAAGGTTCTTATGTAGGGTAGGGTAGTGTAGTGTAGGGTAGGGCAGTGTAATGTAATGTAAGGCGGTACGTAGTTCGCCGGGACAGCTAGTAACTTTATAAAAGTGTGATTTATAATTATAATAACATTCTTTAAATTATAATATGCAACTATTGTCTGTTGTTAAAAAAAATGATCCTGATTGTTCCTATTATATTAAAAATTGTACTCCTAATAATTTGTGTTAATTATTACAATGTGATTTATGAGAATAAAAAAAACTCTCTACGTTTCTTTTTATTGGATGTTTTTTTTTAATATCTAAAAAAGCTCTGCCGTTAGCATGCCGGCTACAACTATGTACAGCCAATCCCTGTTAGATAAAAACTAAGACACGCGCTGCTGCTGCAGACGCTGTGAGTCACACTCGCTAGTAGACCTGCAGTAGATCAGCAGCACCTGGCGCTCACAACCTGCAGAGGCGCGTGCCTCGCTATGCCCTCCACCCCGCGCCGCTGCTGCAGATGCTGTGAGTGACGCGGGGCGGAAGGCTTGGCGGGACACGCATCTAAGTTTTATCCTACAGGGATTGTCTGGACCTAGTTCTAGCCGGAATGATATCGGATAGACCTAGTTTTATCCAACAGGGAATGGCCGAACCTAGTTGTAGCCGGCATGATGAAGGATAGACCTAGTTTTATCCAACAGGGAATGGCCCAACCTAGTTGTAGCCGGCATGATGAAGGATAGACCTAGTTTTACCCGAAAATAATCGGCTTGTACTAGGTTTAACCAAGAGTAAGTGGCTACACCTAGTTCTAACCGGCTAAAACTAGGTGCAGCCGCGCTTCGGGTTTTAGCCGTAACATATATATTAACTAGCTGTCCCGGCGAACTTCGTACCGCCTTACATTACATTACACTGCCCTGCCCTACCCTACACTACCCTACACTACACTACACTACCCTACCCTACACTACCCTACCCTACCCTACATACACTACACTACACTACCCTACCCTACACTACACTACCCTACCCTACACTACCCTACCCTACCCTACATACACTACACTACACTACCCTACCCTACACTACACTACCCTACCCCACACTACTCTACCCTACCCTACCCTACACTACCCTACCCTACCCTACCCTATCTTATCTCTCAAGTTGGATCGAACTGCACATGGTGTGCGAATTTTATTATAATCGGTTAAGTGGTTTAGGAGTCCATTGAGGACAAACATTGTGACACGAGATTTATATATATTAAGATAAGATTATTACAATTTACCTGGATCGGCATTTTACAATCTGCGTAAAGAATTGTACATTTTGCCTGACCGTTTTCATACGAACGAATTATACAATTTCCCTGCCACATATTGATTATACGCCAACAAAGTAGTAAAATAAAATCTTGAAAAAAATTGGGATACCCTCCCTATACGTAAAGTGGGGATGATTTTTTCCTTGTCTATCCCATGGTGTGGAGTGTCGTTAGATAGGTCCTTCAAAAGTATTGTAAGTGTGTGAAAACATTTTTGATGTGTAACATCTTTGCTCTCGCTTTCCTGCAATTTGTGGGAGTGATTTCGTGAAATGGGACGGAAATGTGTAACATGGGACGGAAATGTGTAACAGGAAGTCGCGAAAGCGCGGAATTCTACTTTACGAGAGTCCGACTCGCACTTGGTCGGTTTTTTTCGTTACTGTCAGATCCGCCACCCAGGTACAATATCGTCATCAAATCTAACTAACCTAAAATATTTTGTCACATGTTACACATCATATGCGAGTACTGTAGGTCTCGCTCGAATTTTTGATGTGTAACATCTTTGCTCTCGCTTTCCTGCAATTTGTGGGAGTGATTTCGTGAAATGGGACGGAAATGTGTAACAGGAAGTCGCGAAAGCGCGGAATTCTACTTTACGAGAGTCCGACTCGCACTTGGTCGGTTTTTTTTTATCTACAATCCCTAAGCTATTTTTAGCGTCTCACCTGATGTCCATTTTTTGATTCCATTTTGCGAAATTTTTTTTGTAAGTCAAGTGCTAAACCGCTCTTTTCGGAAATCTGAAAAACAGTTACATAATAGGACATATACGAGTAATCTATAATCATCATAATATAAGCCGAAAAATGTCCACTGCTGGATAAAGGCCTTCCCCAAGGATTTTCACGATGACCGGTCCTGCGCTGCCCACATCCATCGGCATCCATTTACATAGGTAATCCATTTACAAAAAACATCATCATTGTCAAGCGTCGGTGGCTCAACCAGTCTCGGGTTCAAATCTAGACGGTAAATTTACCAATGTACCAATAAAGTTCTCGAGTGGCAACCGCGCACCGGAAAACGTAGCGCAGGCAGGCCTCCCACGCGATGGACCGACTACCTGGTGAAGATCGTGGGAAGCCGCTGGATGCCAACAGCGCAGGACCGGTCGTCGTCGAAATCCTTGGGGGAGGCCTTTATCCAGCAGTGGACGTCTTTCGGCTGATATTATGATAAATGTACCAATGAGTTTTTCGAAACTTACATACATATACTTACTGATTGCTTTAACGGTGAAGGAAAACATCGTGAGGAAACTGCACATCTTATTCCAGATTGGAATGCAGGTCGCTTTGCACACATCCGTAGGAGTAAATCTAAAAAATGCCCTACACGTGACCGCGGGTGATGCTCAGGCAATACCAGGCAACCGCCGTCATACCCTTGCCAAAGTATATATATATATCAGTATTAACATACAGTATGGACACTCCCTGCCGCTCTCTAGATTGCGACCTCACCCCCTTGTCACCCAGATTGATACAGATTGGTTACAGTTTGGTTGTCGAACGTATAGAATTTCACCGCCATTTTGTTTGTTGTCATTCCTTTTTTTAAAATGTCTCTTCTGGCTCGTTGTATGAAGTGTCCAGGGTATGCCCTTGGATAGCACGGTCAATTGTGCCACGCGATAATAGAGAGTGAGATCAGGCAAAGGAGGCTTTTTTTACTTTAAGATTAACGTCGACCAAGAAGTTAAGCTTCTAAAGTTATACCAAGCCAAATTCGGTTATGTATGGAGTACTGCCCTCACTTATAGGACGGATCGGCTCGTTACCAGCTAGATGCCTTGGATTCTATCGACCGACGCGCTAGGACACTCATTAGCAACGAGAAACTTTTATCAAACAAGCTCCAAAGCTTCGAGCATTGCCGTAAAGTCCCCTATCTATTGGTGTTCCACATGATTCATTTCGGAGAGTGTACCCTGGAGCTTCAAGCCTCATTTCCCCTTCTCCATTGCATCATTTGACGAGCGAAGCGCGATTCCAACCCATTGTTGATAATGTTCCACCTATACGCACGAAGCATTTTGCTTCTCCGTTTATTATGCGAACGGCCCAGAAGTGGAATTCCCTCCGGCGGGGTCTACATTCCCCGATTCGTATAACTTGGTAATTCTTCAAGATGAAAGTGAAAAGGCACTACTTGATCTTGCGTGTTACATCCTCGGTTGCAATATTTTATGATTTATTTTAAATTTTGTCAAAAACCCTAATTGGTTACATCCTTAAATATCTTAAAGAGTTTAACAGGTAGCTACTTGGTTCTATAATGTTTGCAGTGCCAAAATAAGTCACTGAGAGAAATTTTTAAATGATGAAAATTAACCCCGTCGCCTCACTATAAAGATGATAAATTCACAGTCAGACACAAAATGAGATTTACATTTTAACCTTTTGTTATAGGTCTATATAATAAAAGTATAAGGTTCAGTTCACACCGGCTTGCTTTGCTTATTTTGCCTCAGTGCAGCATCAGGTCAAGGTTACCACGTTCTATTTAACACTTTTTCACTGAGGTTATTCAAATGAGCCCTAATACGATGCCTCTGCTGTAAGTTGGTGAGGAGTTAGGTATCCTGCAGCTTAAAGGAGTTACACTGCAGCATCAGGTCAAGTTTACCATGGTTTTGAAGAATGTGTGCTAATTAGCGCTTCAAAATATACCTACTTTAAAATGACGCTAAATTGACACCGTATTTATACCGATCGGTACTTTTCTATTTATTTATTTTACAATTAACTATGAATAAAAAGGGTAAAAAATACTCAAGTGGTATGAAAATCCCTATACAAAAGGTAAAGCTTTTTTTTTATAAAAAAAACCTCAAAGCAAACCTTGGAAAGAGAAAGTGACAAAAGAATGTCAGGAACATAGGTTAAAGTTTCAGATAACAAAAATTTTGATTATTATTCCTCATTATTATCAGCTCATATACGTCCCCACCGAGGGGCTCGAGCCTACCCTGAATTAGGGCGATCGGGCCTTAGTCAACCACGCGAGCCCAGTGCGGGTTGGTAGACTTCACACACAACCTTCGTGTTTTTTTTTCGCAGGCTTGTGTTATGTAGGCTTCCCCACGATGTTTTCCTTCACCGTAAGAGTGTCGGATAAACATGAATTCGAAATTCGAAAAACCACTGGTACGTGGCGGCCCTTGTCATTGCGCCACCGACGCTTGTTGTTAATAACCCATGTAGTCCACACTTTTGAGGGCCGGGTCTCTTCCAAATTGGAGAAGGTTAAACCGTTCTCCACACACGGGGGCTAAGTCTGGGTTGTTTGAGGTGATAGAGCTATTGGCAAACACCACTGCCAGATGTTTTTCAAGCAGCCTTTAAGGCATCTGACATGGCTTAGCGACTGCCATATAGTGATAGCAACTGGCATCAACGGCTTAAAGTGCCTTGCAAAGCACGGAAACGGTCAAGAAAAGTTCCACTAACAGTCAAGCCCATCCAGGTAATGACGGTGCCTCAGGTTAGAGCTTATGCAAAAATCACTCAAGGTTTTTTGGGCTACTTTTTTACCCTCTCTCCCCCTTGTGATATTTGGTGAGGTTCTTGGCTACCCCCCGCTACCCCTCACAACCTCACGTGTATTTTTTTAATTCATCCTAATTTTAAGATTAATAGTATTGTGTATAGCGGGTGGGGTAAAGCGCGATCAAGGCCACGCGTGCCAAAATTTCGTAAAATAGACTCGCTATTTTGAAGTACAAATGAAGATTTATTTTTAATGAAACACAGAAAATTATCTACTCATGTGGTGGATTTTTTTCTTTGTTCGTTCACTGTAGAAAAATACAAATAATAAGTGAGGTCTCCTTATATCCCCCCTCGCCCAACGTGATTTGTCGTGATTTTTTCGTGACGCCCCCTCCCCCTATCGAACCTCACGTGATTTGTGCACAAGCCCTTAGTCAACCTGCGTTGCACTGAGCTATGACAGTTTTGATCGAAATTTGGTTACTAATTCCTAAATATCTAACAATAATATACGTATAATAAGTAATAAGTATGAAGGCAAAGACAAGAAACATCCTTTTAGTTTAGATTTTTAAAAATACAGACTGTGGCTATCGCGAATATATGTGGAAGTGAGTTCAACAGCCTAATCGCATGCACGGAGAAGGAATAGGTATAGAAGTCAGGGGAATGGGTGGGAAAATGGAGGGGGGATTTGAGATGACCACGGAATTGGTGGTCGGGAGGATGCTGCAAGTTAAAACGTGCCCTCAAGATAATTCGGGAGCCATTTCAGTTCAGATAGTTACTAATAGAAAAAGCGTAATATTTTATAAATCCGCACTGCCTACTTAACCTCCGTGTACATTTAAACAGGCTTTATACTAACTTGCCGTGTTAGTCAATTAGTCTGTTTGCTAGTTTGGGACAAATCTTTGAAGCTAAATTAGAATCCCTTCCCGGTTTCCGATTAAGCTAAAATTTTGCATGCACGTTAAGTTTAGATAACAATGCTTAATTTGCTAAGTGACGTCATTCTGAATCCAATATGATGGACTCCCAAAGATGGATGACCAGTTATTTTTAGGTTTCCGTACCCAAAGGGTAAAAACGGGACCCTATTACTAACTTGTCTGTCTGTCCGTCTGTCACCAGGCTGTATTTCATGTACTTTGATAACTAGACAGTTTAAATTCCACAAATGATGTGTTTCTGTTGCCGCTATAACAGCAAATACTATAATTTTAAACAAAAAAAAACGACTTCAAACGCACTAGTCACCACTACGATTTTTGAACGTTCCTCTCGATTTCTCTAGGATGACATCATCAGATCCTGTTTTCCTTATCATGGTACTACCCTTGGGATATCTCATTTCCAACGAAAAAAGAATCATCAAAATCGGTTCATAAACAACGAAGTTATCCGCGAACAAACACAATAAAAAATATACAGGGTTACTTTTGGACCCCTAGCGAAAATTTAATATGAAATAAGGGAAGTAACAAAAAAGATAATAATGAAATAAAAAAAATGTTTTTCTTTTAATTCCGCATTTTATAGCGTCTCTTTGTGTTCTTAGATTTCTAGGCGCGTTTGGTCACCCTACACGAGCCACAACCAAACATTTCGCGGGAGTGCCTTGCGAGGCTGCGGCACATGCGCGGTTTTCTAACTGTACTGCCATTGGCTGCGCGGCTCGCTCGGCTCGCGGGATTGCCTTGCGAGGCTGCGGCGCATGCGCGGTTTTCTAACTGTACTGCCATTGGCTGCGCGGCTCGCTCGGCTCGCGGGATTGCCTTGCGAGGCTGCGCGCGCATGCGCTCGGTTTTCTAACTGTACTGCCATTGGCTGCGCGACTTGCGCGAGTGTTCGGGCCCAGTGTTGCCAAACTACTCGAACAAAATACGGTGAAATACGATGTTAGTAGGTTCAAATTACGATTCCGCCATACAAAATATCCAAAAATTTAAAAATACTGTGTTTCGAAAGCGCTGATACCAAAATTACGGTGTTTCTGTGAAATTGCTCAAAATTCAATACAGTAGACGACACTCAACAACACGTAAAAACGGTACATCTACCGTAATAACGGTGTAGTTGGCACCCTGGGTTCGACGCACTGGCATGCGTCATGTATCGGTAAGGTGACCAAAATTTTTAATTAGAGTTAAGAAAAGTTGAAAAAAAAAGTCCAAAAAAGAATGCTTTTTTATTTCATAAAGTGAATGTACTGCTACTCTAGAATGATGTCACAAAATTTCGCTAGGGGTCCAAAAGTAACCCTGTATACGGTAGAATTGAGAAACCTCCTCCTTTTTTTGAAGTCGTTTAAAAAATTCGAAAAAGTTAAAAAATAATGGGATCTCCATACAAAAACGTGTTTTTTTTTAAACATGACGAAACTAGCGCCATGTAGTATGATGGTTCGAAACCCTATGTGTGCGGTTCTGACTCGCACTTGGCCGGTTTTTTGTGCACTTCCGGAACATGAAAGGTTTTCCGGAGAAAAATACGATATTTTTTTTTCTCATATTAAAGTTTGTAGGTACGTAAAAGTTTTCATGTTTTTCGAAAATTATTTAATCCGCTTAATTTCTGCACTCTCCACCAATCTGAAGTAGCCGTAAGGTCACCAAATTAAATTTCCCCTTGAACCCTCCTAGATTTTCATGGTGGAGTTACGGAAATATACCAACTAAATTATAACGGAGTTATAAATTCTGCCGTAAAGCGGTTAATATACCTTTTCAGTAATTACAAAACCCCTCTCGTGGTGTTAAGGGGCATTTATTTAAACGGTTAGTAAGGTAAATAAAAGTCAACAACTGATTTTGACACGATGTTTGTAAGATTTCAATTGGATGTGGTTAATTTTACAAACACTTTTTAAAATGAAAATTGCATTATGTTATACAAAATATAACAAAACTAGTGTTCGATTTACGTCTCCGGGACAAAAAAGGCTCATCAAAGCGCAAGCAGTAACACCGCGTAAATTTAATCTACTACAAATGTCCCTAACAGTCTCTGCTACCAGCCTAGAACCAGAAGGGAAGGGGGTTGACAAATCAATACAGGGCACCCATCCTAACTGCTCCGACAGGTACTTAAAACTAAATTCGTACTATGTCCAATGTCTCAACCTAAAGAACAAACATTTTCATACTTGGATCAAATGAAACTCGGGCATTATAGGAAGACTAATACCAATAGGTAAATAATATACGAGTAAACAAACTTTCTAAGCTAAGCAAACTGTCTCTCCGTGTCCCTCCATCCAGCAATGTAAGGAGACAGCCCGCGCAACTACAAATAACAGGCAAAACAGTTACTTCTATCGAGCAAGCAGTAACTTCAACAGACTAGCAGCTAACAACAATAATATTAAGATTGATCTATTTAACAACAGTGTCGCGGTGGTGAGAAGGTTGTTAGTTAGTGTTTTTCTTGGATGAGTGAGTGCCTACCCTAAGCACTACTATAGTAAGTTATTTCTTATTTACCTATTTTTCCCCTTTCATTTTTTTTGGTGCAATAATCTAATTTAAGTTAGCTAAGTACCTACTAATTATATATTTTTTTAATGTATGTAACATTCAATATACGTCGTTTCCCAAAGTGTTGACTTAGTTCATCTCAGTAAAATATTACTATACTAGCTTTTGCCCGTGGCTTCGCCCGCGTGGACATCGATTTTGTGAATGACTTAGAGGGTGCGCGGTGCGCGAGCCGCAAGCGGCTCGCAAGCGTGGATATACATTTTCTCCACATCCCTCGGGAACTATGTCAGGATATGCTTTATAAATCGTGTCATTTCCCACCCCCTCAACCATCTCGGTGCAAAAAATCACACAATCCATTGTTCCGTTGCGATGTTAATACACCAAAAAAGAGTATATTTTCAGTTCCCTTGGGAATTGCATCGGGATATGCTATTTTCATGCAATAAAAAGTAGCCTATGTCCTTCCTTGTGACACAGACTACCTGCATGCCAAATTTCATTAAGATTGGTCAAGGCGTTGAAGCGTGAAAATGTAACAAACAAACAAACACATCTTCACATTTATAATATTAGAAAGGATTATGTTTTCTGACTGCGAAAACCTATTATTACTCACCTTGTGTTATATGAAGAAATTTTTCTATACTGTCTTATCTCAAGACAGATAGTTTTCCTTAAATATATAAATAAATAAATGGGCCCGATGCCTCAATTATTTGGTCAAATGCAGAATGCCCATGTAACGATTACTCGTGGTAAAAAATGCCTACACGCGTCGAAGGGTTAAAATTTACAAACAACTACACAGTAAGATAATATAAATAAATTATAACTAGTCACTTACCGATGGCAGTTCCGATCGGCCTTGTAGACTCCTGATGTCCAGCTGGCAAGAAGTGGTAGTTATGAGCGCCTAACTAAATGTTTAGTTTTGTATGACAAGAGTGTGTATCGAGTATTGCTTACGATACCCCAGCTCCGTTGTAGGCTTTGTTCATTCTGTACTCGCATATGGCCTCTTGTTGTGGGGCAACAGTACTGATTCTCCTAGGGTTTTCATAGCGCAGAAAAAGTGCGTTAGGGCTATGTGCGGAGTAGAACCAGATGAGCCATGCAGACCTCTTTTTAAAAAGTTGGGCATATTATCACTTCCATCTATGTACATATATACCATAGGTAATTTTGTTAAATCAAACAATCATTTATTTCTTAAAGCAGGAGACATTCATTCCCGTAATATTAGAAATCCAGATCGATTGGTTTATGAAGTGAGACCTTTGACCACAATTTACCAAAAAAATTGTCATGCTATGTGTGTCAAAGTATATAATGCGCTTACAAGTGAAATAAAAATCTTACCACAACCACGTTTTCGTAAAAACCTCAAAAAATGGCTTAAGGAAAAAATATTCTATTCAATCAAAGAATTACTTGAACCAAACACTTGATTATTCTGTTGATGTCAAATCATGATAAGAAAACGATTTTCATTTTCATTTTGTTTTTTTTTACATGAATGCCATAATTTATATTTACTTTATTTTTTATTTTTGTATGTCGTACTAATGACTAAATGTGCTGAACCTGACTATGTTTGTAAGATCTATTGTATTTACCACATTTACTGCAGTAAAATATCTTTATCTTTATCTTTATCTAGGATGTCCGATGCCTTCCGCTGCGTTCTTCCATACTTTCGGCCGACCGTTCTCCGAGACTTACCCAACGAAAGTCAAGCTCGTAGGTATATTATACAATAACAAAAGTTCTTAACCTCAAATAAGGTCACGCTCCAACGTATACAGATTGTTCAACTAATTTGGTATCCGTTCATATCTATTGGTTTACACTAAAACACAAACCTAACCTGATGGGTATACCTATTTTTCGCTTCCGTAAGTAGCGTTTATCCGTGCGAGGACCAAACTCTTTATCGCATCGCATACAAGTACCTCCTTTGGTAGGTACAAATGTTAAAATTTAACGCTATCTCGTACCGCTGCAGCCATGCTGTTCGAGCCGTTGGCCTACATGGCTATTATCCGTTCCGGCTGGCAGTTTACTTCGTTAGCAAAACATGCGGTATCCGAACGCGCACAGCCCAAAAAATAATACCGTGGCGGCCTTGCCGAGCTAAATTATCAAATCTCGCGACACTCGCTTATCCATACAAATTTCCGCGGTCCTGTTTCCACGCGGTTGGGCCAGCGCCCGTCTTTCGTCCAAAAGTTTTTTTTTTAATTTATTTTGTTCTCGTCATACTTACTAATTGATCATCTGATTGACCTATTCTGAATAGAGAATTCGTATTTTTTTTAAGATAAGACTATGTAATAAAATGTAAAAAAATGTTCAGTAAAATGAGTAGGTACTTACAGAATCCCAAGTTAACGGGTCCTACTCCAATTATGTTACATCCTGTTTACAGAAAATTCAAACGTGTATTTTGTCATGAAACCTCCAATATCATTATTATACCTCCTGGTAAATCATCAGGGTATCTTGGTCTCTCTTCTCGGCAGTGATGGACGATCCGAGCATTTGTCTATGGATTGTGACGTCACACGGATCGCACCGGTCCCCCATAAAGGATGCGGGAGACGAATCACATTGGAGATAACGGTCGATGAAGGCGTTTATTTAAGTAGATAGAAGAAAAGTTGGGGCTGAATGGTTTTTGTTCTGATCGTGAATGGTTTTCAATACATTGAAGAGTTATATTGCTATTAGTAAAAAGACAGCTGATTAAACAATGTTTTTTTTTTATTCACAATTAGTAAGCCCTTGGCATCATCTCACCTGATGGTAAGTGACGATGATGCTGAATCTATCAGGCTCTTAGATAAGGAAATCAAGGCAAAAACATGAAAGGTGATAATTGAAAACTCTAAACATGTTAAAAAACTGACTTCCATCGCAACAATTTAGAACAATTTTGCATTATTATTTTTGGTTTTGTTAATCCTTACTAATATTATAAACGCGAAAGTTTGTCACTCTTTCACGCTACAACAGATAAACGGATCTGGATGAAATTTGTTAGGTAGATAGATTAGGACCTGAACTAACATAAGGCAACTTTTTTTTATTCACAATTGGCTAGCCTTTGGCATCATCTCACCTGGTGGTAAGTGATGATGATACCGAAGATAGAAGCTGGCATACAAGATACCCCAACGAAATGGGGACGAATTTTACTTGCGGCTAGCGCACTGCGCATTCTCGAAGACAGTCATATAAACTGTGTTCACGCAAGCGAAGCCGCTGGAAAAAGCTAGTTTTTTAAATAAATTACTACACGTATTTTAATAAAAATTATATGGAAACAACTCGGCAGCATGCCCTACTAAAAAAAAAACATGAAAATCGGTTTATAATCTGCAAATTTAAGATATCGCGTAACAAACATACAAAAAAAAACATAAAGTCGAATTGAGAACCTCCTCCTTTTTTGAAGTCGGTTGAAAAATAGAAAAAAAAACTTTTTTTATCCATAATTGGTAAGCCTTTGACATCATCTCCCCTAATGGTAAATGATGATGATGCCGACGATAGAAGCGAGCTTACCGAGATTCCCCAATGCACGAAGAAACTGGCTATCTTATCTTCAAGCCGGAACACATCAATGCTGTTAATATTGATGCTTGGTGGCAACCCTTCTAGCCAGGCGGGCTAACCCATTTTTTTAACCCATTTTAATTAAATAATGCTGCATAACATATAGTATGGACACTCCCTGCCGCTCTCTAGATTGCGACCTCACCCCCTCGTCACCCAGATTTATACAGATTGTTTACAGTTTGGTTGTTGCACGTATAGGATTTCGCCGCCATTATGTTTGTTCCGTCATTCCTTTTTTGAAATGTCATTTCTGGCCTGTTGTATGAAGTGTCCAGGGTGTGCCTGTCCCAAATCCGCAGTCTGAGAAGTAAGTATTTAGTAATCTGTGGTCTGAGTCCATCAGTACATTAATAATAATTATCCCACTGTTTTACCTTTGTCAATCGGTAGAAACCTCGGGCTCCACCTGACGGGTGGTCCGCAAAATCTCAAGGGGTTTACCCTAAGGGTTTAACGTAACCTTGTACTGGTGACCAATCTTTGAATTCGTGCTGTAGGAATTCCCGAATCAGAGAGTTCTGTCAATGTCGGAATTTATTAAGGAGACCATTCAAGTCCCATACATTTTCGTACCAAAAGTTGAAAGTGCCGGCCAAACAAAACAAAGTTAATATTTTGATAGTACATAATATTATTCTGAATATTTAATACTATGACGGCTTACCTGTAGAACCAATACTAGAGTTGTTATTTAAGTTTGAAAATGTGGATTACCTTTATTTTGATTTAAAATATTATACTTTGCCAACTTACTTCAATTGACAGTTTCGATAAAAACATTATTTTGAATGTTTGTACTATGACAGCTGAATGAATGGAAAGACCTTTTACATGATTTCGTCAAAAAAAGCAGAGGGCGGGATTTATTGCGTCTTCTACAAAAAGTTGTGAGTGAATAATCTACGCTAATGTGGAATCTAAGCAATATATAAACAACGCAGAATAGCACCGCTGCAATCAGTGTGTGTTCCAGATTCGGAATAGAAAATTGTTGTTTGTGCTCGCCACCATTAACAGTGGTCTTACTTGAGAATATGGGTGAACAGTTGTGCACGTCACGTCGCGAACCTATTGGTAATCGGAGGAGTTACAGTTGGGTGTCTCGAGAAGAAGAGTATATTGAAATAGCACAGATAGTTATTGAAGATTTGCTGAATCGAGAGGTAAGAATCATCAAATTTTGAAAAAAATATACTAAACCAAATGTTGACTCACTTTAATATCAATAAATTGCTCCATAACGTGCAGTTTGGCTTAACAAAAGGGCGTTCAACAACGGATGCGGGAGTTAAACTAATTAAAAACATGTATGATGCTTCTGAGAAAACCCAAAATGCGATAGGGATCTTTTGCGACTTGTCAAGGCATTCGATTGTGTGGAACATAAAACTCTGCTTGTAAAATTGGACCATAACGGTGTTAAAAATAAGGCTCTATATCTTTTAGTATCGTATGTAATTAATAGGATACAAAAAGTACAAATAAATAATACGAAATCAATGGATTCTCGGGTTAAGATGAGTGTGCCTCAAGGTTCTATTTTAGGACCTTTCCTTTTTTTAGTTTATATTAATGATCTACCATTCATGGTTGAATCACTGTGGAAAGTTGTGTTGTTTGCGGATGATAAATCACTAGTTTTTAAGGTTGACAGAAAAACTGATATATCTGACGAAGTAAACGACACTCTTTCAAAAGTATACAATTGGTTTACTATAAATAACTTAGCCTTAAACGCAAAAAAGACCAAATGTATTAAATTCACATTACCTAATGTTATTGAAATAAACAACAATGTATCCTTAGCTGGTAATATATGAGTATTTGTAAATCAAAGCGTGTTTCTAGGTTTGACTGTTGATTCAAAGCTTCAATGGGGCCCTCATATAGAAACGCTAGCAGGCAGGCTTAGCTCAGCCGCATACGCAGTTTAAAAAATCAGGTACTTACAGATAAAGACACCCCAAGGCTGGTATATTTCAGCTACTTCCATAGTATTATGTCTTATTGGATACTATTGTGGGGACATGCAGCTGATATAAATACCATATTTGTTCTGCAAAAAAGAGCGGTTCGCGCGATTTATGAAATGCGTTCTCGTGAGTAGCTCAGAGATTAGTTCAAAGATATTAATATATTGACTTTCCCCTGTCAGTACATTTATGAAAATATAATGTATGTTCATAAAAATCTGCATCTCTTTTCACTGAATAGTGACAGGCACAGTCGTTATCTTCGGAATAGGAATAAACTTCAAGTAACTTATTCCAGACTTAGCAAAATCAATAAGTCATTTGTGGGTCAATGCACACTCATGTATAACAAATTAACTGTTGATGTCTTAAGTTTGTCAGAAAAACAATTTAAAAATTGTATCAAAAGAACTCTTTGAAAAAAGGTTATTATAAGACATCCGGATATTTAAATGACAAAAATGTATGGGTAGACAGTGTTTCTTCTATCAACGCTACTAATCCTGTTAAATAGTAATAAAATTAAGATCAAACTAAGAATTGACGTGAAAGCGACAAGACAAGTATAAGTAGTACTTCTTTTAATTAATATTTTTATCTTAACATTGACATGAGTGGTGCACGCTTGCTTAAATGTTCGTGCGGATGGTGGCGCATCGGGAGCCGGGTCGTTCCTTTCCCTCTAATATGGTTGAGAGGAGCGATGGCTGACTCTCGCGTTATACTCGTGACCAGGTACTGTCCGTGTGAACTGGCCACTGGCCTACACTTGTCAAAGGCGTTCATGACATTCAATAATTGTAATGTACCTATAACTTCTCGTGTCATTTTGTTTTCATGTTATAATAACATTATTTGTTTTTTTTATATCACGGATTGGATTTTGACATTTAACTAATGATTGTTTATTTCTTGATTTTTTTACAAATGAAACTATTTAATCACTATTTTATGACTTTCAGAAAGAGTGTAATTTGCACCTATTTTGAATAAATATCTTGAATCTTGAAAATGCAAAATTTCAGCTCCATCGGACCTAAAAGTGGTTATTATTTAGCTTCCAAGATTTTACCCAAACTAAAAAATTTCTTACTAACAATTCAAGCTAATGTAAAGCTTGTAAAAATACCCCGCAAACGATGCAAACTTACTTGACTGAATACTCCGTGATTCAAAGTCAGCACTGCCCGTGACGTCACTCAATGGGCGCGTTTTCGTCCGATCTATTGTTATGTTCTAAATACAAATTCCTCGAATCTCCATTATAATAATATCTATCGAGAAATAATTGAATAATTGAAATTCAATGTACTGAAGTCAAAATTTCGATTCCTTGGAACTACCTTATTCGTTTGTTGTCGGGTCTCTGAAAGGAGCTCACGCTCGTTGATTTAATACCGTTTAGAATTTCTTCAACGTTATTTGTGTTAAGGTAAGTGGAAACGCTGAACACGTTTAAAAAAAAAACTAAAAAAAGTACTACACCTATTTTGATAAAGGGGCTTGAAAATTATTGCCATAGTCCATTTTTATTTTTTGACATAATTGTGTCGCATGATGAAACCTGTATAATTGGATATGGTACGTATAGACAAACAAAAAATGTCATTTAGCTGGTCCTAAAACCTCACATTACGGAGATAACTAGACATTAAATTGCAGAATGACTTGAAATTATTTAATTTTATTTCTCTAAGTCCAATTATTTCCGTAACGTGACGTTTTAGGACATTATTCTAAATGACATTTTATGTTTGACTTAATACTCTCTATTCAAATATACAAGTTTGGTTGTGTGACGTTGTCTTCAAAATTCTATGCCAGTCTCCATAAAAAAAATATACTTGGCAGCATAGCCTATCAAATAAAAAATAATCATAAAAATCGCTTCACAATTAAAAAAATACCTCCTCCTTTTTGGATCTCGGTTGAAAACAGCCTTGATACGGTGGGAAGTGGTCAAATAAACAGAAATAAAAACTCGGGGGCGTTTCCGTCTTAAGTTCCAGAAACGTTCCACGTGGATAGATATTCTATAGTGCCTATCGCCGCAGCCATATTACTCGACTGGCGCTCTCGCCATTAAATACCTACTTGATATCTCGCTGTACTAGCTCAACTCTTTTACCTGGTTGGTTTGGTTGAATCAGTTTTAATTTCGTGGAAATTATTTTACAAGTTGTAATGAAAGTTTTTCGCAAACGACTAAGTAAGTTATATTATTGGACTGAATGTAGAAATTCCAAAGAACTGGGTAAGAATCTAAGTTAACGAACGGAAAATTAGCATTGTTCAGTTTTTATGAACCCCACTTAGGTAATTCGAAAACAGTTTCGAGGAATAGCTTCTGCGATATTTTTCCACTTATCAGATTTCAGATATTACATAAAAAATTGCCAGTTGCAAGAAGTAGGTGCCTGCAATATATTTAAAAACACCGTACGGTTGATGGGTTTTTCCAGAAAGCTCCCAGAGAAGTCAAAAGTTATAGAGAACTTGTTTACGTGCTTGAATAATTTTCTGGGAAATCATCATATCAGCTCATATACGTCCCCACCAAGGGGCTCGAGTCTACCCTGAATTAGGGCGATCGGGCTTTAGTCGACCACGCGGGCCCAGTGCGGGTTGGTCGACTTCACACACAACCTTCCTGTTTCTTCGCAGGCGTGTGCAGGTTTGAGAAATAGTAAAAGATAATCCACAGTTAAAATCTTTAAGCAAATTATTTTTTATTAAAACAGTACAATAACGAACAAAACGATAATAAAATATTTCTGCAAAAGATCTATATATTGTATAAAAATTTTGCTACCGTATGTGAACATTGGCGAGTTTTTTTGCGTAGGTACGCCCGGGAATTTTTATAAAAAAAAACCCCGATCCGCTTGCGGCTCACGCACCGTGCACCCTCAATATTCACGCGGGTGAAGCCACGGCATCAGCTTGTTGGAAGTAAAATAACGTTTTATCAAATATCGCCTCTAAGCCTAAGTGCCCAGAACTTTTTGTTTATGTATGGTGATTATAGCTGACACAGCGTTGTTTAGATGACGTAGCTTTTATGATGTAGAAAATACCGTTTTTTAGGGTTGCGTACGCAAAGGGTAATAACGGGAACCTATTACTGAGAATTCGCTGTCCGTCTGTCGGTCTGTTCGTCTATCACCAGGCTGTATTTTATGAACCGTGATAGCAAAACAGTTGAATTTTTCACAGATGATGTATTGCCGCTAGAATAACAAATACTCAAAATTAGAATGTGAAAAACAAAGGTGGGTTCCATACAAAAAAACGTGTTTGTTTTTGAAACATGAACAAAAATAGCGCCATCTAGTATGATGGTACGGAACCCTACGTGTGCGGTTCTGACTCTCACATGGCCGGTTTTTTCAACCGACTTCAAAAAAGGATGAGGTTGTCAAGTCAACCCGCACATACAATAGTGGTCACATAATTAAGAACACTTCCTAACTATACATCAATTTAAAAGGTTGTATCTTTTGGACCGTCATTGTTATCCGGCTAAAATTATCGTCACTTACCATCAGGTGAGATGTTGTCAAGTGTTTACCAATTGTGAATAAAAAAAAAATTGTGTTAGTCACTTACCATCAGGTGAGATGATGCCAAGGGCTTACCAATTGTGAATTAAAAAAAGAGAATTACCAAAAAATAGAAAAGTTTAAAATGTAAAAATAAGGGGTTTATAGAAGATACGTGTTTTTTAGAGGTTGTTTTTTTATCGTAAAAACGATAATAATACATGCAAGAGCGAGTAATGAAATCGGTCCAAACTGAATGAAGAAAAAACAGATTTTTCTGTCGTTCGCGATAATGTTTTTGTTTAAAATGAAAAGCTATCACTGTTTTGATTATGTAAAGAGGTATGGTGGTACGGTACTCTTGGTATGCGAGGCCTACTCGCACTTGCCTGTTTTTTAAAATACCTATTTACAACCATGCAACCCTTATATTATTTATCTGGTAGCAGAGTCGCAAGATTTATTTTGTCGCAAGATTTTTGACACACAATTACAGAAAGTTTTAAATTGAGTCAATAACGGCGTGAAACTGCAGTAAAAAAGTAAAAAACCGGACAAGTGCTAGTCAGACAGTCCGAGTTGGCTCGGACTCGCGCAAAGTGGGGTTCCGTCATGGTTCCGTAGTCTTTTCTAAAAATAAAGGTTTTTTTTAAAACAAAATTATATTTGCAGTAGGTGTCGCGGAGCGGTGTATACGTCTGTATCTGCACCGCGAATGTCATGCACGCACTTATGATTAAACTCACATGTGACTCGCTGTACTGCAACACAATTCATGTCCTTCACCATCGCAGAGTACACCCGACCACCCGTGCTGCCAGGTGTTCGTCCAACTCCTGTAATTAAACTGGCATGAATATGATAGCGGATCCCAAATCTGTCGTGAGGAGTGGGCTTCTACATTGGGATGGACATGCTGTCCATGGCTAAATTACGGGATGAGGATGCACATGAAATAAGCAATCAGTGTTGCATGAGGCGCCTTTCTATGAGTGTGTGTTTGATGTCAGGTGTGTATACAAATGAATATCACATAATACATGAGCACAGTAGCATGAGTAAGGCAATGGTTAGTCACACGTCAAACAACAGTGCTGAAAGAAATAAATCATTAATAGGTCGGGGGTAAGGAAGGTAAGGGAAGGGGATCACGTTGCCACGTCCCACGTTGGAGGAGCCACTCTCCTCGCCCCCTCGTCCCACCCGCGTCCGGGCTGGCGAGTCATTGGGGACTGTTGCCATGTCCCACGTTGGAGGAGCCATTCTCCTCGTCCCCTCGTCTTCCCCATGCCTGGGCCGCGAGTCGTCAGGGACCGTTGCCATGTCCCACGTTGGAGGAGCCACATCTCCTCGTCCCCTCGTCCCACCCGCGTCCGGGCTGGCGAGTCGTTAGGTAGCGTTCCCCATGTCCCACGTTGGAGGAGAAACACATCCCCATGTCCCTCGTCGGGGGAGAGGTTTAATTTCCCCATTGCCAGGCGACATCTGGCTATCCACGTTCACAGAAGTATCAGCGGGTACCACGCTATTCTCACACGTCGATTGATCCACATCTAGGTAGTCGGCACTCCGGAAAGATCTGCGGCTTCCCGTAACTTACAGATCATACTCGAGTATGTCGTCTTCCGTATCCATAAACAGTCTCAGGTTCATCCAAGGTGATTGGGTTCCTGTCCGTTCCGTGTACTCAACAGAATCTGCAGCGCGCTCGCCACGTCAGCACCACGTCGTCCAATTGTCATCTCTCCACCTAGCTGTGTTAGGAAAGCAATGTGTCAAAGGACACGATGATTATAGGTTATGTGCGAGCTGTGGTGGCGTGTATGATGTGTCGTGGAAATATGGTGCAAGGTCGATGGGGTTTGGTGATTGTGGAGCCTTCAGGCTGATACCGGCACCAGACATTGTGTAAATATCAAGATTACATCGGATATAGTTACATGAGCAAATTAGAAGTAAAGAGAGATTTCGACAAGATATGAAATCAACTATGATACTCAACTTGGGTCCTTTGGCGCAGTAGTAGTAGCAGCTGGCTCGTGTCTCCTTCCTTCCTCGTGGTTGGCTCGAAGAGGTGTTGATCGAAGCACACGCGAAATCGAAATGAAAATGAATTATGAGCCCGGCGCTCCTATATAAAACGAGTGAAATGACTAAGAGGATAAAAAACTCTTTGCTGTTTACCGATTCGTCACAGACTAATCAATTTAAGTTAGGTCATCTTTATGAAGTTCATTCGCGACAAGATGTTAAATCCATCGTGTTCGCGACACTCCCCGCCAAGCAGGAAAGAAAGAAAGATGGTAAAGAAAGGTTAAGGTTATAATCTTTAGAGTAATGTGTTTAAGTCGTGTGTCCATTCTTGAATCTTCTCCATGGCCCTCGTCGCGGCTGCCCTCTTCGTTCGGGGTGGTTCGTCAGCTGGATCCAGTACGTCTCCTTCTTCCCTGTCTGTGATACAATCCAACGCTTCAAGTGTCTAGTGTGAAGGCGTGAAGGTTCCTCCGGTCTCTCAGGAAGGAGGTCAGGGTGAGTAAGTGAAGCGTTAGTTTCTTTATTGTCTGTTATCAAATTCTTGTCAAATTCGTTTAGTTTAATCCTTCTCTTTCTTCTTCTGTTTCAGGTGGTGCGGAAACAGCAGCAGCTTCGAGTGGAGCAGGAGATTCCAGATGTTGGGGTTCCGACTCCCTTGACGGACCTAGGGTTTCTTCACAGTCGTCTGGTATTTCCAACGGATACAGGTGAGCTATAGATCTCGTAAATATTGTTTCTCCTATTTTGACTTGTGCTACTCGTTGAGCTCCGTCTCTTCCTTCTGATATAGCTATTAGTCTTCCTACCTTCCAGTTCTCTCGATTGGTTGAGTTTCCCTTTATCTGAACTATTTGACCTATTCTTGGTGTTAATTTTGAAACAACTCTTGGTGTTTTTGGTGCATGATGTTTTCTTTCTCGTAGACTGGTCAAGTAACGATTCTGGAACATTTCTTTAAACTCTTCTAATAATTTTAAACCTTTCCTCCAATTCTGTATCAAGTTGGCCTTGGTTGTTGTACATGAAGAAGCTAAGTCCTTGGGATTGAGTTCCGTCGTTATGCATTTACCCAGTGTAAGAAAATCTGAAGGCCTCAATATATGTTCAAGTTCGGTAGCTACACAGGTAAGAGGTCTGGTGTTCAATATCGCCTGTATTTCTTTGACTATGGCAAGTAATTGACTGTCGTTCAACAAGTGTTTATATAGTGTCCTTTTCATGCAGTGCTTGACCAATGCGACCATACGTTCGTAGAAGCCTCCATGCTATGGAGCTAATTGCGGGATGAATTTCCAGTTTATCTGGTTCTTAATGCAAAACGGTTTGGACAGTATTTCATGTATAAGTTTAAATTGTTGAGCGTTATCTGATGTTATTAATGTGGGAATTCCTGGGTCAGCTATCATCCTCCTCAAGGCGAGGAGACCTTCTTCTGATGACATGTCCTGGACTATTTCTAAGTGTATGGCTCTGACTGTCAAACATGTGAAAAGAGCAATCCATCTCTTGCTTTGACCGTTTTCTGACTTCACTAGAAGTGGTCCCAGATAATCCAAACCCGTAAAGGTGAATGGTGTGCTGTAGTTTGCTCTTTCCATAGGTAATGCAGGAGTTAGTTATAGACATATGGTCCTCCGCCGTGTTTCACGCAACTTGGGCATCCGTTCAAGATGTTTTAAACATTGTTTTTGTCTTGTGGGATCCAATAGAGTTGGTGAAATCACATTGTTTTTGGTAGGAGTGTAGGATAACTCCTCTCATAAAGCCAATCTACGTTATCGCACTTTCTACTACAACGTATTAATCTATCTACGTCTGTAAATAACTTGTGTCCTGTACCCTTTTCTTTCTGTGGGTAACAGACACTCCCGGCAAAGAAAGAAGGAAAGAAAGTTCCTTTTGTAGGTTAGCTCTTGGGATCTAGTAGCAAAACTGTAGCCCTTTAAAACCAACGTATGTGGCCAATTTTATTTCTATCAGGCTATGTTGCTACGTCCGCTGGGTCTACCTCCATTGGAACGTACCGTAATTGTAATTGTAATTGTAAGGACGGGCTGATTTCCGCAACCAGGCGCCTGAGCGCCCATTTTGCGTGGTTGGCCGGCATCACTGCCAGCCCAGCTCCTCCAGGAAGCCCAGTAGCCCCCGAAGGTTGCCGACGACTTCCGGGAGTATCCTCTGGTCGCCGAGATGCTCGGCCCTGTACGCCGCCACCTCTCTGCAATCCAGGAGGATGTGGGCGGCTGTTTCCTCAGCCGCCATACACGCGCGGCACAGCGGGCTGTCTGTAATCCCCAGGGTAAAAAGATGTTTGTTAAAGTAACCGTGACCGGTAATGGTCGCTGTTACCTTACGGAACTGGAGTCTCCCGAGTTTCAGGAGCTTCCTAGTCAGGCCAGCGTTTGGCGACGGTAGCGCCTGTCTGGCCTGGCGACATGCTTCCAGTCCTGTCCAATATCGGTTATGTTCTGACCTTGTACGCAGCCGTAAGGTGGATCTGAACCAGCCCGAGGGGAGGGGTAAAATAGGTTCCGGTCCCACAGCTACAAGTTCCGACCCTCTCCTGGCCAGTTCGTCGGCTGCGTCGTTTCCACGCGAGTTACTGTGTCCCTTGATCCACTGTAGAGTTACATTGCTGTGGTAACATACCTCTGTTAGTCTTTGGTGACACTCGTGTATTAGCCCCGAAGTGATGACATTACTTTGGAGGGCCAGTAAAACCGCTCGACTGGCTGAAAGGATACGAATGGAGTAGCCCTGTACCCTTCTAGCAGTGATTGCATTAGCAGCCAGAATGATGCCCATACACTCCGCCTGAAAGACTGTGTTGTACGCACCAAGTGGTTTGGATATTTTTATGTTTAGGTCTTCTGAGAAGACCCCGCAGCCGGTCCCAGCTCCAGTTTTGGACCCATCGGTAAAGATCCGAAGGTCCAATAGGTTCTGGCCTTCCCAGGGGTCCTCGTAGAGCTGAATTTTGTATTTCTTGTCAAAGACGAACTGTTTCCGGATTCTATCGTTGACAGCTGCGAACAGCGGTTTTTCCGAGACAATATTGTCCAGAAGTTCGACGTGAGGAATCCCTTCCTTGGTCCAGAGGTTCAGCACCTTTAATCGTACCGCAGCGCTGGCTGCCTCTTGCTGGATGAACAGCTGCAGGGGCGGCACGTTCAGCATCGTCTCCAGGGCTGCTGTTGGTGTTGTTCGCATGCAGCCGGAGACCGCCATGCATGCTGTCCTTTGGAAACATTGAAGTTTACTTACGACAGTCGAAAGTTTGGTGCGTGGCCACCATATCACCGCGCCGTAGCTTACCATAGGGCGGATAACCGCTGTATAGAGCCATAGCATGATTTTTTGGTTAAGGCCCCATTTCTTACCCACCATTCTACGGCACTGCCACAGAGTTATCGTAGCTTTATTTAACTTGCAGTTTAGATGACTGAGGTACTTAACTTCTGGTGAGAGTTGGAGATCTGTGTTGAATAGCTTGGGTAAATTGTAGTTACCCAGGTTCCGCTTGTTGGTGAACAATACTAGTTCTGTTTTCTTGGGGTTCACTGACAGTTCGAACTCAGTGCACCAGCGTTCTACGATGCGTAGCGCGGAGCGAGTGACATCGCAGACTATGTTTGCGAAATTTCCTGATATAAGGATGGTCAGGTCGTCTGCATAGCCTACCGTGAAGTAGTGATGTGTATTAAGCGTGGTAATCAGGTCGTTTACCACCAGGTTCCACAGTAGCGGTGATAGTACACCTCCTTGGGGGCATCCCTTCGCGACTATGGCTGTACGTGCCTTACCTCTGTCCAGCTTGACGACCCGCTGACTAAGCATGTTCCCGATCCACTTTGTCATGGTCGGGTTCACGCCGTGCTTACGGAGCGCCATCTCTATGCTGGAGAGTTCTATTTGGTGTGCTCCTTCCAATCTATGCGGTACCCCAGACTCTTGCAGTTTCTGCTCCACCTTAGAGCGGTAGGCAGCCCGGTCGGTCTTACGGGGGTTCCTGCGAGGAGGTTTTGCCACTGTATTCACCTGGAGATTGAACCGGATCCACCTGTGGTCTGAGCATGAAGCTTCCTCAGTCGCTACGTGCCAGTTGGATACCAGTTGCGTTACTCCGCTGGTTGCTAAAGTAATGTCTATTATGCTCCTGCTCCTTCTCGTGACGAAGGTAGGTACCGAGCCTCTATTTAGAATGTTGAGGTTGGTAGTGAAGAGATAGTCCGCTAGGGCCTTACCTCTCTCGTTGCAGCTTGTCATGCCCCAGAGGGTATGGTGCGCGTTGCTGTCTGCAGCTACGAGCAGCTCCAGTCCATTACCCTCGCAGAATGAGATCAGCCTCTCCAGATCTTGTGGTGGGGGGTCGTCGTCGTCGGGCATGTATGCCGATGCAACGACCATCTCTGGTAGGCTGTCGTTTGTTCCATCCTTGAGCAGTTTGATAGCGCTCAAGTCCCTAGAACAGAACTCCGTTAGCGGTTGTGCGGCCACGTTTTTTGTGATGTATATAGCTGATCTGGGGCCCTCAGGTCCGCTATAGGAGAATAGCTTACCTCCGGTATTGGAGAGCCCGCATATCTTTCCGGCCCTAACCCACGGCTCCTGTATTAAGGCCACCGCAGTTTTGTTGACCTCCAACCACTTGCGTAGCTGAGCCGTTGCGCTTATGTTGTGGTGGAGGTTAGCCTGTAGGACGCTAGAGATGAGGGAAGGGGACGCCATCGTCAGATAGCAGACCCCTCTCCTCATCCGGTCCAATGGCAAGGTTGCCCATCTCCTCGGTGCACTCGTCCCCGCTGTCCGAAAGATCTAAGGTCTCCGGAGAGCTGGGACGAGCGCCCGTAGGAGATGGCCCGGTGTTTACGGGTTCACCGGTGTCTGCAACCTCATCCATGGGCTCTTGCTGGCCGGCTGATGCCGGAGTCACGTTAAACTTCCCCTTAGGCCCTTGAAATTTTACGTAGACCTTGCCCAACATAAATGATAGGCGACGTCCACGTTCGACCAGGGCCCCGACGATGTCGTCTGGAAGGCTGACCACAATTGAATGTGCCATTCGCTTGTGGGTCAACCTTATGAATGCGCCACCGGTGGATCTCGGCCCAAGAGTTTTGGTGGTTGAGCGCGCGCCCAACAACGTCCCGAATCTCGGGCCATTCCCCCGGTAGCAAGATACCCCCCAGCACTTTGCGAGGCACCTCTGATTGCTGTATCACAGCTAGTTTTTCACCCGACGGTAGGGTGAAGTCCTGTACGGCCCCTTTGAGCCACTGGAGCGTGTTTTGGTTGGCGCACCAGAGTTTCAGGACTCCGCCCGTATGAACGGGCCTGCCGTCAAAGTCCGGTCCGCCACCGCCCACGCTAGTGGATGCCTTATCGAGGAGGCGCCTATACAGGGCAGTTTGTAGCAGATCAGCATCCTGCTTGGTCAGGTGTCCTCTTGTCACTGTTGTGACAGCGACAGCCAGATCAGCAGACGCTGCCCCTGCGTAGCTGGTCCATTGTGCCTTACTTGGGGACCCCAACCGCACGCGCTTGTGCCCACCTCGGGGTGATATGGTATCATCGAGACGGACACGTTTAGCTGCGGCGGTCTGGGCCCCTTTGCTGGCACCCTCACCAACCTGAGGTGTTTTCAGGGTCTTAGACCCACCCACTGTGCCACCGCTGACCGCAGACCCGTGAGGGCGCTGTTCAGGAGATGCTTGGCTCCCTGACGCTCGTCCCTCCAGATCAGCAGCCACGGTGTCAGTGGTAGTGCCGCTTTGAGTGGAAGCTGCGGTAGCTGCGGCAAGTTTGTTGCGCAAAGCCCTACGCTTCTTCTGACTTTTGCGCTTGACCTTAGTCCGGTCCCCTTGGGCCCGATCGGGTTTATTTCTTTTCCGGTTTTTGCCGGAAACCAGTGTCCAGCCTTGATCAATGCTGGCGAGCACTGAAGCCGTCCGCGGGTCCTCGATGCCCTCCATGGGGGTCCTCCCGCCGGTCGCAGATTGCTCCGCGCCTGAGTTAGGGGAGACCTGGGGGGCCTGTGACACCTGTGACGTTAGGCTGGGCGGCGGCCTAGGTGGGCCACCAGCCGAGACCCTAGTGATCTCCATCGGACTGACCTGGGCGGTCGCAGATTTCTCTACGCCCGATGCCCTGGGGTCCGTGGCGATCTGGGCCACGGTCAATTGTTTGGGGGGGTGAGTGGCTGGTAGAAGAGGAGTCTTGGGTTTCCCCTTCTTCCTCTTCTTGCCCTCCTTTTTTACTTTCGGCCTGGTAACAGTTGCCTGGTCCCGAGGCTCCTTCCCGGGGTAAACTCCGGACACGGGACGGCCATCGGTTTTCACCTCCGACCCTCCTATGCCCTGGATAGTCCCAGAAAGATTGCCGTTGCCTTCGAGTTTCCCTTCAGGCATCGGCGATAATTGTTTTTGGGGTGTCTTGGATCCTGTTGAAGCCATGGTCCAAAATGTAGTTGATTCACCCTTCCGACTTCCCACCCTCCACGGAGCCCGCACCTTTGGGGATGCCTAATTGCGGCACCAGGATTACCGGAAGGGTATAGGTGTGTTGAGTTGGAGCTCACTGCGCGACATAGGGAGCTCGAGATGTGCAGGCTGGGCGGACTAGAGGATCCACCACCCAGATGTTCCCCGCACACTCGTGCCCCGTCAGCATGGCCGAGTCCATCCCACCTAAGTGGGACCCCCCCACACCTCGCCAGGTGACCCCTGAGGGGGGCCACAGCCCATTCCCCACGTGTTGGCTAGACACGGGGATACCGTTTTGCCTGAATCCTGGGCCAAAGAGGGCGTATTGCCGACCAGGGATAACACACCCTGACCCCTAGTCAGCTCAACCCTCCAGGATCCCATTCCGGCATACGGCGATCAACTGCGCAGGGCTTAGCGCAGGTAGGTGCAGTTTAGTCTGTCAGGCCTCACCTACTAGTCCCAACAGAACCATGCAGAGTTAGCCGTCCCCAGTGAGAGATCCATTCTAAGAACAGATCTATCACTGGACACGTTTCCGGTGGGCGCCGGGCAGAGGAGCGGAGTCAAGCAAGACTGCCCAATACATTAGACTGTCGAGATTGCCCCATGCCACCACTCCTCCACCGCTCGTGGAGGCCTCTGCTTGCCCACCTGGAACGTACCGTATCACAAGTTAATAATTTGCTTCATTTCAGCTATTCTCCTAGCAACTATGTCTCTACAACACGAAAACAATATGACACGAAAGTTACGCACAAAACATCGAATATCACCAATGCCCTTGACAAGAGCAGGCCAGTTCACGAAGACAACGCTCAGTCACAAGTACGATGCGAGAGCCAGTCATCGCTCCCATCAACCATATTAGAGGTCGACTATTAGAGGTTAGTAACTTGTCAGAATTGAACTAATCAATCACGATCAGACTGTCTGTTCATGATATTTGGCGTGATCATTTATAGTAATTTATACACCAGGGAACAATGCACATTGCTTAGAGGCAGGTCAATTTTACAAACAATATTATATAATATTAACCAACATACTAATTAATAAATTACATATAATAGAACATTCATGTTCTCTCGCAATCTATTTGAGAAAAGAAAGATCTCCGAAGGCAAAGTGATTCCTTTGCATGTTTATTCCTATGAGTACCCCCAGAGGTTCTAGACGTGGTATCTTAAAGAAGATCACTGTCTTTGATAGTAACTACTCTGGACTTTCTCATGATAAATCCTCTACCACCGGAAGCCACGGCAAACTCGGCTTCGACATAAGACTTAGTTGAAGCATTTGTAAAACAGTGTAATTGGACTGAGTCACAGTGTGGGCGGTCCATACACTGTCCCGGTACAGATATCTTCGGAGTGTCATCAAGGTCCTTGTGTATTTCCTCTGACGTCTCCTCAATGGACTTCATGAATTCCTTTGAGTTGGAGTATCAACTTATTAAATTCATTGACGTTTCTTGGAACGGTTTCTTAGAGTTATGATATAAGTCTACCGCTTCTTCGAGTATATCAGTGCCTGTGACTAAATTATCCACATAGATGTCGTCTATCACGTCTCTGACACGAGGGTGTTTTGATTTAGATAAGTGATGCTTAATCCTTGCGTTCAGCAGAAAGGGGCTAAAGATTATTCCAAATGGTACTCTGGTAAACCTCATGTGTAGAAGATTATCTTCTGTCGCGGGTTTTCGTATGTCCTTGAGCCACAAGAAACGAGTAACGTCTGTCTCGGTTGACTGTAGAGCAATGTGTAAAATGCTTCCTCAACGTCTGCAGATATTCCAATCCTTCTAGTTCTGAACCTAATAAGAATACTGATGGGATCTTCCGCCATGGAAGGTCTACAATATAAGCATTGATTCAGAACTAGCTCTTTCGTCTTTGCAGAGGCATCGCAAACGATTCCGATTGGTTTACCGGGACTGTTGACTCCATGATGTGGCAAATAATGTATGGGATTTCAATAGAACTACGTAAGTACAGTCACACTTGTTTCGACATTACTTGAATTCTGTCTTCCTGTGAGTATCTATCCTAAATTGGAGTCGACAAGAAAGAAGTTTTCTCTCAATTCCAAATTCCGGGTTGATAGTAAGGAAAAATAGTAATTGTTTCCTAATAGAATGTCTATTTGTTCGTTTAGAGATCCATCATAGACTAGAATGGCATCTCCATTGAGTTTGTCCACTGGAAGTAGTGTATACTACACGAGTATGCGGAACCCTATCTTTATTGGTTCTTGAAGTCAAGTGCAGCTTGATTAGTGGACGTTACATTCAATAGTGGGTATCGGTATCAAAGGTAGAAATGGACAAACAGTTCTCCTTAACTGTGTCTAAATTCAATTCTTCGGTTACTTTCTCAGTAACGTAGAGTAGTAACATACTATGGCTGTGTGTGTTGATGGTAGATTTAGACGTTTAGAAGTTCCGATTGGGGCGTAAGACCTTATGATGTGGTGGTGTGGATGTGCAAGGACAATGGGGCGTAAATGATCTACAATTACTTGCATAATGTCCTGTCTCTAAACATCCATAACAACGCATGCTAATATGAGCCTTTCTTTCACAAAAAATTCTGTAGGTATGATATCGTTCAGGGTAGTGATCTCCCCTGCAGAAATTACATAAAGATTTAGATCTTATCTCCTAGTTCAATTTACGAGAATATGACTCCTATTAATTCTCTTCCGTTGCAACTGGATGTGAAAAGATAGTTGTTCGCCGAGCCTGTAGCGTTGTGAGACGAGCCAGGTAGCTCATGTTGTTGGAAGTACCTTGCCGTCTCTTCTTCCGTTTTATAATCGATAATCCGGTTGATAGAAAGGTTGATGACTGCGATCTTTACTAAAAGGTTGTTTTAAGGATAGGCCGAATTCCCATTATCCTTATACGATTCACAGCGTTTCCATTTCCTTCATGTGATGACGATGCATCACCGGATTTCATGTGAAGTGTTTCATTGGAAAATGTCTTGGGATATTGTGGCGCTCTTCTTTGACTCAAACTACAAATATACAAATACAAATACAAATATTCTTTATTTGCCATTAAACAAGGTACAAAATTGATGTTAGTTTAAAGACCGTAGACTCTCTTGTTTAGCCATTTTATGTTATAGCATGCAAATTTATAACTAGAAACATTAAAAAAAGCAAGAAAAGAATAGATTAACAAACAAACAAACAATTAATTTCACTCCACATATAGAAACTATGTGCTTCTTCTCGGGCAGTGATAATTTTATTCACTTCCTTTCGTATTTCGGTAATGGAGTCACCCTTTAATTTGGTCTATACTTCATAATCAAGTATTCAGGGTACTTTCCATAATAAGAAACCGAAAGTGGTTGTGAGGTGTATCTTCTCCAAAGAACTGAGGACGCGATGGTGTCGTTCTATCTCGCTGAATACTCTACGGTATTTCGACGTTGTTATGTGCAGGAATTACTTTGGTTAGGGCCGAATTAAGAGCGCATGTCACCTGAGTGGGGTTACCATATCCATCCTTTAATATGGTCATTGCAATGTCATAGTTTTTTTGGTGCTTTCTAATCCTTTAACTGTCTTACTGATTGTTTCCTTTAGGGAAGACTTCAGATACAGCAATTTTCCACTTCGGGTAGGTTTATATTCTGTATGTAAGACGAGTACTGTTCCCAAATTCTTACTATTTGAGGATATCTCCATGGAAATCGGGTAATTGAAGCTTAGGTAGCTTACTAGAAAGATAAGGGCTTGATGCGCGCTGGTTTGTAAGAGATAGTGCAATCCTAAATTCCTCAGCTTGAATTTGTATTCCAGTAAATCGAGAGATATTATCCGCAGATGGATTTGTACTTAATTTGAGAAAGGGTGTGTGGTTTTATGAAACCACGGAAAAGTGAAATCACCTTTCACATTACAGACATTTACAGAGCGCGGAACGATCATGGATGCTCTCGTTTAGGAGCTACGGTACAGAGGACGAAACGATCATGGCTGCTCTCGTTCAGGAGCTACGGTACAGAGGACGAAACGATCATGGCTGTTCTCGTTCAGGAGCTACGGTACAGAGGACGAAACGATCATGGCTGCTCTCGTTCAGGAGCTACGGTACAGAGGACGAAACGATCATGGCTGTTCTCGTTCAGGAGCTACGGTACAGAGGACGAAACGATCACACCGGTCGTCACGCAACATACAGATTAAAAAACTTGAGACGATGTAAAGGTTTCACTTCAGAAATAGTTAATTAGGTGTTGAACCGTTCGAGGAATATCTCCAGTTTTTACAGATATTTCTGCCTTTCACAAATCAATCCCTCTAAGTTCTGACACACTCAACAACTCAGAAGCCGTATCGCAGAGAGACTATGTGTTTCAATAGTCTTTCTAGCCTTAATACAAGAATATCCTTCGTTATTTTGTTCTGGAATTATATTAAGTCTCAAGTAGTACTTGGTCATTCCATAAACATAGTATAACTCAACAATAAGATTGTTTCAACAACGAAAGACAATGACACCCATATCCCATAAACTCAACAACGAAGGACAAAGACAAACGAATCTACAATGAAAGGGAATAAAGTCCTTTGCTGCATCAAATTATAATAATTAAGTTTCATGCAAAATACTAAACTTGGTCGGGGCACTGCCGTGCTCCACTAGGAATAATTTTCCTTAACGTTAGAATATCTCATTAATTGTTTAAAGTGTAAAATTAAATTCCATTCAAGTTTAGGTTTTATTTTAGTGTTCCTGCACAATGGATTTATTTATTTAGGTTATATTAACTGGCAGAGGCAAGTGGTTGATCAGGCCCTCGCCCCTACCCGTCAATATTCACTGATTAAATTGATTGTTTAGATGCAATTAGGGCCTCACAGTCATTGCTGAGCAATTATTCTTCAATGCAATTGTAATTTGTTTAAATAATTGAAATTTAAATCATTTATTGCTTTGGAGTAGGTCATCCTTAATCAACAGTAGGTAATTTTATTGAATTTTACTGTAATTTTATATCAATTGTTTTTTGTTTCAGGTCAAGCCGCCTATAATCGACACATTTTATGCTCCAAGCTACTTGAAGTCATAACAAGGCTGAATTGGAAAATTTCTTTTATTTCTCACTTATTCACATTGAATTGAGTCTGACAATGAATTCAAATTAGTCAAATATGGTAGAGATTAGGAATTGTTCATAATAAATAACACATAAGGGATCTCACTGAAGCTTACTATTTGTAAAGTTGTACGGAAGTTATGTTTAAAAACTATCCAATCTTAATTTCAACTCACCAGCAAAGTGAACTGGATTAAATTCTATTCATTTGGTATTCCATTCATTACTTCACTCAAACATGGATAAAATTTTAATTCTGTGGAGGACAAATAAACAAGTCAAACTTCTATGTTTGATTTAGAACTCAGTAAAAATTTTAATTGGAGGTGAGATCATTATTTCATTCAAGTTTATTTTATCGCTTGTAAGGCACCAAAAATAGTTTTGATTTTACCTATTGGACTACAATATTATTGTTCAAGCACCAGGAATCAATGAGGGTTATAAAGCCTTGTAAATAATGAGTTCTAATCAGAATCAAATTGATTAAAGTGATTACTAGAAATTTAGTTCCACTACTCACTAATGGATGGCGCCACCATCCATACATTATCAAATTGAACTTATTAATTTTAAGTAATTTTTTTTTGAAATTCTTTCAAATCAACAATAAATAAATTGTCTAGTAATGGGTATTAATATGTAATGTTGGGTTTACTTTGATTCCAGTTCAAGGGATTCAATCCAAAGGGAAGATATAAATAGGGAACTGAAAGAGTTCAACTGGGTAGAATTAAATCAGGCTTATAAATATTAAAGTAGGTATGTACACAGGTTCTATACACTCTTGTGTAACTAAACGATAAACGCTTTGCAGTTTGAATATGAAGACAAGGCTTCATTTATAAAAGTTTTATAAATAAATGTAATAAAACACCATTACTTTCATTAAATTGATGTTTTCTTATTCTAGATATAAATTGGATATAAAATAAATTTCTTAATCATAAGAGGAAGTATGTATATGCCTTGCAGCTCCTTTGCAGTACCATAGAAAGGTGTTATAGCTGGGTTTGAACCAGACTAGTTCATGTGAGTCCAAATTTGTGTAGCTGGTCTCGAACCAGACTAATATTCTTATCCTTCCTGTGTTTGCTCGGCGATTAATTTACTTAAACTGCTTCGCTTTAGTGGGTTCTATTGGATCCTCGGATCCTCAGCTGTGCCTCCATCATGTCGCGGAGCGGTGTATACGTCTGTATCTGCACCGCGAATGTCATGCACGCACTTATGATTAAACTCACATGTGACTCGCTGTACTGCAACACAATTCATGTCCTTCACCATCGCAGAGTACACCCGACCACCCGTGCTGCCAGGTGTTCGTCCAACTCCTGTAATTAAACTGGCATGAGTATGATAGCGGATCCCATAATCTGTCGTGAGGAGTGGGGTTCTACCTTGGGATGGACATGCCGTCCATGGCTAAATTACGGGATGAGGATGCACATGAAATAAGCAATCAGTGTTGCATGAGGCGCCTTTCTATGAGTGTGTGTTTGATGTCAGGTGTGTATACAAATGAATATCACATAATACATGAGCACAGTAGCATGAGTAAGGCAATGGTTAGTCACACGTCAAACAACAGTGCTGAAAGAAATAAATCATTAATAGGTCGGGGGTAAGGAAGGTAAGGGAAGGGGATCACGTTGCCACGTCCCACGTTGGAGGAGCCACTCTCCTCGCCCCCTCGTCCCACCCGCGTCCGGGCTGGCGAGTCATTGGGGACTGTTGCCATGTCCCACGTTGGAGGAGCCATTCTCCTCGTCCCCTCGTCTTCCCCATGCCTGGGCCGCGAGTCGTCAGGGACCGTTGCCATGTCCCACGTTGGAGGAGCCACATCTCCTCGTCCCCTCGTCCCACCCGCGTCCGGGCTGGCGAGTCGTTGGGGACTGTTGGGGGAGTAGGTAGCGTTCCCCATGTCCCACGTTGGAGGAGAAACACATCCCCATGTCCCTCGTCGGGGGAGAGGTTTAATTTCCCCATTGCCAGGCGACATCTGGCTATCCGTCCCCTCGTCCCACCCGCGTCCGGGCTGGCGAGTCGTTGGGAACTGTTGGGGGAGTAGGTAGCGTTCCCCATGTCCCACGTTGGAGGAGAAACACATCCCCATGTCCCTCATCGGGGGAGAGGTTTAATTTCCCCATTGCCAGGCGACATCTGGCTATCCACGTTCACAGAAGTATCAGCGGGTACTACGGTATTCTCACACGTCGATTGATCCACATCTAGGTAGTCGGCACTCCGGAAAGATCTGCGGCTTCCCGTAACTTACAGATCATACTCGAGTATGTCGTCTTCCGTATCCATAAACAGTCTCAGGTTCATCCAAGGTGATTGGGTTCCTGTCCGTTCCGTGTACTCAACAGGATCTGCAGCGCGCTCGCCACGTCAGCACCACGTCGTTCAATTGTCATCTCTCCACCTAGCTGTGTTAGGAAAGCAATGTGTCAAAGGACACGATGATTATAGGTTATGTGCGAGCTGTGGTGGCGTGTATGATGTGTCGTGGAAATATGGTGCAAGCTCGATGGGGTTTGGTGATTGTGGAGCCTTCAGGCTGATACCGGCACCAGACATTGTGTAAATATCAAGATTACATCGGATATAGTTACATGAGCAAATTAGAAGCAAAGAGAGATTTCGACAAGATATGAAATCAACTATGATACTCAACTTGGGTCCTTTGGCGCAGTAGTAGTAGCAGCTGGCTCGTGTCTCCTTCCTTCCTCGTGGTTGGCTCGAAGAGGTGTTGATCGAAGCACACGCGAAATCGAAATGAAAATGAATTATGAGCCCGGCGCTCCTATATAAAACGAGTGAAATGACTAAGAGGATAAAAAACTCTTTGCTGTTTACCGATTCGTCACAGACTAATCAATTTAAGTTAGGTCATCTTTATGAAGTTCATTCGCGACAAGATGTTAAATCCATCGTGTTCGCGACAGTAGGTATTAGAACATTTTGTATGGAAAATCCATGAACTTTTTTTCAAATCCAACTGCACACCTTAAGTTGGTCGACTATTAATCCTATACTAAGAAATTCTTCTTATCCGTGATAGTTTTCCTTTTAAATTGAATATTTGTCCCACTATTAAAATATTTTTTCAGATTTCCTTCTTAAATAGCGGTTTAGCCGGTGGGACACTTCACTCTTTACAAAAATGAGCATTTTTAAGCAAAATTTTTCACAAACCAAACCCTGAAACTAAAAATTATTTTTGTAAGCCCTCAGTAATTTTGGAAGACCTATTCAATTCAAGGATACCCTACTCGAAAAATCACCCCCCTCTTTATATGTAGGGTGGGTAGCCTTAACAATTTTTTTTTAAGATTTTATTGTACCACTTTCTCGGCGTGACTAATATGTTTACCCATGACAAATTACAGCTTTCTAGTACTAATAGTCTCTGAGTTAAGCCGCGGACAGACGGACGAACATTGCGAAACTTTAAGAGTTTTATGTTGACTTTGAAACCCTTAAAAAAAAGAGCAACGCATACCATTTTCAAATTGAAAAAAAAACTTTGTTCTTAAGGCTTTACAATGTCTAAAACCCAGCAGGTCGATACGTGTTAAAATAATGTCGAACGCAAGTCTATTCATTTTAAGTTCAAATCAATGCGGGCTTCAACGCAGCTGTTACGTTTAAACCAAACGCCCAATTCTCCAATATTTTTATTACATTTCTATACTTTAAAACAAGGTGAAAAAAAAATGTTCAATTAAAATAAAAGGTCTTAAAGTCATCGATATTTGTGGGTCAACATTAACTATTTGTTTTCGAGAAATTTCGCAATTGTTGCCAAAAACAGGATCTACAGTTTATTTTTTTACATCAAATGTGGTAATCTTTTAAAATTGTATTCAATTAAATCGATTTTTATTACTAAAAGTATATTATATATTTTTTCTATAGTGATAGATATACACAGTCTTTCAATAATAATCTTTGAATATTGTCATTTGACCTATCTTAAGGCCTTAATTATTTTTTCAGCAGGAGTTCCTGCAAAAAAAAAATTTTGATGTAATAAATAACTAAAAACATGACGTTTACTATTTTGACACTACAACGATACTAAATACAACAGTACAGAAAAAGTAATATTCTGCAATGTTTACAAAGCACGTTGTAAAACTAATTAAATACAAATAATTCTGGTTACAAAATAATATCGGATTTCGTATCTTTTATCTACCATTGTACAATATTTTTTAAGTGTGACCAAGCATAACTATTTACAGAATAGTCCTATTTCGATAATTCTTTTTTTTTTCAAAATTTAATGCCCCCAGGGTGGAGCCATGTAAAAAAAATAACAAAAACAAAAAAGTATCAGAATTGTACTTGTTGCGTTTATACTGTTTTATATCTATCGAAAGTTTATCAACGTTGCTCGGAAACATGTTACCTAACCAACAATGTAATTAATAATTTAAAACCCGACTGCATAAAACATTACCCCTCTTTATTGGGCAGTCGGGTAATAAAAAATTAAAAAAATTAGTAAAGTACTCTTAACGTATACTGTTGTTGTATTGTATACGTTAAGAGTACTTTACTATTTTTTTTTATTTTTTATTACCCGACTGCCCAATAAAGAGGGGTAATGTTTTATGCAGTCGGGTTTTAAATTATTAATTACATTGTTGGTTAGGTAACATGTTTCCGAGCAACGTTGATAAACTTTCGATAGATATAAAACAGTATAAACGCAACAAGTACAATTCTGATACTTTTTTGTTTTTGTTATTTTTTTTACATGGCTCCGTTGGGGCTGCCCCGCTTCTGCAGTGCCTCAGGGATGTTTGCTGACGCCCGCACTGACGATTTTTATGCGATTATGCGTAAAAAAGTAAACTCCTTGATGGTAAGATTGCGGGGTAGCACCAACGGGATTCTGAAGATGATTGCTGATAGGTGTGAGGGGTCTATCCTGAAACACTGGGTGGGCCTCCTACGAAGTCCGTATGTCTGCATCAGAAACTAACTCTGATCCGTTTAACTCAAAATTGTATTTGCTTCTACTAATATAGGTTAAGTTGTGTTCTTACTAAAAAAAATATGGATCTTTGGTCTGAAAATAAATGATATTATTATTATTAACACCAACTCAGTCCATACTATTCTGCCAACGAAAAACTATTAATAAAATTTCAAACATTGAATGACTATAACAAACGAATCTCACAATTTCCATTTGAAACACATTTTCATACAGCGAGAATAAAGAACAACCAATAAACATAACAGTCCTATTCAATGCAATCACAAAACAGTACGAATACAAATAAAAGACACACACACACACAAACACCTGTCACAGCAACGCTACAACCAAAGGAAGGTCCCCTTTGTGCATTGAACACAATTCCAAGCGGTTAAGTGCAAAATATTTGTTCTGGCATCCTAGACTGGGGAATCCAATGTGGCAAAATACATTGTGGACCTCTGAACGCGACTAAATCTATTGGTTTCGTCTTGCCTGGTTTGATCTGGCATAAGCGTTTTTCACACCTCCCGGCAAATAATAGTGGGGTTTAGTGCTCAATGGGGAAATAGGGCTAGAAAAGTCACTGCGTTGTTGTTTGTTCGTCGCAAGCTTTTGTTTATAGAATTTTTAAAGTATTGAACTGTGCTGTTTTCTTTGCTCTTTAAATTTAGTAGAATATGCGATCGTTTGTCCTTTGCTTTGAGCGAAGCTATTTTATTTTAATAACTAGCTTTTGCCCGCGGCTTCGCCCACGTGGACATAGCTTTTATGACTCTTTTTGAGGGTGAGTGGTGCGCCAGCCGCAATCAGCTCGCAAGCGTGGACATGAGTTTTCTCCAGGTACCTCAGGAACTGTATCGGGCTATTCGGATTAGCAGTCTTTGTCACTTCCCACCCCCTCAACAAATTCTATACAAAAAATCACTTTAATCCGTTGCTCCGTTGCGACGCCACCGACGTGCGCGAGCGTAGAAAACAGTTGTCCCCAGATCCCTCGGGAACTATGTCAGGATATACATATTAGTAAATTATATAATTTTCCACCTCATCTCTGTGCTAAAAATCACACCAATCCATTTTTTCGTTACGATTTTAAATAAAACGAACAAAGAGTATTGTTTTAGTTTCCTTAGGAACTGCATCGGGCTATGATGATTTCCACAGATAAAAGGTTGACTATTTCATTCCCAGTGATACAGGCTACCTGCATGCCAAATTTCATTAAGATTGGTAGAGGTGTTGAAGTGTGAATAGGTAACAAACAAACAAACACATTTTCACATTTATAATATTAAGTAAGGATTTCTAAATCTTAAATAAAATATAGAGCGTCGGTGGCAAAACGGTTAGGGCCACTACCTCCTGTCCGGAAGGCCGTGGTTCGAATCCTGCCACTTACCAATATCTATACGAATATCGATTTCATAGTGGTATGTACGTTTATCCGACGCTCTTACGGTGAGAAAAACATCGCGAGGAAACCTGCACACGCCTGCGAAGAAATTCGAAGCTTATGTGTGAAGTCAATCAACCCGCAATGGGCCCGCGTCATCGTCTAAGGCCAGATCGCCCTAACTCAGGGCAGGTCGAGCCCCTTGGTGGGGACGTATATAAACTGATATGATGAATAACACATATACCTATATTATCAAAAAACTAATTCAAATCATTATAGGTATCAATCTAGTAATAAAATTTCCTAACAATATTAATATGGGTCAAATCCTCGAGTCGTATCAGCTCCAAAGGAGCCCAAGACGCACTTCTCGTTGCCGCGCTGGATGGCAATAGACAACCTTAGCAGCAGGTAGGACCTCACGTCACATCTCCTCTCGCCAAGGCGAAGGCCAATCTCCTTTGTGAAGGCAAAGGCCTCTGAGGGTTCAGCAGCCGGTTGTCTCACAGACCAGCGGCATAAAGCAGTAATTTGCCTCCAAGACCGAGTACTTATTTTGCTTCTTTCTCACCGCAAATTGAGCAGAAGTACCGTACGGGTGAGGAGTGAGGCAGAAAAAGTGGCTTCCCAAAGCAGACGCGTTCCTCTCTGCCATAGCACCTGTTTGAACCATTCGGCCTTTTGCCATCAGATCGACTAAAGCCAGGCCGGCGGCTGCATCAAAGATGGAATATTCCATTCTGTCTGGAATCAATTCCATCTGGCCGAGACCAGTGCCCTCCGAGTGAGTTCATTAAGAGCCATTACGCACTGTCGACTAGTCGCCGGCGACTCAGTCTCTCGGCGACCGAAACGTAGGCAACTAGGGCCGGAGACCAAGCCGAGCGACAGTATTCCAAGTACAGTCGTGCAGGTAGTCGCCTGTGCGTCGCCACTACGCGGCGAGTCGCCGAGTCGCCTGCGCAACCGGCGACCGAGTGCGTAAACACTAATTTAAACTAAAGAAAGTCACAGTTGCCGGCGACTGAGTCGCCGGCGACCAGTCGACAGTGCGTAATGGCTCTAAGGAATTGGTGACGTGGGAATCTTCACAAACACGCCTGCAACTCAGTGAGTGATGGCCAATTGCCTCAGCCGTGGACCCGCAAATACATTGATGAGGTTCACAGATATTGATATTGCAGGCGGAGAGCAACTGCCACACGCAAATAGTCGCCGTCAGTAGAGTTTCCATATCTGTGCCTCCTGTTAAAAGATGCTAAACTCGATTTATGTGTTTTTATTTTTTTACACGATTGGAATCTGTAAAAAAATACCTCTCTGTTCGTCTATGAAACACATCGCTATCGTACCATAGTTCCAGAGTTTAAAGTAGCGTATGCTGAAAAATACATAAAAGAAATCCACTCAAAAGTATGAAATAATATTTTAATGTTTTAATACAACTTAAGCGCGTTTTATTATCCCTGCAGTGCCATCTATTGACATTCTGCTACTATGATTATAATGTATGGTGTGTAGCTAATATATAGAAAAAAGTACTCTAGTGATATTATTGTAAGTATCAATAGATAATTTCCCACGGGACCTCTTTAGTTTTCCGGGATAAAGAATACCCGACTATACAATGATGGTCAAAAACACCCCATCCCAATGTAAAGGTTTCATATTGTTACGTTGAGTCATTCTAAAGATACAATTTTTTGCATTCCTGTAGGAACCCTAATTTTTTTGGGATTCACAATGTCCCAGTTTTAATTTGCGATAAGGGTATCAACGTGTAAAATTTGATTGTAATAGGTCAAGCCACACTTGCGTGGTGAGCCAGTCTGAAAAATGAAAATGAAAATGAAAAAAGTTTATTGCGGTATCTCATTGTGAAAAATAATACATGTTGCAGGAGACTTCTTTTAAGTATAAGAATACTTGTGCCAGAAGAATCCGCGCTTCCATAACTAATAAACAACACAGAGATACAGTATAAAAAATTAAAATAATTTAAAACAACAATACTTTACAAAATATATGCGCTACGTATTATTAAGCACGCGCGCGAAGTATTTATGTGTGCATGTGATTGAGTGAATTTGTGTGTGTGTGTGTGTGTGTGTTGTGCGTGTGGAGAGAGTGTATGTGCGTGGAGTGGTGTGTGTGTGTGTGTGTTATGCGTGTGGGTTGTGCGTGTGGGTTTTTGTATGTATGTGCAATTATATTATGTTTGTATGTACAATGTATGTTTAAGAAGTGTATGTTCGTATATCTTAGGCTGTGTGTTTTAAAAGACTCTCTACTTCTTCATAATGAAGAGTATTGAGCCATTTAACTATAGTATCTTTACTATTAATGAATACTTTTTATTTTTCCACGGGAACTCTTGAATTTTCTGGGATAAAAAGTATCCTATATGTTAACCCGGGCTATAAGGAACCACCATACAAAATTTCATCAAAATCGGCCCGGTAGTTTTTGCGTGATTGTCGAACATACAGACAGACAGACAGACAGACAGACAAAAATTCCAAAAGTTGTTGTTTTGGCCTCTGTATCGTTAGTAATGTCCACCACAGTTATTATTTTCCAAAAATATTTCATGTACAGACAGACACGGCCCCGTTACAGTTTTATTATATTATAGATTTTCTTAAAACAAGCGTGGAAACATTTTCATTACTTAAAAAAATGTCATTTAGGTTTGTACGCAGCTAAGTTGAATGAAATGGTGATTCTTTTGAATTTCGAATAAAACAGCGTCCATTCAACTTGAACGAAAATTGTATTTTTTTAAGATAAAAGCAAAAAGCAGGTAAAGCAAATTCGAAGGCTTGTTTTTTGTTATTAAAAAAGGCGAAAACTTCTCAATTTTCCTAAATGTTTGATCTTCTAAATGTTTGATCATTTAATGTAACCTAAAAAATAAAATAAATAATAAAATAAAAAAATGAGGGGACACAAAAGTTCGTCTCGATTCATGCAAAAAGAAGTTTTTATATATTTTTACTACTTATGTACTCCTTTCTCATCTATGCCAGTGACGTAAAAAAATTCCAATAGCGTTATTCCTATCTTATTTAATATTTAGTTACAGTGTAAAATCTGTAAAACGTCACTCGATATAACGATTCATTCTTTGAAACGTCAAAATTTTCTGGCTCCAGTTGGTTTACTTTGACGCTAATTTCTCTGTGTATAACGAAACCTCTCAATAAGGTCACAAAAAATACACTTTATTTAGAAACAATACCAATGTACGCTGTGTGTGACTGTGTATTCGATTCTAGTCTGACTATGATTTCTTTTATAAATTGAAATGTTCTTAAAACTTTTGTAAGTTTTTCTACCAAAGAGTACGGTAATAGGTGTCTACTAGCACGCCAGTATTAAAAGTCATGTATGCTACTAGTATCATATTGTTTTGTGTAGTATGTGGACGTTATAGGTAGCGCCATCTAGTGATGCTTCGTATAATTACTGATAAAATGCGCATTGATCTGCTCGAATTAAAATCTTCAGTAAAACGTTTCTTTACCTATCTATGATTTAAATGAGATTTTTCCACGTCCCTGTGATACACGTAACTTTTCATTTGTATTTTTTTAATATACTTGATTTTTTTTAGATAATATTATACAGGTGTAACAAAATTGGTGTGGGACTGGTTAACTGGGGGTTCTACTTATCATACTGAACAGCTTTCCCTAAGAAAGCCCTACAGGTTCATTGAATGTTCAAAAAAAAGTTGTCTCTTCATACAAAAATGCACAAAATGGGTTATTCAGCTGATAGATTTGTAAGAAGAGTTTTTCTTTGTGACTTCAGCAATGTCATAGAACAAAAGTTGTGCAGTATGATAAGTAGAAGCCCCAGTTAACGGGACCTACACCAATTTTGTCACGCCCTGTATAAGGAGAGAAATGGTACTTAATTGCATGTATGGTATTAATAACATTTGCATTGCATGTCTTTAAAACCGTTCTCGGACTGCGATTGCCTTCATTTCACTCGACAATAATGTACTATTTCACATTCCTATACAATGTTAGGAGCCAACCGCCTCAGTGGCATAATGGTTAGTCAATTCGCTTCACCCCAGGAGGTCGCGGGTTCGATTTCCGGTGCGGTTAACTTTTAAGACTCGGTTTGGTTGGTAGTAGAGCATTTTCTAAGCCTGCCTGGCTAGCTACCACCATCTTATCTAAGTCTTGCCGCCAAACATCAGTGTTAATAACATCGATGTGTTCCGGCTTGAAGATAAGATAGCCAGTTCTCCATTGCGTTGGGGTATCTTGGTAAGTCCGCTTCCATCTTCGGCATCATCGTCACTTACCATCAGGTGAGATAATTCTAAGGGCTTACCAATTGTGAATAAAGATGGCAGATTTGTTTGCTTTACGAGGTGAACGGTAGGTATTCAAGTAAAAATAATGCAGTGATTTTGTGATTTTTTGCATTCTTATATATATTTTAGAAATATTATAATTTTAAAAATCAAAATGACACTAACATTTCTATTTTTTACTTAATTGTTATCAAATAGACTTCTTTCTTACTTATCGTGTAGCACAATTAACCGTGCTATCCAAGGGATAAAACGGTGGTTGCCTGGTGTTGGTGTATTTAAGATTTATACCTACAAACCCGACCTTTATACACATCGGGAATCAGATGTGCAGGTTTCCTCACGATGTTTTTCCTTCACCGTTATAACAATCGGTAATATTTGTACGTAAGTTTCGAAACACTTATTGGTACATTTTGGCTGTCCAGATTTGAACCCGGGACGTCAGCTTAATAGGACCGAGTCGTTACCGATAAAGCTACCGAAGCTTTTTGACTATAGAGAGATTTATAGGCAGATTACCCCTCAAAAGAATGTCAGGTAATTTCTACGAAGCAATTATGAAGGGAAAATGCCTACGTAATTATTTTCCATTTAACTAACAGAGCATTATGGGAAAGATGGTTGAATAACTTTTTCTCCCAACAATTAAAAATCTGAAAAGGTACCTGTGTACGTGGTAGGATTCATTTTTATTTTGTAAGAAGAAGTAATATCAATGGCGAGTAAAGAATTTCAATATTTTACGATAAATGACGAAAGTGAACAGTTGGTTTGATTTTAGGACTAAAGAAAAACCTCAAGGTTATATCGAAGTATATGTTGTAGCCATTAGCCATATCGTATAATTGATCACTAAGCATGTATTTGTATTTCATGAAATGATTGATCAGATCATCTAATGGTCGATCCAGACCAGATCGATTCATAATCAGCGTTCGACGACATGTACATCTCATATCTTGAGAATCAGCAATTACATAAAATGGTCTGACCAGATCAATTCATTATCAGCGTTCGACGATATGAACAGCTCATATCTTGAGAATCGCCCTTTTTATAAAATGGTTGGCAAGATTATGAAATGGTCTTACCAGATCAATTCATAATCAGCGTTCGACGATATGAACAGCTCATATCTTGAGAATCGGCCTTTTTACAAAATGGTTGGCCAGATCATGAAATGGTCTTACCAGATCAATTCATAATCAGCTTTCGACGATATGAACAGCTCATATCTTGGGGATCGACAATTTTAAAAAATGGTTGGCCAGATCATGAAATGGTCTGACCAGATCATTTCATAATTAACGTTCGACGATATGAACAGCTCATATGTTGAGAATCGGCCTTTTTATAAAATGGTTGGCCAGATCATGAAACGGTCTTACCAGATCAATTCATAATCAGCGTTCGACGATATGAACAGCTCATATCTTGAGAATCGGCCTTTTTATAAAATGATTGGCAAGATTATGAAATTGTCTTACCAGATCAATTCATTATCAGCGTTCGACGATATGAACAGCTCATATCTTGAGAATCGCCCTTTTTATAAAATGGTTGGCAAGATTATGAAATGGTCTTACCAGATCAATTCATAATCAGCGTTCGACGATATGAATAGCTCATATCTTGAGAATCGGCCATTTCATAAAATGGTTGGCCTGATCATGAAATGGTCTGACCAGATCATTTTATAATTAGCGTTCGACGATATGAACAACTCATATCTTGAGAATCGGCCTTTTTATAAAATGGTTGGCCAGATCATGAAACGGTCTTACCAGATCAATTCATAATCAGCGTTCGACGATATGAACAGCTCATATCTTGAGAATCGGCCTTTTTATAAAATGGTTGGCAATATTATGAAATGGTCTTACCAGATCAATTCATAATCAGCGTTCGACGATATGAATAGCTCATATCTTGAGAATATAAATAACTAATAGAGGGTATTTGACAGTGTTTAAAATAAATTAATGTCAAATATAAAGAAATTACATCATTAAATTAAAATAATAATTAAATAACATGTCAAAAGTCAAATAAAAACTAACAAATCAGTCAATAAATAACCCGCCCCTTAACCGAACCCGGCGCAAAGGTGCCCATTACACCAGCTGCGTTACCCCGCTGAATGGCAATGGCCAACCTTTGCACCAGGAACGAACCGGAGCGGGAGTCGCCGCTAATATCTTTGATCATTCTCCCCAAATCAACAACGAACTGCTTCGCATCTGTCCCCCAACTGCCCATAGTCTCCACGGCAAAAGGTATAAAAAAGTAGTGAGGGGCTAACGCAGCGTACTTTTGCCTCTTCTTCTTGAGAATTGGCCTTTTTATAAAATGGTTGGCCAGATCATGAAATGGTCTGACCAGATCATTTAATAATTAGCGTTCGACGATATGAACAGCTCATATCTTGAGAATCGGCCTTTTTATAAAATGGTTGGCCATATCATGAAGTGTTCTTACCAGATCAATTCATAATCAGCGTTCGACGATATGAACAGCTCATATCTTGAGAATCGGCCTTTTTATAAAATGGTCGGCCAGATCATGAAATGGTCTTACCAGATCATTTCATAATTAGCGTTCGACGATATGTACAGCTCATATGTTGAGAATCGGCCATTTCATCAAATGGTTGACCTGATCATGAAATGGTCTGACCAGATCAATTCATATTCAGCGTTATAATATCGTCGATGATATGACCAGCTTTTAGATTGAGAATCGGCTATTTCATAAAATGGTTGGCCAGATCATGAAATGGCCAGGCATACCATGTGAAACACGTAGTAAATAGTCTTCATTCTCTGTTGAAACGAACTTAAACATTCAAGCGTTCTACCACCCATTTTTGGAGAAGAAAAAGGGGGACCGTGGGGGGTCTTGGTCCCACATCCTGGAAATTAATTTTGGGTCTACTAATGCTAGTTCTGAATTCTCAGCAATCCCGGAAAATATTACACAATCCCGCACTTAATTTTATATTTTACACGATTAGAACAGTACCTATATATAATTTATGTAATGAAATTTATAAAAATCTAATAAACCACTTTAAACTCAAAAATCTAGATCCAATCTCCTTGTAAAACACTCACAAAATGCATATTATGCATGCTACGAGAATGAAAAAAAAACGCTGTCAACACGCCAACACTGTACTGCACAGTGGGTTGTAATTAGATTCCTGTCCATTGTACGGTCGCGCGTACGCTATTACCCGTTGAGTTCCATGACTGCCTTTAATTTACGAAATTCGGACACATAGAGTATAGGGATATTTAGGGTGCCCTGAAAAATGTGTCATAAATGATTTTATCATCATCATTATATCAGCTCATATACGTCCCCACCGAGGGGCTCGAGCCTACCCTGAATAGGGCGATCGGGCCTTAGTCGACCACGCGGGCCCAGTGCCGGTTGGTCGACTTCACACACACCCTTCGAGTTTCGTCGCAGATGTGTGCAGGTTTCCTCACGATCTTTTCCTTCACCGTTAAAGCAATCGGTGAGTATATGTACGTAAGTTTCGAAAAACAAATGATTTTATATTTATAATAATTGTTTAGTTCAGTAAAAACAAATGATTTTATATTTATAATAATTGTTCAGATATTTTTTTAATTATAAATTTTTGTGCGTTAGAATACAACTCACCTGATGGTAAGTGACGATGTAGTCGAGGATGGTATACGCACACTCACATAATGCATATTCACTCTCGCCTTGAAGATCCTCAAATTGTAGGAGTCGAGAAACACAGACGCAGGCAAGGAGTTATACAGAGTAATAGCTATTGCAACTACAAAGAGCTCAGATCAAACTCAAAAACAGTTGCTTCTAGAACGTGTTTAGTATAGGCACAGAAGAAAGAATAGCCATGTCTTGGAAACAGGTGGTTACTTAATAGAGTGTCTTATAAATTTGCAAAATCTAATAAAGTATTCAAATGCATGTTGGACCACGCGAAAATAAGGGTTCCGTAATCTATAAAAAAATATGTATAATTTAAAAACAAAATTATATTTGCAGTTAGTAATAGAACATTTTGTATGGAAAACCTACCAATGATTTTTTTACAAATCCAACTACACCATTTTGTTTATTTAATCAATTATTATTACTCCAAAACTAAGAAAGCCTTAGTTTTCCTTTTAAATTGATCATGTTACCTAGTGTTATTTTTTTTTCAAGATGTCTTAAAATACCGGTTAAGCTGGCAGGGGTGGGGGGAATCATTTGAATGTAGGGGAGGAACCCTAAAATAATGTTTTTAAGATTTTATTGTACCACTTTATCGGCGTGATTAACAAGTATCATCATCATCATATCAGTTCATATACGTCCCCACCGAGGGTCTCGAGCCTACCCTGAATTAGGGCGATCGGGTTTTAGTCAACCCACACGGGCCCGGTGCTGGTTGGTCGACTTCACACACAACCTTCGGTTTCTTCGAAGGTGTGTGCAGGTTTCCTTACGATACATGTACACCCATATATATATATTAACATATGTAACATTATATATATTAACATGTATACCCATGCCAAAATACAGCTTTCTAGTATTAACAGTGTTTGGTGCAAACCGCGGACAGACGGAACATGGGGAAACTATAACCATACCCGGCATACTGCAAACAACGATCGTGAAATGACATTTCTAAAAACAAATGACGATGCATACAAAATCACGGCGAACTAAACTATAATAAATCTGGGTGACGAGGGGATGAGGTCGGAATCTAGAGAGCGGCAGGGAGTGTCCATACTGTGTGTTAGTACCAATAATATATATGATTTGCTATAAAGGTTCCTAGTTGACTACGGAACCCTAAAATAAAATAAATAACTAAGTATTGTATTTGTTATATGTAGGGTGTAAAAAAATTCGTTGAATATTATTATTGATGTGTAACATCTTTGCTCTCGCTTTCCTGCAATATGTGGGAGTGATTTCGTGAAATGGGACGGAAATGTGTAACAGGAAGTCGCGAAAGCGCGGAATTCTACTTTACGAGAGTCCGACTCGCACTTGGTCGGTTTTTTTCGTTACTGTCAGATCCGCCACCCAGGTACAATATCGTCATCAAATCTAACTAACCTGAAGTATTTTTTCACATGTTACACATCATATGCAAGTACTGTAGGTCTCGCTCGAATTTTTTTTTATACAGCCAACTGGTTAAATTAGCCATTCAAATAACTGCCCAGCGGGTTCAATTAATGTCGGCATTGAAATAACTGCCTGAATAATAATAAATTTAATGACTTAGCTGGCTGATGCTTAGGCCATTCATTAAATGAGCTAAGCAAATACAAGAGCCCCGAAGGGACTCTATCGACTAAGAAATGGAACAATCGGAACTAGATTGGGAGCGAGCGAAACGAGCTCGGAGTTTCCGAGAACCCCCGACTCATTTGGTTAGGTTCGAAGACTGTCTCACAGTCGTAGTGAATGATAATACATTTAATGACTTGTATGGCCAATGTTAGGCCATTCATTAAACGAGCGAAGCGAATATAGGAGCCCCAAAGGAGCTCTTTGAATTTAGGGGAGGTACCCTAAAAAAATTTCTATCAAGATTTTATTTTACCATATTGTCGGCGTAATTAATATATATACCCATGCCAAATTCAAGCTTTTTAGTACTGATATGTATGTTCTCTGATCTAAGCCGTGGACAGACGGACAGACATAGCGAAACTATTGTTCTTGACTTCGGAACCCTAAAAGCGAATCCCTGTTTGTTATTTTTACAAGCTTTTATTTAATTTCACCTGTCCCGATGTTTGTCATCTGCAAATTAAATTTGATCCACTTCCCGGTTACCAATTGAGCTGAAATTTAACATACATGTGTAAATCGTGTGACAATGCAATATTATGATGACATGGTGCTGATCTAATGATGGAGCTGGAAGGTAGCCATAAAACGACACAACCCCATCGAGTTTGGGATCGTTTGATTCGTATTGACGAGTACCTTGATCAGAAAAGCTTGTACCTAAAAGGTTTAAGGTTTTTCGAAAATTATTTATTATTATTACAATTTTTAGTCTCACTGTAACTTCAGAACGACTTTACCGGTTGCGACGACACTTTGTTAAACTGTTGTGCGGACGCCAAGGAAGTTCGTAATAAAAAAAAGCTTGCGGCTCGCACACCGCGCACCCTCTATGTCTACGCGGGTGGAGCCGCAGGCATCAACTATTATCTAATAAATATTGGACAGGGATATGAATATTCAATAGCATTCGGAAATGCGATGATTTCTGAGAGACGTTAAGAAAATGGAAGCATTGTACCTACGTTTCAGCATTTATTTATTTATTTTTATTGTTGTTAAGGGTTTACCAATAGGCGTTCTGACTGCATCAAAAATAAATTCTGAAATATGATTTCCCAAATTGCTCTCGTCTTGAAGTTTCAGAAAACCTTACTTGTTTTGTTTTCCATCGCGTCTTCAATTTTTAATTGATCAAATTCACAAAATAAGTTTGTCAATGACGCTTAAAATCTATGACGTCACTTGTGGGTATTTCAAACATAGTATTTAGAACAAAATTTCGTTTTTGACAGATCATAAAAAGTAACTCAAATGACTAGCACTCCGATCCCCTATTGTGCAATAAAAAATAAAAAAAAAAGTATAGGATATTCCTCTAGCCTAGCTTAAATGTCACATTACATGGTAAGTTGCAGAAGTAATTCCAGCCTAGCTTACCCCAGCTTAGATACAGAGTACAGACGTTTTACCGCAGTGGCTTGTTTCTGGTGCATTGTGGATAAATACATCACGGTTAAAACAATAGCGGCAGTTATCCTTTGTTCTTAGCACTGGCTGGTTGTCGTTTCTCAAAATAGATTTCTGTTAATGAAATTAGGAACCAGCTTTGTAAAACGGAATCTTTTGTCTACTTAAGGCGGTAGTATTCCAGATTTTTGTTATTTTTGACGGCAATTACTCCTAAACCATAGAAAATCCAAGGCTGAAAATAATATCCTTATTGTTGATGATGTTGCTCAAAGTCATAAGCTATAAGAAACACGATTGAGCAGTTTTGGCTCGATAAAAGAAAACCCAAAAATAGGTCTACACCGTTACTTTCAACTCTAGTTATGGACTAATATTTTGAAGTATGAATTTTGTGATGTTTTGCACAGAGATGCTAGAGGGAGTGGGAAATGAAATGATTTACTAATAAGCATATCCTGACATAGTTCCCGAGGGATCTGCAAATAAATCATGTCCACAGGAAATAAATCTGCGCACCCTCTGAGACAGTTAATACAACGATGTCCACGCGGGCGAAGCTGCGGGCAAAAGCTAGTATAAAATATGATAGAAAAATTGCAACTGATTCCGAACCTCCAAGATCACGATATAAGAAAAAGGAGATCGATAGCACATAAACCGACTCCTGCTAAACAGCGCAAACTTCTAAGGTCTGTTTGTGCGTTGTTTACGAGAACAGTCAAAACAAGCCGCTATCAGAAATGAGCCGGCGATATAAATCAACCATGTAATCTTGTTTGCTCCAGTTAAGCAAGAATACTGTTTTTGTATGTGGACATTTTGTTACACTCTGTTTGTCTTGCCCACTCTCTCATTTACATGTATAGGTACCTACGAAGGAAAAGATATATCGAATGAAATATCATTCAATCGATGGCCAAACGGACTGTTAATGTGTGTAACTTTCGGCGATTCGGTCCGTCATAATTGTATTGTATCATCATATCAGCTCTTATACGTCTCCACTGAGGGGCTCGATCCTACCCTGAATTAGGGCGATTGAACCTTAGTCGACCACGCGGGCCCAATGAAGGTTGTTCGACTTTACACACAACCTGCGAGTTTTTCTCACAATGTTTTCGTTCACCGTAAGAGCGTCGGATAAACGTACATATGAAATCTAACTCGAAATCTCATTATTACGTGGCAGGATTCGAACCACGACTTCCCGGACAAGAGGCGGCAGCCCTAGCCGTTACGACGCTCGATAGGGCTACCAAGGAGCACTATTATATGGGGCATTAAAGGAACAGGCCCTAGGAAGACATAGATTGACATAGCTATCCAGGGTTGGACACAAACACTAAGCTCTTCATCGGTGAGGTCACCCAAGGGGCAACCAAGTACATTTCTTTTCTACCCTGAATTGTATTGATAAGATGAACTAAGTCTCAAAAGTTATGAACTGCGTATGCGTCCGTTCGATAAACAGAGTGAACTGCGACGAACAGAAGGCATCGCCCGACGACGCCCTACACACTGGCCGGCTAGCCGGATTTGGCCTTCAGTCACACCCTGGATACTTCAAACAACGGAACAAACAAAATGGCGGCGGAATATTATACGTTCCACAAACAAACTGAGGGGGTGAGGTAGCAATCTAGAGAGCGGCAGGGAGTGTCCATACTGTATGTTAGTACTAATATATATACTTTGCTTCAGTCTAAACCTATCAGGCCGCGCCCCTCCGTGTTTAGCCAGATTAAACGTTTTAAGTACTTTTCTTATTTTAAATTAATGATTTCATAAACTGATATAATATTATTTTTAATTGGCATTGTCTTATTTTTTTATTAACATTAAGGCGCTTTGCACACGACGGGGCGGAGCGGACCGGTCAATTTCGCCGTCAACGATAGCACAAAGGTAATCCTATACTACCAACGCACATGGATTCCCTTTGTGCTATCGTTGGCGGCGAAATTGACCGGCGCGCCCCGCCCCGTCGTGTGCAAAGCGCCTAATGGTATTGTAACACTCATGTTTTTTTTAGAACTTTTATGTTGACTTTTAATTAACACATTATTAACTGTGAGCTGTAGACCATGTGAGTTTTTCAAAATTACTGAAATATGACATTTTTTTACGTTTACAGCCCCTATAGCTCTGCCAGTTTGAAAAAAATCCAAAAACTGAATTGACAAAAAAAAACATAATATGAATAACGAATCTGCTCAAAAATTTCACAAGAATTGGTTGAAAAATGCGACCTGTAGATGAGAGCATAATAATTCAATAAGAAGAACAGCTGGACAGAGGCGGTCGAATAGACGCCGGTCGAACAGACATACGAAACTGAAGACGCTTCGCGCTCTCTCGGTCAATAAACGGATAATATTTATTTTTTAAAATTTATTTTTTAACTAACTAACTAAAAAACAGACAAACTGACTAGAATGGGATCACAGACAACAATTTGTGATCCACAATCGAGGATAGGGCTACCAAGGAGCATTATTATAAGGGCACTAGCTGTCCCGGCGAACTACGTACCGCCTTACATTACAGTACACTGCCCTACCCTACCCTACACTACACTACACTACCCTACCCTACACTACACTACCCTACCCTACACTACCCTACCCTACACTACTCTACCCTACACTACCCTACCCTACACTACTCTACACTACCCTACACTACACTACCCTAACCTACACATCCCTACCCTACACTACCCTACCCTACCCTACATACACTACACTACACTACCCTACACTACACTACACTACACTACCCTACACTACACTACATTACCCTACACTACACTACCCTACCCTACTCTACACTACCCTACCCTACACTACCCTACCCTACACTACCCTACCCTACCCTACCTTACACTACAGCGCAGTCTGCCGGATCCTATGTAAGTTGTGCTAACCTCAACAACAATTTTTAAATAAATAATTTAACTTAAAAAAAAAATCTAGTTGACCGTATTGTGAATCTAAACCATCCTCAAACCCCCTGGAATACACACAAAAAAATTCATGAAAATCTGTCCAGCCGTTTAGGAGGAGTTCAATGACTAACACACGGACAGAAGATTTATATATATAAGAAAAGGGCATTAAAAGAACAGGCCGAGGGAAGACACAGATTGACATGGCTATCTAGGGATGGACACAAACACTCTAAGCTCTTTATCGGTGAGGTCACCACAGGGGCAAACAAGTTACATTTGGAATAACAGCAGGACGCGTGTCAGGGCTGTGACAGGAGCGTTGACAGGCCACTTCGCCACAAACGCTCACCTGCAAAAAATCGGCCCGACGAATGACCCGACATGCAGGGCCTGTGGTGAAGATACAGAATCAATGGAACACTTACTGTGTCACTGCGATGTCCTGGCTAGCAAGCGTATGTACCTCCTAGGTGATGGCTACCCAAAACCAGAGGACTACAAGCACCTTCCAATCAGCGGAATTGCTGCATTGATGCAGCACATCTTCGAGTAGGTTGGGGTGCAAAGGTTATAGGGGTAGACACCACAAAAGATCCTATTGGGTCGAAGTGTCGCCGCAACTGCGGCCCCCACTTGCAAAGATAAGATAAGATAAAATAACTACCGTTCTGCCTACTCCAAAATATGTCTTTCCAAGATTGAGAAAGCTTTAAATAAGTATTTAGAAGAAAACCTAAAATTAAAGTCCTATTAAAATCACACTAATATTATAAAGGCGAAAGTTTGTGAGTGTGTATGTTTGTTACCTCTTCACTCAAAAACTACAGAACGGATCTGGCTGTAATTTGATAGGTAGACAGATTAGGACCTGGATTAACACATAGGCTACTTTTTTTACGCTCGTGAACCGCTTGCGGCTCGCGCACTGCGCACCCTCGAAAAGTCATAGAAACGTTGTCCACGCGGGTGAAGCCGCGGGAAACAGCAAGTTTTAAATAAAATTCTTTATAGGATACCGATTTGTTTATAAAAATGCTAAAGAGAAAGCGCGCCTTGTTTTAAGTTTGTGGCTTAGTGCAGTTAGATCGCTACTCAAAAGTTTGACATAATAATGATAGTAAACATACTCATACTCGTACATTTTAAGACAAATTTGGTAAGCTAATGGTAATGTGTTAAATGTTATGTGTTAGCGGAAAGCATGAACACAAATCTTACAAATACACGTAATTTAAGGCGAGTGTAATATGTCAGCTTAAGCTTGTTCAATCTGTGTCATAGAAACATCCTGTATAGTTATGCGCAGTGAGTGATACAATTTAAACACGTACATAGTAATTATGCTAAAATTATAATGTTTACAACCGTTAATAATATTATTTCACTTAAATAGTTATCATATCAATGAATTCATTTGGCATGACTGATTATTTAACGATACTTATTAGGATTACCTTTGTCCAGCAGTGGACGTCTTTCGGCTGATATGATGATGATGATGAGATTTTTAAAAGCTGTGAACAGTTTCGGAGATACGACGTCTCCCTGTCTCACCCCTCGCTGCAGCCGGATAGGTTCCGAGTTTTAATCCTGGAGGCGAACCGACATGGTGGCGCTTTCATACAAACACTTCAGCACTTCGATATATCGATAGTCAATTTGGCACCGCTGAAGAGACTGTAACACAGCCCATGTTTCGACCGAATCGAAGGCTTTCTCATAGTCCACGAATGCCAAGCATAGTGGCTGATTGTACTCTTCGGTCTTCTGTATAATCTGCAGCAGCGATATGTGCTCTAATGTTACTAAAAGCCTTTTCGGAAACTGGCTTGTTCGGGAGGCTGGAAGTTGTCAAATCTGGCGTGTGAGACGATTCGTAATGACTCTCGAAAACAGCTTGTAGACAGTGAGATGGGTCTAATTCTTCAGATAAAAGAAAAGCACAAACACACTTCTGTGCCATGCCTTAGGCGTTTGTCCCTCGAGTATAACGGAACTAAATAACTTCTAAAGAGCTTTAAATTCCAGTGTTCCACCTGCTTTCAGAAGTTCAGCCGTCCATCATCATCCAGTGCATTATTGTTCCTGAGCTGTTTGAGAGCTATTCTAATCTCGTACATCCTGAACTCCGGGATATCTTCGGTATAGTGTCGGATTAGTCTGGCTCTTGGGTCTTTAGCCAATTCGCTGACAGGCAGACGTGTGGTTGTGTACAATTGTCCGTAGAACTTCTCAACTTCTTCCAGCAACTCAGTCTTAGACGATATGATCCTGCCATCCTCAAAACTGTAATACTTAACAACTTTTTAAAGTTTACGTTTTTATAATTGATTTTCATAAATACAAATACAAGGCTTCTCCGGCAAGGACTTACTTACTTAGAATTGTTTCTAGAAAACTTTTTTGTAGTTATATTTTGTGTAACAGAACACTGGCTTAAAAAATTGCAACTAATGAAAAAAACAGGGTCTACAGTATATTTTTTTTACATCAAAAGTGGTAATATTTTTAAAATTGTATTCAATTATATCGATTTTTTGTTACTTTAAGTATATTATATATTTTTTTCCATTGTGATAGCTTTGCACAGTCTTTCCATAATTTGAATTGAATATTGTCATTTGACCCATCTTTAGGCCTAAGGTAAATAAATATTCAGGAACAAATGACTCACGATCATCTGACCCCCAACTAGTATTACCTATACTATGGAAAACAGAGACTTATACATACATAAATAAGTTTTAAAAATCATACACATATTCGTACCTATATACAGGGTCTTAACAAAGATATTATACACTTTTTTAATTAGAGATTTTACTCTTGAAACTAAACAACTCTCCCCAAGAAACTTATTATCAACTCGCATTTGTTTTTTTGATGTGTAACATCTTTGCTCTCGCTTTCCTGCAATTTGTGGGAGTGATTTCGTGAAATGGGACGGAAATGTGTAACAGGAAATGCGAACGTTTTTTAATTCTCGAAAACTAAGGTTGTCATAGCCATGCCGCCTAGTGTGATGGCAAAGGCAAAGATGACATACTACTATTCGAAGGGTCGGTCCGTAAATGTACGACCCGATAATTAATTAATTTCATAAGTATTTTGTCACATGTTACACATCATATGCGAGTACTGTAGGTCTCGTTTTTTTTCTATTAAAATATGAAATTGTGCGGAATACGCCAGAATATGTACCATTGCGGGCCGGCGCGGTCATTGAACTTTGGTCTTTGACTGTCTGGTTTATAAACTTGGAATTAATTCTGAGCAGTTTTTAATAATAATGATTGCGAATTGACCATTGGTTTCTTGGGAAAGTTGTTCAGTTTCATGAATACAAGCTCCAGTTAAAAAAAACGAGCGAGACCTACAGTACTCGCATAATACGATGTGTAACATGTGACAAAATACTTCAGGTTAGTTAGATTTGATGACGATATTGTACCTGGGTGGCGGATCTGACAGTAACGAAAAAAACCGACCAAGTGCGAGTCGGACTCTCGTAAAGTAGAATTCCGCGCTTTCGCGACTTCCTGTTACACATTTCCGTCCCATTTCACGAAATCACTCCCAAAAATTGCAGGAAAGCGAGAGCAAAGCTCATTCGTCAGATTGAATAGCGCGCGCTTTCTTTATTCTTTATTCTTTATTGTTCAATTTACAATAAGAGCTTACAGTTTCCCAAGACGCTCTATTGTTAATATTTACAATTACAATTACAAATTACAAATATTTACAATTACAAATTATTGTTGTTTAAAAAGATGTATAAATTTTTAATTATTATAGGCATGCTTTTCGCGACTTCCTGTTACACATTTCCGTCCCATGTTACACATTTCCGTCCCATTTCACGAAATCACTCCCACAAATTGCAGGAAAGCGAGAGCAAAGATGTTACACATCAAAAAGTGCATACCTTTGTTAAGACCCTGTATATTAAACACAAAATACTAACAAAAAAAATTAAAATGTATAAAAACGAAAAATCTGTTTGTCACACGAATATTTAGGTACCCTAGTTGGGAATCGTACCCACTAACCTTGGCCCAGCAGGCAGAAGCTGACTACTGCACCACCGCATCAGTCAAAACTGTAAGTATGTATCCCTTTGCGTGTACACTCCCATCGCGTTGCCTTTTGAAGATAATTTAATCAAGAATTGAGGCCCTGAAGCCGCGGGCTGCAATAAAGGAATCATTATCGAGATGAAGTATTCCAAGGGATTTCCCCGGATATACATGGTGAAATAAACCCTAGCAGTGGATTACCTACTGGTTTATTTCCTTCGCTTTAGCTGAGTTAATATAAAACAACAGGGCGCTTCTTTTTTTAATGGAAATATTAAGTTGAAATTAAATCAACTTTGTTAGCAGTTTAAGCATTTGCTTACTTACTTTTACTTAACCGCCTCCGTAGCGTAATGGTTACTCCGTTAGCTTCAAATCAGCAGGTCGCGGGTTCAAGTCCTGGCGGAGTCTAATTTTTTAAGATTTGGGCTGATTGGTGGAAGGGCATTACCTAAGCCCGCCTGGCTAGCTACCATCGTATATCTAAGTTATGTTAACAGCATTGGTTTATTCCGGCTTGAAGGTAAGATAGCTAGTTCCTTATTGTATTGGGGAATCTTAGTAAAACTCGCTTCTATCAGCATCATCGTGATGTTCCATCAGGTGAAGAAAGTCTTGGAAAAAAATTTACTACATTTACACATTAACCCTGAACCCGTTGTGTGGGGTTCAATTTGAAAACTAATCTTCTTCTTATCGTGTGGTACAATTAACCGTGCTATCCAAGGGATAGACGGCGGTTGCCTGGTATTGAACTTAGCAACACCCGCGGTCACGTGTAGAAAATTTAGATTAACACCTACGGACGTATGCAACGCGACCTTCATACACATCTGGAATCAGATGTGCAGGTTTCCTCACGACGTTTTGCTTCATCGTTAAAGCAATCGCTAAGTATATGTACGTAAGTTTTAGAAAAACTCATTGGTACATTGGCCGTCCGGATTTGAATCGTGTCGTTACCGGTTGAGCCACCGACGCTTTTAATACTAGTGTTGTAGGACCATTAGTTTTCGAGGTAACATCAGTTTTAATTTTGACAGCTGTCATCTGAAATGTAGATTTCGACTGGTTCTATCATTACTCTGTAAGAACTGGAGTTGTAAGAGCATTAGTTTCTGAGATATAAGTGTTTTACGTTTGACAGATGCCATCTGAAACATATATTTCTCTTTAGGAACTAGTGTTGTAGGACCATTAGTTTTCTAGGTAACATCAGTTTTAAAGTTGACAGCTGTCATCTAAAATGTAGATTTCGACTGGTTCAATTGTAAGATCATTATTTTCTGAGATATAAGTGTTTTACGTTTGTCAGATGGCATCTGAAATATATATATTTCTCTTTAGGAACTAGTGTTGTAGGACCATTAGTTTTCTAGGTAACATCAGTTTTAAAGTTGACAGCTGTCATCTAAAATGTAGATTTCGACTGGTTCTATCATTACTTTGTAAGACCTAGAGTTGTAAGACCATTAGTTTCTGAAATATAAGTGTTTTACGTTTGACAGATGCCATCTGAAATATATATTTCCCATTATTTTCCGAGGTTCTTCTTCTTAGTCGTATCCTCATGACTGAGGGACGTGACCATCGTGGGTCGCACGTGCCACCACAGCTCTCCAGGCCACTCGATTTTGAGCTCTGTGCATATTAGCCTGCAGTGTCATCCCGGTCACTTCTTTTATCGTATCGGCCCATCGCATAGGCATTCGTCCTCTACTCCTCTTTCCGTCCATTTTCCGAGGTATAACTGCTTTAAGTTTGATATCTGTCAACTGAAATGAAGATCTCAACAAGTTCTATCATATCTCTTTAAGAACTAGTGTTGTAAGACCTAAAGAAAAATGTTAGGAATCATCGAGTTCTAAGTCTCAGATGACAGCTGTCAAATAAATGATAAAGAAGAAATTTATTTTTGATTATTTAAATAAAAATTATTTTGTTTCAAAATTAAAATAAAAGACACATCGAAATCTTTAAAATCTGCATTAAAACTAAATTGTCAATTATATAAATAAATATTTAAATTTTCCGTCACACTCGCTCGCACTAACTTCAGGCATTCCCTTTCGATAATCGACCATGCATCTGAATACAAGTCTATGGGTGGTTGCGACCGGAGGAGGGTATTGAGCGTGTGAAGAGCTCGACGCACGGGCGCGTTGCGACACGACACGGTGCGTGACACTGGCTCGGCCAGCAGCCGCACGCTCTGCACGCGAAACCGCGTCCGGTTTTCTGGGACAGACAACGTACACGCGGCACAGATTAGAGTGGGATATTCAACTTGGCCGCGGATCGCCCTGCACACGAATGCCATTTGGCTATACAATCGGCGGGTCTCTAGCGAATTATATCAAATCAAATCAAAAAAATTATTTCGGACAACATAATCCATAGAGTGCATATAATCCATATAATCCGTGCGTCGGTGGCTCAACCGGTAACGACTCGGTCCATCTAACCAGAGGTACCGGGTTCAAATCTGGACGGCCAATCTACCAATGAGTTTTTCAAAAACTTACGTACATACTTACCGATTGCTTTAACGGTGAAGGAAAACATCGTGAGGAAACCTGCACACGCCTGCGAAGAAACTCGAAGGTTGTGTGTGAAGTCGACCAACCCGCACTGGGCCCGCGTGGTCGACTAAGGCCTAATCGCCCTGATTCAGGGTAGGCTCGAGCCCCTCGGTGGGGACGTATATGAGCTGTTATAATAATAATCCATAGAGTATTAGTACAAGAAAATATTATAAAGACATTAGGGTAAGTAAGGTTACACGAATAAAAATTACTTAACATGCAGCAACAAGATAGGGCAGTCACAATGCTCAGGCACTCCCCGGACACTCCATACAAACGAGCGAGAAATGATATACATAATTATAACTGACGTATCTATAGGCAAGAATGCAGGTAGGGTTGAATCACACCGGCGGTATTGGTCACAAAATGTTTGTTAGTTATTTACTGAATGCTGTGTGAATACTAAACTCTTTTTTTTTCATACTTTTCGTTGTAAACGAACACCGTTCGAAAAAAAAACACCACTTTCCGAATGACGTACGAATTAACACTGAAACCTGCTATTATTTTGTACATCTTTAAAGCCTTTTTCTAGACCGACAAATCGCTACCGCTTATTAAAAAAAGGTCATCTACTTCTATGACGCCGAAAATCGCTGCCGCTTATTAAAAAAAGGTCCTTCACTTCTCTGAAGGGCGAAAATCTTAAACGCTTATTCCAAAAAAAGGTGAAGTCAATTTGATCACCAAGATTCATGATATGGGGTCCAGGGGGCCCAGCCCCCTCCACCCATTTACAACCCCCAAATTTTATGGAAAAAGTGTTAGACCGTAAAATAATAGCAGTTTTCAGTGTTAATTCATACGTCCACGTCGCAGTTACCATTTACAATGTTTTATAGTCTCATAGGCCTTTACGTTCGGTAACTGGTTGGTTTTTATGCTTGTGAACGAAATCACAGCGGAGTGAATATAGTGAATAAAAGTGCTTGCGTAGCTCGTCCTTTACGTTTGGTACCCAATCTACACCCAATCTGAGTGACGGGGGGGTGAGGTCGAATTTAGAGAGGGGCAGGGAGTGTCCATACTGTACGTTAGTACTAATATATATACTGTGGCTCAGGATGCCGTTGCCGCTGCCACGAACACGGTTCAGCTACAGGGGGCTATCTTTCTTAAGATGGCATGAAAGCCATTCGTACGAGCTTCAGCAAACATGCCTGATGCGCTGCAGTACCTTGGCAGCCCCAACAGCATCCTGAATGCGTTGTTATAGTGAACGCGCAAGGCGTTGATTGTCTTCTACGTATAGTTAACCCACAGCTCAAACATCCCAACAAGAAGCTTGTAGGGTATAAAAATGGGTACGTCTTGTTCGAGGTTTTGTAAAGAAAACGCAGAAAAGGTTTCTGGACCTTTTTTAACTTTAGCGTGTATTTGGCTTCATGCTGGTTCCGGACAGAAGCACTTGACTCTACTTTAGAGCGGATCAGGGCAGAATACAACAACCTGATGACGTGTGGGTGTTTAAAATATCTGTAGTTTCTCAAAATAAAACCGAGTCTATTAAAACAGTCAGCTGCAAGAGAGGTGATGTGATCATGAAAGTCTAGCTTCGGTACAAATAAAACCCTCAGATCTTTCATTTTTCATACGGCTATTAAGATAAAAAAGCGTCGGTGGCTCAACCGGTAACGACTCCGTCCATCTAACCTCAGGTACCAGGTTCAAATCTGGACGGCCAATGTACCAATGAGTTTTTCAAAAACTTACGTACATACTTACCGATTGCTTTAACGGTGAAGGAAAACATCGTGAGGAAACCTGCACAAGCCTGCAAAGAAACTCGAAGGTTGTGTGTGAAGTCGACCAACCCGCACTGGGCCCGCGTGGTCGACGAAGGCCTAATCGCCCTGATTCAGGGTAGGCTCGAGCCCCTCGGTGGGGACGTATATGAGCTGTAATGATGATTAAGATAATAAATGACTATCACAGGATCCTTTGATCGGGTAAAACTCATTGTGTAGGACTTATCTACGTTAAAATGAAGATTACCTTCACTCCACTCAAAAACCTTATCGAGGTTGCACTGCATGGCCTAACAATCGACGGCCGATTTGACTTCTGATATTATCTTCAGATTTTATTTAACTTTACCTTACGAAAAAAATGATAGTGAGCGATGTTACAAAAAAAAAACTGCGTACACGAAAACTATGTTCACTACTCACACCTTTGCGAGATAAAGAGGACTCGTGACGCGCGTAACAAAAAATTTAAAAAATTTAGGTCCAAAATTTTTTACTTTCTAAAAAAATCAAAAAAAAGGCCAAGTGCGAGTCGGACTCGCGCGCGAAGGGTTTCGTACCATTATCTATAAAAATCACGTTTCTTGTATGGAAGCTCCCCTTAAATATTAATTTTATTTTAATTTAATTATTTATTTTTAAAGTGAATGATACAACTCAATATTCTGTGAGTATTTCAAGCATCTACCTGTTTCCGTTATCGAAATCGAGCAAAAAAAAAAACACCTTTGGTTGTATGGGAGCCCCCCTAAATATTTGATTTATTTTAATTTAATTATTTAATTTTAAAGAGAATATATAACTAAATATTCCATGAATATTTCAAGCGTCTCCATTAAACTAGAACCCTGTCTGTCAAATGCGACAGACAAAGGGGTGTAGCCTAATAACAGCTTGACAGTTAAGAGGATATCGAGCAAAAACGAGCAATAAATCACGTTTGTTCTATGGAAGCTATATGTTGATGGTTAAATATATGTTTTACTTTAATTTCAATATTTGTTTTTTTAAATTATATATATAACTAAACATCATGTCAGCTCATATACGTCCCCACCGAGGGGCTCGAGCCTACCCTGAATTAGGGCAATCAGGCCTTAGTCGACCACGCGGGCCCAGTGCGGGTTGGTCATATATAACTAAACATTCTGTGAATATTTCAAGCGTCTACCTGTTGCCGTTATCAATATCGAGCAAAATAATCACGTTAGTTGTATAGAGACCCCCCCTTATTTTTTCACTTTTCTTATTTTTAGTTTTTTTTTGTTATAGCGGCAATAGAAATACATCATCTGTGAAAATTTCAACTGTCTAGCTATCACGGTTCATGAAATACAGCCTGGTGACAGACGGACGGACTGACGAACGGACAGACAGACGGGCAGCGAAGTCTCAGTAATAGAGTCCCGTTTTTACCCTTTGGCTACGGAACCTTAAAAACATCCTCAGCCAATATAAAGATATTAAAGTTTATACGTAAACTATATATTTAAAAATGTTTAAAAGTGCCCTTTTTAAAACTTCTAAACAATGCTATGAATAACTTCCAAGTAGCCCTCTCTTGCTGGGAATCGGGGACTTTCAATATTAAAAATCTTTGCGCGTTATCCTTTGATTGTGTAGGGCGCCGTAATAATTATTATTTTAATGGTGTAGCCACAGAAATAGATATACATACATTCTTACATACATACACACTAAAACATCACTCTCCTTTTTCGGCACTCGGGTAAAAATACCGAATAAACGTCCCACATTTCAAATTTCAAAGTATACTAATATGCCCCATACAATAAGACATATATTGATTCCTTGTCACCAAACAATGTGAAAATGTGTTGGTTTATTTGTTTGCTACCTTTTCACGCTTCAACAACTTGACCAATCTTGATGAAATTTGGCATGCAGGTAGCCTATGTTACTGGAAAGGACATAGGCTACTTTTTGTCTCCTCAAAATAGCATAGTCCAATGCAGTCCCTGAGAAAGCTGGAAATTTACTCTTTTTTTGTTTAGTTTCATTAACATTGCAACGGAACAATGGATTGCTGTGATTTTTCGCACAGAGATGGTTGAGGGGATGGGAAATGACATAATTTACTAATGAGCATATCCTGACATGGTTCCCGAGGGATCTGGGGAAAACTCATTTCCACGTCGGCGTCGCAACGGAGCAACGGACTCAAGTGTTTTTTTGTGTAGATTTGGTTGAGAGGGTGGGAAGTGACATAGACTTCTAATCAGAATAGCCCGATATCGTTACTCATGTCCACGCTCGCGAGCCAATTGCGGCTCGCACACCACTCACCTTCAAAGACAGTCTTAAAAACGATATCCACGCGGGCAAAGCCGCGGGCAAAGGCTGGTACATCATAATATGCAAAAGGGAAAAAGTTTTTACCTGCACACATGCACTTTTGTCATCAAATCCCTGCAGTCAGAGCATAGCATAATTACTGGTATTTCCGGAGAGTAATAATTCCGATTTCGCCACAATTTAATTTCGCCGCACTTTTCTACCTTGCTGCATTTTTAAATAGTGTGTATTCACTCTCGACTTGAAAATTCCTAAATTGATTCTTAAATATCAATGTTGATATCATTGATGTGTTCCGGCATGAAGATAAGATAGCCAGTTCCCAATTGCGTTGGGGATTCTTGGTAAGCCCGCTTTCATATTCGGCAACATCGTCACTTACCACCAGGTGAGATGTTGTCAAGGGTTTACCAATGGTGAATAAAAAAAATAAAAAAAAATTGTACGAATCGGGAAATACAGAAGCCGGCAGGGAATTCCACTCCTTGCTCGTTCGAATAATGAACGAAGAAGCAAAACGCTTCGTGCGTAAATGTGGAACATTAACGACAAAAGGGTGGAATCGCCCTATTAGCCTGGTCGTCCGATGATGAAATGGAGAGGGGGAATGAGGTCGTGAAGCTCCAGGGCACACTCTCCGAAATAAATCCTGTAGAACACCGATAGACAGGTGACTTTACGGCGATGCTCGAGGCTTTTGAGCCTGTTTGATACAAGTTCCTCGTCGCCAATGAGTCTATAGTTCTATTTATATAATTTATTGAAATATTTTACTCAAAAATGCATGTAAATTTTTCATTACTTTGACAAGCTTGACTTGTCATACTACTAGGAAAACAAAACTCGCAAAATTATTTAACAATCCTGGGATGGAAAAATGCTGTACAAAGATATTTTAAAACTCAAACTCAAATATTTTATTGCTGATTATTGGTTTATATTAGGTCTTAAATAAATTGTACTATGTTCGCAATAACCTGCCTTAAAAAAGCATGCAATATTATATGTTAATTAATTATAGTCAAAGAATTAAATTAATCAAAATAATCTGCTAACTATGTCGAGTCAGTTTTTACAAAATCGGTCCACTTTTCTTTCATAAATTCATCGATACTGTAATAACATTTTTCAATCAGTAAATTGTAAACACTTGTTTTAAACCTAGGCAAAGACAGCATTTTGATATTTCCTGGTAGCGCATTGTATAAGGATACACTCATATAGATTACATTTTTGTGGAATAACGCAGATTTAGACCTTGGCAAAACTAAATCACAAGCATATCTAGAGGAAAATTTAGTAGTTGATTGTTTTGATTTGAACATACTTAGGTTATTTTTCACAAACATACAAACCTCGAAAATATACAAACACGGCAATGTTAATATTTTGTTCTCCTTAAAGTAAGGACGACATGATTCTATTTGTTGGAGATTAAAAATAGCCCGAATACAGCGCTTTTGAAGTTTGAAAACCAGATCTTTGTTAGTGGAATTACCCCAAAGTAATATTCCATATCGAAGGTTGGACATAATATAAGAGTGAAATGCAAGAATAGCGGTTTTCCTCGTGGAGACATCAGATAGTCGTTTTAAAGCATACACAAAATTACTAAGTTTATTAACGATGTACTCAATATGATCCTTCCAATCTGTAAAACGATCGACAACAATTCCAAGGAACTTAGTGTTACTGGCACATTCAATTTTTTCACCTTCATAGCATAATTCAATATCCAACGGATTACCTTGTGGAGCATAAAATTGTATGTACTTCGTCTTTGTAAGATTGACTTTTAAATTATTTATCTCGAGCCATTTATTTAAATCATTGAAAACTTTATTTATTTCATATTTATAATCAGATGTATTGTCTTTGCGAACAACAACTGAACAGTCATCGGCAAAAAGTATTACTTTATGTTTTGTTATAAAAGGCAAGTCGTTAATATACAGTAAAAACAGTAGGGGCCCTAGGATACTGCCCTGTGGTACACCATAGTTAGTCACGCGATACTCTGATCTGTACTCTTTTAAAGATTTGTTCTTGGAACAATATGATGATACCAACTCATAATAATTCGCATGATAAAATGTAGTACTCATGATAAAATGAGATACTACTAGAAAAACAGGACTGCAATTTCCTGTACAAATATATTTTAAATTAATTAGGCTGTATCTATCTCACAGAAAGGATAGGCAAAACAAGCATCATTTATCTAATTTTAAAAAATGTGCGCTGATCCAACAACCAAATTCCTTGCTAGGATTATCAGTATTATCACAAACTATAAGTAATATAAACCCTTGAAAAGCAGTCCTGAAGTTTAGTAATTGCTTTTTTAATTAAATCCGTACTATTCATATTTAAATGTAACTGGTTTTATTTCAATTACTCGCATTTTTTGAATAAAGCACTATACAAGACTTGGTCCGTAATGATTGCACTGCTGGCCACAGTATGATCGCGTCGAGCTTAGCTTAGCTACGATCTCGGCTTTTAATCTTGGTGAGCATTGCAGCCCTTGCTGTCCACGCTATAAAGGCTCATTCGTTCTCTGCCCTTACCCCTGCCCGGTGAAGTTGTAAAGGTCAACAACAAGCTTGTCATTTCGAAAAAAAACATCTCTGCCCTTATTTCAGCTTAGACATCAAGGGCTGCTACGCTGACCGCGCTGTGATGGCTCGAGCAGCGCTACGCTGCGCTTTAGTGGCTCGCAACGCAGTCAGTCATTAAATACCGCGGCAGTAATGTACTATTAAATTTATTGTTTCCATGAAGATTTACACTTATATTTAAGTAATGGAAATATTATAATTCAAAATTTGAGTGCGTTAGACTTCATCTTGAAGAAAAGTGACGATGCAATCAATGATGGTGCACGCATTCATGACGGTTTGATGATATAACTTTAATTTTTGACTGAAAAAAAGGTCACAAGAAAATGGGATCAATCAGTGTACCGCTAACTTTAAATCGTGATAGGTACATCTCCATGCATTTACAACTTTGAAACCTCTAATCGTAGAAAAAAAACGAGCTAGCCTTATAGTAGTCGCATATGATGTGTGACATAAGCAAAAACCTACTGGCCTTCCAGCCTCCGGCCCCACTTTAGGCCGCATGGCCATGTTTCCTTTGCCTTCGTGACTGAAAAAAAAAACGTATTTCCTGTTTCACACTTCACTTTTGACGAAATTACTCCAACAAATTGCAGGTAAGCGAGAGAAAAGATGTAACACATCAAAAGGAATATTCATTCAAGGTCTCCATCCACAGAGTTTATTTTGCATCACTCCGTGTTACAAAAAATCGTCAGAAAAAAAGTTTTATTACTTTTAGTAACCTGACAAAACATGGTAAATGAACATTAAAAAAAATCGTGGATCGGACGACAAAAACTGTTACCAAAGAGAACTGTGACAAAAGAATAAATATGCGGACGGGCGGGACGTGCACAGAGGAATGTAGGGCTCAAACACGGCTCAAAGTATTTCCAGTCAGCCACAGATACAAAATTTTGTACACATGGCTGCGTTCCTACGTGTACTTGACTGAAATAGTTTGAACATAGGTTTATGGTACCTGTGTCAAGAGTATGGTAAGAAAGTAATTTTTATTTCATATCACAGAAAAATAAAGCAAGTAAGTACTTACTGACAAACTAGAACTATTTTTCATTGTGAGATTTGGCTAAAAAAGATGAGAATCAGAATAACAGAATTGGTGGTATCTCGGCCGACTTGATGACACACAACAAATCGATCCCGTTCGGCCTCTTTGCCATCAAACGCCACATGCGGACTATTTGCGGATTATATGCTTTTGTCCAGCAGTGGACGTCTTTCAGCTGATACGATGAGTTTTGTATTCCGCACACTGATTTTCTAATGATTAAAAAAAATAAAACACCCAGCAAAGGATACCCTCATGCGGGAGGAGGCATTTAATCCTCACAGCTAATCTGTGCCTACCCACTAAACACCGCCTGCTGTTGGCTTTAGCCCATGGGGCCATGAAGCCTTCATCGGAAGCGACCCCAACCTGGGTAAGGGGGCGCGGAAGCTTTGATTTTAAAATTTATTTTATATATTTCACCTTGGGTGTGTCACTGTTCCAGTGCAATTATCTGGCTTCGTGTCTATGTCTGACCACAGTGCTACACAGTGCGATGTCGACGCGGACGCCAATTTTAATCTCGCCAGCTATCGAACTAACGGTTTTGTAGCATATTGTCCGATTCGCAAAATTCATTTTATATATGCCACCCTGTGTATGTCACGGTTAAAAAAGCGTCGGTGGCTCAACCGGTAACGACTCGGTTCTTCTAACCAGAGGTACCGGGTTCAAATCTGGACGGCCAATGTAGCAATGAGTTTTTCAGAAATTACGTACATTATACTTACCGATTGCTTTAACGATGAAGGAAAACATCGTGAGGAAACCTGCACACGCCTGCGAAGAAACTCGAAGGTTGTGTGTGAAGTCGATCAACCCGCACTGGGCCCGTGTGGTCGACTAAGGCCCGATCACCCTAATTCAAGGTAGGCTCGAGCCCCTCGGTGGGGACGTATATGAGCTGATATGATGATGATGATAATGATGTCACGGTTCCAGTGCAATTATCTGGCTTCGTATCTGTGTCCTGAATACAGTGCTACACAGTGCGATGTCGACGCGGACGCCAATTCTAATCTCGCCAGCTATCGAACTAACGGTTTTGTAGCAGATTTTCCGATTCTCAAAATTCAGTTTATATATTTCACCTTGTGTGTGCCACTGTTCCAGTGCAATTATCTGGCTTCGTGTCTATGTCCTGACCACAGTGCTTCACAGTGTGATTTCGACGCGGACGCCAATTTTAATCTCGCCAGCTATCAAACTAACGGTTTTGTAGCTGATTGTCCGATTCGCTGAATTCAGTTTATATATTTCACCTTGTGTGTGTCACTATTTCAGTGCAATTATCTGGCTTCGTGTCTATGTGACTATCACAGTGCTGCACAGTGCGATATCGACGCGGACGCCAATTATCTCGCCAGCTATCGAACTAACGGTTTTGTAGCAAAATGTCCGGTACGCAAAATTCAAAGCAATTTCATGCAGCTCCAAAACAGTCGAATTTCTTGTCGAGTTAAAATAGTTATTTAAAGAAATTAAATCATTGTTAAATACCTATTGTAACGAGGTGTTCAAAAGTCGCTTGAATCGGTTCGCCCTGTTCTTACTGAAACTGTCTAAAACAACTTGTAAGTACTTAGTGAAAATTAGATATTAATATTTAAAAAGACCAATTAGCATTATTCAAAAACATTAGACTATTTTAATTAACTGAATTAAGTTTTGTGTTGTTTATTTATTAAATGGTTATTTTTTATGATTTTTTAAATATAAAAAAGGCCCCCAATACTATGAAAAAATACCTGTAAAGTGCGAGTTAGAACAGCGCACAAAGGGTTCCGTACCATCATTAGTATGTAATGGCGCTAGTTTCTTTACGTTTAAAAAACACGTCTTTTGTATGGAGACTTTCAATTTTTATTTTTTTTTGTTTTTGTTGTTATAGCGGCAATAGAAATACATCATCTGTGAAAAGTTTCAACTGTATAAATATCACAGTTCATGAAATACAGCCTGGTGACAGACGGACAGACGGATGGACAGCGAAGTTTTAGTAATAGGGTCCCGTTTTTACTCTATGGGTACAGAACCCTAAAAACGGGCTCAGTGCCAATTTTAATTGACTTTCATGAAATGTTAGTGTTTTTAAATTACTTTTAACAACACAAAATCGTCATATCTCCAAATGCTTTTTTAAATTTTTAAAAAACCGGTAAAGTGCTATTCAGAACCGCGCACAAAGGCTTCCGTACCATCATACTAGATGGCGCTAGTTTCTTCACGTTTAAAAAAAAACACGTCTTTTGTATGGAGACTCACTTTTTTTAATTTTTAGTATTTGTTATAGCGGCAACAGAAATACGAGTACATCATCTGTGAAAATTTCAACTATCTGGCTATCACGGTTCATGAAATACAGCCTGGTGACAGACGGAGACACAGACATACGGGCAGACGGAACAGTGCCAACTGCCCCTGATAGTAGTAAAATAAATTTCAACTGTCTGGCTATCACGGTTCATGAAAAACAGCCTGGTGACAGACGGAGACACAGACATACGGGCAGACGGAACAGTGCCAACTGCCCCTGATGGTACTAATTATCGTAGTTTATTAAGTCCTTCAAAATACATTTTTCGAGTGAAGTCTTTCTGGTTGAATCGAGGATTCTGGATGTTTCATGTGAAAGTTTCTATTGGACTTTATGCGAATCGGGCAACATGAGCCGGACCAATGAGAACGTGTCTAGTCGAGGAGTACCTAATTTCAGGGAGTGCCGACTAAATGTGGACGCGCGCCGAGCGCCGCGTTATTGTCGTTTGAGTGCTACGTGATTTTTGATTTTGCATCTCTGGGGGTTGTTTTAATGAATGGGAATTTCGGAAGCTTAGTTTTTTTTTTTTTTTTCTGGGACAAATCACACATAGTCATCTGGCCCCAAAGTAGGATTCCCTGTGTTATGGGTTACCAGAGACTGATATACATACTTATATACGTTTAAATACATACATATATAGATATAATTTAACACCCAGACACAGAGCAAACAAATCTGCTCATCACACAAATGCTTGCCCTGGGTGGGGATCGAACCCACGACTCTTGGATCAGTAGTCAAGGGCACTAACCACTGAGCCACAGAGTCAGTCAAAGTTTCCAGAATAGCTGGGAAAAGTAAAAAATAAATTAAGGCCACACATTGGAATCTTTGGTCACAGGGATCTCAATTTTTCTCAGCAATTACAAAATATATTAAAGTGATATTTTGGAATCTGATTCTTCATTAATGACTTCATTTTGTGAGTTGCAAAAACACAATTCGTTAACTTTTATAACAGAAAAATATATATCACAGAAATTTCTTTTAAAACAGAGATATGCATTCTACAGGCAAACTAGACCGTTATAGTACAACAAAGTTTTTGACTGTAGTCGATTAGTTAGTCTTAATACACACCTTAATATACCAGATGGATTTTTTAATATTAATTTTAGTTTTTAATTGACACGAAAAAACATTGAAAAATGTGGTTATTTTCTTAACACTTTACACGTAAATAAAAAGACAGAGAGAGACAACTATCCCAATCAATGCCTCGCGTTAATATAAATTTTAATTTGATTCGGACAACAAAAAGCGAGACTTAGTCTATGTCAAGCTGCTTGGGAAAGTATTATTAATTAAATAATTATCATTTTACATACCGGTGACTATCCCCAGTCCCCACCCAATATACCAAGAGGGCAGAGTCAAACCTTGCGGAGATCGTCCTCAGGATGCCTTTGTAGCTGCCGCGTGACCGATGGAGAAGCGACAAGACTTTCATATGATAGCCTGGAATCCATCGGTTCGCGCCTCCGCAAACATTTGAGACGCGCTACAATGGCGCGCAGTGGCGTAGCGCAATCGGGGCTGCAGAGGTTAAATGTTTATTTCAAAAAACAAAATAATATTTACAGTTGGTAATATAACATTTTGTATGGAAAATCTAAGAACTTTTGACAAATCCAACTGCACATCTTAAGTTGGTCGACTATTACTTCTAAACTAAGAAAGCCTACTTAGTCTTAACAATTTCACTTTTAAATTGATAATTTGTACTATTATTTAAATAACGCTTTAGCGACATACTATAGGTACTTTTTAAAGTAATATTTTTTACTCTGCTTTACAACTCGAACAGAAAATAGCAATTTACAATTTAATTTTTCTCAAAACGATACCTGAATCAAAAAAAAATGGTTTATAATATTTTATGTTTCTTTTTATGCGAAGGAGGTACCATACAAAAATCAAGATTTTCTTATACAACTTAGTCGGCATGATTAACATGTATAATTGTATATCCATACCAAATTACAGCTTTCTAGTATTAATAGTATCTAAACAAAGCCGCGGACAGACGGACAGACAGACATGGCGAAATTATAAGGGTTACTTGTTGACTTCGGAACCCTTAAAATTAACAATTAACTTCTACAATTTTTGTATCGGAAAAAATATTTAGAACCACCTGTGACATGGTCGCTTACCGTGGGCCTCATAAGAAGGCTCAAGGTCACCCAAAGTGCGATATACCGAGCTATGCTTGGAGTTTCGTCCCACGCGATCGAATCAAAAATGAGGAGATCCGTAAGAGAACTAAGAAAGCCAACATAGCTCACAGAATCGCTAAACTTCAGAGGCAGTGGGCAGGCCGCAAGGCACATAGCTCTTATAACAGATGACCGTTAGGGCAGTAAAGTTCTCGAGTGGTTACCGCGCACCGGGAGACGTAGCGTAGGAAGGCGTCCCACATGGTGGACCAACGACCTGGTGAAGGTCGCGGGAAGCCGCTGGATGCGGGCAGCGCAGGACCGGTCGCCGTGTAAATCCTTGGTGAGACCTTTGTTCAGCTGTGGAGACATATTTCGGTTGATATGATGATGATGGTGAGAGTCACCTAGCAAATTCCAGATCTTTACAGGCTGTAACATAAAGGTGTGGTGACCCTTAATAGTAGGCTTCCACTTTCTCAAAGTAACCTAAGATCAACTCTCAAAAAAATATTTCCTAAATAAAAGCAATCATTTAGATTTATTTTCGTTGGATCCCAGTTTTAGATCCCATTTTTTACCCACGACGGAACGGAGCAGGTATATGCGTTTAGGGTGAGAGATGTTTGTTTGTGTGTGCGTTTGTGCAATGTAATGTTCCCAACTATCTTCTAAACTAATGATCCGATTTTGATGCGGTTTTCAATAACGGGTTTGTGTTTGATGAGTTCATGTTCTTAGACAGGTGTCATGGCTGTAACTCACTAGGGGGCGCCACAATATTAGTGCAAAACAATGTTGCAATATAATTAAAACGAAATGTCCGATTACAATTCTGTTTTCAGCAATGTGTACGTGGTAGTTTAATGAATCACACTTATTGTTTTGCGAGATCTAACCTACACATTACATAGATTATAATTCGTATAAGCTCTCTAAAAAGTCTGAAATAAAATTAAGCAAAATTAAAAATTTTGAAAAAATTCTGCCTTTCCTATATGAAATTTCAACAAAAATTTAATCATACTCATAAGTATATTTTATGTCGTCGTTAAACATCTACAATTCTTCAATAATTGTATTCACGTCACTAGAAAAACTTTAGCTGGTTTAATGGCAGCCCCCGACGGATATTCCTCGGTTATGTATTATGGTAAAATTATTATCGCTACATCTAAGTATATCTTCGCGAAACAGACACGTTAGGAAAAAACTGTAAACATCGATATTCATTGTTTAGGTACTTAAGTATATCTATTACCGATTTCTCGAGATATCAACTCTTTTTTAGAAAGTATTTTTACGTCTATTATAATATTTCGTTACATAATAATTGGGTTAAGTCGGGGGTTTTGAGATATTTTATTCTTTTTCGATGAGATTTTTACCGTTGTGGGTTTTTTTTAAGGTATTAACGATGGATCCCATTTGCTATTTCCATTGAATCCCATGTTATAACAACATGTGTACTTTTAAGAAGAAAAGTGACTTACCCTTATCATATCAAACATTTATAACCGGCTGGTTTTGTTTGCTCTTTTTTAGTAGACGCTTAAAATATTCACATAAGATTTAGTTATATATTCACTTTCAAAATAAATAATAAAATTAAAACAAATACTTAAGGGGGGCTCCCATACAATAAACGTGATTTTCATACTCTTTTTTGCTCGATATTGATAACGGCGTCAAGTAGACGCTTGAAATATTCACAGAATATTGAGTTTTATGAGATTTAAATTAGATAAAATAGTGTATAATATATCGCCAAGGCTCGGTTTTTAAACTCATACTCGTGTTTTAATACCCCTCATTTTGCAACAGTTTCATAAACTACTAATAAGCACTTCATGCAATGATTATTATACGCGTGTAAAGCAATAGAAAGAGGACTGCAACATTATAAGTAGTCTGTCAATATAAACATACCCTCATTTTATGATAAACAATTTTGATGTTAAGAGTACCCGCATTTAATTTTTTTAGCATTTGGGATCCAATGGAAATAGTTTTTGAGATTCAACGATAATAAAACGTAATTCACTTGCATTTTTAAAATGTGGGATCCAACGGAAATACATAATAACGTTTTGTGGGATCCAACGCCAAAAATGTTAAACTGGAATTCAAAAGTGGGTTCCAACGAAAATAAATCGTCATTTATCTGGTCGATTAAAAAGCGCCGGTGGATCAACCGGAAACGACTCGGTCGACCTAACCAGAAGTCCCGGGTTCAAATCCGGACGGCCAATGTACCAATGGGTATTTCTATACTTACGTACATATACTTACCGATTGCTTTAACGGTGAAGGACAACATCGTGAGGAAACCTGCACATCTGATTTCAGATGTGTATAAAGGTCGTTTTGCAACACGTCCGTAGATGTTAATCTATGTGCCCTACACCGCGCTTTGATGTTAAGTGCAACACCAGGCAACCGCCGTCTATCCCCTGGATGGCACGGTTAATTGTGTCACACGATAGTATTAGTATCTGATCGATTTGTATAAAAAGTCCTAAAATATAAATCCCGACTTCAGCAAAGTTGTAAACCATATGTTCTTTTTATATTATATTTATTCACAATTGGTGAGTGACGATGATGCCGAAGATGGAAGCGGACTTACCAAGATTCCCCAACGCAACGGGGATTTGGCTCTCTTACCTTTAAGCCGGAACACATAAATGCTGTTAACACTGATGTTTGGCGACAAAACTTAGACAAGATGGTGGTTGTTAGCCAGGCGGGATTACCAAATCAAGTCTTATAAAGTTGAACCTGCGACCTCCTGGTGTTAAGCAAATGGACTAACCATTACTCCACGGAGGCGGTTAAAAGTTGTTCAGTTTTATGAGTACAAGCTCACCTTAAAGGATCACCACTTATCGCAGTTTTTCTGGTACACCTGTATAAGTTAGGTACTCGCAGCTACTCGTACATTTTAAGTAATAGTTAAAAAACCTAACATTTCGTTCCAACTGTTAATTTAATTTCCTTTTCACATCTGATATCCCGCGTGTCACTTACAAAATTAACTTTTGTGTGCCTACATCATGCTAAAGTAGCCACCATGTCCACGTTGTGACGTCACGATGGGGGAAGATCAGATAATTTCGGACGTTACCCGTTGAGCATACATAGTTTAAATTGAAGATTGCTAGGAATCAGAAGTCTCATCATAACAGTTTATATACGTCCCCACCGAGGGGCTCAAGCCTACCCTGGAATAAGGGCGATCGTGCTTTAGTCGACCACGCGGGCCCAGTGCAGGTTGGGCGACTTCACACACAACCTTCGAGTTTCTTCTTAAGTGTGTTTCTCACGATGTTTTCCTTCATGAAAAGAGCGTTGGATGTACGTACATCATCATCATATCAGCCGAAAACAAAGTCCGAAGACAAAGGCCTCCCCCCAAGGATTTCCACGACTTTGAAAGACCTACCAATGTGTTTTTGAATTTAGGTTTTATACACGTACATATAAAATCTAAAGTCAAAAATACATTGGTACAACGACCTTCCGCACAGGAGGTGGTTACCTTAGCCGTTACGCCACCGATGATGAAGAGGTCTCAGTCATAATCTCACAAACTTATTGCTTTTAGTAATAATGGACGAGACTGAACATGTAATGAAGCCGATTTCAATCGCAAAAAGCAAGTCAAATTTTGCTGATTTTTTTTTTCACAATTGGTAAACCTTGACTTGATTTTTTTTGTAGAATAGTTAAAAAAAAATATTAAAAAATATTATAAAATTTACGTAGGACCAATCTGGAGGCACAAAATATCAATTAAAATAATTGTAATTGCTAAACACGTTAAAAACTGACTTCCATCGCAGCAACTTACTACAATTAGGCATATTTTTCTTTTTGTTAATTTTCCAAAAAAAACGTGCAACATTGATTTTTATAAAATTTATATGGGACCAACCTGACAGCATTTATAGAATGAAAAATGAATCATCTGCGAAGATATCGCATAAAGACATTCAAAAAAACCAGCCAAGTGCGAGTCAGATTCGCGCAAAGTAGGGTATAGTATGGATTCTTAGACTGTGGTACAGTAGTCTTTTCAAAAAATAACCATGTTTTTAAAAAACAAATAATATTTGCAATAAAACATTTTGTATGAAAAATCTATTAACTTTTTAAATCCAACTGCACACCTTAAGTTGATTGAATATCACTAAACTAAGAAAACCTACTTAGCCGATAATTTTTCTTTTAAATTTATTATATAAGGTCTTAAAATTAGCTGAAACTATTTTAACTGGTGCTTCTACCCATGAAACTGAACAACTTTCCACATGGAAACCATAGTCAAATCGCATAAAATAGTTTGGCTCTCCCATACTAACTCGATCAGCTGATTAGCCAACTTAGTATGAGAAGTTCAAATTTTGTTACACCTTATATTTGTCCTACTAATCACGATTTTTTTTTAGATGTCTAAATAGCGGTTTAGCTGGTAGGTGGGGGACCCTCGACTAAAAAAATTGCAATTTTAAGCTTAATGTTTCACAAACCGTAGGGATCGGTTTGTGAAACCAACAAAAATCGTCAAATGGTTTTAGGAAACCCTCAATATAGTTTTGAAAGATCTATTCAACGATAACCCCACACGTTCACCTTCTTTTTTAAAGTCGATTAAAAACTTTGCTAATCGTGAATACTTTTTTACTATTTAAAATTGAGTGTACACACCTATCCCTACTAATATTATAAATGTGAAAGTAACTCTGTCTGTCTGTTACGCTTTCCCGCAAAAACTACTGAACGGATTTGGCTGAAATTTGGTAGGTAGACAGATTAGGACCTGGATTCAGACATAGGCTACTTTTTACCACGCTCGCGAGCCGCTTGCGGCTCGCGCACTGCGCACCCTCGAAAAGTCATAGAAACGTTGTCCACGCGGGTGAAACCGCGGGAAACAGCTAGTTTAAAATAAATATATTTAAATTAAGAATGTATTTTGATGGCAATAAATCGTTTAGAACGAGATTAATTCACTTTCCATACCAATTTTAAAAATAAATACAATAAAAAAATAGACAGGTTTATTTATATATTCATACTTATAGTAAACTAAAATACAATTTCTTAGGGATAGCGCATTTTATGGGATTTTTATTTTATTTGACATAAACAGGTCATCATCATCATATCAGCCGAAGGACATCCACTGCTAGACAAAGGCCTACCCCGAGAATTTCCACGACGATCAAATCTGCGCTGCCCGCATCCAGCGGCTTCCAGCGACCTTCACCAGGTCATGCCTACGCCACGTCCTCTGTTGCGCTGTCGCCACTCGAGAACTTTACTACCCCAATCGCTAACTGTTCTACGAGTTATGCACTCTGCCAACTGCATAAACAGGTATTTGACTGCACTTCAAATAAATTATAAATTGTTAAAGGTTCTTTATTACCGAAATTTCAAAAAACCTTACTCGCTTTCTTGTCATCAATTCTTAAATTTTAAATAGTTCAAAAACGAAAAAAAATGAGGATAATGAAGCTGAAAAACTGTGATGTCATTACAGCTAATTCAAACATCAAACGTCAAAACATCAAATGAAATTATTACAAAAAATATTACAATCTCGAAGTTTTTTCAATTAACCATCCTTACTAGTAGATTAAATTTAATTTTCCCTAAGTTTTTAAACAACGGTTATCTTAGATATTCTTTATATTTATTAAAAAATCTGTTAAATTAATACAAACAAATGTTGTTAAAAAACTGTATCAATTGTATCATAGTCATCTACCATATTGTAAATAAAAATAATATTGGTAAATAGAATATAAAGGAGCCTTTTCATTCACCCCAATTAAGATTTGCAAGACCTGCCCGCATAATTCATACTCTAGGGACCTCAGGGCCGTCACACTGTAATCTGACATTGATACAGAGTCCTAAACAGATTTTCTATTTCTTAAAAAATAATAATATAAAAGAAAGGTATAAGGAAAAGGTATTTCGGGCCAAAAATCCTCACAATATTTGGTTTGGCTTGGAACAGACTGCTTTTTAGCGATAAGTCCGACCATCTATACCTACTTAACATTTTTCTGGTCTAATTAAAAGGTCTTTTTATGTTATCTATCAGTGTTTTCTTGCATTAATTTATTTTTTTTGTTTTCTAAATTAGTAAGCCCTTGGCATCATTTCACCTTATGGTAAGTGACGATGTTATCGAAGATGGAAGCGGGCTTACCAAGATTCTCCAACGCAATGGGGATCTGGCTATCTTATCCTTAAGCCGGAACACATCAATGCAGTTAACACTGATGTTGGGCGGCAAGACTTAGATAAGATGGTAGTAGCTAGCCAGGCGGGCTATGAAAATGTCCTACCACCAACCAAACCGAGTCTTACAAAGTTGACCCCGAATCGAACCCGCTACCTCCTGGTGCGAATGGTCTAACCATTACGCCATGGAGGCGGTTAAAAACTACATCCAATGACAGGTAGGTACTATAACCTTGTAGATAGCACGAAACACAGATCGAAACAATCAAACTTAACAACACAGAATTTAAATTGAAAGTCCCTCCAGAACGCTTTGACGGTACCACAAAGCCAAAAAATTTATAATACACAACACAAAATTTATAATTTCCATATCCTAACAATATTGTATTACTAGCTCTGTTTCCCGCGGCTTCACCCGCGTGGACAACGTTTTTATTACTTTTCGAGGGTTCGCAGTGCGCGACCATGGAAAAAGTAGCCTATGTGTTAATCTAGGTCCTAATCTGTATACCTACTAAATTTCATCCAGATCCGTTCTGTAGTTTTTGCGTAAAAGAGTAACAAACTTGCATCCATACATCCATACATTATTAGAAAATTTCGCGTTTATAATATTAGTAGTACAGGAAAGCATTGAACAATAGTACATTACCGCAGAGGTCGAGAAAGTAAGCGATTGCTGGATGTATAGAGTTTTGCTGAAGTGTAGGCCGAACCGCAGGTAAGGCCTGTAATAATACGAATCCAGCAATTGCCGTTCCGGCCGTGTAATAATACGAATCCAGGGATTGTCGTTCCGACCGAGGCCTGTAATAATACGAATCCAGCAATTGTCGTTCCGGTCGAGGTCTGTAATAATACGATTCCAGCAATTGTCGTTTCGGCCGAGGCCTGTATTAATACGAACTCAGCAATTGTCGTTCCGGTCGAGGCCTTTAATAATACGAATCCAGCGATTGTCATTCCGGCCTAGGCCTGTAATAATACTAATCCAGCAATTGTCGTTCCGGTCGAGGCCTGTAATAATACGAATCCAGCGATTGTCATTCCGGCCGAGGCCTGTAATAATACGAATCCAGCGATTGTCGTTCCGGCCGAGGCCTGTAATAATACGAATCCAGCAATTGTCGTTCCAGCCGAGGCCTGTAATAATACGAATCCAGAAATTGTCGTTCCGGCCGAGTAATAATACGAATCCAGCGATTGTAGTTTCGGCCGAGGCCTGTATTAATATGAATTCAGCAATTGTCGTTCCGGTCGAGGCCTGTAATAATACGAATCCAGCGATTGTCATTCCGGCCGAGGCCTGTAATAATACTAATCCAGCAATTTTCGTTCCGGCCGAGGCCTGTAATAATACGAATCCAGCAATTGCCGTTCCGGCCGTGTAATAATACGAATTCAGCAATTGCCGTTCCGGCCGTGTAATAATACGAATCCAGCGATTGTCGTTCCGACCGAGGCCTGTAATAATACGAATCCAGCAATTGTCGTTCCGGTCGAGGCCTGTAATAATACGAATCCAGCAATTGTCGTTTCGGTCGAGGTCTGTAATAATACGATTCCAGCAATTGTCGTTTCGGCCGAGGCCTGTATTAATACGAACTCAGCAATTGTCGTTCCGGTCGAGGCCTGTAATCATACGAATCCAGCGATTGTCATTCCGGCCGAGGCCTGTAATAATACTAATCCAGCAATTGTCGTTCCGGTCGAGGTCTGTAATAATACGAATCCAGCAATTGCTGTTCCGGCCGAGGCCTGTAATAATACGAATCCAGCGATTGTCGTTCCGGCCGAGGCCTGTAATAATACAGATCCAGCAATTGTCGTTCCAGCCGAGGCCTGTAATAATACGAATACAGAAATTGTCGTTCCGGCCGAGTAATAATACGAATCCAGCGATTGTAGTTTCGGCCGAGGCCTGTATTAATACGAATTCAGAAATTGTCGTTCCGGTCGAGGCCTGTAATAATACGAATCCAGCGATTGTCGTTCCGGCCGAGGCCTGTAATAATACGAATCCAGCAATTGTCGTTCCGGTCGAGGTCTGTTATAATACGAATCCAGCAATTGTCGTTCCGGTCGAGGTCTGTAATAATACGAATCCAGCAATTGTCGTTTCGCCCGAGGCCTGTATTAATACGAATTCAGCAATTGTCGTTCCAGCCGAGGCCTGTAATAATACGAATCCAGAAATTGTTGTTCCGGTCGAGTAATAATATGAATCCAGCAATTGCTGTTCCGGCCGAGGCCTGTAATAATACGAATCCAGCGATTGTCGTTCCGGTCGAGGCCTGTAATAATACGAATCCAGCAATTGTCATTCCAGCCGAGGCCTGTAATAATACGAATCCAGAAATTGTCGTTCCGGCCGAGTAATAATACGAATCCAGCAATTGTCGTTCTGGCCGAGGCTTGTAATAATACGAATCCAGCAATTGTCGTTTCGCCCGTGTAATAATACGAATCCAGCGGTTGTCTTTCCGGCCGAGGCCTGTAATAATACGAATCCAGCAATCGTCGTTCCGGCCGTGTAATAATTCGAACCCAGCGATTGTCGTTCCGGCCGAGGCCTGTAATAATACGAATCCAGCAATTGTCGTTCCGGCCGAGGCCTGTAATAATACGAATCCAGCAATTATAGTTCCGGCCGTGTAATAATACGAATCCAGCAATTGTCTTTCCGGCCGTGTAATAATACGAATATAGTCATTGTCGTTCCGCTGAGGCCTGTAATAATACGAATCCAGTGATTGTCGTTCCGGCCGAGGCCTGTAATAATACGAATCCAGCAATTGTCGTTCCGGCCGTGTAATAATACGAATCCAGCAATTGTCGTTCTGACCGAGGCCTGAAATAATATGAATCCAGAAATTTCCGTTCCGGCCGAGGCCTGTAGGTTTTTTAAATTTTTTTTATTCACAATTGTTAAGCCCTTGGCATCATCTCACCTGATGGTAAGTGACGATGATGCCGAAGATGGCTTACCAATATTTCCCAACGCAATGGGGATCTGGCTATCTTATCTTCAAGCCGAAATATAGTATAAAATCTATTAGAGCCTGTATAGTCGGCGGCTCAACCGGTAACGACTCGGTCCATCTAACCAAAGGTACCGGTTTCAAATCTGGACGGCCAATGTACCAATGAGTTTTTCAAAAACTTACGTACATATAATTACCGATTGCTTTAACGGTGAAGGAAAACATCGTGAGGAAACCTGCACACGCCTGCGAAGAAACTCGATGGTTGTGTGTGAAGTCGACCAACCCGCACTGGGCCCGCGTGGTCGACTAAGGCCTAATCGCCCTGATTCAGGGTAGGCTCGAGCCCCTCGGTGGGGACGTATATGAGCTGATATAATAATAGCCTGTATAGTGCTTTACTCAAACAAAACTATGAAATTTCAATAATACAATAATTCAATAATATAAATACACTGGACATTTAAAACCGTGACCAAAGAGCAGGATATGCCGTGACGCACAATTTAAAAGAATACTACTCTACAGTAATAAAATTACATAACCCCCTTTTTTTAAAAAAAAAACTTTGACGACCCTGAAATAACGTATTTCCCGACTTCTTTTTAAGAACGAAAATGTTTGAGCACTTAAACATAATTATATACCATTAACTGATTTGGACTTAAAAGGAGACAATTACTTCATCACCTCGTCTCACAACCGCAAAATTTAGTACATATTTAGACTTGAGACGCGAAGATTCAGTCATTATTCATAGTGAAAGATCATAAGTGAAAACTTCTTTAGCGGCGTTGTGCACTTTTTTGTAATGGGTAAAAAATGTTAAACTCGCGTCAGGACACGTGACCTGATCGAGAATTCGTAAGACGGATGGAGTAGTGAAAACTTCTTTAGCGGCGTTGTGCGCTTGTTTTGTAATGGGTAAAAAATGTTAAACTTGCGTCAGGACACGTGACCTGATCGAAAATTCGTAAGACGGATTGAGTTGATTTTTCTGAGATATAAACTTTTTAATGTAATATAAATGCACAACGTTAATATTCAAGTTTTCACTTCTGCCGGCACTCCAGGAGTGCAACCCGTCGTATTTTTTTTTAAATGCCCCCGTATATTTCTGATTACGACCCTGTACAGCCATATCTCAACTCGCTCCCACATAACGTAGCTAGTTATGCTGTCGACAAACCTGCCATGGCGACTCTATTACTCAGGAGCCGCGGAATTTATGAAGCGAATAACACCTACTCCCGACATATTGGATACGTGATGCAAATTCCGAGAGATTGCGCTGGAATTTCCATAATATACTCTTAGTCTAAATAAAATGTAGACGCTTAGATTAAATGATATAAGAGACTTAAGACGTGACTTTGAAACGACGGCTAAATATGTCAAAGTTATATTATTAATACTAGCTTTTGCCCGCGGCTTCGCCCGCGTGGACATCGTTGTAATGACTGTTTTAGAGGGTGCGCGGTGCGCGAGCCGCTTACAGCTCGCGAGCGTGGACATATTTTTTTTTCCCGATCCCTTGGGAACTATGTCAGGATATGCTTATTAGTAAATCATGTCATTTCCCACCCCCACACTTATCTCTGTGCAAAAATCACAACAATCCATTGTTCCGTTGCGATGTTAAAGAATTAACCAAAAAAAGAGTATTTTTTTCAGTTCCCTCAGGAACTGCATGGGGCTATGCTATTTTCACGGGATAAAAGTAGCCATGTCCTTCCTCGTGACACATGCTACCTGCACGCCAAATTTCATAAGGATTGGTCAAGGCTCGAAGCGTGAAAAGGTAACAAACACATTTTCACATTTATAATATTAGTAAGGATTGAAACTAATATTCTAATTATACACACAGTTCGTAGAACAGATGGCCGCTGAGGCATACCTTCTCGTATATGTACCAGATACGCTAAACTACCAGGTTTATGATATAGCTTCCCCACTCACCGGCAGCTAGGTCATATAGTGAGGGCTGCTATTCCTGCCAGCACTATAAGGCGAAGGCAAGGACCAGTTGAGGTAGGTCTTGCCGCCAAGACTCTTGTCCTGGTACTCTGAAAGGCGAGTGCCTCGTGGAAGAGAAACACTACCTGCTGTCCAGGAAGGTCCCGGAGATGTAGGCACGCTCAACTCCCGCGGCTTTCGCTGCTGGCGGTTCGATCCCCGCTCGGGACGCCAGAGAAGCTGGCTCCTATATCACCTGTGTGGTACCGGAGCTGTTAGCGCTCACTTCCACTGGGGCAGTAAAGTTCTCAAGTGGCGACCGTATACCGAAAGACGTAAGCCTTCAACACGGTGGACCCACGACCTGGTGAAGGTCGCGGGAAGCCGCAGGATGCGGAGAGCGCTGCGCAGAAACGGTCGTCGTGGAAATCCTTGGGGGAGGTCTTTGTTCAGCAGTGGACGTCTGTCGGCTGATATGATGATGATGTTATGATGAAAATACACTAAAAGTATACCGCGGTCCCTGTATATTAAGTAAATGTGTTTCAGTATACCTGTGTCGGGAATTTTTTTTTGATATATAAAATTCAGGTTTCTTTGTAATGTTTCTCCCCCTAAATAAAGGGCTTGACCGATTTTGGTGAATTATTTTTTTGTACTTATAGAGTCACATAGATGGTCCTGTTAAAAAATAATAATGGATCTCGTAAATAGCGCCACCTACTGGGTCCAACTAATATAGCGTCCTATTATAATCTATTTATAATCTTTGTTTTGTAGCTATATATGAAAAATCCAGATAACCCCAAAAGGCACAAAATATGATTAAAATAGCCATAAGTAAAAAAAACATCAAAATTGGTCAAGCGTTTAGGAGAATGTGAGCGTTTGTTTGAAATCCTTCTCCTCCTAAACATCTTAGCCGATTTTAATGTTTTTTTTTAGGGTTCCGTACCTCAAAAGGAAAAAACGGAACCCTTATAGAATAACTTTGTTGTCCGTCTGTCTGTCAAGACCCTTTATCTTGGGAACGCGTGGAGGTATCGAGTTGAAACTAAAACCATATGCTCCGATCTACAGTCCCTTGAACCTGTGAAAAAATTTAACTTTTAAGTTAACGTAAATAAAGATACGGCCGTTTATGCCGCAAAAAACGTACATTTCGACACTATCAAGGAAACCAAAATTCATAGGGTATTTTCCGTTGATATGGAACTATAAAATTTGGCAAGAAATACCGTTTTATACTACAAGTATAAGGAAAAATCTAAAAACTATAAATTTTTAATTAAATCGTTAAAAATATAGGGTATGATTTTATCGATTGTCAATTAAATAGATTCGATCACTAAATAAAAAAAATGAAATTCCCTAAATAGTATAGTTTATACTCAAAATAGTAGATCTGTCGCCAAAGTAAAGTCATCAAACAACACCAAAACAATACTCAAAAGGAAAAGATTTATCACCAGAAAAGTCTTTTATCGATTGTCAATTAAATAGATTCGATCACTAAATAAAAAAAATGAAATTTCCTAAATAATATAGTTTGTACTCAAAATAGTAGATCTGTCGCCAAAGAAATGCCTAAAATTACTAACAAAGGTGACCTACAGATACTCCCACATCCTCTTCGGATCCCGAAGGTTTGTTGATGTTCGAAACGGGGGGCGGGGGCTACGCCCCCGTTAGGGGTCACCTTCCGATGATTTCTTCTGCTGCGAAGTACTTTTGTACCCAGGGTGGGGAGCCTCGCTTTGCGAGGCTCTTTGACTGTTAAATCAATCAAACCTGACCGAACCTAACATCGCTCGCTTCGCTCGCTCATTTATTTATTGTTTTTGACCGATTACCCCCTAGTTTTCGATTTGTTACCTATTATTATGGATCTTTGGCATCGAATTGGCCCTGACCTTGACCTTGAAAAGACGTTGACCGATTACCCCCTAGTTTTCGATTTGTTACCATGCAATAGCTTTACCGCGGCAGTCCCCGAGTGCCACACGTATTTTTTAATGACAGTTCTATCAATTTGATGACAGATCTATTAATTCGATGACAGATCTATCAATTTGAGAACGAAAATATTGAATACAGATGAATCTATTTAATTGAGGACGAAAAATATAATTCCCAAAAATATAGACTTTATTTAAAGTACGTAATCAATTATGCAAGGAACGGCGGTCCAAATTTTGAATTGAGTTAACCGTGTCATGTGGGGTATCGTATGAAAGGGCGTCATTGGCACAAGCTTAAACAAATTTTTATGATGTATAGTTTTCGAAAATCTTTTTCCTTTATATAATATGTATAGGTGGTAGGTACCTAATATTTTTGGTGTATGTAGTACCTAACAGTTTGCATTGTTCTGATTTATACTATGTACCTACAAATATGTACGGAACCCTCGTTGGGCGAGGCCGACTCGGTTGTTTTTGACGTGAATACGTCTTTAAAATTACCTCCATAGGAATGCAATCCAAAAAAACGAATGATAACAAAATCGGGGGATACAGTTTAGTGTTGTAGCTACATATCTACCATCTCCATCCAAATTTCGTTTACACCACTTGATAGCTTAAGAATCAAAAAATTTATTACGCTAAGTAAGGACTGTAACACATCGCGCGCGGGGGAGGGGGCAGCCCCGCCATTTTGAAGGTCATTTTGCTGCGTATCGAGATTTCCATTTAGTATAACTTTCGACTCGATGAAGCTACGATGTTCATTCAAGTTTCAATCGTCAGCTCTCGCCAAAATCTATCGATTATATATAAAATATTAGTGTAAAATTGTAACTGTGATTATAATAGGGTGTTTAAATAAAAAAATAATATCAAAAAATATATAATGTTGGCGTATACGCGTCGAAAAGCCAAATCGAAATACAGAGATCGTATACGGTTGGAAAGGGCATCTCAACAGCAATCGAATGGTACCAATAAAACACCATATGATTGAGTCAAGCAGTGCCGGCAACGTAAAGTAATGAATGCGGCCGAGCGGATCAACGACGGTGCCAGTACATCTGCAGCTGGGAAGGTTGAAATTACGCAGATAATAATATTAATAATAATAATATTTTATATAGAAACTACATATTACCCGTTACGAGACGTATTCACGTTAAAACTAACGGCCGTGTGCCCCGACACAGCCCCACCTTTTTTTTTTTTACTTATGGTGTCACCTGTATAGTTCTTACAGTTGGAAACGGTAGGTGTTGCTGTTAAAAAACTAGATCTTGACAACAGCGCCACCTACTGGATCCAAGTAGATACAGCTAAGAATCAATGACCCTAAAAGTAAAAAAAATATCATCAGAATCACTTAAGACGTTTAGGGGGAGAAGAATTACAAACACACCGAAATTCTATGTAGAAAAATATGCAACTGTCATTTAAAAGGCGTTATTAAAACACGAGTGTGCGATAATACTCCAGTGTTTATCAGTTTTCTTAATACTAAGTTATTAGCAGTTGCAAACACTGTTTTTTCTACTCCCATTTAGTTATTTACTTAACACATAACCTCAAACCATATCACAAAAGTACTCATTCCTAAAATTCGTTTTACAATGATCATTTTAAAATGATACTACTGTGCTACAATGAAACTTTTAAATATTTTGTATGGCTTAGGCTTCAAAAATTAAATGTATGATTATGACATAATTTCAATGTATTTTTATTTATTTCATGGAAAAGTATTGTATGCCACTGCACGCAATTAGCCACTGTAATACTCGTGCTGTCTTTTGTGCCACTTAGCTCCGCTTCGTGGCACAAACTAGCACTCATGTTACAATGGCTCTAATTACTTGGCAGTGGCATAAATAACTATTATATTCTATGGAATTCTATGGAAAAATATTTCTTCATAGTATCTAAAATAATTAATAGATTACCTAGAGAACTGCAGAAAAAATATGTACAACACAGTGTTAATTCGATTAAACTTCATCACATCAGCTTTTATCCGTCCCCACCGAAGGGCTCGAGCCTACCTTGAATTAGGCCGAATAGGCCTTAGTCGACCACGCGGGCCCAGTGCGGGGGGTCGACTTCACACACAACCTTTGAGTTCCTTTGAAGGCGTAAGCAGTTTCCCTCACGATTTTTAAACTTATTGAAAATCATATTTTGGAAATGGAAGAAATTATACAGTAATTAGCATAAGTCCTTCTAAAAACAAGTACTCATAATATAACTGAGAACTCACTTTATGACGGACAACGTTAACGCAGAAAAGTAAGTGCGAGTCATAACCGCACACATAGGGTTCCGTACCATTACGTACCATTATACTAGATGGCGCTAGTTTCTTAACGTTTCAAAAACCAACGTTTTTTATTTGGAGACCCCCCCGTATTTTTTCACTTTTTTTAATTTTTAGTATTTGTTGTTATAGGGGCAATAGAAATACATCATCTGTGAAAATTTCAACTGTCTAGCTGTCACAGTTCATGAATTACAGCCTGGTGACAAACGGACAGTCTGACCGACGGACAGCGAAGTCTTAGTAATAGGGTCCCTAAAAAACTGACTCAGTCATAACAACCATGTAGTGTAACGATATGCCCCTATCGTCACCTATTTATAAATCAATATTCCATAACTAATAAAATAAGCTAAAATATTGAATTAAGGCTTTATAGGAGAAAGAATATTAATCAACTTTGTTTAGCGGTCAGTAGTGCTTTGCGCGGGAAAACAAAGATAAAACATGCGCAGGCGCCGAGAAGTCTGGCGGCTGACGTCACTCGGATCACCCGATGGCCCTGGTTGCTGGGATTCTCCGAAGTGGGTGTGTGTGTGTGCATCAACCCGCACTCCCCGAGGTTGTATCTGTGTGAATTATTATATAAGCGCCGACAGGACTGTGCTCGGGGCTCAGTACTCTCACCACCCACCGAAGAAGAACTACAACCAAATGCCACCACGCTACCCCACGACCCCACATGGGCTCTGTCCATGACCGGTCAGCTAAGTAAGTCAGATGACATAGAAATAGAAAGTCTTCATTCTCCGAGGCACGTGAGTGTTTAAAGTGTTATTTCCAGGTTTCATAGCTTATTTAAATGTATGTTAATTTCCATTCTATGTTTAATAGGTTTTAACATTTATTTCAGGATTTTATATTTGTATGATTTAGGACGGGTAGTAGGTAGTTTAGCTATGCCCACAGTTGGACAAGGGATAATATTTGTCAATGCAACCGGCTGTGACATGATGTAATTGCTGTGGCCACGGTTGTAGGATGTGGGAAGTGCTTGTCCACTGCTGGGGTATCTGTCCATGCGACCGGCTGTGACATGATGTAATTGCTGTAGCCACGTTTGTAGGATGTGGGAAGTGCTTGTCCACTGCTGGGTTTTTGTACAACAGAGACTGATGATATGATTGCTGTAGCCACATGCGTAGGAAGTGGGAAGTGCTAAGTCCACTGCTTGGGAGAGATGATACCTATTCAGCAGCGGCTGATATGATGAAATCATTGAGGCCACGTGGGTAGTCAAAACTTAAAATAATGTTTTGGTGTGAGACCCACTTAATTTCCCACATTTTATTTATGTACGAACTGCCTTCACTGCAAGTGCCACGCGGCATTATAAGTTTTAGGGTTCCTAGAAAACGAGGACAACCCAATACACCAAATTTCACTCGGGCGTAGTGCAGCGCTATGCTGTATGAGGGTCTATGTCATTCCTGAGATTACTGCTTACCAAGCTCCATGCAATATGGGCTAGATATGTAGTTTAGTGGTTCATAGAAATGAACAACTCCTAATTTTACCAAATTTCAGCTAAATCTGTCCACACGTTCGTAGAATAAATGTAATGGACTAACAAACAAACTATAGGCGTTCGCGTTTCACAAATTCTTATACTGGTGTATATAGACAGGTAGATGCTATGTGCAGCTTATCAAAAGCATGCCTCGATAGAATTTCACTCGAATCGGACCAAGCGTTTAGGAACGTCTTGGACAAACAAACAAATAGTTTAGGCGTTCGCGCCTTACTACTAGTGTGAATATAGTTAGACCGATTATGTTGTAGGTAGGACGACCCATCCGAGCGGAACCGTGGCTAAGGTTAGTTAATTTGTGCTAGATTTAGAAACCTAATCTATTCTACGGTTTTTGATGAGTACGGACGGATGTTCATGATGTCCGCGTTCTGCCGGTTCCTGTCGCGACAAAAACTAACATATGCTACTAGAAGTGGCTGATTTTATTGGTGAAGCTAGCGTAGGCTTCGCCCAACATTTGGCTTATACGCCTTTTCGCTTTGACTTATTTGTGATGCTGCGACTATGATTATTATTATAGAGTATATTGACCGCAGGTCTTTATATCATTATGTACAACAACTTTATAACACAGTTCCAGGTCTATGAACCATCTTAGTAGTTTACCTACTTCCTTCATAATCCGTCGTGCTCTGCTTTAAGTTTTGAGCAACGTACAAGGTGGAATATCTACTTTGCTTTAGTACCTAGTGCTAACATTTATTCGCGAACTATCGCTGTTCGAAGGTATTAAACCTACCTGAAGAAGAAGTATGGAGGGATTATGGCTGTAATGATTCAGTCATAGTCCGCACTGCATATGTATGTTAAGACGCCTCACAAGCGTTTTGTATACAATAGCTTTGGGAGTTTGGGTGGTACACGGCTTAGAACACTATACAATTTCGTGTAGCTTAACCAAATTACACTTGCAGAGGGGTAGACGCCTGAGTATCTTAGTGGTTGCAGGCTGATAGTATCCAACGGGGCTCACCCTTGCTTTAAATACTTGTTTTGAGCTAAAATCGCTCGTTCACTTATCTTGCATTAGCTTTAAATTGTCAATCACCAAAATAGTGTAGTACTAGCGTCAGTTATGTATTACATTATTCCGAGCACTGGGGGCTGGCTACCCCCCCCCCCCCCCCCAATTTTGTTGGGGCCCAAAATAGGGACCAATCTCAGTAGGAAAATTAGGGTTCCGCGCGAAATACTTCAATATTCTTAGTAAGACTACATCGTTCTTCCAAACACAAGGAAATAAATTAATCTCTTTAAAATAAGCTGTCATTTACCTTCAAAACGATTCTGAGTTACTACGATCACAAATTAGGGTTCTCTAGACGATCTGGCCAAACGTTTAATTGTATTTTTTCAATGAAATAAAATTAAGTATAGTTAACATATTTCTTATAGGTAGATAGTAGTAAGTTGTATGTTTGTATGTACGTACGCATATTTATAGGTATGTTACAGTAGGTACAAATTTCTAGTTTTCGTTAATTTTCTAAAAAAATACTACACCGATTTTGAAAAAAAGTATAAGGCAACGCAGGAACAATCGTCGTGGAAATCCTTGGGGCATGTCTATGTCCAGCAGTGGACGTCTATCAGCTGATATGATGATGATCGTGAGGATATAGGACCAACCTGGAGAATACGCTATCGAATAAAAAAGATCGACAAAATCGGTTTAAATCTGCGAAGATATCGCGTACACCTAACAAAAACATACCAAAAGAAAAAACCTTGAGAACCTCCTCCTTTTTGAAGTCGGTTAAAAAGCCCGTCGGGCGTATGTCACGTAATTATTTTTGTTAGGAGACTGTTGTACTAAACTCCTATAATGTAATTTTGTATATTTCGGTGACTAAGATAAATAAAAATTATTAAGTAAATAAAGGTTTGTTAAAACTTGAAATCGAAATATCTACACGAACTAATTAAAAATTAAAAACCCTACTGCATAAAAGTAACCCCTTTTTTAGCCAGTCGGGTAAATAAAGTATTCTATGTCACTCACGGGATCAAGACGAATCTAACAACACCTCGCACTCCAGAATTTAAAAACGTAACCCCTCTTTTTTGGCTAGTCGGGTAAAAAGTATCCTATGTCACTCACGGGATCAATACGAATGTAACGACAACTCGCACTCCAAAATAAATACTTAACCCCTTTTTTTGGCTAGTCGGGTAAAAACTATATACTATGTATCAAGACGAATCTAACGACACCTCGCACTCCAGAATTAAAAATGTAACCCCTCTTTTTTTTTTTTCTTTTTTTTTCTTACTCGTATGTCACTTACGGGAGGATCAAGCAAGACGAATCTTACGAGACTATGCACTCCAAAATTAAAAACGTAACCCCTCTTTCGGCCAGTCGGGTAAAAAAGTATCCAACGTCACTCACGGGATCAAGACGAAGACAAAAATCTATCAAGCTGTTTAGGCTAGAGCGTGCCAAAAAATAAATAAATAAATAAACATATACATACATACATTCACTCAAGAAACATAACCCTCTTTCTGGCGCACTCGGGTAGCAAGTTCATAATTATTGCCTGGAGCTAGGAATTTCAAAGTGCCCAAGTAATCTTCTTCGTATTTAACTCAGATAATACCAGCGGAGCACATTAGTTAAACCAGCTTGTAATTATTAAAATTGGATCCAACTTGATAATAAGGCTTGCTGCTGTCTTGTTGTCTGTCATCACGAAATCTGTTCTAAACTAATTTTGTAGTAGATCATTACTAGACACAGACAGCATCTTCTAATTACCGGCTTGTAACGTCTTCTTACCCAAGATACTATGTACATTAATCATCATTATCATTAACCGCCTCCGTGGCGTAATGGTTATTCCATTCGCTTCACACCAGGAGGTCGCGGGTTCGATTCCCGTTGGGGTCAACTTGTAAGACTCAGTTTGGTTGGTGGTAGGGCATTTTCTAAGCCCGCCTGGCTAGCTATACCACCATCTTATCTATGTCTTGCCGTCAAACATCAGTGTTAGCAACATTTAAGTGGTTCGGCTTGAAGACAAGATAAACAGTTTCCCCATTGTGTTGGGGAATCTTGGTGGGCTTCCTTCTTTGGCATCATCGTCACTTACTATCAGGTGAGATGATGCCAAGGGCTTACCAATTGTAGAATTATAAAATTATAAAAAATCATCATATACAGGGTGGAAACGATGTGCTAACAGGCGATTGTTATCTTGTCTATGCAAAATATTTAAAAAGTGAAAACTGATTTCTTTACTAGCTTACATTGTGCGTAATTATTGGTTTCTAAAAAAATTGCACGATCGGAAAAAAGATAACGACAAAAAAAATGTTGGCCCTCAACGGTCATTTCTTTTTACACCATCGGAATGTTTTTATCTTTGTACAATAGTTATTAATGCCACTGCAAAGTAATGAGAGACATTGTAACATGAGTGCTAGTTTGTGCCACGAAGTAAAGCTGAGTGGCACAATAGACAGCACGATTGTAATAATGTATTAATGCGTGCAGTGGCATACAATACTTTTTCTACCGCCATGAAATAAATAAATATACATTAAAAATTTTTCATAATCATATATTTCATTTTTGAAGCCAATGCCATAAAAATATTTTTAAAGTTTTATTGTAGTACAGTTGTTTCGTTTTAAAATGATCATTGTAAAACGACTTGTAGGAATGAGTACTTAATTTTTGAAGCCAAAGCCATAAAAATATTTAAAAAGCTTCATTGTAGTACAAACAGTTGTCTCGTTTTGAAATGATCATTGTAAAAAATGTTTTATTGCAAATTTGAATTGGATTAAAGAGACACTTTCTGCATTTCAAAATTTATTATTTGTTAAGTATTTGAAGTACCTCAATTTCTTAAGATGTTTACTGCAATGTTATTTTCTTATTTTTTTTCTTATCAATTAATAAGAATAATGTGAGGAGTTAGACCAATGCAGTTAAACACTTTTATATGATCGTCATAAACAAATTAATTAATATTTCCAAATAAACAGCAATTTTGACTCATGAAATAAAATTATTTTTCTACTCCCATTTGGTAATTTGCATAAACATAACCTCAAATCATAACACAAAAGTATTCCTTCCCACAAGTCTTTTTAATTCACTCAGGTAATTTTTTTAACAATTAAGCTACTGTGTAGCAAAAAAAAAAATTTATAGTTTTAAAAAAACAACCCTTTAGGGGGCAAAAATTTTTGTTCTTTCGGTAATTTTTTTTCTGACCAGAAACCACAATGTAAGCTAGTAAAGAAATAATTTTTCACTTTTTAATTATTTTGCATAGATACAAACAATCGTCTGCAAACATTTATCGTTTCCACTCTGCGTTAAGGGTGTACATAGACACCTCCAGAAAACTTAAACTGGGGGTTTGTACTGCAGCCTCGACGCGCCGTCTAACCGCATCTGAGCCAGAACGATAAAAAATAACGAAATGAAGGGCAGGAAGGGCATGAAAAATGGAATAACCACTAGTAACATATCTATTAAATTTCAATTGTTTGTAAGGTAAATTAAAAGTAAGGCACAACATGAAGTTTAATTAATTAAATCAATTAAAGTTAATTTTCACGTTAACCCAGGTACCAAGTCCTTAATTATATTACCTCTCATTTTAGAACAAAATTACGACGAACTAATCACCGATCTCCATAAACTGAAATTGTCTCTTTAAGTTAAAAGCAATACTGCATAGATACTCAGGACGGATACTATTTGAATTCAACGCAGTCGAATGCTGTGTCAACCTAACATCAAACGTCGATGATGCAACAAATATTGATAGAGAGGCGAGCGGAATACTGTATCGGAGCGGTGCATACATGCAAGACTCCGTTGTGGCAGCGCCACGCATAGCCAATGAGTTTGTGTTTGTTAACTATCGTAGAAGCAATCTTAAGGCTGGAAATGTTAATAAAGTTAGTTTTTAGTCAATACAATAGTATTCGTTGAGGCTCCAAAATATTTGGCGAATTTGCATGAAAACATTTTGCGCCCCGACCCCAATTTATTATTATTGATTAAAAATACAAAAGTTAAGCTACTCTGCTCACTTGGCACGAGGCGAAGTGGCAGGAGCACCTCCAGCGGAAGCACAGTCGGCTGGAGTTCAGTGCGACGGGGAGAGAAAGCGTCGAACTATCCGGGCATTGTCGAGGAGGACTGCTTTAGCATTGTTGCAATTATTGGTCTGCCTCGGAGATCCAGCCGCCTTAGGTGACGTTCAAGGTCGGCTCAAATAAACGCGTTTACGGATAGGACTACGAGGATGATTTCGATTTATTATTATTATTATTTTTTAATTAATTTATGATGATGTTGATGCGGGAAAATTATAAAGTTAGGTGGGTACAAACATAAGGTCCAAAGTACCACACAGAAAACCGTATCCCACGCAGTATACTCAGAGTGACTTTTACACAAATGTATTATAACGATTGAAAATGACTACCAGGAAGTGTTTGTAGAAAAATGAAGCCTTTTAAGAATTATAGAAAGTGAGTGAAAATGATGGTACAATTGGTAAATTTTTTGAGGACTTTTATAAAAGGAAAATCGATGGGAAGAGAGGACTTGATATGCATACTCGTATGGACCAATTAAGAGAGATAATAGCTGGGGTCACGTTGTACCTAACCAGGGTTTCAAAGAACTGGTGCAATACTGTATAAAGTAGCAAATGCTCCACAGACAATAGCCCTCCTCATAAGCTTGAAAAAAAAAATACATTCAGAGAGCGTCGGTGGCGTAACGGCTAGGGTCGCTACCTCCTGTCCGGGAGGTCGGAGTTCGAATCCTGCTACGTACCAATGTGTTATAGAATTTCGATTTCATATTTACGTTTATATATGATATGCTATTACGGTGAAGGAAAACATCGCGATGAAACCTGCACACGCCTACGAAGAATCTCGAAAGTCAAGCAAAATCAATCAAAATCCACCGAAAAAAATTTTTTTTTTCAGTTCCCTGTGGAACTGTATTGGACTATGCTATTTTCACGAGATAAAAAGTAGCATATGTCCTTGTCCATGACACAGGATACGTGCGTATCAAATTTTGTCAACATTTGGAGGTGTAGAAGCTTTGATTAGGTAACAAACAATCAAACAAACACATTTTCACATTTATAATGCTACTTCGCCGGTAGCGTAACGGCTAGAGCCGCCGCCTCCTGTCCGGCAGGTCGTGTTTCGAATCCTGCCACATACCAATGTGAATTTAGATTTCATATGTACGTTTATCCGACGCTCTTACGGTGAAGGAAAAACATCGTAAGGAAGGTCGACTAAGGCCCGATCGCCCTAATTCAGGGTAGGCTCGAGCCCCTCGGTGGGGACGTATATGAGCTGATATGATGAATACTACTTAGTCAAGGATAAGGATTCGATGGAGCGGGCTTTGCTCGGAGTTGCCCTAAGTCATCAAATCTAAAATTAAAGGATCTGTAGGACAACCAAAGTATCTGACATAGTTAACAGAAATGCTAAACTTAGGTAAGTGGCACTGGCAGTGGCGTTAGGATAGTAAAGTTATCGAGAGGCGACCGTGCACCGGAAGACATAGCGTAGACAGGACTTCCACTCGGTGGATCAACAAACTATGAGTAGACTGAAAGTCGCGTAAAGCCGCTGGATGCGGGCAATCATGACCCGTTGTTGTGGAAATCCCTGGAAGATGTCTTTGTCCAGCAGCTGATTTCTTTTGGCTATGATGATGATTCAATGAATAAAAGACCGGTCAGGTGCGAGTCGGATTCGCTCTTCGAGGGTTCCGTACCTCCACATCTCTGGATGAGAAACCTTAAAAATAATAAATCTAAAACTATACATTACAAAAATAATTAAAAAACTGTTTAAGCTTGTGCCAATGAAGCCCTTTCATATGATACCCCATATGACACCGTTAACTCAATTATAAATTAAGACCGCCGTTCCTTGCATAATTGATTGATTACACACTTTAAATAAAGACTATATTTTTATGATTTAACTACAAATATACAATTCAGATTTTCCCCTATACTTGTAGTGACGGTATTACTTGCCACATTTAATAGTTCTAGGTCAACGAAAAATACCCGATAAATTTTGATTCCCTTGAGAGTGTCGAAATATTTTTTTGCGGCATAAACAGCTCCATCTTTTTTTTTACGTTAACTTGGAAGTTTTATTTTTTCACATCTTCAAGGGACTGTAGACCGAAGTAAATTATTTTAATTTCAACTCGACAACTCCACGTGTTCCCGAGATAAAGAGTCTTGACAGACAGACGGACTGACAGACAGGCAGACAACAAAGTGAGACTATAAGGGTTCCGTTTTTTCCTTTTGAGGTACGGAACCCTAAAAACAGAATTATTTAATCACCAAAAAAATTTTTTTTATTCACAATTGGTAAGCCCTTGGCATTATTATTGCAGCTTTTCCTATACCGATATTGTCGCATGCTTTCATTTGCCAGTTTATTTTATTTTACACAATTTCAGACAAAGCCTTATTTTATTACAGATAGGTACGAGACAGTTGAGGCAAAGTATATATTATATTAGTACTAACATACAGTATGGACACTCCCTGCCGCTCTCTAGATTGCGACCTCACCTCTTCATCACCCAGATTGATACAAATTGGTTACAGTTTGGTTGTCGAACGTATAGGATTTCACCGCCATTTGTTTGTTCCAAAATTTCTTTTTTGAAATGTCATTTCTGGCCCGTTGTATGAAGTGTTCAGGGTGTGGTTGAGGCAATGTTGCCAAGTTTAAATATTCATGAATAGTTATTTTATCGAACGCTAGTTTAAGCCCTGATGATTAAAATTTGCATGTTGTAATCCAAGCTGTAATAAGGTCAATCAATATTGTATATGATCGGGAAGTATAATTTTTATTAATTTAAAAAAAAATAAAAAAAAAAATTTTAAAAAAATGTTTTGTTACTATGGTTACAAGTTTTTAGGGTTCCGTACTCAAAAGGCGCCAACGAGACGTAATAAATAGCTGGTCAATATTTTCTCATAATTTGTGCTGTTGTGGACGATTTCCTGACAAATATTATAAACTAGTGTCGCGAGTTTTTCATAATGGATGAAATTTGATATTTTTTTACATTTTCAACCCCCATGGCTCCGCTATTTTGAAAAATTTCCAAATACTGAATCGACAAAAAAATATCCTAGTAATTATCGAACCTGCTCACAACTTCACGAGTTAAAATATTTGACCTGTAGAGGAAAAGAGCCGGACAAACAGATAAGAAAGCATACTGGCTCGCTTCGCTCGCACGTTGCGCTCGCTCGGTCAAAAAAAGCTTTCCGCGCCGCGGCTCCGCCCGCCTTTTTTTTTACAGGATGGGCTATTCTGAAGATCCTCAGACAATTTCATTAAAATCGCTCCAGCCTTTTTCCATTGGAAACACACGTACATATACACACATTGACTCTTATACACATGGTGTAAATTTAGTTCGCTCATTTAGCTTCAGCCGTTTTCCATTGGAAACGCACGTACATATACACACATCGACTCTTATACACATGGTGTAAAGTTAGTTCGATCGTTTAACTTCAGCCGTTTTCCATTGGAAACACACGTACATATACACACATCTACTCTTATACACATGGTGTAAAGTTAGTTCGCTCGTTTAACTTCAGCCGTTTTCCATTGGAAACACACGTACATATACACACATCGACTCTTATACACATGGTGTAAAGTTAGTTCGATCGTTTAACTTCAGCCGTTTTCCATTGGAAACACACGTACATATACACACATCGACTCTTAAACACATGGTGTAAAGTTAGTTCGCTCATTTAAATTCAGCCGTTTTCCATTGGAAACACACGTACATATACACACATCGACTCTTATACACATGGTGTAAAGTTAGTTTGCTCATTTAACTATGCTGAGTCGGGGCCGGTTCGGCAAAGTGCACATAGCATGTTTTCAACCGTATCGTACTCATATTTTTCTACTTTTTCTTTCTGTTATTTGTACCTTTTTTGTTATTTCTATGTTGTCTGTGTGTATTTTTGTGGAATAAATGTTATCTTATCTTATCTGTTTGACGTTAATCACGGATCACGATAACTCCTAGTTTTGTAAAAAAAGTTCCTACCTTAAATGAGATAAATGACCTAACCAGTTTCATTAAAAATTAGACACCCGACTGCATAAAAATGTTACCCATCTTTTTTGAGCAGACGGGTAAAAATATATCCTATGTCACTCACGGGATTCAGACGACAGCTCGCACTTCAAACATCATCAAGCCGTTAACTTTACCGGCTCATACAAATAAACAGACAAACATACGCACATACCTACACACATACACTAAAAAAACATTACCCTCCTTTTTAAGCATTCAGGTAAAAAATAATCCAAGAATGAAATTAACCATCTATAAAACAAAATGAATGATGGTGACAAATTGCAATTAGCTGGAGCACCTCATAAAAAAATGGCCTCTATCCGGCTAATAACCATCATCAATCACTTCCGCCCGTGTGTGTTACTTCGTTCATCACATTCATCATCGAGTCAAAGTCTTCAAAAAGGAAAGGAGCTAAGCAGTATTTTTAAAACAATTTGGTCTGGTACCGTGGAAGAGGGGGAGGTGTTTGCTGTGGGATGCTTCTTGTGTAGACACTTTGGCACCATCCCATCTGCCCCGGACAGTGAGAACCGTCGGTTCTGCCGCGGAAGCAGCAGCATGCCACAAACACGCGCAGTACGCCACGCTTGAGCTATCATACGATTTCGTTCCCTTCGATGTTGAAACGGCTGGCCCGTGGGCATGGAGGCAAAGGCCTTTATAAGAGAAATTGGGCGCCGACTAAGAAATAATGGGTTTGACTCCCGCTCCAGATCCTTCCTGGTGCAAAGAACACAATCTATCTATAGCAATACAGCGTGGCAATGCTGCGAGCCTCATGGGGACCTTTGTACCAGGAACGATTATGGGTGGATTGTTTTAATAATTTATGATTAGTTCTGTTTATTAAGTTATTCTACTTTTTTTGACATTATTGTACATCGTTTTTGATAATTTGGTCAAAGGTTCCCAAACAATAGATTTATCCAGTCAAAGTCTTCAAGTACCTCACCAATGTAATAAAAAACAATCGAAAACCTAAAAACTATTAGGTACAAGCTTTTAACATTTCATTGTCAATATACATATATGCACGCAAAATTTCAGCTCAGTTGGAAAACGGGAAGTGGGTCTAATTTAATTTGCAAGATTTCATTGCAGAAACCGGGACAGGTGAAACTATAATAAAGCTTGTAAATCTGGAAGGAGCTAGGCGATATTGTTAAAACAATTTGTTCAATGGTTCCCAAACATTTTTTTGATCATATATTTATCCAGTCAAAGTCTTCAATTAACTCACCAATCTAATAAAAAAAATCTGAAACCCAAAAACTTTTAGGTACAAGCTTTTAACACTGCATTGTCACGCGATATATATATATACACGCAAAATTTCAGCTCAATTGGAAAACGGGAAGTGGGACTAATTTAACTTGCAAGATTTCATTGCAAAAACCGAAACAGGTGAAACCATTATAAAGCTTGTAAAACGGAAAGCAGCTAGGCAATATTGTTAAAACATTTTGTTCAAAGGTTCCCAAACATTTATTTGATCATAGATTTATCTAGTCAAAGTCTTCAATTACCTCAACAATTTAATTTAAAAAAATTCGAAAACCTAAAACCTTTAGGTACAAGCTTTGTATTGCATTGTCACGCAATATACATATATGCATGTAAAATTTCAGCTCAATCGAAAAACGAGAAGTGGGTCAAATTTAACTTGCAAGATTTTATTGCACATGAAATCAGTGAAAGGTGAAAGTAATATAAAGCTTGTAAAGAGGAAAATAGCTAGGCAATATTGTTGAAATATTTTGTCTAAACGTTCCCATACATTTATTTAATCATAGATTTATCCAGTCAAAGTCTTTAATTATCTCACCAATTTAATTAAAAAAATTATACCCGGCTGCATAAAAATAGTTCCCTACTTTTTTTAAGCATTCGGATAAAAATATATCCTATGTCACTCTCGGTTTTGAGACAAATAAAACGACACCTAGCACTCAAAAATCCATCAAGTCGTTGAGGCTACAAGCATTATACATACATAATTCTGTTTTTTTTATTTGGAACCATTTAGTAATAAAATATTTCAGTGACACAACCAAACATTATAATTATTTAGTGAGTCACTAGAACTTTGCATCGGAAACTTAGGTCACAGATAAAAGAACTAGATCCATGGTTTTATACAAAACAAACTTTAAGAAGGTCCGGCGGGACAGTTGTTTAACAGGACACAAGGATATAAATCTACAAATAGCTATGTTAGACAGACAGGAAGAACCGTTGAGGTATACAATTGTGAACATAAATGTGACTTATGTTAGGACACGTTTTGGCTGTTAAGTTTTCTTAACGTATTTCAGGAGGTGAATTAGAAAACAAAACTGAACAACTGTTCACAAGAAACTTGTGATCACTAGGGTATTTGACAGTCACATCATCACATCAGCTCATATATATGAATTAGGGCGATTGGGCCTTAGTCGACCACGCGGGCTAAATGCGGGTTGGTCAACTTCACACAAAACCTTCGAGTTTCTTCGCAGGTTTCCTCACGATGTTTTCCTTCACCGTAAGAGCGGCGAATAAACGTACATATGAGATCGAAATTCGAAAACACATTGGAACGTGGCAGGACTCGAACCACAACCTCCCGGCTAGGAGGTAGCGGCCCTTGCCCTTGCGCAACCGACGCTGTCATTGGACAGTATCTAAAATCAATTGTAAAATATTATTTACGGGCCATTGGGGTAGTAAAGTTCTCGAGCGGCGACCGTGCACCGGAAAACGTAGCGTAGACAGGCCTCACAGTCGGTGGACCGATGACCTGGTAAAGGTCACCGGAAGCCGCTGGATGCGGGTAGCGCAGAACCGGTCGTCCTGGAAATCCTTGGGGGAGGCCTATGTCCAGCGGTGGACGTCCTTCGGCTGATATGATGATGATGATACAGGTAATAGAAATATATACTGCAAAAATTTTAACTGTCTCCCTATTACGGTTAATGACATACAGCCCGCTGAGATATAGACGGATGGATAGCGGAGGCTTAGTAATAGGGCATCATTTGGGTACGGTACCCTAAAAAAATACTCATACTAAGATTAGCTGCCTGATTACCATGATATGTAAAACCCAAATGGTGCCAAAAATGGTCTGATTGTACTGGTATCTTTAAATGCTATCTGATGGTAAATTGTTCTTCAGTTTCATTAAGTACATGCCTAAATATTTTTAATCTTATCTTATCTTATATATATATAACGAGAACGGCGTTACCGATTTGGCTAATTTTGGTATTGAATTATTTGTGGCAGTCCAGAGAAGGTTTAAAAGGTGAATAAAAGAAAATGCTCGGAATTAAATAAAAAAAAACAAAAAATAAAATATCAGTGAATAAATAATTGGTTTTAGGGTAGTGTAGTGTAGGTGAAGTGTAGTTAGGGTAGGGTAGGGTAGTGTAGTATAGGGTAGGGTAGTGTAGGGTAGGGTAGGGTTGGGTAGTGTAGTGTAGGGTAGGGTAGTGTAGTGTAGTTTAGGGTAGTGAAGGGTAGGGTAGTGTAGTGTATGTAAGGTAGGGTAATGTAAGGTAGGTCAGGGTAGGGTAGGGTAGGGTAGTGTAGGGTGGGGTAGTGTAGGGTAGGGTAGGGTAGTGTAGTGTAGGGTAGGGTAGTGTAGGGTAGGGTAGGGTAGTGTTGGGTAGGGTAGGGTAATGTAGTGTAGGTTGCAGCATAATTTAATTAAAATGGGTTAAATAATATAACAATGCAGTATTGCTTTCGCTAAATTATACGTAGAATTTTTACTCGCAGCCTAAATATGAATTTCAGAAAGAAAATAAATTTTGGGGTAATATGGAATACTTTTATTTTATAATATTAAAAAAATAGGTAAAGATGTAAACAAATGGATGACCGTGGAAATAGACTAATAAAAAATAACACGTTTACATAATTTTAAAATACAAAAAAAGGTTAGGTAACGCTCGATCGTCCCCCCAGGTATAAAAAATGATCGAATAAATACCTAAAACATAAAAGGAGTTAATTTATTTGGTGTCGGAATTACCCCCCAAAGTTGTAGGAAACACTTTGAGTATACGATACTCTTAATAATTTTAAATTAAATGCTAAATTGTTAAAGTAAACGGAAATAGGAGGTTATGCAGGCCAGCAGCTGCGCTTGGAGGCAGGTAGTAGAATTTTGCAGGGCAGTAGTAGTGCTTGGTCACCAGTGATAACCAATTGGCGTGGCAGGTCGTAATGCTTGGTCACCAATGATACGCAATTTCGATGGGCCTTAAAATTAGATAGAAGTAAAGGTTCCACTTCCCTTTGGGTAAGCGGCAGGTAGTGCAGAGCGGCGAAATAAATGCCGGTGGAAGACTCAGCAGTGACCCAGGGTTATAATGATTCGTACGGGCAGGGTGGAAGACCCTACGAACATAAATAAAAATTTAATTCGCAACAGCAACAAATAAAAACGGATAGCTGTCTCTAAACATAAATCACTTACCCCTGATAAATATAGGAGGTCTTGATAACAAAAAGAAAAATCACAGCACTTTAAAATATTTTTGTCCAACCAGTCATTTCGACGGTCATCAATTGTTTTTCTCTTGTCAAAAACTAACAATCATTTTCAAATTAAATTTTCATAGACGAACCAAACCAAAAGAGAATTTAATCATGAAACGCAAGAAAGAAGATCGGCTTGAATCGATAGTTTGCATTTCAAGGTGTAGTGTAGTTAGGGTAGGGTAGGGTAGTGTAGGGTAGGGTAGGGTGGGGTAGTGTAGGGTAGGGTAGTGTAGGGTAGGGTAGTGTAGTGTAGGGTAGGGTAGTGTAGGGTAGGGTAATGTAATGGTAGGTTAGGGTAGTGTAATGTAGTGTAAGGTGGAACGAAGTTCGCCGGGACAGCTAGTATTAAATATTCTTCGATTTGTTTATTGCCCACTACTTCACCAAAATAATGATTTTTTATGTTTCCTCCACTTAAAGGTTGTCTGGAAGAGATCGCTTGTTAGCGATAAGACCGCCTACATGTAAAACTGCCTCAATCATTATATTATCTTTTTTTCTCTTATGTTGTGCTATAAAGTGTTTTCAATCAATCAATCAATCAATTTTGATTTTGAGCATCGATTTCAATTTCAAAGTAGCTAAGCGCGTGTCGTAAATAAACATAAGTTAGTCGACTATTTACTCGTGAATTAAGAAATTATGCTCAGCCATCATTTTATTTTTTAATTTCACGAATATATTAGTATCGCTAAACTGAAGTAGCAGTGGGCAGGGCACATAGCTCGTGGAACAGATGGCCGTTGGGGCAGTAAAGTTTTCGAGTGGCGACCGCGCATCGGAAAACGTAGCGTAGGCAGGCCTCCCGCGAGGTGGACCGACGACCTGGTGAAGATCGCGGGTGGCAGCTGGATGCGGGCAGCGCAGGACCATTCGTTGTGGAAATCCTTGGGGGAGGCCTTTGTCCAGCAGTGGACGTTTTTCGACTGATATGATGATGATGATGATGATGATGATTATATTGTGTCACTATTAAATATCTTTTTGACGAGCTGTTTTGTTAATTCGGGCAGAAGACAATTTAGGCTAAGTATATTATTATTATTATTAGTACTAACATACACTATGGACACTCCCTGCCGCTCTCCAGATTGCGACCTCACCCCCTCGACACCCAGATTGATACAGATTGGTTACAGTTTGGTTGTTGAACGTATATGATTTCGCCGCCATTTTGTTTGTTCCGTCATTCGTTCTTTGAAATGTCATTTCTGGCCCGTTGTATGAAGTGTCCAGGGTGTGATTTAGGTAACCATTTCAAAGATTATTATTTCGTGAACGGCTCATTTATTAAAAGAAATTGTAAAGCATCGCTGTGCAGAATTTCTCGCGAAGACTTAGCCGTTGTAGCCAAAAGTTACAATACACAACGAACCGGAACAATATACAGGTTGTTTTTAACACCGAGCAAGCCATTAAGGGTGAGCTCTTTCCATTAAACTGAACAATTTTCCCCAAGAAATCCATACTAAATTCTCAATTTTTTAGTCTTTTCATTGAAATCAATCATCCAACTTTGTATAGAGAGTCAACTTTTTTTTAAATTTCAGTATGGGTTTATTGGGGAAAGTTGTTCAGTTTCATGAGTAGAGTCCACCATTAACGGCTTGCTCGGTGTTAAAAAAACATCCTGCATATACTTGGGACCAGAATATAAATACACTTTCAATAGTAACAAGCTTCAAGCAAATCAAAATGCATTTTCAGAGAGAAATAAACTAATAAGACGCCCGAATAAATAAAAAGCTTGTTTTGTTTTCCGAAAGTAAAAAGAGTAAATTTTCGTCTTATTTTTCTTAAATCTTGTCGAGGCCAAAACTTAAGGCCTTTTAGCTTTCAGAGGTTAAACTAAACAAGGGCGCTGGCGATGGGTATGATTTATAACGGCTAATAATACGGCGCTGTTTCGGAGGCCAACGGCTTGCGCCTGGAAGCTGGAAAACAGGGTGTTGTAAACAACAGCCAGAACTTTTATAGGTAAGGCCAGAGGTTCTATAATAGATCTGTACCTATGAAATTGCCGATTGAATGAAAAAGTTCGAAGAAGAAAATTTATGTTTAATAAATAGACATATACAGGGTGTAAAATAATTGGTGTAGGACCCGTTAACTGGGGTTCTAATCATCATACTAAACAACTTTCCCCAAGGAACCTATAGTCAATTCTCAAAAAAAAATTGAACCCTCCATACTAAAATGCACAAAATTGGTCGATCAGCTGATCGTTTTGTATGAAAAGCAAAATTTTTTTTGCTATTTCAGCTAATTCGTAGAACAAAAGTTGTTCAGTATGATGAGTAGAAGCCCCAGTTAACGGGACCTATACCAGTTTTGTTACATCCTGTATATAATATTTAAGGTCTAACAAAATTAGCTGAAACTATTTTAACTGGTACTTCTACGCATTAAAACTGAACAACTTTCCCATGAAACCCATAGTCAAATCTCAAAAGACATTTGACTTCCCATACTAAGTTGGCTGATCAGCTGATCGAGTTAGTATGGGAGAGTCAAAATATTTTTGCGATTTGACTATGGGTTCCATGGGGAAAGTTGTTAAGTTTCATGGGTAGAAGCACCAGTTAAAATAGTTTCAGCTAATTTTGCTACTCCTTATATATCCCTCGAATATGTATTCCCTTTACTTGGGGTCAGCATTCCTTGTTCTTTTTTCCACTGTACACGGTTTTGTCTAGTGCTGGCGTCTAGTTGTTCGTCTTTCAGGTCTTTCTCTACCGTAGTCAGGCAAGTGGAGGGCAGTTTTCCGCTCCGCGTTTCGTCACTGATGGGTTTAGGGCGAGCTTGACCACATGGTCTTCCGAGCGTCTTTGCACGTGTTCGTACCATCGAAGACGTTTTTCTCTGACTTTATTGGCTCGACTTTAAAGCTTCAAGATTTCAAGATGTTTATTCGAAATATGGGCAAATTATACTCTTTCTGGTAGTGATAAAAAAAATTGTCATAACATAATTATACATGTCATTTGTGAAAAAAACAAACAATCATTAGATAATGACGTCAAAATCATTGATATAAAACAGATTAGGTATGTCATTAGAACATGAAAACAATATGACACGAGGAGTTATACATTAAAATAATTCAATGTCATTAATGCCTTTGACAAGAGTAGGCCAGTTCACACGGACATCACCCGGTCACGAGTATAATGCGAGAGTCAGCCAACGCTCCCCTTAACCATATTAGAGGGAAAGGAACTTACTCTTACTCTACTTACTTAGAAGCTTATTCTTATGTAGTCATTTCGGATTTTATCTCGTAATGTCACACCCACTGACCAACGCAACATGCGAATATCTGTTGTATGTAGTTTTTTGAGATATTGTTTAGTGGTTGCCTAACATTCAGAACCGTACAAGATTGGGGGTCTTATTGTAGTTTTGTACATCTTGCCTTTGACTTTGAGAGGCATTTTGCTGTCGCATAGCACGTCAGCTGCCTCCATTTAAGCCAGCCTGTTGTTGTTTTATGGGCTACATCATTGTAGATCCTCCCATCATTAATTCATTACTGATCACAGATCTCAAATATTTAAATTAGTTAACTAGTATCTGTGTAGTACCTATAGAAATTTTGATGTTATCGGGTTTTTTGGTGTCATGAAATACATAAGACATATGCTCTTGTTTTTTTTCTACTAATCCTCAGGCAATTGTCTTCAAGTGCTTGTATACAGGAATCAAAGTTCTACTGGAGATCGTCTTTATATTTGGCTATAAGAGCAACATCATCAGCGTATAGCATGTTCCAGGGTAATGGCCGCTAGCAGTTTTTATGAGGTGGTCCATGGTGGTGTTAAACAACAATGGGCATAGTATGGAACCCTGATGGACTCCGACTTCAATTTCTAATCTATCACTTGTTACTGCTAGGCAAAGGACTTGAGTTGTTATGTCCTTGTACATGTCTTGAATGAGTTGCTCTCTGAGTGATTCCCGTATGAGATTTCGAGGGAAATGATCAAAGTCCTTTTAAAAGTCAATGAATGCCATAAGCAAATTGTTTTTATTGGTTTTTGCGTTTTCAAGCAGTTTTCTGATAATTTTAATTGTGTCGGAAGTGCTCTTTTCAGCTGCAAAGCCACATTGATTTAGCGTCAGTGATTAAGCCTATTATTTAAAAGGTGCTTCCATATTTGCAGGGTGTGGGAAATTAATTTAATAGCCTGCTATTACTGCATTTTTTAACATCTCCTTTTCCCTTGTAAAATTAAATTAGAAAACTGTTTCGCCACAAGTCTGGCAACGGATATTCCTGAATCAGCTTGTTGAACAGTTCCTGTAGCCAAAGAGCTCCTTCCATCCCTAAGTGTTTCCAAACTTCAGCTGTATTTCGTCTGGGCCGGGGGCTTTGTTGTTTTTTATTTGTTATTAGGCTGCTTCAACTTCGCCTGGTGTCACAGCAGGGGGCGGTCCTTGAACTTCTTTAGGTCTAGGTTTCTGGGGTGGAATATGTTTAGAAGATGCTTGTAAAATTCAGTCCATATAATTTTTTAATGTCTGTATCTTGCGTTAGGAGTTTGTTATAATTGTCATGTCGTTGGTGGTGGTAGGACGCTTTTTTTCTTTTTTATGGACATCTAATTCTTAATCAGCTTACTCAAATTTTTCGTGAAATACATTATTTGATTTTACCATCGACATTGTAACCTTTCGTTTAGTTTTTTTTTTCATTCTTTGTATTTTACTAAATCATCTCCATCCCTTGAAGACTACCAAAGTTTAAAAGCTTCCTTTTTTGCTGATATTATTTCATTAACTCCTGAATTCCACCATTAATTTACTTTAAAGGGACCCTTCTTGTTTTTTTTCTACCCAGATATTTTTACGCATTATTTACACGGACATTTTGAAAGTCATTCTATATTTCATTTGGTGTTAGGTTTATGGTGTCTGTAGAGCTAAAGTATTCTTTTTGATCCTGTATGAAGGATTTGCCGCCTTGTTTATCTAGAAATATCCATTTCAATTTTGGTGTGAGTTTTCGATCGACTATTACAGGTTTGGGAAGATTTTATGCAGTGAAAAGGATTATATTCTCAGTTGTTAGTGACTTTCTGGGTATGAACTTGTAGTCTTTATAATTGCCCAAATGTTTTCGTCTTGCCAGTGTATAGTCGATTTGAGTTGTATTGCTTTGTATTTTATAAGTTGTTTTTTTTTTACTTTTTAAAGAAAGTGTTTATTATGGCTGTCACAGCTTGATGCGAATTGCAAAATGGTATCTCCATCATTGTTGCGTGTGCCATATTCAAACCCTCCATGCCATCCCCAACGTTAGTTGTATACGTCAACGTGACCATTTAGGTTCCCGCCGATGTGAAGGGTTTCCTCTGGCGAGATCCCTTGAATTAGTTTGCAGAAGTCATCCCAGAAAGTTTTTTTTTCGCTGTCGGTGCAGCCTGTTTGCGGCGCATACGCTGACACTATGTTAAAACAGTGCTGGTTATCTAGGGACATTTTCATAGCCATAATCCGGTCGCTAATTCTGACGACGTTAAATAGTCTTTGTGTGAGTTGCTGTGTTAATACGATGCCCACGCCGTTTCTTCCGGTGGTCCTAACGTTGTAAACAAGCTTGAAGCCGTTGCCGATAAGTTTAGGATATAAGCCCTTCCAATTGGTATCTTGCACACAGCATGCGTATATTAGAAGTCTTATCAGAACGTCACTTAGTTTAGCACTTCTGCCCGTCATGGAACCTAAGTAGCCAATCGTGATGATGCATATGTGGTGATCGACCGTCGCTTAAGAGAGACGCCCTAGCATTTACACTCGCTCTCTAGTTGTGTACTTTCATATTAGGACAAGGAACAAAATTGGCTATAATTATTGTGTCTACGGCTAGTTGCCACCTGACGCCAAGACAGTAATCCTCCTAGAGGCCTGCAAGTGCTGCCGTTGGACCACTAAAATCTTTTCCTCCACCATTCTTTATTGCACAACTTTGCCTAGCTGGGCAACTCCAGTATGACCTATAGAACCCCAACATGTGGAGTAAGCTCACTATACTGGGTCTGCGCCCCTTCCAACTGTTCCGCCGTACCAGTGGATACCACTTCCGCCTTCAAAGCCGTTAAGGTCTTTTTAACAAAAAATATATTAAAACAAAATTTGTTCTCAAAACAGCATACACTATTACTCATTACAGTTCTGATAAATGAATGCTTACGTTTTAGATATTTTGAGAGCACTGTTGTTTTAAACCCATAGAGACGGGTTTTTTTTAACATAAAAAATTAACTATTACTGAGGCTAAAAATAGAAAAGCTCTATAGAGTTATCGCGGCAATTTCTTCGTTACTAATGGGATAGTTGGGAATACCTAGCACAAGGTTTCGTCACTTTCAGGAAAATTCAAGCCAAATAAGTAGTGAAAAATATTGCCCTACCGGACCACTAATACAACGCCTTCGTTCCATTCATTTAAACGTAGCTCGGGGATTAGAACATGAAATATAATTATCATAACGTTAATCATAAAAGATCATAAAAGTAGTATCATTGATGGTCAATAGTTAATAATAATTTATTTTTTTTCAATAAAAATTGGCATTGAATTTTGAAATCCCGTCATTTCAAGGACACGACATGGATGTCAAAAAAGGTCCTTTCACAAAAAAAAACATTTTTATACTTTTCATACAAATTAGGTCAACCGGGCTGATAGATTTTGCAACTTGCATGAAAAGTAAAAACACCCTTGACCAGAGTCAGCTGACGTTGTTGACCAAATACCACAACTTGTAGCAGTAAGTTAAAGTTTAATGATATTTTTTTAAGTTTTTTAAAACATTTTTCACCGATTTCGATTTCCACAGTTTATAAAATATGTTACGTAAATACGTTATAAATACCAACTATTAAGTAGTTAGTAAAATAAAATTTTAAGTTAAAAAAACTATGTATAATTTTCCTGAAATTTTGCTTAGATTTGGAAGCTTAAAAAATATAGTGTCAAATATTATAGTGGAGTTTGTTAATGTAACGAAGTACTTATATCAAAAGTGAACTATAAACATAATTGTTTGTTACTTTAAAATAGATCCGACAAGATCTTATCTGTTAAAATCACCAAGCTGTTTCGGACGCACCGTTAGGTTTGCTTAATAATATTTTCAATATTTAACTTCAATTTGGAGAAATTGGGGTTTTAATTTTATGAAAACTACAAAGTTTGACACTATTTTTAGTGTTATGATTAATGTTTATATATATTGTAAGATATTAGAGATTCTCTCTCTATCTACATTACATTAACAAATATCTAGCAATTCTAACTTTTTATACTGTACAACACATTTTCATAATTTATAGAGATTCTAGTCACAAAAGGTACATCACTGTGCGTCCTACTTTACTACCATGAAAACATCTTCCCCCCTCCTGCCGTCCTGTTTACCTGGAGAGATTCTCATTTTAGATCCTTAAACTCTCTTCTCAGTTAAGGCGGTAATATTACAGATTTTCGTTATTTTTGACGTCAATTACTCCTAAACGATAGAAAACCCAAGGTTAAAAAAACCTTATTGTTGATGATGTTTCTTAAAGTTAAAAGCTATTAGAAAGACGATTGAGCAGTTTTGGGACCATAGAAAAAAAACTCAAAGATAGGTATACACCGTTACTTTCAACTCTAGTTATGACTAATATTTGAAGTATTTTTTTTTAAATATAAAACAATATTTTTTATTATATTTGTATTACATAAGTTATTATTTTTTATGAATTCATTGTAGTTTTTGATTAAAACGAAAAACCATTGAAAAAGTGAAAAAGTGTGGTTATTTTTTTACTCTTTTAACGCAAAGAAAAAGGACAGAGACAACTGTTCCAATCAACACCTCGCCTTAATTCTGTCATTTGTTTACTTTCTACCTAATCTATTATTTTTACTTTCGAGCGACCTACACCAAGTTTTATCATGATTTGTTGATGGTTTCTTAGCGGCTTTGAAACAAGTAATCAAAAACGGGTTTAACGATTTTGGTGAAACTTTATAAGTTTTCAATTTTAGTACCCAACTTTTTACCGCGGCTTGGCCCTCATGGATATCGAGGGTGCACGGTGCGGGTTTTTAACTGACTTTAAAAAAGGAGGAGGTTTATATAATGTGTGTGTGTGTTTGCAGAAAAGTTCGCCGTTTATGAACCGACTTTAATGATTATTTAATTTTACAAAAGTGTACATGTATTCCTTTTGCACTGTTGTAATACAAATGGATTAATTTTAACTAAATTTTGTTAACTGTAAAACATAGGAATACATAGTTTCCACAAATATATTTTTTTCTTCTTCTTTTTGTCCTTGCCCACATTTCCAGTTCATCTGGGGTCAAGCCTCCTTGTGCAGCGGCAGGCCCCTGTCAACAGTTGACCACCACGTAGCAGGTGGCCTTCCTCTTCCCTTGGGCTGTGTTTTGATGATGAGCACCATATTTACAGAGTAGCTCTCCTCCCCTCTCATTGCGTGACAAAACCAGCGGAGTCTCCCTTCTTTCATCTTTTCAGTTAATGGGGCTACGTAAAGGATCCTCTGACATATTCATTTCGTATATTCATTTCACAAATATATTTATTTATGCTCAATTAATAAGCCCTTGGCATCATCTCACTAATCGATGGTAAGTGATGTATTGTATTTTTCCAGCCACAGTCCAACGAAATAAACAAGTATACTGTAGAGATTAAGTAGAGAATGGGGAATCGTATAAGCATTGTTCTATCAAGTAGCAGTATTAATTATTCTGGTGAAATTCATTAAAAGTATGACCCCATATAACGGCCATTTTTGTAGTGAAAACTTCTTTAAGCGCGTTGGTCATTTATGGGATGGGTAAAAGCCATTGAATTCGCAACACTGTTACCGTTACCTGTTACCGTCACCGTAACCGTTTTTACTTCGTTCTTACTCCCGGAGTGGTTTAGGTTAGGTTAGATTTAATGTTTACAATTTTTATTTATTTTTCGTTTCAATCCCCTCTTATTCTTGCTTACCTACTATAGTTGCAAAAGAAATCTACTGCTAGTTTTAGTAGGTTTGACGTGTTGTTGACTGTACGTTTTCGTGAGAAAGTATGTGCAGTGCTGCTGTACAATTTATTTGAATATGCAACGATAATTCTAGCTATATTCTGATAAGTGTCTAGATTCTAGGGGTGTCCAACATAATTTGGTGGAGGGCCAGGTTTAGGATAAGGCCGCAGCCGGCCAAATTAAACTTCCAATAAAACAAAACAGTATTTTTTATGTACTTATGTTATTAGGAGGAAGAGTCACTTTTAAAAAACCTACCTAATACCATGACTGACACCTTGTTTGTTTGCACAATGCATCTATTGTCTATATATATTTGTTCAACTTGTGTGTAATACTGCCTCTTAAGTTTTGCAATTCTGAGAGCTATGTCGGTTACTTTGGTTCTCCTACGGATCTCCTCGTTTCTGATTCGATCACGCAGAGATGAGCAGATGGTCGTTGGGGCAGTAAAGTTCTCGAGTGCCGACCGCGCACCGGAAAACGTAGCGTAGGTAGGCCTCCCACTCGGTGGACTGATGACCTGGTGAAGGTCGCGGGAAGCGCAGAACCAGTCGTCATGGAAATCCTTGGAGGAGGCTTACGTCCGTCGGCTGATATGATGATGCTGTGTGCTGAAAAAACATAAGTGATAAAACATTAATAGACGGTAATTAATTACTAGCACAGCACTCTCTCTCTCTCTCTTTCTCTGGTCGGCCCCTCACTACTGAGGATCCTGGTCTTTGGTTTTGAACCGTGTGAACTGTCTTCATCGGCATCAGTTTTAATACCAAGGCCCGCTTAGTGAGAGCTTGATCTTGATTTCCATATTTATAAACGCAGTTGTACCTTGGGCGATAACAGCCAGAGAAAGACACAAATGCATTCAAAATGTGGTGCAGGAGGAGGATGCTAAGAATTCCTTGGACAGCTAATCGCAAAAATGTGTCTTTTCTCACACAATTAAAAGTCCAAACTCAGTTGCCTATCATATGCTTACAACGCATACTGACCTATTTCGAACACATAATGAGAAGGGGGAGGTGAAAATTTAGAAAAACTGATCGTTGTTGGCAACATAGAAGGAAAAAGATCAAGAGGTCGATCGGCAACACGATGGAGTGATCAGGTCAAAGAAGGCACCACCTCTAAAACTTTTTATCAGGTGGTGAGGGCGACCATGGACTGAAAACGATGGAAGGCACAGCACAGTGAATTCGAATTTTACGCGTGCTGTGTCTGAAAGTCGAGAGCGTCGGTGGCGTAAAGGCTAGGGCGACCGCCTCCTGTCCGGGAGGTCGTGGTTCGAATCCTGCCACTTTCCAATGTGATTTCGAATTTATATTTCATATGTACGTTTATCAGACACTCTTACGGTGAAGAAAAACATCGTGAGGAAAACTGCAAAGGTTGTGTGTGAAGTCGACCAACCCGCACTGGGCCCGCGTGGTCGTCTAAGGACCGATCGCCTTAATTCAGGATAGGCTCGAGCTCCTCGGTGGGGACATATATGAGCTGATATGATGATGTCCGATAGTCACTCGTTGCACAGATGAGATACTAGTTACTTCGCTTGTATTTGTAGTAAACACAAAAACTGAACTGTTACGTGTAGACCTCACTGCTTTAGTATAATAAAGAAAATCTGAATAAACAAAACCAAGATAATCTGAAATATACACAAAAAGGGTTAGGTCCCAGCATGATCTAATAAAAACTATATTTTATGGAGATTACTGGAGATAGTACAACCGATATAGCTTTAATTAAATTGACCTTTTCAGTAAATATAAAGGGTACAATAACCTCCTCGTTGGCGTAATTGTTAAGTCCATTAACTTCACATCAGGTGGTTGCGGGTTCGATTCCCGGAGAAGGCTAAGTTTGTAAGACTTGGTTTGGTTGGTGGAAGGGCCTTTTATAATCCCTGGCTAGCTAAAACCATCATATCTAAGTCTTGGCGCCAAACATCAATACTTCAGATAACTAACATTGATGTGTTCAGATAAGATAGCCAGTTCCCCATAGCGTTGGGGAACCTTGGTAAGCCCGCTTTGATATTTGGCATCTTAAATAAAAGCAGGCCAAGTGCGAGTCCAACTTGCCCACTAAGGGTTCCGTACCATCTAGGGTTCGTATCAAATTTCATCTACAGCGCCATCTATAGATATAGATAAAAGGGAACTTATTGTGTTTATTATTGACTTTTTTATAGTCGTATTACTACATAAATTTACTATGTTAATGATACTTCTAGATCGCACTAGTTGTCTTTAGTTTCTAAACAATCGGACTTTGGAAATTGTATTTTTTCTGTAAGAGTGGAAGGACTTAAGATTTTCTCGTATATTTTTCTGGAATAAATGAATTTAACCTCATATAGTGTGATTTTTTCTAAATTTTAGGCCCAGTAGTTTCGGAGATAAGGGGGGGGGCATGGTTAATTTTTTCATACTTTCATAAATAACGTCAAAATAATTTATCTTAACAATACAAAAAAATATATTTGACATTTTCAAATTTACCCCCTAAAAGTAGCCCCCATGTTTGAAATTTATTTATTTACGTTACATATCCGTCTTTGAGTCACAGACTTACATGTGTGTACCAAATTTTAACTCAATCGGTCCAGTGGTTTCTGAGCAAATCGGCTGTGACAGACGGACAGACAGACAGACACACGAAGTGATCCTATAAGGGTTTCGTTTTCTTCCTTCTTAGGTACGGTATCCTAAAAAGGATGGACAGACAGACACACGAGTGATCCTATACGGGTTTGTTTTTGATTTCCTAGTGTCGGCAGTAAATAGATTCGAAAAGAGAAAAACTAGAATAATAAAAATATGTTTAAAAATAAATCATGACATTTACGTACAGTGCAAACAGTCCAGCGTTCATAGTTAAAATGTGTAATGAGTATAATATTGCCTATTTGTAAATATAATTAAACATCATAAAAACTCCATCAAAGTTTAATGAAATGGTGGCTCAGCTGAACCACTGCATTAAAGTATAACATGGTGGCCATTTTGAATTTGGAACACAACCGGTTCAATAATATTTTATTTAAAAAAAATCTGTACCTATCACATCAGCTCATATATATACGACCCCACCGAGGGGCTCGAGCCTACCCAGAATTAGGGCGATCGGGCCTTAGTCGACCACGCGGGCCCAGTACGGGTTGGTACCTAGTAGGTTGGTTTCTGTACCTACTTACATATTTCTAAGCAGAACAGCACAGCGTGTACACGGCGGTTATACGCGCCTGTACGCCAGTAACTTCCGGAATTGCGGAATTCACGGAATTAGAGAAGTGAAGTTCTCAAGTGGCAACCGCGCACCTGTAGCGGGCTACTTAACGAAAGAGACTTTCGATTCGGTGGATCTATGACTTGAAAAAGGTCGCGGGAAACCGATAATGTGGGCAGCGCAGGACCTGTCGTTGTGAAAATTCTTAGGGAAGGCCTACGTTCTGTAGTGGACGTCTTTCAGCTTATTTGATGACGATGATTACTAATTTATTTCTTCAATTAGGAATTCCAAAAAAAAATTCTTTCCTTTTTTTATTCACAATTGGTAAGCCCTTGGCATCATCTTACCTGATGGTAAGTGACGATGATGCCGAAGATGGAAGGGCGCTTACCAAGATTCAAGATTCCCCAACGCAATGGAGAACTGGTTATCTTATCTTCAAGCCGGAATACATCAATGTTATTAACACTGATGTTTGGCGGCAAGACTTAGACAAGATGGTGGTAGCTAGCCAGGCGGGCTTAAAAAATGCCCTACCACCAACTAAGCCGAGTCTTACAAGTTGACCCCACCGGGAATCGAACCCGCGACCTCCTGGTGTGAAATATTGCAGGCTTCAGTCCCGTTACTCCACTGCTATCGAACTATCGACCACATCCACTACACAAAAGACCCGTCCGATGCTTTTAGTTTGTGTAAATAACCCGTCGCCGTCGTGAATGCTATCTCGTGCCGTAAACATGCAGCGCTCGCTAGCGACCGCTGTAAAGCGCTTTTCTGCTGTTTATTAACTAAGTACCTATGTATTACACCATCCTAACGTAAATATATTTTAAAACACTTATAAAGTTATAACCCTAAATTTTGTAGCTGCTTCGCTCGCGTGAACATAGTTTCTATGACTGCCTCCGAGGGGGCGCGGTGCGCGAGCCGCAAGCGGCTTGCGAGCATGAAAAACAGTATCCTGATAATCCAGGTCCTAATCTGTCTACCTACCAAATTTCAGCCAGGACCGTTCAGTAGTCTTTGCGTGAAAGAGAAACAAACATACAAACTTTCGCGTTTTACCTAACTAGCTGTTTTCCGCGGCTTCACCCGCGTGGAAATCGTTTCTTTGACCTTTCGAGGGTGCGCAGTGCGCGAGCCGCTTTAGCTTTGCCTAAATGTTAATCCAGGTCCTAATCTCTCTACCTACCAAATTTCAGCCAGATCCGTTCAGTAGTTTTTTGCGTGAATAAGTAACAAACATACACACTCACACACTCACAAACTTTTGCCTTTATAATATTAGTGTGATATGATATTAGTAGGATTTAGGTATTGTTTTACATTCCAAGTCCATCTAGATAGGTGTTATTTTTTATTTATTATTATTATATCAGCTCAAATACGTCCCCACCGAGGGGCTCGAGCCTACCCTGAATCAGGGCGATTAGGCCTTAGTCGACCACGCGGGCCCAGTGCGGGTTGGTCGACTTCACACACAACCTTCGAGTTTCTTCGCAGGCGTGTGCAGGTTTCCTCACGATGTTTTCCTTCACCGTTAAAGCATGTACGTAAGTTTTTGAAAAACTCATTGGTACATTGGCCGTCCAGATTTGAACCCGATACCTCTGGTTAGATGGACCGAGTCGTTACCGGTTGAGCCACCGACGCTTTTTTAGTTAGAAGCTTGTTTAGGTGTTATTTATTGCTGAGAAATCCGTTTTCACATAAAAATATATTTTTAGTTTTCATACCTGGGAGCAGACTTCGAGCAACGCTCGGTTACCGAGGTTCTGATATTAATACTAATATAGACATTCTATTAAAAACGGAGAAAGGTAAAAGAAAGGACATCAAATGAAAATTGAATATCAATTCCATTTAAGATCAAACTTAAAACCGGTGAAGTGAGAGTCAGAACCGCGCACAAAGGGTTCCTTACCATCATATTAGATGGCGCTGGTTTCTTCACGTTTTTTGTATGGAGACTTTCATTATTATTTTTTTAGTATTTGTTGTTATAGCGGCAACAGAAATTCACCATCTGTGAAAATTTTAACCGTCTAGTTATCACGGTTCATGAAATACAGACTGGTGACAGAGCGGAATCATAGTAATAGGGTCCCGTTTTTACCCTTTGGGTACAAAACCCTAAAAAGAAAAATCAACTTATTATTCGTAAAAGTTTTTCTGTTTCGTCAATACTAAGGGACATTGGCCACTCATTTATTTCAACTTGCAATTGTAAGATGGTAGGAAGTAAAAGGTTTTCACTTTGCAATTGTGAGATGTCAGGAAGTATAAGGTTTTCACCTTGCAATGGTGAGATGTCGGAAAGTATAAGGTTTTCACCTATCAATGGTGAGATGTTAGATTGTATAAGGTTTTCACCTTTCAATTGTGAAATGTCAGGAAGTATAAGATTTTAACCTTGCAATTTTGAGATGTCAGGAAGTATAAGGTTTTCACCTTGCAATGGTGAGATGTCAGGAAGTACAAGGTTTTCACCTTGCAATTGTGAGATGTCAGGAAGTTAAGGTTTTCACCTTGCAATTGTGAGATGTCAGGAAGTATAAGCATTTCATAGGCGCATGCTCTGTTGTACAGATAGTTGCTGAGAAAACGGAAATTGTTGTGCAAAAGACGTACGAAAATTTACCAGGGTACAACTTCGGTCAGTCCGTCTTTTTGAAGCTCAGGCATAATAAGTAAGCATGGCAAAGAAGTATGAGTTTTTAGAATTACATCTTCTTCTTATCAGCTCATATACGTTCCCAACGGGGGGGTCGAGCCTACCCTAATTAGGGCGATCGGGCCTTAGTCGACCACGTGAGCCCAGTGCGTGTTGGTCGACTTCACACACAACCTTCGAGTTTCTTCGCAGGCGTGTGCAGGATTCCTCACGATGTTTTCCTTCACCGTAAGAACGTCTGATAAACGTAAATATAACCACGACCTCCCGGACAGGAGGTAGCGGCCGCATCCGTTACGCCACCGAAGCTCTTAAAGAATTCCTTTGTGAGAATTACATGAGCGATAAATATTTATCTAACTGATAGCACCTCACATTCCTTTTATAATTTGTCAGTAGAATACTGGAAACCACGATACGTTGCGACCTTTAAAACAGCTCTATTAGCTCTTTCTAATGGCATCAAGTGGGATACACAAGAACCTCCCCAGGTGGTGACGATAAAGTGAAAACTCATTCAAAGTCTCGCACACGTCAGCGTCGCACCGGAGTAACGGATTGGCGTGATTTTTTTGCATAGAAATAGTTGAAGGAGTGGGAAGTGACATGGAGTGCCAATCAAAATAGCCCTCTATAGTTTCCGAGGAACCCCCAGTAAACTCCTGTTCACGGTAATTTCCAATATTTGATGACAAATTTGTGCATCAATTGAAAACCTTTCATTTAAGGCTTTAAGATCACTCAATACGAGCAGGTTGATAAGTGTTTCAATAATATCGAACGTAAGTCTATTCATCAATGCGGGCTTCAACACGGCTGTTACGTGTACAACATGTAAAAATCGGAAATTGGGCGTTGGGCCCTTGGTTAAAATGAAAGGTCTTAAAGTCACTGATTTTTGTGTGATGGTTTCATTCAATATTAACTGTTTGTTTTCGAGAAATTTTGCAATTGATACCAAAAACAGGGTCTACAGTATATATTTTTTTACATCAAAAGTGGTAATATTTTTAAAATTATATGCAATTAAATAGATTTTTTCGTCTGTGTGTTGCATGTCGCGTGACGGTTGCTTTCGTACCGTACTGTACCGTAGCGAGAGCAGCCATGATCGTTTCGTCCTCTGTAAAGTTTCACTTTTACCGTGGTTTCATAAAACCACACACTTACTTTTTTATTACTTTAAGTATATTACATAATATTTTTTCCACGGTGATAGCTTTACACAGTCTTTCAATAATTTGAATTCAATATTGTCATTTGACTCATCTTCAGGCCTTAAAAAAAGCAAATAGGTTGTATAAAACGGCGGCACGGACTTTTTTTTATTTTTTTATTCACAATTGGTAAACCCTTGACAACATCAACTTGCATTAGATTTCATCACATTTTTAATATATAAGTTTTTTTATATATATAGAATGTTTTATTTTAAACACCGCGTTCATCCTCCTAACATCTTTTTAGCCACGCACGGCAAGTGAATAAGTGTCCTTAACGAAGCTTTCACCGTCTCACAAACGTAAGCACGGTGTTATGTTCACGAAATTTGTACGTCGCCACGTCGGTGTTTGTGTAGGTAAGCTCTTAATGTCTCGCTAAAGTCACATCGGTTTGTCATACGTAGTAATAATATGCCCAGAAAGAAGAATTTAACATCTATGATGCGAGAAGTTGGCCATTTCTATTATTACTGCAGTCACAACAATATTTTAACATAGAATTTCTCATTTGGACTATAATATTGCAGCGGAAGTAAAAGATATCATCCAGTTACTGCCAGCCATTGAGAAATATCATAAGCTTATGACAGATTTGATCAAAAGATTGTCTCAGTCAAAGAGAATAAAATAAAACAATTGTTAGTCCATGAAGAGCTTGGACCCTCGCAAATTTTGAGGCATTTCAAATCATTAGCCGGCCAAAAGATACCTGATGACTTTTTAATATTATATTTTCTAGCAGATTACCCGCTAAAATACAAACCATAGTTGCGTCACAAATGGATTTTTGGTTAGATCAGCTGGCCGTTATAGCAGACAGGATACATGAAGTCGGCCCTAGCCCACACGTCGCTGCAGCCTCCTAACACCCAGGCCCGTCACATACTGTACTATCAAATATTTTAGTTACATGGTTGAAACCCGAAATTTCACAATCTACATCTATTCTATTTTATTTTTATTAATATAATAAAACTGTAACGGGGCCGTGTCTGTACATGAAATATTTTTGGAAAATAATAACTGTGGTGGACATTACTAACGATACAGAAGCCAAAACAACAACTTTTGGAATTTTTGTCTGTCTGTCTGTCTGTCTGTATGTTCACGCATCACGCAAAAACTACCGGGCCGATTTTGATGAAATTTTGTTTGGTGGTTCCTTATAGCCCGGGTTAACATATAGGATACCTTTTATCCCAGAAAATTCAAGAGTTCCCGTGGGAAAATCAAAAGTATTCATTAATAGAATGGCTCACCACGCAAATGTGGCTTGACCTATTACAATCAAATTTTACACGTTGATACCCTTATCGCGAACTAAAACTGGGACATTGTGAATCCCAAAAAAATTAGGGTTCCTACAGGAATGCAAAAAATTGTATCTTTAGAATGACTCAACGTAAAAATATGAAACCTTTACATTGGGATGGGGTGTTTTTGACTATCATTGTAAGTCGGGTATTCTTTATCCCGGAAAACTAAAGAGGTCCCGTGGGAAATTATCTGATACTTACAATAATATCACTAGAGTACTTTTTTCTATATATTAGCTACACATACCATACATTATAATCATAGTAGCAAAATGTCAATAGATGGCACTGCAGGGATAATAAAACGCGCTTAAGTTGTATTAAAACATTAAAATATTATTTCATACTTTTGAGTGGATTTCTTTTATGTATTTTTCAGCATACGCTACTTTAAACTCTGGAACTATGGTACGATAGCGATGTGTATCATAGACGAACAGAGAGGTATTTTTTTACAGATTCCAATCGTTTAAAAAAATAAAACACATAAATCGAGTTTAGCATCTTTTAACAGGAGGCACAGATATGGGAACTCTTCTGACGGCGACTATTTGCGTGTGGCAGTTGCTCTCCGCCTGCAATATCAATATCTGTGAACCTCATCAATGTATTTGCGGGTCCACGGCGGAGGCAATTGGCCATCACTCACTGAGTTGCAGTCGTGTTTGTGAAGATTCCCACGTCACCAATTCCTTAATGACCTCACTCGGAGGGCACTGGTCTCGGCCAGATGGAATTGATTCCAGACAGAATGGAATATTCCATCTTTGATGCAGCCGCCGGCCGGGCTTTAGTCGATCTGATGGCAAAAGACCGGAGGGTTTAAACAGGTGCTATGGCAGAGAGGAACGCGTCTGCTTTGGGAAGCCACTTTTTCTGCCTCACTCTTTACCCGTACGGTACTGCTGCTCAATTTGCGGTGAGAAAGAAGCATAATAAGTACTCGGTCTTGGAGGCAAATTACTGCTTTGTGCCGCTGGTCTGTGAGACAACCGGCTGCTGAACCCTCAGAGGCCTTTGCCTTCACAAAAGAGATTGGCCTTCGCCTTCGAGAGAGGAGATGTGACGTGAGGTCCTACCTGCTGCTAAGGTTGTCTATTGCCATCCAGCGCGGCAACGAGAAGTGCGTCTTGGGCTCCTTTGGAGCTGATACGACTCAAGGATTTGACCCATATTAATATTGTTAGGAAATTATATTACTAGATTGATACCTATAATGATTTGAATTAGTTTTTTGATAATATAGGTATATGTGTTATTTCATCATATCAGTTTATATACGTCCCCACCAAGGGGCTCGACCTGCCCTGAGTTAGGGCGATCTGACCTTAGACGATCACGCGGGTCCATTGCGGGTTGATTGACTTTACACATACGCTTCGAATTTCTTCGCAGGCGTGTGCAGGTTTCCTCACGATGTTTTTCTCACCGTTAGAGCGTTGGATAAACGTACATACCAGTATGAAATCGATATTTGAATAGATATTGGTAAGTGGCAGGATTCGAACCACGGCCTTCCGGACAGGAGGTAGTGGCCCTAACCGTTTTGCCACAGACGCTCTATATTTTATTTAAGATTTAGAAATCCTTACTTAATATTATAAATGTGAAAATGTGTTTGTTTGTTTGTTACCTATTCACACTTCAACACCTCTACCAATCTTGATGAAATTTGGCATGCAGGTAGCCTGTATCACTGGGAATGAAATAGTCAACCTTTTATCTGTGGAAATTATCATAGCCCGATGCAGTTTCTGAGGAAACTAAAACAATACTCTTTGTTCGTTTTATTTAAAATCGTAACGAAAAAATTGATTGGTGTGATTTTTAGCACAGAGATGAGGTGGAAAATGATATAATTTACTAATAAGTATATCCTGACATAGTTCCCGAGGGATCTGGGGACAACTGTTTTCTACGCTCGCGCACGTCGGTGGCGTCGCAACGGAGCAACCGGATTAAAGTGATTTTTTGTATAGAATTTGTTGAGGGGGTGGGAAGTGACAAAGACTGCTAATCCGAATAGCCCGATACAATTCCTGAGGTACCTGGAGAAAACTCATGTCCACGCTTGCGAGCTGATTGCGGCTGGCGCACCACTCACCCTCAAAAAGAGTCATAAAAGCTATGTCCACGTGGGCGAAGCCACGGGCAAAAGCTAGTCGATCATAATTGGAATTGTAAGGACGGGCTGACTTCCGCAACCAGGCATCTGGATGCGCCCATTTTGCGTGGTTGGCCGGCATCACTGCCAGCCCAGCTCCTCCAGGAAGCCCAGTAGCCCCCACAGGTTGCCGAAGACTTCCGGGAGCGTCCTCAGGTCGCTGAGATGCTCGGCCCTGTACGCCGCCACCTCTTTGCAGTCCAGGAAGATGTGAGCGGCTGTCTTCTCGGCCGCCATGCACGTACGGCACAGCGGGCTGTCTGTAATCCCCAGGGTAAAAAGATGTTTGTTGAAGTAACTGTGACCTAACGGAGCTGGAGTCTTCCGAGTTTCAGGAGCTTCCTAGTCAGGCCAACGTTATGCGACAGTAGCGCCTGTCTGACCTGGCGACATACTTCCAGGCCTGTCCAATATTGTTTATGTTCTGACCTTGTACGCAGCCGCAAGATGGATTTGAACCAGCCCGAGGGGAGGGGTAAAATGGGTTCCGTTCCTACAGCTACAAGTTCTGACCCTCTCCTGGCCAGTTTGTCGGCTGCGTCGTTTCCACGCGAGTTGTTGTGCCTACATCGATCATAATCCTCTGATGTTCACCTTCAGTAATCCTCGGGAAAACTGTTCACCTCGCCAATACTGCCATCCTGATTTTGTCACTCAGTTCAGTACTGATATTCATTATATTCCAGGCAAAAACAACGTCGTGGCCAACGCACTATCTGGGGTGTAAACAAATATTTCTCCTTTTAATTACCTTGCACTCGCTTCGGCGCAAGAGAAGGACAGCGAACTTCTAAACCTGCTGCAATCTGGTAGGGCCCTGAAACTAGAAAAAGTCAGATAACCAGGAAATTTGATAACTCAAATATATTGTGATATGTCAACTAATCAAACAAGACTACTACTCATATTAAAGGAGTTCCGCAGAAAATTATTCGATTCCCTTCATGGGTTGAGTCACTTATCAGCAGAGTCATGTGCTATGGCATTCGTTTCTGGATGGATCGCAACGTTTGGATGCTCATATAACAACAGATTGTGGAAGACAATTTGTGGCTTAACTCTTCAAAGCTATTGCTAAATTCATGGGCGCAAAGTATCACACTACCACTGCATACCATCTGGCTGCTAACGGATTGGTCGAAAGGCTACACAGGCAACTCAAAGCTGTTATAATGTGTCACAATGATTCCAGCTGGTCAGAAGTGCTGCCTATAGTTCTGATAGGCATCCGAACTGCATGCACAGAAGATATAGGCACTTCCGCAGCAGAACTAGTATATGCAGAGCCTTTACACCTACCGGTAGAAGTCTTCTGCCAGACTCAGAACAACCAAGCAGATGTTGCGTCGAGACTTCGTAACCACGTCTCTAAACTGTCGCCATGCGCCACTTCGTGGCACTCCAATAGCTCTTTTTATGTTCCCAGGAACCTCTTGACAGCAACTCACGTGTTCTTGCGTCGGGGCCAGCTGCCTGCTACTCTGGTCCTCACAAGGTGGCGGACAGAGGAGACGTTCGACATTGAAGTAAATGGTAAAATCGCAACTGTATCCATAGAACGCCTTAAGCTTGCCTACGTCGTACTCGAGGACACTCCACAACAAGCAGCGCCACCTACAGTTCCACCAGTCATACACCCTATCACTACAAGAAGTGGTCGCCGAGTCCGATTCCCGGACTATTTTTAGTCGCCCGTTGCAACGGTCTCAGCAGGGGATTAGTGTGGCGCTACTCAATCCATATACCGTACATTCACTAACGAATGCGTATACTGCATAGACATCGCATTGCCACCAAGAGTAGGGAGTCCCGGCGCGGCCAGCACGAGCAAAATTCTTTGTGAAGGCAAAAAAAATCGAAGTTGAAATTTTGATGGGGGTCGATTGTCTTACACAGAATCTAAAAACCAAAAATATAAAAAATGTTTGTGTTTGAGTGTGTGTGTGTTATCGTCCGTCCGGTGTTCTAGTTCATAAAGAAATGGACGGGTTTAAGGTAGGGCAATATAGTTTTTATATATCCAGTCTTTTTTTTATTTTTTTTTATTTAGGGTTGACACCATAGTACAAAATCACTTGTAATTTTTTACTCAAAAATGGTTCTAACGATTTTATTGAAACTCGGTACGTTACCATAACTTAACATGACCTACATCATGTAGTAGTTTTTTATTCCAAGAAAAGTCGGAATAAGGTACCTCTCATACAAATCCAGGTAGTTTGTTACTTTTTCTCAAAAATTAATATAATGATTTTAATGAAACTTTGTGAATAACTAGGATTTAATAAGGTTTAATGTACTGAATACTTAAATATTTTAGGAAACATCGGAGTAAAGTACCTCCCAAACAAACCTAAATTATTTGGACATCTTTAGTCAAGTCTGCTATACCTTACCACAGTATTACAATATAGCGGCTTACAGTAGTGCAACGAATGTACTTACGCAGAGCAACGGAAGGGTATATGCGGGGCAGCGGGCGGCGGGGCACCACAGCCTGCTGCCCCGTAAGTATGGGCTACATGTCAGTATGGGCTAGTGACTACGCCGGTGCCGCATCATGTCACAGATGGTTAAAGCTTCGCGAGAAAGTATGCACATCGTGGCTGTACAATTCACTTGTTTTTGCTGCATTTTAAAAACGGTTATATGCACAAGCGTGAAACTTGGTAGGTATAGTTATAGTACTTATACTTATACTTGACTACTGATCCGAGGGTTGTGGGTTCGATCCCCACCCAGGGCAAACATTTGTGTGATGAGCAGATTTGTTTGCTCTGTGTCTGGGTGTTAAATATCTATATATGTATGTATTTAAACGTACATAAGTATGTATATCAGTCTCTGGTTCCCATAACACAGGGAATCCTACTTTGGGGCCAGATGGATGACCATGTGTGATTTGTCCCAGAAACAAAAAAAAATAATAAAATAACAAAAACTGGTCAAGTGTGAGTTGTATGCGTTAGACTCCTTAGAGTCTGAACTGAATAATAAAACATTATTTTTCAAGCGACTTCCAAAAAGGAGGAGGTTCTCAATTCGTCTGTATGTTTTTTTTTATGTTTGTTACCTCAGAACTTTTGACTGGGTGAACCGATTTTTATGATTCTTTTTTTATTTGAAAGCTAGTACTTCCCGTATGGTCCCATATAAATTTTATCAAAATCGGTCTAGTAATTTAGTAGAAAACTAACAAAACCAAAAATAATAATGCAAAAATGTACTAATTTGTTGCGATGGAAGTCGGTTTTTTAACGTGTTAAGCGTTTTCAATTATTTGTCACTCGCGTTGATGTCTTTTCATAGTTATGTGGAGAGATGTGGTGGTACGGAACCCACTTAGCGCGAGTCGAACTCGCATTGGCCTGGTTTTTTATTGCAAATATTCTCAAAGGGTCGTTGAAAAAAAATAAATAAATAAATTAGCCGTTTCATGGCATTTCATGCCCCATTGAGTTTTGTTGATTAAAAATGTACCTACAGCCTTTGCTCTTTTGAACTTAGGAACCTTGTCCTTTTGTAGAAATTTTTAACTTATCATAATTGATTTATTTTGAAATGACTTGCAAAAAGGAGGAAGTTCTCAATTCGGTTGTATTTTTAGGGTTCCGTACCCAAAGGGTTAAAACGGGACCCTGTTACTAAGACTTCGCTGTCCGTCTGTCATCCCAGGCTGTATTTGATAAACCGTGATAGCTAGGCAGTTGAAATTTTCACAGATAATGTGTTTCTGTTGTCGCTATAAAAACAAGTACCTACTAAAAATTAAAAAAAGTGAAAAAAGTATTTTTTTGAGTTAAGTTTCTTAAGTTTTTATAATTTGTTTATTTTTTTTAAACGTGTGTGTACACTAAAGACTATTTATCTCATCTTATCTAGCGCCATCTAGTATGATGGTACGATAAGTAGGGGTCTCCATACAAAAAACATGTTTTTTTAACATGAAGAAATTAGCGCCATCTAGCATGATAGTTTGGAACCGTTTGTACTAGCGCCATCTAGTATGATGATATGGAACTCTATGTGTGCGGTTCTGATTCGCACTTGGCCGGGTTTTTTATTTTGTAACGCGGTAACGCCTTTTTGCTTTCGATCTATTTCTTCTATTTCGCATGCACTGGCACATAGCAATCCATGTGTCACAAATTGAATAAAGTGTGACATTTAATGATCAATTCCATAAATCATTCAATATCTAAATGTTCAATAAGTCGTGAGAATGAGGTATAAACTCCTTGGTTATAAAGAAAATAAGTACTGGCTGGCATAGACCACCTATTTGGTAATATAATAAAAAAAAAGTGTGATCGTCTTTTGTTTTTTTTTTTTCATAAACGGTTGTTGTTTGTGTTGTATCGGAATAATCTGCTCAAAATGGAGAAAATTGAAGTTCGGGCCGTAATTAAATACCTTTGTTTGAAAAATTTTACTACTGACCAAGTTAATCAAGACTTACAAAATACTTTAGGGGTTCATGCTCCAGCTTATTCTACAGTTGCGCGTTGGTGTGCAGAATTTAAGAGAGGAAGAACATCGACTAATGATGATCCACGCTCTGGGAGCCCTACGACTACAATAACGGAACAAATGATTAAAAAAGTGGAAAAAATTGTTTTAGCAGATCGTCGAACTACTGTGCGTTTTATAGCTGAAGAAGTGAAAATTTCGATAGGTAGTGCACATAGCATCATACATGACCGTTTGGGTATGAAAAAAGTATCAGCACGTTGGGTGCCTCGAATGCTGACAGCAGAACAAAAACCAGGCTGAGAATATCACAAAGCTGTTTGGATGTTTTACAACGAGATCCTGAGCCGCCGTACAAGAGTTTTTAGAGGGTCAGGACGAGGACTTTTTTAAAAATGGAATATTAGGTTTAGAGAAGAGATTTTCTAAATGTGTATTACTAAAAGGTGACTACGTCGAAAAATAAAATAAGTTTTGTCAAAAGTTAACTGCATCTTATTCATTCTCACTACTTAATGAACACCGTAGTATATATAACTCAAAGGTGACTGACTGACTGACTGACATAGTGATCTATCAACGCACAGCCCAAACCACTGGACGGATCAGGCTGAATTTTGGCATGCAGGTAGCTGTTATGACGTAGGCATCCGCTAAGAAAGGGTTTTGGGAAATTCCCACGGGAACCGCCAAAATCGGGATCTGCGCGGGCGAAGCTGCGGGCATCCACTAGTTTGCATATCGAGATAGTAAAAAGGAAAAAGGTTCTGGGCTGCCGGCATCCAGCGGCTTCCCGCGACCTTCACCAGATCATCGGTCCACCGAGTGGGAGACCGACCTACACTACGTTTTCCGGTGAGTGGTTGCCACTCGAGAACTTTACTGCTCCAATGGCCATCTGTTCTACGAGTAATTTGCCCTGCCCACTGCCACTTAAGTTTATCAATTTTGAGAGCTATGTCGGTTACTTTGGTTTTCTTACGGATCACCTCGTTTCTGATTCGATCACGCAGAGAAACTCCGAGCATAGCACGCTCCATTGTTCTTTGGGTGACCATGGCTCAGTTTCGTATGTGATTACGGGCAACACACACTGGTCGAAGAGCTTGGTCTTATGACACTGCGGTATCTGGGACGTAAAGACATTGCGAAGCTTCCCGAACGCTGCCCAGCCGAGTTGGATTCGACAATTGATCTCTTTCTCGATGTTGGACCTACCTAACTGGACAGTTTGTCCCAGGTATACATATTATTATTATTTTATTCACAATTAGTAAACCCTTGACAACATCTCACCTGGTGGTAAGTGACGATGTTGCCGAAGATGAAAGCGGGCTTACCAAGATTCCCCAACGCGATGGGGAACTGGCTATCTTATCTTCATGCCGGAACACACCAATGATATCAACATTGATATTTGGCGGCAAGACTTAGATAAGATGGTGGTAGCTAGCCAGGCGGGCTTAGAAAATGCCCTACCACCAACCAAACCGAGTCTTACAATTGACCCCGCCGGGAATCGAACCCGCGACCTCCTGTATAAAGCCAGTGAACTTTGCCTCTGAGCTACGGAGGCGGTAACAACAGGCAACAACTTCCAGTGTAAGGCCTCCAAACTTCAGAGGAGTAGGAATGTCCAAGATTATCTAAATAAATAAATATTAAAATAAATAAAATTCTAATTGTCTAAAACCTGATTATTTTTAAAAGACGCATCTCGGGCAAGATACATTTGTGTTCTTTGTGATTTGTGTTTATAATTTAAGTGTGTAATGATTTCAAATTTTTATGTTGTTTTTAGGTGTTATATTTTAATCCTACATCAACATTAAACATTAATCTGTTAGCTCGTACGTTTTTAAACCCACTCCAAACCTCCCTACCTACCGACGACTTGCTACAATTTTTAATGCTTGATATCTCAGAACTGCGTTGTTGAAGAGCAGTTGAAAAATTATTTTTGACGTGATAACGTCTTATAAATCGATGAACGCCGGCTGCACTCACGATAAAAAAAATTAAGCCCCTAATTTAATTCGTACCCACCTTTGATTTCGTTATTGTTGGTTCATGTCGTGTATGTATAATAGTATTATTTCTTACTTTTGAGTAAATTAAATTTTGAAGTCGTTTTTCAGTTTTTTTAAACTTTTTTTTATTTCCTTTATTTTTAGTGATAATGCTGTCTATCTAACAACGTTAAACCCAATCACCTACTCGCCAATAGGAATTATAAAATCATAATGCATGTGTTTCATTAAAAGATCCATCATCATCTCAGCAGCATGAGAGTTAAATCTTCCATCATCAGCTCATCTGAATAACCTGAAAGAATACAACTATCGGTCTATGCGTACCTACGTATCTATCTATATTTAAAGAAATATCCACTTGTACCTTTCTTAATCAGCTCATCATCATGAGATAATGACTGCCAAATGCAAATACTTTAATAGCTTTAGAAAACATATGAAACACGTAATACTTGCCTATAAAATTTGATTTTGCCCTTGATTTCCCTGGGATTCCATCATCAGATCCTGGTTTTCTTATCTTCTTTCCAACAAAAAAAGAATCATCAAATTCGGTTCATAAACGACGAAGTTATCCGCGAACAAACATAAATAAAAAAAATACGGTCGAATTGAGAAACCTCCTCCTTTATTGAAGTCTTTTAAAAAAACAGAACTAATTGTCACGTCCTCATTTGTCACGTGCCGCAAGAGCGCGGAACAAGCGATAGAGAGGCACGATCGGCCTAAGCGTTCGGTTTGTGACACGTTTTCACGTAAAATTATGGTCTGTAAACCGACTTTACAGACAACCCGTTTTTTTTAGTTTTTTTTCCTACGCGGACCTTAGCTTCCGCCCTCGCAGGGAGCGCTCCGGGCTTCGACTTAGGCGGAGATCGGCCTCTGGCCTTGCAGGGTACGCTCCTGGTTTCACCCTTCGCGGAGCTCGGCCATTAGGCTGTATGTCCATGGAGTCATAGCCTTTCTGATATAAAAACGTTAGTTAACAAATGACGTGTTAATAAGTTAACACTCAATTCCATTCCCCATGTATTTTTCGTACCGCTTGCTACATCTTTATCATATCAGCTGAAAGACGTCCACTGCTGGACAAAGGCCTCTCCCAAAGATTTCCACACCGAAAGGTCTTGCGCTGCCCGCATTGAGTCGGTCCGCCGATGGGAGGCCTGAGTGAACTCCAAAAATAAATAAACTCAATGTACTTAAATATAATAGTAACATGTCTTAGCTGTATCCATAGAATGGCCTCACAATAATACACTACTATCACACCCTGGACACTTCATACAACGGGCCAGAAATGACATTTAAAAAAAGGAATGACGGAACAATCAAAATGGTGGCGAAATCCTATACGTTCGACAACCAAACTGTAACCAATCAGTATCAATCTGGGTGATGAGGGGGTAAGGTCGCAATCTAGAGAGCGGCAGGGAGTGTCCATACTGTATGTTAGTACATATTAATATATATACTTTGCTACTGCAGTATACTGTGCTGTAAACTTCTGTGCTCGCTCAGCAAAAAAACCAATGTCGTCCTTTCAATTACTTAAAGTCTACGCCGCAAGTAATAAGTAGCTGCCATTTTGTGAAAAGAATAGCTTTGTTTTCTGGCGCAATACATTTGTCGTTCCTTTGCCTTTTTTGCAGTTGTTTTTTTTTTTAATTTTAACTTTAATTTTACTTGTACTTCATCATTACAGCTCATATACGTCCCCACCGAGGGGCTCGAGCCTACCCTGAATCAGGGCGATTAGGCCTTAGTCGACCACGCGGGCCCAGTGCGGGTTGGTCGACTTCACACACAACCTTCGAGTTTCTTCGCAGGCGTGTGTAGGTTTCCTCACGATGTTTTCCTTCACCGTTAAAGCAATCGGTAAGTATGTACGTAAGTTTTTGAAAAACTCATTGGTACATTGGCCGTCCAGATTTGAACCCGGTACCTCTGGTTAGATGGACCGAGTCGTTACCGGTTGAGCCACCGACGCTTTTTACTTGTACTTACTTCGATTTAAAAGGATCTTTTCAAAACCATATAATATTTACATGTAATACTTATTCACGCATACGGCTCAGGTTGTCAGTAGTTTGCCAATTAATTTTTACAAGCTTTTATTCAGCTTGCAATATACAGGGTGACTAAAGAGGAAAAAGTACATCTAATTTGCAACAAAAAAAGTCATATTAACTGGGGGTCGGAAATCAGCGGTTTTCAAGTTAAAGCCCATTTAATTTTAAATTTTTGTATGTAAAGCGCATTTGTTTTTAAATGTTTGATTATTGTCCAAAAAAGTTATACTACAGTTGGCGTGCAAAATATGGTAAAAACTTCTTCATTTTATTAGCTTTCCAACAAAGTAAAAAGTAAAAAAAATACAAATTAATTGAAACAAAAAACAATGATTTCTGTCAAAAGGGTAGCTCAAGTCCCATACAAATTTTCAAGAAATATTAACAGACATCTCTGACCCTCTAGCATCATTGACTAACTTTGATTCACTAGCTCATCCAAAAAATTCGAACTTGATTTTTTTCGAAAATTGTTGGACACTTAGTAAGGGACTTGAGCCACCCTTTTGACAGAAATCATTGTTTTTTGTTTCAACTAATTTGTATTTTTTTACTTTTTTACTTTTTTCGAAAACTAATAAAATGAGGAAGTTTTTACCGTATTTTGCATGCCAACTGTAGTATAACTTTTTTGGAAAATAATCAAACATTTAAAAACAAATGCGCTTCACATACAAAATTTTAAAATTAAATGGGCTTTAACTTGAAAACCGCTGATTTCCGAACCCCAGTTAATATGACTGTTTTGTTGCAAATCAGATGTAGTTTTTCCCCTTAAAAGGATTTGCACTACTTACTAGTCACCCTGTATGTATGTTTGTTCGGGTGAAATCTTGCTACTCAATTTTGAAGCAGATATCTTCAACCGATTGAACTGAAATTTTTTATACACGTTCAGTTTGGATGACAATGCTTGGTTATTTGTATATTAACGTCATTCTAAATCCAACATGGCGGCGCACCCAAGATAGCGGACTAGTTATTTTTAACGCACTCCTACAATGCGTGTATCAAATAAAAGGGTTTGCTGAGAACAATACGAAATATTTGAAAATTATCAAATAAAAGCTTGTACCTAAAAAATTTAAGGTCTTTCAAAAATTATTATAAATGAAGTTTTTCAATACAGATGTGAGAAAAAAGGTAAAACAAATAAATTGTACAGTCACGCTATGCATACTTTTTGCAAAGCCTTCACCGTCTGTCGTAGTCAGGTATATATATTATAAATCTAAATATATATAACTCAGAGGTGACTGACGTACTGACTGACATAGTCATCTATCAACGCACAGCCGGGCTGAAATTGGGCATGCAGGTAGATGTTATGACGTAGGCATCCGCTAAGAAAGGATTTCGGGAAATTCGCACGGGAACACCAAAAAACGGGAACTGCGCGGGCGAAGCCGCGAGCACCCACTAGTCAACTATAAACATTACACTTTCTTAGTAGCAAAGAATAAAGTTTTATTAGATCGCCTCCGTGGCGTAATGATCAGTCCATTCACTCACACCAGGAGGTCGCGGGTTCGATCCCGGCGGGGTCGACTTGTAAGACTCGGTTTGGTTGGTGCTAGAGCATGTTAATATCCCGCCTGGCTAGCTACCACCATCTTATCTAAGGCTTGCCGCCAAACATCAGTGTTAACAACATTGATGTGTTCCGGCTTGAAGATAAGATAGCCTGTTCTCCATCGCGTTGGGGAATCTGGGTAAGCTCGGTTCCATCTTCAGCATCATCGTCACTTACCATCAGGTGAGATGATGCCAAGGGCTTGCCAATTATGAATTTAAAAAAGAACTTGATGAAAAATTTACAAATAATTTGGCTGTGTACAGGAAGCACTTTATTCGGATTTTTCCTGGAATAATGATTCCAATTAATATATATCTATATTATATCTGTTATTAATATAATTGTATTTATTTGCTTGTATAGAATATTTATTTAATAAGTGGAAAAGTAAAACACATGAGTGCAGTAATATCGAATTTACGCACAATAAACTGGATTACTAATTAAAGTATCATTATTTAAGCAACTGTATTAGAAACGTATATTTTATATTTTGCTTTGAGTACAAACAGTACAAATGTAAAGTTTTCGAGTGGCGACCGCGCACCGGAAAACGTATAGTAGGCAGGTAGGTGGACCGATGACCTAGTGAAGGTCGCGGGTAGCCCGTGGATGCGGGTAGCGCAGAACCGGTCGTCGTGGAAATCTTCGGGGGAGGCCTATGTCCAGCAGTGGACGTCCTTCAGCTTAAATGATGAGTACAAAGCCCTGAGTGCAGGTTGATGTGTGCTAATATCAGACTCAGTTACGGGGCAACGCTTCTTCACACCGTCATTATTAATGTGGTTTAAGGATCATTTTTTCTAAATATCAAAGAGTTTAAATTTTTTTGTTCTAAATGGCTATTTAACCCTACGATGGTAACATAATTTAAATGAACGCGTATAGTAACAGGGGTGCCACGTCACCCCATTATAATAAAATGAATAAAAAACTTTTGTTTAATGAGAAATAAAACTTTTTATACTTGAAACAAACTAAAAGAACACTATTCTTGAAATCAATCTGTAGCTAAAGAAAATTAGATTTAAAAAAATATGTTTTTGGCAACTTAAACACAATTGAGACATATTTCCACACGATTTTCAGGGCACGCAGTTCTTTTACATTTTGAACAAAAAATCTTCACTTTTTTGTCATTATTTCGAGGGCACAATGCACATCGAGCTTGCTTTTGCAATTTGGCGGGAGTTTCACTTGCTGGTGCTACCTACGTTAATAGAAATACCTATACGGAAATACCTACGTAAATAGTAACAGGGGTGACGCAACACCCCATACATAGCTGTAGAAAGTAATTGACGTGTTGCCGCTCCCACCGCGCAACGGCTACTGATGACTCAAGGTTAGTAAAAAGAATACACAAAGTGCTAGAGCGAGACAGAAAACAGTTTTCAATAAATCGGAGCGTGATTGCTTGCGTGGAGTGTTGGGGCACCCCTGTTACCATCCTAAGGTTAACAGTGTTTTTGGCATCAGGAGAAACTTATAAGATAAACGTCGTTGGCTCAACGGTAACGACTGGGTCCTCCTAATCAGAGGTCCGGGGGTTCAAATCCGGACGGAATTTACGTACTTAAACTTACGTATACGGGAAGCTGATGTATGCGGGCAGTGCAGGACCGGTCGTCGTGGAAATCCTTGGTGGAGACCTTTGTCCAGCAGTGGACGTTTTTCGGCTGATATATTGATGCTGATACTTATCGATTGCTGTAACGGTGAAGGAAAACATCGTGAGGAAACCTTCACATCTGATTTCAGATGTGTACGAAGATCGCTTTGCACACGTCCGTAGATGTAAATCTAAATGCCCTACACGTGACCGTTGGTGATGCTAAGTGAAACACGAGGCAACCACCGTCTGTCCCTTGGATAGCACGGTTTACTGTGCCACACGATAAAAGAGAAGAAACTTTGTAATAGTAGGTACCTACCAAGATTGTTGTAACTATGTTTCAACGAAAGATTCTAGTAGGCAAACGACCTTTTATCGAAAATTCCTTTGTACTGAAGTTGTCTCGAACAGAAAGCTGATTATTGGAAGGGTGTTAATTAGCAAACTATACCAAGGAAAATACGACACCACCTGGAGTACAGTTTCAAAGCCTCTCTCATTAAAATGAAAACAACTTTTAAGACGAGACTGTTTCCCCGCTAACGTTTCCTTTTACATTTAATGAACAAAACAAATGTTACAAGCATTTTCCTTCGTTCCCTGATGAATAGAAATTTAGGGCAATTAAGAGTTTTGCTGAGGCTGTTTTTTTAAACTGTCATGTCATGATTGTATGATTTTTGAGGATTGCGTTCTTTTTGATGTATTATGGGGTAATAAGGGATGAAAAGAACAGACAGACCTGTTTTGCTGCAACAGGGTGTTTGACAGTATCTAAAATAACAAAAAAAATATATTCACTAAATAGCATTTCTCTTACAAAAGCATAAAAAAATATTCATTTCATATTTTAATTCCATCACTAAATTAGTTCATCAAAGACAATGACGTCACAAGTTTGTAACACGAACAATTTCAGAACAAAATATCGTTTTTGACAGTTGATAAAAAGTAACTCAAATGACTAGCAATCTGTAGGAACGGTGTGTTCCTACTCTCGAGACCAAAGGGAGATATCTCCGCCAGGCGAGGTGGTGTGTCTGGGGTCCGGCCGTGGACCAACCGTGTATGGCTGGTGCTTGTATATATGCTTATGAGCAAGGAAATGTTGATAGTGCGTTGCAGATGCTTTGTTAATAGCCTTCTTGTGATGATGGTGCCATCTATCGAGATGAAGATGCAACTTTCCATATAGTATGACCGATGGTTCAGTCTTGAGTTGAGGTATGTAGTTGTTATTGGCGGGTACTGCAGATGCCGCCACAATCAAATAACGGATTGTCATATTAAATAAATATTCTAATAGGAAATAATGCCAAGGACTTACCTACTTAGAATAAAAAAAATAAAAAAACCTATAATTATTGTCATATAGTAAATGCACAAAAATAGAAGCAAGTGTGCAAATTCATCGGTTTCAGAGAGTTACTTAAGGGGCTCACGGCCTTTTTAACCGACTTTAAAAGAAAGAGGTTATCAATTCAATTGTTGGAATTGTACAATATTTGTTTATATTAATTTACGTGGGCTTTTAAACAGGTGTGAACAATTTCATAAGTGTAGTATGTATGTTTTATGTATGTTTGTATGTATTTTTGTTCACGTATTTCTCAGAAACTAGAAACTGAAATGCAATTATTCGTTCACTATTAGATTAAGTGTTTTTTAACTTGTAGGGCAGTATAAGATTCATCAAAATCTGCTAAGTAGTTTTCTAGATATGGACGGTTAAGTGTATGTTTAATGTCACAATTTTGTGAATGAAGTCAGTTGTTATTAACGTTTTTTGGATTGTCCTTTATTTTTTATTTTTTTGGACAATATTATGTTTTTTTATCCACAATGGATAAGCCCTTGGCATCATCTCATCTGATGGTAATTGATGATGATGCCGAAGATGAAAGCGGTTAGCGGTTACCAAGATTCCCCAACGCAATGGGGATCTTATCATCAAGCCGGAACACACCAATGCTGTTAACAATGATCTTTGTAGGCAAGGTTTAGATAAGACGGTGTTAGCTAGTCAGGCGGGCTATGAAAATACCACAAAACAAACCGAGTCTTACAAAGTTGACTTTGCTGGGAATCGAACCCGCGACCTCCTGGTGTGAATCGAATGGACTAACTATTACGCCACGCAGGCGGATAAAAGGAAAGGTATTTCATGATACCGGAGCTTACTCAAAGCAGATTTCAACGTAAATCAATGTTACTTTAAAATGAAATGTCATAAATGACAAAGCATCACGACAAAACTACCACCGTGCACCGCCGCAATTAAAACTCGAATTTCAATGAAACAAAACGAACATTTAATTGACTGAGTAATGTTGTATGCGAGCGGAAGTTTTTCAGGCGTTTAAAAAAACCATGACGTTCACAAATTATACGGCTATCACACGAGTTGTTTAAAATCCAATCAGAGCTGAATAAAAGCAATAAATAAAAGCGTGAACTCTACTGGGATCGGGAAAATAAATATTTTTCTCGCAACGTTGCCGGAAGATAGAGTTACTTCCGTGGATGGAGGGAAGTGGCTGCTTTTAATATAAATTAAACATCAATATTCTATTGAATTTTCTGTACTATGATCTTTATAACACGATCTTCGGCATCATCGTCGCTTACCATCAGGTAAGATGATGTTAAGGGCTTTTTTATTTATTTATTGTTTATTGTACACAGTACATGAGAACTACATAAGTAAAAAAACACAATATTTACAATTGGTATGTTTAACTCTGTAAGAGTTTTCTGCCAACAAACCAGTAAGTGAGAAAGAAACTTACCAATAGTAAATAATATTACTGTAAGCTGTTGTAAAAAGACATTGAGACTGCTTACAAGCATATCTTTACTTTCATAATCACGCATTATCTTATCTTGTATATTCATAATTTTACTAAAGTTTTATGACTACGAGCATGTATTTTATTTAACCGACTTTTGAAGACTAGACTTTTTTTCCATAGATTTGAGTCCAAAGCACTTATTTTATATTAAAATTAAATTAATTAAAAACTTTTTCCTATACAAATAATCTCACATCCCCAAGTAGTACGTATTCCTACATACCTACTCAATACTTAACGGTGGAACACAATTCCAGGCGTTTATCTCTAAACGAAAGCCTGCACTCGCGAAAACGTACGGCTGCTATAAAACCTCGTTGCTATACTAGAGAAAACAATAAAATGTTTGGAAGTATTCTGTTGGGTACCCAATGAATCGTTCCTGAAAAATTAAAAAAATATGTTGTCAAGGGTTTACCAATTGTGAATAAAAAAAAATATAACTTTTGACGTACACAGGTGATGCTATTACTTCAGCAAAAGCATTGACACTGGTTGTTATCTTTGTAATGCCTACGAGTTTTCAAAATATAATTTCTAATATTTTACTAGCTTGATAGCTATATGGATTATAAAAAAAGGTAAAGTGCGAGTCAGAACCACTTACAAAGGTTTCCGTACCATCATACTAGATTGCGCTAGTTTCATTACTTTAAAAAAACACTTTTATTGTATGGATACTTCAACTTTTTCTAACTTTTATTATTTGCTGCTATAGCGGCAACAGAAATACATCATCTGAAAAAAACAATTATCTAGCTACCACGGTTCAAGAAATACAGCCTGGTGACAGACGGACGGATGGACGGACAGCGGAGTCTTAGTGATAGGGTCATCACGTGTTTACCCCTTGGGTAGGGAACTCTAAAAAATGGAATCCTCCCTGCACAAGTCTTTAAAATTTTAAATTAACTATTTTTTACAATAGACCAAAAACAAAAAAAAACTATTTAAAGTGTATCAAAAATAAATTATAAAATTTTATTCACAGTTACAATTTCTTCTACAAAAGCCTAGAAAACATTTTTATTTAACACATTAATGCATTTTAAATTTTATGCTAATTAAAAAACACTTAATTAGATCGTCAAATACAAATAAACAATTGACCACGCTGAACACGTAAAAAAAACAGAATTCAATCGCAACAACCAAGTACATTTTTGCAACATTTGTTAGGTTTTTGTAAAATTTCTAAAAAAAGTACTGAATCAATTTTACTAGAATTTATAAGGGTCCAATCTATTTTCTTAATTAGTTTATAAATGATGGAGTTCTGAGGTAACAATTTTTTCTTTCAATACAAACGAATTGAAAGTTGAGATTGCAAATGCTTCTAACACAAACAATTTTTGAACAAAATGTCGTTTTTGATAGTTGACAAAAAGTAACTAACTAGTAGTCAAATACCGGATTATAGCTATTGTAATTAAAATCTTCAAAAAGGTAGATTTTTTAGCAAGTACGCTGGACGTTTAGGATATGTAGATGGATGGACCTATTGTTACAAATAGTTTGGGAAACAAATCTATGGATCGAAATGGACCCGCCCGATGTTTGCTCTGCTTGAAAGTATTATTTTGTGTACACATTCGCTGGAACGGTAAATAGTTTCGTAACTAACTATGCCATATTGAATTGTGTTGGTAAAATCAGTTTTGATTTACCGTTTGATTCATGAGTACTGAATTGTTTTTTATGCTGATGGAAATGGAATCAGTCATTACAGCCAATAACTTACTGATAACTTCTTTACAGTTTTAAGAAGTATTTAGTATGCCTTATAAATAAGTATATCAATGGATTCTACTTAATTGGTATTTATTTTGCAGATCAGAAGTTACCAGTTTTTTGCCCTGAAAGTCACAACACGTACACTAAACTAATATTTGTAACAATGTTAAGACAGAAATGACCAAAAACTGTTTTCGTGTTGTATTGTGCAAATCTTCAAATAACTTCTTCTTCTGGCCTTATCCCACTTTTCTTTGGGGTCGGCTCCCTTAATCTGTCATATCCAGAAACATCTGCTCTGGCTTGTCCTTAGATTTATGTTATTGGTTTTAGGTCTTTTCTAATTACAGACATCCATGTTTGAGTACTGGTCATCCACGTTTTTTCGGTCCTGGCTTATGATTTAGCACTTTTATTAACATTTGGTGGTCATATGTCCTCCTCATGACATCGCCGTACCATTTGAGTCGTGTCTCCATCAATTATCCTGTATTGATCTTACTATGAATGTTTTTCTGATATAAAGGTTCGACTTTTTGTCCAGTAGTGTGATCCCGCCACTAAGTATTCTCATTTCGGCGAAGTGGAGTTTGTCAAACTGTTGCTTTTTGAGAGGCCAACATTCTGCACCGTCTATCGCGGGTCGAACTGCGGTGTTCAAAACAAACGTAACTTTCGTTACTATGTAACGAACATAACATATTGAACATTGAATGGAACGGATGCGTAAATTTGTCTTAGTGCATGAACTGTTCATTCGATCCCTCCATTTTTTTGCTTTAGATTCAAAAAGATAAATTAAAAAATTACGTAAACCCTTTTTTTATTAAAAATTTGAGTGCGTTAGACAATTTGTCTATTTGTCAATTTGAAATTTGTCTTTAAACTTTGCTTTTATGTTCTTCTCGAACAGCGATCTTATAGACTTCTCCAAATCTTCAACTACGTGTAATGAAATTTCTACTTAGATCAAAATAGTATACCAATTTTCATAGTCTATATCAAGTTATATAGTGTTTTGAAACTGTCTAGAGAGCTCTTTTATCATCTATACTATGATGCTTCTGCATATTCTAGCACTCACATAATGATAACTCTTGTGCAGGGCTGATAGAATATATATGGTATGGGGTAAAATAAAATATTTTTTTTTTTCATCTTAACTATTGTTTTAATACTCAATTTATGAGCATTTAACACAGACGTGAAGATATTGCGAAGTTTCCGAAAAGTTTTGCAATATCTAAACGTCTCAAATACCGCAGTGTCTCAAGACTAAGGTCTTTGACCAGTATGTGTTACCAGTGAACATACGGAATTGAAACATGATCGCTTACTTTGGTCCTCATAAGAACACTCAAAGTCTCACAAAGAGTGATGGAGCGAGCTATGCGCGGAGTTTCCCATCGCGATCGAATCAGAAATGAGGAGATCCGCAGGAGAACCTAGGTAACAAACATAGCTCACAGAATCGCTCAACTTAAGTGACAGTGGGCAGGGCAAATAGCTCATAGAATAGATGGCCTTTGTGGCACTAAAGTTCTCAAGTGGTAACCGCGCACCGAAAGACTAGTGTAAGCAGGCTTCGCATACGGCAGTGGACGTCTTTCGGCCGATATGATGATGAAGATACAGACGTAGGTTTCAATGTTTTTATTCAATTTTTCTGCTACATACGCTCCAAATATACGGCGTTGGAGCGAGCTTATATATTCATTCATCCCCTTTGCCGTAGAGACAAGTGGCTGCAGAGGCGAAGGGATCTGTCAGGGACATAGGTTGTTAGCTGCGCGATAACCTTAGTGAGCCACGACCCTGCTCTTTCCTGGTGCAAGGTTTTTCATTGCGTTACAACGCGGAAATGCGGCAAGCATAATGAAAACCTTTGAGCCAGGAGAGATCAAAGAAGGAAATTACGAGTGACGAGGCTCACGGGGATTAAATTGTATTCTTCTTCTTCTATCGTGTTGACGACAAGTCATGTTGTCTCTCCTGCCAAGTATATGACCTTAAGTTCACACCCCGGACACTGCATGCAACAATCGTGAAATTACATTTCTAAAAACAAATGACGGCGCAAATGAAATCACGGCGAAATCCTATACGTTCGGGAACCAAACTGTAACCAATCTGTGTCATTATGGGTGACGAGGGGGGATCGCAATCTAGACAGCGGCAGAGAGTGTCCATACTGTGTGTTAGTACTTTGGTTTGGTTCTCGAACGTATAGGATTTCGCCGTGATTTTGTTTGCGCCGTCATTTGTTTTTAGAAACGTAATTTCACGACCGTTGTATGCAGTGTCAGAGGCGAATAGTCTTAGGGCTTACGGCGATCTGGTCATCGGAAGCTGCACCTGCGGCGGATTACAAGCCGCTTTGCACAGTGATACTAGGGACCAATATGAATGATTTCATTCGAGTAAATGAAAATTTCATCCACTGGAATTCAAGATGGCGGACCTTTTCCAAAATGGCGGCGGCATAATTTTAAAATAATTATAGTGTCAAAACGGCTGCACCGATTTTTGTGATTGGGGTGTCAATTGATTTGTATTGAAAAGCTCTTATCAAAAAAAAATACCATTTCATAAATAAAAGATGGCGGCCGAAGATTACCAAAATTGTGTAAAATTTCAATTGTTTTTTTTTCGTTCTATTGAAAATAATAACGAAATATTCTATGATATGGTTACATAGTTATTAATTTAAATAAAACCTGATAATATTATCTACAAAATAAAATAAAATGCTTGAAAATCCGACGAATAGTTTTTGAATTATACGCATTACAAAAGAAACGCGTGGTTTTGAAAGCCTTCATGTCACGTGATGTGATGCATCGTAAAATCAAAATGAGAGCACTGATTTCAGTTTTTTTCATTACAGATGATTTGTATTTAATCCTGTATTATATGGCGTCTCTGTGAAAACGGGCTAAGTGCGAGTTGGACTCGCGCATAAAGGGTTTCGTACCACTACACACATAATTGTTTATTTGTTTTAATCACAAGTGTCACAACTTACTAAAATGTCATTCTGAATCAACAGTTTCAGTTATATGTTTTTTATGTAGTTATGACTATGTTTCTTTTATTACCTATGTAGAAATCTCAAATCCTACCTGGTTTAGTTTTAGGGGATATTATATTAGGCCCTCGTAACAAAAACACAACTTTGATGGCCCCCTTTTCTTTATTTTTAGACGTAAAGCAGAAATGTACATATGTATGTATGTGTGTATATATATTTTTTATATATATTATATATATAATTACACTACCTTCCCGCCCAAGATAATAAAAACTTATAATCACTAACCAAACTTAGGTATTTATTATCACTCCTCGTCCGATGTGCTTAAACTGAAAGAAGAGAAAATTCATATGAAATCAGAACAAAATATACCTAATATAATTTATAAATAGTATGTTATATACCTTTCGTTTTTGCAGCTGCCTTTGCATATGCTGCATTGCACTGTGCAGGGAAGACCCACCCGCCGACATGTGCAGCGCATTGTTTCGCAACCTTTTTTACAACCGTAATGATCCAAATATGACAACTCACGCCATATCTCCCTGGCTTCAGACCACTGCGGTACCCAGCTATCGTTCAAGGTCTTCCAACCCCAAAAGGATGGCAATGGCACAGAGGCACCATCAAGTGTTAGAGCATTGCCCCATAAGTGGCCCGCTTGATAAACGACACGGAGCGCGTGTTTTTCTAATGCTGCCGCTGTTGGTGGGATGCTGGTTACTGGTTTATTTTTTGTGGCAAACAGTTCCTTGCGTACCAAGTTCACTGATGAATGTGCTGTTTGCGGATCATACAGGTAGCAAGTAAACTTTTCCAGCATAGCCATTGTTTCTGCAGAAAGTCTTTGTAATGGCTGCGATATTTCTTTCAAAGCCGGAGTAACTTCAGGATGTGACAACCACGTTTTAAAGCACGACCTTTTTCCTTTTGTGTGGAAGTAAGAAGTAGTGTCACACCCTGTAAAGGCGTGAAAACCACGAAGAGCAGTCGATCTGTCAGGACCCAAAGTTTCAGCAATTTTATGGACTTCGACATAACGGCGTTTATTTGCAGTTCCGGTCAGTAGCCATACCTCTTGCAGGCCGCTCTCAATTGACATTTTATGAAAATATGAGATTAATAACACCAAAACATCTGTATCGGAAGATCTGATCAAAATGCGCGTTATTCCTTGTTCCGCCATATCTTTTACGTGAAGTACAATGCGGCCATCAGCTTGATGGTGCTGCTCTTATACAAATGATTCGGCCAAAGAACTCCAAAACTTTTCAAGAGTATTACTCATCAGATCTCAGGCCTCATGTTCTCCAACTAGTGCAAAAAGTAAAGGCAAAGAGAATAGACCTAGTATGGGATCTCTATCTGCCGAATAGCCTAAAGAGACAAGAACGAGAAGGTAGAGGAGCTGGCATTCGTCGTCAAGTTATTGCTAATAATAGCTTACCTTCTGATTGGTCAGATTTTCTGCGTAATGAAAAAAATAAATCAGAGCTTTTTCAGTTTCTGGGGCAAGCCTTCCTAAATGACTTTGATGGTGCTAATGTGGTGACAAATCTTGATAAGCAATTGAGTTCCTCAGACTACAATTGCACCACGATTGCTGGAAAAACAATTGGAACGCATGCGGAAGAAGCTGATGGCCGCATTGTACTTCACGTAAAAGATATGGCGGAACAAGGAATAACGCGCATTTTGATCAGATCTTCCGATACAGATGTTTTGGTGTTATTAATCTCATATTTTCATAAAATGTCAATTGAGAGCGGCCTGCAAGAGGTATGGCTACTGACCGGAACTGCAAATAAACGCCGTTATGTCGAAGTCCATAAAATTGCTGAAACTTTGTGTCCTGACAGATCGACTGCTCTTCGTGGTTTTCACGCCTTTACAGGGTGTGACACTACTTCTTACTTCCACACAAAAGGAAAAAGGTCGTGCTTTAAAACGTGGTTGTCACATCCTGAAGTTACTCCGGCTTTGAAAGAAATATCGCAGCCATTACAAAGACTTTCTGCAGAAACAATGGCTATGCTGGAAAAGTTCACTTGCTACCTGTATGATCCGCAAACAGCACATTCATCAGTGAACTTGGTACGCAAGGAACTGTTTGCCACAAAAAATAAACCAGTAACCAGCATCCCACCAACAGCGGCAGCATTAGAAAAACACGCGCTCCGTGTCGTTTATCAAGCGGGCCACTTATGGGGCAATGCTCTAACACTTGATGATGCCTCTGTGCCATTGCCATCCTTTTGGGGTTGGAAGACCTTGAACGATAGCTGGGTACCGCAGTGGTCTGAAGCCAGGGAGATATGGCGTGAGTTGTCATATTTGGATCATTGCGGTTGTAAAAAAGGTTGCGAAACAATGCGCTGCACATGTCGGCGGGTGGGTCTTCCCTGCACAGTGCAATGCAGCATATGCAAAGGCAGCTGAAAAAACGAAAGGTATATAACATACTATTTATAAATTATATTAGGTATATTTTGTTCTAATTTCATATGAATTTTCTCTTCTTTCAGTTTAAGCACATCGGACGAGGAGTGATAATAAATACCTAAGTTTGGTTAGTGATTATAAGTTTTTATTATCTTGGGCGGGAAGGTAGTGTAATTATATATATAATATATATAAAAAATATATATACACACATACATACATATGTACATTTCTGCTTTACGTCTAAAAATAAAGAAAAGGGGGCCATCAAAGTTGTGTTTTTGTTACGAGGGCCTAATATAATATCCCCTAAAACTAAACCAGGTAGGATTTGAGATTTCTACATAGGTAATAAAAGAAACATAGTCATAACTACATAAAAAACATATAACTGAAACTGTTGATTCAGAATGACATTTTAGTAAGTTGTGACACTTGTGATTAAAACAAATAAACAATTATGTGTGTAGTGGTACGAAACCCTTTATGCGCGAGTCCAACTCGCACTTAGCCCGTTTTCACAGAGACGCCATATAATACAGGATTAAATACAAATCATCTGTAATGAAAAAAACTGAAATCAGTGCTCTCATTTTGATTTTACGATGCATCACATCACGTGACATGAAGGCTTTCAAAACCACGCGTTTCTTTTGTAATGCGTATAATTCAAAAACTATTCGTCGGATTTTCAAGCATTTTATTTTATTTTGTAGATAATATTATCAGGTTTTATTTAAATTAATAACTATGTAACCATATCATAGAATATTTCGTTATTATTTTCAATAGAACGAAAAAAAAACAATTGAAATTTTACACAATTTTGGTAATCTTCGGCCGCCATCTTTTATTTATAAAATGGTATTTTTTTTTGATAAGAGCTTTTCAATACAAATCAATTGACACCCCAATCACAAAAATCGGTGCAGCCGTTTTGACACTATAATTATTTTAAAATTATGCCGCCGCCATTTTGGAAAAGGTCCGCCATCTTGAATTCCAGTGGATGAAATTTTCATTTACTCGAATGAAATCATTCATATTGGTCCCTAGTATCACTGTGCAAAGCGGCTTGTAATCCGCCGGAAGTGCAGTTTCATTTTGCTAAGCCCTAAGACTAGAAGAGATCTGTCAGGGACATACCCTGACAGATCTCTTCGCCTCTGCAGCCACTTGTCTCTACGCCAAAAGGGATGAATGAATATACAAGCTCGCTCCAACGCCGTATATTGGAGCGTATGTAGTTAGAAATTTGTATCAATCTGAAATGAAATGAAATGATAATTTATTTGCATCAAACATGGTAGTAGGATGTTTAATATAATTTTAAGTGCAATCATGTTTCGCCTGTGCAAGGCATGCAAATGTTTAACATAGATTATAATTATTTTGTCACGTAAACTTTAAAAATTCAAATGTCTATAAGTTTATTATTATCTGTGTGACGAGGGGGTGAGGTCACAATCTAGAGAGCGGCAGGGAGTGTCCATACTGTATGTTAGTACTAATATATGTATATTTAAATATATATACATATTTAAATATATATACTTTAACGGCGCTATCGGAGGCGACTATTAGCTCTTTTCGAGAAATGAAACAAATAACTTTCGATTCCTGCACACAGCACTGATACATACACTAAATCGTTTTCGGTTCACGCGGCTCGCTTGTGGAATGCATTGCCAGTGGAAATAAGAATGTGCCTCTCCATCTCCACGTTCAAGGCCTGTCTTATGAAGACATTCATCATCATCATCATATCAGCTCATATACGTCCCCACCGAGGGGCTCGAGCCTACCCTGAATTAGGGTGATCAGGCCTTAGTCGACCACGCGAGCCCAGTGCGGGTTGGTCAACTTCACACACAACCTTCGAGTTTCATCGCAGGCGTGTGCAGGTTTCCTCGCGATGTTTTCCTTCACCGTTAAAGCAATCGGTAAGTATGTACGTAAGTTTTGAAAAACTCATTGGTACATTGGCCGTCCAGATTTGAACCCGGTACCTCTGGTTAGAAGAACCGAGTCGTTACCGGCTGAGCCACCGACGCTTTTTTTTTATGAAGACATTACATCCGTTTATTTGTGTCTTCCTACTTGAGATAAGTACCTACCTATGTATTTATACAGGGTGTAACAAAATTGGTGTATGCCCCGTTAACTGGGGCTTCCACTCATCATAATGAACAACTTTTGTTTTAAAAGTTTGCTAAAAACTCAAAAAGAATTTTTACTCTTCATACAAAACGATCAGCTGATTGACCAATTTTGTGCATTTATGTATGAAGCGTCGATTTTTTTTTTGAATTGACTATCGGTTCCTTGGGGAAAGTTGTTCAGTATGATGAGTAGAACACCCAGTTAACAGGTCTGCACCAATTTTTTTACATACTGTATATGTAAGTATGTAAAGTACTATAGTATGCATATATTTATGTATTTATTATATTTTATTATTTAATCATCATTACAGCTCATATACGTCCCCACCGAGGGGCTCGAGCCTACCCTGAATCAGGGCGATTAGGCCTTAGTCGACCACGCGGGCCCAGTGCGGGTTGGTCGACTTCACACACAACCTTCGAGTTTCTTCGCAGGCGTGTGCAGGTTTCCTCACGATGTTTTTCCTTCACCGTTAAAGCAATCGGTAAGTATGTACGTAAGTTTTTTTTTTTTTTGAAAAACTCATTGGTACATTGGCCGTCCAGATTTGAACCCGGTACTATTATTTAATATGTAAGTATATTTATTATTATCATAATTACTTTAGATTATTGTTTTGACTACTTTTAAATTGTGTAATATTTTGTTTCTTTGCATAAAGTTTTAATCCTTTCAGTAATTAAGAATTGTCTGGAAGAGATCCCTGTTTGGCATAAGTCCGCCTTTGTGCATGCTACTTCTATTCTGTATCTATAATTGTATATTTTGTTGTTGAGTTCACAAACACTCAAATAAACATTAATAGAAATAAGATTCAAACTCATAGAGTGTGAAATAACGTATATGTACAACCTAGTTACGAGATGAGATTTAAAAAAAAACTGTATTACAGCTATTTAAAAATTAATCTGCAGCTGAAAAAGTATTCCATTTATTTTGCCAACCCTACCTTAAGCGCACCACTTCTGAATTCCGGCCAACCTTTTATATATCACTAATAGCTCGCGGTGGACGGTTTTAAGTTTTCTGTATGAAACATAGTTTCATATGGCTTCTATATTTCACCCACTGCTTTAAATACTGCTTTATTTTAACTGCCTCCGTGACGTAATGGTTAACTTCACATCAGGACTTGGCGGGTTCGATTCTCGGCGGAATCTAACTCTGTAAATCAGGAAGAGCCCGCCTGGCTAGCTACCACCATCTTATCTAAGTCTTGTCGCGAAACATCAACGTTGACAGCATTGATCTGTTCCGACTTGAAGTTAAGTTAACCAGTTTCCTATTGTGTTAGGGAATCTTGGTAAGCCCGTTTCCATCTTCGGCATCATCGTCGCTTACTATCAAGTTAGATGATACCAAGGTCTGTGGATATAAAAATAGGGGTTTTGTTGAAATAAAGAACAGTGTTTTAATATGACCGTAACGGTTGTTAACGTTACGTAAATTTTGTACACTGTGCTATCCACAGTAGAAAAAAATTCTTATCTGTGGTGCTATCTATCACAGTCACATTAAAACACTGTGTACATCCAAACAGAACAACCTTTTAAGTTGTTACTAATTTGTAACTTTCTGTTTGCAACTAACTACGGGAAAAGATAATATATCTGTACCAGCAGGTACCTAGTGATAAAACCTACTGAAGCCTCTGAAGTTTGGGGGGTTAACTTCTTGCAACCCAATGAGGTCGAGGCTCATAAGAACCTTGCCCCGGGCTAGTGATATGCCTCGGAGAACCGTTCGATGTTTGCACACATACTCGTTTGTGTGTTCAACTCACGTTCTGCCTAACATTTTCACAAATCACTCAGTAAAATGTTTTCCTCTTTTTTTTAGCCATCCACGCAAAAAAAGGGGTGCTATAAGTTTGACGTGTGTGTTTGAGTATCTGTGAGTCTGTTTGTGGCGTCGTAACGCCTTAATGGATGAATCGATTTTGATTTAGTTTTCTATTAAAAGTTCTCTTGATTCTCATATTTCTAATAAAGTTGGACAAGCATTACCTATTTAAAACTTATCTAAATTTCAAGTCGATAGCATTAGTCGTTACAGAAAAAAATAGGTATAACAGACAGACAGACAGATGATGTCGCTCCATTTTGACAATTTTAGTACGGAACCCTAAAAATAATAACAACAGGCTAAGTGTGGATCGGACTCGCGCTAAAAATCCCGAACCAAATAAAAAAAAAATTACCGTCAGTCTCGTTGAAATAATTATCATTATTTCAGTTGCTGTATACTTAACACAAATTTATTGTGTGGTAGTACGGAACTCTCGGTGTGCGTCTCCGACTCACATATCTTTCTTTGTTGAAAAGAAAATGTTTAAATTATTTGTTGTCCCTTAAAAGCACTTATCTACGCAATACTAAGTACAGTCAGCGCCATATTGATCTAAGTCTTCAGGGCAATGAAAAAAAAAACTAATTTTAAGAAGTTCAATTTTATTTATACGCAATCAGCAGAGTAACCATTATTGATCTAAGCACCCAAAAATACCCTGACAGCTTACAAAAATTTTAGAAATGCTGCTGAGATAAAATGAACACATTGTTTTCTTAGATCAATGTGTTTACTAATGCGTATATAATACAACTATATTAATTACTAGCTTTTGCCCGCGGCTTCGCCCACGTGGACATAGCTTTTATGACTCTTTTTGAGGGTGAGTGGTGCGCGAGCCGCAATCAGCTCGCAAGCGTGGACATGAGTTTTCACCAGGTACCTCAGGAACTGTATCGGGCTATTTGGATTAGCAGTCTTTGTCACTTCCCACCCCCTCAACAAATTCTATACAAAAAATCACTTTAATCCGTTGCTCACGATAGTAACATTATCATTGCGTTGCTCCGTTGCGACGCCACCGACGTGCGCGAGCGTAGAAAACAGTTGTCCCCAGATCCCTCGGGAACTATGTCAGGATATACTTATTAGTAAATTATATCATTTTCCACCTCATCTCTGTGCGAAAAATCACACCAATCCATTTGTTCGTTACGATTTTAAATAAAACGAACAAAGAGTATTGTTTCAGTTTCCTCAGGAACTGCATCGGACTATGATAATTTCCACAGATAAAAGGTTGACTATTTCATTCCCAGTGATACAGGCTACCTGCATGCCAAATTTCATTAAGATTGGTAGAGGTGTTGAAGTGTGAATAGGTAACAAACAAACAAACACATTATCACATTTATAATATAAAAGTAAGGATTTCTAAATCTTAAATAAAATATAGAGCGTCGGTGGCAAAACGGTTAGTGCCACTACCTCCTGTCCGGAAGGCCGTGGTTCGAATCCTGCCACTTACCAATATCTATACGAATATCGATTTCATACTGGTATGTAAGTTTATCCGACGCTCTTACGGTGAGAGAAAACATCGTGAGGAAACCTGCATACGCCTGCGAAGAAATTCGAAGCTTATGTGTGAAGTCAATCAACCCGCAATGGGCCCGCGTGATCGTCTAAGGCCAGATCGCCCTAACTCAGGGCAGGTCGAGCCCCTTGGTGGGGACGTATATAAACTGATATGATGAAATATTATCAAAAAACTAATTCAAATCATTATAGGTATCAATCTAGTAACAAAATGTCCTAACAATATTAATATGGGTCAAATCCTCGAGTCGTATCAGCTCCAAAGAAGCCCAAGACGCACTTCTCGTTGCCGCGCTGGATGGCAATAGACAACCTTAGCAGCAGGTAGGACCTCACGTCACATCTCCTCTCTCGAAGGCGAAGGCCAATCTTCTTTGTGAAGGCAAAGGCCTCTGAGGGTTCAGCAGCCGGTTGTCTCACAGACCAGCGGCACAAAGTAGTAATTTGCCTCCAAGATCGAGTACTTATTATGCTTCTTTCTCACCGCAAATTGAGCAGCAGTACCGTACGGGTGAGGAGTGAGACAGAAAAAGTAGCTTCCCAAAGCAGACACGTTTCTCTCTGCCACAGCACCTGTTTAAACCCTCCGGCCTTTCCAAGACCGAGTACTTATTATGCTTCTTTCTCACCGCAAATTGAGCACCAGTACCGTACGGGTGAGGAGTGAGACAGAAAAAGTGGCGCCCCAAAGCAGACACGTTCCTCTCTGCCATAGCACCTGTTTAAACCCTCCGGCCTTTTGCCATCAGATCGACTAAAGCCCGGCCGGCGGCTGCATCAAAGACGAAATATTCCATCTGGCCGAGACCAGTGCCCTCCGAGTGAGGTCATTAAGGAATTGGTGACGTGGTAATCTTAACAAACACGACTGCAACTCAGTGAGTGATGGCCAATTGCCTCCACCGAGGACCCACAAATACATTGATGAGGTTCACAGATATTGATATTGCAGGCGGAGAGCAACTGCCACACGCAAATAGTCGCCGTCTAAAGAGTTCCCATATCTGTGCCTCCTGTTAAAAGATGTTAAACTCGATTTATATGTTTATATTTTTATACACAATTGGAATCTGTAAAAAAATACCTGTCTGTTCGTCTATGAAACACATCGCTACGTACCATAGTTCCAGAGTTTAAAGTAGCGTATGCTGAAAAATACATAATAGAAATCCACTCAAAAGTATGAAATAATGTTTTAATGTTTTAATACAACTTAAGCGCGTTTTATTATCCCTGCAGTGCCATCTATTGACATTCTGCTACTATGATTATAATGTTTGGTATGTGTAGCTAATATATAGAAAAAAGTACTCTTTGGTTATTATTGTATGTATCGATAGATATTTTCCCACGGGACCTCTTTAGTTTTCTGGGATAAAGAATACCCGACTATAAAATGATGGTCATAACACCCCATCCCTATGTAAAGGTTTCATATTGTTACGTTGAGTCATTCTAAAGATACAATTTTTTGCATTCCTGTAGGAACCCAATTTTTTTGGGATTCACAATGTCCCAGTTTTAGTTCGCGATAAGGGTATCAACGTGTAAAATTTGATTGTAATAGGTCAAGCCACATTTGCGTGGTGAGCCACTCTATAAATGAATACTTTTGATTTTCCCACGGGAACTCTTGAATTTTCTGGGATAAAAAGTATCCTATATGTTAACCAGGGCTATAAGGAACCACCATACAAAATTTTATCAAAATCGGCCTGGTAGTTTTTGCGTGATGTGCGAACATACAGACAGACAGACAGACAGACAGACAGACAGACAAAAATTCCAAAAGTTGTTGTTTTGGCCTCTGTATCGTTAGTAATGTCCACCAAAGTTATTATTTTCCAAAAATATTTCATGTACAGACACGGCCCCGTTACAGTTTTATAGATATAGATGAAATTTAAAACCCCATCAACATTTATTTACCATCTATCAATAAACATATTTATTGTGACCATTCCAATGAGCCCAAACACCTTATAAGTAATACCTCTACTGTGAGTTGGTAAGGAGTTGGGGTATTCTGCAGATTCCAGGTGATGTTGCGGCATCAGGTCAAAGTTACCAAGTACCAAGTATTGTCATCAGTCCTCAATACATGTGCAAAATTTCGATTGTATCCGACATCTTGAAGTGTCACTTTCAAAGATTCCGTTACACATTTTGACAGATACCATGTGAAGCTAATAAAATGTGGTAAAAATTGTTTGTTCCCTCTGGAGGCTAAGATGTATGGTGTGATGGCCACCACACATACGCAGTTAGTTGAAGGAGGATGGAGCACGTTGCAAAAGCTTCACAGTTAAGTAAAAGGTTAGTTGGTACATAGAGTTATCAGTTGGCGAATCTTCCTTATGTGCGCGCCGCTCGGCGGTTGCAATCGTACTCAAAGTAAAAATGATATGTTTTATTCATTACAATAAAATCGATGCGTCATCAAAATAGGACGCCGCAAACGTAGATTGAAATGCACGGTATGAGACCGTAAATAAGATAAATTTAATGCTGACTGTATCTACTACGAATCACACTTCGTCGGGTAATTTATCTTATGTTTTTCTAAGTAGGTATTTACTGAAAGCCAATAAAAATGTTTCCTTTATTGCAGTGATTTGCCGTTCGAATTCGCGTGCGTTGACGCGTGGCTGTGCTCATGCGACCCTGTGCGGTTCATTGGGCACAGATGACTATTAGCCGTGAATAATTCAATTTTATTTTATATTTTAGATTATTATTATTGCTTAAGCTTTTGTGATTATGTGAGAAAAATGGATAGTTCTTATAGTACTGTCGCCCGTGTTTTAAATTAAAAAAAAAGTTAACCCTTTGCTTTTCTGTAATCCGGTGTTTGACTGCTAGTCATTTGAGTTACTTTTTATCAACTGTCTATAACGACATTTTGTTCTGAAATTGTTCGTGTTACAAACTTGTGACGTCATTGTCTTTGACGAACTAATTTAGTGATTTTGATAAATATAAAATTGAATTTAGAATAAAATGTTAAATGAATAGGTTTTAATGCTTTTGTAGGAGAAATGCCTATTTAGTGAATAATCTTTTTTTAATTTATTTTAAACACTGTCAAATACTCTGTGAACCATGGTGAACATGAAAACCTAAGCCATATGCGCGTATTCACAAAACCGTTTCCCAAATAAATTTAAAATTAATACATCTTGAAAGTGGATGGGCCGATTCTAATGAAACTTAATGCACATAAGTAAGTCACGAAATTCTAGTTTGTGGACAGATTACTTACATATTATACCCGATTGATTTGAGTGACAGTTTAAATGATATCACCAATTACTCGTTACAACCGGAAACAAATGATATTATATTTTTTTTTAAAAGTATCTTCACATAATAATAGTGATTTAAGATTTTCATAGTAATCTTAAAATTCGCTAATCTTATTTTAATAAAATATTTCGAAAATTTAATCTATCCACAAAATAGAATATCGTAAATTGATTGTGTATATTGTATCAAGTGTATCCATTTTCAAGAAATAGTAACTTTTTAAGTTTGCATGGACAACGATTTTGTGGATACTCTCTTAAAGGCCGGAACCCACCGTACAGGGTGCGACATAAAAATAGGTTTTGTATAAAAAAAACTAAAACTGAGTAGAGAAATTAGTCTATGGGACCAAGTAGTCAATTTAAGAGTAAAGACAAATTGCATTCAAAGACTATTAAAAAAGTATACATGACTCGGAAATCAAACCCAATCATTTATTTGTAAACAGTGAAATTTCTAATTTTCTTTTCATTTTGGAAACGGGATTTCATAATAAGATTTGTTCCTTAAACAAGCTACGCTGTCAAATATCAAAATAAAACAAATAGCACTAAAAACCACTGATTTCAATTTCCAGGTAACTTGTGAGTTTTTACAAGCTTTTTTTAACTTGAAATATACAGGTTGACTGGTAAGTAGTGCAAATCCTTTTAAGGGGATAAACTACATCTAATTTAGAACAAAAAAGTCATTAACTGGGGGTCGGAAATCAACGGTTTTCTAGTTAAAGCCCATTTGTTTTTTCAATTTTGGATGTAAAACGCATTTGCTTAAATGTTTTGTGATTTTCCAAAAAAAACTAAAACAAAGTTGAATTGCAAAATACGATAAAAACTTCCTTATTTTATCAGATTTTCATTAAAATAAAAAAAGTTAAAAAACTACAAATAAGATGTAACAAAAAACAATGATTCCTGTCAAAAGGGTGCCTCAAGTCCCATACTAATTTATTTGATTTGTTGGACATAGGCCTTCCCCGAGCTTGGAGGGTTTTGCAGTAATCGCCATGATTGGCAGGCGGGTTGGCAATTGCAGTGTGCAGTACCAGCACTAGCACGCGGATAGGAAGGACGCTGCAGCCCATCCTCCAGTTTTTTATTCCTAAGTCGTCTCTGAAGATCCCCTTGGGAAGCGATGGAATAGTAATATTAAGCATTACGAATTAAGTATCAGTTACACTATTAAGAAATAAGTATCAGTTACACTATTAAGAATTAAGTATCAGTTACACTATTAAGAATTAAGTATCAGTTACACTATTAATAATTAAGTATTAGTTACACTATAAGGAATTGAGTATCAGTGACACTATTAATAATTAAGTATCAGTTACACTATTAAGAATTAAGTATCAGTTACACTATTAAGAATTAAGTATCAGTTACACTATGAGGATTAATAGTGTAACCACTATTAAGAAATAAGTATCAGTTACACTATTAAGAATTAAGTATCAGTTACACTATTAAGAATTAAGTATCAGTTACACTATTAATAATTAAGTATTAGTTACACTATAAGGAATTGAGTATCAGTGACACTATTAATAATTAAGTATCAGTTACATTATTAAGAATTAAGTATCAGTTACACTATTAAGAATTAAGTATCAGTTACACTATGAGGATTAAGTATCAGTTGATTGAGTAATTTTGTATGGAGAGATCCATTTTTTTTGCGAGTTAGAGACTTCATGGATTTCTTGGGAAAAGTTGTTTATTTTGACGAGTGGAAGACCCAGTTAACGGTTCCTATACCATTGTTGATATGAACTTTTTTTTTAGCCCTTTCTTTTGATATGTCATACGATATAGAATGCAAACTTTTTTTTATTATCTATTTTACCTCCCAAAAGTGTCCCCCATGTTTGAAATTATTTTATTTGCGTCACACATTCGTCTTTGGGTCACCGACTTACTTATACCAAATTTTAACTCAATCGGTTTAGTAGTTTTGGAGCCAATTGGCATTGACAGGCACACAGACAGACACGCGACTGATCCTATAATGGTTCCATTTTTTCCTTTTGAGGTACGGAACCCTAAAAATGAAAAAGTTACTATTACTGACTGAAATAGTTACTGGTACACACGGCGCCACATCAAGCTATAAAAAACCAGTATACGCGGGCCTCGCATATGTTGAAACGCAAAGGCGTCGCGCGACTCACGCGGCCAGCTTATACTGGTTTTGTATAGCTTGATGTGTGGCTGTCCGTACATATTGGTGGTACATATAAAATGCATGCTATTGTCCACAGAAACCGCAGAAGTAATAAAAAGAAATGGAGCACAGCTTGTTCCAGCTCCAGCACCGTGTTAGATAACTAAGCTAAGCATATTTACTAAGGTAGAAAAAAATATGGTTTTGTAGCTTTCCAAGTCATATGGTTGAGATTTTATGAGAGTGGCTGCAATGTGGTGAGAATGGATCTATATGTCGCAGCCATTTTGTAAATAAGCCGTTTTAGAAAAGGGCGCACTGCTTTGTAATCCTTATCAGCTCTTAAACGTCCCCACCGAGGGGCTCGAGCCTACCCTGAATTAGGGCAATCGGGCCTTAGTTGACCACGCAGGCCCAGTGCGAGTTGGTCGACTTCACACACAACCTTCGAGTTTCTTCACAGGCGTGTGTAGGTTACCTCACGATGTTTTCCTTCACTGTAAGATCGTCGGATAAACGTACATATGAACGTCCCCACCGAGGGGCTCGAGCCTACCCTGAATTAGGGCAATCGGGCCTTAGTCGACCACGCAGGCCCAGTGCGAGTTGGTCGACTTCACACACAACCTTCGAGTTTCTTCACAGGCGTGTGTAGGTTACCTCACGATGTTTTCCTTCACTGTAAGATCGTCGGATAAACGTACTTATGAAATCGAAATTCGAAAACACATTGCTACCTGGCAGTATTCGAAATTGCGTCATGACCAAACCCAATGGTTTTCTACAATTAGAAAATCGCAGTTTTATTTTATAAAGCAACTTGGCTGTAATCTAGGTCTCTATGACCTACCCATAGCCTAACTTTATCTAAAGCTAGACTAGGAGTCTTCTTTCTTTTAAATTAAATCTAAATAAAAAAAAAATAAAAAAAAATTAAAAAAAAATTAAAATAAAAATTAAATTTAAATTATTTTGCGTTCTATTGAGTGGGTACCTAAAGTGCGTAGTGATTAAATCCTCTTTGCCTAAAGTATCCTCAATAACGTACATTGAAACTGACAAAACTCTGCTACCCCGGTTTAAATGAGATTAAGTTTTTAACTTAACAAATATGTAAGTTGTCCCCTACCCAATGTTATAGGTTTCGTCATGACGCAAATTGAGACGAGCCTTGTATGAAACCGTGGCAATCTCCTTTAAATCAGCAACCAAAATCTTTAGTACAGTAGTACAAAGTTAGTATATTTCAGAGGTCCATCATAACTGGACGTAGGCGTATCTGACGTATACTACTGATGCCAAAAATGGAAGCGGGTTTACCAAGTCTCTCCAATGCAATAGTACTTTTCCAGACAGACAGGCCGGCTTAAAACATGCCCACCACCATCCAAACAGAATCTTACAAAGTATGTTCTGTCGTGAATCGAAGCAGCGACCTCTTGATGTAAACCGAGTGGACTACCCACCCGCCATGGAGCCAGTTAAGGCTTTAAGATGCCTCAATCCGAGCAGGTTGATACGTGTTAAAGAAAAATCGATAGTAAGTATATTTAATTTAAGTTCAAATCTATGCTGGCTTTTAACGTGGACGTTGAAACCGAACGCCCAATTCTCAATTTTTACATGTTTTTATTACTTTTCTATACTTTAATTAAAATATGTAAGTTTAAAAAAATGAGTTATAATAAAATTTAAGGTCTTCAAGTCACCGATTTTTGTTTATTGGTTTCATTCAACATTAACTACTTGTTTTCGAGAAATTTTGCTATGAATGCCAAAAACAGGATCTACATAAAAAATAAAAAAACGAGACCTACAGTACTCGCATATGATGTGTAAAATGTGACAAATACTTATGAAATTAATTAATTATCGGGTCGTACATTCACGGGCCGACCCTTCGAATAGTAGTATGTCATCTTTGCCTTTGCCATCACACTAGGCGGCATGGCTATGACAACCTTAGTTTTCGAGAATTAAAAAACGTTCGAATTTCCTGTTACACATTTCCGTCCCATTTCACGAAATCACTCCCACAAATTGCAGGAAAGCGAGAGCAAAGATGTTACACATCAAAAATTATATCATAAGTAGTAGATTTTTCAAAATTGTAATTATTTTATATATTTTTATGTATTTAAGTTTGTTTTTTTTTCTATAGTGATAACTTGCAATAATTTGAATTAAGTATTGTCATTTGAATTATCTTAAGGCTTTAACTGCCAGACCAGCCACGTATAAACAGCAAGTATGCGGAAACAGATTATAGTGCAGCTGAAATGTTCGCGATCCTAAGTGATAACATCTCAAGACTCAGAGTAGAGCAAAGTGGTTTTCGATTAAGTTAAAAAAGAAGCATGGAGCTGTAGCTCTGAGAAACGTTTTTACTTAACGCACCGGGAGATATAACTGCCACAGTCTCTGTGTTTAATTGTACCGTCCGTTGAGGAACTGATTTATAGCGCATACGGTGATCTTGGTCAAATGGAGCACTAAGAAATCTCTCGGGTGTGTGAGTGCGAATGACAGCCACCGCCAGCATTTAAAGCCTTAAATAACTAAGTCGTAATACATGCAATAAGTCAATCTAGGAACCCTTATAGATTTGCCATGTGTGTTTTTCTCTCCGTCAGTATAACACAGCATTAGGACTGACGAATGCTAGTCATCTGGTTTACCTTTTATCATTTGTCAAAAATGTCATTTTGTTCTAAAAATGTTTGAAATACCTAAGCGTGACGTCATAGTTTTGCAGCGTCATTTATGTACTCATTTTGTGATTTTGGTGAATTAAAAATCGAAGACTTGATAGAAAACAAAACGAGTAAGGTTTTCCGAAGTTTAAGTAGGAGCGCAATTTAGTGATCAAGAGTTCATGATTTATTTCTGATGCTATCGTCATCCCTATTAAAACTATAAAGCTGAAATTTGGTATGGTGGTTGGTTGGTTTGGTTGGCATCTCCCTCATCCTGAAATCCTTCCCTTCCCAGTGTAATGGGATATGGATCTGTTAAAGTAGATGTATAAGTCTTCCTTGTCACTAAACCTTAATTGTCTCTCCTTGGGCTTTGTTCTATTCAGATAAATATAAGAAATCCGAGACTCAGGGCGATAAATAAATATTAGTTGACATTCATAGCGTCTGAATAACATACTTATGCGTGAAAACACTTTGCAAGTGTTTTTTTTCTAACAGCGACAGAACGATATAAATTTCATGATTTTGACGTGTGAACAAAAGGGACGCTGTGTAGGAAAAAATTTCAACGTTTCGTTCTTGTCTGGAATGGCTAACAAGTGTGCCTTGCATTTGAAAGGAATAAATTGCTACAGTCTAACATCAGTTTTAAACAAGTGACACATCAGGGTAATCTGAAACTATTATCATGAAAAAACAGATACTTTCTCGTTTAAATTTTATTTTTCAGTTTAACAAACACCGAGGGCGCGGAGAATAAATCATGAGCATGCCCAGCTGCCCTGGAGAGCTGGACATACCTACACGTGCATGGGATGCGATCAGGGAGACAAAGGAGCGAACCATTATGCCGCGGGCTTCTTCTCGTGTCGAAGGGTTCTCCACTACAGCAATCTCGACCAGAAGGTGGCCGCTCCGATGGCCCTTATACCAGTATATACCAGAAGTCACGCGTTCTGACTGTACTTGTAGGAGCGTCAGACATGCGAGACATCATCGCCACAGGAGGTCCCTCAAGGTCGAGGATACTAAAAACTTCTGGTTTCAGACATGTGAATGTGAATGTGGGTTTGACCATAAATCGTGCCGAGTGTTAAAATCAGCCGATGTTCTAATTAATAAGTGAGAAAGTGCAATCAATGTTCGACTCTATTGGTGTAAACATAAACTTCTAGTTTGTACAACAATAGCAATAAATGTGCGTAGAAGATACGGAATAGCGTTATGTCTAATATAAACCTTGAGGTATTGAAATAGATCACTAATTAGTATAGTTTCATTAGATAAGCGTAGCTGGATAGACGATGTAAAGATGGTAGTGAAAATGTGGGACACTGGTGCTAGAGACTCTGAAGAGAGCGGTCGTGTCAACTCTTGATCACTACTCGTTGTTAATAAAGTGTATTTTACTCGTAGTACAGACTAATAATTCTATTGTAAATTAAACTTGAGTTACTTTTTATCAACTGCCTATAACGACATTTTGTTCTGAAATTGTTCGTGTTACAAACTTGTGACGTCATTGTCTTTGACGAACTAATTTAGTGATTTTGATACTGTCAAATACTCTGTGAACCATGGTGAACATGAAAACCTATACCATATGCGCGTATTCTCTAAACCGTTTTCCATATAAATTTAAAATTAATACTTCTTGAAAGTGGATGGGCCGATTCTAATGAAACTTAATGCACATAAGTGAGTCACGAAATTCTAGTTTGTGGACAGATTAGTTACCTAAGCCCGATTGATTTAAGTGACAGTTAAAATGATATCACCAATTACTAGTTACAACCGGAAACAAATGACATTATATTTTTACAAAAAGTCTCTTCACATAATAATTGTGATTTAAGATTTTCATAGTAATCTTAAAATTCACTAATCTTTTTTTAATATAATTTTTCGAAAATAGTAACTTTTTTAATTTTGCATTTTGTGGATACTCTCTTAAAGGCCGGAACCCACCATACAATATACAGGGTGCGACATAAAATAAGTTTGTATAAAAAAAACTGAAATTGAGTAGAGAAATTAGTCTATGGGACCAAGTAGTCAATTTAAGAGTAAAGACAAATTGCATTCAAAGACTATTAAATAATTATACATGACTCGGAAATCAAACCCAACTGTTTATTTTTATGAACAGTGAAATTTCTAATTTTCTTTTCGTTTTAGATACGGGATTTCCTTAAGATTTGTTTCGTAACAAGCTACACTGTCAAATATCAAAATAAAACAAAAAAGTAAGTGTGTGGTTTTATGAAACCACGGTAAAAGTGAAACTTTACAGAGGACGAATCGATCATGGCTGCTCTCGCTACGGTACGGAGGACGAAACGATCACGAAAGCGACCGACACGCGACATGCAACACACAGACGAAAAAATGTGAGATGATGTAATAAAAGTTTTACTTTAAAAAGCACTAACACCACTGATTTTAATTTCCAGGAAACTTGTAAGTTTTTTGAAATATTTCTGTTCAGTTTTTTCTGTACTGTATAATTGTCGATGTCATCCCATAAAAAAAAACTCTGCTCCCAACCAAGTTGATCCCATCGAGAATCGAACCCACGTCCTCCTGGTGTGAAGCGAATGGACTAACCGTTACGCCACGGAGGCGGTTAAGACTTAGGTTTTCATGCTCACTATGATTAATTCTATAACAATTTCACAAAAGTAAACTGTTTAGTAATTTAAATCTACTTACAAAAAGTAACAACTTTTACTTATAAAATAATATTTGGTGAACATTCTAGGCACGATAAGCCATTGATGCCTTTATATCACTATAGCTGCATCTTTGATAATATCCGCTCGCCGCTGCCGGCTTACGTCAAACAGTTGCGTCAACGAGGCCGCCCTGTGTTCAATCGCGGCGCCCGCCGGCCGCCAACGTTACACCCGCTTGGGGGCGCGCTAATTTTGTGCAGTCTTTAATTATTAATGTAGGCGACGATTCTAAAGATAATTTGTCCAGCAGTGTAAGTGATTAAAAATTATGATTAATTCTAAATAAAAAATACCAGTATTGCAAAACTATTTTAATATCCTTCAACACATTTCCAGAACTCCGTTCGGGTGTACTGCAGCTAACTCCCCGAACGTACGGCAACCGACAACGACATCTACCAAATAACGTCCACTGTTGGACATAGGCCTCCCCCGAGCTGGGAGGGTTTTGCAGTTACCGCCGTGCTTGGCAGGCGGGTTGGGCGATTGCAGTGTGCAGTACCAGCACTAGCACGCGGACAGGAAGGACTCTGCAGCCCATCCTCCAGTTTTTTATTCCTTAGTTCTCTCTTACGATCCCCTTGGGAAGAGATGGAGTAGTAATATGAAGTATTTCGAATTAAGTATCAGCTACACTATTAAGAAATAAGTATCAAAAAATAAATAAATCAGTTACACTATGAATAATTAAGTATCAGTTACACTATTAGGAATTAAGTATCAATAAACCATTAAATAAATAAATCAGTTACACTATTAATAATTAAGTATCAGTTACACTATTGAGAATTAAGTATCAGTTACACTATTAAGAATTAAGCATCAATAAATAAATAAATAAATCAGTTACACTATTATTAATTACGTATCATTTTCACTATTAAGAATTAAGTATCAGTTAAACTATTAAGAATTAAGTATCAGCTACACTATTAAGAATTAAGTATCAGTTACACTATTAAGAATTAAGTATCAGTTACACTATTAATAATTAAGTATTAGTTACACTATTGAGAATTAAGTATCAGTTACACTATTAAGAATTAAGTATCAGTTACACTATTAAGAATTAAGTATCAGTTACACTATTAATAATTAAGTATCAGTTACACTATTGAGAATTAAGTATCAGTTACACTATTAAGAATTAAGTATCAGTTACACTATGAGGATTAAGTATCAGTTGATTGAGTAATTTTGTATGGAGAGATCCATTTTTTTTGCGAGTTCCTACATGGATTTCTTGGGAAAAGTTGTTTATTTTGATGAGTGGAAGACCCAGTTAACGGTTCCTATACCATTGTTGATATGAACTTTTTTTTTATCCACAGTTGATTAGGCTTTGGTATTATCTCACCTGATGGTAAGTGACGATGATGACGAAGATTGAAGCAGGGTTACCAAGATTACCCAACGCAATGGGTAACTGGCTATCTTATCTTCAAGCCGGAACACATAAATGCTATTAATATCGATGTTTGGCGGCAAAACAAATAATACCGTGGTAGCTAATCAGGTAGGCTTAGAAAATACCCTAACCAAACTGAGTCTTGCTAACTTAGACTCGGCCGAGAATCGAACCTGCGACCTCCTGATGTGAAGTTAATGGATTAACCATTATTCCACGGCGGATGCGGTCAAAAATATTTATATGTTGTATACAACCACACAACCCAACATCACTTAACTAAGCTTAATTTTTTTTTTGCCGCGCGTCAATTTTACTCAAAAATAGGAAAAGTGCAAGTATAACTCGCGTAGAGAGGGTTTTGTACATTGATTGAGACATTTTCTATACTATAGACTTATTTTAGGTTTTCCTGTAATGAATAGGCAAAAAAAAAATTTTCCGTATTTTTATTTTTATTTTTGACATATTATTTTCTGAGATGAGAGGGGAAAGGTTAATTTTCGCCTATTTTCTTAAGTATTTTAAAACTATTTTTTTTAAATTATAAAAGAATGTTTTTAAGATTTCCACAATACATAAGCCCTTTCTTTTGATATGTCATACGACATAGAATGCAAACTTTTTTTTTATTACCCCCCAAAAGTGTCCCTCCCATGTTTGAAATTATTTTATTTGCGTTACACATTCGTCTTTGGGTCACCGACTTACTTAAGTGTACCAAATTTTAACTCAATCGGTTTAGTAGTTTTGGAGCCAATTGGCATTGACAGGCGGACAGACAGACACGCGACTGATCCTATAATGGTTCCATTTTTTCCTTTTGAGGTACGGAACCCTAAAAATGAAAAAGTTACTAACACTGACTGAAATAGTTACTGGTACACACGGCGCCACATCAAGCTATACAAAACCAGTATACGCGGACCTCGCGTATGTTGAAACGCAAAGGCGTCGCGCGATTCACGCGGCCAGCTTATACTGGTTTTGTATAGCTTGATGTGTCGCTGTCCGTACATATTGGTGGTACATATAAAATGCATGCTATTGTCCACAGAAACCGCAGAAGTAATAAAAAGAAATGGAGCACAGCTTGTTCCAGCTCCAGCACCGTGTTAGATAACTAAGCTAAGCATATTTATTAAGGTAGAAAAAAATATGGTTTTGTAGCTTTCCAAGTCATATGGTTGAGATTTTATGAGAGTGGCTGCAATGTGGTGAGAATGCATCTATATGTCGCAGCCATTTTGTAAATAAGCCATTTTAGAAAAGGGCGCGCTGCTTTGTAATCCTTATCAGCTCTTAAACGTCCCCACCGAGGGGCTCGAGCCTACCCTGAATTAGGGCAATCGGGCCTTAGTTGACCACGCAGGCCCAGTGCGAGTTGGTCGACTTCACACACAACCTTCGAGTTTCTTCACAGGCGTGTGTAGGTTACCTCACGATGTTTTCCTTCACTGTAAGATCGTCGGATAAACGTACATATGAAATCGAAATTCGAAAACACATTGCTACCTGGCAGTATTCGAAATTGCGTCATGACCAAACCCAATGGTTTTCTACAATTAGAAAATCGCAGTTTTATTTTATAAAGCAACTTGGCTGTAATCTAGGTCTCTATGACCTAGCCATAGCCTAATTTTATCTAAAACTAGACTAGGAGTCTTCTTTCTTTTAAATTAAATCTAAATAATAATTAAATCTTTTAAATTATTTTGCATTCTATTGAGTGGGTACCTAAAGTGCGTAGTGATTAAATCCTCTTTGCCTAAAGTATCCTCAATAACGTACATTGAAACTGACAAAACTCTGCTACCCCAGTTTAAATGAGATTAAGTTTTTAACTTAACAAATATGTAAGTTGTCCCCTACCCAATGTTATAGGTTTCGTCATGACGCAAATTGAGACGAGCCTTGTATGAAACCGTGGCAATCTCCTTTAAATCAGCAACCAAAATCTTTAGTACAGTAGTACAAAGTTAGTATATTTCAGAGGTCCATCATAACTGGACGTAGGCGTATCTGACGTATACTACTGATATCAAAAATGGAAGCGGGCTTACCAAGTTTCTCCAATGCAATAGTACTTTTCCAGACAGACAGGCCGGCTTAAAACATGCCCACCACCATCCAACAGAATCTTACAAAGTATGTTCTGTCGGGAATCGAAGCAGCGACCTCTTGATGTAAACCGAGTGGACTACCCACCCGCCATGGAACCAGTTAAGGCTTTAAGATGCCTCAATCCGATCCGAGATTGATATTGATACGTTGAGATTGATACGTGTTAAAGAAAAATCGATAGTAAGTATATTTAATTTAAGTTCAAATCTATGCGGGCTTTAACGTGGACTTTGAAACCGAACGCCCAATTCTTAATTTTTACATGTTTTTATTACTTTTCTATACTTTAAAACAGTAGTGACCAAGAGTTAGCTCGCGGACGCCTGGTAGTTCGCGGCCTGTTTTCTAGACGCCCGCGAACAAAATCGAATAAGGAATACAGACATTTATTAAATTCATAAATACGCTGTATGACTCGTAGGTAGTTAGGTACGCATGAAACGAATATGCGTATGTGTGAATACGCTTGCATGTCAAAAAATAAAACGGAAGCTGAATTAGAAATTATTACACTACGCAATGATATCATTACAGACAGTAAAAGCGACGCAGTTTTCAAGCTCATGGACCCTCTTAAATACAAAAACGTTCGGAACTGTGCCCTCATCGTTAAAGCATTTTTTGATTTAACATGTATATGTAAATGCGCGTTGTGCCAACTAAAATTTATGAAAATCAAGTACAGAAGTATGTTAAGCCAACGAACACGTCAAAAATTGCATAATTTTGGGCTGCACAGAAGATTACCAACCAGACTTTTAGAATCTATCTGTAAATGTGAAGAGCCAAGTATCGCATTAGCTTTTCGCTGTTGCAGTCTATTCTTTTTATAGTATCGTGTGACATATTATCATAATTAATAAAAAGTTGTGTAATTAAACGATGTAGTTTCCTTTATCTCACTTACTTGTAGGTTTTTTATTTACTCAGCAGTGCCCGCGTGGCGTTTCGGTATTTTCAAAATATCCTTTGTTGCAATACCAGTTGGACACCACTGCTTTAAAACATGTAAGTTTAAAAAAATGTGTTATAATAAAATTAAAGGTCTTAAAGTCACCGATTTTTGTTTATTGGTTTCATTCAACATTAACTATTTGTTTTCGAGAAATTTTGCTATGAATGCCAAAAACAGGATCTACATAAAAAAAATATATTATAAGTAGGAGTTTTTTTTTAAATTGTCAATTATATTTTTTTATGTATTTAAGTATTTTTTTTTTCTATAGTGATAACTTTACACAGTCTTTCAATAATTTGAATTAAGTATTGTCATTTGAATTATCTTAAGGCTTTAACTGCCAGACCAACCACGTATAAACAGCAAGTACGCCGAGGAAACCGATTATAGTGCAGCTGAAATGTTCGCGATCGTAAGTGATAACATCTCAAGACTCAGAGTAGAGCAAAGTGGTTTTCGATTAAGTTAAAAAAGAAGCATGGAGCTGTAGCTCTGAGAAACGTTTTTACTTAACGCACCGGGAGATATAACTGCCACAGTCTCTGTGTTTAATTGTACCGTCCGTTGAGGAACTGATTTATAGCGCATACGGTGATCTTGGTCAAATGGAGCACTGAGAAATCTCTCGGGTGTGTGAGTGCGAATGACAGCCACCGCCAGCATTTAAAGCCTTAAATAACTAAGTCGTAATACATTCAATAAGTCAATCTAGGAACCCTTATAGATTTGCCATGTGCGTTTTTCTCTCTTTCAGTATAATACAGCATTAGGCTCAATTCACACCGGGACGGCAGCGGCCGGCAGCGACGCGACGAGCACTTTCAGTGTAAAACAATTTTAAACTTTATCTTCATGCTTATAAATATTAGTATCGTTTGAAAAGTACGAAATCGCCGCGCGGCTGTCCGCTCCTCGCGCGCGCTCGCCCCCTGCCTAGGGATGCAAACTAAACTGGGCGAAGAGGACTAGTCGGGAGGCCACGCGCGGCTGCCGGCGGCGGCGCGAACCTGCCGTGGCCGGCTCCGACGGTATCTACTCGCCGCTGCCGGCCGCTCCCAGCCGCTGACGGCCGCTCCCAGTCGCTGCCGGCCGCTGCCTGTGAATTGAGCCTTAGGGATGACTAATGCTAGTCATCTGGTATACTTTTATCATTTGTCAAAAACGACATTTTATTCTAAAAATGTTTGAAATACCTAAGCGTGACGTCATAGTTTTGCAGCGTCATTTAAGTACTCATTTTGTGATTTTGGTGAATTAAAAATCGAAGACTTGATAGAAAACAAAACGAGTAAGGTTTTCCGAAGTTTAAGTAGGATCGCAATTTAGTGATCAAGAGTTCATGATTTATTTCTGATGCTATCATCATCCCTATTAAAGCTATAAAGCTGAAATTTGATGTGGTGGTTGTTTGGTTTGGTTGGCATCTCCCTCATCCTGAAATCCTTCCCTTCCCAGTTCAGGCAAGTGACCGTCTGTTTCGCAGTGACAATGACATGTTATTTTATTCGCACTTAGTATCTCAGACCCCTCCGCTGTCCGTCTATCCGCATATCTATCTGTCTGTCTGTCAGCGGCCTGTACTTAATGAAACGTAATATATATACTAAGGTTAGCTAAGTGACGTCATTCTAAATCCAATATGACGCACTCCCAAAGATGGCGGATCAGTTATTTTTTATGCACCCCCATAATATGGCTATCAAATGAAAGGGTTTGTTGAGAACAGGGATGTGCCGAATGTTAAATGTTTGACATTTGTGAATGCGAATGATGCGAATGCGAATTTTAGGCAATTTTTTTTTGGGCACCCTAGACATAGATTTAATACTACTTAAGGGCTCTGAGTGCGACTATCATTTATTATTAAAAATGCACTTTTGGTAAGGTTTGATTTTTTTTAATTTTTATAAATTAAGTAATGCTTACTATGATAATATTATTAATGTGAAAATGTGTTTTTTTATATCCTTTCACCACCTTGACCAATCTTGACGAAATTTGGCATACAGTTAGCCTGTGTCATGAGAAAGGACATAGGCAACTTTTTATACCGTAAAAATATCAATGTCTGATGCAGTTTCTGAGGGAATTGGAAAATACTTTTTTTGGTTAATTTCTTTAACATTGCAACGGAACAAGGAATTGTGATTTGTTGCACACAGATGGCTGAGGGAGTGAGAAATGACATATTTTCTAATTAGCATATCGTGACTACTCATTTCTACGCTCGCCAGCGTCCCAATGGAGCAGCAGATTGAAGAGATTTTTGTATAGAATTGGTTGAGGAGGTGGGAAGTGACATAGACTGCTAATAAGAATAACCCGATCTGAGATTGGGATCTTGAGAAAACTCATGTCCACGCTCGCGAGCCGCTTGCGGCTCGCGCACCACGCACCCTCAAAGACAGTCATAGAAACGATGATCACGTGGGCGAAGCTGCGGGCAAAAGCATGTATTATACAATAATAATTAAAAAAAAAATCGAGCGAGACCTACAGTACTCGCATATGATGTGTAACATGTGACAAAATACTTTATAAAAGGACGGCAAAGATACGGCAGACTAGGCTGTATATATAGATACCTTTGCCTTTTCCGCGCTTTTAAAGCCTGAAAAAACGCGACTTCCTGTTACACATGGGACACATTTCCGTCCCATTTCACGAAATCACTCCCACAAATTGCAGGAAAGCAAGAGCAAAGATGTTACACATCAAAAAAATCAGAAACAGTCATTCCAGTGAACACGTGACGCCCCCGCGCGTACGCAAATTCAGTTAATTAGCTTCCTAAGGTTGGTAGTAGTTGGTTTGGTACCACCACCGCCGGCACAACATTCGCATTCACAGATTCACCTCGTTTGATGCGAATGCGAATGTTGAAAATGATGCTAATAATTTGCATATATGCCAAAACGAATGCGAACCTTCGGAAAATATCTGGTTGAGAAGAATACGAAATAAATGATAATAATAATAGCCCCCTAAAATCTAACCACACGTCCGGATCGAACACCTGATCACGTGGACGGTGGACACACGATATAAAATTACTGGCGTGGCTAACGTGGCAAGGGTAACCCATTTAATATGGAGACCAGGTTAAGGAAGGAACTGAGAGGGCCGCTACCCGAGGGTGATCGTCGGAGCGCACCTGGAGCTGTCGCTGGGTGTTTCAGCATACGAACCGGCAGTGGTGAGGAGTTGAGCAGGCGGGCTCCCATCGGCTTACAACCCGAAAATGTTACAGCCGACAATCAACACACACTTACAAATAGTAGAGCCAATAGCCCAAATGCACCATACAGTCCGAGTACCGCATCATATAATCCCTCGGTACAATCATCACCAACATCTTCGGTCTGCAGTAGAGGTAAACCAACACCAGTTTTGGCTGTTGCGCGGGAGGCAAATGCCTTTTTACCCGCGTCCACCAAAGCTGGTAAGCCCAGAGTGCGTATGCAATGGAGTAACTATGTAAACCTATTTATAATGCGCACTTACTATCACATCACTAAATTAGAGACAGACATGACAATATATAGGAAAAAACTGCACGAACAATTCTCACTAAAATATCTGGAAGTAAAGGTATCAGAACAAAGAATTTCAGACCAAAGAAGAGCTATAGAGAGAAACAAACTGTTGTCTCAGGAAGTACTAAATCGATTAAAAGAAGAAGTTAGAATGCAATTAGAAGAAAAATAAACAAGCAGGAATGACAACGACACTTTAAACACAGTAGAAGAAATACACCAGCTAAATCAAATATCTCCCGCACCAACACCATCTTCTACTACTCCTCATTCGAATAGCCATCTAACACAAACCCCAATCACCTTCTCTAGTGCAAACAGTCAACACATATAATCATCAGATACTACTACACAAACAGAAATAATAAATCATCTTTTAGAAAATGATATTGAAACTGTAGCAAATACTCAACCCACTAACGAACCTCATATTTAAACAATAATTGACAAATTTCGCACTAACATAACACTGTATGCAGGCATGGACCCCGCAGTTCGACCTTAACTACCAAAACTAAGATACAGCTCTAAACTTTTTGAACTTATAAACCTATTTAATCAAAATATACTCAAGGATTACATTTCAACTGACACAAAACTGTTAGATCTACATACACTAATATACTACCCAATACCGCTCTGTAGCATATTAAACCTGTGTTTAAACGACACACCTCGGTTTATCTATCTTTACCCACAAATCTCAATCAAATATTTATTTAATACTCTCAATATTTTAAACTGCGGGTACTTCAAAATTTCAAAGAAAAGATTTGACTTTGTTTGTTTACTTCAAAACGTCATAATTTATCTAATCCTAATGTCATGTGTGTGTCTTGTGTCAGCGACAAACATTTTTATGGCCGTGGATTCAAGTTTATTTCACTGTTCCCGATATTGGTGTGTTTGTTCACCTTAGTATGTAATTAAAAATATCTCTGTTAAAAGCAATATAGTAGTGATCTGTGGTTAAAAGTTATCTGTCTCGTTTACCTTTTTAAGTTGGTTTGTTCATAAAACTACGCAGTTTAGTGTTGTGTATATACTCGTATATTATTATTTTTTTCTTCCTGGCTGCTGGCGGGTAAAACTGATGGAATTGGATGGCATCATCGTCGTAGTTGATAGGTACCTATTTAGTAAGTTTATGTTTATATAACATATTTATTTATATTTAATATATACATATATATATATATATATATATATATATATATATATATATATATATATATATATATATATATATATAATGAACAGCAGTAGTGATGTAGACCTTAATAATTCATCTTTTTTCTCTTTGTCTAGTAACTCGGATAACGATAGTTTCCACAGTGCTTATATACCCTTATCTGATGCCTTAAACTCTTGTTTTCTTGTTCACCCAAAAAACCTTAATGTCGTCCATATTAACGCGCAAAGCGTTCCCTGTCATTATGCTGATATGTTAGCAGCTTTTGATCTAAAGAACCTTCATGCCATCCTCATTTCGGAAACCTTCTTAAAACCCTGCCTAGCTTCGACATTGTACCCATTGCCTGGATTTCAACTCATAAGAAATGACAGAGTTGGCATTGGTGGGGGTGGTGTGGCTATTTATTTAAGGGAAGAAATTCCATTTACTATATTAAGTCAATCTCCTTCTGAATACACCGGCTCTTCTGAACACTTATTCTTAGATATCACACTTTCACATGCGAAAGTCTTGCTTGGTGTAGTCTATTCACCCAATAAAACGGTTAATTATTTCGCAAGTTTTGAGAATCTCCTTGAAAGTCTCCTCCCTCAGTATTCACATACAATTATTCTAGGAGATTTTAATACATGCTTGCTGAAAAATGATTACCGTTCACAAAAGCTAACATCTATCGTAAATAACTGTAATCTTCATATCTTACCATCTGGCCCCACCCATCACTTCCCTAACTGTCAACCTTCTTTATTGGACTTAATAATAGTCTCCTCTCAGGATCATGCGGTAGCTCATGGTCAATTAGCTGCAGATGCATTTTCATACCATGACCTCATTTATCTGTCATATAAAATACGTCCTCCCAAGCCCAAACACAAAATTGTAATGCAGCGTAATTTCAAGGATATGGACTTGGACAATCTTATGGTAAATGCTGGCAAAATAGACTGGAACCTGGTGTATGATTCGGACTCAATTGACTCCAAAGTTGAGATTTTCAACAGCCTTCTCACCCAAATTTATGATTTACATGCTCCTATCCGAGCTATCCGACTCAAACACCTTCCTGCTCCGTGGCTTACTACCGAGATTCGTACGTTGATGGCCAAGAAAGATGCCGCCAAAACTAAATTTAAAATGTCTCCCACTGATAAAAACCGCGAGAAGTATAAATCAGCACGAAACCGCTGCAATCTCGTTTGTCGTGATGCTCAACGCCGTCACATACATAAATCTGTTGAGAATGGCGATCCAGCTAAGGTTTGGAGATTTCTAAGAAGCATCGGCATCGGAAAACAGAAACAAAATGCTCCTGGTGATATCGACATTAACTTGCTTAACAAACACTTCTCGTCTGCTGCTACTCCTTCTACGGCCAACTCCCCTAAAGCTGAGACCTTATTGCGAATTAAAGAGCTTCCGTTGCCGAATCATTCCCCTCTTAACTTTGACCCAGTTGGACCTGAACAAGTTAAAAAACAAATTATTTCTATTTCATCCAATGCTGTTGGTTGCGATGATATAAGCCGCAACATGATTCTTCCGATCCTGGATGTGATTCTGCCGGTCATCACTCACATTATGAACTTCTCCTTGTTCTCCAATACTTTTCCCTCAGTTTGGAAGCAAGCAGTTGTGGTCCCCTTACCTAAAATCCGCAATCCCACAACTTTCTCCCACTTTAGACCTATATCCATTCTTCCTTTTCTATCTAAAGTTCTAGAACGCCTTGTCCATAATCAACTTTTTTCGTTCCTCACTGCCAACCACCTGCTCAACCCATATCAATCTGGTTTTCGACCCGGGCATAGCACTGTCACGGCGCTTGTCAAAGTGTCAGATGATATCCGTTCTGGTATGGAACATCAGAAAGTTACGCTATTAACACTACTGGATTTTAGCAATGCTTTCAACACAGTAGATTTTGACATATTGCTGGCGTTAATGAGCTCACTTAATATTTCCCCTGCTGTTATCGCGTGGTTTCAAAGTTATCTTGGTAATCGTCGGCAACGCATTAAGATTGATAACCAGTGCTCGGACTGGTGCAACATCAATCTCGGTGTTCCTCAGGGCGGCGTCCTATCTCCTCTTCTCTTTTCCCTTTTTATTGATACTATAACCAATTCCCTTTTGTCCTCTTTCCATCTGTATGCTGACGACTTGCAGATTTACATTCAGGAATTCCCTGACAACATTGTTCAAGCCATAGACTTTATGAATAAAGAGCTCGATAAAATATCGACTTGGTCCCACAGACATGGTCTTCTTATTAACCCAAGCAAGTCTCAGTCTATAATCATAGGAAGCTCCCGCCAGCTGGCCAAGATTGATACATCATCATTGCCACCAGTACTCCTTAACAACGTTTCTATACCATTCTGTAAAAAAGTTAAAAACTTGGGTGTGATTTTTGACGCAAATCTTTCTTGGAGTAGTCAAATTGGTGAAGTAAGCAGAAAAATTTTTGCTTCCTTGGCCTCACTTAGGCGCCTTAAAAATGTTCTGCCCGTGTCGACCAGAACTCAACTGGCTCAGTCCCTTCTACTCCCAGTGCTTGACTACGCTGATGTTTGTTACCTTGATGTTACCGAGGAGCTGCTGAACAAACTGGAACGCTTGCAGAACGTGTGCATAAGATTCGTATTCGGTTTGAGGAAGTACGATCATGTCTCTGAGTTTCGAGCTAAGCTGAAGTGGCTTCCCATCCGTCTACGACGTAATATGCACATTCTCTGCTTGCTCTACAATGTACTCCACAGTCCAGCGGCTCCTCCGTATCTGAGGGACAATTTTCGACGTAGGGAGTCAATGCATGGCCGCCAACCTCGATCGTGTAATGCTCTTCTTCTCTCTTTTCCCACTTTCAGCACTGACTTCCTCAGTAAATCTTTTAAGGCTCACTCGGTTCGACTGTGGAACCAATTACCTGTTACTATCCGTACATCTGAGTCCCTGTTCATCTTTAAAAAAAGACTTATGAACACTACTGTAAGCTGTGTAATTACTGAATATACATATATACAATAAATATATATATATATATATATACAGGGTCTTCGGCAGATGGTTGAAAATACGAAAATGGGGGATAGGTGGGGTCACCTCCCACCTATTTTGAGAATTAAAAAAAATCTAGGACTTTTAATTTTTTTTACAGGATTTTTTTTCCTTTTTTTAGAAATTTTGCCATTTTTATACCTTTGAACACATGTAACTTTTTGTTTTTTAAAGCTAGCTCCAAAATCTTTTTTTTAATAGACTTTTATAAGATAGTCGGCTCTAAAAAAAATTATGTTTGTTTCAAGTTATTGCTAAAAACAAAAATGTGGGCCCCCGAACTTAAAAAAAAGTTGAACAAAAATTTAAAACTCAACTTTGCGATGCATTTAAAAAAAAAATAATGGGGCTGGAAGGCTTCTGATTTTTTTAAAACATCTCTAAAGCTTAGGCTTTTGAATGGTATGTAATTTGTTTCGGTATCTTTTTTGTAACCGGAGTTGTTAATTTTTTTTACTCAATTGGACCATGTTGACGAAATTCCACTAGTTACATGTTTTGTGAAATGTATCAAATGCAAAGTTGAAAATAATGTAAATACTTACTGTTGGGACGGTTACAAAGAGCAGGTACGTTTTTTTACATTCTTGCACACACATAATGGCTATCTTTTGTCATTTATTGGCATATTCACAGATTTGAACAGAAGGATCCGCCCGTCTCCATATTTTAGTCAGATTTTCTTCATACATGCAAAAAGTAGCGCCATCTGACATCACTCGTACGAACTAGCGTGGGCGAGAGTTGACTGACGTGCCGAGTTAAAAGAACCTTGATAGAATTGTCGCTTTAAAAATTCTTTTTTTTAATTTGTTTACAAGAAAAAATACAATGTAAGGTTACTTATCGATGATACGACATCCCATGTTTCTTTTTAGCCTTTCTTTTATGATATTTACGGCCTCTAACAACACAATAAGGCATTTTTATATGGAATATTTTTCCACCGCACTGAACAATGTCCCGCAGACGACTGAGTCGCGAGTGTGCGAAACTTTCGATTTTCGCACCAATTCGCTGGGCCCATTAGTTGCGCGCGTTGGCCGGGTCCTTACGCCAGTAATATATAAGTCATTGGGCATATTGGAGTTAGCACTTCCATATGCCAATAAAATGTCCGCATATTCCGCATTGGTAAATTGAGCCATTTTAAACCACAACAAAGTCTTAACAAAACGTCTGATAATAACAAAAAGTGACAAACAACAAAAAAACTTAACAAAATCACAAACGTTAATAACGTTAACGTTTTTTTTTTGTTTTCGTTAATTTCACTTTGCTGTGTTTGTGGTTTTGTTAAGTTTTTTTGTTGTTTGTCACTTTTTGTTATTTCAGACGTTTTGTTAAGACTTTGTTGTGGTTTAAAATGGCTCAATTTACCAATGCGGAATATGCGGACATTTTATTGGCATATGGAAGTGCTAACTCCAATATGCCAATAAATGACAAAAGATAGCCATTATGTGTGTGCAAGAATGTAAAAAAACGTACCTGCTCTTTGTAACCATCCCAACAGTAAGTATTTACATTATTTTCAACTTTGCATTTGATACATTTCACAAAACATGTAACTAGTGGAATTTCGTCAACATGGTCCAATTGAGTAAAAAAAATTAACAACTCCGGTTACAAAAAAGATACCGAAACAAATTACATACCATTCAAAAGCCTAAGCTTTAGAGATGTTTTAAAAAAATCAGAAGCCTTCCAGCCCCATTATTTTTTTTAAATGCATCGCAAAGTTGAGTTTTAAATTTTTGTTCAACTTTTTTTTTAAGTTCGGGGGCCCACATTTTTGTTTTTAGCAATAACTTGAAACAAACATAATTTTTTTTAGAGCCGACTATCTTATAAAAGTCTATTAAAAAAAAGATTTTGGAGCTAGCTTTAAAAAACAAAAAGTTACATGTGCTCAAAGGTATAAAAATGGCAAAATTTCTAAAAAAAGGAAAAAAAATCCTGAAAAAAAATTACAAGTCCTAGATTTTTTTTAATTCTCAAAATAGGTGGGAGGCGACCCCACCTATCCCCCATTTTCGTATTTTCAACCATCTGCCGAAGACCCTGTATATATGTCTATATACATATATATAGTTTATTTTTATTTCTGTGGTTATTATTTATTAAAATATGTATGTTACATGTAAGTATTATGTAAATTTAACTTTTATTTATTTCTTAATTACTATTGAATTACTGTTACCTTAAGGTTGCTTGGAAGAAATCGCTAAAAGCGATAAGGCCGCCTTTGCATTGTACATTTTTAAATTAAGTTTTTGTAAAGTTTTTTTGGTATGCAATAAAGAATATTTATTATTATTATTATTAATATATTGTACTGCCCTTACAATCACAGAAGAATTAAATTACAAGGTCACAGAAAATTCAAGAAGCACACCTAAAAACAGAGAAAAGAAACCAGCTTGGCAGCATAGATTAGACAAAGATATAGAGAATCTGAGAGCCGATATAGCAAAGACCACACAGTATATCAACAACAATAGATCTAGGAAAATAGTCGAAAGAGTACAAATTTTACTAAGAATCATAACCGTACACACAAGTCACGAAAATAACAACAAAACACCGGAAGAGGTTCTGGACACATTAAAACAAAAATTGGCACTTAAAGCTCACAGATTGAGAAGATACAAGAAAGCATAAGACCGCAAAAATCAAAATAGCATATTTGTTAATAATGAAAAACAAATTTACAGAAACTTATCTCAACCAAAAAAAACATCAACTCAGGAAAATAATGTAGAAATACCAACTCAAGAAGAACTGGAGGAATACTGGTCAGGTATATGGGAAGAACAGGTATCTCATAATAATCAGGCTGAATGGATAACGGAAGAACAACAAATATGGAACTACGTAGATTGTATGGAATTCACTGAAATATCAGAGAAAGACATTGAAGAAGTTACATCTAGAACACATAACTGGAAATCACCGGGTGTAGATAAAATCCACAATTTTTGGTATAAAAAACTAACTTACCTTCACAATTCATTAGCTAAAAATATATCAGAAATAAGTTTAGGACAACAAAGTATGCCCGAGTTCATTGCTACTGGAATAACATATAATTTACCCAAAAATAATTACTCAACACAACCTTCACAATATCGACCAATTACTTGTCTACCAACCATTTATAAATTAATAACATATATTATTACACGAAAAATTAATACACACATAGAAAATAATAATATACTAGCTGAAGAACAGAAGGGCTGCAGGCGGGGTCACATGGGATGCAGAGAACAACTAATTATTGATTCAACTACAATGAAACATGCTACTTCAAAACACAGAAACTTACACTATACCTACATTGACAGTGTCCCACACTCCTGGTTGCTACAAATACTAAATATATACAAGATAAACCCAACAATAATAAATTTCTCAAAAAATGTTATGAAACACTGGAAAAATACACTTCATTTAAATAGCCCAAGTGACAGTATAACAACTAGAGTGATAACCATACGAAAAGGAATTTAACAAAGTGATGCCCTGAGTCCTCTTTGGTTCTGCTTGGCATTGAACCCCCTCTACTACAGACTGCAGAGTGATAGCGCCGGATATCGGCTTAAGCAAGATAACAATAAAACAATAATATCTCACCTAATATATATGGATGACATCAAATTATATGCCAAAAGTGACAGAGAGATGAATACGCTGATTAAAACTACCACCGAATATAGTAAAGACATATGCATGCAATTTGGATTAGATAAATGTAAAACTGTTCATATAATTAGAGGCAATATCCGGCCCGGTGACTATGCAGTCAACGACACTGACACAATAACAGCAATGGAACCAACTGACTTATACAAATACCTAGGATTTCAACAGCTAAAGAGACTAGACCATACAGCAATTATGAAAACACTAACGACCGAATACATAAAAAGACTTAATGCTATTTGTAAGACACAACTTTCGGGGAAACACTTAATAAAGACCATTAATACATTCGCAATGCCAACGCTGACCTACTCCTTTGGGATCATAAAATGGACCAATACTGACATAAAACAAATAGAACGAACTACCCGCACTACACTTACCAAGCATAACAACTTACACCCTAAATCTGCAATAGAAAGACTAACTTTCAAACGACAGAACGGAGGTAGAGGCCTGATAGATATACTACATCTATGGAAAAAACAGATATACAGCTTATCAAAATTTTTCATCACTAAAGCCCAGTCAAGTAACATCCACAAAGCCATAGTCCAAAATGATATTAAATATACTCCGCTTAATCTCAATGAACATCCACCAAACTTAGAAAACCCAAGAAATATAGACCCCCATAAAAAGAAACTTGAAGACTGGAAGAAAAAAGTAATGCACGGAAGACACCCGAATGACTTACAGCAATCTCACATAGATCCAAACGCTTCAAATAAATGGCTCAAAACAGGCAGTTTATTCCCTGAAACTGAGGGATTCATTATAGCTATACAGGACCAAGTAATAAATACTAAAAACTACATATATAATAAAAGACCCCACAGTTACAAATGACAAATGTCGCAGATGCCAAACACAACCGGAAACCATACAACACATAACAGGAGCATGCACAACTCTCACCCAGACAGACTACACTCACAGACATAACCAACTAGCAAACATCATACACCAGAAACTAGCACACAAACATAATCTGAAAAAAGACACAAACACCCCATACTACAAATACTCACCTCAAACTGTTTTGGAAAACACATCACATAAACTTTATTACGACCGCGCTATACTCACAGACAAGATCATACATTTCAACAGACCCGATATAACCTTACAAGACAAAATAAATAAAATTACTTACCTCATAGATATCGCAGTTCCCAACACCCATAACATTCAAAAAACAATAGCTGAAAAGATAAACAAATACGCAGACCTCAAAGAAGAAGTGACCTGAATCTGGAAACAAAATAAAGTTTATATCGTCCCCATAGTAATTTCAACCACCGGAGTTGTACCAAAAACCCTAAATCAATACCTACGAACAATAGATTTAAAAGAAAACATAATACACACCTTACAAAAAGCCGCTATCCTAAACACCTGTCGATGTCGTTTGGTGAGAAAGTTCCTGCAGTTTAACGAAATTAGCGATAGCTAATATAATATCACTCACACCCTGTAATTACTTGGCATAGCCCGTAATTACAGGCTGCTGAAAAGCTGAAAAAGCTGAGAAAAAAAACTTACCATAAAAATAATAATAAAAGCGCAGAGGCAGCTTGAGCGAGCTGTAGGTGAGTGGCGACACCTCGCACCCCGATTCCAGAGGGCCCGTGTTCAATTGGCCCTCGCCTCTTGTGCTTTTCTTAATTGGCCGGCCGAGAGTGGAGATAGCAAGAGCGGAACCTATGCTCCAGGTTGGAAGTGTAAAATGTCATAACGCCGGGGGCCTGCTGACCGTGTAGGGATCTGGACCCCGCAGACTCACCTTTCGACAACTTTAGACGCTCACACCAATGTTGCCACCCTGCTGCCATTTGGTAGCACTTATAGTGGGCCCATTTAGTGAGCGGCAAGTCACCGCCTGCCATGATTTCAAGATGAGACAATTGATATTGGCAGGCGTCCCGTAGTCTCATCAATATCCCAGCAACCAGTCCAGCAATTACCCACCCATAACCCGGCATAGTTCCCATCTTTTGTGTAATAGCCCTTGCACCTGGCGGGTGCTGTCTTTGGGTGAATCTCTATGGTACAGGCAGAGACGGCACCCGCTAGGTGTACACATCACAACACATTATAATATCTCAAAGGAGCCTCTGCGTGTTGGATCTGTATCCCCACGTACGCCTTCCAAAGGACCGGCTTTTTAAAAAGCCGAGTTTGAAAAATCTGAGATAAACATAATAATAACTAGCTGTCCCGGCGAACTACGTACCGCCTTACATTACATTACACTGCCCTACCCTACCCTACACTACCCTACCTTACACTACTCTACCCTACACTACACTACCCTACCCTACACTACCCTACCCTACCCTACATTACCCTACCCTACCCTACATACACTACACTACACTATCCTACCCTACAGTACCCTACACTACACTACCCTACCCTACACTACCCTACCCTACACTACCCTACCCTACCCTACATACACTACACTACACTACACTACCCTACACTACACTACCCAACCCTACCCTACACTACCCTACCCTACACTACCCTACCCTACACTACCCTACCCTACACTACCCTACCCTATACTTTCCTACCCTAAACTACACTACTCTACACTACCCTACCCTACACTACCCTACACTACCCTACCCTACACTACCCTACTCTACCCTACCCTACCCTACACTACCCTACCTTACACTACTCTACCCTACACTACACTACCCTACCCTACACTACACTACCCTACCCTACCCTACATTACCCTACCCTACCCTACATACACTACACTACACTACACTACCCTACACTACACTACCCAACCCTACCCTACACTACCCTACCCTACACTACCCTACCCTGTACTTTCCTACCCTAAACTACACTACTCTACACTATCCTACCCTACACTACCCTACCCTACACTACCCTACCCTACACTACACTACACTACCCTACCCTACCCTACCCTACATAAGAACCTTCTCCTGACAATAACGAACTCGACAAAAAAAGAATTACCCAAATCGGTCCAGCCGTTCTGGAGTTATAGCGTCAGGAAGGAAAACCCGACTTATTTTTATATAGTAGATAATAAGCTTCTACCTAAAATTTAAGGTTTAAAATTATTATAATAATAAAATAACACATGGAGTGAAATAGAGTGCTATCTCTTATGTATATGAAATATCGTGATCTGAGAGAGATCAATAATTTATTAGCTTTTTATCACCCAAATCTATTACTTAACAGTCTGCAGCAACACCTAACCAGTAAATAAAAACGATTGTTCCCAAAACGGCCATTTACAAGTCATTTTATAGGTCGCATCCTAATCGTGTCTGCTAAAAAACTCGCTAAAAAGGGTTATATAACGGTTAAACCGAAATTCAGATCACGTAGGGCTAAGCGTGACTCGTTGCCGCGAGCGCTAATAGCCGATGAAAATACTTGGATAATACTTTTGGTCCCGTAAAAGTTAAGGTTCCTGTAACTTCGATATTGGGAATACATGATACGGATTATTAGACCCGAATTATAGATCTGCGAAAAGGAACAAAATGACAAAGATAAACTTTAAGGGTTTTTTCTTATCCACACTTAGTATGTCCTTGGAATCATCCCACCTGATGGTAAGTGAAGATGTTGCCAAAGATTGAAGCGGGCATACCAAGATTCCCAATCTATCTTGTCTTCAAACTGGAACACTTCAATGCTGTTAACATTATGTTTGGCAGCAAGATTTAGATAAGTTGGTGGTAGCTACTAGGGTGCGTAGAAAATTCGCGTCCACCAACCAGACCCAGTGTTACAAAGTCGGGTTACTATGTGACTCACGGGATCAAGACGAATCTAAACCACGCACTACATAATGCATCAAGCCGTTTAGGCACAGATTACTAATTAGTTACTAGTTTAGGCTACAGACTCAGCCAAAGCAACATTGATATAAACACATACATTATTTGTAAATTAATACCTGCTGATCTATCTATAATATAATAAAACTGTAACGGGGCCGTGTCTGTACATGAAATATTTTTGGAAAATAATAACTGTGGTGGACTTTACTAACGATACAGAGGCCAAAACAACAACTTTTGGAATTTTTGTCTGTCTGTCTGTCTGTCTGTCTGTCTGTCTGTCTGTATGTTCGCGCATCACGCAAAAACTACCAGGCCGATTTTGATGAAATTTTGTATGGTGGTTCCTTATAGCCCGGGTTAACATATAGGATACTTTTTATCCCGGTAAATTCAAGAGTTCCCGTGGGAAAATCAAAAGTATTCATTTATAGAATGCCTCACCACGCAAATGCGGCTCGACCTATTACAATCAAATTTTATACGTTGATACCCTTATCGCGAACTAAAACTGGGACATTGTAAATCCCAAAAAAAATAAGGATTCCTGCAGGAATGCAAAAAAATGTATCTTTAGAATGACTCAACGTAACAATAATATGAAACCATTACATTGGGATGGGGTGTTTTGAACATCATTGTATAGTCGGGTATTCTTTATCCAGGAAAACAAAAGAGGTCCCGTGGGAAATTATCTATCGATACTTACAATAATAAATATAGAGTACTTTTTCAACATATAAGCTACACATACCACACATTATAATCATAGCAGCAAAATGTCAATAGATGGCACTGCAGGAATAATAAAACGCGCTTAAGTTTTGTTAAAACATTAAAATATTATTTCATACTTTTGAGCGGATTTCTTTTATGTATTTTTCAGCATACGCTTTTTACACAACGCTTTTATCACTCACTGAGTTGCGGTCGTTGTTTGTGAAGATTCCCACGTCACCAATTCCTTAATGACCTCACTCGGAGGGCACTGGTATCGGCCAGATGGAATATTCCATCTTTGATGCAGCCACTGGGCTTTAGTCGATGTGATGGCAAAAGGCCGGAGGGTTTAAACAGGTGCTATGGAAGAGAGGAACGTGCCTGCTTTGGGACTCTACTTTTTCTGCCTCACTTCTCACCCGTACAGTACTGCTGCGAGAAAGAAGCATAATAAGTACTGGGTCTTGAAGGCAAATTACTGCTTTGTGCCGCTGGTCTGTGAGACAACCGGCTGCTGAACCCTCAGAGGCCTTTGCCTTCACAAAGGAGATTGGCCGTCGCCTTCGAGAGAGAAGATGTGACGTGTGGTCCTACCTGCTGCTAAGGTTGTCTATTGCCATTCAGCGCGGCAACGAGAAGTGCGTCATGGGCTACTTTGGAGCTGATACGACTCGAGGATTTGACCCATATTAATATTTTTAGGAAGTTTTATTACTAGATTGATGCAATGATTTGAATTAGTTTTTCGATAATATAGGTATATGTGTTATTTTATCATATCAGTTTATATACGTCTCCACCAAGGGGCTCGACCTGCCCTGAGTTAGGGAGATCAGGCCTTAGACGATCACGCAGGCTCATTGCGGGTTGATTGACTTCACACATAAGCTTCGAGTTTCTTCGCAGGCGTGTGCAGGTTTCCTCACGATGTTTTTGTCACCGTAAGAGCGTCGGATAAACGTAAGTATGAAATCGATATTCGTATAGATTTTGTTAAGTGGTAGCATTTGAACCACGGCCTTCCGGACAGGAGATAGTGGCCCTAACCGTCCTGCCACCGACGCTCTATATGTTATTTAAGATTTAGAAATCCTTACTTATATTATTATAAATGTGAAAATGTGTTTGTTTGTTTGTTACCTATTTACACTTCAACACCTCTGCCAATCTTGATGAATTTTGGCATGCAAATAGCCTGTATCACTGGGAATGAAATAATCAACTTTATATTTTTGGAAATTATCATAGCCCGATGCATTTCCTGAGGAAATTAAAACAATACTCTTTGTTCGTTAAGTTATTTAAAATCGTAACGAAAAAATGAGTTTGTCTGATTTTTAGCAAAGAGATGAGGTGGAAAATGATATAATTTACTAATAAGTATATCCTGACATAGTTGCCGCGGGATCTGGGGACAACTGTTTTCTACGCTCGCGCACATCGGTGGCGTCGCAACGGAGCAACAGATTAAAATTATTTTTTGTATAGAATTTGTTGAGGGGGTGGGAAGTGACAAAGACTGCTAATCCGAATAGCCCGATACAGTTCCTGAGGTACCTGGAGAAAACTCATGTCCACGCTTGCGAGCTGATTGCGGCTCGCGCACCACTCACCCTCAAAAAGAGTCATAAAAGCTATGTCCAGGCGGGCGAAGCCGCGGGCAAAAGCTAGTATGTAATAAAGTAGACAATCCACTAGCGCTGGAGCGCATATGACTGGCTAGAGACAAGCAGCGCCACCTTGTGCTGGCGATACGCACTCGCGGCGCCCGCAGCGGCTGTTTGCGCCCGCTGTGGCTGTTTGCGCCCGCAGCGGCTGTTTGCGCCCGCTGTGGCTGTTTGCGTCCGCAGTGACTGTTTGCGCCAGCAGCGGCTGTTTGCGCCCGAAGCGGCTGTTTGCACCCGCAGCGGCTGTTTGCGCCCGCAGCGGCTGTTTGCGCTCGCAGAGGTTGTTTGCGTACGCGCCCGGGGCCTGCACGCACCGCGCCGCCGCCACGCCAACTGCTAGGGCACTAACGCTGCTCAACTTGATGCTCTCTTTACCCAAATATGGATATATTCTTTGATTGACAAGGTATTCCATCCAACTCTGCTGAGCAGCGTTCGGGAAGCTTCGCAATATCTTCACGTCCCAAATACCGCAGTGTCTCAAGACTGAGGTCTTTGACCAGTGTGTGTTGCCAGTGATGAGTTACAGAGGTGAGACAACCGCTTACTATGGGCCTCTTATGAAGGCTCAAGGTCACCTAAAAGGCAATGGAGCGAGCTATGAACTCGGAACTTCCCTACGCGATCGAATTAGAAATGAGGAGATTTGCAGGAGAACCAAAGTAACCGACATAGCTCACAGAATCGCTAAACTGAAGTGGCAGTGGGCAGGGCACGCAGCCACGCAGCTTAAACAGATGGCCATTGGGGTAGTAAAGTTCTTGAGTAGTGACCGCGCACCGGAAAACGTAGCGTAGGCAGGCCTCCCACGCGGTGGACCGACGACCTGGTGAAGATAGCAGGAGGCCACTGGATGCGGACAGGGCAGGATCGGACGTCGTAGAAATCCTTGGGGGAAGCCTTTGTCCAGCAGTGGACGTTTTTCGACTGATATTATGACAAGGTATTGTGCATCGAAGAATACAATCCTTTGCTGAGAGCCTCCTGTGATACATACCTACATATTTTCTTAGCTACATCACACCTCGGTCACTGGCGATCAAATGTATGAAATAAACGCGTTCCTACGCACACAATTAGGAACTCGAGTGACAACCGCGCACCGGAAATAGTAGCGTAGGTAGGCCTACCATTCATTGAACCCATGACCTGGTGAAGGTGGCGGGAAGCCGCTGGATGCGGGTAGCGCAGAACCGGTCGTCGTGGAAATCCTTGGAGGAGGCCTATGACCAGCAGTGGACGTCCTTCGGCTGATATGATGATTTATTAAGAAAATCAAAAGGTAGTTTATCAATCTAATATACACTCGAGAGCGATGAATCCGGGTCACTTAAAGAATCCTAAAAAATCTCGGAAACTAAGAAGGCTAGCTTCATGAAATAAATTTTGTTTAATAGACACTTTAATACCCCTTAAACGAAAGTAATAAAATTTACGAGTCACTACATTTTATTTACAAATAATTACATAAATAAAAAAAAACTGCTGATCTCGCCTTAAAACAAAAATAGGAAACATGACATTTTTGAACAACATTACGATTTACTTGAATTTTAATACTTCGTATTGCCTCCTCGTGCTTCCATCACTGTGTTTACGCGGTTTGGCATGCTGTACACCAAGTTCCTTATACGATTTTGGGGAATATTCTCCCATTCCTCTGTGAGAGCAATTTTGAGCTCACGAAGCGTGATTGGGGGAGGGCTTCTTTGTTTTACGTATCTCCCTAGCTCGTCCCAAGCATGCTCGATCGGGTTGATATCCGGGCTGCATGCTGGCCACTCCATACGAGTAATGTTCATCTCTTGAAGGTAGTCATTCACAATCCAACCCGTATGAGGCCGGGCATTGTCATGCATAAAAATAGCATCCTCACCCAAATTGACCATAAATGGACCAACGTGTTCATTGAGGATTTCTTCCACATATCTTTCGCTAGTTAAAGAGCCGTTTTCTATGATCACCAGTTCTGTGCGACTCTCAGAAGAAATTCCGGCCCACACATGTACAGACCCACCACCGTAGGCTACTTTTTCTTCGATGCATGCTTGCTTGAATCTTTCCCCTGGTCTTCTATACACTCTGTGTCTTCAATCGTGCTTGTAGAGCATTAATTTTGATTCGTCGGAGAACATAACTTTTGACCAATCTCCAATACTCCAATTTAAGTGGTTCTGGGCATATCTTAGTCTTGAAATACGATGCCAACGCTCCAGTTTAGGGCCGTTTGCAGGTCTAAGTGGTTTCTAGTTAGCTTCAGCAAGTCGTCGCCTTACTGTCCATGCGCTTGGGTTACTTCCTCCGAGGCGTCGAAACTGATTTGTAAGTTCAGTTCCTGTGAGAAAGTGATTACGAAGCATTGTGTTCACCAAGTATCGATCTTCTCGTGCTGTGGTACACCTGGTTCTGCCTGTTCCTGGTCTGCGTAGGTTAGAGCCAGTTTCCTCGTAACGTTGGAGAACTCTTTGTACTGTTGAGAGCGACACACCGACAGTCGTGGCTGTATCGCGCTGACCCCGGCCGTTTTCCAGCATTGTGAGTATTCTGGTGCATTCTTCAGGTGTAAGCGACATGATAACTGCTTGAATAATAAATATTGAACACTATCAACATGGTTTATGTACCCACTTAAATGACAGATTAGAAACAAAAGCAAAAACAAATGTAGTAATTTCGTAGTTCCATCTTCGAAAGTCTCCCTTTTTCAAATTTGATTTTTTATGACATAACTTTACAATAACTAAGAAGTTTTAATGACTTCATTTAAGGAGTATTAAATTGTCTATTCAACACAATTTATTATATTAAGCTAGCCTTCTTAGTTTCCGAGATTTTTAGAATTCTTTAAGTGACCCGGATTCATCGCTCTCGAGTGTATATTGGTGAATAATTACTTTCTTTTTCTTCATCTTCCATTATACTACGTAAAATAATAATAATAATATAAGCCACACAAAGCTTTGCATAGTGTTTTACTTTTAAAATCAATTAAACTAAAACTCAAACTCAAAAGATTCAGCTTTAATAGTAGGTAACTCGTATACAAAATAGGCGACGCACGCACACGCAAGTATAACTTACATGAAGACTTTTAAATTTATAAATAAGAATTCAATTAAAACTACACTGTTTTTTATAAAACCATCAAATTGGTTTTCTTATATCACTTCATTCCATATAATAAGTAATTAAATTAAAAATAATGTTTCTAAACTAAGTGAAACGTTTAAATCCATTGGCAAATTTGTCAAAAACGTTCCAGTTGATTCTGAAATGTTTTTGAAAATAATTAAATAAAAAAAATGTTTCAGACCTATCTGAAATGTTTAGAAATGATTGAAAAATTTGTCTAAAACGTTCCAGTTGATTATGGAACGTTTTTGAAATTTGATAATTAATACAGGGTCTTCGGCACATGGTTGAAAATACGAAAATGGGGGATAGGTGGGGTCGCCTCCCACCTATTTTGAGAATTAAAAAAAAGCTAGGATTTGTAATTTTTTTTACAGGATTTTTTTTCCTTTTTTTAGAAAATTTGCCATTTTTATACCTTTGAACACATGTAACTTTTTGTTTTTTGAAGCTAGCTCCAAAATCTTTTTTTTAATAGACTTTTATAAGATTGTCGGCTCTAAAAAAAAATATGTTTGTTTCAAGTTATTGCTAAAAACAAAAATGTGGGCCCCCGAACTTAAAAAAAAAGTTGAACAAAAATTTAAAACTCAACTTTGCGATGCATTTAAAAAAAAATAATGGGGCTGGAAGGTTTCTGTTTTTTTTAAAACATCTCTAAAGCTTAGGCTTTTGAATGGTATATAATTTGTTTCGGTATCTTTTTTGTAACCGGAGTTGTTAATTTTTTTTACTCAATTGGACCATGTTGACGAAATTCCACTAGTTACATGTTTTGTGAAATGTATCAAATGCAAAGTTGAAAATAATGTAAATACTTACTGTTGGGACGGTTACAAAGAGCAGGTACGTTTTTTTACATTCTTGCACACACATAATGGCTATCTTTTGTCATTTATTGGCATATTGGAGTTAGCACTTCCATATGCCAATAAAATGTCCGCATATTCCGCATTGGTAAATTGAGCCATTTTAAACCACAACAAAGTCTTAACAAAACGTCTGATAATAACAAAAAGTGACAAACAACAAAAAAACTTAACAAAATCACAAACACAGCAAAGTGAAATTAACGAAAACAAAAAAAACGTTAACGTTATTAACGTTGTGTGGAATGGAAGTGCTAACTCCAATATGCCAATAAATGACAAAAGATAGTCATTATGTGTGTGCAAGAATGTAAAAAAACGTACCTGCTCTTTGTAACCGTCCCAACAGTAAGTATTTACATTATTTTCAACTTTGCATTTGATACATTTCACAAAACATGTAACTAGTGGAATTTCGTCAACATGGTCCAATTGAGTAAAAAAAATTAACAACTCCGGTTACAAAAAAGATACCGAAACAAATTACATACCATTCAAAAGCCTAAGCTTTAGAGATATTTTAAAAAAAACAGAAGCCTTCCAGCCCCATTATTTTTTTTTTAAATGCATCGCAAAGTTGAGTTTTAAATTTTTGTTCAACTTTTTTTTAAGTTCGGGGGCCCACATTTTTGTTTTTAGCAATAACTTGAAACAAACATAATTTTTTTTAGAGCCGAAAATCTTATAAAAGTCTATTAAAAAAAAGATTTTGGAGCTAGCTTTAAAAAACAAAAAGTTACATGTGTTCAAAGGTATAAAAATGGCAAAATTTCTAAAAAAAGGAAAAAAAAATCCTGTAAAAAAAATTATAAGTCCTAGATTTTTTTTAATTCTCAAAATAGGTGGGAGGCGATCCCACCTATCCCCCATTTTCGTATTTTCAACCATCTGGCGAAGACCCTGTATAAAAAGAATGTTTCAGACCTATCTGAATCGTTTAATGACGATTGACAAATGTGTCTAAAAAGTTCCAGTTTATTGTAAAACTATTTGAAATATGATTATTAATAAAACCAAAAACGTTTTATAACGAAATGGAACTTTCAATAAGAATAACTAAATTTGCCAAAAGCGTTCCAGTTTACTTTGAAACCATTATTTGATACGTTTTACTATCGTAAAGATACTCATAAAGCAACTTGAAATATTTAGTATAAAATAACAGTCTGGTCTAAACCATTTCAGTTTGTTTCGAGACCTAATTTTCATCCGGATTTGCATTCATCTCGTTAGTTGTAATGTCTCATGAACTTATAATAAGTATTTCGTTAAATATAAACTTAAATCTACAAGTACTATCAAAAATATTATGAACATTATCAGAGTGTTGTTTTTTTTAATGTAGATCAAAGCCTACTTTCATCTCTTTCCTCGACAAGAGGCAGTAGCTCTAGCCACTATAAATGCTTTCTCATTGGACTGAAATCTTTTAAATGTTTGGGATCCTTTATTTTGTTAAAACATCCAACTTGAAACATTAGACAAATAAAAGAGAACAAAATATTTTTCTGCTAAAATGTTTCATAACTATTTAGTAAGTCTAGCAAAAATAGTGTCTAAAAGATGAATATAAATAAAAGGTTTCAAAGACACTGGTACATTTTTACATACTAAAATTTGATGCAAGTGTGGGTTGGAACATTGGGTACAGGTAAAATAACGGAAAAACGTGATTTTGAGGGCTCTCTGTTCAAGTCACATGATGTATAGTACCAACCAAAGTGTGTACATTGGTCACCTCAGATGAATTTTCACAAACTTGTGGATTGGAACGTTTTTGCATTACAACGTCCAATTTATGTGTGAAAGTCCATCTGTGTTCGTGCTTTGGTTTAAAACTGTTCACATACATATAAATAAATAAATGAAATTAAATACATACGTACACACATACGTGCGAAAAACATTTCCCTCCTTTTTGGCCAGTCGGGTAAAAACAAATCAGGCCAAGTGCATTCCGTACCAACCACCACATCTTTCCACTCGAGTACAATAATGATACACTATTCATTTCAATTAATAGGTATTAGATAGAACGTGGTAACCCTGACCTGATACTGTAGCATCTCCTGGTATCTGCAGGATACCCAACTCTTTACCAACTTACAGCGGAGGTGTCATAATTCAAACACATAAAGTTTAAAAAGCATGAAATAAAGCTTTAATTAAAAAAATTAAAAACCCCCCGGCAAAAATCTCAAAAAAGTAGAAAATAATACGTTTTACCAGGGGGTATTGTGAATAAAAAACAATAATTAAAAGACATTACATAAAGAGAACCAGTCGTAGCTTATTTGATTACGTTCACCACGCAGGTTAGGTATCACACTAATATTATAAAGGCGAAAGTTTGTGAGTGTGTATGTTTGTTACTTCTCCACGCAAAAACTACTGAACGGATCTGGCTGAAATTTGGTAGGTAGACAGATTAGGACCTGGATTAACACAAAGGCTACTCTTTTTCACCATCACACCCTCGAAAAGTCATAAAAATGTTGTCCACGCGGGTGAAGCTATATATCAGACTATAAACACGGTCATTACTTAGATGGGTTAGAGTGTTAGTGGCATCTATCTTGACGGCTTTTGGCCTGATTAGATTTAAATTGTTACCTAAATACAAAAATATTTGTGATCTAATTATTGGTTTATTACTGTCATTCTAACAAATAAAAAAAACTATAACTTTCGTTTAGATGGGTTAGAGTGTTAGTGGCATCTATCTTGACGGCTTTTGGCCTGATTAGATTTAAATTGTTACCTAAATACAAAAATATTTGTGATCTAATTATTGGTTTATTACTGTCTTTCTAACAAATAAAAAAAACTATAACTTTCGTTTCTTATAGAAACTAGCTTTTGACCGCGGATTTACTTGCGTGGACATCGTTTTTATGACTCTCTTTGAGGGTGAATGGTGCACGAGCCGCAAGCGGCTAGCAAGCGTGGACATGAGTTTTCTCCAGATCCCTAAGGAACTATATCGGACTATTCTAAATAGCAGTCTATGTCACTTCCCACCCCCTCAACCAAGTCTATACATAAAAACTCCCGACAAAAAACCCCTAAAAATAGAAAATAATATATTTTGTCTTTTAAATTAAATATAGTTATATCCGCCGCGTAGGGGGACCGCTAATTTGTGATATTATATAATTAGCAATCCCCCTACGCGAGGACTCTGATATTAAAATATAACTGCTCATATGAAACTTAATGGGCCAAAATATACTATTTCTTACTTTTAAGAGATTTTTGTCGGGGGTTTTTAATTTTTTAAATTTCATTTACCATATTTAATTTCATGCCTTTTAAACTTTATGTGTCCCAAACACGATACCTACGCTGTAAGTTGGTAAAGAGTTGGGTATCCTTCAGATTCCAGGAGATGCTGCAGCACCAGTTCAAGGTTACCATGGTTTGTAATATTATTACAGCTAGAGGCCACCAAATTTCGAATCGATCAGACCGGTTCAAGTTGCCCACATCCCTTCATCATCTAGATAAGAGCTGATAATTTTCAAACGGCTGCACAAATCATTATAAATTATAGCTAAAAACCACTTCGATTACGTTAGCTTTTAAACAAAAAAAAACCGCATCAAGATCGGTCCATTTGCTTAAGACTACGATGCCACAGACAGACACACAGATACGCACGTCAAACTTATAACACTCCTCTTTTTGCGTCGGGGGTTAAATAACACCTGTCTTTTTGCGTCGGGGGTTAAAAAAGAGTTTTTTTTTCTGTTCCCTCAAGAACTGCATCGGACTGTGCTATTTTCACGGAATAAAAAGAAGCTCACATTCCAGTAAGACAGGCTACCTGTATGCCAAATTTCATTAAGATTAAAAAATGAAAATAATAAACAAACAAGCAAACACATTTTCACATTTATATAATACTAGTGGATGCCCGCAGCTTGTCGTTGGTGACGGCGGCGAGGTCAACAACGACTATGGGCGTGGCGCAGGGGTCATCGGTGTCCAATATTCTTTTCTGCCTTCTAATGAACGACCTCCCGGAAGCAATCACTTCAGGAGAAACTTTAATGTACGCTGATGACGTAGCAATCATTGTACAGGCGCAGTCGCACTCTACCCTGGAAGCGGCCCTCAACGAAACTGCTTCGAGCGTTTCGATGTGGTTCAAGGTCAATGGACTAGTCCTTAATCTAAATAAAACCCATATCATGAACTTTGATCTGTCAGGGAAACCACAAAAACCCCTGGTGGTGATTGCAAATGGGATACTGATCAATCAAGTTCAGACCACAACTTTTTTGGGTTTTGAAATTGATCGAAGTCTAAAATGGGCTTCCCATGTAGACAAAGTTTGCGGAAAACTGTCTGGAGCGTGTTTTGCTCTTAGAAGGTTGTCGCGGATGGTGCCGCTAGAGACGGTGCGCGCCTGCTATTTCGCCACAGTCCACTCGGTACTGCAGTACGGCGCCGAGCTGTGGGGATGCACTGCCGAGTGGGAGCGCGCCTTTGTCCTGCAGAAGCGTGCTGTTCGCGCCATCGTACGCATCGCGCAAGAAGAATCTGCAAGACCCCACTTTAAGTCCCTGGGTATCCTTACTCTGCACTCTATAGTTATTTTTCAAATAGCTATAAGTGTGTGGAAGAACCTTAGTAATTACCCAAGATATAGGGATATCCATAAATTAAATACCAGGGGCGCCGGGAAGCTAATACCTGTACCGCATAGACTTGCTAAATCTAATAGATTGACACTTATAATGGGTCCTAAGATATTTAATGGACTGCCCAAGAACATAACATCGGCCTCAAATGAGAATGTATTCAAGACAAAATTAAAAAACTGGCTTGTCGAGCAGACGCTGTATAAAGTAAGTGATTTATTTACTTGACAATTTAATTGATTTTTAAATGTATATTTATTTTATTTTTTTGATAATTTTGCATATATATATATATATATATATATATATATATATTTTTATTATTATTATATCAGCTCATATACGTCCCCACCGAGGGGCTCGAGCCTACCCTGAATCAGGGCGATTAGGCCTTAGTCGACCACGCGGGCCCAGTGCGGGTTGGTCGACTTCACACACAACCTTCGAGTTTCTTCGCAGGCGTGTGCAGGTTTCCTCACGATGTTTTCCTTCACCGTTAAAGCAATCGGTAATTATATGTACGTAAGTTTTTGAAAAACTCATTGGTACATTGGCCGTCCAGATTTGAACCCGGTACCTCTGGTTAGATGGACCGAGTCGTTACCGGTTGAGCCACCGACGCTTTTCAGCCACCGACGCTTTATATATATATATATATTGACATTATTTAAATTTACAAAACTTTGACGTATAAAATGTATTTTTATCAATAAATGAACTGAACTGAACTGAACTTCGCCCGCACAGATCCCGAGTTTTGCGGTTCCCGTGGGAATTTCCCAAAATCCTTTCTTAGCGGATGCCTACGTCATACGTAACATCTACCTGCATGCCAAATTTCAGCCCGATCCGTCCAGTGGTTTGGGCTCTGCGTTGATAGATCACTATGTCAGTCAGTCAGTCACCTTTGAGTTATATATATTTAGATATAGATTTTCACATTTTAATAAGGATAACGCATTTAACTTTTGGGTCTTTTGGTCATGCGACTGCTCATGTAACAAAATGAGACGCGATTACAGACTAGCAAGTTAGGCCTGTGGCATAGTAACAAGAAAGAATAGTAGGTTATCTTCATACAATGGTACATCGCGCAGTTTGTATCAATGCGCGTCAGTAGGCACGCACGCACACTACTATAATAAAAATGACTTCTTTGGTATAAGGAAAGGAAAGAAGTCGTTTTTATTATTGTAGTATGCGTACGTGCCCACTGACGCGCACACATACAAACCGCGCGATGTACCATTGTATGAAGATAACCATCTATTCTATGCCTGTGGTGCCGGTTGTTATCACTAAATCAAAGTATATATATTAGTAGTAACACATAGTATGGACACTCCCTGCCGCTCTCTAGATTGCGAGTATTGCGACCTCATCCCCTCGTCACCCAGATTGATACAGATTGGTTACAATTTGGTTGTCGAACGTATAAGATTTCGCCGCCATTTTGTTTGTTTCGTCATTCGTTTTTTGAAATGTCATTTCTAGCCTGTTGTCTGAAGTGTCCAGGGTGTGACTAAATAGCAGTCGTTAAACTATATCAGAGGCTACTTACGGTGTCTTCTGATAGTGTGATTTGCTACTAGCCCTGCAACTTCAACCGATCCGGACATAGCATTCGTGTGTAGACTATGGTCATTTTCCCCGGATACGGAAGTAACCTGTGCCCCAGAAGAGAGAAGAGTTGTATAATACATGTACCTACCAACATCTTATCTAAATCTTGCCGCTAAGCATCATATTAACAACATTGATGTGTTCCGGCTTGAAGATAGCCAGTTTCCCATTGCGTGGAGCATCTTGGTATGCCAGCTTCCATCTTCGGCGTCATCGTCACGTACCATCAGGTTACCAAGGGCTTAACAAATTGTGCATAAAAAAAATACGTCAAAGAGGATATAATCACGGCGTTAACGTAACAGAGGCTCGTTTGGTACTATACTAGTCCACCTCATTATATTTGTATTTTCAGCTGAATTCAGATTAATTAAAATCTGCTTACCTCTTAAAATTCCAATTTTAAGCGGGGATTAATTAATTATGAGCGTTCAAACAATCGACTTTATTCATTTCCAATTTAACGATAAATCCCCAGACGGCTTCAGTAGGCACCTACTAAATAGTCATTATTGGAAATATCTTCATCATTAATCTTTGTAATAAAATATTCCAGCGCTACGTCAAGTAACTCTCAAAGTCAATATATTATAAATGCAAGGTTTTTTAACTAAACCAATAAAATCAAATAATATATTGGTTCATTAAGTAACCCTTCAACTTTTTGATTAAATAATTGCCTGTCATCCCTATCATCTTCATATCAGCTCATATACGGCTCGAGCCTACCCTGAATTAGGGCGATCAGACCTTAGTTGACCACGCTGGCACAGTGCGGGTTGATCGACTTCACACACAACTTTCGAGTTCTTTGCAGGCGTGTGCAGGTTTCCTAACTATGTTTTCCTGCACCATAAGAGCGTTGAATAAACGTACATATTATGAGATTGAAATTCGAAAACACATAACTACGTGGCGGGATTCGAACCACGACCTCCCAGACAGGGCGTAGCGGCCCTAGCTGTGACGACACCGAAGTTCCTTTACATTTGCCCGAAAACTTTAACTCTTTTCTTCATGGTGGTTACAGTTGATGGTTACCGATTTTTTTAATGTTTATCTTATCTTAAAAAGTACCAAATAAATATATATATATTATCATTTGTTTTCCCACAGGTTTTTTAATGAAAAAAGCAGCAAGTAACTACCATGAAGATGCGAAAAATATTCAATGCTCAATGGACGGAGTCTCTTTCTTCGAGCCCCCGCCATTCGCACACAAAACACACGTACTGTCCAACCACCACCGCAATAGCTCGTAGGTCGCACGAAAATAGAAGTAAGTAATGGAGTCGCAATTAATTATTTTTTTATACAGTAATTTAATGAGAGCGTCGGTGGCGTAATGGCAAGGGCCGCTACCTCCTGTCCGGGAGGTCGTGGTTAGATTCTGCCGCGTACCAATTTGTTTTCGAATTTCGATTTCGTATGTACGTTTATCTGACGCTCTTAAACGGTGAAGGAAAACATCGTGAGTAAACCAATACACGCCTTCGAAGAAATTTTAAGGTTGTGTGTGAAGTCGACCAACCCGCACTGGACCCGCGTGGTCGACTAAGGCCCGATCGCCCTAACTCAGGGTAGGCTCGAGCTCCTCGGTGGGGACGTATATGAGCTGATATGATGACAGTAATTTAAATAAAGCCGGCCAAGTGCGAGTTGAACTCGCGTGGAGAGGGTTCCGTACAATGCCAAAGTCAAATACTAAATATCACATTTGAAATCCTCACAGCAAGATGCGAGTTATTTTTCTTTTATTATTAAAAATTTGATTGTGTTTGGCTGCACCTCACCTAATGGTAAGTGCCGATGCAGCCGAGGATGTAACACGCAAGCTCAAAAAGTACCTATTCACTCTCGTCTTGAAGATTCCTAAATTTTACGAATCGGGGAATACAGACGCCGGAAGGGAGTTCCACCCCTTGGCCGTTCGCATGATGAACGAAGAAGCTAAACGCTTCGTGTGTAAAGGTGGAACATTGACAACAAAGGGGTAGAACTGCCCTCCGTACCTGGTCGTCCGATGATGAAATGGAGAGGGGGAATGAGGTCGTAAAGCTCCAAGACACACTTTTCGAAATGAATCCTGTAGAACACCGATAGACAGGCGACTTTGTGAAGATACTCGAGGCTTTGGAGCCTGTTTAATACAAGTTCCTCGCCAATGAGTCTCCTAGCGCGTCGGTCGATAGAATCCAAGGCATATAGCTGGTAATGAGCCGATCCGTCCCACAAGTGAGAGCAGTACTCCATACACTTAAATACTACTAGCGCAATCTAGTGGTGTTTTAGTAACCTTCTTTTTTTTTATTAAAATTTTGGTGCGTTTGTCTGCATCTCACCTGATGGTAAGTGCCGAAGCAGCCGGGGATATAACACGCAAGCTCAAAAAGTACCTATTCACTCTCCTCTTGAAGATTCCTAAATTGTAACAATCGGGGAATACAGACGCCGGCAGGGAATTCCACTCGTTGCCCGTACGCTTAATGAAAGAGGCGAAACGCTTCGTGCGTGAAGGTGGAACATCAACGACAAAGGGGTGGAATCGCCCTCCGCACCGGGTCGTTCGATGATGAAATGAAGAGGGGGAATGTGGTCGTGAAGCTCCAGGACACACTTTCCGAAATGAATCCTATAGAACACCGATAGACTTTTTTTTTTTTTATTAAAAATTTGAGTGCGTTTGGCTGCACCTCACCTGATGGTAAGTGCTGATGCAGCCGAGGATGTAACACGCAAGCTCAAATAGTGCCTATTCACTCTCTATTATGTTTATAATATTTTCTATTATGACTAGAACTATTTTCCGTAGGTGAACGTATTATACTGAGTTTACTACTTTTTTTTAATTGATAGAATTCTTATAGGTTTTCCTGTAATCTACAAGCAATGAACTGTTTTTTGTAATTTTTTTAAAATTTTAGACTCAGCAGTTTCGGAGAACAGGGGGGGGATGGTCAATTTTCTTCTTCTTTCATGAATTAAATCAAAACTATTTATTTTACAATATAAACAAAAATATATTTTAGATCCTGATAACAAGCTTTTTCATTTGATATATGACACAATAAGGTTTTCAAAACTTTTTTTTTAAAATTTCCTAATTTTTCCCCCGAAAATAACCCTTATTTCATCATCATCATCATCATATCAGCCGAAGGACGTCCACTGCTGGACCCATATTTAAAAAAAATATTTATTTACTTTACACGTCTGTGTTTGGGTCATAGGATTACACCATCTTATCAAATTTCAACTTATTTGGTCCTGTAGATTCGGAGCAAATTGGCTTGGACAGACGGACGGACAGACAAACAGACGCACGAGTGATCCTACAAGGTTCCGTTTTGATTTTTTTTGTACGTAACCTAAAAAACACAAAAAAATGTTGCGTTTAATGGAGTGCACAGATTGTAGATGAAACGTGTAAATTATAAGATATAATACGCTAAACACGTTAAAAAAACCGACTTACATCACATCAACTTAGTACACTTTGCACTATTATATTTGGTTTTAGTTAATTTTCTAATAAAGTTCTCAACCGATTTTGATAAAAAAAATTATGGGACCATACGAGAAGCACTTAGCTTTCAAATAAAAAAAGAATCATAAAATCAGATCACTCAGTCAAAAATTCTGAGGTAAAACACATAAAAAAAATCTAGTCAAATTGAAAACCTCCTCCTTTTTGGAAGTCGGTTGAAAACCAGCCAAATGCGTGTCAATCTTCATTATCCTAACCAAAAGCATTGCTGTACAAAGTCCTATCCGGGGATTTCAACAATGACCAGTGGAAGGGAAAAGAAAGTAAATCGAGGAGGCTACTTTTCATTTAAGTCAGTTTTCACCAATCATATTTTGAAGTCTGACCTAAATACTCAATTAACATACACATGTAAATAGAGTTGTTACTCTTTTCAAAAAAATCTAAAAACTTTTAGCTATTAGCTTTAATTTAAAAAAAAACATACAGTCGAATTGAAAACCTCCTCCTTTTTGGAAGTCGGTTGAAAAGAGGTTTTAAGTTCAGTGCTTAAATGTTTAAATTTAAAAAAATATATATTGTGCCACTTTGTCGGCGCAAAAACTATGTATACCCATGCCAAATTACAGCTTTCTATTACTGATAGTGTCTGTGCTAAGCCGTGGACAGACGGACAGACACACAAACATGGCTAAACTATAAGGGTTCCTTGTTGATTTCAGAACCCTATAAAAAGTCGGGCTCATATGTACAATATTTCCTATAATTTCATTTAAAACTTCAATCGATCGCAAGATTTAATACGTTCGAACATTGCAAGCTAAATTAAAGCTTGTGATAAGATAATAGGTTTCAAAATAGCTCAAAACTTCGTATAGGTTTGTTCTTAATAGTGCGGTGATAAAAACAAAACAACAACAACCGTGTGAAAATCTGCATCTGATTCCGACATGTGTTATAATGTGAAGGTCGCGTTTCAAACTTTCTAAGTCGTAAATTTGTATATTCTACATCAACATGAGTGCTATAAACACAACTTTAAGCAGAATACCGTCACAGATTTGGACAAAAGAATCCGCCCGTCTCCATATTTTACTCAGATTTTCTTCATACAAGTAGAAAGTAGCGCCATCTGACATAACTCGTACGAACTAGCGTAGGCAAGAGTGGACATCAGTGCCGCGCTAAAAAGGACCTTAGTAAATTGTCGCATTATAAATGCATTTATTTAATTTGTTTACAAGAAAAAATACAAAGTAAGGTTACTTAACGATGACACGATATCCCATGTAACTTTTTAGCTATTCTTTCATGACTTTTACAGCCTCTGACAACACAGTAAGGCATTTTATATGGAATATCTTCCCACCGCAATCTACAATTTCCTGCAGACGACTGAGTTGCGAGTGTGCGAAACTTTAGATTTTCGCACCAATTCGCTGGGAAAAAGCAATAAAATAATTTATATTTCTACACGTCCACACAACCACGCGGGCCCAGTGCGGGTTGGTCGACATCAAACACAACCTTCGAGTTTCTTCGCAGGCATGTGCAGGTTTCACGTACGTATGAATTCGAAATTTGAAAACACATTGGTACGTGGCAGGACTCGGACCACGACCTTCCGAACAGGAGCTAGCGGGCCCATCCCTTGATGGCATGTTTTATTGCGTCCGTCAAATGATAAAAGACTTGTCAGTTTCACTGTTTAGTTGTGTGGCGTCTACGCTAAATTTACAAACAATCCTTCATATTGTTATAAACATACTGTTCATACAGTGTGTAACAAAATTGGTTTAGGTCCCTTTAACTGGAGCTTCTACGCATCATACTGAACAACTTTTGTTCTAGGACTTTGCTGAAATCGCAAAAAAAAATTAACCCTTTATACAAATCGATCAGCTGTTCGAGCAATTCTGTTCAGTTTTTGTATGAAGGGTTCATTTTTTTTTGGGAATTGAGTATGGGTTAATTGGAGAAAGTTTTTCAGTATGACGAATAGAAAGAAGCCCCGGTTAACGCGTCCTACACCAATTTTGTTACACATTGTATACACTCATAATCTCAGTCACAAGCATATTAAAGCTATAATGCAATTACCTTAATAAATCGTAAATCCTACTTAATATTATAAGCGTGAAAGTTTGTATGTATGTTTGGATGTTAGTTACTCTTTCACGCTTTAACAACTGGACGGATCGGAATGAAACTTGGCACACTTATAGGTTAGGTCCTGGAATAGAACATAGGCTACTTTTTACCCCGGGAAAACGTCTTAGTCCCACGGGAAAACCGAAAACAACGCGGGCGTAGCCGCGGGCGGACGGCTAGTATTATATAAACTATCTGATCCGGCGAACTTCGTACTGCCCCCGAAACTCTACTGTTTACATCACACCACACTACATTACATAATGTTCGTGCTCGATATAGTGGAGTACAGTGCAAAAAAGACTTGCTATCTGTGGTGTACATAAGATTTTACTTTCTCTTTGCCGTCTTGATATGACCGCTACCAACCGCGTCCAAAGTCGTTTTGTAATAATTCAATAAACCAGTAAAAATACAGTTCTTGTTCACAATCATTACTTAGCTAGATTTTCCTACATTATAATTAGGACGCTAGCAGTACAAACACATAACATGATTTAAAAAAAACGCTAAACACGTTAAAATAAAAACCGACTTCCATCGGAACAACTTAGTACGTTTCTGCATCATTATTTTTGGTTTTTGTTAATTTTCTAAAAAAGTACTACACCGATTTTAATAAAATTTAAATGGGACCACACGGAAAGCACTAGCTTTCTAATAAAAAGGGAATCATAAAAATCGGTTCCCCCAGCCCAAAGTTATGAGGTAACAAACATAAAAAAATAAATAAAAAAAATACAGACGAATTGAGAACGTCCTCCTTTTTGGAAGTCGCTTGAAAATATTTTATACAAACCTTGTTCTGACAATAACGAACACAACAATAAAAGAATTAAGCAATTTGGTTCAGTCGCTCGGAAGTTATGCGCGTACATACATTTCGACGATTTATTTTTATTTTTAGAAGAATATAATATAGAAGTATGCATGGAGCGTCAATGGCGTAACGGCTAGGGCCACCGCCTCCTGTCCGGGAGGTCGTGGTTCGAATCCCGCTACGTACCAATGTGATTTCAAATTTAGATGTTTACGTTTATCCAACGCTCGTACGGTGAAGGAACACATCGTGAGGAAACCTGCACACGCCTGCGAAGAAACTCGAAGTTGTGTGTGAAGTCGACCAACCCGCACTGGGCCCGCGTGGTCGACTAAGTCCCGATAGCAATAATTCAGGGTAGGCTCGAGCCCATCGGTGGGACGAATATGAGCTGTTAAGATGATGATGATATATAAGTAATAAAATGTAGAGAAATAGCGTAGGCACGCCGCCAACTCGGTGGACCGACGACCTGGTGAATGCCGCGGGAAACCGCTGGAAGCAGGCTGCGCAGAACCGATCATTGGCCTTCGTCAGCTTTCGGCTGATATGATGATAATGATGATGATATAGAAGATAGATATAGAGCCCTGTTAAAGTATCTCCTACATCACCTCACTTGTACTTTAGACCACCAGATATTTTAATATAAGGCAGCAACCAACAACAACAGCACTTTCTCCGTCAAAATTTCTTGCTTTTAAAACACCGTCGTATCATATTTTAAGCCGCAGCTATATTAAAAATCTACATCGTGTTTCAAGAAAACCGGACTACGCCAGCGCCCCCTAAAGATAACATAATATTAAAAAAGAAAGTAGGACGGCCTTCGTGTTAAATTAAATTTTCTGGACATCTGTCGTACAATGCCGGCTGGTATTCGGATTAGAGTTAAGCATTAATAAATTTATAATTTTCTTATTTCAAACGAATTCAGCTTCACTCGGATGTCCAACTTTTGGGCGGAAATTTTGTTAAGTTGAGAGTAATGTGGCAAGGGATGGCTGAAAACTGTATCCGTATTTGAAACGGTTTTCTCGTAATTCAGAATCGATTCTTTGATGTTTGTCTTATCCACAAGTTTCTTCAAACGCTAAGAAACAGGAAGTCGGTAAGTAAAGTGTGAGTTAAACGACGCCAAAGCGAGCTCTTCTAATTTTGATTGGATGATATCAGCTCATATACGTCCCCCCAAGGGGCTCGAGCCTACCCTGAATTAGGGCAATCGTGCCTTAGTCGACCACGCGGGCCAAGTGCGGGTTGGTCGACTTCACACACAACCTGCGAGTTTCTCCGCAGGCATGTGCAGGTTTCTTCACGATGATTTCCTTCACCGTAAGAGCGTCGGTCGGATAAACGTACATATGAAATCTAAATTCGAAATCACATTGGTACGTGGCAGGATTCGAACCACGATATCCCAGACAGGAGGCGGTGGCCCTAGCCGTTACGCCACCGACGCTCCATGCTATGCATACTTCTATATCATCATCATCATATCAGCCACAAATCGTCCACTGCTGGACAAAGGCCTCCCCCAAGGATTTCCACGACGACCGGTCCTGCGCTGCCCGCATCCATCGGTTTCCCGCGATCTTCATTAAGTCATCGGTCCACCGCGTGGGAGGCCTGCCTACGCTACGTTTTCCGGTGCGTGGTCGCCACTCGAGAACTTTACTGCCTCATCGGCCATCTGTTCTACGAGCTATGTGCCCTGCCTACTGCCACTTCAGTATAGCGATTCTGTGAGCTATGTCGGTTACTTTAGTTCTCCTGCGGATCTCCTCGTTTCTGATTCGATCACTCAGAGGAACTCCGAGCATAGCACGCTCCATTACCCTTTGGGTCACCTTGAGCCTTCTTATGAGGCCCATAGTAAGCGACCATGTCTCAGTTCCGTAAGTCATCACTGGCAACACACACTGGTCAAAGACCTTAGTCTTGAGACACTGCGGTATTTGGGACGTGAAGATATTGCGAAGCTTCCCGAACGCTGCCCAGCCGAGTTGGATTCGTCGATTGATCTCTTTCTTGAAGTTGGACCTGCCTAGCTGGACTGTTTGTCCCAGGTATACATATTCGTCAACAACTTCCAGTGTAGAGTCTCCAACCTTTATAGGAGTGGGTGCGACACGGACATTAATATATATTCTTCTATAAATAAAAATGAATCGTCGAAATGTATGTACGTACCGAAGTTCTCCGAATTTCGATTTGATTTAACTTTAAAATTAAAAAAACACTGCATAAAAACGTAGCCCCTCTTTTTTTGGAGTCGGGTAAAATGTTTCCTATGTCACTCACGGGATCAAAACTAATCTAGCGATACCTCGCACTCTGAGATAGTACAAAGAAACATACATACATACAATAGACCTGAAAACAATACAGTCCTTTTTTGTGGGCAGTCGTGTATTTTTTTATACTTGTTCAATACTCAAAATACAAAGGAACATTTTGAATAACATTGATCAGATACGTCATCGAAATGGCTTCAGAGAATATATTGCTCACAATAGTGTGGATTACTTTATTCTACTTAGTTTAGTTTTTTGAAAAATAGTTATAAAAAGTTGCCAAGGACGTGTCGCACCAATCGCATATTAGGGTTCCAACGTATTTAAAAATACACATTTTTTTAAGAAAACTGGCCAAAGTGAGTCAGGGTCATGCATCGAGGGTTTCAAACGTCTACTCAATATGCATGCGCGGGTGCGCGGCGGCGGCAACAGCATCCTGAACACTGTTGCAGATAGATGGAACTCCCCATTTGTGGCTCTTTGGGTGCACCTGCATGTAAGATGACATGACAAGGTAATTTTGAATTAATTAAATTTCATATGACATAATTATTATTTAATCCGTGTTGTTTGTTATTTGATTTGTTTTTAACTCTTATTTATATTTTAACTTATTATTATGTTCTGTATAAATTTATTTTATTGACTATGGGGCTAGTATCTGAGAATAAATGATTTCATTTCATTTCATTTAATATTTTTAATCGACTGCAAAAAGGAGGAGGTTCTCTGTTGCACTGTATTTTTTTTTAGTTTTTTTATGAATGTTCACCGATTACTCTGTCACTTTTGGACCGATTTTCAAATATATTTTTTATGTGAAAGAGTATACTCCCGAAGTGGTCCCATTGACACCCATTTGATTCAATTCCAGTGAAATCGAGGGCAACCCTCAAATTTTATAGGTACGTACTACGAGTTTTATGTATTATCTAAAGCTATGATGATGGAAGCCACAGACTATGTATCTGTTAATGAAACACATGTATTATGATTTGATAATTCATATTGGTGAGTAGGTGATTGAGTATAACGTTTTTAGTTTTTTTTTTTAAACTAAAAACCGACTTCAAAATGAAAATCATTCAAAAGTATGAAATAATATTACTATAATTAAGTACACAACATTAATGAAATCAAAGGTGGGTACGAATTAAATTAGGGGCTTAAAAGTTTTTTTTGAGGTCGGTGTCAGCAAACCATTGAATTGAAACATCTGCTATGTAATTAACTGTGTATATAATAATATTATTTTATACTTTTGAGTGAATTTCATTTTGAAGTCGGTTTCAAGTTTTTTTTAACTTTTATTTTTTTCAGTAAACTGTTCCATCTACAATATTCAAGGTACTTTCCCTCCATGTGGCATAGCCGTGGGACGCCTGTACCCAGCGACGTATATACAGGCAGAAATAGCAAAACTATAAGGAACCCTTATCACTACGGAACCAAAGTATATATTATATTAGTACCAACATACAGTATGGACACTCCCTGCCGCTCTCTAGATTGCGACCTCACCCCCTCGTAACCCAGATTGATACAGATTGGTTACAGGTTGGTTCTTGAACGTATGAGATTTTGCCGTGATTTTGTTTGCTCCGTCATTTGTTTTTAGAAATGTCAATTCACAACCATTTGTATGCAGTATCCGGGGTGTGACGGAACCTTGAGAAGCTTTGTCGAGTATGCGATCACGTAGAAATATTTAAAAACATTGCTTGCCTATTCTGAGTTCTGTCTCGATCGTTATCTTCCGAAATTAATTCTGAGGAAACATGCATTTGCTTGTATGTTTGTCCGCGGATAACTTTGAACGCCTTATATCCAATTGTTATAAACTTTTCAGCTCTGGGCAAACTACAACTACTGTATAACAAAACATCTTAGCCAAGTCCCAGCTGGGAAAGACATCAGAGCTTCAATAAAAACTTTCCCACTGTCCGTTCCCGTGCTGACATGTCAATTTCCTGTTTACTATACCAACATCTACAAACATAAATGGTTAGGATCTCTTCATATTTAACTAGGACAAACCTTAGCGTATTCCAATGGATTAATAGAGATTTTTGTACCTAACTTAACAAATAAGAGTTTAGAAATTAAGTATACGTAAATTACATACCGTTTATTACAAAATAACTTTTTCCCGCGGCTTCGCCCGCGTGGACATCGTTTTAATAACTGTCTTTGAGGCTGAGTGGTGCGCGAGCCGCAAGCGGCTTACGAGTGTGGACGTTAGTTTTCTCCAGCTCCTTGTCCCCCAGATCGGGCTATTATGATTACCAGTCTGCGTCATTTCCCACTCCCTCAACCAAATTTGTTCAAAAAATCACAGTAATCCATTGTTCCGTTGCGAAGTTAAAGAAATGTTCATGTTCATGGGATAAAAAATAGCCTTTTTCACGGGATAAAAAGTAGCTAATGTCCTTTACCGTAACAAAGGCTACCTGTATGCAATATTTCATATAAAATTAAATTTTTACTGTTTATTTCATTAAAAAGAAAACACATGAGGCCGCACAAAAACGCAAATCTTAATATAAAAAATATTGTGTGTGCTTAGATTAGTCAAGGTATTGAAGCGTGAAAATGTAACGAAGGAACAAATAAATTTACACATCTTCTATAATATAATAAAACTGTAACGGGGCCGTGTCTGTACATGAAATATTTTTGGAAAATAATAACTGTGGTGGACATTACTAACGATACAGAGGCCAAATCAACAACTTTTGGAATTTTTGTCTGTCTGTCTGTCTGTCTGTCTGTCTGTATGTTCGCGCATCACGCAAAAACTACCAGGCCGATTTTGATAAAATTTTAAATGGTGGTTCCTTATAGCCCGGGTTAACATATAGGATACTTTTTATCCCGGTAAATTCAAGAGTTCCCGTGGGAAAATCAAAAGAATACATTTATAGAATGGCTCACCATGCAAATGTGGCTTGACCTATTACAATCAAATTTTACACGTTGATACCCTTATCGCAAACTAAAAATGGGACATTATGAGTCCCAAAAAAATTAAGGGTTCCTTCAGGAATGAAAAAAAAATATCTTTAGAATGGCTCAACGTAACAATATGAAACCTTTACATTGGGATGGGGTGTTTTGACCATCATTGTATAGGCGGGTATTTTTTAACCCGGAAAAATAAAGAGGTCCCGTGGGAAATGATCTATCGATACTTACAATAATAATAATAGAGTACTTTTTCCACATATTAGCTACAAATACCACGCATTATAATCATAGCAGCAGAATGTCAATAGATGGCACTGCAGGGATAATAAAACGCACTTATGTTGTATTAAAACATTAAAATATTATTTCATACTTTTGAGTGGATTTCTTTTATGTATTTTTCAGCAAACTCTAACTCTGGAACTATGGCACGTAGCGATGTGTTTCATAGACAAACAGATAGGTATTTTTTTACAGATTGCAATAGTGTAAAAAAAATAAAAACACATTCAAATCGAGTTTAGCATCTTTTAACAGGAGGCACAGATATGGGAACTCTTTTGACGGCGACTATTTGCGTGTGGCAGTTGCTCTCCGCCTGCAATATAAATATCTGTGAACCTCATCAATGTATTTGCAGGTCCACGGTGGAGGCAATTGGCCATCATTCACTGAGTTGCGGTCGTTGTTTGTGAAGATTCCCACGTCACCAATTCCTTAATGACCTCACTCGGAGGGCACTGGTCTCGGCCAGATGGAATATTCCACCTTTGATGCAGCCGCTTTAGTCGATCTGATGGCAAAAGGCCGGAGGGTTTAAACAGGTGCTATGGCAGAGAGGAACGTGCCTGCATTGGGACGCCACTTTTTTTGCCTCACTCCTCACCCGTGCGGTACTGCTGCTCAATTTGCGGCGAGAAAAAAGCATAATAAGTGCTCGGTCTTTGAGGCAAATTACTGCTTTGTGCCGCTGGTCTGTGAGACAACCGGCTGCTGAACCCTCAGAGGCCTTTGCCTTCACAAAGGAGATTGGCCGTCGCCTTCGAGAGAGGAGTTGTGACGTGAGGTCCTACCTGCTGCTAAGGTTGTCTATTGCCATCCAGCGCGGCAACGAGAAGTGCGTCATGGGCTCCTTTGGAGCTTATACGACTCGAGGATTTGACCCATATTAATATTTTTAGGAAATTTTATTACTAGATTGATATAATGATTTGAATTATTTTTTTGACAATATAGGTATATGTGTTATTTCATCATATCAGTTTATAAACGTCCCCACCAAGGGGCTCGATCTGCCCTGAGTTAGGGCGATCAGGCCTTAGACGATTACGCGGGTTTCTTCGCAGGCGTGTACAGGTTTCCTCACGATGTTTTCCTCACCGTAAGAGCGTCGGATAAAAGTACATACCAGTATGAAATCGATATTCGTATTGTAACCCCCCAACAGCCTATTTAAATATATATAAATATATAAATATAAATATATAACTAACTAAACCTACCTATAATACGCATACGTACATACAACATACAACCTACCGCTATCTACCTATAAAAGGTATGTAAACTAAACTTGATTTTTATTGTATTTTAAAATACGATTAAACGTTTGGCCAGATCGACTAGAGAACCCTAAATTGTGATCGCAGTAACTCAGAGTCTTTTTGAAGGTGAATGACAAGTTATTTTTAAGAGATTAATCTATCACGTTGTGTTTGGACGAACGATGTAGTCTAACCTATAATTTTGAAGTATTTCGCGCGGAACCCTAGTTTCCCTACTGTGATTGGTCCCTATTTTGGGCCCCCCCAAATTGGGAAGGGTAGCTAGCCCCCAGTGCTCGGAATAACGTAATACTTGACTGACGTCAGTACTGCATTATTTTGGTGATTAAAACAATGTACATCTAACTCAAAGTAATTGAACGAGCGATTTTAGCTCTAAACAGATAATTACTACTACGTGAGCCCCGCTAGCTACTGTCTCCTGCAGGCCACTAAGGTACACGATCGGAGTCCACCACGCTTCAAGTGTAATTTAATTAAGCTACACGACAATGTAAAGTGTACTATGCCGTGTTCCACCCGAATCCCAAATCTAGTGTATATAAAACGCTTGTGAGGCGCCTTATTATACGTGTATAGTGTGAACTATAGCTGAGTCTTTACAGCCATAGCTTGTCCATCCCTATTCGTCAGGTAGGATTAATACCTTCGAACAGCGATTGATCGCGAATACATATTAGCACAAGGTACTAAAACAAAGTAGATATTCCGCCTTGAATGTCGCTCATCCTGTGAGAAGAGCACCACGGAACGTGAATTAAGTAGATAAACTACTAATATGGTTCTTAGACCTGGAACTGTGCCATACAGTTGTATATAATGATATAAAGACCTGCGGTCTATATAACTAGAGCGAAATGGACACGATATCCATCGTGCCGCCGGCTCCAAAGTAATACATAGTGTTAAAGCTCTGTCTTTAGACGTAGCAAACCCTTGATAAAGGGCGAAAGTAATGTCAGTTTAATAGTTTGGCTGAACGTGAAGAACAACGAACCAACACAGTCGCAACCCACTGTGAGACCCACGCGAATCATAGTCGCGGCATCACAATTAGGTCAAAGCGAGAAGGCGTGTAAGCCAAGTGTTTGGTCGAGGCGCTAGTTCAGGACGCAATAGGAGCCGACAGGACCCGGACACCGTGAACACTGCCCATAATATCCGAAAACCGTAGAATAGATTTAGTTTCTAAATCTAGCGCATATTAACTGACCCTGGCTACGGTTACCATCAGGATGGGTCGGCTACCTTCATCATAATCGGTCTTACTTAATCACTATTAGTAAGGCGCGAACGCCCAAATCATTTGTTTGTCTGCCCAATACTTTCCTAAACGCTCGGTCCGATTTGGGTGAAATTCTGCCGAGGCATGCTTGTGATAAGCTATAGATAGGATCTACCTATCTATAATTACATTAGTATCAGAATAGGCGAAGCTCGAACGCCTATAGTTTGTTTGTTAGTCCATTACATTTATCCCATAAAAGTGTGGACAGATTTAGCTAAAATTTGGTAAAATTAGGAGTTGTTCATATCTATGAACCACTAAACTACATAACTAGCCCATATTGCATGGAGCTTGGTAAACAGCCATCTCAAGTATGACATAGGCCTTCCCCTGCGACAGGATGGCGCCGTACTATCTCGAATGAGATTAGTGAACTGAGTGGACCACGTGTTCACGGAACCCTAAAACTTATTATGCCGCGTGGCACTTGCAGTGAAGGCAGTTCGATGAAATAGGCCTTCCCTTCGATAGCATAGCGCCGTATTATCTCGAATGAGATTAGTGAACTGAGTGGACCTCGTGTTCACGGAACCCTAAAGCTTTGACCGCACACGCGGCCTCGATGATTTCATCATATCAGCCGCTGCAGAATAGATATCATCTCTCCCCAGCAGTGGACTCAGCACTTCCCACTTCCTGCGCATGTGGCTACAGCAGTTATATCATCAGTCTCTGTTGGACAAATGACCCAGCATTGGACATACTCTTCCCACATCCTACAAACGTTGCTACAGCAGTTATACCATCAGTCTCTGTTGGACAGATACCCCAGCAATGGACAGTCTCTTCCCACATCCTACAAACGTTGCTACAGCAGTTATACTATCAGTCTCTGTTGGACAGATACCCCAGCAGTGGACTTAGCACTTCCCACATCCTACAAACGTTGCTACAGCAGTTATACCATCAGTCTCTGTTGGACAGATACCCCAGCAATGGACAGTCTCTTCCCACATCCTACAAACGTGGCTACGGTTATCATATCCCTTGTCCAACTGCGGGCCTACAGATAGGACCTACCTATCCTAATCAAATAAATATAAAACCCTGAAATAAATGCATTAAAACCTATTAAATATAGACTGGAAATCAACACACATTTAAATAAGCTATGAAACCTGGGGAACATAATGAAAACACATAAACTCAAAGAAATAAACACTCACGTGCCTCGTAGAACGAAGATTTCCTATTTCTGTGTCATCTGACTTACTTAGCTGACAAGTCATGGACACGGCCCATGTGTGGGGTCGTCGGGCAGCGTGGCGTCCTCGCAGTTGTCCTTTGAATGCGTGCTTCTCCTGTGGTGGTCTGTTCAACTGAATCCCCCAGCGTCCGTGCGTCCGTGGTTTTATAAGCTTTCACACAGATGCAGCCTCGGCGGCGCGCGGGCAGTCGCACGCACACCTATAGACATGGCGTGATCCAAGCCACCCGACATCGAGGCGCCCGCGCAAGCGTCGGTCGCTGCCAGCAGCCAGACAGACTGGCGCCAATATCGCTCCGGCCTCAGTTTTCGCGGCAACACTTACTGTTATAGCGTGCGCACCGCGTGGTTCGAATGACGGCCGACAGGCGGCAGCCTGGCTTCTCGGAAATAGTCCCTGAGCTAATTTGTTCCAATAACTGTCTATTCACTCGACTCGAGGTTAATCCTCACCCGACTGAATAAAACTTAGTTATGTTTTTCCCAATAGACAGATTCCTTTTAGTCTATCAAGACTTACTGTAATACCTATAGATATTTATTTATACATATGGATCCGTTACAATCCAACCCCCTGAAAATTTTTAAAAATAGAATTCAGAGAATTGTCTTTTTAAAATTTTCAAAATAGCTAATAACTATTAAAATTTCCTGTTGGCACATTCTCCCCTAAGTGTGGTGTGTATTTAAACCAGGCATGTCATTTATTGTCCCCTGATTGATACACTCAACCATAAACAAAACCAGATTAGCACAGGACCAGCTCCCGCCATCACAGAGGAGTTCGAACGGGCATTTCGGTTGTGAGTCGAAGCCACTGCTACGTTTCGCGCATAGGCGTATACATTGAGTGGACCACTAGCTTCCAATTCCCCACGCACCAGGAAACTCTACTGGCATAAGCGCATTAGTAAATTGTCAATCTAGTTTACCTCTCCAAACTGTCTGTGATATAACTGAAGCGGTTCCCGTGACAATCAGTCAAGTTCTCCGAATAGAGCTTCCCCCAAGTGACAATAGAATCTTACCTTGGAGTATGTATAGTGTATAAGTCCAGTTCTTAGCTTCTGGTAGAGTAATTAGCTCAAACCAACATAATGTAAAACACAAAAGAACAAATTGTTGGTTCGCACTATTTTTGTATTCATGAAGTAGGACAGCGTGTGCCAACAGCTGACTCAGATATCCAGTATTTGTTGACTCTTCTTCAAGGTCACACTCCCCTTAATTTTATTCCCAAAATATCAAAGCAACTCACACAACTTTATCCCACCTCTCATCACTTCCAGACATCCTTTTGTAATATTCCAATCCTGGAAAGGTCAACAAATCCTTATCTTCAGCCAGAATATTTATTGTAATCAACACAAGAGATTATGTAGATCTATTTATTCAAGTATTTAAACACAATTCTCACTGTAATTTATAACCAAAACCCTCATCTCGCAAATATGAGAAAAAAATATTTACTTCCAATGACAGATTGTGACTTCGTTCTAAAATCAGATCCGAAAATTGAAAATAAATGAGCGCTAATATTCAACGCACCAAAGATGACCTACTTTCACCACAACCCGGCACAACCTATATATAATAATTGAAGCAGCATGCATCATTGCAAACTTAAACTAACCGCAACCTTATAAAACTAATACCGACTCCCTACCTTTCCTATTCATGCGTAATTTTACTACATTTAGCAAGATTATAATAATTTTATTATAATCCTACTGAAATTAGCCATTCACCAAAAGCGTAGATATGCTAATGTTGAAATAACATAGCTTCGCTGTACCTGTTATTCAAAACATACCTTTACACATTTTACCGGGTTATCAAAATAAAAGACAAGTGAGGGTTTTTTTTTTTCATTTTCATTTTAAACTAGGTAATAAAACTCAACCGATATTAAAACATTTAATCCAAAAATATCACAATTGTTATTCCGATGGCGTCTCCTTTTAACTTAAACTTATAAAACCTAACCCCTTTTTTTTATCTTCGTGCGATAAGTCCTCGACTGCAAATAATTTCTGAACGCACGCGACCCCTGAACTACGCTAGCGCCATTACTTATAAGCGGCAAGTCGACAGACTTTTATATCGGTGACAAACTCACTGTGCAAACTCAAATGGTCAGCGACACCTTGTGAAAACAGGCCGAACTACAAGAAATTTGTCTTGCATCAATACTCGATCGGATTGAACTAAAATATCTCTATCCTATTGAATAAATTCTATTATCACCTAGTAAGTTTGAAATTCTATGAAACATTGTTTTAAATAAAACCGTAAAAATGTTTTGAACAAAATGTATGACCCGTGGCGCCACCTATTGAAAAAAGGACAAACTAACTCCTTACTTTCCCTGTGGCGAAAGGTCACACCTATAGTAGCTCTGCCTATGTCATTCGTAACAGCGCCACAATCAAAACATTTGAAGGAATTAGGAAATAGTAGGTACTAGCACGCCCTACCTATTTACCTGTTTTTTTTATAATATTATACAAATAACAAATTATTGGTACAGTATTTAATTAAAAATAAGTAGAATGTTCCAGCTAAAATTTCAGCTGTTGTAAGATTGATTTACAAAACTATTGCGCTAAACAATTAAAATCAAAATTGAAGTGTGTAGGTACTCCCTATGTATCTAATAATGTGATTATGTGTATGTCTCAACTTCACTCCAAATCTTTTGAACTACGTACGTCTATACTATTTGAGTTTCTTCTATAAATTCGTGAGGACTTCCTTAAAAAATAAACCTTTGAGTATAGAATTCGGACCGACCAACCTATAGATTCTCTAACTTACCTACGTACCGAATAATAACCTATGCTTTTTTATGTACTCTGCCCGAATAATCCGAATAATTACCTACTTGTCCGAATAATACGAATAACTAGCTATCTACTAGTAATAAAAGTTTCGTACTGAATGATCCTTAAGATTGAACTAATGATAAGACCTTATTTATTAGTTTGGAATGATATTATAAATTACTTAAAATTTATGTACCTATTTTAGAGCTTCATCTCATCTCCCTATTTTACACACTGAAATGTGAAATGGTTGGAAATAATTTATTTTTACCGTCAAAAGGTTTTTCTAATTTAGATTGATAAGCAGTCATAGGTACCTACACCTTTAGGATAAATTATCTATTTAATTACCTTATATACTTATCCTAGATGCTATTTACTTAACGTCTTTATCAAAACAACAAAATGTTTCAAAACTCATCTAGGTAAATGCAGGTAGGTAATTAAACCAGAGACAACTAAGTTTTCTTTTCTACCCACCTAACCTACTTAAATCATTACCAATATTACACACGCGAAACCTTACATGTACGGATGTACGTATGTTTGTTACTCCTTCACACAAAGCTACCTAACGTACCTAGCTGAATAACTTTAGTAGGCAAATAGCTTAGGATCCGAATTAACACACCGGCACCCTTCTCTCCACACCCGCGATCAGCTTGCGTCTCGCGCACCCCCGGAACCTGCTCCCGCTAGCGATGCCTTTTAACCAACTAGTCCTACGAGATACGTTAAAGGGAATCAAGTACACTAATATTGTTCACTTTTAAAAATACTATTTAATAATGCGTAAAAGAGTGCATATATTAGACACCTAAAACTTATCTATAAAATGTTTTTAACTAAAATTTAAAGGTTAGCTAACTTATGTACTTATTTTTTGTCATCTACCAGTACCATGATTGTCATTTCAATTTACCTACACCTTAGACGCGACTTAGTCTAGTGAAGGCATTATTTATAGGTAAAATTTAGATTTCCTACCAGTCACCTACACCTACAGTGAAACGATATTAAACTTAAAATAAGTTACATAGATATATGTAAGCAACCCTATTCCAGTAGAATACCGCAGTTTAGATACATGAATAAAAGAATTATGTTATATTCAAATGAGCTAAATCAAATAAGTACCTACCTACTTCATTTAAAATTATATTTAACTGGTTTTTCGAAACATCCTATTTTCGAATAAGTTTATATTATTTGATCCCATAGTTATTTTTGTTATGTGTACCCTACCTATAACATCTTTTAAATGACAACAAAACAAAATGCTACCTATTTTAAAATACGCCTACAAATTGTTCTCCGCGCATACTGACGTACTCATTCATTTTAGCACCATAAGGTTACCTAACTACCGCGTATATACAGTGGCCCTATAAAATATAAGTCTAGCATTCCATCAAGCCGATTTTATTTTGATTCCTAGTAGAAGACTCGTCAACCCCCCGATCCTAAAGATTTTAAAATAAAACCCAGGTTTAATTTTCTATTCTTGAAATAGGATAAGATTAATATCCTCTATTGTATGCCAAATATACAAAAGGAAACACATATGATCTAGCAAAACACGCAACTATATGCAAAGGCGGCCTTATCGCTCCAAGCGACCTCTTTCGGCATCCTTTGTCGATCGGAAGAGACAAAGTGAAACTATATGCGAGCACTCAAGCAACTAATAAAGGCTGAGCAAAATAAAGTATACGAAAACTAATACTGAACAAGGATAAATTACAAATACTAAATTAAATATTTATTATTTCATATATTATGTATTATTTAATATTATTATTTCCACACTCAAATACTTATATCTATCTTTTATAAAGACTATCCCTTAATTTGTCTGAATGAGTGACTACCGTGGACCTCAACAAAGTATTTATTGTTGATTTTAAATATTTAAATTCCGAGATACTAATTTAAAATATTTTCCTCGTATCTTAACTATCCTATAAGCCACTGCGGTTCGCTTCCGCGATACTGTTATGTAAAGTACTAAGTTCAGACGCCTATATTACCTACACAACCCCCCGTATAGTAGACTTATAAGACCAAAGTTGCCCTAATAGGATCTAGAATAAAATTTCCGAAATATTAAATATTGTCTACCATATCACTGACTAACCCCAGTGTAATAGATATGTAACACTATAAAACCTCTTAAGTCCATTTATTCTACCTACCCACCTTAATAAATTGTAAGTTGGAACGTCAAAGACAGGAGTCTTCGCATGTACCCACAGCTACCTGTAACATTCTATCCGAATGTCCCAACCGATCGTAGCCAAAACGTACCCACACACCTTATGAAAATTTGCCTATTTACCTTGAAGGTATTTTTTTTTTTCAGAACGAATTATTTCTTAGAATAACCCACCATATGAACTAATCCGTTCCTAAAGACCTAATTCACTTACTGAAAGTTATTACCTAACAGCTGTATCTGTCTTAAAGTACCTATAATAAAATTCAGAGCACTACCTATTCCTGTTACTCTAAAATTCCCAACATCCGAACATAAAGCTCGTATACGGCGACCATACCTTATTATAACTCAAGGTCACTGGTAAATATTTAAAACTAAATCTTTATTATGTACCCTATCTCGCATCCAATGTCCCCAGATGCACATATACGTTTGGAAACCTTGATCTACTGCGGAACAAACCAAACAAAACAACAATTTATTTTTCTTAACCGCAACGGGAGTCGATCCCGCGACCCTAGTATGCGAAGCTACTAGGTACTCCTAATATATAACGTAAATAAATTAAACTAAAAATATTTTTTTTCAACCGCAACGGGAACCGAACCTGCGACCCTAGTATGCGAAGCTACTAGGTACTCCTAATATATAACGTAAATAAATTAAAACTAAAAAATATTTTTTTCAACCGCAACAGGAATCGAACCTGCGACCCTAGCATGTGAAGCTACTAGGTACTCCTAATATATAACGTAAATAAATTAAAGTAAAAAATATTTTTTCAACCGCAACAGGAATCGAACCTGCGACCCTAGTATGCGAAGCTACTAGGTACTCCTAATATATAACGTAAATAAATTAAAACTAAAAAATATTTTTTTCAACCGCAACAGGAATCGAACCTGCGACCCTAGCATGTGAAGCTACTAGGTACTCCTAATATATAACGTAAATAAATTAAACTAAAAAATATTTTTTCAACCGCAACAGGAATCGAACCTGCGACCCTAGTATGCGAAGCTACTAGGTACTCCTAATATATAACGTAAATAAATTAAAACTAAAAAATATTTTTTTCAACCGCAACAGGAACCGAACCTGCGACCCTAGTATGCGAAGCTACTAGGTACTCCTAATTTACAACCTAAATATATTAAGAACTAAATTTTTTTTTTTCTAAATTTGCCTCCCTCGGGACTCGAACTGGCGACACCAAGTTACGAGGCTAATTACAAACTCCTAATATACAATCTAACAAAAAATAAAATAAAATTTATCTTTAAAACAAATTACCTCTAACAGGATCGAACTTGCGACTGTAAATTGCAAGGCTACGGATATATTATTGTGCCATAGCGCACTAGCTTGAAGTTCCTACGACAATATCAAGAGCAAATCGCATGTCCTTCACAGACCTTCTTTTGCGATTCCAACGACAGTAGGCATTCAACATAACAACTGCTTCTTTTACGAAATGTAAATAACTTAAATATTACTATATTTTGATTCAAAATAGTATATAACCTACCTAAACTTACCTAAATTACCTAACCTACTAAACTTGTACTAAATAATCGCATACTAAATTAAAACTGAACCTACATGTTCACAGCTCACACAATTACATTTAGTAACAAGGCAATGTAAAACGACCTACTCAGAGCCAGCTTGCGATGTCCCTTTTCGCCCGGAATCGAACCCTGGACTTCTCAAACGTTTCGCACTACTTACTTACTTATAACTGCCTAAAATTTATTTTCTACTCAACCTATTAAATAAGTGCAACTTCACAGCCCCGTCTGCCTACATAAGTACACGCTATCCGTAACGTTCAACTACCTTATTTATCAATTATTATGAGAGACCTTTTTCTCTGAATTAAATCGTTAACTACCCATCTTATACACCAACTAGAAAATGTACCTACCAAATATTTCTTTCGAACAAATAACTTATTTAATTATTGAAATCCGGAATTTTACCAACGGAGTATTGAGAAGAAATTATATTATCAATGCCTACTTCAAATACGCTGTCATATAAAAGAATTCAACGGGAGCACTCACTCACTCGTCGACTCCTGTATTCAACCCCCCGGATATAAGACAATAGCTGGGGTTTAAATTAACCTATAAAACTACATAGGATAAAAATAATAATTCTCTTTGTTTGATAGATTAATCATTCAGTTATAATTGTCATTCGCACTTCATTCCATTTCACGAACATCAAATTGTGGCATGAACCGAAGCCAACTAAAGTTATTTATCTATGTTTATCACAAATAACTGAACACAAAGTTTTATTATACAAAACGACAACCTACAAGATTCAGTCTACGAACGCGAAAATCAGATGTCAGACATCCAAGTTCTTTGGTAGCACTGTAACCGTTCCCGCCTCCGAATCCTGATTTTGGCTATCCAAATGTAATATTTTGGACCCTCTTCTCATCCTGGTCACGGCACCAAATTGTAACCCCCCAACAGCCTATTTAAATATATATAAATATATAAATATAAATATATAACTAACTAAACCTACCTATAATACGCATACGTACATACAACATACAACCTACCGCTATCTACCTATAAAAGGTATGTAAACTAAACTTGATTTTTATTGTATTTTAAAATACGATTAAACGTTTGGCCAGATCGACTAGAGAACCCTAAATTGTGATCGCAGTAACTCAGAGTCTTTTTGAAGGTGAATGACAAGTTATTTTTAAGAGATTAATCTATCACGTTGTGTTTGGACGAACGATGTAGTCTAACCTATAATTTTGAAGTATTTCGCGCGGAACCCTAGTTTCCCTACTGTGATTGGTCCCTATTTTGGGCCCCCCCAAATTGGGAAGGGTAGCTAGCCCCCAGTGCTCGGAATAACGTAATACTTGACTGACGTCAGTACTGCATTATTTTGGTGATTAAAACAATGTACATCTAACTCAAAGTAATTGAACGAGCGATTTTAGCTCTAAACAGATAATTACTACTACGTGAGCCCCGCTAGCTACTGTCTCCTGCAGGCCACTAAGGTACACGATCGGAGTCCACCACGCTTCAAGTGTAATTTAATTAAGCTACACGACAATGTAAAGTGTACTATGCCGTGTTCCACCCGAATCCCAAATCTAGTGTATATAAAACGCTTGTGAGGCGCCTTATTATACGTGTATAGTGTGAACTATAGCTGAGTCTTTACAGCCATAGCTTGTCCATCCCTATTCGTCAGGTAGGATTAATACCTTCGAACAGCGATTGATCGCGAATACATATTAGCACAAGGTACTAAAACAAAGTAGATATTCCGCCTTGAATGTCGCTCATCCTGTGAGAAGAGCACCACGGAACGTGAATTAAGTAGATAAACTACTAATATGGTTCTTAGACCTGGAACTGTGCCATACAGTTGTATATAATGATATAAAGACCTGCGGTCTATATAACTAGAGCGAAATGGACACGATATCCATCGTGCCGCCGGCTCCAAAGTAATACATAGTGTTAAAGCTCTGTCTTTAGACGTAGCAAACCCTTGATAAAGGGCGAAAGTAATGTCAGTTTAATAGTTTGGCTGAACGTGAAGAACAACGAACCAACACAGTCGCAACCCACTGTGAGACCCACGCGAATCATAGTCGCGGCATCACAATTAGGTCAAAGCGAGAAGGCGTGTAAGCCAAGTGTTTGGTCGAGGCGCTAGTTCAGGACGCAATAGGAGCCGACAGGACCCGGACACCGTGAACACTGCCCATAATATCCGAAAACCGTAGAATAGATTTAGTTTCTAAATCTAGCGCATATTAACTGACCCTGGCTACGGTTACCATCAGGATGGGTCGGCTACCTTCATCATAATCGGTCTTACTTAATCACTATTAGTAAGGCGCGAACGCCCAAATCATTTGTTTGTCTGCCCAATACTTTCCTAAACGCTCGGTCCGATTTGGGTGAAATTCTGCCGAGGCATGCTTGTGATAAGCTACAGATAGGATCTACCTATCTATAATTACATTAGTATCAGAATAGGCGAAGCTCGAACGCCTATAGTTTGTTTGTTAGTCCATTACATTTATCCCATAAAAGTGTGGACAGATTTAGCTAAAATTTGGTAAAATTAGGAGTTGTTCATATCTATGAACCACTAAACTACATAACTAGCCCATATTGCATGGAGCTTGGTAAACAGCCATCTCAAGTATGACATAGGCCTTCCCCTGCGACAGGATGGCGCCGTACTATCTCGAATGAGATTAGTGAACTGAGTGGACCACGTGTTCACGGAACCCTAAAACTTATTATGCCGCGTGGCACTTGCAGTGAAGGCAGTTCGATGAAATAGGCCTTCCCTTCGATAGCATAGCGCCGTATTATCTCGAATGAGATTAGTGAACTGAGTGGACCTCGTGTTCACGGAACCCTAAAGCTTTGACCGCACACGCGGCCTCGATGATTTCATCATATCAGCCGCTGCAGAATAGATATCATCTCTCCCCAGCAGTGGACTCAGCACTTCCCACTTCCTGCGCATGTGGCTACAGCAGTTATATCATCAGTCTCTGTTGGACAAATGACCCAGCATTGGACATACTCTTCCCACATCCTACAAACGTTGCTACAGCAGTTATACCATCAGTCTCTGTTGGACAGATACCCCAGCAATGGACAGTCTCTTCCCACATCCTACAAACGTTGCTACAGCAGTTATACCATCAGTCTCTGTTGGACAGATACCCCAGCAGTGGACTTAGCACTTCCCACATCCTACAAACGTTGCTACAGCAGTTATACCATCAGTCTCTGTTGGACAGATACCCCAGCAATGGACAGTCTCTTCCCACATCCTACAAACGTGGCTACGGTTATCATATCCCTTGTCCAACTGCGGGCCTACAGATAGGACCTACCTATCCTAATCAAATAAATATAAAACCCTGAAATAAATGCATTAAAACCTATTAAATATAGACTGGAAATCAACACACATTTAAATAAGCTATGAAACCTGGGGAACATAATGAAAACACATAAACTCAAAGAAATAAACACTCACGTGCCTCGTAGAACGAAGATTTCCTATTTCTGTGTCATCTGACTTACTTAGCTGACAAGTCATGGACACGGCCCATGTGTGGGGTCGTCGGGCAGCGTGGCGTCCTCGCAGTTGTCCTTTGAATGCGTGCTTCTCCTGTGGTGGTCTGTTCAACTGAATCCCCCAGCGTCCGTGCGTCCGTGGTTTTATAAGCTTTCACACAGATGCAGCCTCGGCGGCGCGCGGGCAGTCGCACGCACACCTATAGACATGGCGTGATCCAAGCCACCCGACATCGAGGCGCCCGCGCAAGCGTCGGTCGCTGCCAGCAGCCAGACAGACTGGCGCCAATATCGCTCCGGCCTCAGTTTTCGCGGCAACACTTACTGTTATAGCGTGCGCACCGCGTGGTTCGAATGACGGCCGACAGGCGGCAGCCTGGCTTCTCGGAAATAGTCCCTGAGCTAATTTGTTCCAATAACTGTCTATTCACTCGACTCGAGGTTAATCCTCACCCGACTGAATAAAACTTAGTTATGTTTTTCCCAATAGACAGATTCCTTTTAGTCTATCAAGACTTACTGTAATACCTATAGATATTTATTTATACATATGGATCCGTTACAGTATATATATTGGTAAGTGGCAGGATTCAAACCACGGCCTTCCGGACAGGAGGTACTGGCCCTAACCGTTCTGCCACCGACGCTCTATATGTTATTTAAGATATAGAAATCCTTACTTAATATTATAAATGTGAAAATGTGTTGGTTGGTTTGTTACCTATTCACACTTCAACACCTCTACCAATCTTGATGAAATTTGTAATGCAGGTAGCCTGTATCACTGGGAATCAAATGGTCTACTTTCCTGAGGAAAAAGTCCCTAAGGAAAAAGTTCCTGAGGAAGCTAAAACAATACTCTTTGTTCGTTTAAAATGGGTTGGTGTGATTTTTAGCACAGAGATGAGGTGTAAAATGATATAATTTACTAAAAAGTATATCCAGATATAGTTCCCGAGGGATCTGGGGACAACTGTTTTCTACGCTCGCGCACGTCGGTGCCGTCGCAACGGAGCAACGGATTAAAGTGATTTTTTGTATAGAATTTGTTGAGGGGGTGGGAAGTGACAAAGACTGCTTATCCGAATAGCCCGATACAGTTCCTTAGGTACCTGGAGAAAACTCATGTCCACGCTTGCAAGCTGATTGCGGCTCGCGCACCACTCACCCTCAAAAAGAGTCATTAAAGCTATGTCCACGCGGGCGAAGCCGCGGGCAAAAGCTATTTATAATATAAGTAAGGATTGACGTATATTTGAGGGATATCGCTTTACCACTACGAAATTATACGATTTATTTACCATTAACTAATTATAAGTTGTAAACTTTAAAAACTTTTTTAATTCACAATTAGAAAGCCCTCGGCATCATCTTTCTTAATGAAAGCGGGTTCATACCGGAACACATAAATGCTGTTAAGATTTATGTTTGGCGGCAAGATTTAGATAAAATGTTGGTAGCTAGCCAGGTGGGTTTAGAAAATGCCCTTTTCATATCAGCCGAAAGACGTCTACTGCTGGCCAAAGGCCGGTTGTCGTGGACAAATCTATGCATCAATATATTCAGTTTTGAAAAATGAGCAAATCGGTTAAATAGAATGGCCGGACGGACAAATCTATGCATCAATATATGAAGTTTTAAAAAATGAGCAAATCAGTTAAATAGAATGGCCGGACGGATAAATCTATGCATCAATATATTCAGCTTTGAAAAATGAGCAAATCGGTTAAATAGAATGGCCGGACGGACAAATCTATTCATCAATATATTCAGTTTTAAAAATGAGCAAATCGGTTAGATATGTCGGAGCGCAAGGACGTGGCGCCATCTATGCATGCGTCGAAGCACCGTGTGTTTTATCTTGAAACGTCAAGCGGTTAGCTAGGGTAGTAATAATACTAGTCATCTTTGGCCAAGGCGTGGTCTGTGCGAGACCGGAACCCGGAAGTTGGTAGTGTTGGTACTTGTTTGTTAGCCAATCAGAATCGTTGTGATTATCGAACCATTAAAAGACAATTCAGCCTACCTACAGAGGCTACGACAGAGGCGCCAATTATTTTACGAGCACTTTTGATCGAGCAGCTGAACTGTCAACTTGGGAAGCCAGCCCCGTGCCGAACTCATCGCAGTCTATAAAATAATCGGTTTTCATCTGAATCATCGTGAAGCCTCGTGTTGAAAACGTGTGTGAATATTGATTGTACACTCAAAAACTTCTCAAAGACGAGTTTATTTCTTAGATCCGGCCAAAACCCTTCTGATGATCCGAAATCAGAAGTGGGATAGGACATGGATGCCCCACGTGTTCCAGATAGCGATGTGAGCAACACAAAATAGAAAGTGCTTCTGGAACAACGAAATCAGAATTTTCTGACGCTGATACTAGCCACGCGGACGCCATCATCATCCCATGAATTGAGGTTACCCGATTTCAACCCCTATAGATTGGATGTGAATGCACGTGCATGGATTGCTACTACGGATCTGTGTATTTACGACCCATATCGGCAAGGGGCAGGGCCACTACATGTCTAGCTGCTTGAAGCGATGCAGCCAAGAGGGAAGCACCTGCGAAGCTGCCCCAGTGATGTAGAAGAGAGTCAACCTTTGCGTGGTTGATGCACAATACTGGAATTCCATCGGGTGAGCAGTTTTCATTAAAGAGAAATCTGATGTTATCTTTTGCATCAGTGCAAGTAAGGAGGCACTGAGTAGGTACACGACTACCATAGACAATGCTACAGACTGACGACAGCTGGTTGTCCGATTCTTTAGTCTGACGACTCAATGTCCGTACGAAGCCGACACGATACCTTGGTTCGGAACCATCATAGACTAACTGACCATAAACTAACTAACCATAAGCTATAACAAAGAAATAGATGGTGCCGACCGTATGATTTGGTCGTTTCCGTGTAGATTTGTTTACAGCCAGTGTTGTTTGGTCAGGTTTCCTGATGATACTTGTAGTGACGACTGCAAACTATTTCACATTTTTACCGTCATTCCTTTTCCCCTGTGTACCACGGCGTACATGACCGCCCAGAGCACAGCATCGACCTTTCCTTTTTCTTTAGAGCCCCTGTGTACAATTCAACGCACGTAAAAAGAGCTCCGAGCGACCTACCTGCGCAGTGAATGAATTGCGGGCCAAATTGGTGGTAAGGGGTGAGGCGCGAAGGGGGAAACACGCGTCTCTCTTGTTTGCTGTCGCGTGATTGGTTCGCCAGTTGTCATTTGTTTCCCGCCTGCGCAAACACATTCCCGCCACTTGACCACTGGAGCTCTTTTTACGTGCGTTGAATTGTACCACGGCGCATATGGACATATGCGCCTAGAGCACAGCATCGACCTGACCTTATCATTTTAGAGCCTCTGTGTGTCACACAGCATCGACCTCTACGTATTCCCTTTATTTTTATGAGCTTTGCCCTGTGAAAGGGGAGTTCAAATACCTACCTTTTTTGTGAGCTTTGCCCTGTGGAAGGGGAGTTCAAGTACCTACACAGCTCATCGTCATTACATCAGCCAGGCAACGTTCCCTGCTATACAAAGGCGCAATCACTTGGCAGGCAGGTGGGCGATCGCGGTGTATGGCACGGTACGCAGAAAAGACGCTGCTGCCCATCCTCCAGTCTTTGATCCATTAGTCACCTCTTACCACACCCTCGGGAAGAGATGGGTGGTACTATTCTAGGGCCACACCACAGGCCTGCTTATCTGTAGTAGATTTATGATAAGTTAGGTAATCTGAATACCTAACTTAAACACACATCCACTCCTCATTACTGATTATGGCAGCTGCTGGGCACGCATCGCCGTCAGGATGGCCGTGTCGAAGCGCAAGGACGTGGCGCCATCTATGCATGCGTCGAAGCACCGTGTGTTTTATCTTGAAACGTCAAGCGGTTAGGTAGGGTAGTAATAATAGTCATTTTTGGCCAAGGCGTGGTCTGTGCGAGACCGGAACCCGGAAGTTGGTAGTGTTGGTACTTGTTTGTTAGCCAATCAGAATCGTTGTGATTATCGAACCATTAAATGACAATTCAGCCTACCTACAGAGGCTACGACAGAGGCGCAAATTATTTTACAAGCACTTTTGATCGAGCAGCTGAACTGTCAACTTGGGAAGCCAGCCCCGTGCCGAACTCATCGCAGTCTATAAAATAATCGGTTTTCATCCGAATCATCGTGAAGCCTCGTGTTGCAAACGTGTGTGAATATTGATTGTACACTCCAAAACTTCTCAAAGACGAGTTTATTTCTTAGATCCGGCCAAAACCCTTCTGATGATCCGAAAGATACAACGGCCGGACAGACTCGTATTACATTCTAGAGGGAGCGCGCTGCATAGCGGCTCGCGCGTGTGATTTGAACGTTATAATGTTTCGATTAAAATTGCAGCACTTCTATGGCTACAACTAGAAAAAAAATTGATATTTAGGATGATTTTAAGGGTTTTAACCCGAAGGGTAAAAACGGAAACTCTATTACTAAGACTTTGCTGTCCGTCTGTCTGTCTGTCCGTCCGTCTGTCACCAGGCTGTATTTCATGAACCGTGACAGCTAGACAGTTTAAATTTTTCACAGAATATTTATTTAGTTATTTATTTTGTATATTCAATTTAAATATAAATAATAAAATTAAATTAAAACAAATATTTAAGGGGAGGCTCCCATACAACAAGCGTGTTATTTTTGCTCGATATTGATAACAACAGGTAGACGATTGAAATATTCACAGAATATTTAGTTATATATTCACTTTTAAAATTAAATAAATATTTGAAGGGGCTCCCATACAACAGACGTGATTTTTTTTGCTTGTTTTTGCACGATATTGATAACGGGAACAGGTAGAGGACGCTTGAAATATTTACAAAATATTGGGTTGTAATTTCAGGGGGCTTCCATACAACAAACGTGATTTTTTATAGATAATGGTACGGAACCCTTCGTGCGCGGCCGGGCCGGGCCGGTTTTTTTCTTTAGTTCTGTGTATTAAAATAGAATTGGAGGAAATCAAAATTACTCCTCATCTAAATACATATAACTCAAAGGTGACTGACTGACATAGTGATCTATCAACGCACAGCCCAAACCACTGGACGGATCGAGCTGAAATTTGGTATGCAGGTAGATGTTATGACGTAAGCATCTGCTAAGAAAGGATTTCGGGAAATTCCCACGGGAACACCAAAAAATGGGAACTGCGCGGGCAAAGCCGCGAGCACCCACTAGTATCCTATAAATTACAAAAATTTTTCCTTAAAAAGTTGGTCATTGGCGGCGGTATAAGCCTTAAAATATAGAAGGTTTACAGGAACCCTTTATTTTGCCTTGCCAAAAACCTAGAACTCAATTACTCCATCTTGCTATGTAACTTCAATTTTTACTCTCTGGAAATAGAAATTTCTTTGAATAAATTTATTCGCTTTAAATTTTACCATCCCTCCAATCGGCCAAATACCAGTTTTAAGTTTTTCTCTTAACTGGTTTGGTGACTTTTAATAAGTTCTTGATAGCAAAGGATATGAATGTACTCGTGATTACAAAACAATTTTCTCGAAGAAACTTCATGTCAAATATGAAAAAAAGTTTTTGGTTCTTTATACATTTTGGCTGATTTGTTAACTTATTATGTACCGAGGACCAAAAATTTTTTTTCTGATTCGACATATAGTTTCGTTGGGAAAGTTACATGCATATCTTTTGTTATCACGACCTAATTAAAAGTCACTCTGTATACATACAATAAAAATACATAATATTAAAACGGCGTGTCTGTAGGAACATGAAAAATTTTTGGAAAATAATAACTGTGGAGGACATTACTACATTATATATTGAGGCCAAAACAGTTGTTTTGGCGAAACGAACAAATATTTCCCATACAACAAACGTGATTTTTTTGCTCGTTTTGATCGATATTTATAAAGGGAACGCTTGAAATATTCACAGAATATTTTAGCTGTATTATTCACTTTAAAAATAAATTATTAAATTCAATTAAAAGAAAGTTAATATTCAAGGGGTGCTCCCATACAACAAACGGAATTTTTTTGCTTGTTTTTGCTCGATATTAATAACAACAGGTAGACGATTGAAATATTCACAGAATATTTAATTATATATTCACTTTAAAAATTAAATTAAAATAGAACATATATTTAAGGGGGGCTCCCATACAACAAACGTGTTTTTTTTGCTTGTGTAAGCACGATATTGATAACGGGAACAGGTGGATGACGCTTGAAATATTTACAAAATATTGGGTTGTAATTTAAGGGGGCTTCCATACAACAAACGTGATTTTTTTATAGATAATGGTACGGAACCCTTCGTGCGCGGCCGGGCCGGTTTTTTCTTTAGTTCTGTGTATTAAAATAGAAGTGGAGGAAATCAAAATCACTCCTCATCTAAATATATATAACTCAAAGGTGACTGACTGACATAGTGATTTATCAACGCACAGCCCAAAACACTGGACGGATCGGGCTGAAATTTGGCATGCAGGTAGATGTTATGACGTAAGCATCTGCTAAGAAAGGATTTCGGGAAATTCCCACGGGAACACCAAAAAATGGGAACTGCGCGGGCAAAGCCGCGAGCACCCACTAGTATCCTATAAATTACAAAAAAATTTCCTTAAAAAGTTGGTCATTGGCGGCGGTATAAGCCTTAATATATAGAAGGTTTACAGGAACCCTTTATTTTGCCTTGCCAAAAACCTAGAACTCAATTACTCCATCTTGCTATGTAACTTCAATTTTTACTCTCTGGAAATAGAAATTTCTTTGAATCAATTTATTCGCTTTAAATTTCACCATCCCTCCAATCGGCCAAATACCAGTTTTAAGTTTTTCTCTTAACTGGTTGGGTGACTTTTAATAACTTCTTGATAGCAAAGGATATGAATGTACTCGTGATTACAAAACAATTTTCTCGAAGAAACTTCATGTCAAATATGAAAAAAAGTTTTTGGTTCTTTATACATTTTGGCTGATTTGTTAACTTATTATGTACCGAGGACCAAAAATTTTTTTTCTGATTCGACATATAGTTTCGTTGGGAAAGTTACATGCATATCTTTTGTTATCACGACCTAATTAAAAGTCACTCTGTATACATACAATAAAAATACATAATATTAAAACGGCGTGTCTGTAGGAACATGAAAAATTTTTGGAAAATAATAACTGTGGAGGACATTACTACATTATATATTGAGGCCAAAACAACTACTTTTGGAATTTTTATCTCTCTGTCTGTCTGCATGTTCGCGCATCACGCAAAACTACCAGGCCGATTTTGATAAAATTTTGTATGGTGGTTCCTTATAGCCCGGGTTAATATATTAAATACTATTTGTCCTGAAAAATTTAAGAGTTCCCGTGGAAAAAATTTAAAACCTCCAGGCGGACGAAGTCACGAGCACAGCAAATAGTCCTTACAATACAGAGTGAAATTTTTGAACGCCACCTGGAGGAAAAGCACTCTACATACTGGAGATAGACAATTTTACTCAAAGGAAACATTCCTCTATTTTTAAAAAGAAACTGAACTGCATTCAAAGATTTTCGAAAATTCGCTTGCCACACCCGGGAATCGAACCGGGTAAAATCCGAACAAATAACATCCTGTACTTTTACGGCATCGATCGATAGGGTCAATCATAAGGATCAAATCTATGTAACAAACGTGGAAAATTAAATGAAAGGAATACCATGAAATCGAAACTTTTTTAACTGAACGAAAAAAAAGGGTAAATTAACTAATTAGTTGCTCGAAATGAGCTCCATTTTGTTGGATACAGAAATTTATTCTTTTAAGTAATTCATTTCCAGTAATTTTTAATATCGAGTTGTGATGAATATTCATAATCGTATTGTGCACCTCAGCTCTTAACTCGTTTACAGTGTCATAGGAATTTTGGTAAATTAGATTTTTTACATAACCCCGTTCCGTTCCGTTCCGTTCCGACCCCATAAAAAAATCTAAAGGGGTGAGATCTGGTGATCTCGCAGGCCATCTGATTGTGCCGTTTGTACCGATCCAGGTATTGAAATGGAAATTAACATAGGCAATGGTGATTCTGCTGTTATGGGCCGGAGCACCGTCTTGCTGTAGAATTACTTGGTTTCGCTCTTGCTCAGGTAAAACATTTAACTCATTTCTTAGGAGATTTAGTATTTCAAGATACTTGACAGTGTTTAGATGACCTTCGTACACGTGGACTAACACAACTGTATTTTTTTTTATTTTTTTTTATTCACAATTGGTAAACCCTTGACAACATCTCACCTGGTGGTAAGTGACGATGTTGCCGAAGATGGAAGCGGGCTTACCAAGATTCCCCAACGCGATGGGGAACTAATTAGTATTCTGTGGTACTGGCTATCTTGTCTTCATTCCGGAACATTAATTTCTCATAATTCCGCACCAGACGTTAAAAGAGAATCTTACTTGACTGTTAGTTTCATGAACACGAACAGAATTCACTCGAGACCAATAATGGTTATTGCGGCGGATGTACATGCCGTTATTACTAAAGTTGGTTTCGTCACTCCATACAATGTTACTCAAAAAAGTGGGCTTACGGGCAACTTCTGTCAGAATGTTTTGACAAAATTGTAGTCGTCTCTCACGATCCCCAGGATGCAATTTTTGAACCAACCGACCTTCACGATAACATTTATACTCATACTTTTTCAGCACTTTAAGTACGCGAGATTGGGTGATTCCAATTTCTTCGGCAGCTTCTCTGCTTGAAGCCTTCGGATATGCTTCGAAGTATGTTAACGACTGTAACTGCCGACTGCCGGTAACGACTCGGTTCTTCTAACCAGAGGTACCGGGTTCAAATCTGGACGGCCAATGTACCAATGAGTTTTTCAAAACTTACGTACATACTTACCGATTGCTTTAACGGTGAAGGAAAACATCGTGAGGAAACCTGCACACGCCTGCGATGAAACTCGAAGGCTGTGTGTGAAGTTGACTAACCCGCACTGGGCCCGCGTGGTCGACTAAGGCCTGATCGCCCTAATTCAGGGTAGGCTCGAGCCCCTCGGTGGGGACGTATATGAGCTGATATGATGATGTTAAAACACTTACATCAAAATTGGAATAGTCCTGCTGAGGACGTTGCTGTTGCCTTTTGCAACTAACAGTATTTTTTAAATTATCAACCATTTTCTTCAAAACAAATCGAGTTGCTACTTGTCGGTCCCGATATCTCTCTCCATACCACCGCAGAGCTAAATTCACATCTTTGTGATTTAAAAAATAAGCTTCTATTAAATCAAATTGTTCTTGATAAACCATTATTGCGGTGAGCTAAAAAATATGAAATGATTTGTAAAAACAATAAAATGTGAAAAACAAAAGACTATTGCAGGGCGTTCTATTTCACTTTTCTATTTTTATATATTCCATTTTAATAAATAAATGACGTCAACGATAATTAATAATTACTAACATAAGTAATCTGATGGACCATTGAGTAAAAGTGCTTTATCTTAGCCCATTGAATTTACAAGTTTAGATTTCATGGTTTTCCTTTCATTTAATTTACAACGCTTGTTAGACAGATTTGATCCTTATGATTGACCCTATCGATTGATGCCGTAAAAGTACAGGATGTTATTTTTTCAGATTTCACCCGGTTCGATTCCCGGGTGTGGCAAGCGAATTTTCAAAAATCTGTGAATGCAGTTCTGTTTCTTTTTAAAAATAAAGGAATGTTTTCTTTGAGTAAAATTGTCTATCTCCAGTATGTAGAGTTCTTTCCCTCCAGGTGGCGTTCAAAAACCTGGTGGCGCGCCCTCTAAGACAGTCATAAAAACGATATCCAGCGGGCGAAGTCGTGGGCAAAAGCTATTGATATATAAGGAGAAGAAGTTTCTCAGTCTAGAAAGAGATCTAAGATAAGTTTTGACTTTATAGGCTGAAACTAAATTTTCTAATAAGAATATTTTGTCAAAATATTTTTAGGTTTGCTTTTTTTTTATCTAGCATTCACATTCATAATTGTAAAAACAACCGGTCAAGTGCGAGTCAGACCGCACACATAGGGTTCCGTACCATCTTATTAGATGGCGCTAGTTTCTTCAGTTCCGTACTATCATACTAGATTGCGCTAGATTCTTCACGTTTAAAAAAAACACTTTTTAGGTTCCGTACAGAAAAAACAAAACGGAACCTTATAGGATCACTCGTGCGTCTGTCTGTCCAAGCCAATTTGCTCCGAATCTACTGAACCAAATCAGGTGAAATTTGGTAGGATAGTGTGATCCTATGACCCAAACACAGATGTGCAAAGTAAATAAATATTTTTTTAAGTAAGGGTTATTTTCGGGGGACAAATTAGGAAATTAAAAAAAAATTTTGGAAACCTTATTGTGTCACATATCAACTGAAAGGGCTCGTTATCAGGATCTTAAATGTAATTCTGTTCAAATTATTGTAAAATAAATAGTTTTGATTTTATTCATGAAAGAAGAAGACAAAAATTGACCATTCTCCCCCCCCCCCCTGTTCTCCGAAACTACTGAGCCTAAAATTTTGAAAAAATACGAAATATTGTTCATTGCTTATAGATTACAAAAAAACCTATAAGAATTCTATCAATTGAAAAAAAAGTGGTAAACTTAATGTAATACGTTCACCTACGGAAAATAGTTCTAGTCATAATAGAAAATAGTCTATCGGTGTTCTACAGGATTCATTTCGGAAAGTGTGTCCTGGAGCTTCGCGACCTCATTCCCCCTCTCAATTTCATCATCGGACGACCAGGTGCGGAGGGCGGTTCCACCCCTTTGTCGTCAATGTTCCACCTTTACACACGAAGCGTTTTGCTTTTTCGTTTATCATGCGAACGGCCAAGGGGTGGAATTCCCTTCCGGCGTCTGTATTCCCCGATTCGTAAAATTTAGGAATCGTCAAGACGAGAGTGAATAGGCACTTTTTGAGCTTGCGTGTTACATCTTCCGCTGTATCGGCACTTACCATCAGGTGAGATGCAGCCAAACACACTCAAATTTTTAATAATAAATAAACAACTTCTATCTTAAATCTTCATCTATATAAAAATATCTATCTATCTTACTGTGAGGATTTCAATTGTGATATTTTGTATTTGACTTTGGCATTGTACGGAACCCTCTCCATGCGAGTTCAACTCCACTTGGCCGGTTTTATTTTATGGAGACATTCACTTTTTCTAATTTTTAGCATTCGTTGTTATAGCAGCAACAGAAATACATCATCTGTGAAAATTTCAACTGTCTAGCTATCACGGTTCATGAAACACAGCCTAGTGACAGACGGACAGTTGGACGGACAGCGAAGTCTTAGTAATAGGGTCCTGTTTTTACCCTTTGGTTACGGAACCCTAAAATCCTTATATTTAGATAAGCGTGTACCTTTATATTGCTTTGTTACAGTATTTATTTAAATCATAAGACTGTATGATAATATTTTACCTATCGGAGTATGCTTATTTCAAGTCCTTATTCTCATTCAGTCTGAATAGATGGCCGTTGGGGTAGTGAAATTCTCGTGTGACGACCGCGCATCGAAAAATGTAGCTTAGGAAGCCTTCCCACTTGGTGGAACGATGTCGCGGGATGCCGCTGGATTCGGGTTACGCAGAACTGGTTGTCGTGTAATGGATGTCTTTCGGCTGATATGATGAGCTGTTGTTGTACGTAGCGTGGAGAAGGCCACACCCCGGACACTGCATACAAACGGTCATGTAATGAGATTTCTAAAAACAAGTGACGTAGCAATCAAAATCTCGGCGAAATCCCATACGGTCGAGAACCAAACTTTAACCAATCTGTATCTATCTGGGTGACGAAAAGGGTGAGGTCTCAATCTAGATATGCTTAGACTACGCACTCTTAACCGGCTGAACAAATGGTTTTTTTTACGCTCTGAGTGAATGAGGGCGGGATTATAATATATTATAATGGGATTAGAGTTACAAAAATTAATAATTAAATTAAAATTAAAATTAATGTAAGATTTGTAAGTTTATATTATGTAGTTATGTACACTATCGCATTAGGCTAAGACTGTAATGGTAGATGTATGTTGGTTTAATCTTTACTTATCCCTACTTAATATTATAAATGTGAAAGTAACTCTGTCTGTCTGTTACGCTTTCCCGCAAAAACTACTGAACGGATTTAGCTGAAATTTGGTAGGTAGACAGATTAGGACCTGGATTAAGACATAGGCTACTGTTTACCACGCTCGCGAGCCGCTTGCGGCTCGCGCACTGCGCACCCTCGAAAAGTCATAGAAACGTGGTCCACGCGGGTGAAGCCGCGGGAAACAGCTAGTATTATTATAAATGTGAAAATGTGTTTGTTTGTTTGCTGCTTTCGGCTGATATGATGAGTTGTTGTACGTAGCGTGGATAAGGCCACATCCCGGACACTGCATACAAACGGTCGTGAAATGAGATTTCTAAAAACAAGTGACGTAGCAATCAAAATCTCGGCGAAATCCCATACGGTCGAGAACCAAACTTTAACCAATCTGTATCTATCTGGGTGACGAAAAGGGTGAGGTCTCAATCTAGATATGCTTAGACTACGCACTCTTAACCGGCTGAACAAATGGTTTTTTTTACGCTCTGAGTGAATGAGGGCGGGATTTTAATATATTATAATGGGGTTAGAGTTACGAAAATTAATAATTAAATTTAAATTTAAATTTGTAAGTTTATATTATGTAGTTATGTACACTATCGCATTAGGCTAAGCCTGTAATGGTAGATGTATGTTGGTTTAATCTTTACTTATATTATTATAAATGTGAAAATGTGTTTGTTTGTTTGCTTTTTGTTACCTTTCACGCTTTAACGCCTTGACCAATCTTGATGTAATTTGGCATGCAGGTAGTCTGTGTCACGGTGAAGGACATACATATGCTACTTTATATCCCGTAAAATTAGCATTATCCGATGCAATTCTGATACTCTTTTTTTGGTTAATTTCTCTAACATCAGGAACAATTATAATATGATATGATAGTTAATTTTTTATTTTTTTTACTCGTAAACTTTACATGACTGTATGCTCTAAAGTCCTTTCAGCATTCCAAGGTTGACTGGAAGAGATCCCGAAAGGGATAAGTCCGCCTTTGCTAAATGTATATTCTTTTGTCTAAATATTTAATGTATTTGTTTAAAATGCAAATAAAGAGTTAACAAACAAACAAACAAACAATGGATTATTGTAATTTTTGCACAGTGGGGATTGAGGCGGTGGGAAAGGGCTGATACCAATAATGAATTAAAAAAATGATATAATTAACTAATTAGCATAACCTGCCATACTTCCCGAGGGATCAAGGGAAAACTCATTTCCACGATTGCGCACGTCGGCGACGCAACGGATTGAAGTATTTTTTTGTATAGAATTGGTTTAAGGGGTGAGAATTGACATAGACTGCTAATCACAATAGCCCGATCTGGAGAAAACTCATATCCATGCTCGCAAGCCGCTTTTCGCTCGCGCTTAGCCCTCAAAGAAAGTTATAAAAACTATGTACACGAGGGCGAATTTACGTCGCGGGCAACAGCTAGTAAATAACTGAAACATACTCATATTATCGCCTCCATTCATGACTGACACGAATACTTAACCTGACAGAAACAGGTCGGTCTCCGGAAGTTCCTTTCTATAAACAGCGCTTTATTGGTTCTTGTTGCGTGACGACATTTCAATTGAGGGGATAGCAATAACGCGGGGAAAACGAGTCGTGAGTATAATTTGTTCCGATCAAGAGAATGCAGGATGTAAACAAATCATTTCTAAACTATTTAATTTAAAAAATAAAGTAGCAATTTTTTATAACGAAGTAAAATGTAATACATTAATTTATCCTATCATTTGTTAGATTTAAAACGAAAAAGCATGCACTAGACTTAAGGCGGTAATATTACAGATTTTTGAAATTTTTGACGACTCCTAAACGATAGAAAACCTAGTTTTGGTTCGATAGAAACAAATCCCAAAGATAGGTCTACACTTTCAACTCTAGTGATGACTAATATTTTGAAGTATAAATTTAAAAAAAATATACAACAATATTTGTTATGAAAAAAGAAATGTTAATTGAGTAATGTTATTATTTTTTATACTTTCATTGTAGTTTTTGATTGTAATGAAAAACCACTGAAAAAGTGTGGTTATTTTCCTTACTCTTTACACGTAAAGAAAAAGACAGAGACAAATGTTCCAATCAATACCTCGCCTTAAGTAAACTATTCATGCACTAATTAATTTTATCTATTGCATGCACCTCACGTTTTTCGTTTTTAATCTTACGAATAATAAGATACATGATTTTATTAAGTTTGAGTCAGTTTTAAAAACGTGTAACTTTATAACAAAGCCTTTTATATTTATTTTTTGCTTTTAAGTCTTATAGTTTAAAAAAAATACATAACGCATTGTCATCCAGTTTTGTGCTGTGTTTAAAGTTTCAGTCTACCGGGACGTTATTTAAAAATCGAATGGAATAATTCGACCGTAAACACATAATAAATAAATGTAAAATGAAAAAATAAAAAATATCTCGATCTGTAAAGTTTTTTTTATATTTTCGTATTTTTATTATTTTCAAAATAAAAATTTCTTAACATTGCATTGTCATCCAGGTCTGAGCTATTAATATAGTTTTTAGTAATATATCTCACCGCAACGTTAATTAAAATTTGTACAGCTAGGTTTATAAATAATACTCGTAATGGTTACTAAACCTGACGGGGAGCATCGCTGGCGTAATGGCAAGGGCCGCTACCTCCTGTCCGGGAGGTCGTGGTTCAAATCCTACCACGTACCAATGTGTTTTAGATTTTATATGTTCGTTTATCCGACGCTCTTACTGTGAAGGAAAACATTGTGAGGAAACCTGTACACGCCTGCGAAGAAACTCGAAGGTTGTGTGTGAAGTCGACCAACCCGCACTGGGCCCACGTGGTCGACTAAGGTCCGATTGCCCTAATTCAGGGTAGGTTCGAGCCCCTCGGTGGGGACGCATATGGACTGATATTATGAAAACTTCGAAAAAAAGACGTAAGAAATTAGGTTTGTTTATTTCTGTAATTCCTTTAATGAAACTAACTTTACATCGGAGGATATGCGAGAGAAAGTACCTCCTTCAAGTGTGTGTGGGACTGGAGAGTCCTCAGTGAGATGGTTTAACGATTTAATGGAAATAGGAGCGTAACAAAAAGTACTCATTCCTTTGTTGGGATATTCTACAACAAAGGAATGGGTACTTATTAATATGCAAACTATATTAATATGCGAGAGAAAGTACCTCCTTCAAGTGTGTGTGGGACTGGAGAGTCCCCAGTGAGATGGTTTAACGATTTGATGGAAATAGGAGCGTAACAAAAAGTACTCATTCCTTTGTTGTAGAATATCCCTTAACAATTTTGCTGTGGCAATGGAAGGACATTAAACGTATATGACATAACGGCAAAGTGTAAATAACGGCCAATTAATTAGGGTCATTTTTAGCTTGATGATTATCTAGTATTGAGTATTATGTTTTTAAACTTATTTGAAAGTATATAAAAGTAATAAAAACATTTAAAAATCGAGAATTGGGCGTTCGGTTTCAACGTAACAGCCGTACTGAAGCCCGCATTGATTTAAACTTAAAATTAATAGAATTACGTTCGATATTATTTTAACACGTATCAACCTGCTCAGATTGACGCATCTTAAAGTCTTAATGTAATATGTTATTATTTTGTATTTTTCATTAACATAAGGTGGTCTGCAGGAATTGCTCCTAGCAATAAGACCACATACTTACTGCAAATCTCATGTTAGCCATAATAATTTTCTTAAAAAACTCCCCAAAAACATAACCCTGCTTTTGGGCAGTCAAGTAAAATACTTTTTTTTCACTATTGGTAAGCCCTTGGCATCATCTCACGTGATGGAAGATGGAAACGGGCTTACCAAAATTCCCCAAAGCAAAGGAGAACTGGCTATCTTATCTTCAAGCCGGAACACATCAATGTTGTTAACTTAGATAAGATGGTGGTAGCTAGCCAGGCACGAAGTAACTAGTATCTCATCTGTGGCCAGGCGGGCTTAGAAAAATGTCCTTCCACCAACCAAACCGAGTCTTACAAGTTGACCCCACCGGGAATCGAACCCGCGACCTTCTGGTTTGAAGCGAATAGACTGATCATAACGCCACGAAGGCGGTTCAAAAATACAGGCTACTTAGGTAATTCGGCGTACAGTGCATCTTCTTTAGCACTGCTGTTAATACCACAATGCAACGGGAATTTGTGGGCGCTTCCTACTCAACTTCACAAAAAGATAGAAGATTTCAATTTAAATATTTAAATAACTAGCTTTTTCCCGCTATTTGCCCGCGTGGACATCGTTTTTATGACTGTCTATAACCCTTAACCACTGACGTGTCATTTTGTTACACTGCCACTGACGTACGTATGGGATACGTACGTAATTTTAAAACCCTCCTGATGCGTTAATGGAGGATATCTATGATGATTATTGCAGTGTATTTATAAAGATGTATTTAAATCAAATGGGGATGATAAAAAACAGTTATAATATTAATAGAAAAATATTTATTAAAAAAAAAGCTCAGAGGTAATGAAAGTAACATGTTTAAAAAAATAACACAAAAATATTTTCTAACAATAGGAACTTCTTTTTTTAGTTATAATAATTATTAAGGATGACTTTTATAAGAGAATCACAGTCGTCAGCAATTAAATTATAGACACTTTTTAACAACAGTTGTTGCAGGTTGGCTTAGAGCACTGCAAACAGACTGGTTTACGGCAAGCTCCGAGCAAGTCAGAATCCGAAACACGAGCAGAAGCCTCTTCACCCTCAAAATATTCCGAATCACGAGTCGGAACCTTTTCACTCTCAGAAGTTTTATCCTCGGAAGACACATAGCGATCCGACTGAATGTAATCATTTTCATCTGCCGATGATTCGTCAGATTTACGAAACCAAGATTCGATAACTTCTTCGACAGTGGCACTATTCACTTGAACCTGTATTTTTTCGATGTAGATGACCCGGAAGAAGAATTCGTCCGCTTACGGTTCATTTTATCTGCTGACAAACATAAATAAATATCTTCAAGCTACTCTAACACTGACGCTACGTACCTCGTACGTCGAGGGGTTCAACGTACCTACTTAGGAGTGTGCCACGCGTCCGCTCTCCACCGCCGTACACGCGTTACTGGCAACTAGGAAGCTTCCAAAAAGCTCGCGCTGATATTCCCGCGAAAAATTAATTTTCGAACGAAAAACCATTTCGATGACGTACCACATACGTACGTCAGTGATTAAGGGTTAAGGGTGATTAGTTAATGATGTCGTTTCCCACCTCCTCAACCATATCTGTGCAAAAAATTATAACAAAACATTGTTCCGTTGCGATGCAAAAAAATTACCAAAAAAAGAGTATTTTTTTAGTTCCCTCAGGAACTGCATTGGATCCATTGCATCGGATTCTGCATTCCCGAGATAAAAAATAGCCTATATCTTACCCCGTGACACAGACTACCTGCATGCAAATTTTAAGGATAAGAATTTATAGCAAATTACAGGTCATATAAAACATAAGATTAGGCGCAAGTTACTTATAATATTTTTAACGTAATTAAATGTTATAAACTATTTCGCTGTTATTATATTTTTTCAAAATAAAACATTCTTCAACCGTATAATAAGCCTGCACTATCTTTAAAAAAGCTTTTTAGTTTGGCCAAGAACACAGAGTTGCTCGACGCGTCTCTAATGTCAGCTGGAATTGAATTATAGACTTTGGGACCCATGAATTGGATACATTTTTGCGACTTAGTTAGCCTGCACCGTCTCCGTAGCTCAGAGGCAAAGTTCACTGGCTTTACACGGGAGGTCGCGGGTTCGATTCCCGGCGGGGTCAATTATAAGACTGGGTTTGGTTGGTGGTAGGGCATTTTCTAAGCCCGCCTGGCTAGCTACCACCATCTTATCTAAGTCTTGCCGCCAAATATCAATGTTGATATCGATATCATTGGTGTGTTCCGGCATGAAGATAAGATAGCCAGTTCCCCATTGCGTTGGGGAATCTTGGTAAGCCCGCTTCCATCTTCGGCAACATCGTCACTTACCACCAGGTGAGATGTTGTCAAGGGTTTACCAATTGTGAGTAAAAAAAAAAAAACCTAGGTACCCTCAGCTCGTTACGGCTTCTGGTGTTAAGTGAATGAACATCACTATTTATGTAGAAGTCGCTAAGATTGAATCTGACTAGTTTAGCGATGAGGAATATAACAAGTGATGGAAACGTTAGTATTTAAGGCTTTAAGGTGACTCAATCCGAGCAGGTTGAGACGTGTTAAAATAATACCGAACGTAAGTAACTATTTAGTAATCTGTGACGTAAGTCTGTTCGTTCTAAGTTCAAACCAATGCGGGCTTCAACATAACAGCCACGTTAACAGCAACGTAACCAAACGCCCAATTCTCGATTTTCTCATGTTTTTATTACTTTTCTTCACTTTCAAAAAAGTTTTAAAAATGTTTTCAATTCAATTTAAAGGTGTTAAAGTCACCGATTGTTGTGTGTTGGTTTCATTCAACATTCTCTATTTGTTTTCAAGAAATTTCGCAATTAATGCCAAAATCAGTGTCTACAGTATATTTTTTTTACATCAAAAGTGGTAATATTTTTAAAATTGATTTTTATTACTTTAAGTATATAAAGTATTTTTTATTACTAAGTTTTTTTCTAAAGTGATAGCTTTACACAGTCTTATAATAATATAAATTGAATATTGTCATTTGACCTATCTTAAGGCCTTAAGTTCTACGAATAATTCCTTGGCGGATCCTATTCCACTCCCGAGATGATGCGAATGGGCGTTTTTGTTCAACATCTTTTACAAACTTTTTCTTTTTAAAGCTAACAAGTATATCATTACATAAAACTTAACTACATAAACTTTAAATACAATGAAAAAAGTATTATATCAGTAAATGCAATAAAACACAAACAAATACAATACATATAATTCTTATGTAGCTTACAAGAAATAACCTTCGTAACAATGTAGACTAAACCTTTCGTTTAATCCTGGAACCACGTTCTTGGAATAGGCAATGGGATTACCTAGCTCGTATAGGATCGATCGACCAACTGTGAATGTCCACAAAATGTTCGAACTGAAAGTTGTAAGGACAGATTTAAAAGTTTTATTGGAAGAGTAGAAGCATACAAAAGAAAACTTTACTATAACAGCTTTTTATCCTTACCTGTTTTTTTTTACACAGAAAGATCTGAGGACTCGGTTGGTGTCGTCAACCAATGGAGTGATGCGCTCATTTTCTCTTTAGCCTTCACGCACGTTCGGCATAGTGGGCTTTTCTCGATATCTAGAGCTAATAGGTGAAGTGACCATGTCTAGTTATAACAGATGTTACCTTGTAGAGATTTGACCCCCCAAGTCTCAAGACCTTTCTGGATAGCCCAGAATTAGTTTATAAGGCCATCCTCGCTTGTCTGCAGGTCATTAAGGTAGAAATTGTTTCTTTTTTGTGCATTGGATCAGGGTGGATTGCAGACATTCAGATAGGAGGTAATTCGGGCTTCGGTCCCACGAGAGTATGTTTAAGTCATTTTGTAATCGTCCTGCTTGGCAGGGTAAAGCTCTGCTATCGGACAAGATACAGATGGTGTATTCACGCACCTTCCTTTCAGAAATCGCTTCAGTTGCCATGATGATGCCGGATTGAAAGACCGCGTCATACAAGCCAAGAGGTAGCTTTGCTGATGTTCAAATCCTCAATGAAGACCAGTTTCTGAGCCTGTTTTGGAACCATCATTATATAGGTATGCAAGTACTTTCAGATAATTAACTTCCTAAGGATCTGCAAATAGCTGTACCTTATATTTCTTATCAAATACTGATCAAAGAACTCGTCATGATAAGAAGTGATTAACGCTGTAATAAGAATCCTATCACAAGAAGTGATTTTTATGATTTCAAGCCAGATTACCCTACTGATCGTTAAAAAGGACCAAAATTGCATGAATTGCAATTAAATTAAAATTAAAATACTTTTCCTAAGTCAGGGAAAAGATAACAAATCACACGCAAATAAAAAAAATAAAAAAGCAATTTCAGGGTAAAGTAGGTATACCTTGCATAATACATTTCACTTTTTTTGAAATTAAGCTATAAGCTATTAAGCTAACATCAAATCTACTACACAGTGAAATGTACATATTCCCAACAAAAGGTATGCACCGCTGACCACAAAATTAGCTCCATTTAGCAGTTAACGTCATTAGTTCGCGTGCTAGTAGCGAAGGCGCTTAGCTGTCATGGACCGCAGAGGGTTAACCTGTTCCATTGTTGCCCAATTAATTAAATCTAACAATCAGTGTTGCTATTTTGGGTGAATTTCACTACTTTATGTTTCAGGGTTCCGTAGACAAAATGGCGAAAACTGAAATGCATATATTTTCGTGTCCGTCTGTTTTTCTGTCCGTATGGCACAGTCAATTTTCTCAATCAGTATTAGAATTATAACAATGAAATTTCATAGACGGATGTAAATTTTGTAGGAACGGTGTGTAGGCGAGGTGGTATGCCTGAGGTCCGGCCGTGGACCAACTGTTGATGGTTGGTACTTGTATATACTCGTACATATACTGAATATCGAAGAAATGTTAATAGCGCGATCTAGAAGTCCTATTTCTTTTGGCCTCCCGTCGCTTGTGTTAATTTTCATTGGCGGGTTACTACAGTTATCGTTTCTTAAGTCCTCTCGTCGCTTGTGTTAAAGTTCAGTGGCAGGTTACTGCAGTTGCCGTTCCTTTTGTCCTCTCATCGCTTGTGTGAAGGTTCAGTGGCAGGTTACTGCAGTTGCCTTTTCTTTTGTCCTCTCGTCGCTTGTGCTAAGGTTCAGTGGCAGGTTACTGCAGCTGCCGTTTCTTTTGTCCTCTCGTCGCTTGTATTAAGGTTCAGTGGCAGGTTACTGCGGTTGCCGTTTCTTTTGTCCTCTCGTCGCTTGTGTTAAGGTTCAGTGGCGGGTTACTGCAGTTGCCGTTTCATTTGTACTCTCGTCGCTTGTGTTAAGGTTCAGTGGCGGGTTACTGCAGTTACTGTTTCTTTAGTCCTCTTGTCGCTTGTGTTAAGGTTCAGTGGCGGGTTACTGCAGTTGCCGTTTCTTTTGTCCTCTCGTCGCTTGTGTTAAGGTTCAGTGGCGGGTTACTGCAGTTGCCGTTTCTTTAGTCCTCTCGTCGCTTGTGTTAAGGTTCAGTGGCGAGTTTCTACAGCTTACGCCACAATTTATTACTCAAAATGAGAAATGGAGTCAACGAAGTAGAAGCGGTTGTAGCTCAGTGCGACTTGCGTGATTAATAATAATAATAATAAATATCCTTTATTGCATACCAGAAAAAGCATTACAGAAACTTAATTTGTATGTACCGTGCAAAGGCGGCCTTATCGGATTGATTTTTTCCAGGCAATCTTAAAGTAACCGGTAGGAGTTGGTTGGGAAAAGGCTAAATGCGAGTGGCTGCAGATTAAAAAAAATTGTTACGAAATTAAAAAACCAAATACAAATAAATATTACATAAATAAAAATAAACATAAAACAGTAATTAAGAAATTAATACAGTTTATATATACATAATAGCTACATGTAGGATACCTACATATTATAATAAATAATAACCACAGAAATAAAAAATATATATTCAGTTATTACTACGCTGATAGTAGTGATCCCGAAGTCTTTTCCTGAAGATGAACAGGGACTCAGATGTACGGATAGTATCAGGTAATTGGTTCCACAGTCGAACCGGGTGAGACTTAAAAGGTTTACTAAAGAAGTCAGTGCTGAAAGTGGGAAAAGACAGAAAAAGAGTATTACACGATCAAGGTTGGCAGCCATGAGTTGACTCCCTACGTCGAAAATTGTTCCTTAGATACAGAGGAGCCACTAAGCTGTGGAATACATTGCAGAGCAAGCAGAGAATATGCATATTGCATCGTAGACGGATGGGAAGCCACCTCAGCTTAGCTCGAAACTCAGAGACATGATCGTACTTCCTCAAACCAAATATGAACCTTATGCACACGTTCTGTAAGCGTTCCAGTTTGTTCATCAGCTCCTCAGTAGCATCAAGGTAAAAAACATCAGCGTAGTCAAGCAGTGGGAGTAGGAGGGACTGAGCTAGTTGAGTTCTGGTTGACATGGGCAGAAAATTTTGGAGGCGCTTAAATGAGGGTCGATCACGCAGGTTAACTGACCTGGCAGTCATTACCTGGATTGGTTCGACTGCTGTGGCATTTTTCTCAACCGTTTCCGTGATTGTGAAAAATGCCACGTCAAAATGGTAAAAGCACGTTAAGCCGCTGGTGCCGTTTGCTATTATTAGACGGCAGTCGTTAAGCGGATGGAAAAAGCTTCTGACATTGGGGTCGCCACTAGCCCTACAACCTCCAGTGGAGTATGGCCTAAAGCCTTTCCGAGTTTAGGAAGAGACCAATGCCCTCGCAGTCTTGGCATTTATGGGTTGTTAAAGACACAAAGTTATTACATACTTTAAACTATGTATTCATATCAGCCGAAGGACGTCCATAGCTGGACATAGGCCTCCCCCAAGGATTTCCACGAGGACCGGTTCTGCGCTGCCCGCATCCAGCGGCTTCCCGCGAACTTCACCAGGTCATCGGGCCACCGAGTGGGAGACCGGCCTACTTTCGGTGCGTGGTAGCCACTCGAGAACTTTACTGCCCCAACGGCCATCTGTACTACGAGCAATGTGCCCCGCCCACTGCCTTTTAAGTTTAGCAATTCTGAGAGCTATGTTAGTATGTCTATGTATTATGATAGCCATTAAAAAAAAACGAGCAAATGTGACTACGGGTCACGCAGACAGAGTTCCGCACCAAAACATTAACTAACTACAGAACAAGACCTCTAGTACATACTTACTAATAGAGGTCTAGTTATTCCGGACTTTGAAAATTTGGTTTTTCCTGTGGGATTGGAAGTATCTTTGATTTTCTCATAAGTTTTTCTGTAATTTATGCATTTAACCTCATATACTGTGATTTTTCCAAGATGTTAAGGCCAAGTAGTTTCGGAGATCATCATTACATCATTACAGCTCATATACGTCCCCACCGAGGGGCTCGAGCCTACCCTGAATCAGGGCGATTAGGCCTTAGTCGACCACGCGGGCCCAGTGCGGGTTGGTCGACTTCACACACAACCTTCGAGTTTCTTCGCAGGCGTGTGCAGGTTTCCTCACGATGTTTTCCTTCACCGTTAAAGCAATCGGTAAGTATGTACGTAAGTTTTTGAAAAACTCATTGGTACATTGGCCGTCCAGATTTGAACCCGGTACCTCTGGTTAGATGGATCGAGTCGTTACCGGTTGAGCCACCGACGCTTTTTTAGTTTCGGAGATAAGCAGAGGAATTGTCAATATTGCCTATTTTCTTCAATAACTTCGAAACTATTTAACTTAAAATTATAAAAAAAAGGAATTGAGAATCTCACAACAAGCCATTTTATTTAATTTGTCACAAGATATAGTTTGAAATTTTTTAAATAATATAATTCACGCCTTACAACCTTTTCAAATTCATCCATTTCATTACACGTCCATCGTTGGATCACCAAATTACATATGTGTACTAAATTTCAACTCAATCGGTTTAGTAGTTTCGGAGCAAATTGGCTGTGAGAGACGGATGGACGGACAGAGAGACACGCGAGTGATCCTATAATGGTTCTGTTTTTATATTTTGAGGTGCGAGACCCTATAAACCGGCCAAATGCGATTCGGACTCACACACCTACACGATTTAACACTATTTGAAATACTTTTCACGTTTTAAAATAATCTGGTTTTTTGTATTTTTTTGCCATACAAACATTAATAAGGTCAGTGACGTGTATTTTACAGCAGACTAAATAAAATTTTTATGGACAAAATTTTTCCGCCAGTCAGAAAAACTTTCGATCAATTAAATATTGTATTTTCGTAATCAAAGCTTATAATTTTTGCAGGCCTTACACCTCAGCATGGAGTATAAATTGAAAATACTTATAGAAAAAACGCTTTGAATGTCTAATCGGAAACTCGTAGTATATTCCCTGAATATAATCTCTATTATTCAGGTCCAACAACAATACCAGCTTCTCTATTCAAACTGTATAAGTAAATATTGATAAAGTTTTGTCAGCGTCCAACAAGGGTGCTAAGGGACTATAAAGGGTTCAGAACTCGCAAAAAGTCGTGTAAACGCAAAATACCTCATTTGCATTATGTCAAAAATATGATCAGTAAAATAATATAACGATTTTCATCATAATTGTTAAGCGATAAGGCCGAAGACATTCAAACTATTTGTAAAATATCGATTGATTGTAATTTTAAATGTGTAGGTATACCAATTTCGAAAATGTCGAATAAAGTTAACTACAAACTCAAGAATCGTCAGCTCTGCAAATACAACGTTTTTATGTATCAGACTATTTGTAAATACATGAAATATATTCGACATGTAAATGTGTAGGTATGCCAATTTCGATAATGTCGAATAAAGTTAACTACAAGCTCAAGAATCGTCAGCTCTGCAAATAAAACGTTTTTATTTATCAGACTTTTTGTAAATACATAAAATGTTAAAAATTTACTTTACAGGACGTTCACTGCTAGACATAGGCCTCCCCCAAGGATTTCCTCGACGACCAGTTCTGCGCTACCCGCATCCAGCGGCTTCCCGCGACCTTAACCAATGTATGTGTGAATGTGTAGGTATGCAAATCTTGATAATGTCGATTATAGTCAACTACAAGCTCAAGAATCGTCAGCTTTGCAAATAAAACGTTTTTATTTATCAGACTTTTTGTAAATACATAAAATATATATGTATGTGTGAATGTGTAGGTATGCAAATCTTGATAATGTCGATTATAGTCAACTACAAGCTCAAGAATCGTCAGCTCTGCAAATAAAACGTTTTTATGTATCAGACTATTTGTAAATACATGAAATATATTCGATATGTAAATGTGTAAGTATGCCAATTTCGATAATGTCGAATAAAGTTAACTACAAGCTCAAAAATCGTCAGCTCTGCAAATACAACGTTTTTATGTATCAGACTATTTGTAAATACATGAAATATATTCGATATGTAAATGTGTAGGTATGCCAATTTCGATAATGTCGAATAAAGTTAACTACAAGCTCAAGAATCGTCAGCTCTGCAAATAAAACGTTTTTATTTATCAGACTTTTTGTAAATACATAAAATATATATGTATGTGTGAATGTGTAGGTATGCAAATCTTGATAATGTCGATTATAGTCAACTACAAGCTCAAGAATCGTCAGCTCTGCAAATAAAACTTTATGTGTCGAACTTTTTGTAAATACATTAAAAAAAATAAAAGATAGGACGTTTTGCAGTCAAAACGTTTCACGAGTCTACATTTTGCGTTGGATACTATTTTATAGAACAGTTGCTACAGGTTGAACCCTCGAAACTAACATAAATTTTGATAATAATTATTTTACCAAACTTCTATCAAAGCTTGCGGATCCTATAATCTAATTAGAATTTATGGCCTTACATTAATTAACTTTGGCGGCTTAGGGTGCCAGTGGTCCTAAATTTTACTTTCAAATCATCTATGCGTTGAAAATTTTATAATTAAAGCTATTTGTACTAGATATAACCCTAGTAAACAAATTTCGTTTGAAAAAAAAGTCTAAATATATGCATATTTGTTTTTTTTTTTCATTTTTAATTAACCGACTTCGAAAAAGGAAGAGATTTCTCAATTCGACCGTATCAAATATTCAATGTGTGTTCGCGGATAACTTCGTCATATAAGAACAGATTTTGATGATTATTTTTTGTTGGAAAGGAGATATCCCAAGGATGGTAACATGATAAGGAAACCAGGATGTGATGATGTCATGCAAGGGAAAACGAGGGGAGCCTTAGTTTCCTGTTTGAAGTCGGTTTTTCTTTGTTCAAAATTATTTGCTCTATATGGAATATCCATATCCATAGGTCGTATGACTAGGCTTAATCCAATCTCTTCCCGTGGGTGTCGTAAGAGGCGACTTAGGGACTAAACCGGAGGTTGGGCAGCAGTGTCCTTACCAAGTATTGTGCCAACACATCGCACACTGCGATCGCCAACCCGGCTGCCAAGCATGGCCACAACATGGACACTTCATGCAACGGGCCAAATTACAGTTCAAAAAACTAATGACGAAACAAACAAAATGGCGGCAAAATCCTATACGTTCAAACTGTAACCAATCTGAATCAATCTGGGTGACGAGGGGGTGAGTTCGGAATCTAGAGAGCGGCAGGGAGTGTCCATACTGTATGTTAGTACTAATATATACTTTGGCGTGGCGATTATACAGCAAAAGCCTCCAACTCGGGGGAGGCCTATGTCCAGCATTGGACATGTTTTGGCTGATGTGATGATGGTCATCATCATCACACGCCAAAGCAGGCTGATAAGTAGTACTTAGCTCATCATCATCATCATATCAGCCGAAGGACGTTGACTGCTAGACATAGGCCTCCCCCAAGGATTTCCACGACGACCAGTTCTGCGCATCCAGCGGCTTCCCGCGACCTTAACCAGGTCATCGGTCCACTGCGTGGGAGGCCTGCACGTTTTCCGGTGCGCGGTCGCCACTCGAGAACCTTACTGCCCCAACGGCCATCCATTCTACGAGCTATGTTCCCCGCCCACTGCCACTTAAGTTTAGCAATTGTTTTAGTAGAGTCTCTCAACAAGTAGGTCTTAGAATGAACAAGGCAAAAATTATGTCAAACGTCCGTGTCGCACCTACTCCATTGAAGGTTAGAGGCTCTACGCTCAAAGTATAGAATATCATCTTTATCATGTCAGCTTATATACGTCCCCACCGAGGGGCTCGAGCCTACCCTGAATTAAGGCGAACGGGTCTTAGTCGACCACGCGAGCTCCGTGGGGGTTGGTCGACTTCACACGCAACCTGCGAGTTTCTTCGCAAGCGTGTGCAGGTTTCCTCACGATGTCTTCCTTCACCGTAATAGCGACTAATAAACGTACATATGAAATCAAAATTCGAAATCACATTGGTACGTGGCAGGATTCGAACCACGACCTCCCGGGCAGGAGGCGGCGTACCTAGCCGTTACGCCACCGACACTTACGATACATAGAATATACTGTATATTTTTTCTTTGGATTTTTTTTTAGCAAATGCAACAAAATTAGCGTAGCAAGCGCATAGCGCTAAGAATATTTTAATGATACCACTACTTACCAATTATTTGAGACTTGGGACCACATAAAATATCAGCTGTAGGGTTTAGTTCAGTTCATTTATTTAAATACAATGTAACATTGTGTTTGAAATTATGAAATAGGGGATCGGACTGCATCAAACATAAAATCTGAAATATGATTTTCTAAATTGCTCTCCTCTTGAAATTTCAAAAAACCTTACTTGTTTTGTTTTTCCATCATGTCTTCAATTGATCAAATTCACAAAATAAGTTCGTTAATGATGCTTAAAATCTATGACGTCACTTGTGGGTATTTAAAACATTTTTAGAACAAAATTTCGTTTTTGACAGATCATAAAAAGTAACTCAAATGACTAGCAGTCCGATCCCCTATTGTGGAAATAAAACACTAAAAAAACAAAATTACAATCTTATGCATAGCATGCAAGTGTAAAAATTTAATAATAATTATAGTCAAAAATCCATACATTGAATAATTAAATTACAAGATATTATGTTAAGATAAATTTAAAAAAGAAACAAAGTAAAGCTATACATGTCAATGATTGAAATTATATTATATCATAAAATTAATGTGTCAAATTATTAATCAAAGTCCCAAAAAAATAAACAATGTTCAAACAATCAAATACTTAACCTCAAAATTTATCATCCTCAAAATCATATAGATAGGTTTATGATTATCTCCGGATATAGATTCGGTGTTTGTCTGTACTATATGATATCAGTATGTAAGGTAAGGTTCAGACATTCCGGCCAGATGTACGTAATAGCCGGTACGTGGTCAGCGCATGCATAAGAACTACCTACTTTCGATCGTATACAGCCGATTACGTAAGACGAGTACCCAGAGACGCAGGTTAAGGCGGTAATCTTAGTGTATTCAATACTCAAAGGCGGTAATATTACAGATTTTCGTTATTTTTGACGTCAATTACTCCTAAACGATAGAAAACCCAAGGTTGAAAAAAAAAATACCCTTAATGTTGATGATATTCCTTAGAGTCAAAAGCTATTAGAAATACGATTAACGACTCCCCTGGCAAATGCCGAAATCTGGTCCGCGGCGAGGACGAATCAGCTGGCGCTGCCAGCGGCGCCATCTTGCTTCAACTGTGGGGGCTCTTTGTGGGTGTTCGCCATTATTGTCAAGGGTTACAAAAACAATTATTTCTCAATATCTTTGTATGGACACTATATATAAAACTTATAACGGTGAAATCGTCATAAACTGACTATCTGACTAAAATATTTGTGTATTAAACTTTGTGAAATATAATTCAACAGTCTCGGCCAAAGATAGGGTAAGTAGGTATTAGTAGGTATTGCACTTGAACGTAAGAAAACGTGAACTGTGAATGCTACAATAACAATAGATAATATAATAACATTGTATTGCTTACCCAGTTTATTGGGAATTTCAACAACACCGAGTTTTTCTATGCAAAACAACAAAACAATCACTAAACAATCACTTTAAAAACAGGTACGCGCACCGCCCGGGCGCACTTGAAAGCACTGACTGATTCGAAGGAGATTTCTATCGAAAATCATTCACCGTTGGCTTTGCACTCATTCCTAACTCTATCCTTGTCTTATCAAGGAGCTTTAGCAAACGATAGAACAACGCAGCGATAGTTTTCGCTCCATACTCAGGTAGGAAGTGAGTCGCTTCCCGCGTAAAGGGATCTGACCAGATTTAGGCGTTTCACATAAGCGTCAAATTCCCGCCGCGCCTACTATTGGACAAACACAGATCCGCATAATCTGCCAAAATGGCGCGCCAGGGGAGTGGTTAAGCAGTTTTGGCTCGATAGAAAAAAATCCCAAAGATAGATCTACACCATTACTTTCAACTCTAGCTATGACTAATATTTTGAAGTATAAATTTTAAAATATATACAACATTTTTTAAAGATAATACAAAGTGAGTAATGTTATTATTTTTTATACTTTCATAATAGTTTTTGATTAAAACGGAAAACCATAAAAAAAAAAAAAATGGTTATTTTCTTTACTCTTTACACGTAAAGAAAAAGACAGAGACAACTATTCCAATCAATACCTCGCCTTAACGGTTTTTTCTCAAACAGTGATTCAGATTTTATATTAGATCAAGTTTATATAAGAAGATATACGATATACCTACAAATTATCAAAAAACTTATTTATAATAATCTGGCCATGTTTTTTAATATCTTGTGAAGCCGGATACATGTCTTAGGTAATCGAATGTACAGAGACCAGCACATCAAGACACTAGACACTAGACACTAGCTAGACACTCGTAGTGGGATTCTGATCCATACGCATACGGCATGAGAACGTTACAAAGTCCAAAGTGTATTGCTTGATGTGCTGGCCTCTGTACTTTCAGAGAACTTGGGAGGTCTTAGATACTTTGGTAGAATATAATGCAACCCACGTAGTGTAGGCAGGCCTCCCACTCGGTGGACCGATGACCTGGTGAAGGTCGCGGGAAGTCGCTGGATGCGGGCAGCGCAGAACCGGTCGTCGTGGAGATCCTTGGGGGAGGCCTATGTCCAGCAGTGGACTTCCTTCGGCTGATATGATGATGATGATGAATGCAACCCACACACGTCGGTTGAATTGATAATGTACATAACATACTGTGGACGACAGGCACTGGCCGCTAATTTATTTAATTTTAGAATGCTGATATTTTTTTATACTTTAAAAAAAGACATTAGTATCCCACTTTCAATCTAAACTATCCTACGCGATCGAATCAGAAATGAGGAGATCCTTAGGAGAACCAAAGTAACCGACATAGCTCACACAATCGCTAAACTTAAGTGGCAGTGGTCAGAGCACACACACAACACAAGGAGATGTGATTTCTGGTTTGTTCTGATTTCAGACGAGCAGTATTATTCATACAGGTTTGCCAGTAAATTTTTTGATCGGGACTGTACATATTTATCATGACAATTTCAGGTAAAGTGTGAGAGGGATAAGAAACATATCGTAAGGTGAATAAACCCATCTTCACTAAGAAGTTCTACATGCAATCTCCAGTGTTTTATGTAAGCTTCTTGGTACAACCTTACCGAGTTTGGGAACTTTATATAGTTCGTTCGTTTGATAAATACCGTTCTCCGCTGCCAAACCGTTAAAGGTGCAGTTAATTCAGCAAACGAACTTTATATAGTTCGTTCGCTGAATTAGCTGCACCTTTGATAAATACCGCTCTCCGCTACCGAGCCCTTAAAGTTGCAGCTAATTCAGTAAACGAACTTTATATAGTTCGATCGCTGAATTAACAGCACCCTTGATAAATACCGCTCTCCGCTGCCGAGCCGTTAAAGGTGCAGCTAGTTCAGCAAACGAACTTGATATAGTTCGATCGCTGAATTAGTAGCACCTTTGATAAACACCGCTCTCCTCTGCCTAGCCGTTAAAGGTGCAGCTAGTTCAGCAAACGAACTTGATATAGTTCGATCGCTGAATTAGTAGCACCTTGGATAAATACCGCTCTCCGCTGCCAAACCGTTAAAGATGCAGGTAATTCAGCAAACAAACTTTGTATAGTTCGTTCGCTGAATTAGCTGCACCTTTGATAAATACCACACTCCGCTACCGAGCCGTTAAAGTTGCAGCTAATTAAGCAAACGAACTTTATATAGTTTGATCGCTGAATTAACAGCACCTTTGATAAATACCGCTCACCGCTACCGAGCCGTTAAAGGTGCAGCTTATTCAGCAAACAAACTTTACCTGAGTTCTAGCAAGAAGCGAACGAAGTTGACACACATGTAATAACAGTGATATTTTTACTTTTCTGTTTACGACATAACGTAACCTAATTTCAAATAGCTATTTTATGTATCTTTGAAGTAAATAGAAATATGATTATTTTTTATAAAAAAAAACTTTACAAGCAAATAACCTGACCAATTCATTTAAAAATTAATAACCCGATTGCAACATTACCGCTTTTTTTAGGCAGGCGGATAAAAAAGTTTCCTATGTCACACACGGGATTAAAATCTAACTACACCTCGCATTTTAAAATCCATCTAGCCAATTAGGCTACAAGCTCAGCCATAGAAACAGACATGCATACATACATACTTACATACACACACATACAAACGTACATACATACACCCTGGCACCTTGGGCAATCGGGTATAAATAAATATTTACCTTTACCTAAACAAAAAACTGTCTGTTTGAGCCTTGAGTTGATGATTCGTTGTTTTGGGCTGGTAATTCAAAATCCTTTTGTCTCTTGAAAATTATTTAATTCTAAGTTGAAGAGGTTAGTACGTACAGTAATGAGTCGAAGAAAGTTGAGTCTGTACAAGGAGAATGTTGTAAAGAGAATGTATGCACTACACTGACACTAACAGTTTTAAGTTTCCGAATGTATTAGGCGGGCACTGCACCGGAACACTGGCCAAGTGAGGATAGGATTCAGTACCATCATACTAGATGGCGCTAGTTTCATTGTTAAAAAAACACGTTTTTTTTATTGAGTCTCCCAATTTTTTCAATTTTTTAATTTGAATTATTTGTTATTATAGCGGCAACTAAATACATCATCTGTGAAAATGTCAACTGTCTAGCTATCATGGTTCATGAAATACAGCCTGGTGACAGACGGACAGACAGACGGACGCACAGCGAAGTCTTAGTAATAGGGTCCTGTTTTTACCCTTTGGATAAGGAACCCTAATAAGAGACCGGCCAAGAAAACGCGACGATTGAATAAAAATCCCTATGTTTTCTTTACCTAGATCTTATTATATTTCTTGGAAAAGGCGCCTTATTCTCCTCGAATACAAAGTGGAGTACATTTGAATAGTCCTTGAATGGCGCAGCCGTTAGATTTGCGGTCCGGGGATATTTATTGTCCGTGTTTTAGTGGAATACTCGTTAGGATATTATAAATTCGTTTTGAGCCTATCCACTTACTTTATACTACGCATTGTGGATCCGATGAAGATAAAAGGCTCTTGAATAGCGACCCCACTGTGGGTTGGCTGATAATTTAGTTAGAACTTAATACTATTGCTATACATACTAACTACTATTACCTACTAAATAGCACAATGTAAAGAAGCATACAGTGGTTCATAGATAGATATTGGTACATATAGAAATCATACCCGTATACTTTTGATGTTTGCGTCAAAGTCAACATCACTGGACCCCTACCTTACTCCTTGAATGAATTGTCCCAAACGGCTGAACAATGGTGACTATGGCAGTTTGAGCTCGACCTCTTCCATCTCGCCCTTACGATTGGTCGTACGATTGACCTGTCTAGATGACTCAGTTAGCCGAATCTGTGGATTCTTTAGACTGTAATTACAGATAGTATTCAGAATTCATTTATTAGAGCGTCGATGGCGTAACACCTAAGGCCGCTACCTCCTGTCCGGGAGGTCGTGGTTCAATCCTCTTTCATATCAAGTTATGTGAACCGACTACCTAGTCGCAGAAGCCGCTGGATGGGGGCAGCGCAGGACCGTTTCGTTGTTGTAATCCTTGGGAGAGGTCTTTGTCCAGCAGTGGACATCTTTCGGCTGATATGATGATGATGATGTACGTTAATCCGACGCTCTTACGGTGAAGGAGAAACACCGTGAATAAACCTGCACACGCAAGCGAAGTGAAATCGCCTAAACCTCATTGGACCCGCGTGGTCGACTTTAGTCCAATCGCCCTAATTCAGGGTAGGCTTCGGGCCTTCAGTGGGAACATATAAGAGCTAATATGACTTATTTATTTGGTGAATTACCCTAATTCAGGGTAAGCTCGAGCCCCTCGGTGGGTTCGTATATGAGCTGATATGATGGTCTCAGAGTCATTCTGAGTATATACCTATAGGGCAGATCTTATCTTCAACAGAAGAAGTGTACTGGCTGACATGATAAGTGATGTCTTTAGGCTTAGTCTTACCACAGTGTAAGCTTCCATACAGTGGTCCAACACTTTTGAGGTTTGCGGCAAAATCGACATCTCTCGACTGTTTACCTGCTTCTGAGCCACCGCTCCTGAATGTTTGAAGTCTCTCAAGTTGTGACTACGGAAACTTAGTATTAAGAGTCTCCAAAGAGGCTCGCGTTTCAATACAAACGTAGTTCCGCTTTCATACAAAAACTTCATGCCGGATTGAATCCAAACTTTGCGAATATGTTAAGTAGACACATATCGATGTTTGTAATTAGTTTTCATCGTAGTTAATTAAAAATAATAAGGCTAAAATTAGTTTTGTACTGAAAGTTTGGAACTGCTCTTTTTTTCCCGTTTTATATTAGTACATCAAAAACTAATTACAAACATCGATATGTGTCTACTCAATATATTTCAAAGTTTGGATTTAATCAAGTATGTAGTGTTTGTATTAAAGCGGAACTACGTTTGTATGGAAACTCGAGCCTCCTGGAGACCCTCCCCATCTTGCCTCTCGAATTCCGCACGATTGCCCTGTCTAGACGGCTTCGTTAGATGAATGTTTGGATTATTTAAGACTGTGGTCTTACACAGTATTTGCTAGTCTCTCTTTTTCTTGTTGCGATAATGGTCGTGTTCATACTGATAGTAGATAGATAGATAAAACTTTATTTCACTAAAAAGGCACAACACATTTTAACAATACACAAACAAATGAATAAAACTTAGTGACAAATATTATACTAGTTCAAAGAAGAAGAAAAAAAATTAAACAGTGTCAGTGGTGCAAAGTTAGCGAAACTGTACAAGGCCCAGCATAAATGTTCTGGGTCGCAGAGTACTCACAACGCTGTTTTTTAGCCAAAACCAAGAAAAACGTACACGCACCTCAGTGGTCAACTATACCCACCTATAATAGTATAGTTAAGAAATAAAAATTAAAAAGAAAATTTGTGCATTTATACCTGTGCAGGTGATTGAGGAAAGACGACGATAGTAATAGCAAAAAGCTGTTAACTTATGCTACCCTCGTGGGCTCTAGTATGCATGCGTGTATGTATGCATTATTACCACAGGATAGAAGTACATATGAAATCGAAATTCGTAAATCTATGTAGGTAATTAGTTGGTGGCTGTAATCTGTGTTTTGAAAAACTACCAACACAGTATTTGTAGAGCTTAAAACGGCACTAGCAGTGGAGTGTGGGTCTTATTGAAAAACCAGGTCACACTGTTCCATCCTTGTGTTACTTAAACTTTAAGGTGGCAACAATGTTTTAGGTTGCAGTGGTGAGCACAATAGACTCAATTTGTGGATAGGTTTTCAAGTTTTACGGCTTTGAAATACCATCATCTAGAGAGCCGCTAGATAAACACTAAACACCAACATTGTACTCAAGCCTTAGTAGTGTAAATACCTGTTGATGTAGCGCACAGTATTACGATATTTAGGGTGTAACAAAATTAGCTGAAACTATTTTAACTGGTGCTTCTACCCATGAAACTGAACAACATTCCGCATGAAAACCAGTTAAATTTAAAAAAAAAACTTCCCATACCAAGTTGGCTGATCAGCTGATGGAGTTGACTATGGGTTCCATGGGGAAAGTTGTTCAGTTTCAAATAGTTTTAGATAATTTTGTTACACTTTATATATTTTTGATGTGTAACATCTTTGCTCTCGCTTTCCTGCAATTTGTGGGAGTGATTTCGTGAAATGGGAAGGAAATGTGTAACATGGGACGGAAATGTGTAACAGGAAGTCGCGAAAGCGCGGAATTCTACTTTACGAGAGTCCGACTCGCACTTGGTCGGTTTTTTTCGTTACTGTCAGATCCGCCACCCAGGTACAATATCGTCATCAAATCTAACTAACCTAAAGTATTTTGTCACATGTTACACATCATATGCGAGTACTGTAGGTCTCGCTCGAATTTTTTTATTCTGTGTCTAGCGTTATTCTTTTATATGGTTCCGTAATCAAAGAGTGCCAGGACCCTATTACTAAGCCTACACCACAGAAATCGTTTTCTGAGGCCTACACCTTTCGTCAGGCTGTTTGTCACAGGCCTGTAGGTTTCTCACCGTGGATAGTACGTAGGTAGCCAAAAGGTTCCGTACCTAAAACCGTACCTAGGGTGAAAACGGGACCCTATTACTAAGACTTCGCTGTCCATCTGTCTGTCTGTCTTTTGTCTGTTTTTTGTATGGAGACCCCCTCATTTTTTCACGTTTTCATTTTTTTTTGTATTCGATGTTACAGCGGCAACATAAATACTCATCTGTGAAAAATTTTAACTGTCTAGCTATTACGGTTCATGAAATACAGCCTGACGTCTGTCACTAGAATACAAAAAATTAAAAAAAGTGAAAAAAATGAGGGGGGTCTCCACACAAAAAACGTGTTTTATTAAAAAAAAAATGAATAAACTAGCGCCATCTAGTATGATGGTACGAAACCCTTTGTGTGCGGTTCTAACTCGCACTTGCCGATTTATTTAACAGAATATGTGTTACTTTAGTCACATTATTGTCTCCTTTACACATGAACAATATTTTTATCGCAAGTTGTTGCCAAAAATGTTGCGAAACAAGTCGCAAACTTGATGTGCTGATAAATATTTTATCCACAAGTACTTTTATAGCAGTTTCGCAACATGTCTCATGCATAAGTAAATAAAAAAATAATTCAAAAACAACGTATAGTAACTTTTGTCCTGGTGTAGGTAAATAAACCATTCACAAATTATAAAACTGGAGCACAGTGCGAGTACTCTAGCCGCTCCGTTGTCACACAGAACCCTTAATGAGTGAGTTCGACTTGCACTTTACTATCCAAGAAATCTTCTATATTTCAATTGAATGAAGATTACCATGGAATATTTTTTGATAAAAATAGTTGTGGGGGACATGTCTATCTAAAAACAGGTTGTAACAAAATTGGTGTAGGTCCCATTAACTAGTGCTTCTACTCATCATACTGAACAACTTTTGTTCTTTGACTTTGCTGAAGTCTATAATTATGTACTATAAAATTCGACGATCAACTAATCAATTTGTATGAACTCTTCATACAAATTGATTAGCTGATCGTTCAATTTTATGCATTTTTGAATGGAGTGTCCAAATTTTTTTTTTGAGAATTGACTAGAACGGACGGCCGTTGGGGCAGTAAAGTTCTCGATTGGCGACCGCGCACCGGAAAACGTAGCGTGGGCAGGCCTCCCACTTGGTGGACCGATGACCTGGTGAAGGTCGCGGGAAGCCGCTGAATGCGGGTAGCGCAGAACCGGTCGTCGTGAAAATAATTGGGGGAGGCTTATGCCCAGCAGTGGACGTCCTTCGGCTGATATGATGACTATGGGTTCATTGGGGAAATTTGTTCAGTTAATGAGTAAAACCCTCGTTAACGGGTCCTACACTAATTTTGTTACACCCTGTAGAGACGAAATAATTTTTTTCTGTATGTCTATCTGTTCAGGCTTTACGCATACCGACTGAATCGACTTGAGCAATACTTTGCAGGAGTGTAGGTTACATTCCGGAATAACATCTAAGATACTTTTTATCCTAGAAAAAGCAAGGGTTCCTAGGGAGAATATCAAAACATCGGCGAAGTGCGTTTCAGACCACGCTTGTAGAGTTCCGGAGGCATAACTGCTTTAGATTAATTGTCATGAAAACGGTTCGTCTTAAGATGCCCTTAGTCTGTTTAGAAGCACAAGGTACACATAACGACTTTAACTTATAATCATCATGTCAGCTCATATACGTCCCCACCGATCGGGCCTTAGTCGACCACGCGAGCCCAGTGCGGGTTGGTCGACTTCCCACACAACCTGCAAGTTTCTTCGCAGGCGTGTGCAGGTTTCCTCGCGATGTTTTCCTTCACCGTAAGAGCGTCGGATAAACGTACACATGAAATCTAAATTCAAAATCACATTGGTACGTGGCAGGATTCGAACGACGACCTCCTGGACAGGAGGCGGCGGCCCTAGCCGTTACGCTACCGACGCTCTTACGCCCGCTCCCCTCCTTCCTCCCTGTCAGGAACGTACATGAGCTAATATTATGATGACTTGCATGAGAGGCCCTCCAATTTTTTTTTCCTGACAGAATGACTCCATTTTTAGGGTTTCGTACCTCGAAAGGAACAAAACCAAACCCTGTAAGGATCACTCGTGTGTCTGTCTGTCCGTCCGTCTGTCACAGCCGACTTTCTCAGAAAATACTGGACCGATTAAGTTGAAATTTGGTACATTAATGTAAGTCGGTGACCAAAAGATGGAATTGTAACGTAAACAAATTAATTTTTAAATTTTGGGGGGTTAATTAAAAATATATAAAAAAGGTTTTGCAAACTATATAGTGTGACATAACAAATACAAGGGCTTGTTGTGAGAATTTCATATAATTTTTTTTTATAATTTTAAAATAAGTACTTAGTTTTGAAGTTATTCAAGAAAATAGTTTTATATATATTTTTTTTAATATTTAAAGATAAAAAGTTTTGAAGTATTCAAGAAAATAGACAAAATTTGACCATACTCCCCCTTATGTACAAAACTACTGGGCCTGGAATCTTGAAAAAATCACATTATTTGAGGTTGAATGCATAGATTACAGGAAAATCTATTAAAAAATCTAAAATCCTTCCGTTCCCACGGGAAAAATGAAATTTAAAAGTGCAGTATAAGTACACCCATATTTACCTAAAGCAAAGCATGTACTAAGAGGTCTTGTTCTGTTGGTAGTTAAAGTTTTGGTGCGGAACCCTGTTTTTGAGACCTCGAGTCGCACTTGGCCGGTTTTTCATTTTGTGTTTTAAGTAAACATATAATAAACGAAAAGATGCAGAAAAAAACTACCTACTTTTTAAGATTTAACAATATATTTTTTTTATTTAAAGATCAATAAAGAGTTTACAAACAATACAAACAAACAAACTTTTAGTTGTGAAGTGAGAATGTACAAAAAAAAGTTTTCGTGTGCAAAACAATTTTATTTACTCATTTTAGCCATCATATATCAACCGAAGGACGTCCACTGTTGGACATAGGCCTCCCCCAAGGATTTCCACGACTACCGGTTCTGCGCTGCCTGCATCCAGCGGCTTCCCGCGACCTTCACCAGGTCATCGATCCACCGAGTGGGAGGCCTGCCTACGCTAAGTTCTTCGGTGCGCGGTTGCCAGTCGAGAACTTTATTTCCCCAACGGCCATCTGTTCTACGAGTTATTAGCCCCGACCACTGCCACTTAAGCTTAGCAATTCTGAGAGCTATGTCGGTTACTTTGGTTCTCCTACGGATCTCCTTGTTTCTGATTCGATAACGCAGAGAAACTTCGAGCATAATATAAAGCTCCCTTGCCCTTTGGGTGACCTTGAGCCTTCTTATGCGGCCCAATGTACGAATTAACTAGTATCTCATCTGTGCCCATAGTAAGCGACCTTTCATTATAGTATCTGCATGTTTTCATTATTTTAAGTCCCATAGTTTAAAAGTTAGAGGGCGAGGGGACACAAAAAGCTTCACTTTGGAGCTCTAAATTTCGTAAATGCTACATTAATCTTTGACAGCTCCCGACAAACACTTTTGTCAAAGATGCCGCTCTGAGTTCAATCGTGCCGCCGCGATTAAATGAGCTTTATATACTTGAATGTCTATATAAACTTTGGACTGTTATTTTCTACACGACTGCCTACAAAAAAGGAGTGTATTGTTTTCAGGTCTAATGTATGTAAGTATGTATGTGTCACCGGGATTACGTTAGTACTTATATATATACTTTGCCGGGATATCGTGAAAATAGCGATATTACAACGGATATAATGATTTAACAGTAAATAGTCAATTGGATCACAATTTCACGGCCTATTCTTATACCTCCGAATTAAACCGATGATTTTTTCTGCTGCAAAGCATTCTGCTATCCAGGGAGCGGACAGTTAAGTCAATCAAACCTGACCGAACCTAACATCGCTCGCTTCGCAAGCTCATTTATTTAGTGTTTTTTACTTCGCTTAGTGATATTGTATGTCACTAGTGTGTTTACAATGTCACTAGTGAAGTTGTAAACAATATGTTACAGTTCACAATCTTACAATCTAACGGAATTCACAATCTTACGGTGATATATACATTATACATCTCTCTTTATTCCACGATATATCCTAAACAGATTGATGGATTTAAGAGTGCGAGATATCCGGTAGGTGACATAGGATACATTTTACCCGACTTTCCAAAAAAAGAGGGGTGATTTTTTTATGCAGTCGTGTTTTTATTAAAAGTTTGATTTAAAGTTATTTATCTACGTACCCTACGACAAACGTTTCACATCTTGTAACTAAGGTACGAGTTTAAGTAATAAAGTTTCTTGTTTAACTCACAGAATGTTAAGACCCGTCCGTCCGTCCGTCCTAACTATGTAGGTACTAAGAAGGTCTACCTATATTATGTAATCGGAACCCAAGTGGATCCCCGGATCCGCTGTAACAAGTATCTTGTTGGTTTCTCCTTGATCTGTTCATTTAGAAGATTATTTACACCCTGAGCCAAGTATACAATACTAACATACAGTATGGGCACTCCCTGCCGCTCTCTAGATTGCAAGCTCAGCCCCTTGTCTCCTAAGTTGATACAGATTGGCTTGAGTTTGGTTCTCGATCGTATATAATTTCGCCGTGATTTTCATTTGTTTCGTCATTTGTTTTTAAAAACGTCATTTCTCGCCCGTTATATGAAGTTTCCTTAGAAGTTTTGATGGTTAAAGTAATAGTTTTTAACTGTAACTAATTTTACACGACTTCCCACCAAAAAGGAAGTTTTCAGGTCTGATGTACATCTTTATGTACTTATCGTTATATTTTAGTTATCGTTATAGTTTTACATAGGACATATTTTACCCGAATTTCCAAAAAAAGACGGCATTTTTGATGTGTAACATCTTTGCTCTCGCTTTCCATGACCATACAGCCTAGTCTGCCGTATCTTTGCCGTCCTTTTTTCAGGCTTTAAAAGCGCGGAAAAGGCAAAGGTATCTATGACCATACAGCCTAGTCTGCCGTATCTTTTCCGTCCTTTTATAAAGTATTTTGTCACATGTTACACATCATATGCGAGTACTGTAGGTCTCGCTCGAATTTTTTTTTTTAAAAGTCTTGTTTTTATTTTTAAAATTTAATGTTATGTTTTCGAAATTTTGCTGAAGTTACTAACTCCCTATAGCATAATTAATGTTTTCATTATGAAATTTGTTGAGTTTTAACAGCTATTGGTGTATTATAAGTTTAACGTGTGTATTTGTGCGTCTGTCCGATTTTAATTAAGTTTGATTTCTTTGAAAGATGACTCAATTTATTAAAGGACGTTTTGATAGCATCAGCTCTTTCCTAAATGATAAAAGGATGTGGGGACTTTCAAAGGTCTGATCAATTCGACATTTGGTATCCTTTAACGTCAACAATAGTATACTGCAAGAACATACCCACCTTGGCCTGATGTTCTAGTATCACCTGGAATCTGCAGGATACCCAACTCCTAACCGTCTTACAGCATAGGTATCGTGCTTGAGCTTGTTGGAATGGTCTCAAAGAGTAGATTATAGATAGATAATAAAAGTGGATGTAGGGGATTTTTTATTTTTTTATTTATAGTTATATGTATAAACGTTGAGGCCCCGGTTTAAGTGACCATCAGATGATATGATACCAAGGGCTTACAAATTGTGGATAAAAAGTTTGCGTGTCAGCTGTGACGCGCGACAGGTGTTTACTTCTGCAGGATAACCAAATCCTCACTATTTTACAGCATAGGTATCGTGTTTGGGCTCATTAGAATGGTCTCAATGAGTAAGTTATAGATAGATGATAAAAATGGATGTGAGGGATTTTTCAAAAATTTGAATTGTAGTTATATAATATGTATAAACGTTGGGGCCCCGTTTAAGTGACCATCAGATGAGATTATACCAGGGGCTTGCCAATAGTAAGTTAAAAAGTTTCTATCATATATTTTTACTCAAATCTTTTGTGCTCCTAACAGTATCGATAATATGTTACGACCTTTTCCCTACTTTAACATTTGTTTTTATGTACTTCCAAACCTAACCTTCGGGATCACACTAAAGAAATTAATATTAATTATAACAAAGATTAGGTCTAATATTGCCCTAAATCACGTAAAGTTTAGCTATTATGAAGTTGTGAATCATGCTTACTTGTTACAACTACGCAATTGGTACTGTTAAAAAAGTAAGGTATTTTTTAATGAAAATATACAGGGTGTAACACAAAAGTGCAATGATACTTTAAGGTGGGCTTGTACTCAACAAACTGAACAACTTTTATTCTGCAACTTTGCTGAAATCACGATTTTTTTGGAGTTTTCATACAATCGGTCAACTGATTAGCCGGTTTTGCATGAAAAATCCAAACAAAAATTTCGCGATTTCAGCAAAGTTTGAAAACAAAAGTTGTTCAGTTTTATGAGTACAAGCCCACCTTGGAGTGACACTGCACCATTATGTTACATCCTGTATACTATAAAAAACTAATTTAAATATGTAATGTAAGGTATTTTAGGCGTGATTTTAGGTATTTAACCCGGCGAGGATGTGGAGGGGTCATTTTGACCCTGTCAATTTTTAATCGAGTGTAGTTTTTTTTTCCCGCGGTCATAGGACGTTGGACGTCTCAGAAGCTGTTGCTAAGAGACCCGCCCACACGTTAAACACAGCTTTTTAGTCGGCCGCCGCCTGCGAACAGAGTCGCACATGCGCAAAGTCAAAAAGATTAAATATCACCCTACCAAAAGCATTACAATCCAGCCTTTAGCAGTGTCTTCATACAGTTCAGTATTTTTAAACCTTTGCTAAAACTAATGTAATAAAAACATTTTGTATTATTACATGTGCTTTTTTTTTGCAAAATCCATACAATATTACCCAAATAATAGAGTCAACTTGAATTCTTTGTTGAAAAATATAAATATAGCCATTAAAAATGCAATAAAATACAGGGTCAAATATACCCTCCACAACCGCCACGTAACTTTTTTCACCACATCCTCGCCGGGTTAAAGGTGTTCTTTTTTAGGTATTTTAGGTGTTTTATTTTATGCATTTTATATAAGTGTAATTTGTAATTAGTGAGATATTATTTTTAGGACTGATTATTTTGTTACTAATCGTTTATTTAAGTAATTCCATAGATTTTATTCCAACAGAAAATTCAAGTCCTTATTTTATTAGGTACAAAAATTCTATTATTTCTTATGATTTTTTGAAGTAATGACGTCACAGGCGAAAACAAAAGCGTTACGAAAACTACGGAGGAAGGCCCCAGCACTAATTTTAATCGGGATGACGAATGCTAGTCATCTGATTTACTTTTTATAATCTGTCAGAAACGCCATTTTGTTCTACATATTATTATGTTTGAAATACCTAGGCGTGACGTCATAGTTTTGCAGCGTCATTTATGTACTCATTTTGTAATTTTGACTTGATGGAAAACAAAACGAGTTAGGTTTTACGAAGTTAAGGTAGGAGGGCAATTTAGTGATCAAGAGTTCATAATTTATTTTTGATGCTGTCGTCATCCCTATTGACGATCACAAAATGTATTCAGTAATTTAGTGACAGGTATAAAATTCCTTTTTAAACGACTTCAAAAAAGGAGGAGGTTTCTCAATTCGACCGTATATTATTATGTTTTTAATTATTTTTATGTGTGTTCGCGGATAACTTCGTCACTTATAAACCGATTTTAATCATTCTTTTTTTGTTGGAAAAGAGATATTCCAAGAGTGGTACCATGATAAGGAAACCAGGATCTGATGATGCCATGTTAGAGAAATCGAGGGGAACCTTCGTTTCCTGTTTGAAGTCGGTTTTTCTTTGTTCAATATTATAATTTTTAATACTTGTTACAGTGTAAAATCCTTGTTTTTCCAAATGTTTTTTTTTTATTTCGGTGTCTTATAAAAAACTGTAAAATGCCAATTTCAACAGCTATCATCGATTTAAAAGCTTTTATTTAACTTGCAATGTTTTTATGTATGTTTGTTTAGGTCAAATCCAATCGATTTTAGAGCGACCTCTAGGTTTCCGTATCAGTTGAGTTTTATATTTTTTAGTTTTTATTTTCCTTTTGGTATTTGAAAGTTAATCTGATGATGAACTTTGGAAGTGGAACCAAGGTCATCTTTTGTCTTCAATAGAATCGTAGGAAATATAACTGTGCTTGCCTTTTTGAAGTAAAACTTCTTTACGCACGCTTGAATTGGGGAGTAAGCTGGTGAATGCGTTACGCGAACAATGATTTACTGTGTCGTGATAAAGGTAAAAGGTACATACGAACGTCAGGTTTCAAGGTTTTTTACCAGCCAAGTGTGAGTCGGACTCGTGCTAAGGGTGCGGAACTGAACAAAATAAAACACTTTAAAAAAAAACACCGGTAGCACTCCGGGAGTGCCGGCAGAAGTGAAAACTTTAGTATTAACGTTGTGTTTAATTATAAGTACAAAAATACTATCATTTATGAGGTAGAATACAATGTTTATTTATTGCGCTATCGTACACAAATATGACAATTTACATGTTATTATTCACAATATTATATCGTTATTTATTTATATATTACATTAATTTTTATCTCTTAGAAATATCAACTTTCATCCATAATTTCGACGACTTTTTCACCATCGTTATTACCAGAATCATCATCGCAAATTTCTAAAACTGATACAATCGGTTTATGATAGCTGAAGTAAGAAACAAACAGTTTAGATTCGAATCTATTTAAGTGTCTAATAAAGACCGCATCAATTGTTGTTTTGTATTTCGTTGTGCTAAAATTGCGATCATTTGACATAGTTAAACCAAATTCATTATTTAAAAATTCAATTAATGATTGATTATTATCCTCTGCAAAATTGATATTGAAATCTCCACTCAAAATCATTGGCAATTTATCAAAGCTTTTTCCAATTTTTTTTTGAAGCAATGCAGATGCGTCATGAGAATAAATAAATAATGTTTCATACAAGAAGTCTCTTATAACACGCAAAGACTTATTTGGAGAGATGTAAACAGCAACCATAATAATGAACTGATTATCACCAGAGTGGCAACGACTTATACAAATATCACCAACATCAGAAACATTAGCATTAAACATGCTATTGTATTTCACATGCACATCCATATAATTTGTGCAATAATAATTTTATACGTAATTATTAAAATAGTTCTAGAAAATTCTCGGCTTTCAAGTATAAATTATACTTCTCGACACTAGGTGGCGTAACTTTTGTGAATAAAAAATACGAGTACGTAAAGTTCCGCATTGGTATATAGTTATAATCATACGTGGATACTGAAAATTAAAGTATACAATTAAACCTGAATACTTTTTAGTCGCCAAAACAGTACTTTAGTGATTTTTATAATTATATTGTAAACAGGCCGCCATCTATCGTCAACAAGAACAACTATTTTCAACGTACCAAATATCCAGGGCCGTAATTAGATTCAAATAATTTTACTGTATTTCATTTCATTTTTTAAATTACAGCTTTGACCAATCACCGACTGTAAATCATATTAAACTGCTGATTAAATCTTTATCAGAAAAATATATAGATATTCGTTTTAAGCATTTCGCAACCATTCAAAACGATAGGGCAACGAACCGACAACAACTAACTAAAACTGTTATTTTCGCAAGTAATTGAATTTTGTAAATAAAATTATGTTCGTAATAATAATTTGTCTATTATTTTGTGCTAGAAATTTTAAGTACGTCAGTACACATACAAAACAGTAAAAATGTTAACCCTCATTTTATTCATTTATTACACAAACTTTTTAAAGCTAATAGTTCTGAGTACGTCCCATTACTTTCTACACTTATTGACATCTAGTGTGAAATAGCTGAACTACGTAGTGACATCAATATGTCGATGTTAGGTCGCTAGGCGAGTAGTTTTGCTACTAACCGGCAGATGGAAAATTGAGAAAAGCGCCCTGTGCTGCCTAGCGGAGCAGCACACTCAGGCACGGTAGAAAGAGTGGGAGATACTTGTTCCTCTCCCTTCCCCTTGATCTTACGCTTTTTCGATCAGCATCACGTGACCCTGACGCGAGTTTGGAAGTTTTTACCCATCCAACAAAAAGTGCTCAGCGCCGCTAAAGAAGTTTTCACTTCAAAAATTAATAAAAATCTAGAACTTTAAATGGATTAAAGAGACATAAACCTCATATTTTAGATATACAGGTGTGAAAAAACTGGTATAGGTCATAATGCCGAACAACTTTTGTTCTATGACTTCGCTAAAATCGAAAAATTAAGTCTTCATACGACTAAGTTTGTGCATTTATGTATGGAACGTTAATCTTTTGGGAATTGACTTTGGGTTCCTTAGAGTAAGTTGTTCAGTATGATGAGTAGAAACTCGAGTTAACGGTTCCTGCACCAATTTTTTACAGCCTTTATATACTTTAGACGCAACAATGGAAGGGATAATCAACAGTAAGAGGAGTAGAGGAAGTAACAAGCGCACTTGGATGGACAATGTTGGAAGCTGGTTCAACACCAATGATGCGGCCAGCATTTGTAGACTGGTAAAGACCAGGAACAAGTTCCAAAAGATGGTCGCAGACATACGACAAGGATAGGGCACAAAGAGAAGAAGAAGATCACGTCTGAAGAGATTGGCTTTTTGTTATGGAATCAATCTAATAAAAATAGAATCATGATAAATTTTAACATAATCTCCTCATTTTGGATATCGGAGAAATGAATAAAAATACTGTTCTCCAAGCGGATTGCTGTGCCATTATTATAATTAATATTTATTTTGTAAAAACCATTAGTTATAAAACAAAATATCGTAGCAATAAATCCCTACTAATATTATAAATGCGAAAGTAACTCTGTCTGTCTGTTACGCTTTCCCGCAAAAACTACTGAACGGATTTGGCTGAAATTTGGTAGGTAGACAGATTAGGACCTGGATTAAGACATAGGCTACTTTTTACCACGCTCGCGAGCAACTTGCGGCTCGCGCACTGCGCCCCCTCGAAAAGTCATAGAAACGTGTTCCACGCGGGTGAAACCGCGGGAAACAGCTATTAATTATAAACCGTTGCATAACTTATAATAAGTTTTCGAAGTTAGAAAACATAATCCTACTAACATAATATTATAAACGCGAAAATTTGTAAGCAAATGTATGGATGTATAAATGTATGTTTGTTGCTCTTTCACGCAATAACTACTGAACGGATCTGGCTGAAATTTAGAACCTGGATTAACACATAGGCTACTTTTTTTCACGCTCGCGCGCCGCTTGCGGCTCGCGCATTGCGCACCCTCGAAAAGTCATAGAAACTTTGTCCACGCGGGTAAAGTCGTGGTAAACTAATATTGAACTATAATGAACTAAGTTAGAAGCAAAATGACGTACTTACATATATTGCAATAAAAAACTTTAAAAAATACTATTTAGGAACGGTATGTTCCTCTCCGAGAGCAAAGGGGGATATCTCCGCCAGACGAAGTGGTGTGCCTGGGGTCCGGTCGTGGACCAACCGTCGTTGATGGTTGATACTTGTTTATATGCTTAGTGGCGAGGAAATTTTAATAGCGCGTTCTAGATGACAGCTGCCGCCACAAGTAGGTTCTTAAATAAGTTAAATTTAGATTACTACACCACAACAAGTCATTCGGTAAGGGTATGGAAAAATCGATGCGCGAGTCCTTAGTTCGTACCACCACAAATTAAAAAAAACTTGAAGCTATAAGAATACCTATGAAATGAAATTCAGTCTATTCAAAATACTGACAATAAATATTTTGGTTGCGTCGGCGGCTTAACTGTAGTAAATTGGCTCTCCTAAGGTGCCGAGATCGGATCTAGGGACAGTCAATGTATATTAATGAGTTTTTACTGAAAATGACGTTATTACTGACTGATTTAACGGTTTTAAGTAAAACATCTGATTTAAAGTAAAACATCGAAAGGAAACCTACACATCTGATAACCAGATGTGTATGAAAGTTGCGTTGCTCACGTCCGTATATGTGTAAATCTAGATGCCTTTCACATTATCGCTGGTGATGCTAACTGCAACACCATGCAGCCGTAGTGTTGAAATAGTATTGTTATTGTAACATAGGATAAGAAAAGAAAGATAATCGTTTCGATATACACAGGTAGAACAAATTTCATTCTCATCTGATACTATGATTTTAGGTGTAAATTAAATATTTAATCTATAATTAAATACATAAAATGGTAACCATGAAACGTTTGGAGTATCTGCTGATTAAATTAAAGGTTTCATCATATTAGCTCATAAGGTAGGTCCCCACCGACGAATTTTGAAGAACTAAGAATAATAACATGATAGAATGAAAAATAAGTTTCGACATTACATAAAACCTTTACTTACGCTTTACTTTGTACAAATAGGTACTATCATCATATCAGCTCATATATGTCCCCACCGAGGGGCTCAAGCGTACCCTGAATTAGGACAATCGGGCCTTATTCGACCACGTGAGCCCATACAGGTGTTCAGGAACGGTGCGTTCCTACTCGAAAAGAGCAAAGGGTGATATCTCCGCCAGGCGAGGTGGTATGCCTGGGGTCCGGCCGTGGACCAATCGTTGATGACTGGTATACTCATATATACTCAGCGCTGAAGAAATTATAATAGCGCGTTCTAGATGTAGTAATTCATTTGTTCTTTCTTCGCTTGTGTTAAGATTGATTGGCGGGTTTACTGCAGTTGCCGCCACAGGTTGATCAATTTAATACACAACCTTCGAGTTTCTTCGCAGGCTTGTGCAGGTTTCCTCACGACGATGTTTTTTCCTTCACCGTAAGAGCTTGGGATAAACTTACGAAATCGAAATTCGAAAACACCACCGACGCTCCAAAAGGTTTAAATTTATATTATTGCTCCCCTACGAAACTATAGACGTTCTTCTTATATTTAAAGCAATGCTTTAGTCGATGGAGTAATCTCCTATTTATAAATACCACATACCACCGCTGATTCACATCTTCATTACTGATAGGTAAAAGCCAAAGTAACATTGTTTAAGCGTGGTATAGGTACTCAGAATTATATTTTGCATGTTATTAGATTTTTTGGAAAATGATTGAAAAAATAAAAATCTTGTGATTTACAGACATCGAGGAAATTTCTTAAATACTTCGATATAAGAGATAATTAGTATATAAATAATAATTCATAAGTAGGTAGGTATACTGAGTACTGTGTATGGCACTGATCTATAAAGAGGTTAAATCTTGGGTAAGTTAAGGTAGATAGGTAATCTATCTATATCTATCTATATTCTATATAATATAATAAAACTGTAACGGGGCCGCGTCTGTACATGAAATATTTTTGGAAAATAATAACTGTGGTGGACATTACTAACGATATAGAGGCCAAAACAACAACTTTTGGAATTTTTGTCTGTCTGTCTGTCTGTCTGTCTGTATGTTCGCGCATCACGCAAAAACTACCAGGCCGATTTTGATGAAATTTTGTATGGTGTTACCTTATAGCCCGGGGTAACATATAGGATACTTTTTATCCCGGAAAATTGAAGAGTTCCCGTGGGAAAATTAAAAGTAAGTATTCATTTATAGAATGGCTCACCACGCAAATGTGGCTTGACCTATTACAATTTAATTATACACTTTGATACCCTATATCGCGAACTAAAACTGGGACATTGTGAATCCCAAAAAAATTAAGGGTTCCTGCAGGGATGCAAAAAATTGTATCTTTAGAATGGCTCAACGTAACAATATGAAACCTTTACATTGGGATGGGGTGTTTTGACCATCATTGTATAGTCGGGTATTCTTTATCCTGGAAAACTAAAGAGGTCCCGTGGGAAGTAAGATCTATGGATTCCTACAATAATAACAATACTATATACATATAGAGTACTTTTTTCCCCATATTAGCTACACATACCACACATTATAATCATAGCAGCAGAATGTCAATAGATGGCACTGCAGGGATAATAAAATGCGCTCAAGTTGTATTAAAACATTAAAATATTATTTCATACTTTTGATTGGATTTCTTTTATGTATTTTTCAGCATACGCTACTTTAACCAACTCTAACTATGAAACTATGGCACGTAGCGATGTGTTTCATAGACGAACCGATAGGTATTTTTTTACAGATTCCAATCGTGTAAAAAAATTAAAAACACATAAATCGAGTTAAGCATCTTTTAACAGGAGGAACAGATATGAGAACTCTTCTCACGGCGACTATTTGCGTGTGGCAGTTACTTTCCGCCTGCAATATCAATATCTGTGATAGGTTCACTCAATCAATGTATTTGCGGGTCCATGGTGGAGGCAATTGGCCATCACGCACTGAGTTGCGGTAGTTGTTTGTGAAGATTCCCACATCAGCAATTCCTGAATGACCTCATTCGTAGGGTACTGGTCTCGGCCAGATGGAATATTCCATCTTTGATGCAGCCGCCGGGCTTTAGTCGATCTGATGGCAAAAGGCCGGAGGGTTTAAACAGGTGCCATGGCAGAGAGGAACGTGCCTGCTTTGGGACGCCACTTTTTCTGCCTCACACCTTACCTGTACGGTACTGCTGCATTGAGCAGCGAGAAAGAAGCATAATAAATACTCGGTCTTGGAGGCAAATTACTGCTTTGTGCCACTGGTCTGTGAGACAACCGGCTGCTGAACCCTCAGAGGCCTTTGCTTTCATTAAGGAAACTGGCCGTCGCTTTCGAGAGAGGAGATGTGACGCCCACTCCGGGTCCTACCTGCTGCTAAGGTTGTCTATTGCCATCCAGCGCGGCAACGACAAGTGCGTCATGGGCTCCTTTGGAGCTGATACGACTCGAGGAATTGACCCATGTTAATATTTTTAGGAAATTTTATTACTAGATTGATATAATGATTTGAATTAGTTTTTTTTATAATAGTGTATATGTGTTATTTCATCATATCAGTTTATATACGTCCCCACCAAGGGGCTCGACCTGCCCTGAGTTAGGGCGATCAGGCCTTAGACGATCACGCGGGCCCATTGCGGGTTGATTGACTTCACACATAAGCTTCGAGTTTCTTCGCAGGCGTGTGCAGGTTTCCTCACGATGTTTTTCTCACCGTAAGAGCGTCGGATAAACGTACATACGAGTATGAAATCGATATTCGTATAGATATTGGTAAGTGACAGGATTCAAACCACGGCCTTCCGGACAGGAGGTAGTGGCCCTAACCGTTACGCCACCGACGCTCTATATGTTATTTAAGATTTAGAAATCCTTACTTAATATTATAAATGTGAAAATGTGTTTGATTGTTTGTTACCTATTCACACTTCAACACCTCTACCAATCTTGATGAAATTTGGCATGCAGGTAGCCTGTATCACTGGGAATGAAATAGTTTACTATTAATCTCTGGAAATTTTCATAGCCCGATGCAGTTCCTGAGGAAACTAAAACAATACTCTTTGTTCGTTAAGCTATTTAAAAGCGCAACGAAAAAATGGATTGATGTGATTTTTAGCACAAACATGAGGTGGAAAATGATATAATTAACTAAAAAGAATATCCTGACATAGTTTCCGAGGGATCTGGGGACAACTGTTTTCTACGCTCGCGTACGTCGGTGGCGTCGCAACGGAGCAACAGATTAAAATGATTTTTTGTATAGAATTTGTTGAGGGGGTGGAAAGTGACAAAGACTGCTAATCCGAATAGCCCGATATAGTTCCAGAGGTACCTGGAGAAAACTCATGTTCACGCTTGCGAGCTGATTGCGGCTTGCGCAGCACTCACCCTCAAAAAGAGTAATAAAAGCTATGTCCACGTGGGCGAAGCCGCGGGCAAAAGCTAGTCTATAATATAATAAAACTTTAACGGGGCCGTGTCTGTACATGAAATATTTTTGGAAAATAATAACTGTGGTGGACATTACTAACGATACAGAGGTCAAAACAACAACTTTTGGAATTTTTGTCTGTCTGTATGTTCGCGCATCACGCAAAAACTACAAGGCCGATTTTGATGAAATTTTGTATGGTGGTTCCTTATAGCCCGGGTTAACATATAGGATACTTTTTATCCCGGAAAATTGAAGAGTTCCCGTGGAAAAATCAAAAGTATTCATTTATATCATGGCTCACCACGCAAATGTGGCTTGACCTATAACAATAAAATTTTACACGTTTATACCCTTATCGCGAACTAAAATGGGACATTGTAAATCCCAAAAAAATTAAGGGTTCCTGCAGGAATGCAAAAAATAGTATCTTTAGAATGGCTCAACGTAACAATATGAAACCTTTACTTTGGGATGGGTTGTTTTGACCATCATTGTATAGTCGGGTATTCTTTATCCCGGAAAACTAAAAAGGTCCCGTGGGAAATTATTTATCGATACTTACAATAATAACAATAGAGTACTTTTTTCCACATATTAGCTACACATACCACACATTATAATCATAGCAGCAGAATGTCAATAGATGGCACTGCAGGAATAATAAAACGCGCATAAGTTGTATTAAAAAGCGTCGGTGGCTCAACCGGTAACGACTCGGTCCATCTAACCAGAGGTACCGGGTTCAAATCTGGACGGCCAATGTACCAATGAGTTTTTCAAAAACTTACGTACATATATTTACCGATTGCTTTAACGGTGAAGGAAAACATCGTGAGGAAACCTGCACACGCCTGCGAAGAAACTCGAAGGTTGAGTGTGAAGTCGACCAACCCGCACTAGGCCCGCGTGGTCGACTAAGGCCTAATCGCCCTGATTCAGGGTAGGCTCGAGCCCCTCGGTGGGGACGTATATGAGCTGATATATTAAGTTGTATTAAAACATTAAAATATTATTTCATACTTTTGAGTGGATTTCTTTTATGTATTTTTCAGCATACGCTACTTTACACAAATCTAACTCTGGAACTATGGCACGTAGCGATGAGTTTCATAGACGAACAGATAAGTATTTTTTTTACAGATTCCAATCGTGTAAAAAAAATAAAAACACATAAATCGTGTTTAGCATCTTTTAACAGGAGGCACAGATATGGGAACTCTTCTGACGGTGACTTTTTGCGTGTGGCAGTTGCTCTCCGCCTGCAATATCAATATCTGTGAACCTCATCAATGTATTTGCGGGTCCACGGTGGAGGCAATTGGCCATCACTCACTGAGTTGCGGTCGTTGTTTGTGAAGATTCCCACGTCACCAATTCCTTAATGACCTCACTCGGAGGGCACTGGTCTCGGCCAGATGGAATATTCCATCTTTGATGCAGACGCCGGGCTTTAGTCGATCTGATGGCAAAAGGCTGGAGGGTTTAAACAGGTGCTATGGCAGAGAGGAACGTGCCTGCTTTGGGACGCCACTTTTTCTGTCTCACACCTCACCCGTACGGTACTGCTGCTCAATTTGCGGCGAGAAAGAAGCATAATAAGTTCTCGGTCTTGGAGGCAAATTACTGCTTTGTGCCGCTGGTCTGTGAGACAACCGGCTGCTGAACCCTAAGAGGCATTTGCTTTCATTAAGGAGATTGGCCGTCGTCTTCGAGAGAGGAGATATGACGCCCGCTTCGGGTCCTACCTGCTGCTAAGGTTGTCTATTGCCATCCAGCGCAGCAACGAGAAGTGCGTCATGGGCTCCTTTGGAGGTGATACGACTCGAGGATTTGACCCATAATAATATTTTTAGGAAATTTTATTGCTAGATTGATATGATTTGAATAAGTTTTTTAATAATATAGGTTATGTGTTATTTCATCATATCAGTTTACGAGTATATACGTTCCCACCAAGGGGCTCGACCTGCCCTGAGTTAGGGCGATCAGGCCTTAGACGATCACGCGGGCCCATTGCGGGTTGAATGACTTCACACATAAGCTTCGAGTTTCTTCGCAGGCGTGTGCAGGTTTCCTCACGATGTTTTTCTCACTGTAAGAGCGTCGGATAAACGTACATACCAGTATGAAATCGATATTCGTATAGATATTGGTAAGTGGCAGGATTCGAACCACGGCCTTCCGAACAGGAGGTAGTGGCCCTAACCGTTCTGCCACCGACGCTCTATTATGTTATTTAAGATTAAGAAATCCTTACTTCATATCATAAACGTGAAAATGTGTTTGTTTGTTACATATTCACACTTCAACACCTAAACCAATCTTGATGAAATTTGGCATGCAGGTAGCCTATATCACTGGGAATGAAATAGTCTACTTTTTATCTGTTGAAATTATCATAGCCCGATGCAGTTTCTGAGGAAACTAAAACAATACTCTTTGTTTGTTAAGTTATTTAAAATCTTACCGAAAAAATGATTTTAAGCACAGAGATGAGGTGGAAAATGATATTATTTATACTATTAAGTATAACCCTGACATAGTTCCCAAAGGGATCTGGGGACAACTGTTTTCTACGCTCGCGCACGTCGGTGGCGTCGCAACGGAGCAACGGATTAAAGTGATTTTTTGTATAGAATTTGTTGAGGGGGTGGGAAGTAACAAAGACTGCTAATCCGAATAGCCCGATACAGTTTCTGAGGTACCTGGAGAAAACTCATGTCCACGCTGGCGAGCTGCGCGCACCACTCACCCTCAAAAAGAGTCATAAAAGCTATGTCCACGCGGGCGAAGCCGCGGGCAAAAGCTAGTTAAAAATAAATCTCGTAGAACTGGCTAAGTGCGTGTCGAATCATGAGCAAAGTAAGGTTCCATAATTATATTTCCTTCCTAAAAATGTTTGGTTCACATGTCTTGGGTTAAAACAAACAAAATAAAATACGTTTTATTAAAAGTCGGTGGCGTAATGGCAAGGGCCGCTACCTCCTTTCCGGAAGGTCATGGTTCGAATACTGCCACGTACCAATGTGCTTTCGAATTTCAAATTCATATCATCGTGAGGAAACCTATACACGCCTGCGAAGAAACTCGAAGGTTGTGTATGAAGTTGACCAATCAACAATGGGCCCGCGTGGTCCCGATCGCCCTAATTCAGGGTAGGCTCGAGCCCCTCGGTGGGGATGTATATGAGCTGAAATGATGACAAGAGATCGAGGAAACATCTTAAATACCCTGATATAAAGAAATAATAAGTATACAAATAATTATTCGTAAATAGGTAGGTACTCAGTACTAAGAAGAAACGGTCGTACCTCAGTGCGGCTTTCGTGGTCGTGTCGACCATGTAAGTTAACTGACACGGTTTTACCTGGATAGGTTTGACTGTTTGTGGCATTTCTGTGGTTTTCAAGGTCATGGTGTCAGTTTTTTAGCCGTGCCAGAGATGTCAGACATTGATTGAAATATTCTGATTGAGGACTTAGTTACTAGTCGTAACTTCCACCAATCCGAACTTGGCCCCAATTTAAAGAATGACCTAGCCCCTCCGAGTGTAAACCAAATATCCTCTGGGGCATGGATAATAGGGATAATAAGATCCGAAATAAATTATGAACTCTTGATCACTAAATTGCCCTCTTACCTTACTCGTTTTGTTTTCCATCAAGTCTCAATTTTTAATTCACCAATATAACAAATCATCATCATCATGTCGGCTCATATCGGTCCCCACCGAGGGGCTCGAGCCTACCCTTAATTAGGGCGATCGGCCCTTAGTCGACCACGCGGGCCCAGTGCGGGTTGGTCGACTACACACACAACCTTCGAGTTTCTTTGCAGGTGTGCGCAGGTTTCCTCACGATGTTTTCCTTCACCGTTAAAGCAATCGGTGAGTATATATTATGTACGTAATTTTCGAAAAACTCATTGGTACATTGGCCGTCCGGATTTGAACCCGGCATCTCTGGTTAGGAGGACCGAGTCGTTACCGGTTGAGCCACCGACGCTTTTCACAATATCATAAAATGAGTACAAAAATGACGCTGTAAAACTATGACGTCACGCCTAGGTATTTCAAACATTTTTTTTAACAAAATGTCGTTTTTGACAGATGATAAAAAGTAAATCAGATGACTAGCATTCGTCATCCCTATCGATAACGCCCAAGCGGGTTGAGTACTCCGGAGGAATCGGAGCAGGCGGGCTCATTTAAAAGTATTTTATTTATTTCAAATCTATTACACGTAGAGCAAATTTTAATATCGTTCAACATGAAATTTTATTAGCTTTCTAGATCAGTGAATAGTTTTTACAGGTTTTTAGCAAAATAAACTGAGAAATCCTCAGAAATCTGCAACGCGGGCAAACCGGCCGAACCGAAACAACACCCTGGACACTTCATACAACGGGCTAGAAATGACATTTCAAAAAACGAGTGCCAGAACAAACAAAATGGCGGCGAAATCCTATACTTTAGTTAGAGCAATAACTAAAGCATAGAGAGAACGTAAAAATTCATTCTGTTACAGTATTCACACTTATTACCCAGTTATTGTGATAAAGCAGGACAGATATATATTAATTATATTTGTTTTTTTTAGCAATTTCCATTTTTTTTTGAAGTGCCAAAATTACCAGAGATATCGATATATTTTTTTGCTGTGTATTATTTTCCATGGATAAGTTCTAATGAAAGGACTGATAAAATTAAAAGCAAATTTTAAAGTAGTATTTTAAAGAATTGTAAGTTACAATTAGGTTTGTTTATCTGGGTTTGTTAGGGTACCTTATTAAAACAAGAAACCCGTATAGTTTCCAAGTTCGTCTGTCCGTCCGTGGTTTCATTCAGATACGTTGATTATTTTCAAATAAACAAAGCTCAGTTAGACACTATCTAGCTACATTATACATGTACTATACAAGTTGAAATAAAATTAGTGCAGGTTCCGTTAACTGGGGCTCTTACTCACCATACTGAACAACTTTCTTTGGAAAAAGTTGTTAAGTATGATGAGTAGAAGCCTCGGAAGGTAAAAAATAATAAGATTTGTTATAATATAGGTAGCTGGAATAATTTAAAATAATAGAATAATTCAAATCAAAAACATTTCCATTTAAAGCACGGGTGCAAACAGCAACGATTGAAGGCATGCTAAAACAGTTTTTTTTAATAATATTTTATTATAAAATAATGATTAATAAACTTGCCTGTAACGTCGCCGTGAGTTAACGCTTTAATGTGGTTGTGCTCATATTAAAAATATCAATGTCATGGTTTTGTGCAGCTATTTTGAACACGATACCTTCTTGAAATTAAGAGTCGAAATATCGATACAAAATATCGATATGATTAATCTACATCACTCAAGATGGAATATACGACTACATTAAAATACCACCTAAAGGTTGACAGAATTACTAGTTGGGTAGATTTTAAAATTGGTCGTATAAAAAGAGACTTTAGTTATTTTTCTGTGTCCTATACGTTCGACAACCAAACTGTAACCAATCTGAATCAATCTGGGAGACGAGGGGGTGAGGTCGCAATATAGAGAGCGGCAGGGAGTTTCCATACTGTATGTTAGTACTAATATTATACTTTGCCGAAACGGCTGTAAATGTAACTAACGTTTTATTTGTTTTTTACCCAAAACATGTTAGTTAAAATGTTTAGAAAGAAAATATATAATCCTTTTTATAGATCAATTATAAGTTTTAAAAGGTTTATATAAAAAAAATACTGAGTATTCCTCGGAAATCCGCAGTGCGGCCGACCGCCGCTAATCCGGCGGGATTACCCTTCCCGCTTGAGCACATGGTGCTGTGTTTGATATCCCAGTTTAAAGACGTAAATTTCAAAGCTCAGTTTTTAATATCAGCACGTTTTTCTTCCAACACCACCGACTTCCTATAATTCTCAGGAAAACAAAGCAGGGCTATAATTAACACAAAGAAGATGCCAGTGCAGGTGGAACTTTATTGCTTGTTTTATATCACCTGCAGACCTGAATAGTTATTAACCACATAATTTTGGCAAAGCACCGTTTAAAGCATAAACAGGGTGTAACTAAATTGGTGTAGGTCCCGTAAACTGGAGCTTCTACTCATCATACTGAACATCTTTTGGTCTACGACTTTGCTAAAATCGCAAAAAAAAATTTAAAGTATTCATCCAAACCGATCAGCTGATCGACCAATTTTGTGCATTTTTGTGTGGAGGTTCCAAATTTTTTTTGAGAATGGACTATGGGTTCCTTTGGGAAAGTTATTTGGTATGATGAGTAGAAGCCCCAGTTAACGGGACCTACACCAATTTATCTACACTCTGTATTGATAAGTAGAAGCCCCAGTTAACGGGACCTACACCAATTTATCTACACTCTGTATTACGTAGCGGTGTTCCCACATTGTTCATACATAGAATTTTTTTTATTCATAATTGGCAAGCCCTTGGCGTCATCTCACCTGTTAAGTTTTTTTTTTTTTTATTCACAATTGGTAAATCCTTGACAACATCTCACCTGGTCGTAAGTGACGATGTTGCCGAAGATGGAAGCGGGCTTACCAACATTCCCCAACGCAATGGGGAACTGGCTATCTTATCTTCATGCCGGAACACACCAATGATATCAACATTGATATTTGGCGGCAAGACTTAGATAAGATGGTGGTAGCTAGCCAGGCGGGCTTAGAAATTGTCCTACTACCAACTAAACCGAGTCTTACAATTGACCCCGCCGGGAATCGAACCCGCGACCTCCTGTGTAAAGCCAGTGAAGTTTGCCTCTGAGCTACGGAGGCGGTTAAAAAGTATTCTTAAAGCAATGAATTTTATTGTTCATCCTACTTTTTGGGCAAATAAGAAACACGGCTTGAACATATTAATATTAGCATTGTTCAGTTTTTTATAAGGCATTGAAATAAAAAACAATTAGGAGATATTTTGAATTTTGAAACAAAATTCATTTAATATTCTTCAGTTGCCAAAAGCCCAAAGGGCAATGGAGCGTGCTATGCTCGGAGTTTCTCTGCGTGATCGAATCAGAAACGAGGAGATCCGTAGGAGAACCAAAGTAACCGACATAGTTTTCAGAATTGCAAAACTAAGGAGTAAGTGGCAGTGGGTGGGTTACTTAGCTCGTAAATTAGATGGCTGTTAGGGTAGTGAAGTTCTCGAGTGGCGACTGCTTACCGGAAAACGTAGCGAAGGCAAGCCTCCCACTCGATGGACCGATGACCTGGTGAGGGTCGCGGGAAGCCGCTGGATGCGGGCAGCGCAGAATCGGTCGTCGTGGAAATCCTTGGGGGGAGGTCTATGTCCAGCAGTGGACGTCCTTCGGCTGATATGATGATGATGATTCGTCAGTTGTACTGAGGCCGTATTTAGGCATGTGACGTTATGACTTTTTATAATTTGAAAAATTGAAAAAATAAGCAGCGATTTACTACTCAAGTTAATTAAAATTAAAAATCCGACTGCAAACAAATTACCCCTTTTATTTGGGCAGTGGGATAAAAATGTATCTTATGTCTCTTTTTGGATCAAGACGAATCTAATGACATCTCGCACTCCAAAATCCACGAATCCGTTCTTCTTATATTCAAATTATTTTATTTTTTCATTTAAAAATACCTTTTTTGGAAAAAGCCCATCTTATTGCAAGAATTCATTGAGAAATGCATTTTTTTAAAATTTTTGCTTCACAGTCTGATCACACCCTGGGACACTTCATACAACGAGCCAGAAAGGACATTTAAAAAAAGAAAATGGCGGCGAAATATTATTCGTTCGACAACCAAACTGTAACCAATCTGTATCAATCTGGGTGACGAGGGGGTGAGGTCGCGGAGTGTCCATATACTGTATATTAGTACTAATATATGTAGGTACTTTGGTCTCATTTAGTCAAGTACACACAGACACACACACAGTTTCTGGCGTAATTTTAAACAGGGCCAGGGCTACCAACCTACTCCGTGACTGTGTGGTTTCTAATTGCCATAATTAATTTTGGCTGTGGAAGGCACGGGTGAAGGTTTCTTGAAAGTTTCGAAGTTGTTTAGGAAGCTCCATGTGAACTTTAAAGATCAATTTTCGTCTGAGATCAGAGGGCTGGGGTGAATCGTAACCGGAAATAGCCTTGGGCTCTGGCTAATATTAGAAGTGTCATTTAGTACCTTATTTGTTAATTTTGTGTTATCTGTGTGCCACGACGGAAGGAGTAGGTACAGTAGGGTCAAAAAACGAATGATGGAACAAACATAATGGCGGCGAAATCCTATAAGTTCGACAACCAAACGGTACACAATCTGGGAGACGAGGGGGTGAGGTCGGAATCTAGAGAGTGGCTGGGAGTGTCCATACTGTATGTTAGTACTTATATATATACTGTGCTTTATGTGTAGTTAATGCAACTTTAAGTAAAAAAAAGTATGCAACAAAACCTTCAAGATTTTTCTTTTCTTTAGACCTATTTAACGATCCCCCCCCCCCCACTTCATTCGAGGACGTATACTACAAAAAATTTTTTACGTATTGACTTCATTTTTCGTTGTTTGTTTACATCATCATCATATCTGCCGAAGGTAGTTTAAACCACACTTCAATAAACTACACACTATACACTTAACACTATACACTACACCCTACACCCTTCACCCTACACCCTACCCCCCCTTCACACTACATACTTCACACAACACTACACTACCTTTTGTTGGTAATGCAGGAATTTTTTCACACCTTGGGTTACAGTTTTAGAAAGGATCCCTTTTTGAAAATATAATATAGCCTAGAGCAACCGCGGATAGTGCAGCTTTCTAACAGTGAAAGAATTTTTGAATCGGTCCAGTAGTTTCGGAGCCTGTTCAATGCAAACAAACAAATCCATCCTCTTTATAATATTATTACTACGCTACTGCTGCATTGCTTGGGGCCACACTGGTCATTGCGCGGCGGCGGTGTTAATTTTTATAAATTCGTAATATATTCTGAATGAAATGTCCGATTTAAGTAATTCAAAAGGTTATGTATAGGTATCGAAACATTTTTGATTATGAAATGATTTATTTGGATAAGGGTTAATACTAAGGTATGGTTATCATTGTCTGATTTTGGTTAGTTTTTTATTAAATTTTAAAATGTAAAAAGTGGTTATAGTGAAATAACTACAATAGTTGGAGATATTATGGTATTGTGAAGTTTTTTGTAGGTATTGATATGTTCTTTTATATTGTGGAACATTTTGTTGATCTATCATCAATAGTTTCCGTAGCGTATGCGATGAAAGAAATTTTTAAGCAATTTTTTTTACACCTTGGTTTACATTACTGCAGTTTTATCAAAGATCCCTTATTTTTTATAGTAATAAATATAGTCTATGTTACTTACAGATAATGTAAAATTCCAATGGTAAAAGAATTTTTAAAATCGCTCTAGTTGTTTTTGAGTTTATTCATTACAAACATACACACACATACAAAAATACAAAACTTTCCTCTTTACTATATTAGTGTAGATTGTTATAACATTTAAGTATTTTATTTATTTACGTACCTATTTTATGTAACTGTTTATTTACAAATGTTTCTGTTTTAAGTTTTTGCACCGCCCCTTATCTTATTCTATCGCTTTTTCCCTGCATAGAGGTTGCTTGGAAGAAATTGCTATCTAGCAATAAGGCCGCTTATTCTACCATTAATTTGTTCATTTCTTTTTTTTATGTTGTAATGCAAAAAAGAATATTGTAATGTATTGTATAAAATACAATACTTAAATATGCTTTACTATGAACTTTGAAGTGCGTCAGATGGTACCTTACTATTGTTTTTCTCATCATAGGTATATGAGTGACTGCACGGGATCCTAACAGTACAACAACGGTTAAAACTTAGCCCGTTTTCAACCGACAAACAGCCATAAAAAGAGTTAAAACAACTGTAAACTTTTTAGACTCTTTTCGTGAACCCAAAAGTTTTTACATCTAACTGCGACCGAAACCAAATTATATGTATAGGTATTTACGTACTAAACTTCAAAATTTAAACATAATATATATGTTGGAGGGGGTGGTTAGGTTATGGATGACCTTGTGGTTCAGTCCTTAACTATTTCAGTCGTGGGCGTTGAAATAACAATGCAGCTATATCTCACAGGTCCTCCTTCAATAGTCTTGATCATTCTTCAATCTAAATTGTACAGGATGCCTTGGATTACAATGAATGCAAACGCGGTGATCCCAGCGATGGCGCGACACGTCCGTTCAGCTCGAAGCTCCGTCAAAAAGTATCTGCCCCGAGACTGATGTCCAGCTAATATGGCTTCTCAACTCAGTGTTGCCACCTAAATCACAAACAGCCTACCGTTAATAGGTCATTTTTGCTACCACATACGATCGGCTCACGAGTACAAGCGATTGTCAAGCCACCACCGATTTCACCCAGGTACTAATACCTGACGTTTGATCCAAATAAAGTGTAACGATCTATGTAAACGTATCTCGAGCTGGTCGCGTTTTCAATGACGCTCCGACATATATTGAAAGGTCTCAAGTAGAGCAATTGAAAAGGATTAATAACTATGTACAACGAATGAGCGCGTCGACGAGGACCTCCTAGCCCAATCCCTCAGTGAAGCCTGGTAAACTCATCAGTTCATTCGAATCCCCCTAACGCGGATGTAAGCCGCCCCATTCACAGAATTAATTAAAAACCCGACTGCATAAAAACTTAATCTCTCTTTTTTGGCCAGTCGGCTAAAAATTTATCCTATGTCACTCACGGGATAATGGCAAATCTAGCGACACCTCACTCTCCAAAATCTATCGTGCTGTTTAAGTTTGCCAAAAAAAAAACATCATATCAGCTCACATGCGTCCCCATCGAGGGGCTCGAGCCTACCCTGAATTAGGGCGATCGGGCCTTAGTCGATCATGCGGGCCCAGTGCGGCTTGGTCGACTTTACATACTGAAGCGCAAAGTATCGCTTCAAAGCCGATCTTCTTTCTTGCTGTTTCATATTAAATTCTTTTTGGTTTCCGCTGTTGGTCGTGGTATTGATTTTTTTGATTAACGAAGAGGGATTGACAAGTTGGAGAAAAAAGGATGACCGTCGAATTTTTGTTAGATTTTTTGGGTTGTGAATATTAAAATGTTTAGTTATCGGATATATTATTATTTAAAGTTATTTTGAGTTTTTTTGAGGGCCTATACACTCCGGCCGCATTTTTGGAATCCCGAAGATATTCCGCTTCGGAAGAACCTGAGACGTAATACAATACCAGCGCAAAATATAATATACTACAACGCTTTGCCTGCTCTCCTTTTTGCTGCACCGCATGGTGCAGTACTCGCTTGAAGAGTGGTTGGATCCCGGGAAGGAGCTGTGCGTTCTGCTGGCCATCTTTATTTGCTGTGCTGCACGTCCGACTTCTAGCTCCAAGGGAAGTGTTTTCTTTTTCATTATCTTAACCATACGCTACCTTCGAGGCCGTGCGATGTAAAGTATTGTGGCTGCCCTGCGGGTTTCTGTTGTTCTACATCAAGTGTTACTTTCAAGCTTCAAATTCCTTCACCTCTTTCTATTTTAACGGACTATAAATTTTAAGTTACTTAAGAGTATTGTGTTCCCTTCTGGTGATACTTACAACCTTGGGGTAATTTTCACCCCAAGTAAAAATTATTATTTTTTATATCTCATGATTAGATTTTATGGTTTCAATAACCAGGGAAGGGGACGATCGTTGCAAAACCGGCCCACAATTAAAATTAAATTTTGTAAATTTTGGTATACCGATGCTTTGAACTAATTTGTATAAAACATTCCTACATCGTCATCCCGTAATCCTTTTAGTATATTTTACCCTTTTTTTACTTCAAATTGTTTACTATATTAAAGGTTTTCTGATTCACTCTAAAATTATTTTCCTTTAAAAATCCGTCTAGGCCTTGATTCAAATTCCACGTATCATATGTGGCAAACTCCTTAAGGGTTTTTTAACCCCAATTTATTTTATTTTTGTCACAATACATACTGTGAGTTTCTTCGCAGGCGTGTGCAGGTTTCCTCACAATGTTTTCCTTCACCGTAAGAGCGTCGAATAAACGTACATATGAAATCTGAATTTCAAATCACATTGCTACGTGGCAGCATTCGAACCACAATCTCCCGGACAGGAGGCGGCGGCCCTAGCCGTTACGCCACCGACGCTCCATAAAAACATACATATTAGTATTATTACATACATACTCGTACACTCGAAAAACATGATCTTCCTTCTGGCGCAATCAGGCAAAAACAGTAAGAAACTTAATAACAATTCGTAACATCTTTGATGAAACTAAAAATCGAAATGAAAAAATAAGTTCCCGAATCAATTCATTGGCGGCAAAAAATCTAATTTTCAGCTAAATTGCTTTCCTTAGAAAGTAAACAACGTTATTTATACAGGGTGCGGACGTTATTATTTAGCTTCCCTAAGATTAGCTTGTTCCTAAATCTTGGCTTTGTGCGATAGGCCGAAACTCGGCGTGTTTATGAGCCCGATAGCAACGACCGGCTTTTGTGAACACATTGAACGGACGAATAAAAGTTGTTGAGTTTCATGAGTAGAAAGCCTGCTGGAAAGGGTGTTGTCGACCAAAACAACAACCTGTATAAGGACATTGTTACTAGGTACTTAAAGGTTGTATAACGTCCACTGCTAGACAAAGGCCTCCCCCAAGGATTTTCACGACGACCGGTCCTGCGCTGCCCGCATCCATCGGCTTGTATATATTTTTTTTATTAAAAATAACCAATAGGGATGACGAATGCTAGTCAACTGATTTACTTTTTATCATCTGTCAAAAACGACATTTTGTTCTAAAAATGTTTGAAATACCTAGGCGTGACGTCATAATTTTGCAGCGTCATTTATGTTTTCATTTTGTGATTTTAGTGAATTAAAAATTGTACAGTTGGTAAAAAACAAAACGAGCAAGGTTATCCGAAGTTAAAATAAGAGGGCAATTTAGTGATCGAGAGTTCATAATTTATATCTGATGCTGTCGTCATACCTATTGCAATGATGAACTTTGAAACTAGTGAAATGCATGATTTTCCAGTCTTTATCAGTACCCCTAGTAATAAATTGTACAGCAGCACGGCACATACTTTCTCGCAAAACGTACCTTTAACAGCACGTCAAGTTCAAACTACTAAAACTTGCAGTAGATTTCTTTTAAACCATAGTTAGGCAAGGAATATTAAGAAACTATTCGATTCATAAATAAATCGCAAACAAAATTGCCGTTGTAACATGGCCTTTTTTTAAGCACACCCTGCACACTTCATACAACGGGCCATACATGACATTTCAAAAAAGGAATGCCGGAACAAACAAAATGGCGGCGAAATTCTAGACGTTCGATAACCAAACTGTAACCAATCTGTATCAATCTGGGTGACGAGGGGGTTAGGTAGCAATCTAGAGAGCGGCAGGGAGTGTCCATACTGTATGTTTGTATTAATAGATATATACTTACTTTGCTTTAAGTATTTTCTTCATGGTGGTTACTTATACTACTTATTATGTGGGAAAAGAAATGATATTAAAAATCATTTTTTTGAATTTTTTTTTCTGATTTAGCACTTTTTTGGAATTAAATAAACATAAAAAAATCGGTAACCATCAACAGTAACCACCATGAAGAAAAGAGTACTATTCTGCAGTTTCATCACAATCGTTAGAGCTATTTTGAGATGTTTGTATTAATTTTAATGTTTTGTTGTATGGTAGCTACCCTTAAATAGCAACCCAGTCAGAGGCCGCTCAGAATCATAGTTCAAAAATCTATCATAAAACTAAAATTGGATCTCAATAGGACCATTGGTTTAGCGGTTAAAGAAAACGTGACGCACGCATAGACGAACATGTTTGTTTTTTGTTTATACTGTAAAACAGATTTTGGGTATTTTTTTTTTGCTTTGACGACAATACTACTTTTTAGGCTCCCTCTTGCTGCATTCGGGTGCTCGAAAGTAATAATTTTCGATAAACCTAAAAACTTTTAGGTACAAGCTTTTAATATTGCATTGTCACGCGATATACATATGCATGCAAAATTTCAGCTCAATCGGGAACCGGGAAGTGGGTCAAAATTAACTTGCAAGATTTCACCCGAACAAACATACATACATACATTGCAAGTTAATTGAAAGCTTTTAAAAAGGATATTAATTTTGACCCCTATATGGAAGTTACATCCTTTTTCACTGGAGGATATTTGTAAGAATTAATTCAACTTAACCTTACAATGCAACTATAAACACTCCGTGTGAAACTACTTTACCTATCTCCGTAGCAAAGTGGGCCGTATTTTCGCTCAGGGCACTATTTCAAAGCCAGCTTATTCTATAGATAGAAAGCTGAAAAGATGAATGCGACGGGACGCGACCCTTTTTACCTTCAGCAAAATATAATGTTGATATTACGCTGTAGAGCTGACTTGTCTTTGTGTGAGTTAGGAAGTAAGTTACGAGTTGGGTGAGTGTGTGACGCCTTAATTTATTTTATAATGAGTTTGGATAAAGGTAGCAGTTTATTACCAAACTACCCAAATAGGAGGGTAATATCCTCGAGGTTATGTATGTTTGTAATGTATGCATGTCTGTCTGTTTGGTTAAGCCTGTAGCATAAACGGCTTGATAGATTTTGGATTGTTAAGTGCGTCGTTAGATTCGTTTTGATCCTGAAAATGACAAGCATATAATATATTTTTATCTACTCTCATATCGTAAAGTTCACATTATCAACTTCAAAACGAATTTATATTGGCATACTTTATAAACACAATTTACGAAGTAACTATTTAGTAATCTGTGACACAATACCGTAATTTAAAAAAAAATACATTATAACATTATTTTGTTAGAGAAATAATGTTATAATGTATTTTTTTTCCACTACAAGTTAAACCCAAGGGGATAATATCACCAACGAATTTCCATATCAATTTTTTTTTATTGGAACGCACATGCGGTTTACGCCATTTTTACAGCAATACAAAAAGTTTTCATTCCAATTTTTACTTGTCTGTGACAGCGCCCGCTTTAACGCATGCGCGGTGATGTGTTGGTTTTTCATTGAATTTTGTTGTAGATACTGAATTTCATGGATAATTTTCATTCTTGTTTAAAAATGTCTGAGATCAGTGAAAGTATTGTTTTACCTGTCTGTGACACCGTCCGCTTCAGTGCAAGCGCGGTGATGCGCTGGGATTCAGCGCTATGACACGTTTTGTTGTAGGTACTTACTGAATTTCGTGGGATTTTTTTCTTACTATTAACTTTGATCTTTGTATTTTAGTTGATTCAATCCCGATGTATGAGACTAGATAAAGTAGTGTATGAAACTGCACATAATTTGGTCTTAAAACACTCGTGTAATGCTATAAAAAAACTATTATCGTATTTAAAGAACCCTTATTATGCAACAGTTTCATAAACTACTATTACTCAACTGCATCCAGTGACTAAGGTCGTGAGTCCACCGTGTAAGAGCTACGTCGCCACTCAAGAACTTTACTGACCCATCGGCCATTTGTTCTACTATTCTGTAAATCAAAATCAAAATCAAAAACAATTTATTTCAAATAGGTGTTTACACACACTTTTAAATAGTCAAAACAAAAAAAAAATACAGTATATTACAAATAAAGTCATGATTCAGATTACAGTCTCAGGTAATGTAATGTTATTTTGATTACCTACCTGCTTGTGCACATGTAGATCTTGAGTTTTATTTAATTACGGACACAATTATTAAGTTACCTACCATCTGACTTTCGCCTTAATTAACCACTACCGCCTAAAACGGGAAATAGAATGGCAATAAGGTGACGAGAGAAGAAAACTTTTTCCGGAATCATTCCATGAATCACGTAAATCCGGAAATGACTTCTATAAATATCAGAAAGACCGGAAGAAGTTTACTATCCGTAGCTCAGAGGCCAAGTTCACTGGTTTTACACAGGAGGTCGCGGGTTCGATTCCCGGCGGGGTCAATTGTAAGACTCGGTTTGGTTGGTGGTAGGGCATTTTCTAAGACCGCCTGGCTAGCTACCACCATCTTATCTTAGTCTTGCCGCCAAATATCAATGTTGATATCATTGGTGTGTTCCGGCATGAAGATAAGATAGCCAGTTTCCCATTGCGTTGGGGAATATTGGTAAGCCCGCTTCCATCTTCGGCAACATCGTCACTTACCACCAGGTGAGATGTTGTCAAGGGTTTACCAATTGTGAATAGAAAAAAAAGGATCGCGTAATTCTGTAAAATCACGTTATGGATCATTGGAGGCTAATAAGACTCTCTCCTAATTCAGGGTAGGCTTGAGCCCCTCGATAGAGACGTATACGAGCTGATATGATGAAGAATCTGTCCGATGGGGTAATAGACTAGGAGGTCATGACAAATTTGGTAACGATAACGGAAATGGACAAACTTTGGTTGAGAGGATAAATGGCAACCCTCTGTTGTTAAATATGTTGGTCTGCCTGCGCAAAGTGGTTGCGTTATGTACTTACAGCGCCTGAAAAACTAGTTATCGTGATAAAAAAAAACGATAAGGGAAATGGCTGAGTAAGATAGAAAATGAAAGTACTAGTTATACTCATGGCAATTATGCAAAAACTGACCAAATTCTCGGTTGCGTTGGGCAGGGGGGTGGGATCCTCGCACAGAAAACTCGCTATTCCTAATACTAACGGGCGTTGCTCCATAAATTAATTTCACTTTCTATCTTACTCATATCCCTTATCGTTATTTTTTTGGTCACGATAACTGGTTTTTAAGCGCTATAAGTACATAACGCAATCACTTTGCGCAGGCAGACCGACATATGTATCATCAGAGGGTCGCATCTCAACCTAAGTTTATCCATTTTCGTTATCGTCGAGGTTTTTTTTTTAACAGCTCATATACGTCCCCACCGAGGGGCTCGAGCCTACCCTGAATCAGGGCGATTAGGCCTTAGTCGAGCACGCGGGCCCAGTGCGGGTTGGTCGACTTCACACACAACCTTAGAATTTCTTCGCAGGCGTGTGCAGGTTTCCTCACGATGTTTTCCTTCACCGTTAAAGCAATCGGTAAGTATATGTACGTAAGTTTTTGAAAAACTCATTGGTACATTGGCCGTCCAGATTTGAACCCGGTACCTCTGGTTAGAAGGACCGAGTCGTTACCGGTTGAGCCACCGACGCTTTTCATCGAGGTATATTTTTTTTATTCACAATTGGTAAGCCCTTGACATCAGCGGGACTGGTGCCAGCGCACGCGGTGTATTGTAAACACCATGTTGACGCAGACGGCTGGTATGATTATTACGCGATCTTAGTATACGATTTTTCAATGCAGTGATTTCGTGAAAAACTAATTGCATGATTAGTCAAATAATTACCTCCATAGCATAATGGTTCAGACCATTAGCTTCACATCAAGAGGTCGCGGGTTCGATTCCCGGAAGAGTCTAACTTTGAAAGAGTTGGTGTGGTCGGTGGAAGGGAATTTTCTAAGCGCGCCTGGCTAGCTACCAACATCTTATCTAAGTCCTGCCACCAAACATGAATGTCAACAACAATGATGTGTTTCGGCTCGAAGATTGCGTTGGGGAATCTTGGTAAGCCCGCTTCCATCTTCGGCATCATCGTCACTTACCATCTGGTGAGATGATTCCAAGGGCTTACCAGTTGTGAATAAAAGAAAAAAGTAATAACCCATAATATCACAACTACTTATTGGGGCACGGGTTTTCCCAAACTCTTAGGTCCACACAAGGAGGTGAAGTCCCGATTTGTGAAGATTGTAGGGCAATGAGGATCTATCACATAACAGAAGAATCTGATTATATCGCATGTACGTTTACTTCACTCATTCATATCAGTTAATATATACGTCCCCACCGAGGGGCTCGAGCTTACCCTGAATTAGTGCGATCGGGCCTTAGTCGACCACGCGGGACCAGTGCGGGTTGGTCAACTACACACACAACCTTCGAGTTTCTTCGCAGGTGTGTGCAGGTTTCCTCACGATGTTTTCTTTCACCGTAAGAGCGTCGGGTAAACGTACATATGAAATCTAAATTCAAAAACCCATTGGTACGTGGCAGGACTCGAATCACGACCTCCCGGATAGGAGGTTGCCGTTGCCGTTGTGCTAACGTACTTAGTACGTTAATTTTTTATTTTTTGAAATCCGTCCATATATGCGATGCAATTTTATATTTTTCATTGGACCTAATTTTAAGAATGCATGCCTGCTGCCGGTTGATACCAATGACGTCATTCGATACAATCCGCGTGCAATTGCATTCGTCCAGTAAAGACACAGTCTAAGAATGTCGTCCAACGCTTTTTAAAATTGCGTCGAAGCCAAGGTCACTAGTAATCACTACCACTAGTGTTAGACTAGTGGTAGACTAGATACCTCATGCTCCTGTGGACTACCCCAGACCACAGCGCACCTGAGTACCTGCCTGAGTGGACCACAGTGTACCATCGCGGATCTCATGTCGGCAACGCAAAGCGCGGTTCAAGTGGCACGGCATTGGATAAAATATACATAAAGACGCTTTCACACGAAAAGAAGAAGTGGTAGACTAGCCCAAACGGTTTATATAGATCAAGGGGATATACCCGCCTCTCGGGCCCCGCAAGAATGCCCTGTCTGGACGTCTACGTTGAACGACTGTATGGATTCTTAGACTGTGGTGCAGATATTCGTGGTTAGTGCCAAACACTGTTGATTTTTCGCATTGTTTCTGTGAAAAAGGGCAATCAGACAATCTAAGTACCGAAAATGTATTCTTCATGGTTTTCGAATATTTAAATAATCATTTAAAGTATCATCGTATCAGCTCATATTCGTCCCCACTGAGGGGCTCGAGCCTACCCTGAATTACGGCGATCAGGCCTTAGTCGACCACGCGGGCCCAGTGCGGGTTGGTCGACTTCACACACAACTTTCGAATTTCTTCGCAGGTGTGTGCAGGTTTCCTCACGATGTTTTTCCTTCACCGTTAAAGCAATCGATGAGTAGATGTACGTAAGTTTCGAAAAACTCATTGGTACATTGACCGTCCGTCATCCATTATTTGAAGTATTTTAAAGTATACCAACGCTGAATTAATAAAACATTCGATAGAACAATAGATTGGCTTGACCTTAATAATTTGAAAATTAACTTCAATAAAATTAATTATATACAATTCAATAAGTCTTTTTGATAAATAATATTAGGATTTAGATATTCATTATGAAAATTATACAATCAACGAAATAAATAAACATACATTTCAAGGAATAACTATAGATCAGAATATAAACTGGAAAACACAAATAGATAACGTATGCTGCAAAATAAATAGATTTTGCATATTTGTACGGACAAATAGCGAACTATTTAAAAGAGCATTGATGGAAGTACCAGATTTCGCAAGGACCCAGAAAAGCTAGTTCGTCATGAAACTCCCAGGTCATTTGTGTATGATAAAAGTTGCCTAACAATGTGCAATCGCATACATAACAAAATACCATACGAATTTAACTATTTAAACATACGACAATTTAAAATCAAATTAAATTAGTGGCTGAATAACACAAACTGCTATAATTTTAAAGCCTTTTTAAACTTTTAGATTACTTTGGATTAAGATTGACGTCATTTTGTATGTTTTTGAATTACTTCGGACTAAAATAAAAAATATTTTGCACGCTATTTTAAACACTAGCTATATACAGTTCATATTACTTATAGTTACAGTCAGGCCCGGACTGGGACCCGAAACCGGCCCGGGCATTTTAAAGACGGTCGGTCCTTTACCCTCAAGAGAAAGGAAAATTACCTTGTAACGAAAATTTCCAATCATATATTTTCAATTTTAACAATTAAAGACTTCCGAAGAGGCTCACTACTCTCGGCTACTTTACCAATAATGTCGTTGCTATCCATGATAATTTTTAGGGTAGAAAAGGATCTTTCACGTACGAGTAGGCGTTGGTCAAAAGATTGTATCTATGCAAAATTTTAAAGCAGCAAATGGCGCAATTTTTACATGCACGGCGTGTCATACATGGTACAAATCTTTCTTCATCATAGTTTTCTATTTGTAAAGGCATTTCACCGTTGACTTCTTGACCTTTTTCACTTTTATTCTCTTCCATGAATATTTTATAATCTTCTTATTCAGTGGTTTTAAGTTTATCCCAATGCAATGCCAAATTTTTCAATTAAATCCGAAAACTTCCACCTGTAGCTGTCTTATCAAATTTCAATAAATTACTACTTAATTCAACTAGTTCACCGGATTAAAGTTTATATTGCGTATTTCGGGGAAACGTTTTAGATCTAGACACGAGAAATCAGCGTACAGTTTACCATTTGTAAGAAAACGGCAACCCATGCTTTGCGTAACTGTGTCAAAAACTGTGGTCAAAAATAATGTTATGAACATTGACCTTGTATGCATGTATTTTCAACCAACTTCAAAAAGGAGGTTCTCAATTCGACTGTATGTTTTTTTTGTATGTTTGTTATGCGATATCTCCGCCGTTTGTGAACCGATTTTCAAAATTCTTTTTTTATTCGAAAATACTCCCGAGGGGGTCCAATTGTCACCAAGTCAGGATCTGATAATGGGATCCCAGGGAAATCGAGGGCAACCCTCAAATTTTATAGGCACGTTTTACGTGTTTCTTGTGTTTTCTAAAATAATGAAAGTATTTTCTTCTGGTAGTCATCATCTCATGTTGATGAGCTGATGAAGGAAGATACAACTCCTTAACGACTAGGAGTTGGAGGATAATTCTTCAAATATGTTACGTTGATACGTATAGACCGATAGTTGTATTCTTTCCGGTTATTCAGATGAGCTGATGATGGAAGTTTTAACTCCTTAACTTTCATGCTGTTGAGATGATGATGGAGGCCACAGGAATCTGTATCTGATGAAACACATGTATTATGATTTGAGTGTTCCTATTGGCGAGTGGGTGATTGGGTTTAACGTTATTAGATAAATAGCATTATCACTAAAACTAAATAAAATAAAAATAAAAGTTTAAAAACTGAAAACCAACTTCAAAATGAAATTCACTCAAAAGTATGAAATAATATTAATATGCTTAAATACACGACATTATCCAACAATAACGAAATCTAAGGTGGGTACGAATTAAATTAGGGGCCTAAAGTTTTTTTTTGAGGTTGGTGTCAGCAATGCCATCGAATCTAAAACATTTGATACGTATGTAGCTGTGTGCTGGTACCGATCTCAAAAATAAATTTAGGCCCCTATTTTGATTCGTACCCACCTTTGATTTCGTTATTGTTGGTTAATATCGTGTATACTTTTGAGTGAATTTCATTTTGAAGTCGGTTTTTAGTTTTTTTATATATCCAAGTATTTAACCTTTTCAATTAGCCCTAGAACACAGCCTCCTGATTCCCTTAATATAACAGCTCACTGCTCTATCTGTTGTAATGTCTCTTCATGTAGCTGCCCTAAACTAAAAACGGTCTATTATATAAAATATCTGGGTGTTATTCTCAATAATTATATCACTTTCAAACCACATATTAACAAACATACGCAAAGAGTTAGAAAACTCACGCCTCTATTCAGAAATATTCGATCGGTAGCTGATAGTAAAATAGTTAAAAATGAGTTGAATTGTTGTACAACGCTCTCTGCAGATCAATCTTGAGCTATTACATCTCTTCATGGGGAGGTGTTTACAAAGCCAATCTATTATAGATTAAAAGAGCCTAAACATTGATCCTTAAAGTTGCTACATTTAAAAACCATTATTATCCCACTGACATCCAGTGCCAAGTACTCACGGTTAGACAATTGTTCATCTATGAAGTAATCTTATCTAGACATAAGTCTATTGCATGTAATCTTGACCAATTGAAACTAGAGGAGTAGACATGATCTTTAGACTGCAATACTTTAGGACCACCCTAGCTTAACAACATTTGTGTTTTCTAGAAAACTATTTGTGTATCCAAATATCTAAAATCATGAAAATTAGTGACCTAAATTCTTACAGATGTAAAACTACTATCACTGCTTGGTTGCTGACTCTTGACTACTCTGATATGGAAAAATTTATCCAAGTATAATCATATATGTTTTCTTCTCACACTAACTCACACACACAAACAAACTGACGCACACACACACACACACACACATACTCACGCAAGCGCAGCTTAACCTTCTAATATCTTTATTTTTTTATTCTGTTTATTTTTTTACTCCTACTTCACTTTTCATGTTTTGTTCTTGTATACCGAGTGGGGGCCAGGTGACCATACTAAAAGATTTACATCTTACGTTAGGCGCCAGTCTCTCACCAACATATCTCTGTATTTAATTTTTTTTCTTTTCATTCATATCAGCTCATACATGTCCCCACCGAGGGGCTCGAGCCTACCCTGAATTAGGGCGATCGGGCCTTAGTAGACCACGCGGGCCCAGTGCGGATTGGTCGACTTCACACACAACCTGAGAGTTTCTTCGCAGGCGTGTGTGTAAAAATATCGTGTCCTCACGATGTTTTCCTACGCCGTAAGAGCGTCGGATAAGCGTACATATGAAATCTAAATTCGAAATCACATTGGTACGTGGCAGGTTCGAAATACGACCTCCCGGACAGAAGGCGGCGGCCCTAGCCATTACGCCACCGACGCTTTTTTTACCATACTTTGTAAATATGTTTGTGGGAAGAAAATCAAAATAAATAAATAAAAACTAGAGATAGAGCCCAACGAGATAACGTAAATTGAATGAGGTCCTCGACTTGACGATAGAGGACGTTATTCTCATCGATGATTTTTTTATATAGCAAAATAAAGTCGACCGCCAATTGACCACACCGGCCCATTGGGCATCCGGCCCATCGGGCATTTGCCCGATTTGCCCATATGGCCAATCCGGGCCTGGTTACAGTTTACTGTACATACAGAGGCCAGCACATAAATATGATAGCCCGCAGGTTTGCTCGCAGCTCGAGGGATGTTAAAGTCACACTATTTAAAGCGTATTGTACATCCCTCTATACCAGCAGCCTGTGGGCGAACTATACTCAGCGAGCTTACACCGCCCTCCGTGTCCAGTTCAATAACGCCTTCAGGGTGTTGATGGGGCTGCCGCGCTACTGCAGTGCCTCGGGAATGTTCGCGGAGGTGCGCGTAGACTGCTTCTATGCCACAATGCGCAAAAGGTGCGCGTCCTTAGTGCGCAGAGTGCGCGGTAGTGCCAACAACATTCTGGCTATGATAGCGGACAGGTTTGATTGCTGCTACATGAATCATTGTTGCAATGTTCATGTGCCGGCAATCAAACCTCAAAGAAGTTTTTGATTTTACGATTTATGTTTATGATAATTTTTACTAACATTTAGTGTATAAGATTAGTTTGTAAGATTACTAACACAAATTGATCCTAAAGTTGGTCTTAAATAAATTTATTATTATTATTATAAAGCTAGACACTCGGACTTTGTACCGTTCTTATGCCGTATGATCAGAATCGCACTACGAGTGTCTAGCTTGATGTGCCACCTCCGAGGTGGTTATTTTTATGATAGATTTTTTTTTCACCTGCGACGGAAAGGAGACGGTATATGCGTTTGGGGTGAGAGGGTGTTTGTGCAAAGGAATTTTGCTATTTTCTCTTAAACTACTTGACCGATTTTGATGCGGTTTTCAGTGTCGGGTTCGAATTTGATTGGTGCATGTTCTTAGATAAGTGTTACGGTAACAGCTCACCAGGAGGCGCTGCAGTAAACTTTTTCTGAATTAACGTCTGTCTGAATTGTTCCAAATATAGTATAACAGTTAGGTACGACTTCAAGATTTGAACTTTAAAATGTAAATTAACAGAATGGCTAATGCAACATTGCTTTTAGTACTAGTGAATATATGAACTATTATAATAAAATTAATTTACCTTTATAATGTTATTAGCGTAGATATAATATTTTAACTTGTTAAAATTTGCATGCCATCTTTATGACGGCTGAATACATTTACCATCTTGACATGTATGTATTCTGGCAAATAAAACATTTCTTTCTTTCAAATAAAACACTTCTTTCTACTTATTCAAAACTTTCCACAGCATACAAACCACACTGCAGCTACCTGGCTTTATCTGGCTTCAACCCCACCCAACAAAGAAAGGGGGTTTATGTCAACCAGCCATAACAAATCGAGCCTCGGATCTGCATAGATTCGAATATTGCCCCACATTGAAGCCTCATCGGTATTCGTAAATCGAACGGGCACTGGCGAAGCGAATCCAAAATAATTGTTGCCAGTGTGTTGAGATTTCTCCATTTATAGGCAGCATTTGGTTGAGATAAATATCATATATTAAATACATGGTACATATGTATGTAAGACAATTAATCAAGTAAACGCAGTCAAAGTAATTGTCATTTCTATAAAAATAGGCCTGTTCTGTCATTTCTATAAAAATAGGCCTGTTCTGTCATTTCTATATAAATAGGCTTGTTCCCGTCCCGGAGGTCGTGGTTCGAACACTGCCACGAACCAATGTTTTTTCGAATTTAGATTTCTTAAATACGTTGAAAACATCGCGAGGAAACTTGCACACGCCTGCGAAGAAATTCGAAGGTTGTGTGTGAAGCCGACCAATCCGCACTCGGCACACACGGGCTCGAAGTAATGGCTGGTTTACACGGTGCAAGCTACTGTCGTTGACATAAGACAGCTACTGCCACTTTGTAATCGCTGACAGTAGATCGACTCGCCTCGCCCGGTCACACGAGTGCGAGCTGCTGGCGTGACAGTAGAAAGCTACTGCACCAAGCTGCTGCTTGTGGTGTATTGGTAGAAGGTGAGTGGCGATTAAGAACAGAAAATGTCATACTAACTCGGATGCGAGCTACTGACTGACTCTCTCATAACAGTAACTCGCATGATACGGTCACAAGGTGCGAATAGCTGAACTGCAGTACTCGCTCGCATGCTAGCTTGTACCGTGTAAACCAGCCATTAGGCTTGTTCGTGTAAACCAGCCATTAGGCAGTAACTCGCCTCGCTAGCTCGCATGCTAGCTTGTACCGTGTAAACCAGCCATTAGGCTTGTTCGTGTAAACCAGCCATTAGGCAGTAACTCGCCTCGCTAGCTCGCATGCTAGCTTGTACCGTGTAAACCAGCCATTAGGCTTGTTCGTACTACTTCAGGGTAGGCTCGAGCCCCTCGATGCCTTCTGTAGCAGTTTCCTTGCTACTGAAATGGGTCTCCTTGCCTTCCGTCTTCACAGTTTGTGATTACATTCACTTGATCGAATTGTTTAAAAAAATATTGCTTAGACAGTTTTATAAAAAAAAATATTATAGATTCTCACAACAATTCCTTTCATTGACTATGTCACGGGATATAGTTTGTAAAACTTAAACAAAAATGTACTCAGATGTCTTATTCTGTTGGTAATTAAAGTTTTGGTGCGGAACCATGTTTGTGTGACCCCAAATCACTCTTGGCCGGTGTTTTTGGTTATGAACTCGTTATTGAACAAATTATTATAACAGTAATAAGTATAACATAGGAATAACGTGTACAAAGGGTGAACTTATCCAATACATTTCCACAAGTAACTTTAAGGCGAAGTATTGATTGGAACAGTAGTCTTTATCTTTTTCTTTACGTGTAAAGAGTAAAGAAAATAACCACACTTTTTCACTTTTTCAATGGTTTTTCGTTTCAATCAAAAACTGCAATGAAAGTATAAAAATAATAACATCACTCTCTTTGTATTATCATAACAAATATCTTAATTTATATAAATCTCGTGTCACAATGTTTGTCCTCAATGGACTCCTAAACCACTTAACCGATTATAATAAAATTCGCACACCATGTGCAGTTCGATCCAACTTGAGAGATAGGATAGGGTAGGATAGGGTAGTGTAGGGTAGGGTAGTGTAGGGTAGGGTAGGGTAGTGTAGGGTAGGGTAGTGTAGAGTAGTGTAGGGTAGGGTAGTGTAGTGTAGTGTATGTAGGGTAGGGTAGGGTAGTGTAGGGTAGGGTAGTGTAGTGGAGTGTAGGGTAGTGTAGGGTAGGGCAGGGCAGTGTAATGTAATGTAAGGCGGTACGAATTTCGCCGGGACAGCTAGTTGTTTTATATTTTTATCATTTATACTTCAAAATATTAGTCATTACTAGAGTTGAAAGTAACGGTGTTTGGTGTTTTTTTCTATCGAGCCAAAACGGCTCAATCGTGTTTCTAATAGCTTTTGACTTTAAGGAATATCATCAACAATAAGGGATCTTTTTCAACCTTGGGTTTTCTATCGTTTAGGAGTAATTGACGTCAAAAATTAAGGCGCTTAGATCACTCAATCCGAGCTGGTTGATACGTGTTTCAATAATGTCGAACTTAAGTATATTCATTTTAAGCTTAAATCAATGCGGGTTTCAGCGCAGCTGTTACGTTAAAACCGAACGTCCAATTCTCGATTTTTACAGGTCTTTATTACTTTGCATCACTTTTAAATAAGTTTAAAAAAAATGTGTTTAATTAAAATGAAAGGTCTTAAAGTCACCGATTTTGTGTGATGGTTTCATTCAATATTAACTATTTGTTTTTGAGAAATTTTGCAATAATTAAGCCCAAAAACAGGGTCTACAGTGTATTTTTTATAAATCGATTTTTCATAACTTTAAGTATATTATATATTTTTTCCATGGTGATAGCTTTACACAGTATATCAATAATTTGAATTGAATATTGTCATTTGACCTATCTTAAGCCTTAAGAAAATCTGTAATATTACCGCCTTAACTTGCTCCGACCTGTTCTTCGAAAATACCCTCGTCCATAAGACCGGAATTATTTAGCGGCACTACTGGTATCCCAGGATCTGCGTACAGATGCAGGAGCCCGAGTTGGCTGAAGTCGAAAGGTCGGCCCATAACTCACGAGCTCTCTCGCACATACTGATTACTGGATGACTAATGGCCCAGAAGACACAGCCTTTCTATAATCCCCCCTTTAGTACATACCAAGTCGTCAATCTTCATCCGATTTCAGGTACCGATAGATCATGAAATAGTGAATAGCGAGACAGTCAATAGCGAGACAGTCAAAAGCGAGACAGTTGGCAGGTATTAGGTGTTAAAGTATGAAGTGTCCGATTGGATAAAACATTTTAAAGAAGAAAATTAATATCAATAAAAATAAATAAACAAAATATATTCTTAAGACCAAGTTCTTCGACCAGTGTGTGTTGCCAGTGATGACATACGGAACTAAGACATGGTCGCTTTCTATGGGCCTCATAAGAATGTTCAAGGTCACCCAAAGGGCAATGGAGCGTGCTATGCTCGGAGTTACTCTGCGTGATCCAATCAGAAACTAGGAGATCCGTAGGAGAACCAAAGCAACCGACATAGCTCTCAGAATTGCTAAACTTAAGTGGCAGTGGGCGAAGCTTAGCTCGTAGGACGGATGGCCGTTGAGTCAGTAGAGTTCTCGAGTGGCGACCGCGCACCGCAAAACGTAGCGTAGGCAGGCCTCCCACTCGGTGGACCGATGACCTGGTAAAGGTTGCGGGAATCCGCTGGGTGCGGGTAGCGCAGAACCGGTTGTCGTGGAAATCCTTTGGGGAGGCCTATGTCCAGCAGTGGACGTCCTTTGGCTGATATGATGATGATGATTATTCTCAAAATAACATTAGGCTATTAGAAATTAATAGATGGTAAATGTGTGCCTAATGCTTAGTATTTTGAGAGCATGGTGGCTTTAAATCCATGAAGTCGGGTTTTTTCACCTGAAAAAATCGCGTATTATTGAGGTAAAAAATACACATTTTAAATTGTAAAACCCATTGAGTTATCGCAGCAGTTTCTTCGTTACTAATGTCATATTTGGGAATACTCCGCATAAGATTTCGTCACTTTCAGAAAAATTCAATAAAATTATGTAGTCTAAAAAGTTGCCCCATCTGACCACTAACAAAACGCCTTTGTTCCATTCAATGGTACATAGCCCAGGGATTGGAACATGAGAGACTTTCCACTAGGTTACTAATAAAAGACCATAAGTAGTGTCACCATGAGATCCATAATAAAAAACAATAACTTTTTTTCAATTGAAACTGACATTGAACTTCAATCGGCCATTTCATACTTAAACCACTACCAATTATTTATTGTCGATGTGTGCTTAGTAAATGCTATGTGTGCGAGTAAAGATACTCGCCTGTGTGGCTAAAGTGAGTATACGACTTGAGGTTTTTTCAGATTATTTATAAGGAAGTACCAAAAACTGTAACCGGTGGCGTAATGGTTAGTCACTTCGCTTTACACTACGAGGTCTCGGGTTCGATTCCCGGCGGGGTAAACTTGTAAGACTCGGTTTGTTTGGTGGTAGGGCATTGTCTAAGCCCACCTGGCTAGCTATTACCATTGTACCTAAGTATTGCCACTAAACATCGGTGTTAGCAATATTGATATGTTCCGGCTTGAAGATAAGATAGCCAGTTCTCCAGTTCATTGGGGAATCTTGGAAAGCCCGCTTCCATCTTCGGCATCATTGTCACTTACAATCAGGTGAGATGATGCTAAGGGCTTACCAACTATGATTTAAAAAAATAATTTAAAAAAAACTAACCCAGAACGAGTCGGCCTCGAACAACACTTTTCTTTTATGTGGGCCCACCTTTATTTTTTTTTTTATTTTTTTTTATTTATTTTTTGTTATATAGCGGCAATATAAATACACACTCTGTGAAAATATCAACTGTCCACCTATTAAGCGTCTTGGCAGCAAGACCTACCGTAACTGGTGCTTGTCTTCGCCTTATGGTGTTAGCAGGAAAAGCGGCCCTCACTGTTATGTAAACTATTTAGTAATCTGTGCTGTTATACCCTAGGGTAGGTGAGTGGGGACGCTATATCAATATCATAAACGTGGTAGTTCTAGCGTATCTGGTAGATATACGAGAGGGAATGTCCACCTATTACGGTTCATGAAATACAGCCCACTTACAGCCAGAGGTAAGCAGAGGCTCAGTAACACGGTAACCTTTGTTTGCACCCTTTTGATACGGAATCCAAAATAAATAATAAAATTAAAAACCCGACTGCATGAAAACTAAAGCCCTCTTTTTTGTATAGTCGGGTAAAATCAAAAATGTATCCTTTGTCACTCACGGGATTAAGGAGAATCTAACGACACCTTTTACTCCAGAATCCATCGAGCCGTGTAGGCCACAGAACTTTTTTTTTTCATTAAAATCACGCTGAAAACCAGCGCTGTGTTGTGCAGCATAAGCCGCACGCAGTATATGCTTAGCGTTGTCCGTGATTCTTGCAACACACGCACGCACGCCGCACGCACGCACGCACGCACGCACGCACGCACGCACGCGCACACACACACACACACACACGTGACAAGGAATCAATAAATGTCTTATGTCTTTTTTTGGCCAGTCGGGTGAAAATGTGTCCTGCGTCACTTACGGGATCAAGACGAATCTAACGACACATCGCACACCAAAATTCATCAAGCCGTTTAAGCTACAGAGCGTGCCAAAGAAAGAAATAAATATACATACATACAAACTAACTCTCGAAAAACATAACCCTGTTTCTGGCGCAGTCGGGTAAAAATATAAAAAGAACAAAGTAAAAAGAAAGAATTGACATATTAGAAATAAACTTCAGTAGAATTTTTACACGTTTTGTTGATGATATCAGCTCATATATGTCCCCACCGAGGGGCTCGACCCTACCCTGAATTAGGGCGATCGGGCCTTAGTCGACCACGCGGGCCCAGCGGGATGGTCGACTTCACACACAACCTGCGAATTTCTCGGCAGGCGTGTGCAGGTTTCATCACGATGTTTTCCAGAGCGTCGGATAAACGTACATATGAAATCTAAATTTGAAATCAAATTGGTACGTGCAGGATTCGAAACAAGACCTCCCGGACAGGAGCCACCGACGCTCACACGTTTTGTTATCTGACTAAAACCCTAATAAACTAAAAACCTATGTTTCTTTTAAAATCTAGACGTATTTATTGATAAGCGAAAATAAAGTTAAAGGCCGGTGAATATTATTCCATGGTAACGACCATTCTGACCAATTTATTTCAAATGGAATTATCATTCACTTATAAAAACAACGACAGAAACAACGCCAGGCAACTAACGAAGCAGAATCGTCCAGTCAACAATAGGTCAACCAGCTTTGCATTCGAAATATCCCGGAACGTATTGTTTGTGACGCTTGTGACCCAAAAAATGGACAAAAAAAGGTTTCTAAATCCAATCCCCATTTCATCTCTGTTTATTTTTGAATACTGTTTTAGGATTGCTGTATTTTGTATTGGCACAGTGTTACGATATGGCTTACAGTAGCGCAACGCCTTTGATGTCGCAATATGCCGCTACTGCGTAGGTACCTACTAGCAGTACTAGCCTGTAGCACAATATATAAATTTAACCTGTAGCACACCCCGGACACTTTATACAACGGGCCAGAAATGACATTTAAAAAAAGGAATGACGAAACAAACAAAATGGCCGCGAAATATTTTACGTTCGACAACCAAACTGTAACCAATATGGGCGACGAGGGGGTTAGGTCACAATCTAGAGAGCGGCAGAGAGTGTCCATACTGTATTTTATGTATGTTATGTTAGTACTAATATATATATTTTGCCTGTAGCCAGCTTGGCATAGTTTGCCACGCTGTGCCCCGCCGCCCGCTGCCTCGCCATTCGTTGTTCTGCGTAAGTACATTCGTTGCACTACTGTAAGCCGCTATACCGCTATATTGTAATACTGTGGTATTGGGGTAATCCGATTTTTTTAGCTACAACTTTTTAACACATTCGCTGCTCCGATACGTGGTTAAAGTAAGCAATGGAAAGTCCATTAACCGTCAGCGTGCAAGTCCCGAAAATTTTAAGCCACTTACATTTAATACTTAATGGCGTTAGTGTGCCATAATAAAAAAAAAGGTTGCACTCCGGGAGTGCCAGCAAAAGTGAAAACTTGAATATTAACGTTGTGCATTTATATTACTTTAAAAATCTCAGAAAAATCAACAAAAAATCAACTCCATTCGTCTTACGAATTTTCGATCAGGTCACGTGTCCTGACGCGAGTTTAACATTTTTTACCCATTACAAAACAAGTGCACAACGCCGCTAAAGAAGTTTTCACTACTCCATCCGTCTTCCGAATTTTCGATCAGGTCACGTGTCCTGACGCGAATTTAACATTTTTTACCCATTACAAAAAAAGTGCACAACGCCGCTAAAGAAGTTTTCACTTCAAAAAACAATAAAAAAAAACCAAAAGGTAAACACAAGTACTATGGAATTGACATTTGAAACTGACAAATCCCTACTTAGTTTGTTTGCATTGTGCTTTTTTTTTGGTCGATATAAGTTATAATGTATCGTGTGTATCGAGGCTTGTTACATAAGGACAGTGAGCAATTATTTAGTGAATAACTTATCGGGTTGTCTGGTAGAAATCGCTCTAAGCGAAAAGACCGTCCAATAATGTAGTGTATTGTGTGTATCGTGTGTAAAAAGCGTCGGTGGCTCAACCGGTAACGACTCGGTCCATCTAACCAGAGGTACCGGGTTCAAATCTGGACGGCCAATGTACCAATGAGTTTTTCAAAAAACATACGTACATATAATTACCGATTGCTTTAACGGTGACGGAAAACATCGTGAGGAAACCTGTACTCGCCTGCGAAGAAACTCGAAGGTTGTGTGTGAAGTCGACCAACCCGCACTGGGCCCGCGTGGTCGACTAAAGCCTAATCGCCCTGTTTCAGGGTAGGCTCGAGCCCCTCGGTGGGGACAATAATAATGGGGACAAGATAATAATAAAAAAATGTGTGTATCGAGGCTTGCTACATAGGGACGCAAGTAGTAACATGGTAACAGTAGGCAATTTTGTAGTGGTTTTCAATTTTGTAGTAATTTATCTGATTTTCTGGTAGAAATCACTCCAAGCCAGTGTTTTTCAATCTTTTTGATTTCGCGACCCATTTACGTTTGGAAAAAATCTGGCTCATTGTGCTATAGATAGACAGACAAAGAAAAAAAAATTAACAAAACACTCTTTTACAGCACATGAAACTAAAAAGTGAAAAATAATTCTTAATTTATGCTGAAAATAATAATGAACAAAAAATAATAGTACCTATTATTGTGAAAAAGCGTGGGGCGCTTTGTGCTTTGTTTAAATTCCTTGACTGTACATTTATCAAGAATCAGTGACAATAAATAATTTAATAAGTTTATCTCATTATCCTTATCAGGATCTCCAGGATTAAATACACATTAATCGAAATTTTTTTTAAAAATATAGTTTAAAAAAACACGCTTTTAAAGCACATCAAACTAAAAAGTTAAAAACAATTCTTAATATAAGCTAAAAAAATAATTAACGAATAATACTCTAGTATTATTTTTAAAAAAGCGTGGGACGCTTTGTGCCATATTTTTCGTTTATCAAGCAACCCACGTTTTTTTCACAACAATATTAGTATTTTTCGTTCATTATTATTTTCAGCTTACATTAAGAATTATTTTTCATTTTTTTTGATGAGCTTTAAAATGTGTATCCGATAGTGCTCAGTTTGTAGTGTTTGTGCACTTTGAAGCTGATGACAGTATCATGGAATTACAGCTGTAATCTGAGCATGGAAGAAATTTTATGTTGCAAAGCACTTCCTGCAAACACTTCTGGGCAGTGTTTGTTCGATATGTTTTCCGAAAGCACTTGCGACTATGACATTAATTGGAAAAAAAATACCACTATTTGTAGCGATGGCGCTAAAGCTCGGAGTGGCAAAATTAGCGGGCTCGTTGCAAAATTAAAATCGATAATGCCAAACATATCATGGACACACTGTTTTCTTTATCGACAAGCTCTAGCTGCTAAGGTAGTGCCTTCTAATTTAATAAAAATAAAATAAAAGAAGGAGGTAATAAAAATTATGAATATATCAAAGGCAAAGCCTTGCAAACCCGGCTATTCAGAATTGTTTGTGAAGATATGGGCTCGATTCATCAAAATCTCCTTTATGACACAGAGGTCAGGTGGCTATCCAAAGGAAAGGTGTTAAAACACCTACTACAAGGGAAACGCTTGTAGTAAGTGCTCACATTCCTTGCATGGTACACAGCTTGCATAATTTACAAGAGAAACTTTTGACATACTTTATACACTTGCACTCTGAAGCTGACAATGGGTGTAGATGGATTCTAAACCCTTTCTTCGACAGGTCAATAGAACTAGTTGATCTCACCACAAATATGAAAGAACGTTTAATAGATTTAACTGCTGATGGCATACTTAGAATGGAATTTCATTGAAGTATTTGTGTTGAAGTATTTTAGATAAAAATAAAGCATAAATATCCAGAGCTGGCAAGGGAAGCTCTAAATTTATTAGTGCCGTTGGCCACTTCATTCTTGTGTGAACTGACATTCTCTGCAATGGTGGACATTTAAACAAGTAAAAAGAAAAATAGAATTCAGTTATAAAATGATTTGATCATCAACATTTCAAAAATAGCATCAAGATTTGACAAACTTCTGAAAAATAAACAAGCCCATCTTTCTCACTAAACTTTGTGTTTTCATTGTAGTGTAGAACCTTGCCTTTTTCTTTTTGCCGTCGACCCCTCGAGTAAGGCTTCACGACCCCCCTGGGGGTCGCGAACCACAGATTGAAAAACACTGTTTTAAGCGATAAGACCGTCCAATATGTACCAGTGTATATTATTCTCTATTATTCTATTTGTATTGTTGATCCTTTTTAGGGTTCTATATACGAGTATGTGGCCAACGGTGTCTGTCTGTCTGTCCGTGCATCTGTCTGTCAGCGGGCAGTATTTCATGAACCCTAAAAGGTACGCATTTAAAATTTTCACATATTGTGTATTTCTGTTGCCGCTGTAACAGAAAATAATAAAAATGAAAAATAAAAAAATACAAATAGCTCCCATACAAGAATGTTTTTTTTTTGTTTTTGTTTCATCGTAAAAACTATTACACATATATTGTCACAACTGAATGAAAAAAAATATGTATTTCTGTCGCCCGCGTTGATGTCTTTTGGTTGTAATGTGAGTGGGTATCATTGTCATAATTGTATGGGGAGTTGTAGTGGTACGGAGACGGAACCCTAGACGCCCAAGTCCGAATTGCACTAGGAGGGGTTTTCATGTGTACAACAAAGAGTAAATCAATGATTTCATTTAGTTATATCCTCTTATCAGCTCATATACGTCCCCACCGAGGGGCTCGAGCCTACCCTGAATTAAAGCGATCGGGCCTTAGTCGACCACGCGGGCCTAGTGCGGGTTGGTCAACTTCACACACAACCTTGGAGGTTCTTAACGCAGGCGTGTGCAGGTTTCCTCACGATGTTTTCCTTTACCGTAAGAGCGTCGAATAAACGTAAATATGAATTTTAAAATTCGCAAACACATTCGTGAACGTGGTAGGATTCGAACCACGGCCTCCCGGACAGGAGGTAACGATCGTAACCGGTAAGGCCCCACAATCTATTTAGTTATATTCAGGTTGTAGGACCCGTTTACTGGGGCTTCTACTCATCATACTGAAAAACTTTCCCCAATGAACCTATAGTCAATTCTCAAAAGAAAATTTGGACCCTCCATACTAAAATGCACAAAGTTGGTCGATCAGCCGATCAATTTGTATGAAAAGTATTTTTTTTTGCGATTTCAGCAAAGTCGTAAAACAAAAGTTGTTTACTATGATGAGTAGAAGCCCCAGTTAAAAAAAGGTATCATATTGCAATATCAATAACAAACAAAATATCATTGACCATTAATTACAGAACTTTTACTGAAATTCATAAAACTCTGTTATAAACCTGGCATAAGCGAATCGATCTTCCCAATTTGAGTGGAACAAACAAAGCGATATCCCAATATTTACGATCCCATACATTTACTGGTAATTTCCTTTAAACTGAAGGTAACACGACCCGAACAGATTTATTAAAAACATTTATTTCTACTGTCGTGTTAGAGTTGTATAATTTCCCTTTATGGGATAAATATGTTAAGCTTACGTCATTAATATTGTAAGGGCGAAAATTCACGGAGGCTGTGCGGTGTGAAGCTGAGTTGATGACTCAATTTTGTATTCTAGATCTTTATACTTTAAACGAGCAATTCTTGTTTAATAACTGGTTTCTCGGTTGACTGAAAATATCTATGTGGGGTTTTTGGGGGCGACAAATCGATCTAAATAGTTGTCATCTCTGGGAAAACGCGTTTTCCGAGTTTTCAGGCACTGCGTCTTTTCCTGGCAATAGGTATTACATCGACCCTCGCATGACTAACACTCCTATCTCAGATTTTTGATGAACTACCCGTAACTTTCTGGGGTCGTTCTTTATGTTTTCCACTAACTCACGTATCTATATGAATAGTGGTTCTCACGATATTGATATTTACTTACTTAACCTATCTAAAAATTATCTGGAAAAATATATAACTAAGTCACGTAACTCACTTAGGGTTTTTAGTCAAGACCAATTTTAAGACTGATAAAATATAATAATTATTCTATCTTAGATAGGATTTTTAGTGAAATTTTCTTTACTTAGGCAATGAGATACGATTATGACTGTTCTTTATTTTTGCGGGAGATAGTCAGCTGACCAGGAGCGACTGCGCTTTCCACGTGCTGCGGTTGTAGTCAAACGGAACGTGTATGTCGATGACATATGCACTGGAGCTGACAGCATTGAACAGGCGCTCGTAATGCGAGACGAGTTTATAGTGCTTATGGCCTCTGGAGGATACAGCTAAGAAAATGGATGTCCAACTGTCCTGATCTATTGGCTGGCTTACCAGGAGAGTTCCAGCAGGACCCGCTCCTCTTTGAAGATTCGATAGATTCATTCATTCAAAGATTCATGTTGGCGATACTGAGACTCCAGTATTTGGCACGCCATGACGTTTTAACGTATCGTGTGGGGTCAGACCTACTGACTAAAACTTTGACGAAGCGCTCGGTACTTTCAACCATAACCAGAACATTCGATCTCAACGGTTGGGTCATGGCCAAGTGTTTCATGCAGAAGCTATATGGCTCGCCGAGTTGGGTTGGGACGAACACCTTCCCGCACGATTGCTGTAGAGTGGACTTCGTTCGTCCCTACGCTTATAGGGATTAACCAGATTGCAATTCCGCGCAAGTTACTTCCATCGGCTGCATGTAAGGCGACTTTACATGGGTTTTGAGACACTTCCGAGCGCGGATATGCTGCGTCTGTGTGTTTAAGGACGATCAGCCCAACAGGGGCTGTTGAGGTTCGTCTAGTGCTAGCGAAGTGCAAAGTGGCGCCATTCCGGACTCGCTGAACCATCGCGAAGATGGAACTGGCGGGTGCCGCTCTCCTGACACGGTTTTTGAGATGAACCCAGCTGACTATACTTCTTGGGGACTTACAGCCCCTGATCTTGTGCGTCACCCTCTTTGGTGGGGACCCCAGTGGCTGTCGGAAGCGCCTCAGCAGTAGCCATCTAATAAATGCGGCGGTTCGCCTGACCAGCCCAATCAGGACTTGTTGTTCAATGTTAGGCAGGCTGTAGAGAAACCAGATGTCATGTTTTTGTTAGAACGATATAGTTCTCTTGACAAGCTTCGCGGTTTAAACGACTGGATGCGACGTTTTAGCCACAACTGTCGCAAGCCTGCAGCAAAACGGAGTCTAGAGGCTGTTCTCTCGTCTGTTGAGCGAAACACAGCTCTTTTACACTAGGTCAGAGTTGTGCAGGCGGAAAAATTTGAGCAGGAGATCAAGACGCTCCGTGCAGGCTGTGGAAAGCTGAAGAGAGGTCCTACGCGCCTAAGCTTGTTTATAGATGAGCAAAAGTTGCTATGGGTTGGAGGAAGGCTTCGGAATGCCAACCTACCCTACTCAGCACGACACCCCCTTATCCTCCCAAGGAAGGGAGCTTTAGTCGAGTTGTTGATCAGAGATCGTTACGTTAAGAAATTGCATGCCGGATGTCACGCTCTTCTCGGAATCCTACAGCGCGAGTTTTCGATACTGTCTGGACGAAGGACGATACGCAGCGTCGTGTTTCGGTGCCTACCCTGCTATCGTCTGAAGGTGGCCACGATGCAGCCACTTATGGGACACCTTCCTCCAGACTGGGTTAACGTGACTAGACCATTTGATGGCGTTGGAACGGTTTTTGTGGGACCATTCATGGTCGAGACATCACACTTATATATAAGGCTTATTTGTACGTGTGTAATGCCACCAAGGCCGTCCACTTAGAGCTCGTGGCCAATCTATCAACGGAAGGTTTCTTGTCAGCGTTAGATCGTCTTGTATCGCGAAGAGGACTGTCATCACTGATCAGATCGGACTGTGGTACCAACTTCAAGGGTGCTGATCGGTGTTTGAAAGAAATCGAAATTTTTTTAAGTCAAAATCATTAAGAGCTCGGCACGAACCTCTCCTTTCGGGGCATTACATGGGCCTTTGATCCACTGGGATGTCCCTACTGGGGTGTTATCTTTGAGGCCGTTGTTAAGTCTGCTAAGACAAACTTGTTATGGGTCCTTTGGTTAACGATAATGACGTTCCAGGAGCTCACGTCCGTATTTTGTAAAGTGGAATCGGAGCTTAATTCACGCTCGATTTGTCCACTCAGCTCTGACCTGAATGATTTGGAGGCCCTGACTCCAAAGCGTTTCTTAATTGGCCTATCACTCAACCACTGGGACTAGAAAACTCATTTGGATTTTTAAGATACTGAGACATGTAACTACTAAAGAGTTATTCAACCAAATTTACATTGCTCTTGTGCAATCGATCTTAACTTATTGCAGTGTTTCGCAAACTTTCTGCATTTAGGTACACCCACGAAATTAGGAAATTTTAGTGGTACACCATAAATGGAAAACAATGTTCAATTGTTTTTTATTTGTGGTGGCGTGACTGGTCCATGGCACCAACTTTTCAATTTAGTCCTATGAATATGCATTATATTAATATCAGAATTCCTGCCTTAAATTTTATGATGAGCTCATTTAAGTGGCATATAATATATCCAGCCAGAATCGAGATATGCAAGTTTTGCTACCCATTCTTTTTTAGACAGCAAAATCTGAACCCATACACAACTCCATGTTTTTGGAGTTTGATTTGGTCTCATTTGTAGCTCCTAAATCCGGTAAAGTTATTTTCCGCGAGAAAGCCATCGTAATTATGTATATGAAAGAGGAGTTACTAATGATTTGCTCTCATTTCGTAACATATGCATTAAACTGAAGAGAGTTCAGCAGTCACGAGTTGATGTAAATGACAACTTTTAAGATTTCTTGAAGGACAGAACATTGTAAGAAAAACTTTTTCCGAGGAACACAAACTAATGATTACGGTACAGCAGTGTGCCGCGGAATACAGTTTGAGGAACACTGACTTATTGTATCCCAAACTGGGAAGAATCTTCTAAAATCGAATTCATTGAACTAGAGAGAGCGCATCGATCACTTCTATACTATATACTACTTCAAAAATATCGATTTCCTTCCGAAGAGCTGTACTCAGCATGTAACCTACTTTCACTAATAAAACTTTACAGTCTTCAATTACTCCTGAGAAAACATAAGTCACTTCCCAATAAAAGCAGTATATCAAACGAAAGAAGAAAAGACATTGCCGTCAGCTGTATACTTAGGACTGCATTTGGCAGCTATAATTGTAAATGTCAATCAGTTTTTGTCAATGACAAAATAAGCAATATTTTGAACATCTATCCCCCTAAAAATACATGAATTAAAAAACTAGTTCTTGAATGGATAAAAAATCTAACATAAATGGCATAACGTAAAACACACACACATATACACGCACAAGTATACTTACACCACACACACGAATACACATTCACAAACATACACACACACGCATCACACACACACACACACACATACACACACACACACACCACACTCTATATTGTTAGGTGCAACCCTTCATTGTGTTTTTGTTTCGTTTCTCTTTTTTCTCTTTTAAGTAATAGCAATTTATAAATTCGAGCAATGAACAATGTTGTATGTACTTCTGTTTATTTTGTATACTATGTACTTTATGGTATGGAAGAACTAGGCATCCTGTCACAAGTATTTTTTTTCTTAAAAGGCAATCCAAACACAAAAATGTTACCTTGTGTAATATTAGTTTTACAACAATAAAGTTTAAATTTGATTGATTGATAGTATTATTTTTAAAATTATCTATCACATTAAATTTTGTTCACAGCCTACCTATAATATGTAACTTTTGATGTGTATGAACTTTCCTCTCGCTTTTCTGCAATTTGTGGGAGCGATTTCGTGAAATGGGACGGAAGCGTGTATTAGATAAAGGGAAAAACCATAAAAACTAAGGTAACATGGCACACATTTTTATTCAATCTCACCGTTTCCGGCAAACTTGGTAACTAACCAGTGGTAAACGGTATCTTTCATGATTTCTCCTGAAAGGTACCTTCAACAACCAAACAAATACACGACTCAATGAAATATTCAAAGGAATCCACTATAACCCCCATAAAATACTGAAATCTCGGAGAAAACTTGTAGAAAAATAAAATACGAACAACATTGTCTTGTCTACCACCTGGTGACGGCAGCAGACTCCCGCTTGGTACTATACATAGCCAATCAGGCAGCAAACATGAGACCAAAGATATAAAACTACAGATCATTCTCTCTCTTATCCTGTGGCACAATTAACCGTGATATCCAAGGGATAGGCAACCATGCCTGGTGTTACACTTAGCATCACCTGCGGTCACGTGTAGGGCATTAGGATTTAAACATTCTAACGTGTGCAACGCGACCTTCATACACATCCCTCATGATGTTTTCCTTCAAATCAATCGTAAGTATATAAGTTGTAGCTGCCATGAAATATACTTTACGACCTATTCCCATACCTACCAAATACATATAAAAAAAATCATGAAAATCGGTTGAGCTGTTTCGGAGGAGTACGAATACAAACACCGTGACACGAGATTTTTACATATAGGTATAGAAGATACGTATGTAAGTTTGTAAAAATCAATCGGTAGTCGGTACATTGGCCTTCCGTATTTGAACCCGGGACCTCTGGTTAGGAGGACCGAGTAGTTACCGTTGAGCCACCGACGACGTTACGAGCCACAGATCATATCAGATTTACAGATCATTGTTCGGTTTCTTGGAGTCCACCAATCGCTTGCTTGGTTATGGGCTATCTCAGTGATCAATCAATCAATAAAAATGTTTATTTACGTGTTTAGGAACACTTTTAAACAGTCAAAAAAACTTAATGACAGATGAAAAATTAAGTCATTGTTCAGACCTCAGGTTATGGTGTTTGCTGGAGGATTTAACATACAGAGCGACAGGATCTTTTGGCATATGGTCTTCATTACAAAAGTATTCAATCGCAACAACCAACTTCAATTTTGGTTCATTCCTTTTTTTTATTTCTTAAAAAAATATTGAACTCATTTTGATCAAACATCAAATAAAAAAACCATGAAAATAGAACAGGAATCACGCAACATACACAAAAAAAAAACATTAAGTCAAACTGAAAACCTTTTTGAAGAAGTTTTTGCAGTCGGTGGAAAATAGACCAAGGTTCTTACCAACTGCGTCTGTGTTTCCCGGCTCCTACAATTTGAGGATCTTCAAGGCGAGAGTGAATACGCATTATTTGAGTTTGCGTGTACCATCCTCGACTACATCATCACTTACCATCAGGTGAGATATAGTCAAACGCTCTTAAATTTTTAACGATAAAAAAAAATATAAAAAATACGAACTTACTTCGCGGTCTATGGAATTGAAATTCCGGTTGCAAAATTGAATGTCATCGACTGCCAAAGGATCCTTAAAGCTGTTGTGTCTCTGTATTAGCTGTTGTAACTCTGTATCCATGTATTTTGTCATCTAAAAATTAATAATATCCTCTCTAGAGCACAGTATTTTTTGACATGAGTCTTGAATGTATTCTCTAGCTTCTTTTTCTATAATCTTATTGTAGTTAAAATCTTAAACACTTTTGAAGCACAAATGACTTTTAACCTAAATCAGTCTCATATATCTATTTTATTTAAAATGTTCAATATTAAAATTATGCCTGTTCTATGTTTAAAAAACTAAATGCAAATTCTTACTAGTCTTTACTTTTCTTTTAAGACGTGAAAACGTCTTATAAATCGATGAGCGCCGGCTGCATGCACGAAAAAGTGTCACGTTCCGCGTGCAAGCGAAAGCGCGGAACGAGCGATAGAGAGGCACGATCGGCCTAAGCTTTCGGCTTTTGATCAATGTTTTCTTATGACGCTATCACGTAAAAATATCGTTTTTGAAGTAAAACTTCTTTACGCACGCTTGATTTGGGGAGTAAGCTGGTGGATGCGTGAAGAGAGCGTTACGGAAATGGGATCGAGAGATGTGAACGGAAGTTGAGAGGGTTTTTTAAATTAGTGAAGATAGAAATAGAGATACTATTTAATTTTGTTTACCAACAATATCGGTTGCCAAGGCAACAATATCGGTTGTCAAAACAAACATTTTGGATAAAAGACATTTCTCATCATTTTTATAGGATAATAAAATTATTTTCATAAACTCTCTATACCTCCATATGACAAAAAGGTTTGATATTTTTTTCTAAAGACTAAGTATTTACTATAGAGATACCATTTAATTCTGTTTACCAACAATATCGGTTGCCAAGGCAACAATATCAGTTGTCAAAACAAACATTTTGGATAAAAGACATTTCATCATTTTCATAGGATAATAAAACTATTTTCAGAAACTGTCTATACCTCCATATGACAAAAAGGTTTGATTATTTTTTCTAAAGACTAAGTATTTACTTTCGCACACTCGTATTTTTAATGTATGAAATAACTAGCAATAGTTAAAATATTAATTTCTTTAAATTTGTTTTTTAACGACGCTCAGGATTGCCTCTGACACATTATGTGGATTGCTCTTTTCTACAAGATGAAATTCATTTCTAATATGTCAGCTGCGTGCACATACAGCAAGATTACGATATAAGACATTATACTACATTGAATACAATTTGTGTTAGGGTTTGGGTTAGGTTATTTCCCTGTTAGGGTTGGAAAAAAAACTTGTTATTTTTAGACTGAAAAGCCGCTCTAGCGATTAGGATGAAATTTGAACGTTTCTATATATTTATATGGTCTACATACATGATAGTCCGTTATATCTTCGTATGGTACCCCCCATACAAACTCAGGTTGTTTGTTTTTTTCTCCAAAATGGATTTCACGATTTAAGGAACTTTGTACGTTACTATTACCTATAAATAACCAACTGTACAGGATAATTCGTTACTCCAGAACAGTTAGAAAACAGGATGGTAATTAAAGTAGGTTATTAGGTTTCAATATCAAACTATGTAGATAGGTAGAACCTATCCGATATACCGGATTCCACAGATCCGAATACCGATCATGTCATTAGCCGTGTAGAATAGTAAGATAAGTATACCTATAGTAGTAATACCTTGATTTTGGATTTAAATTGAAATGCTACACAAATGCTATCCTTGGTGGAGGCCTAGGTCCAGCAGTGGACGTCTTTTGGCTGATATGATGAAATACAATATTTTAACTATCATCTGAGCGGCATCAGATATTTTAATTCAATACTCTTTTAAAAAAACTAAAAAACACGCTTTTAAAGCACATCAAACTAAAAGTGAACAATTATTCTTATATAAGGTGATAACAATAATCTACGCAACATAATTAATAATATTATTGTGAAAAAAGCGTAGGTTGCTCGATATACGAAAAATATAGAACAAAGCACTCCATGTTTTTTCACAATAACACTAATATTTTTCGTTAGTTAATGTTTTCAGCTTATATTAAGAATTAATTTTCACTTTTTAGTTTGAAATGAAATGAAATGAAATGAAATTATTTATTAGTAACAAATTGTTATACGTCAAATAAGATTTTATAAAATCATAAAATTTAAATATAAATGTCATTTAAAGGATTAATTATACTAAAATGTACACAATAAAACAAAAATTACGTTATATGTAATTTAGGCGATTTAAAAAAATCTTCGTAGCTATAAAATACTTTTTCATGTAGCCACTCTTTCAAAGTTTTTTTAAAAACATTTGTGGAAGCTGAATTTTTAACGGCGGCGGGCAACCGATTATAGATTTCAGGTCCTATCACATAAATGGACTGCTCAGATTTTTTTAGTTTATGAGGCTGGTCTGCTAACTGGCCCTCGTACTTATTACTACGAAGATTTCGTTCAGTCGCGCGTCTCCTTTCAAAACGGTCCAGATGGTTATGCACAAACAATGCCACCTGCGTAATGTAAAGGCAGGGTAGGGGGAGAATCTTGTACTGACGAAAGTACTCGCGGGCGGGCACATCGTCGGCGACGCCAGCCATGGCGCGCACGGCTCGCTTCTGTAGCACGAAGGCGCGGCGCCAGTCGGCGGCGCGCGCCCACAGCTCCGTGCCGTACATCAGCAACGAGTGTACGGTCGCGTAGTAGCACGCGCGCACTGTGCTGGCGGATGCGGTGCGCGCCAGTCGGCGCAGTGCGAAACAAGATCTTCCTAGCCTGCCGCATATCTCATCGATGTGAGTTTCCCACGTCAGGGCGCTGTCGATATTAAACCCTAGCAGCTTTGTAACTGTCATTTGTTCAATACTGCTATCGCCTGCACGAACAGTCAGACGGTGTGTGCGGTGGCCGTTTAAACTAAAATGTAAAAAACTGGTTTTGTCCCTGTTGAGTGCTAAACCATTTGATGTGCTTTAAGACGTGTTTTTTTAGTTTTTTTAAACTATATTTATTTTTAAATTTTTAGTTTGATGTGCATTTAATCCTGGCGATCCTGATCAGGTTAATGAGATAAACTTATGAAATTATGGTATTGTCACTGATTCTTGATAAATGTACAAAGTTTAAATTAAATCTGTCCGTTTAAAGTGGGTCAAAATCGAGTGCAAAGGAGTCGGTTACAAACATACATACAGGTGAAGCTAATAAAAGCGTGATCAAAAGAAGAAAATTGCCAAAATGGTTTGCATCCAAAGCTCGTTTGTTTCCTTTTTTTTTAAATAACTTCAGGACGAGTTAAGTTGTTTGTTATTATTTGTGTTGGTCAAAATATCTTGTAAACTATTTTGGATCTACTTTCAGGGGTCAGATCGTGATGAAGCCGCAATTTCCGATGACAATAGATCCTTTTGGTGTTCTTAATTTAAAATCAAGGTTCCAGAATCGTCTATTGTTTGCATGGACATGGAGTACCAATAATGCTTGACCTGATAATGCTGGAGCCATGAATGTACAGCCTAATACAATGGCCGCCGGATAACTCTTGTCATGGACTGGAACTGAAATAAAAGCTTGTACCTATAGCGTAATTTTTGCATCACAGTCTAATTTAATCAAGTACACTCAGTTTTCAGTCTAATTTTAAACAGGGTTACCAACCTACCTCGTGACTGTGTGGTTTCGAAATTGCCATAATTAATTTCAGTTATGGAAGGCACGGGTGAAGGGAATTTCTCGAAGGAAAGTTTGGAAGTTGTTTAGGAAGCTCCGTGTGAACTTTAAAGATCAATTTTCGTCTGAGATCAAAGGGCTAGGGTTTATCGTAATTGGAAAATAGCCTTGGGCTTCTGGCTCAGATTAGAAGTATCATTTAGTACCTACCTTGTTGATTTTGAAACCATTTCACGGATTCTCAGAGAAATACCTTATCATTTATCTACTTTTCAGCTTTAGTAGCTTATGCCCGCGGATCTGCTGGCGAGATATTAGGATTAAAAATCTTATCTAAATACGTAAATACCTAATTCTTCTTTAGATACTATATTACATGTCAAATAACATGGGAAAGTTATTTCCTGGCAGTATTTTAATTGGTTGGAAACTTAACTTGTAGGAAGTAATATTGTAGAATACGCGATTATTTAATCTTGATGGGCAGCGATATTGTAGAATATGGGCAGTAAATCGTTGTAGTAGTCAAGGTAGGTCAAGGTGGAACTGTGGAAGCGACAAGGTGGGATCAAGATAGGGGCATGGCAGTTGGCTAGTAGCGACAAGCTGTTATGTTGCCAGAACTAACTTTGATAGTTGTTATGGTTTGCTAACCACTTGTAATATTTGCTGCCAATCAAGATATTATATAAATTGATAAAACTGTTTATTCGCCGTATGTGTGTGTTGCTGCCTAGTTGTTATTTTACTGCATATTTAAAAATATTCTACTGCTCATTTCCAGTGACTATACTACCCACATTTAACTACCCAATTTCACTGCCCGATTGTATTTTAAAGCGGTCCAAAATTTATAATTTTTATTGCTTATTTAAATATTATACTGCCCATTTGAACGATAGCCAATTACATGTAGTTCGAGCGTGAAAGTTCCAAGGGAAATTTTACGAAATCTCATAGAGTTAAGCTCATTCTGAATCAAGGATGAAATGCCACTATGTACCAAAAAGCCGCTAATAGACGGAGAGGCGTAGACTGTCTTCCTGACGACGTACCTACCTAATTAGGTCAACCACAAATCAACATGATGCGTATCGGATTTCTGGTGCTTATTTTAGTATCTACTGGGTTAATATAGGCAATAGGATATCTGGAAGATTTAGTGCAAAAGTCTTTCTAGCAATATCCATTGTAGCAGAGATTTTTTGACACATAAAAATATATTTATGTAATTTTCGATTGCTTTTGGAATAATAAGAGTGCCTACATTTTTTCTTCACAATTAGTAAACCTTTGGCATCACCTCACTTGATGGTAAGTGACGGTGATGCCAAAGATGTAAGCGGGTTTATCAAAATTCCCTACAAAATGGGAAACTGGCTATCTTATCTTTAAGAAGTCGAAACACATTAATGTTGTTGAATTTGATGTTTGGCCACAAGATTTAGATAACATGGTGGTAGCCGGCAATTTTTTAAATATCTAAACCGCTGTAGAAGACTTAAATAATCAAATAACGTGTGTCTACTATCTATGTTAATGCTGTTGAGTGCTAATTTCAAGTACCGCAAGGAGTTGCAGTTGGATCACGAGGACCTGAACCGGAGCCGGTGTTCACGTGTCAATTCTTCCTGTGGTGCAGGTGAGTTCCTCTCCTTTTTACTGTTCTGTTTCTCTTTCCTGTTTCATTCCAGGGCAGAACAGTCTCCGCATATATGATAGACTGGACACACAAAGTAATTGATGAACCGCCATATTCCACCCGCTTCCGCTAAATACAGTCCACTATTTTCAAAAACTGAACCGGCTTACATACCATTTGTTGGTTTTCTGATGTGAAGCCAATGGACTTAACCATTGCGCCACGGAGGCGGTCAATACACACTAAAGTTAAAAGAACATAAGACACTAGTCTCGCAGTATCTACTTCAGTTAACTGTCTTATTTTCTTAACGACATAGCTGATAGTTTTCAAATATTACACAAGCATCCACTTTTTCTCATTGGGTACTTACCTATCTTCTTGGAAAAAAACTATTTGTGTTGGAACAATACGTTGTTATGAATTTCTGCGAAATCATTTAACGTAGCTAACTTTCCATATCGCGGAAAGGTTTAGCCGAACCGCTAGAGATCGGGCACAAGGGTACTTCCTGATCATCAAATTTTTACTACCTGGGGAACGAAACACATATCGAGGTCAGTTCCATGTACTCGTGCGCTTCTTATTAAATCATCCTTTAACTCAACATGCTGCCGTGTTGAACTGCAGGATGTATTACAATATGCTATTACAACGCTGTGTTCCGGAATCATATAAGTCCCCACCGAAAGGCTCGAGCCTACCCTGAATAAGGGCGATCGGGCCTTAGTCAACCACGCGGGGCCAGTGCTGGTTGGTCGACTTCACACACAACCTATGAGTTCGCAGGTGTGTGCAGGTTTCCTCACGATGTTTTCCTTCACCGTAAAAGCAATCAGTGAGTGTATGTACGTTAGTTTCGATAAACTCATTGGTACATTGGCCGTCCGGATATGAACGCGGCACCTCTGGTTAGGAGGACCGAGTCGTTACCGGTTGAGCCACCGACGCATTTTTCACCGGAATCCATACTTCGTGTCAACACTAAAATACAGTATGTTTCAACCGAGATATTTCAATTGGCACGTCCGGAATTGCTACTCGATGTCAACACCACCGGACTTCGACGTGTTGAACTAAAGAATAGCCGTTATGAAGATAATTATAAGGCAAATTATAAATCGGGTAACTCAAAACACTGAGTGTACAATATTAAGTAAGACATGACTGGACTAGAGTTGAGCGAGCGAAGCCAGCGATAATGTTCGTTAGGTTTGATGATGATACTGTTAAGGAGTCTCGCTGCTAAAAATTTAAGAACTCAACTTAAGTTAAGAACTCACTGTTAAGAAGCTGCTACTCAACGCGGCATCGTGCTGAGTAGAAGAATGGTTTAGTAATACGCTACTCGTGTAGAGGACAGTATTATCATTATCATTATCATATCAGCTCATATAGGTCCCCACCGAGGGGCTCGAGCCTACCCTGAATTAGGGTGATCGGGCCTTAGTCGACCACGCGGGCCCAGTGCGGGTTGGTCGACTTCACACACAACCTGCGAGTTTCTTCACAGGCGTGTGCAGTATTATGTTGCATCAATTTTCAATTACATCCATTTAAGAAGAGTTTCAACTTTATTTGTGATGGGGACATAATTGTGCTTCTATGAGAAGCGACTACTGATAAAGGAATAAAGTCGGGCGGTCCAACCGCCTCTGTTAGTCCATTCGCTTAACACCAGAAGGTAACGGCACACCCTGGACACTTCATACAACGGGCGAGAAATGACATTTCAAAAAATGAATGACAGAACGAACAAAATGGTGGTGAAATCCTATACGTTCGACAACAACCAATCTGTATCAATCTGGGCGACGAGGGGGTGAGGTCGCAATCTAGAGAGCGGCAGGGAGTGTCCATACTGTATGTTAGTACTAATATATACACTTTGGTAACGGGTTCGATTCCGGTCGAGGTCTATGTAAGACTCGGTTTGGTTGGTGGTAGGCACTGATTTTAAAAATTGGCTTACCATGATTACCTTTGGCTTTCCTTTATCTGATTTTGATGGTTGTAAGGCAGTTCCTCAGCAGCTACCAATTTTTGTTAACAGCATTGATGCGTTCGCCATTAATATTTGATAACCAGTTCCCCATTGTGTTGAGGAATCATGGTATGCCTGCTTCCATCTTCAGCATCATCGTCAACTACCTTCAAATAAGATGATGCCAAAGCTTACCAATTGTGAATAAAAAAATATCTCTTCCCGAGTTTCAGCTGCTGTCCAAGTGGAAAAGCGTCTTTGAAAACGTCAATTGTCGTCACTTTTTCTGCCATAAATAGAGATATTATATAGTTTTCCTCTTTTCACTCCACATTGGCAAAATCACTGTTCATAATATAGAAGGCCTAATAAACAATTGACAACCCTAAATACGTTAAAACCTACTTCAATCGCAACAACTTAATAAAACATTTCTACATATTTTTTGTATTTGTTAAATTTCAAAAAAGGGTACAGCTGATTTTGATAAAATTAATGTGAAACCAACCTAAAAGCTCCACCTATTGAAAAAAAAATCGGCCAAATGCGAGTCAGAACCGCACACATAGTATTCCGTACCATCATACTAGATGGCGCTAGTTTCTTCTTGTTCCAAAAATACACGTTTTTTGTATGAAGACTTTTACTTTTTCTAATTTTTCGTATTTGTTGTTATAGCGGCAACAGAAATACATCATCTGTGAAAACTTCAACTGTCTAGCTATCACGGTTCATGATATACAGCCTGGTGACAGACGGGCATACGGACGGACAGCGAAGTCTTAGTAATAGGGTCCCGTTTTTACCCTTTGTGTACGGAAACCTAAAAAAAGAATCATGATACTGAGTTCACAATTAGCGAAGAAATCGCGTACTCACATAAAAAAAAAACGTTCGGATTAAGAACCTCCTACTTTTATTGAAGTCGGTTAAAAATGAAAAAAATTCCTACACCGCTAGAAAGTTATACATTGTATTGTATCTCATTTACTCTCCTGTGCCTACTTCTCTCCAATCCTGACCCCTCCAAGCAACCACCTGAGCCGAGGCCTGTGCCCACCTGGGCGCCCTTAGGCAATTCAAGTTCAAGTTCATTTATATCTAAGCAACATACATTGCGTTGAAAAATTTTATAATTGTAAAATTAAAATAAGCTCATCGAATCAGAATAAAATAATTCTCTACGGCGGGTAACAAAAACATATCAAAAATAGATACACATCAAGACTCCATTAGGTACTTATATCATGTCAAAGTTAAATAAAAATGAAATAGACATAAATAGAAAATAAAAATAACCGACATAATCAAAATGATTACAATAAAAATACTGAAACAAATCTTTTCCTTACGTTAGATAAACACACACCAAAAATAAATACATGTCAAGAATTTATTATTATTACATTATGCCAACGTTGTACGAAAATGAAGTCTGAATGCAATATAACTTCAGTCCTAACAAAATTATTTTATAACTTTTGTCAACTAATTTAGATAATCGCCCACGCTATAGTAGTTTTTTTTAAGTAAAAAACAGTACTTTTGACAGTTTTGCATCTTTTGACTTTTCACTTAGGTTGAGTGCCCTCCGCACTGGCCTCCCTGTCCTCCTACAGCCAACAACAAGCAAGTCCTTTAAAAAAAATAACCTAACCACTCCGGGAGTGCCGACAGAAGTGCATTTTTTTACAGTTTTATATTTCTTAACCCTGCGACTGTTCTTGGTACGGTGGCGGTAACATTATAGGTTACAGTGTCGCGAGTTCAATGGTTTTTTTCGCATCTTGAAAAATGCCCAACGCGCTTAACCCTAGATCACTAAACATTAGTCTCACAGGCAACACGACTCTGAAGCATTCGCTGTCTAGGTATGTTCCCGTTACCGCACCCCTCCCGGCCACTCAGTACCTTCCTCATTCGGCCAATCAGTAACTCGTGCACACGCAATGCGTTCGCAAGCTTCCTGGTTCTGGAGATTTTAAGAAATATTAGTCTTTCAGGCTAATGTTTAGTGATTAGCCACAAAAATTATAATGGTAAGTTATTATGACATATTTTTTTACGATTTTACTGTAATAACTAATAAATGATTGATTTTAATTAATAATAAATATGTGTGATACTAATGTTGGCTTTCACCAAGCAGTTAGAGGACCGCTAAAGCTTAGAGAGCCCTCTGCCGCTGCAAGACGGCGATTTGCGGGGAACATACGGTTCCAGTGTGTGCCGACTGCCAAGAATAATTTTTTGAACTTCTTGTTTAGTTATGTGTTAATTTAGTGGACGTTATGAAATTTATGTAGATTTTTTTCTAAATAAATGCTTCGATTTTGAAAAATACTGAACTTTGTGGGTTAAAGAAGTTTTCACTTAAAAAATCTTCTGTACTTATAAGCTGGGCCATTCCAGTGCATCTATTGCACCTCACATCGGTGATAGCATACGTCTAACAGGAAGCGGCGCCACCTCGCCACCGGACGCAGTCCGCTTGCCGCTGATTCACATACACCCTATGAATATTTCATACCGCTTATTGAGGACTTGTGAAACTTGTAGACCAACTGTAAATAAAGTAAGCCAACGATTACCTATGTTGTTTTCAAATCAAAACCTGCCATTGATTGGGCACTATATGCAAGGTGTAACAAAATTGGTGTAGGTCCCGTTAACCGGGGCTTCTACTCATCATACTGAACAACTTTTGTTCTGTGACTTTGCTGAAATCGGACTTTTATAACTCTTCATAAAAAACGATCGACAATTTTTTATGCATTTTTGTATGGAGGGTCCAAATATTTTTTTTTGAGTTTTGACTTTGGGTTCCTTAGGGAAAGTAGTTCAGTATGATGAGCAGAACTCCCGTTAACAGGTCGCACACCAATTTTTTTACAACCTGTATACACGAGTCCTGGTGAATAAAAGATACTTGTTCTCATTTTAGAAGCCAATAAAAAAATGAAGTTTGATATTTCCGATTTAATTTTTATAGTTCAATGTAAAATTTTTTAAGGGTCCCCAACTCCCCAGGAGGCTTGAGTTTCCATACAAACGTAGTCCCGCTTTAATATAAAAACTACATGCCGGATTAAATCCAAACTTTTAAAATATATTAAGTAGACACATATCAATGTTTGTAATTAGTTTTCATCGTAGCAAATTGAAAAAGTTTTGTACTGAAGGTTTCAAACCGCTCTATTTTTTTTCCGTTCTAACCGTACATCGAAAACTATAATTACAAACTTCGATAGTGTCATCTTAATATATTTCATAGTTTGGATTCAATCTGGCATGTACTTTTTATAATAAAGCGGAACTACGTTTGTATGGACACTCGAGCCTCCTGGGGACCCTTAAACAACAAAGAGTTCTTGTGTTTTTCATTAACCTTATGGGCGTCTGCTAGGTTAAGCTCGCGTGCAGTGCCTGTTTCGAAAAATAGTATGAGCAAAAGCAGTACAAAAATAATGGTAGACTTTGTGTTTCATACAACAGTCATTTATAACAAAAAGTAGGTAACGCTTGTTCTTTAAATACGTATATGCATCTTTAAAATAAGAGGTGATCTTGAGAAAAGTAACTAGTATCTCATATGTGGTATTGCTTCGACACGTGATAGGTTCTATCCTTCACTGTAATTGAGACAGGTGCATGCGTCACAAAGAGATAACAATAGGTATGTCAAATTATCCGTCTTATTGTTACCAATGACTTCTATATTACTGGCGCAAGGACCCGGCCAACGCGCACGACGAATGCTCCCAGCGAATTGGTGCGAAAATCAAAAGTTTCGCACACTCGCGACTCAGTCGTCTGAGGGAAATTGCAGAGTGCGGTGGAAAGATATTCCATATAAAAATGCCTTTTTGTGTTGTTAGAGGCTGTATGAAATCATGAAAGAAAGGCTAAAAAAACATGGGATGTCGTATCAATCGTTAAGTAACCTTACCTTGTATTTTTTCTTGTAAACAAATTTAAAAAAAGCATTTTTAAAGCGACAATTCTACCAAGGTCCTTTTAGCGCGGCACTGACGTCAACTCTCGCCCATTTTAGTTCGTACGAGTTTTGTCAGATGGCGCTATTTTTTGCTTGTATGAAAAAATCTGAGTGAAATATGGATCCCTCTGTCCAAATCTGTGATTAAAATATCAAATTCTAATATTCTAATCATAAATAAATTAAGCATAAATGATTTATAATATAATGAATTAAATTTACACAAAATATGACATTCCGTCTTTTTTTGTTTCTTTTTTGAATGGTAACAACATTTCGCAGCACGTTTCGGCATATTTTCATGTCTATGGTGACACTACTTATAATGTTTTATTATTCGTGACTAGTGTGATGTCTTTTATAATACCCGGAGTAAAGTACCATTGCATGGAACAAAAGCGTTGTCTTAGTGGTCAGATGGGGCAATTTTTCTATCAGTTATTTAATTTTTATTTTACTCAAAGTGAGGAAATCTTAAGCGGGGTATTCTTAAATATGATGTTATTGACGAAGAAGCTGCTGAAATAACTTAAGAATTTAATAATTAAAAAAATTGATTTATTTCATAATAAAATAAATAAATATTCTGTGACAAACCAATCACACATGGTCATCGGGCCCCAAAATAGGATTCCCTGTGTGATGGGAACGAATACGAATCTAACGACACCTTGCACTTTAAAATCTATGAAAGATATCATGGAATAAAGCAAAATACATACATTAGACCCGAAAACAACAAACTCCTATTTTGTGGACAGTCGTGTAAAAGTACCCGTCTTCATGGGTTTAAGGCCACCATGTTCTCTTAATATCTAAACAATAGGCGCACATTTATTAACCATCACTTAATTTCTAATAGTTTAAAGCTGTTTTTAAAATTATTTTTTTTCATCCAATCGGCAATTTCATACTTAAACAACCTATGTTATTTGTAAGCACTGTAATAAAACATTCTAGTTGGACCGTACTTTCCTTTTGTAAATCCAAATACCAAACTCATAAATCTTTAAAGTAGAACAATAATAAAAATCCATGTAAAACTACCTTCACCTCTTTCCTAAAGTCTAAATACATATTTTTCTACTCGTCTTCACCTCTACACGTTTCATTGGTCCAAGCCACCGATAACGTTGAAAAGGTCAACTTGCTCCGGAAGTTACTGGAACAGCCCCCGTTTGCCGCCACCTCGCTGGAACATGCAGGACTTCAGATTAACGTTGTCATGGGGTGCATTCATGACCTTACAAGTTTGTTATTGTTGCAAATACTGACTTAACTTACTGACTGAATCACAGAATACTAAAGAGATACAAACATACATAAAACAACTCTACTACGTTTGATAAATCTGTAAAGCTGTCAAAATAATTTCTTAAGTTGTTTCGCAAACAGGATGGCAACAAAAAGATTTTAATGGCAAACAAAAAAGGTTTTAACTCTTTAGTAGTCGTGCCCTAATTTGTAACGTAAATAGTCGCTTACGGAACCGCCCCAGATCCAGTAAATATTGTAAAATTGATCTAAAACTGCTGAATTAAAGTGAATGTTAATTTTTTAATACGAGTCTTTACAGATAATAAAACGTGGAAATTTATAAAGTGTTGTTTTTTTTACTAACTTTGCTTATAAAAATAGAATGACACAGATAGGCGAAAATTTTACATTTATCACGTTTTATAACCTATCAGAGGCACCTGTCTTAAGTAAATGTGCTATATCTTCTCAAAATACAAGTAATAATTAACTATAAATCACAAAAACAGGATTATATTATTATTTTATTGTTCGTCGTCGATGACGTTGACAATTATTTGACTTTGACGTTCTTAGAACTTTTTAATAGTGTAGTGTAGTGACTTTTAATCGTTGGAAGTTTCTAAGAACGCAAAGTACCGCACGTTTAAACTTTAAAAGTTATGAGCAAAATATGGAAGGCTGGGTTTGATGGACCCATTAGCGAAGAGGATTGTGAACCAACTACGTTGAAAATTGGACTTTTCACACAAACGGCGATAGTGATTTTCACGTCTTAAAGGTTAACCGATTTTGACCAATTTTTGATAGGTTGTCAGTCAGAGCTAGTTTTCTAAATAACGAATTTTTTTTTTCAGATTTTTAGTTTAACGCTGGTTTTGTGTGTCCAAAATTTTGCAGACTATTTAATTCTTGCAAGGAGTTTAGGTCGTGTGGGTTATTTAAATTTAATTATATTTTTATACAATTCCACGTTCCTAATTAGTTCTGAACATAGCAGTAATTGAAGGTACATGTTTTGTGGTTATTTCTAAAACCTTTTTATTTTGATACCCCACTCGATGGATGGGGAAGAAAAAAAGATCAACACCCAAAATATGCCATCCAAAATATTTTTTTTTTTTTTAATTTGAATGTACCCAACGACATTCGCGCCCTTAAGATGAATCTAACGACGTATAATTTACAAAAATCGTTTCACCCATTTAGAAGTTTCGATTTACGAGGGGACATAGAGATGGTCATATAAATATATCAACACACATTCAGGTCAAATAAATTAACCTCCTTTTGGGCTTCACCACACTTAGGTAAAAAAGAAATTGTGTGAAGTCTTTTGCTTGGAATTAGAAAACTTTAACCGCCTCCGTGGCGTAATGGTTAGCCCATTCGCTTCACACCAGGAGGTCGCGGGTTCGATTCCCGGTGGGGTCAATTTGTAAGACTCGGTTTGGTTGGTGGTAGGGCATTTTCTAAGCCCGCCTGGCTAGCTACCACCATCTTATCTAAGTCTTGCCGCCAAACATCAGTGTTAACAACATTGATGTGTTCCGGCTTGATGATAAGATAGCCAAGTTCTCCATTGCGTTGGAGAATCTTGGTAAGCCCGCTTCCATCTTCGGCATCATTGTCACTTACCATCAGGTGAGATGATGACAAGGGCTTACCAATTGTGAATAAAAAAAAAAAAAAAAAAAATTAAATTAAATATACTTAAAAAACCGCGAGTCACAACCGCGCACAAACGGTTCAGTCCCATCATACTAGATGGCGGTAGTTTTTTAACGTTTAAAAAAAACACGTTTTTTGTATGGAGACTATCACTTTTCCAATTTTTAATATTTGTTATTAAAGCGGCAACAGAAATACATCAAGTGTGAAAATTTCAACTGTCTAGCTATCACGGTTCATGAAATACAGCCCAGTGACAGACGGACAGATAGACAGACAGACGGACGGACAGCGGAGTCTTAGTAATAGGGTCCCGTTTTACACTTTGGGTACGGAACTCTAAAAATCGTTGTTTAGTAAAAAGTGTGTAATCTCATATGTTATTGTTTTTTTAGATTTTTTATACACAGAAGAAGAAACATAATTTATAATAGGCTATGCTGAAAAGCAAATGTTGCCATTTAGTTAAATATGATGGGCATAGAAAAGTGAAGGATTTTTACAAGCTTTAATTATATTAACTTGCGGCTAAGATTAAAAATAATATAGATGTTGAGTTTCATACTACAATCATAACAAAATGTGGGGTAGCGCTTGTTTTATTGTATATGTATGCATCTTTACCCTAAGTGGTGACCTTGAAAAATCTTTCTACACGTGATTGGTTAACCCTTCCCTACAATTGAGACAGGTGTATTTGAGACATGCCACAGCACATTTTGGCATGTTGACGGTGACTCTACCAACGCGTGACTATAAGCAAAACTCTGCTCGGTCGTGATTGGAGCAGAGTTTTTTATACCTCGTTTTCAAAGTGCTAACAGTACATCTACCTTTTTTGATCTGACGCTTGCGGTGTTAGATTGTCTGTAAGTTTTGGACAAATCTTGGAAGCTAAATGAGAACCAGTTCCCGGTTTTCGATTAAGTTTTAATTTTGCTTACAAGTTAAGTTTGGAGAACAATGCATAGTTAGCTAAGTGATATCATTCTAAATCCAACATGGCGGTCTTCCAAAGATGGGTTGGAGGATTCGGTTTGTAGTAAAAGTCGCAGTGGTAAAATGCAATAGGAATATTATTATTATTTTTTCTTATTCGGAAGGAGGGGGGGGGGGGTGATGTGGGAACTGGTTATGTGGGAATCAAAGATGAAGGCTGAACCTACCCACTTAAACTCCCCCTATCAATTTAGGTCAATAAAGACCTTTGAAATCGAACCCTTAGTGATGTGGGCCCCCTTAGGTTAGTGCGTAAGAAGGGAAGGGTTGCACCAAACGCGCCGAGGAGATAGCCCGCGCGCCCGATGCAGGGGCCCCTCCCTTGTAGCACGTATTTGCAAGAATTAGGGATTGTGCCATACAGGATGGATACCAGTGTAGCTCTAGGATGAGCGCAAAGTTGCTTTGAAAAAGGCGGCCCCGCCGCGAACAAGTCTTGAAAAAGACTACGGCGGTAGCCCCCGCATTGCAGAAGTGAGGCTATTGCAGGGGCTTTGAAACTAATAGGATTACAGAAACTAGGAAGTGACGTGGGCTGACGACGGCTCCCCGATGATGGATGGCGTGAGTGAGCCGACTTACGCCCGCCTTGTGAGTATACTCTACGCCGGCGGCCGTTGACACGAAGATCCATCGCCGAGGGACACCACCGAAGCACACACGACACGACGAACGACAGCCACGATCGTCAGAAACAGGCCGGGCCGCGACGTGTATGCCCACGTTGGCTTCCCGACGATGGAGGCATGCACGATGACCGAGTTACGCCCGCTTCAGGTCGACTAACTCCCCGGGGGTCAAAAGCGATCCTGCGTGCTCCGTCCATCGCCTCGATACAGGCACACGATGACCCGAGGACTGATCGCCAACATGCTACTTATATCTAGTTAATTGCAATTAGTTACTTTATGAAGGGTGAGGCATGCGGGGAGTTAGCTGCTCTCCGCGCGTCCCGCGCAGCTACCTCGTTGGCCTAGGCTTTGCGTAAATATTGCGACTTGATTTGCTGACTCCCATTCGCTTGGTGTCTGATGATCGAACCGTACCCTACAATGGCGAATCAATTATTTTTATGCACCCCCATGATACGGGTATCAAATGGATGGATTTGCTGTAAAGAATACGAAACAATTAAAACTATTTTTAAATTTAAGCTTGTACCTAAAAGTTTTTAGGTTTTCCGAATATTATTTAATACCAAGTATTAGCATTCTAATCTCGTACAGGCTGACGTCCGGGATTTCTTCGGTTTAGTGTCGGGTTAGTCTAGATGTTAGGTCTTTAGCCTGATCGCTGACAGGCAGACGTGTGTTGAAGTTTTCGAGTGGTGACCGCGCACTGGAAGACGTAAAGTAGGCAGGCCTCCCGCTCGGTGGACTGACAACCCGGTGAAGGTCGCGGAAAGCCGCTAGATGCGGGCAGCTCAGAACCGATCCTTGGGGAAGGCGTTAGTTCAATTTTTGAGATATTTTTTATGTTGTTCGTCGTGCTAATTGTACTTTAACTATTTCACGCATCTTGATTTGCTTTTTTGGTACCTAGGTGAAATTGTTCGCCAAATTTTAAACGCAAAGATTTTTTTATATGTTTCCTAATAAAAATGCATTAGCTGATTGGTCAAATTTGTATGGAAAGTACACAAAAAATAACTACTCCAATTTTATAGGTGGGGCAAAAATGTTTGCAGGATGTTCACTGGATGCGGGCAGCGCAGGACCAGCCGTCGTGGAAATCGTTGTCCAGCAGTGGACGTTTTTCGGCTGATATGATGATGATGATGAAAGATGTTCAGTTTCATGAGTAGATGATTTCAATTTCATGTAATAAGCGAGTACGGGAATGACACACTTTTCCGCATTTATGGCAGGGAAAAAAGACTATTTTTTAATGATACTTATATATAAATCTCTAAGTACTTTTCACATTTAGAAGAACAACACTTAGGGTAGCTATAGAATTTTAAAATACTTGCATTTATCAAAATGTTGCGCTGGTTTCTAAGCTAGGGTAACTCTGTATTTTAACAACCAGACCCTTTCCAAAGTATATGTATATTAGTACTAATGTACAAACATTATATACCTTATATCAACCAAAAAAAACACAATGTAATCAAACTTAGTATAGGGATTTGACAGTTTCAAATGTCAACTCCATAGCACTTTTGTATACCTTGAGGTTTTTTTGGTTGACTTTATGGTATACTGTCATACTATGGGTTGTGGGTGTCACTGTCACAACTCAGAAACAAGTAATACTCATTCGTGTATTTTTGTGTGCGTGTGCGTGTAGGTGTGAGCACGTGTGCGTATGTGTGTGTGTGTATGTTTGTGTCTGTGTGAGAGAGAGAGTGAGTGTGCTGGTAACAGTTTCTGTAAAAGTGTATGGATGTCATTTTGCAAGTGAATTTTTCCCGTTTAATGCCACTATTTCAAACTTCTCTTTTACCGGTTCTCTGTCGGCTTTTCTTGACTTACTCTATCTTTTTTTTTGTGTTTGTTTTCTGAAACTTGTCTATAATATTAATGTGCTCCAGCATAATTTATTTTTAAGAATTCACGGTTTTTATATATATAAGAAATTACTACCAGTAGAATCATACATATCGATCGAGAGGGACCAGTTGCCAACTTAAACAGAGAGAAACAACAATCTTTGACGCGAAGTTCAGACGCGAATCGTGAAGCAAGTCTTATTTCCGAGATTTCTTGCAACTCTATAAGAAGTCGGACTCGCGATATGTGAACATTGAACTGCTCCCTAGGCAGAACTATTATAATTTATTCCACTTTGATCCGGGATTTTTTTCTGCTTATCATTTTTTTATCAAGTCGATCCTTTAGCTTTTTCGAAAGACGTACTCGCTTACATTTACAAGCAATCGTATCTCAGTGCGACTTGCGTGGTTGCGTTGATCATGCAGGTTAATTGACCAAAAGTACGGTCATTATCTGGATTGGTTTGACTGCTAGTGGTATTTTTCTCGATTGTTTCCGTGCTTATCAAGGCACGTTAAGCTGACAGTGCTCTTTGCTGTCAATAGATGGTAGACGTTAACCGTGTCTTATGCTTTAAAGGCAGCTTGAAAAACATTTTCACAGGTGTGTAGGTAGCAATTTGTAAAAAGACCCATGCCCTCAACTCTGCAAATCAAATAAACGTAGCTACTTCGACGTTCAAGCGAAAAACTCCTGAATTCTAAGTGGCAGCGATTAAAACACTTCCATATCATCCAGAGTGAATGTATTCAGGGGTAGTCTTTCGGATATCTCTTGCGTGAGACTAAAACATTTTTATGAACGCTAAGCCAACTTGTTTGAACTTTACCTGGCATATCGAAGCACATTAAAAGTGCTATGGGCTATCATTTAACAGTGCTCACAATATTTCAACACATCTTCTTTATTTAATTTGAGAAATTGCAGATTTTATTGTTCTACCCGCAAATTATATCACCAGTTCATTGAAAGGAAATACCTGCCCTAATTTTTACTACCTTAAAATTTTGTAGTAGTAGATAGAATATACTTGCACGCTTTTAAACAATGAACTTCGGTGTTATACAAGGAACAATGAAAGCTTCAGTGGCTACACGGTAACAACTCGGTCCTCATAACTAGAGGTCCCGGGTTTGAATCCGGATGGCCAATGTACACAGGCCAAACATCAAGCTAGACACTACGAACTTTGTACCGTTCGTACTCCGTATGTGTATGGATCAGAATTGCATTACGAGTGTCAAGCTTGATGTGCTGGCCTCTGTGCCAATGAGTTTTTCGAAACTTACGTACATACACGGCGACTTTTGTATCGTTCCGGAAACTTTCAGGTGTAATTAGATACATGATTTGTTATCATTATCAATTAAAAAATATAGTACATTATTTTGTAATAACTGAACAGGGCACGACCTGGTGAAGATCGCGGGAAGCCGATGAACGCGGACAGCGCAGGACCGGTCTTCGTGGAAATCCTTGGGGGAGGCCTTTGTCCAGCAGAGGATGTTTTTCGGCTGATATGATGATGATGATGAACTGGGCACATTTTTTAAATAATCCTAACATTCGCCCCTTTTTATGCGCCACTATAAGCGGCCATTGAGGGCGTATGAATGATGGCCGAGAGGCAACGTTGCCTTACCAAAATTCGTGTTTACATACATATATTTTAACTTATAATGTCACTCTCGTGATACCAATCTTTCCGTCCTACTTCTGCGGCCTTAGGACCGGCATAACAACCTACGCCAATTAGAAGGTAAACAATTAGCTAAACATAATCTTATTAGGTAGGTTGTTATGGCATAGTTAAAAGATTGAAATCAACAATTATTACCACTAATTATTAATAATCAACACTTACGTTATAAAGTTATTGGAAGTACATTGATAATTGTTCAAATGGGGGACCCCTTAAATCAGCGCATGCTTAAATCCATTTACTTCAATAGATTGCAACACTTCACTTTAACGCGTAATGCCTTCGAATGCATTTGTGATGGATTGCGCTGAAATTTAGAGTCTAAATCGAGAGCACTGGTAGGTCCGTCCACGTAAACACTTATTTTTATTTCACTACACAAAAAAGTCTTCCGACTCGTCTATTGTAAGTTATTGTGACATGTGCCTGCGAGCAGCGTTGCCAGACGTACGTTAATTATCGTACATGTACGATAATTTCGATACTGATACGATGTACGATACAATATGTATTATCGTACGTCAAAATACGATAATTTCCAACCCTCCTCCGATGTGGGGTGAAAAGACAGTTTTCAGTGCCTTGAAATCCTCTAAAAATACCAAACAATGTCTATGGTAGGGCACTTAAACTAGATTTTACCAAATCAACGAACAAATGACAATGATAGTTCATTTCATTTATTCTTATTCCTTAGATTCAAAGTTAAATTCGCTAGCTGAGAGTAAATATATATTTTTTTTAATTGTTAAAAAGTTCCAAATTACTTGGATTACCGTACTTTCAACTTTGGTAAGTGACTAACTTTGTTTTTGTTTTGCAAAATAGCGTTCTGGCAGTTGTACGATATTTTTTCATCTGGTATGATAATTTTCGAATGCATATACGATAATTTACTGGCCTGCGACAGCAACCAAGGTCAAACACGAACTGGATCGAACCCAAATATTCCTGATTCCCGGGCAAAAACACATTCCGGGCACTCGTCAAAATGTATATTCGTCTAACATCATCATATCATCCGAAGGACATCCACTGCTGGACATATGCGGGAGGATTTCCACGACGACCGGTTCTGCACTACCCGCATCCAGCGGCTTCCCGCGACCTTAATAACATAAACTTACCAAATGTTAATGCTTACCAACGATATCAACGACATCTATCTATCTATTAAAAAGTAAACAGAAGTACAGCAACTGGTGGGGGAAAGAAGAAATCTTGAATCTACTAACAACGCCTCTAACTAACGGTCTCAAAAATAACTGTCGCTTACCTACTTACTACGCCTGTTAATTGATTATTTTGATTGAATAAAATAATTTAGCAAGTTCAAAATTATACGCATCATTTGAGAAGATTATACGCTTCACCCTGCCTTTTCAACACCAAGAAAGAAATTGTCCGTATGTAATTATTAATAATTCAAAGGTCGTGTTCTAGGTCTAACATTTTTTTAATCATAAAATCAAGTGCTACGGGAACGATTAACATTGAACAAAGTGGCAAAATACGAACTAGTCCCTAGACGAACAACCGAATGGATATGATGCTCTCGACTTGTTTCCTTTGCTTTTATCACTGAAACTTGGCCGGCATCTTGGAAAATATCTCTGGTGGGTATGTATTTAATAATGTGATCACATATTTTCCAATAAAGCAAGTTATTTCGAGGTAGCACTCCTAACGGAATTCCTTTTTCATCGTTTTATACCTACTTTTCTATACAGTATATAACAAAATTGGTGTAGGACCCGTTACCGCCTTCGTGTCGTAATGGCTAAGTCCATTAGCTTCACATCAGGAGGTCACGGGTTCGATTACCGGCGGAGTCAAACTTTGTAAGACTCGGTTTGGTTGGTGTAAGTTCATATTCTAAGCCCGCCTGGCTAGCTACCACCATCTCATCTAAGTCCTGCCGTCAAACATCGATGTTAACAGCATTGATGTGATCAGGCTAGGAGATAAGATAGCCAGTTTCCAATTGCGTTGGGGAATCTTGGTAAGCCCGCTGGTATCTTCGGCAACATTGTCACTCACGATCAGGTGAGATGATGCCAAGGGCTTATACTAATTGTGAATAAAGCAAATGGACCCGTTACCATCTTTCTCTTTGTAGAAATACAGAGCTATTTTTGGACCGCGCGCCAATACTTCATAAAGGTTGTATTCTTGAAACTGAACTAAGTACTTTAGTTCTACAATTCTGATGAAATCGCAAAAAAAAAAACGATCAGCTGATTGGCAAAATTTGTATGGGAAATGCATTTTTTCGATTTCAGCACAGTTTTAGAAAAAAAGTTGTTTAGTTTTAGTAGTGAAAGCCACCGTGTTTTTTTCGGCAGGTCCAAAAATAGCCCTGTGTGTGTTTATTGCTATATAATAATAATAATTCAGGGACAAATTACACACGTTCACCTGGCCCCAAACTAGGGTTCCCTGTACTATAGAAACCAGAGTAGTATCGCCCTAATTCAGGGTAGGCTCGAGCCCCTCGGTGGGGACTTATATTAGCTGATATGATGATACATGATGTAACAAAACTGCTGTAGTACCTGTTAACTGGGGGTTCTACTCATCATACTTAACAACTTTCCCCAAAGAAACTAGTCAATTCTCCAAAAAAATTTGGACGCTTCATACAAAATGCACGAAATTGGTTGATCAACTGATCGATTTGTATGAAGTTATTTTTTTGCGATCTATCCATCTATCTGTCTATCTGTGTCTGTCTGACTGTCTGCTTCTCTATCTATCTACCTATCTATCTATCTACATATCTAAATATCTAAAAAAAGTTGATTTGTGTATTTATGTATACAAGAAGCTCCAGTTAACGGGACCTACACTAATTTTGTTATACCCCGTATATGGTCCTTATGAACTCCAAAACGGCTCAGGCGATTCAGATGAAATTTTCAGGGAAGCCCCGGATTAGCCTAGCAAGTGATGTTGTAAAAAAAAGTGGGCGGTGCTGCGGGGTGGGTCACTCGTATACAAGATGTAAGAAAAAAAATGGTGTCCCGTTAACTGGGGCTTTAACTTAACTTTAACTTTTGTTCTATGACTGCTGAAATTTTTAAACTCTTCTTACAAATTGATCTGCTGATCAACCAATTGTGCATTTCTGTATGGGGGTCAATTTTTTTTTTTATTGACTATGGATTCCTTGGGGAAAAGTGTTCAGTTTGATGAGTAGAAAGCCCAGTTAACGCGTCCTACACCATTTTTTACACCCCGTATAGACACTCGCTCTTACGGTGAAGGAAAACATCGTAAGGAAACCTGCACACGCCTGCGAAGAAACTCGAAGATTGTGTGTAAAGTCGAACAACCCGCACTGGGCCCGCGTCGTCGACTAAGGCCCGATCGCCCTACTTCAGGGTAGGCGCAAGCCCCTCGGTGTGGATGTATATGAGCTGATAAGAAGAAGAAGATGAAGATAGACATTCAACAAGGACACTAACCTTTTCGTCACAGGAATATGTGCCCTGGGTGGGGATTGAACCCACGACCCTCGGACCAGTGAGCACGATCACTGCCATTGGGTCAACGTGTCAGTGAGTTACCCTTAATATTCATGTTACCCTTGCTTAACACGGCTACCACTTTCTAAAAGCCTAAAAGTTAGCTAAAACCGAACCTCACTAGCCAGACAAAAATAACAGAAGAGATTTCATTAGACGTGGAACTCCCGCGGAGCGCAATATCAGCCCTCCTCACCCTCCCTGACTTCCTTATGGCATCCGATACGGCCAGGTAATATCCACATACGCGAAGTAAACTCTGCGTCGTAGTCATTTCAACGAAAATTGTTATGTTCAACATATTTCTATTCTTCTGAAGTGATACGACAGTATGTGAGGGGAATATTTAGTTCAGCCTTAATATAAGGTACTTAAGGCGGTAATATTTTATTTTTTTATTAAAAATTTGAGTGCGTTTGACTATATCTCACCTGATGGTAAGTGACGATGTAGTCGAGGATGGTACACGCTAACTCAAATAATGTCTATTCACTCTCGCCTTGAAGATCCCCAAATTGTAGGAGTCGGAAAATACAGACGCAGGCAAGGAGTTCCACTCCATCGCTGTCCGCTTAATAAATGAGGAAGCGTAACGCTTCATGCGAATAGGCTGAATATAAACAACAAAAGGGTGGAACCTCCCCCTGCGTCTCGTTGACCGAAGGTGGAATGGAGCTGGGGGAATGAGGTCGTGAATTTCTAAAAAATTTTGACGTCGGTTACTCCTAAACGGTAAAAAACCCAAGGTTGAAAAAAATACCCTTATTGTTGATGATATTCTTTAAAGTTAAAAGCTATTAGAAACACGATTGAGTAGTTTTGGCTCAATAGAAAAAAAATCCCAAATATAAGTCTACACCGTTACTTTCAACTCTAGGTTATGACTAATATTTTGAAGTATTATATATAGAATACGAAGTAAGTAATGTCATTATTTTTTATACTTTCATTGTAGTTTTGGATTGAAACAAAAAACCATTGAAAAGGTGATAAAGTGTGGTTATTTTCTTTACTATTTACACGTAAAGAAAAAGACAGAGACAACTGTTCCAATCAATACCTCGCCTTAATAGTATCACACAAGGACGCACATACATACATGTTTTTGTTTTTTAAATCTCTATTAGTGTAGATCAATGGATTACCATCAAAATCTCACCATCGATTTTTTTTATTTTTTTTTATTCACAATTGGTAAACCCTTGACAACATCTCACCTGGTGGTAAGTGACTATGTTGCCGAAGATGGAAGCGGGCTTACCAAGATTCCCCAACGCAATGGGGAACTGGCTATCTTATCTTCATGCCGGAACACACCAATGATATCAACATTGATATTTGGCGGTAAGACTTAGATAAGATGGTGGTAGCTAGCCAGGCGGGCTTAGAAAATGCCCTACCACCAACCAAACCGAGTCTTACAATTGACCCCGCCGGGAATCTAACCCGCGACCTCTTGTGTAAAGCCAGTGAAGTTTGTCTCTGAGCTACGGAGGTGGTTAAGATTGTTTTTGCCAACACATTCGTCTCTGCTTTTTTCATCTCTACACAAGAGGGCTTTTTGAAGCGTCGGTGGCTCAACCGGTAACGACTCGGTCCATCTAACCAGAGGTACCGGGTTCAAATCTGGACGGCCAATGTACCAATGAGTTTTTCAAAAAAACTTACGTACATACTTACCGATTGCTTTAACGGTGAAGGAAAACATCGTGAGGAAACCTGCACACGCCTGCGAAGAAACTCGAAGGTTGTGTGTGAAGTCGACCAACCCGCACTGGGCCCGCGTGGTCGACTAAGGCCTAATCGCCCTGATTCAGGGTAGGCTCGAGCCCCTCGGTGGGGACGTATATGAGCTGTAATGATGATGACACAAGAGGGCTTTATACATTTAAGTAGACCATCGAATTTAGAAAGCAATTTTTTAAATCGATGATGTATAAAAAAAGTTATAGTTATACTTACAGTGTTTTAACATATTTAAGGAAAAAAATTAAAAGGGATTTTACTATGGTGGCAACCCTAAAAACACAAGATAGGAGAAATAAAAATTACAGCAAAATTTTACCTAAATCCTTGCAGCAGCTTAGGCGCTGCAGCACCGGAAGGACGCAATCACACACACAATTTGGATAAGGATTTAAACAGAAGTATGAATAACATGGTCTATCGGTATTTCTATCAACTTTTAAAATGTCAAAAGTGGTTGGTTATTGTGACATAACGATTATGATTGGACATGTAGTATCGCGAAGTTTTTTGTAGTTATTGATGTGTTCTATAATATTATAGAACATACTTTTGTTCTATCATCAATGTTTCCGCGGCGCATGCGACGAAAGATGTTTTATGGCATTTTTTTTACACCTTGGGTTACGTTATTAAAGTTTTAGTAAGGATCTCTTATCTTTTCTTGCAATAAATATAGCCTATGTTACTCAAGGTGAATGTATCTTTCTAAAGTTGAAAGAATTTTAGAAATCGGTACAGTAGTTTTCGAGTTTATTCATTACAAACATACACACACACAAAAATACAAATCTTTCCTCTTTATAATATTAGTGTAAATCAATGGATTCCCATCAAAATCTCAACTTCGATTATTTTTTCCAACACTTTCGTCACTGCTTTTTTCATCTCTACACTAGTATAGTATCTTGGTAGAGTACATGTAGGGAGCGTCGGTTCGTAACGGCTAGGGCCGCTACCTCTTGTCCGGAAGATCGTGGTTCGAATCCTGCCACATACCAATGTCAAAGTATATATATTAGTACTAACATACAATATGGACACTCCCTGCCGCTCTCTAGATTGCGACCTCACCCCCTAGTCACCAAGATTGATACAGATTGGTTACAGTTTGGTTGTCGAACGTATTTTGTTTGTTCCGTCATTCCTTTTTTGAAATGTCATTTCTGGCCCGTTGTATGAAGTGTCCAGGGTGTGCCAATGTTATGTAGTTTAACCGACGCTCTTACGGTGAAGGAAAACATCGGAAATCTAGACACGCCTGCGAAGAAACCTGAATATCTATTATGTGCCCGAAGATTGTATGTGAAGTCGACTAACCCGCTTTGGGTCCACGTGGTCGACTATGGCCCGATCACTCTAATTTAGGGTAGACTCGAGCCCCTCGTTGGGGACATGTATGCGCTAATATGATGATAATTAATACCTATTTGTATAATTTAAATGTAGGTAAAGGTTTTATGTAATGTAAAAAATATTTTTCATTCTATTAGGTTATTCTTCGTACTTCAAAATTTGTCAGCTTACCTATTTGTTATTTCTTAATGAGTTAGTTATTCTCCGTAGCGAGGTTTGATCGTGTAGGACTTGATTTGGTTAGGGTATGTTATTTTACAATTTTGCATTTTTCATAATTCATTTATTCATAGTAATAATTAAACTATAGCACTAATTTATATACTGCAATAAAAAATCTTAACATTAACTTTGATAATATTAAATCTTCCCAAATACTTAAATATTATCATCATCATATCAGCCGACGGACGTCCACTGCTGAACATGTGTCTCCCCCAAGGATTTCCATGCTGGCCGGTTCTGCGCTGCCCACATTCAGCGGCTTCCCGCGACCTTTGTCAGGTCATCGGTCCAACGAGTGGGATGCCTACCTACGCTTCTTAAATTTAATACACAACAATATACCTTTCTACCACCACTTTGTATAAGTCTTGTCACCCAACATCAACGTTAACAGAATAATTTATGTGTTCTGGCATGGTAAAAATTTAATTGGGGAATTTGGTAAGCCCACTTCCATCTCTGGTATCATCGTGTGATTTAACATCAGGTGAGATGATGCCGGCTTAATACATGAAGCAAAAAAAAAATTAATTTGTTTGATGACATTCTGGTAACCACTCACTGCAAGATACTATCAGAACCTGTTGCTCCATCGTCACAGCATCGCCACTGTGTAATCCATTACTGGCATTGTCTCGTGACAATGTGCTCACTGCAGCGTGAGGTCAACCGGAGCGAACAATGTACAACACAATGCTGACTCTAGAGAATACAGAAACGCCACGTAAATAAAGCTGGTGTGACACGGTTATAAAAGAATACTCTTCCTTCCCTTTCATTAGTTCGACATAGAAACGCTAAACAGATAAAAAAACCGCTTTTCATCTCAACAACTTAGTACATCATCATCATCATCATAATCATCATTTAGATGAAAAAATGTATAATTTTATTTTCTAAGTTGTTGTTTGCTTGTCTTATAAATAAGGCTAAATGTGTATTGCGGAAGCACGTGTAGATGGTTTCCAGCCATAATGCGCAAGCGAGTATCGTCGCTGATACGCAGAGTGCGGGCCAGCGGCAACAGCATCCTGCAGGCGGTGGCGGACAGCTGGGACTGTCCTGTGCTATGGCATTGCGTGCGAGTGGCCTCTGGGCATGCTCAATAAGTTTTGTTTATAACACGTCATATTCTTTACTAACATAGATTGTAAGAACTTTGTAACTAACACTTATGGATCAACGTTATCCGAAATAAAGGAATAATAATAAATAATAATTTACCTGTCACCATATTGTATCTACCACATTTACGCATATAAAATATTATTCTATTCTATTTTATTCATATCAGCCGAAAATCGTCCACTGCTGGACAAAGGTATCCCCCAAGGATTTCCACGACGACCGCTCCTGCGCTGTCCGCACCCACCGGCTTCCCGCGATCTTCACCAGGTCGTCGGTCCACCGCGTGGGAGGCCTGCTTACGCTACGTTTTATAGTGCGTGGTCACCACTCGAGAACTTCACTACCCCAACGGCCATCTGTTGTACGAGCTATGTGCCCTGCCCACTGCCACTTCAGTTTAGCGATTTTGTGAGTTATGTCGGTTACTTTGGTTCTCCGCCGGATCTCTTCATTTGTGATTCGATCACGCAGACAAACTCCTTAATTTTAGTAACTTAGTACAATTTTATTATTAACACGTTTTTATTAAGTCACTTTCAAGCACTTCCCGTTTAGCCATCTGACTGAAAAATTCAGGGTAGCTCACAACTCGATGACAATGCATTCTAAACTTTCTAGATTTTCTGTCTGTCTGTTGGTCTGTCGTTCCGGGTGGAATCATGCAAAGGTTTTTTTAAAATACTTCCTGTTACCCGAACATGCTGAAATTTTGCACACAGCCTCAGTTGCGATGGCAACACAATATATTATAAAATTTGTCCGTCTGTCTGTCTGTCTGTCCATCGTTTCGGGTGAAAACTTGCAACGGGATCTCCGATCACGCTAAAATTTTGCGCACAGCCTCAGTTCCGATAACAACACAATATAGTACTTTCAATTTGTCCGTCTATCTGTCTGTCTATCTTTCCGAGTGGAAAACAAAAATGAAGAAAATATTTGATGTAGAAGGAAAATAATATAAAAAACCACATTTTTATGTGCTTTAAAAAGAATATAATAACCCTCGGGGGGTCCTGATGACCCAAGAGGACATACACACATAAAACACACATCATCACCACATACAACACACACCACCACCACATACATGCTTAAAGGTGAACTTAAAAAACGTGGGGTGTATAAAACTTAATGAATGAGCATATAAGCCTAGGTTTTAATATCTTAGTTTCACTTCAATGGGGACCACACATTGAAACTTTAGCGGGAAGGCTTAGTTCAGCTGCTTATGCCGTTAAGAAAATAAGACAGTTAACGGATGTAGATACTGCGAGACTAGTATATTTTAGTTACTTCCATAGTATAATGTCTTATGGCATATTACTGTGGGGGCATGCGGCTGATATAGAAACTATTTTCATCCTGCAGAAAAGAGCTATCCGCGCAATCTATCAGATGCGATCACGTGAGTCGTTACAGAATAAGTTTAAAGAAAGTCAATTTATATATGAAAACATCATGTACGTTCGTAAGAATTTGCATTTATTTCCTAAAAACAGTGACAGGTATTAAGAAATGTAAATAAAATAGATATAGCCTTTTCGAGACTGAGTAAGGTTAAGAAGTCATTTGTGGGGCAGTGTATAAGATTCTACAATAAAATTCCAGAAAATGTAACTAGTTTGTCAGAAAATAAATTCAAGACTTATGTCAAAAAAGTTTTGTGCTCTAGAGGATATTATAAAATAATAGATTATGTAAATGACAAAGATATATATGTTGATTCTATATCAAATACCATTAAGTACCTGAGACTGTAATCTGAATCATGACAATATTTGTAATATACAGTTTTTTTTTTGTTTTGACTATTTAAAAGTGTGTGTAAACACCTATTTGAAATAAATTGTTTTGATTTTGATTGATTTTGAAAGATGCGCCCTACGTTTTTCGAGTTTACCTGTATGCATATGTATAGGTATGTGGTGGTAGTGTGTATTGTATGTGATGCCGGTGTGTGTTTTATGTATATATATCCTCTTGGGTCATCGAGAGCCCCGAGGGTTATTTCATATTTATGAAGGCACATAAAAACGTAGTTTTTAGATTATTTTTAATTTACATTAAATACAACATTATTATTTTTGGTTTTTGTTATTTTTTAAAAAAAGCACTACACCGATTTTGATAAAACTTGTAAGGAGCAAATTCTATCAAATAAAAAAAGGGTTATGAAAATCCGTTCAAAATTGAAGAGAAAACAAAGTGGAATTTGTTAACCTCCTGCATTTTGGAAGTCGGTTGAAAATGGTGCAAGTTGCCTCAACAGGAATAAGTCCTCTGAGTTGAATGCTGGTATTGTGAGAGGTATTATCAAGTAGTGTTTTATAGAGGCACAAAGGGGCGGGGGGTTAAAAAAACGTCAACGAAGAGTAACAAATTCCATGTACTTACCCCCTACCTACCACAACGCTATCTTAAAAGCGTTAGAAATAGAAGGCCATAATTAATTTAAAAGAAAAATCATTACGGCTAAGTAGGCTTCTTTAGTTTAGCATTAAAAGTCGACCACTTTAAGATGTGCAGTTGGATTTTGTAGCATACTTTATACAAATGAATGATAATAATAACCCAGAGAGGCCTTGCTACATAATCGGTACAAATATATTGTATACCAAAATCAGTTTTTAATACCTAAACACGTTTACCTTAAAACGACAAGGTATACCAAAAAATTAATAGTGTACCAAAAAACGAATGCGTAAAAAAGTATATCCGCAACGCAATTAAAAAAGTGCGTTTATCTGATAAAGTTATGCTCGAACTTTAAAATGTAATCGAAAGCCAAAATTAGTAAATGTCTACCAAATTCAGTACACCTGTAGGAAGGGTGTGGTACGGGGAGTTCTAAATGGAAGCGGGAGCGAGCGAAGCGAGCTCGGACTTTCGGAGCACCCCGACTCGGATGCGTTAGGTTCGGAGCTTAGCTCGCCTCCCCGCACAGTCGTAGTGTTAGGTTTGACATGAGAACACAGAAGTAGGAGCCCCGAAGGGGCTCCGTCGACCACTCAACACTGTAGGAAGAGTGTGGAACGGGGAGTTCTAAAATCGACAAACTTTAAAATAGGTATGTACCCTTATGTTAATATTTGACAGTCTATTGAATAATTAAATGCTATTCAAAATGTGGGCAAACTTAGCTTATTTTGGGTCTCATGTGCTTTAATTGGCTAATGTAAAATTAAATGTATGCGTTTTAGTATAAAATAGGGTGTCAAATTTTGGTAGACATTTACCTTTTTTGGGTTAAAAATACATTTTTTTGGTTTGCAATTTTTATTTAATTTGGTAAACAGTTAAACCAAAGCCCTACATAATAGGTAGAACTTAGGATGAGTAGGCCAAAAGGTTGTTTTATGAAAAAAATATTTGCTACAATTTGTAGAAATCATAGATTTTCCACCCAATGTGTCACACGACGGATAAAAAACTAAAACCTTATTTTTATAATCTCTTTTTCTTGCAGGAAATGCTATTTGCACATTGAAGTATTAATTAAAACGAGTGAGCTCCAGGTGGTGTCGAAAGCGTATTCGCTTTGTATGGTTAGCGTCATGTGTGTATGTATGTATGTTATTAATATTTACTGACGGGTCTCACAGCGGTGAGATCAAAGCACCTTCAACCAAACGTGCGTTGCCAATTTCAAAGCAAATTAATTTGTAGAAATGGGTTGATAAGTAATATATTTGAACAAGAGAGTGAGGCGAGCGAAGTACTCAGAGTCTACTGAAACAATCCCGTTTGTGTAAATTTTTGTTTGACGATAACTCGAGTGTCGTTCATCGGAACGTTGTCGCATCGTCGTGAAATTTCAGGCGAATAAATGAGACAAAAAGAAGATTTTAGTACGAACATAACCCAACTCGTTAAAGGGGTTGCCGAGATATAGAAAGAAGATTGTAAATGTTAAAAACGTGGTTTCTCTAAAAACCAATAGATGGCGCTGGAGGGATCCTACATCTCGCAAGCGTTAGTGAATTTTCAAAAACCGGGCAAGTGCGAGTCAGAACCGCAAACATAGGATTCCGTATCATCATACTAAATGGCGCTAGTTTCTTCATGTTTAAAAAAACCCACGTTTTTTGTATGGAGATCCGCTTATTTTTTCACTTTTTCAAATTTTTGATGTGTAACGTCTTTGCTGTCGCTTTCCTGCAATTTGCGGGAGTGATTTCGTGAAATGGGACGGAAATGTGTCACATGGGACGGAAATGTGTAACAGGGAGTCGCGTTTTTTCAGGCTTTAAAAGCGCGGAAAAGGCAAAGGTATCTATGACCATACAGCCTAGTCTGCCGTATCTTTGCCGTCCTTTTTTCAGGCTTTAAAAGCGCGGAAAAGGCAAAGGTATCTATGACCATACAGCCTAGTCTGCCGTATCTTTGCCGTCCTTTTATAAAGTATTTTGTCACATGTTACACATCATATGCGAGTACTGTAGGTCTCGCTCGAATTTTTTTTTGTATTTTCTGTTCTTATAGCGGCAACAGAAATACATCATCTGTGAAAATTTAAACTGTCTAGCTATCACGGTTCATGAAATACAGCCTGTTGACCGACGCACAGACAGACGGACGGACAGCTTAGTCTTTGGTAGTTAAGTCTTAGTAATTGGGTACCGTTTTTACAGTTTGAGTACGGGACCCTAACAACGAGTACATCACGAGTTTACAGATCGGGGCGTAGCACCAGTTGGTAAGTATCTGCTTATTATATAACTATATATATAATATATAGAATATATAACTATATAAAGGCATAAGAATAAGACCACATATATAAGCGAATTGGCTAGTTTTATGTAAGAGCCCACGCCAAAATGGACTAATAATACAATGCCAAAATGGACTAACATATAATGTTCTTTCACATCATTCAAATATTATGCGATGCCTTAATTTACTGAATTTCTATTCAAAGTAGCATACGATATTGTAAAAAAAAACACTATACTGCACACAAAGGAACCACTTAAGTCCAAAATGGCGGATCTTGTAGGGGCGATGGCCAGCTAGCAGAGGTCACTGGCCAATCTTGTAGGGACGATGGCAAGCTAGCACAGGTCACTGGCCAATCTTGTGGGGGTGATGGCCAGCTAGCACAGGTCACTGGCCAATCTTGTAGAGGCGATGGCCAGCTAGCACAGGTCACTGGCCAATCTTGTAGGGGCGATGGCCAGCTAGCACAGGTCACTGGCCAATCTTGTGGGGGTGATGGCCAGCTAGCACAGGTCACTGGCCAATCATGTAGGGGCGATGTCCAACTAGCACAGGTCACTGGCCAATCTTGTTGCGGGAACTTTAGATCTCTACGTGGGCCTTTCGTGTAAAGAGGGGGTATAAAAAAAAATAACAGTTTAAAAATGATTTATCTGATTGTGCTTATTTTGTTATATAAATTCTAAAAAAAAAATAAGCTAAAAGACTATCTGACTAAAGTCTGATCTGTAGTGAAAACACAGTCGCTCGTAATCTTCATCATATCAGCTCATATACGTCCCCACCGTGGGGCTCGAGCTTACCCTGAATTAAGGCGATCGGGCATAAGTCTTACGGTGAAGGAAAATATCGTGAGGAAACCTACACACACCCACGAAGAAACTCGAAGTTCGTGTGTGAAGTCGACCAACCCGCACTGGGCCCGCATACTCATATAACTACTCGTATAAAATTTAAATCTGAAAAATTTAAATTAACTTTGAAAGTGTCCGACGGATACCACCAGTATTACTATTCTTTCATTCATCATTACAGCTCATATACGTCCCCACCGAGGGGCTCGAGCCTACCCTGAATCAGGGCGATTAGGCCTTAGTCGACCACGCGGGTCCAGTGCAGGTTGGTCGACTTCACACACAACCTTTGAGTTTCTTCGCAGGCGTGTGCAGGTTTCCTCTTAATGTTTTTTTCCTTCACCGTTAAAGCAATCGGTAAGTATGTACGTAAGTTTTTGAAAAACTCATTGGTACATTGGCCGTCCAGATTTGAACCCGGTACCTCTGGTTAGATGGACCGAGTCGTTACCGGTTGAGATTCTTTCATTACTTTTCATTATTATTCAATAAAAACTTCATTTTTGCAGCTTCCGCGATGCTAAAGCGAGATGACAAATTAAAAATCGTGCGAGAATGAGGAGAACAATTTTATGCTTTATACGCCCTCTTAAGCCAGATTTCCTACTGGCCATTAAAACGTTCAACATTTTATTTAAAAAAAATGAAAGTCAGGAGAACGATAACAAAGCACAAGCAAATAAATAAATAAATAAATATATTTAATTTCAGGGGTAACTGGGTCTCTCTATACAGCCTAAAAGGAGACCAATAAGATTTAAGGCATTGCTGACACCGACCTCAAAAAATATTTTAGGTCCCTACTTTAATTCGTACCCAACTTTGATTTCGTTACTGTTGGTTAATGTCGTGTATCTAAGTGTAATAATATTATTTCATACTTTTGAGTGAATTTCATTTTGAAGTCGGTTTTAAGTTTTTTTAAACTTTTATTTTTATTTTCTTTATTTTTAGTGATATTTCTATCTAACTAACAACGTTAAACCCAATCGGCAACAGGAACCATCAAATTATAATGCATGTGTTTCATTTACAGATACAGAATCCTGTGGCTTCCAATAGCATGAAAGTTAAGGAGTTAAATCTTCCATCAACAGTTCATCTGAATAACCTGAAAGAACACAACTATTGGTCTTTACGTACCTTTGTATCTACGTAATTTTTTTTAAGAATTATCCTCCAACTCCTTACCGTTAAGGAGCTGTACCTTCCTTCATCAGCTCATCAACATGAGATGATGACTACTAGACGCAAATACTTTAATAATGTAAGAAAATACATTAAACACATAAAACTTGCCTATAAAATTTGAGGGTTGCCCTCGATTTCCCTAGGATCCCATAATCAGATCCTGACTTGGTGACAATGGGACCCCCTAGGGAGTATACTCTTTCGAATAAAAAAATAATTTTAAAAATCGGTTCACAATCGGCGGAGATATTGCGCCACAAACATACAAAAAAAAAACATACAGTCGAATTGAGAACCTCCTCCTTTTTGAAGTCGGTTGAAAACGGACGAGAAAATTGCGATTTTAGTCAAACCTATCTGCGTTTTAACTATACTTGCAGTCAACTTGCTTGATTAACACCAGCACCCTCTATGTCAATAAGTCCTGCTTTCCAAATCCAATGATTAAATATGTAACATGTTAATTAATTCCTGTATTTCAATTTTCACGGGAAACACCGATTGATATGTCTACAGATAATAAACTTATTGTACGTAGGACTGGACAATGAGAAGACTAGTAATTTCATTTATTTAATAGTGTCTCAAGGCGTACGAATAAAAATAACCTGCTACACGGAAAAATGGAACAAAGAAAATAAGAAACTAAAAAATCCTTTCGTCAAATTCCTAACCATTCCTAGCCTAACCTCACCATTTTTAAATAAAATTCAGAAATTAACGATTTATCTATCTATCTATCTTTTTAAATCCAACCAACTGTATTATATGTGTCCTATGATCAGAATGCCTTATGTACGCGAGAGTATATAACATGGAGTTGTTTAAACCACCAAATATATTGAATTACTTTTGTTATTCTTTTTAATTTTATTTTTTGCGCAGTGACTAAGTTACTAAAACCAGCTAAGCGCTGACTCAAATATTTCATTTTTTGTTCAAAGAAAACTTTGAACATTTTGACATTTCTAAAAGCCCACGATCCAGAATAAATATTTAATCAGTATAATAGGGGAAATAATTAAGAACGAAATTGCCGATTCAGTTTTTGAAAAGTTCCAACTGTTATTGGATAAAACTAAGTTAATGTTTTTTATTATTGATTTTATGGTGACACTATGTTCGTTTATTAGTAACTAGTGGCATATCTTTCATGTTCTAATCCCCTGAGCTATGTAGTATGTACCATTGAATAGAACAAAGGCGTTTTCTAAGTGGTCAGATGGGCCAATTTTTACACTATTTAAATTTCTTGAATTTTACCGAAAGTGACGAACTCGCGGGGTATTCCCAAATATGACATTAGTAACAAAGAAACTGCTGCGATAACTCTAAATTAAAAATGTGTATTTTTGCCTTTAAAAATGATGATTTATTGAGTTGAAATTAACACTCTTCCTGGATTTAAAACCACCATATTCTCAAAATATCTAAACAATAGGCACACATTTACCAGCTATTAATTTCTAGAAGTCTTATGTTATTTTAAGAAAAAAAATTGTTTTATTAACTATTTTTCTTGACATTAATTTTATTCTTTAAACTTTTTTAACCAATCGGTAATTACACCTTATATTTGGTGGTTTTAACAACTCCATGTTATATACTTTCGTGTACTTTGGGCATTTACATCCTACCTATACCGATCAAAAAAAAAACGTATTTAACGACACTTGAATCTTGCATTCCAAAAACCATCAAGTATTTATCTAAGGCTAAAGAAACAGATATACATTAAACACCCTCTTATTTGAGCAGTAGGGTCAAAAGTCGCACTTCAGTTCACTTGAACAACTATTGCAATGGTAATTTTTGGTTAGTTCTCACAGCTTAAATTATAAATTAGGTACGGTACATTTTGGGAAAGGACATTTAGGGAAAAGGACATTATGGACCGAGACAAAGATACTAATAAGGTAGGTATGTTTTATTAATATCTTGTTGTAATTTTCTTTAAGACATCAAAAGAAACTCAAATCCGGTAACATGCGACTGGCTAAAAAGGTTAATAAAAATAAGAACTTAAAAAGTAAAATAAATAAGAAAGAATTAAGTAGAAATACATAATTCCAGTCTGTAAGTAACTTTCGGGCATCGATTTAAGAAACGCTGTTGGCGCTCCTCCTTATCCTTTTTTTTTTAATTTTTATGCTTTCGAGGTTATTACTTTTTTAATCCAAAAACTTCAGTATCAAGTACTTGAAATCACGAAAATATTCCATTGTTCTAAACCTCATTTATTTTTAATACATCTTGAAATAATAATATACAATACAATATTATTAATTGTATCACACACAACATAACATTGAGTTTTTCTTAAAAAACAAAAAGAAACAGGGTGCTATTTACAAATTATGTCAAACATTCATTAAAGTAACCGACATAGCTCTCAAAATAACTAAACTTAAGTAGAAGTTCACATAGCTCCTAGAACAAATGAATAATAAAGTTCTGGAATGGCGAACGCGCACCGGAAGACGTAGCAAAGGCTTGGTGGACCGACGTGAAGGTTGCGAGAAGCCGCTGGATGTGGGAACTGCAAGAATGGTCATTGTGAAAATCTTTGGTCTATGTCCAGTATTGGACGTCCTACGGCTGATATAATGATGGATATTTAACAAATGGTTAGGAAAATTGTATAATTCGTCCGTATATAAATGGTCAGGCAAATTGTAAAATGCTGTACGCAGATTGTGAAATGCGAGCCAGGCAAATTGTAAAATACCGTATGCAGATTATAAGTGAGCGAGCGATGATAGGTTTGGTCAGGTTTGATTTATTATACAGTCCCCTCTCCTCCAACCTGGGTAGCAGAAATCTGCGTATGGCATTTTACAATTTGCCTGACCATTGTTAATTTGACTAATTACACTATCTTTATTTATTTATTTTATTTCCTTAATGAAACCACTGAATGATACAATGCGACATCCTTACTTAATATTATAAATGTGAAAATGTGTTTGTTTGTTACCTTTTCACGCTTCAAGGCCTTGACCAATCTTTATTAAATTTGGCATGCAGGTAGCCTGTGTCACGGGGAAGGACATAGGCTACTTTTTATACCGGGAAAATAGCATAATCTGATGCAGTTCCTGAGGGAACAACAAGAATACTCGATTGTTGTGATTTTTTGCACAGACATGGTTGAGTATGTGGGAAACGACATAATTTACTAATCACCCTTAAAGACAGTCATAAAAACGGGCGGAGCCGCGGGAAAAAGCTAGTGTACAATAAAAACAAAGCCAACATTTTTAAGCAAAGATTTTTGGGATGACAGTCTGTCAGGCGCACTGCGTACCCACAACCCTAGCCGTCGGAAACAAAAAACCACAGCGAACTGCGAACCGGCATTTCCGGTGAAGAGAATACAAAGCTTAACCCGTTCCCGTAATATTTTATAATACACAATATTCGAAAGCACTTCAAATTTGTGGAATGTATAATATAGTTAGAAAAAAATAAAAAAATACGCTTATAAAGCACATCAAATTAAAAAGTGAAAAATAATTCTTAATATAAGCTGAAAACAATAATGAACGAAAAATACTAGTAGTATTATTGTGATAAAAGCGCGGGTTGCTCGATATACGAAAAATATGGCACAAAGCGCCCCACAATTTTTTCACAATAATACTAGTGTTTTTCGGTTATTATTGTTTTCAGCTTATATTAAGAATTTTATTGTTTTTCACTTTTTAGTTTGATGTGCTTTAAAAGCGTATTTTTTTTCATAGTTTTTTCAAACTATATTTATTTTTCAATTTTTAGTTTGATGTGTGTGATAATAATTAATTTACTGAGTAATAAGAAAGCAAAAAATCAAGAATACAAAAAAAAACATCTCCTATTACCCGGTAAGGTTGGCTGGAAGAGATCCTCTCTAAGTTCCTTTGTATACAATACTTAAAAAATATTATATTATACAAACCGGCCAAGTTCGAGTCGGACTCGCGCACGAAGAGTCCCGTACCATTAACTTTATAAATCACGTTTGAAGTTTGAAAGCCCCCATTAAATATTAATTTTATATTAATTAAATTATTTATTTTTAAAGTGAATAATACAACTCAATATTCCGTGAATATTTAAAGCGTCTACCTTTTGCCGTTATAATCAATATCGAGCAAAATAGAGCAAAAAAATCACGTTTGTTGTAAGGGAGCCCCCTTAAATATTTTATTCTTTTTTTTTGTATTTTTGTTAAAGCGGCAACAGAAATACATCATCATTTCAACTATCTAGCTATCACGGTTCATGAAATACAGCCTGGTGACGGACAGACAGACGGACGGACAGCGAAGTCTTAGTAATAGGGTCCCGTTTTAACCTTTTGGGTACGGAACCCTAAAAATGTGTTTTCTAAAGGTTTTTTGTTTTTGCTCTATCATGAAAGCAGTAATAATATTTACAAGAGTGAAACGTTGTATGATAATAGTGCTAATCCTAAAGTAAAACAATAAAAATACTAAAAACTGGCCAAGTGTGAGTTGTGCTCGCACTAAGGAGCTTAAAGTAAATGAAAAAACCGGCCAAGTGCGAGTCAGACCCGCGCACAAAGGGTTCCGTACCATCATAATAGATGGCACTAGTTCCTTCACGTTTCAAATAAAACACGTCCGTACACGTCATTTTTTCAAATTTTTAGTATTTGTTATTATAGCGGCAACCGAAATACATAATCTGTGAAAATTTCAACTGCCTAGCTATCACGGTTCATGAAAAACAGGGTGGTGACAGACAGACAGACAGACGGAAGGACAGCGGAGTCTTAGTAATAGGGTCCCGTTTTTACTCTTTGGGTACAGAATCCTAAAAAATTTGAATTTTATAGTATTAAAAATAGTTCGTAGTGGATGTCTTTTTTTGAAATAAATAGGTATCGTTGTTTTGTGTGTATATTTCACTGTATTTTGTGGTATGCATCAATGCTAATAAAATTTGCCTACTATGATAGGTACACTTTCATTTCTAAACTGAACTGGTTTTATTTAAATTACTCGCATTTTTTGAGTCAAGCACTAAATTATAGAAGCCATGGTCCGCAATGACTGCACTGCTGGCCACAGTATGATGAGATGACCTCGAGCTTAGCTTAGCTACGATCTCGGCCTTTAATCTTGATAAGCATTGCAGCCCTTGCTGCCCGCGCTGTAAGCTTTATTCCAGTTTGGACATCAAGGGCTGCAATACTGACCACGCTGTGATGGCCTAGAGCTGCGTTACGCTGCGTTTTCGGCCATCATTAACATAGCTTGGCAAAGCAGTCATTATAGACCACAACCAAAGTATATATATGAGTACTAACATACAGTATGGACACTTCTTGCCGCTCTCTAGATTACAACCTCACCCAGATTGATACAGATTGGTTATAGTTTGGTTCTCGAACGTATGGAATTTCGCCGTGATGTTGTTTGTACCATCATTTGTTTTTAGAAATGTCATTTCACGATCGTTGTGTGCAGTATCCAGGGTATGCCATGACAGTGAAATGTTATGTACTATTAACGACGGCGAATCACAATTGATCAAGTATCACAACTAGACACGCGTAGTTGCGATGGCTACTAATGGACAGACAATTGCTTGACAGACAACTTTAACCGCCTCCGTGGCGTAATGGTTAGTCCATTCGCTTCACACCAAGAGGGAGGTCGCGGGTTCGATTTCCGGCGGGGTCAATTTTGTAATACTGGGTTTGGTTGGTGGTAGGGCATTTTAATAGCCCGCCTGACTAGCTACCACCATTTATCTAATTCTTGTCGCCAAACATCAGTTTTAACGGCATTGATGTGTTCCGGCTTAAAGATAAGGTAAGCAGATCCCCAAATGCGTTCATACTAGGGTAGATCCGCTTCCATCTTCGGCATCAGCGTCACTTACCATCAGGTGAGATGATGCCAAGGGCTTTTAGGAACGGTGCGTTCCTACTCGAAGAGAGCAAAGGGAGATATCTCCGCCAGGCGAGGTGGTATGCCTGGGGTCCGGCCGTGGAACAATCGTTGATGATTGGTATCTGTATATATACTCAGCGCTAAAGAAATTCTAATAGTGCGTTCTAGATGTCGTATTTCTTTTGTTCTCTCTTCGCTTGTGTTTAAGGTTCAGTGGCGGGTTACTGCAGTTGCTGCCACAGGCTTATCAATTGTGGATTTAAAAAAGACAGTTGCGCAAGGGTATTTTACTTTTAGTGGCGGTGGGTTTTCTGTGCATGTTAGTGACGGTGGTTGACTAGGTGCCGATAACCACTCCCATCAGGTGGGCCCGTCAGTCTTTTCCCGTATAAATGATCGGTATCATACGTAGCTGAGGCTTTGTTTTCACTCCCATTTTCATCCTCGCCTACTTTATCCTTTAAACCCTGCAAAATACACTAAGCCTTGAATACAACCTCGCACAAATCTGCTGAGCTGATTCTTAAAAACAACGCAACAGAAGGAGCAACCGTCCCAATAGCGAACGAATTGCTTTATAAATATTAAAATATTGAAATTTTCTCCATTATACAGTCTAAACCGGGAACAACAAAATATCCGGCTTTCGCTCACCATGACAAAGTGGTTTTAATCCAGTTACTACCTAGGTACGTTACATAACTATACGTAGGTATAGTAAGGTAAACAAATAATTTACAGTAGTGCCACTGTCGGTGGCGCACCGGCAACGGCCGCTACCACCTGTCCGGGAGGTCGTGGTTCGAGTCCTGTCACGTACCAATGTTTTTCGAATTTAGATTTCATACTCGTATGTACATTTATTCGACGCTCTTACGGTGAAGGAAAACAACTTAAGGAAACCTGTACACACCTGCGAAGAAACTCGGAAGTTGTGTGTGAAGTTGACCAACCGTCACTGGGCCCACGTGGTCTACTAACGATCGCCCTAATTCAGGGTACGCTCGAGCCCCTCGGTGGGGACGTATATATATGATCTAATATGATGAGTGCCACTAAAAACTGTCATGGATTGATCAACACTCAGGCATACAAGTGTTGCTTCATACTACTAAGACAATGAAGGAAAAAAGTTAGCGGTTCTCGAAAAAAAAAATCTCGGCTTATGGTGTACTTACGGGGATTGGGGACACAAATAGGTCATCTCATTTCCATCTTTTTAGGGTTCCGTACCCAAAAGGTGAAAACGGGATCCTATTACTAAGACTTCGCTGTCCGTCTGTCTGTCCGTCTTGGTGACACCAAGCTGTATTTCATGAACCGTGATAGCTAGACAGTTGAAATTTTCACAGATGATGCCGCTATAATAACAAATACTAAGTATTCATACAAAAAACGTGTTTTTTTAACGTGAAGAAACTAGCGCTATCTAGTATGATGGTACGGAACCCTTTGAGCGCGGTTCTGACTGGCACTTTAGCTGTTTTTTTTAGTTAACTTTTTACGCAATCTGGTTTTTGATTTTCTAAATTTACTTTTTTATTGTTTCAATTTAAAAACGGTAAATTTAACTCATAAAATATTTAAGTGATAGTGTTTAAAAAATTTAAATATAAAGGAAAAAGTACCTGAAACCGAAAATTTAAAGATTTAAGTGCAAATGGTTGCTGACCTACTTATAATCAATATAGACTCTAAACGGTCGTTCAAAATAAAAAAGTATATGAGAAACCTAAAGATGATTTTCAAATACCTATTCAATGATACCCTACACTTGAAATAGTTCATCGACTTTTATAAAATTATCACAATATGGAGTCCGATTGACGCCATATAGAATTTTGATTACTTTCAAGTTACTGTTAGACTAGGTTTGGTTGGTGGTAGGGCAATTTCTAAGCCCGCCTGGCTAGCAAGCACCATTTTATTTAAGTCTTGCCGCCAAACATAATGGTTAACAAAATTGATGTGTTCCGGCTTGAAGAAAAGATAGCCAGTTCCCTATTGCGTTAAGGAGTCTTGGTAAGCCCGCTTCTATCTTCAGCATCGTCGTCACTTACCATCAGGTGAGATGATGCCAAGGGCTTACCAATCATGAATTAAAAAATAAAAAAAATAATTTCTAATGACACTCGCAAAATAGAAAATCGATTGACGTATAGGCTGATAAACACAATACCCATCGCGTTGCACAATCGGTTAAAAAGACTAAAATCTGGATGAAAAAGTGGCTCTGACATTCGGACGGACAGACAGACAGACATGGCGAATCCATAAGAGTTCCGTTTTTTGCCATTTGGCTACGGAACCCTAAAAATGATAAAACAACGTACTTTTATACACTTAGCTGACCCAGTCACGACCGTACAGCTCAATTAAATAAATTCAGTATTTAGGGGTTGGATTTGGGGGGAAAAAAATTATAAATTCACAAAAAGTTTTGTCAAATATATGGTGTGGCATATCAAATGAAAAAGCTTGTTGTGGGAATTATAATTACATTTTTTTAATAATTATTCTTACTTACATTATAAACATGAAAATGTGTTTGTTTGTTACCTTTTCACGCTTTCACTCCTCAACCAATCTTGATGAAATTTGGCATGCAAGTAGCCTGTGTTATGGGGAGCGAAATAATCTGCTTTTTGTTCCGTGAAAATAGCATATTCCGATACAGTTCCTGACGGAACTGAAAAAAATACCTATTTTATTTTGGTTGATTTCTTTAACATCGCAACGGAGCAATGGATTGTCGTGAATATTTTTCACAGAGATGATTGAGGGGTTTAGTAATGACATAGGCTACTAATAAATAAGCATAGCCCGAGATGGTTCCCGAGGTATCTGTGGAAAGCTCAATTCCAACCTCGTACACGTCGGCGTCGCAACGAAGCAATGGATTGACGTGATATTTTGCATAGAAATAGTTGAGAGGTGTGCTGGCGAGCCGCTGCGTCTCGCGCACCACTCACTCACAAAAACATACATAAAAATAATGCCCAAGATATTCTATATATATTTCATTTATTTTCTTTTTTGTTTTTTAATGAATAAAATAAATAAATAAAAATAAAATAAATATTCTGGGACAAATCACACATGGTCATCTGGCCCCAAAGTAGGATTCCCTGTGTTATGGGAGAACCAGAGACTGATATTTATACTTATATACGTTTAAATACATACATATATAGATATTTAACACCCAGACACAGAGCAAACAAATCTGCTCATCACACAAATGTTTACCCTGGGTGGGGATCGAACCCACAACTCTCAGATCAGTAGTCAAGAGCAATAACCACTGAGCCACCGAGTCAGAACGTTAATTACTTTTACATCGCAACGGAACAATGGATTGTTGTGATTTTTTGCACAGAGATGGTTGAGTAGGCGGGAAACGACATCATTCACTAATCACCTATAAGGAAAGTCATAAAAACTATGTCCACGCGGGCGAAGCCGCGGGAAAAAGCTAGTCACTAATTAATAACTTAGTATTTACTTCACGACGACGAGGTCTTACACATGTTCATTTCTGATGTAAATTCAACCCGACTGCAACAAAATAATACGTTGGCTTACACGCAATCAGTACTCGCGACACCTTATTGCAATTTATTGCAATAAATTATTACTTTGCCGCTATTTTAATTCGCGCTGACCAATAATTTTCGTGTTTATTTCCTGTTTAAAATTGTGATTCTTTTTACTTTTGTAATATTTGTAGAATTTTTTTAGTTTCGAGCAAAGGAGTGAAGAAGGTATTGTTAAAGTATAATATATATTAGTACTAACATACAGTATGGACACTCCATGCAGCTCTCTAGACTGCGACCTCAAACCCTCGTCATCCAGATTGGTTGCAGTTTGGTTGTCAAACGTATAGGATTTCGCCACCATTTTGTTTGTTCCGTCGTTCCTTTTTTGAAATGTTGAAATGTCATTTCTGGCCTGTTGTATGAAGTGTCTAGGGTGTGGTATAGTGATCGATTGTGATACTAACAGTAAAAATAAAAATATGAGAGTGTGTGTGTATGTGTGTGAGAGTGTGTGTGTGTGTATGTATGTGAGTCTGTGATATGTGTGTGTGTGTGATAGGGCATAATTATTTTTACATCTCTAGTCATTTCTTTCAAACTTCCCCCATCTTGATTTTTAGGGTTGCCACCATAGTAAAAAATCACTTTTTTCCTCACAAATGGCTAACGATTTGTATGAAACTCTATAAGTACTATAACTTAATAAAGACTCCTATACGCTGTAGTTATTATTTCAGGAAAATCTGAATAAGGTAAGCTAAAATCCACGATGTTTGTTACTTTTTTATAAATAGCTGTAGGTAACATAGTTCATGAAACGTTATGAATTACAAGGAAGCAATAAGGCCTACTACACTGGGAAATGAATTATTCCATGAAAAACTGAATAACGTGCCTGACATACAAACCCAAGTTATTTTCAAAATTGACAATAAATCGAATGCACCTTCTTTTATTACTTCTATTCGTAAGTAAGCGTATTATTTATTGTTGTTTTGTGTATTCCCGAATTCGCCAGATGTTGAAGGCACACCCCGGACACTGCAAACAAATGGTCGCGAAATTAGATTTCTAAAAACAAATAACTGAGCAAACAAAATTACGGCGTAATCCCGTACGTTCGAGAACCAAACTGTAATCAATTATGGTGACGAGGGCGTGAGGTCGCAATCTAGAGAGCGGCAGGGAGTGTCCATACTGTATGTTAGTACTAATATAATATACTTTGTTGAAGGCTTTGCGAGAAAATATGTACAAAGTGTTTACATAATTTATTTACTTTTAAGCGACGAAGGAGTGCGACGATGGCTAAAAAATTTAAGTTGACATTTTGATGGGGATCGATTGTCTTAGACTCTTAAGGTGAGGCATTGATTGGAACAGTTGTGGCTGTCTTTTTCCTTACGTGTAAAGAGTACATAAAGAAAATAACCACACTTTTTCAATATTTTTTCGTTTAAGTTAAAAACTACAATTAATTTCAAAAAATCCAACTGAATTCAATATGAAGTGTGTGTTTAGACTAATCGACTAAGAAAATATAACGCAAATCTCTGTTTTATAACAGGTTTCTTTGATATATTTTTTTCTGTTATATAAGTTAACGAATGGTGTTTCTGCAACTGATAAAATGAGTCATTGAAATAAAGAATCAGGTTACAAAATATCACTTTCAAATGTATTTTAATTGTTGAGAAAAATAAGGATCCCTGCGATCAAAGTTTCCAATGCGTCGCCTTAAACATAAAAAAAACGTGTTTGTGTTTACGTCCGGTGCTCCAGTATCCAACGGCTTTGAGTTAAATTTGGGCGAGGGTTTTTTCTATCTCTAGTGGTTACACTTTTTTTTTACTCAAAAATGGCTCCATATATTTTAATGGAACTCAGTACGTTATTATAACTTTGTTATTGATTGTGTTATTCCAAGAAAAAATGGAATAATAGAAACCCAGGTTGATTGATATTTTTTCTCACTTTATAAGAATTACTACACTGGGTATTTCATTATTCCAGGAAAAATCTATTTAAGGTACCTCCCATTTAAATCCAAATTATTTGTCAATAAAGTCTGGTACACCTATAATCTTTGATATTAAGTAAGTGTAATGTTTATTGTTGATTTGTGTATTAATCATTTATCTACTAGACGATAAAGGCTTCGCAAGAAAGTGTTTACAGGGAGGCTGTACAATTTATTATAATATCCCTTTTTGCTTTTAGAGTTTAAACTTGTAAGTTTGTATTAAGTACATGGTTTACTTCAACGTTGTTCGAAGTTGTTGGTTTTTGACTTTACTGAACTTGGTTGGTGTTTTATTTATTAACCCGCAGCTTCGCCCGCGCAGATTCCGATTTTTGCGGTTCCCGTGGGAATTTCCCAAAATCCTTCCTTAGCGGATGCCTACGTCATAACATCTACCTGCATGCCTAATTTCAGCCCGATCCGTCCATTGGTTTGGGCTGTGCGTTGATAGATCACTATGTCAGTCAGTCAGTCAGTCACCTTTGAGTTATATATATTTAGATTTTAATTAGAATTCTTAATAGGTAGCTTTTAATGGTAGTTTTCTAACAGTGTGTTACTAATATTATCTTCTAATAGGTAGTTGAGCCCGTGAGACCTTGCGAAGTTATATAACCGACCGACCGGTTTTAGGGTTCCGTACTCAAAGGGTAAAAACGGTACCCTATTAGTAAGACTCCGCTGTCCGTCCATCTGTCTGTCTGTATGTCCTTCTGTCACTAGGCTGTATTTCATGAACCGTGATAGCTAGACAGTTGAAATTTTTAATTTCACAGATGATGTATTTCTGTTGCCGCTATAACAACAAATACTAAAAATGAAAAAAAGTGAAAGTCTGTATACATAAAACGTGTTTTTTGAAACATGAAGATACTAGAGCGCCATCTAGTATAATGGAACGGAACCCTTTGTGCACTTTACCTGTTTTTTTAAAAGCTTTTATTTAACTTGCAATGTTTGTTTGTTTGTTATATAGGTATGTTAGTTTGTTAGGGTATTTTCAAATCTTACGATATATTTTAGAGTATTCCCGGTGACAATAGATCCTTTTGATATTTTGAAGTTGATCTTAAGATGTACTTTGGGGGTGGAATCAACGTCCCAGGGTCGTCTTTTATTTTCAATATAATCGTAGGAAATACTGTGCTCGCCTTTTCATGGCTGTCTGTCCGTTTGTACGTCTATCCGCGGCTAAGCTCAGAAACCATTAATACTAGAAAGCTGTAATTGAGTATAGTTATACATATTGATCACGCCGACAAAGTTGTACAATAAAATCTTGAATTTTTTTTTATGGTTCACTAAATTAAGAGGGGATGTTTTTTTGTTAACGTTGAATAGGTCCTTCAAAACAACTTAGGGTCTGCTTAAACTGTAAATAGTAGGACATATATTCAATTTAAAAGTAAAACTATCACTGCTAAGTAGGCTTTCTTAGTTGAGGAGTATTAGACGACCAACTTAAGATGTGCAGTTAAATTTGTCAAAAGTTCATAGATTTTCTATAAAAAAATGTTCTTTTACCAACTGTAAATATAATTATATTTTTAAAAATAAACATTTATTTTTTGAAAAAAAATCAGAAATCTACTTTACGCGGGTTCAACTCGCACTTGGCTGATTTTTGAATTTGGAAACTTGTATCGATATTCACACTGAGCATTTGGCTTTTTTAGCTTGTACTTTAAAGTTTTAAGGTTTCTGATTTTTTTTTAATTATTAGCCTATAATGTTAGTTTTGAGAGATTGTAAGCTTCCGAACGTTTAACTATTCCTGAGCAGAAACTTACTTCCAAAAACGCAAGTCTTAACAAGCAACCAACCAAGTTCCAACTACCTGAGAAATTTAAGAACACAGGTCTCAAAAACCAACCAACCAAGTTCCAACTACCTCATAAATTTAACAACACAAGTGTCAACAACCAACCAACCAAGTTCCCACTACCTCAGAAATTTAACAACACAAGTCTCAACAAAGAACCAACCAAGTTCCTACTACCTCAGAGATTTAACAACAAAAGTCTCAACAACCTACCAACCAAGTTCCTACTACCTCAGAAATTTAAGAACACAGGTCTCAACAACCAACCAACCAAGTTTTAACTACCTCAGAAATTTAAGAATACAGGTCTCAACAACCAACCAACCAAGTTCCAACTACCTCAGAAATTTAACAACACAAGTCTCAACAAAGAACCAACCAAGTTACTACTACCTCAGAAATTTAACAACACAAGTCTCAACAAAGAACCAACCAAGTTCCTACTACCTCAGAAATTTAACAACACAAGTCTCAACAACCTACCAAACAAGTTCCCATTACCTCAGAAATTTAACAACACAAGTCTCAACAAAGAACCAACCAAGTTCCTACTACCTCAGAAATTTAACAACACAAGTATCAACAACCAACCAACCAAGTTCCTACTACCTCAGAAATTTAAGAACACAGGTCTCAACAACCAACCAACCATGTTTTAACTACCTCAGAAATTTAACAACACAAGTCTCAACAACCAACCAACCAAGTTCCTACTACCTCAGAAATTTAACAACACAAGTCTCAACAACCTACCAACCAAGTTCCCATTACCTCAGAAATTTAACAACACATGTCTCAACAAAGAACCAACCAAGTTACTACTACCTCAGAAATTTACCAACACATGTATCAACAAAGAACCAACCAAGTTCCTACTACGTCAGAAATGTAACAATACAAGTCTGAACAACCAACCCACCAAATTCCAACTACCTCAGAAATTAAATACAAAGCCTTAAGCTGTTAAGTTTACGTTATAATATACCATCCTCATAAAAGGCAACCTGTGTGAATATCGTTAGAGAAAGGGTTATAGAGGTAATAACGATGGATATTATCTACAAATTTATGCTCGGTCTTAATGAAACAGAGCTAATTTACATCTCAATGTATAGCCCTAACGGCCGTCTAATGCGTAATTTTATTCAGATTGCGATCTTAATTTAACACATTGTATAGAATAGTTAAATATGATTCCGAGCTAATTTTGTTGTTGAGTTTGGTTTGTGTAAAGCAATGGCGTTCACAGCTGTATTCGTAGATAGAGAAAAGTTGAGATGGAGATAAAAAGCAGGTACTTAGCTTGGGTTACCCTTTCCACTTGTCCGTTGAAGTTTCACTTCTACTATGTGTCTCAGCACACATTTTTTTATTTACAATTGGTTAGCCCTTGGCATCATCTTTTTTATTATACTAGCTGTTTCTATGACTTTTCGAGGGTGCGCAGTGCGCGAGCGGAAAAAAGTAACCTATGTGTTAATCCAGGTCCTAATCTGTCAACCTACCAAATATCAGCCAGATCCGTTTAATATTTTTTGCGTGAAGAAGTAACAAACATACACATTCACACACTCACAAATTTTCGCCTTTATAATATTAGTGTGAATAAAGGTAATATTATTATTACTACTGTTTGCACTGTGTGAAAAAGACAATACAATTAGGATGATGACAGCATCTAAAATAAATTATAAACTTTTGATCCCTAAATTGCCCTCCTACCTAATCTTTGAAAAACCTTACTCGTTTTGTTATTCATCAAGTTTTTTTATTTTCAATTGACTACAATCATAAAATGAGTACATAAATGACGCTGCAAAACTATGACGTCGCGCCTAAGTATTTCAAACAATTTAGTATAAAGTATCGTTTATGACAGACTAGCTGTTTCCCGCCGCTTCACATGCGTGGACAACGTTTCTATGACTTTTCGAGGGTGCGCAGTGCGCGAGCCGCAAGCGGCTCGCGAGCGTGGAAAAAGTAACCTGTGTGTTAATCCAGGTCCTAATCTGTCTACCTACCAAATTTTAGTCAGATCCGTTAGTAGTTTTCACGTGAAGTAAAAAAAAACAATCACAAACTTTCGCCTTAATAATATTCTAGCTTTTTCCCGCGGCTTCACCCACGTGGACATCGTTTTAATAACTGTCTTTAAGAGTGATTAGTAAATTATGTCGTTTCCCACCTACTCAACCATCTCTGTGCAAAAAACCACAACAATCGAGTATTTTTTCAGTTCCCTTTAGGAACTGCATCAGAGTATGCTATTTTCCCGGGATAAAAAGTAGCCTTTGTCCTTCCCCGTGACACAGGTTACCTGCATGCCAAGTTTCATAGAGATTGGTCAAAGCGTTGAAGAGTGAAAAGGTAACAAACAAACACATTTTCACATTTATAATATTAGTAAGGATGATAAAAAGTAAATCAGATGACTAGCATAGCAGTTATCATTCCTACACTGAAAAAAATAATTTCTTACTGTGTGCATGTTTGGCACAGTTAAAATTTAAACAGTTGGTCTAACGTAAATTACAGTAAGAATTATCGGTTTTAGACAGTGCCCATTAATGTTCCAAAACAGTAAAAAGCTGAAACGTTATTTTAACTGACCAATCATTAGTCGTAACTGAAAAGCTCAGTAACTACAACGTTTTACCTACACGGATTTCTCGACAGTACGTTTTAATGATGAAACAATTATTTCTACTAATGAAACATTAAACGAAACAGTAGCATTCACTGAAACTCTCAGTTATTCGAACGTTTTGCCGCACCTAATACCAAAAAGTTGTTCTAATGATTAGAAACAGTTCTTTGTAATGTTAGAACATTAAACGAAACAGTAGCTCTCACTGAAACTCACAGTTACTCGAACGTTTTGCCGCACCCAATACCAAAAAGTTAGTTTTAATGATTAGAAACAGTTTTTTGTAATGTTAGAACATTAAACGAAACAGTAGCTCTCACTGAAACTCACAGTTACTCGAACGTTTTGCCGCACCTAATACCAAAAAGTTGTTCTAATGATTAGAAACAGTTCTTTGTAATGTTAGAACATTAAACGAAACAGTAGCTCTCACTGAAACTCACAGTTACTCGAACGTTTTGCCGCACCCAATACCAAAAAGTTAGTTTTAATGATTAGAAACAGTTTTTTGTAATGTTAGAACATTAAACGAAACAGTAGCTCTCACTGAAACTCACAGTTACTCGAACGTTTTGCCGCACCCAATACCAAAAAGTTAGTTTTAATGATTAGAAACAGTTCTTTGTAATGTTAGAACATTAAACGAAACAGTAGCTCTCACTGAAACTCACAGTTACTCGAACGTTTTGCCGCACCCAATACCAAAAAGTTAGTTTTAATGATTAGTAACAATTCTTTGTAATGTTAGAACAATAAAAGAAACAGTAGCACTCACTGAAACTCGTAGTTATTCGAACGTTTTGCCGCACCCAAAACCAGTCAGTTAAAAAAATAATTAAAAACACAGCAAAGTGCGAGTCGGACTCGCGCATTGGGGGTTCCGTACCACCACCATTGTAATATACCTAATGTATATTTATAGGTTTCTATTATGGTGAGACAAAAAAATGACAAGGAAAAAAGAGATATCCTACCAAAAAATGAGGTCCCATCAAAAACATCATTTTTATGTACCAATTCGCCAAGACTCGTGAGTCTCCCCTAAAAATATATGAGAGATCTAAGGTGAGCCAAGTCTGGCAGTATTTTTTTTTTATGAATATTCAGCAAATTGCACCATAGTTCTCTTTTAAACATAAAAAATATATTATGTATCAGGGGGCACGGCAGTGCTCTTTTTCAAGTCGAGCAGACAAGCACAGCTGCACACGAATTCAACAAATTTTCGAAGCAATTCAACGCATTTTCGAGCTCTTAGTACTTATATTTGTAAAGGACTGAAGAAGCTGCCTATTTTTGTCTATTTCATATTGCACTTTTTACGTAATGTAGACAGAGTATATTCCTTACAAGTTAATTACAAGTTAATTCCTTACAAGTTAATTATAATAAATGAATATGTGACGCATGCATCCACCGCCAAATTTTGGCGGTGGATGCATGCGTCACATATTGATTAATTATAATAGGTGTACTTCAAAAGATCCGGCCGTCTCCATAATTTACTCAGATTTTCTTTATACAAGCAAAAAGTAGCGCCATCTGACATCATCACATCAGCCACAAATCGTCCACTGCTGGACAAAGGCAACAACAAAGGGTTTCAGCCTCGCAACGACCACACCCTGGCCAAAGATGACCTATTATTACTACCTTAGCATAGCTTAACCGCTTGACGTTTCAAGACAAAACACACGGTGCTTCCACGCATGCATAGATAGCGCCACCTCCTTGCGCTCCGACATATGTAAATTCTTTCCAGCTGTTATTAATGTATGTATCGTCCAAGTGTTTTTTAAGCGCTCTCGAGCCTTTTTCTATAGATAGATCCAAATATATCTATTTTCGTGATTGCAAAGTAGAAAAATTAAGTAAATGAGCGAGCGAAGCGAGCGATATCAGGTTCGGTCATTTTTGATTGATAGTACAGTCAAAGAGGCTCTTTCTCCTGGGTAATTTCCCTTCCTTAACATATTAAATTTGTTTTTTTGTTAAAAGAAGGTTTTTACGGTAGTAACACGGGCTTTTTAATTTTTCCCTTCTAACAACTTCATACTGGAGTAGTAAGAAGGGTAATCAAAATTAACGGTATTACAACTGGTAGTAAGATTGGTAGTAACTAGAACGGCTAATTAATTACATATTTATTTTATTGTTTTTAGCAATTTTTTTGTATTTGTTGTTATAGCGGCAACAGAAATACATCATCTGTGAAAATTTCAACTACTATCACAGTTCATTAGATACAGCCTGGTGACAGATGGACAGACAGATAGACGGACGGACAGCGGAGCTTTAGTAATAGGGTCCCATTTTACCCTTTGGGTACGGTACCCTATAAAACATAATATAAACTGATCGGTAGATATACATGTTCCAAACAGTTATATCTACCGATCAGTTCCTACACCCCCCCGGCTTCACCCCCCCGGACACCTGTTATTTCTAGAATCTTCCGCGACTCCGACACGGCGCGAGCCCGGCAACCAATAGGAACCGCTTGTTGGAGTGGGGTGATTCCGATTCAGAGTGACCATTTATGGCAGATTTCTGCCATTTGGGCAGATTTGGCTTGTAAATTTTACCTCTGGCAGAACAAGCGGACGATTTAGAAAAAGTGGCACGATTTGGCAAATATCAAGAAAGAAAGGGGCAGAATTTGGCAGATTTCAAGGAAATCCTTATAGATATTGAGAAAACTTATAATTTTCTATGTCTTACTTTATTTTCATGACTTATTAGTTATTATATTAGGTAAGAAAATTTAGGAAAATATTTTACTTACTGAGCTGGCTACATTTGTCGTGTCATTTTAACTCAAATTGTGTGTATGCGTGCGTGCAGTATCAAAGAAAATAAAAATTACTATCTACGCTACACTACCAGCCCTCCGCGTAACCCGCGCGCTCCCTACCTCCCTAGTTCTTATTTGTTTTTTTATTCTAATTCATTTTTTACTGGAGATTGTAAGTTTTGAAAAACTAATTTCATTCAACTATTTCAGGTGCAACAGTTTTTTGATATTTCAGTCCAAAGAGAGTGAAAACAGCAGAACAGAATTTTAGTGCTATAGGCGCATCAAATTAGCTTAACCTGGACATAATTCGATAACTAGTTGTTTTGATTATTTTATCGGATATTGATAATTAGTATCAAATATTGATTAGATATATGATGTAAAAAATTCGCGGTGGTAACCGTTTCTTATAAAAAACATGAGATTTCGAACACTACCTAAATTTTTCCTAAAAGCAAAATAGATAACCAAATACCTTGTTAGTATAATTTTGAGGTGAATTCAAATGATGTCACCTAATAGCAAAATTAAACTAAAACCACTTTCGCATGTATGTTTTTTTTCACGGTATTCATCTGATCGCAATATCTTGATAAGCAAAAATGGTAACTATAATGTTTGTATCTTTTTAAGTTATATTGCGTCTTTTTAGTCATTTATGACAAAAATTAAACATTTAATTTTTATGTTTTAATAATAATGTATTTCTCAGTAGTTAAAAATCGTAACTGTAAAATTTTCGTTTAATAATATGTTTTTGTACACTACAATCTTGTTTTCATCAAAATTAAACATCTTAATGTGACGTTTATGAAATTGAAAATTTAATTTAAAAATACGCGCAAGCCAGTAATGGAGCCGGGCCGGATGCATGCGGTGCGGGCAGAGAGCGCATGCTCGCGCCGCGCACTCGCGCGGTGACACGGGTCAAATGACAATATTGAATTCAAATTATTGAAAGATTGTGTAAAGCTATCACCATGGAAAAAAATTATAATATACTGAAAGTAATAAAAAATCGATTTAATTGAATACAATTATAAAAAAAAATACCACTTTGGATGTACTTAAGTAAAAAAATATAATGTAGACCCTGTGTTTGGCATTGATTGCAAAATTTCTCGACCTTCCATTTTAATTGAACTCTTTTTTTTTAAACTTATTTGAAAATGAAGAAAAATTAAAAAAAAACGAGAATGGGACGTTCTTCGGCTTCAAAGTAAGTAATAGCCGCGTTGAAGCCCGCATTGATTTGAACTTAGAATGAATAGACTTACGTTCGATATTATTTTAACACGTATGAAGCTCTATGCCAGCGCGTAGGTTTCATTTTTGCAAGTGTGCGCTCACACACTCATACGCAATATGCGACTCCACTCCCAGCTGCCCGCAAAACGGTTATCATATCAGTAATAAAAATATTGGTAGAGTTAAAATATGTTTTTAGTTTTATCTTAAAGATTTATTTAATTCTAAAAACGATCCACTTCGAATTTGAGCTCGTTTGATTTTTCTTGGTGAGAACTTTGGTCTCAGGTAGTTTCCAAGATCTGATGCTGTGTTACTTATTTATTACCAGTAAGATAAATTTACGTAATTTAACTTCTCAGTTCATTTACTTTTGAAAACCGGTCCTGCTTGTCCACATTCAGCGACTTCCCGCGACCTTCACCAAATGGGAGGCCTGCCTACGCTACGTCAGCCGGTACATGGTCAACACCTGAGAAATTTACTGCCCTAACGATCATCTGTTCTACAAACTATATGGCCCGCATATATCACGTAGTAAGTTAGTAAAGTTCCCGAGTGGTGAACGCGCACCAAAAGACCCACAGCACACCGCATTGGAAATTAACGGTCCTGCACATCTACATCCAGCGGCTTCCCGCGACCTTCACCAGGTCATCGGTCCACCAAATGTGAGGCCTTCCTACGCCACGTCTTCGGGTGCGCGGTCCCCACTAGAGAACTTTACTATCCCAACGGTAGCTATATGTGCCCTGGCCTCATAGCTCGTAGAACAAGTGACTGTTGGGTAGTAAAGTTTTTAAGTTGTAACCGCGTACTGGATGACGTAGCATAGGCAGGCCCCCACTCGGTGGACCGATGACCTGGTGTAGGAAGCGGAAAGCCGCTGGATGCGGACGAGCAGGACCGGTCATTCTTTGCGATAAGTCTTTTAGAGCGTAGTCGCCACTCGAGAACTTTAATACCCCAAAGGCCATCTGTTCTACGAGCTTCACGGCCGGGGCAAATAGCTACCATTGGGGCGTTAGGGCAGTAAAGTTCTCTAGTGGCGACCGCACACCGGAAAACGTAGCGTAGACAGGCTTCACACTCGGTTGACCGATGACCTGGTAAAGGTTGCGCAAAGCCGCTAGATGCGAATGAGCAGGACAGGTCATTTTCAATGCGGTGCGTTTTAGTACGCGATCACCACTCAAGAACTTTACTACCTTAACGACCATAATATCTGTTCTACGAAGTATGTGGCTGGGCCAAATCAATAAGTATCTTCTTAGAATTTAGGCCTGTTTTATTTTTCTTGACGAGTCCTTTGATGCAGGTAGGTTCCAAAGTCTGAAGTTGGACCACTCTCTTGATCAGCTTCTGGGTCCAGTACAAAAAACTAACCGTGACAAAAAAGTTAAGGTTTCAAGAAAACAAAGTAGAAAACACAAGCGAATATTTATTCTGGCAGGTTTTGGCGGATTTTTTGCCAGTGTCGGGCAGATTCATCATTTTCGAGATGGTCACACTGTTCCGATTTGCAAATGGCGTGCATTGCATCATGCGTGCGTGCCGTGCATCGCATTTATGTTTGTGGCGGCTCACAATCGCGCGTGATCAATTTCATTTCTTATTTCAGAGATTTAAAAACCGTTTTAAAATATTTTTACAATCCACAAGGTGCTCACTCGCAGGAAAGCTAGTGTAAAATAAATAGTGCGTGTACTTAATTGGTGTGGTGTGGTGCTGGTACAATCGAAAACAATGTCATCTGAAGACATTGAGCAACTTCTCCATAAATGGGAACTCGATAAATACATCGAAAAATTTATTGGTAAGTAAGTACCTAGTTGGCACATTTATGTATCATACAAGCTCCATAACCTCAAAGCCCAAAGCTTGGGAGGGGACTAGGTCATATCTAAGGTACTAGGTACCGCATCCTGAATTACATCATAGTACTTACATGTTACTAATTAGGTAACCTACTTTGTTCTTTGTATATTTCAGAAACTACCTATCTACACAATTTTAGAGAGTAAAGCTACATGACCTGACCTGACTACCTGTCTACTTCTTCTATTTGTAGCAGAATTCTGACGGTAATTTTGTGTTTGCGCATGTTTGTGTTGTGCTGTACAGGTGCCCTCCACATGCTTGCCAAGCCACAGCTAGCGCCCACAAGCACAAGCATGTAGAGCGAGGCACTTGGCTAAACAGGCTTGCCTCAGTTTGCCGAGCTTTTGTAGACGCTTGTGGCTTGTGGCAAGCGTGTGTAGGCCCCATGATGGTTATGGTGCGGGTCACTGTGTCGTAGAACTAATCTTCGGTTAGCGCTTCGAGTTAACACAAAACTAACCTAGTGTAATTTACATTTTAACATTTATTATTACTTGTTTCTGTTACTGATTTAACATTTCACTAAACTGTTTTCATAGGTACCTATAACTTACATAATCTTCGTTTTTCCAGAAAACGAAGTTGACTTAGTTGCGTTGCCACTATTAGACGATGGACAAATAAAAGAGTTAATTCCTGCCATTGGCCCACAAGCAAAGTTTAAAAAGGCTCTTGCAGACTGGAAAAGCCTTAAGATAAAAGAGGGAGAAGAATATGAAGATATTAATAACCTAGTAGAAATTTATGGTAAAGACGTAGGAGGTCTCACTCCAAGTGAAAGTTCACCCATCATTTCTCCAGTGTCCACACCTACATCGAGCAAATCATGTGATTCTTCTTGCTCGCTTGACTTCTCAACAGAAAAATTGGTGAGTATACTTAGCTATGTTGTCATTTCATCATCATATCAGCCGAAACACATCTACTGCTGGACAAAGGCCTCCCCAAGGATTTCCGCGACAACCTGTCCTGCGCTGCTCGCATCCGTTGCTTCACGCTACCTTCACCAGGTCGTCAGTCCACTGTGTGGGAGAGCTGCCTACTCTACGTCTTCCGATGCGAGGTCGCCACTCGAGAACTTTACTGCCCCAACGGCCATCTGTTCTACGAGCTATGTGCCCACTGCCATTTAAGTTTAGCCATTCTGTGAGCTACGTCGGTTACTTTGGTTCTCCTACGGATCTCCTCGTTTATGATTCGATCATGCAGGGAAACTCCGAGCATAGCACGCTCCATTGCCCTTTGGGTGACCTTGAGCCTTCTTATGAGGCCCATAGTAAGCGACCATGTCTCAGTTCCGTATGTCATCACTGGCAACACACACTGGTCAAAAACCTTGGTCTTAAGACACTGCAGTATTTGGGATGTGAAGATATTTCGAAGCTTTCCGAACACTGCCAGGCCGAGTTTTATTCGTCGATTGATCTCTTTCTCGAAGTTTTACCTACTTAGCTGGACTGTTTGTCCCAGGTTTACACATTCTCATTTATGGTCTGCTAAATAAATGTTTATTCTATTCTATTCTATTTAAACTGTGTTGAGTCATTCAAAATACATAAATTTGTCCAGTCCATACTAAATTTCATCTAAATCCGTTAAGGGGATTAAGTGTGAAAAGGCAACAGAGAGACAGACAGTTACTTTGGCATTTATGATATTAGTATGGATAAGGACAAATATGTTTGTTAAGACAACCCCGTATGCAAAAAGAGGGGTGATGTTAAAAGTTCAAACCCGGATGCAAAAAGAGGGGTGAGGTGTTATAAGTTTCAAGTGTTTGTGTATCTGTCTGTGGCATCGTAGCTCCCAAATGGATGAAACAGTTTTGATTAGTTTTTTTATTTGATAGGTGACTTGAAGGGGTGTGGGCACCTTCCACCGGACTGAACGGTTCGAAATTTGGTGTCCTGTTATTTATTATTATAATATCTCATATACGTCCCCACCGAGGGGCTCGAGCCTACCCTGAATCAGGGCGATTAGGCCTTAGTCGACCACGCTGGCCCAGTGCGGGTTGGTCGACTTCACACACAATCTTCGAGTTTCTTCGCAGGCGTGTGCAGGTTTCCTCACAATGTTTTCCTTCACCGTTAAAGCAATCGGTAAGTATGTATGTAAGTGATTAAAATAAAAACAGAATACAACTGATTTACTTTACTACAACTAATTACTTATAATTTCACAACTTAGCGGTCCCCGTGCGCGACGACTCTTGGATCAAAATGTTACTACTTATATTAAAATTAAAGGACCAGTACGTTTTATTTTATCCTTTTTAGAGGTTTCTGTTGGGGGTTTTTAAATTTTAAGTTTTTTTATCTTCAAAAAATATATTCATTTTCAGAACACAATTCAGGACTTAACAAAACTTCTCAAAACTACTCAAGAAGGTAGACTGCTCCTTAAACGGCGTACGGAACCCTTAGGAGAAGGTCTGAGAAAAACTTTGACAAAGGAAATTTCTTCAGAAATAGTTAAACATGACCCCAAAGCACCTGTTACAAATGACATATATTTACATTGGATTAAACAAATTGGTAAGTATTAAATACTAGCTGATTCCCGCGGCTTCACCCGCGTGGACCACTTTTCTATGACTTTGCGAGGGTGTGCAGTGCGCGAGCCGCAAGCGGCTCGCGAGCGTGGTAAATAGTAGCCTATGTCTTAACCCAGGTCCTAATCTGTCTACCTACCAAATTTCAGTCAAATCCGTTCAGTAGTTTTTGCGGGAAAGCGTAACAGACAGACAGAGTTACTTTCACATTTATATTATATTATATATTATATATTATATATTATTATTATTATATTATTATTATTATATTATTATTATTATTATAATTATAATAAGTAGGATTAAGTAGAGATTAATACAAGTATAAGGCCTGATACACATTTGGCTAGTTTAAAAGTATCTATACAATAAACATTTTCGTTACCCCATTACGTCCCCACAGCTGGGGCACGGGTCTTTTCCCAAGAAGGCTAGGCCATACTCCAAACACGGGGGCCAAGTCCAGGTTGGTGGCAGTTGTAGGGGTAGTGGCGGACCCCTCTGTCAGAACTTTTGAAGCCTATGTTAGAGAAATATGCCAGTAACATTCAAACCCATCCAAGCAGTGTCCATGCTTAGGGTCAGTTAACCTGCAATTACTTTTATGTTAATCTATGTTATAGCAATTTTAAAGAACTGTCATTTTAACAGAACAAGTATTCCCTGCTGAAAACTGCTCAATTTATTACACTAAAGCATCTGAAGGGCCCGGGCGAGCCCATGGTCGGCTATATGACGCAGTAACGAATCTAAAGGCAAAGTTTCGCCGAAACAAAGTGTACCAGCCAAGGCCGCGCGGTTCACTTCTTGAAAAAACTAACTCCAGAACCACATAACAAAGAACATGCTAACAAAAGGATAACCTCGCTGTCGGAAGAAGATTCTGCCTTAACCAGTGAAGAAGATCTCGATTCAGCTGAAGTAGAGGAATGTTTGGAGTGGCTACATTGTTCTGCAGATAATTTAGCTCTTTGCACTGAGAAGTGGTCTAAAACAAGAAAACGACGACTACAGCGTGTCGTATCGGAAGAAACTCACACTTATCTCCTGGAGTTTTCATGTTTAAAGCGTTCATGGGGGCACTCTTTGGTAAGTTAATATATGACATAAATATGGTACCTCCCACACAAACCCAAATTATTTGTAAATATTTCATCAAGTCTGATACGCCTTTATTCTTTGCCATTAAGTAAGCGTAATGTTTAATTTATTGTTGATTTGTGTAAGCCTGACTTCGCTTTATGTTAAGACAAGAAAGTATGCACAGGTTGGCTGTGCAATTTATTTTTAACGTGACAGGGTCGAGAAGGAGACCCGAATTGGGTTATTTTTAAGGTTCCATAGTCAGTCAACAAGGAACCCTTATAGTTTTGCTATGTCTGTCTGTCCGCGGTTTAGCTCAGAGACTATTAATACTAGAAAGTTGTAATTTGCTAAGGGTATACATATTAGTCACGCCGAAAGTAATAATCGGTCTATAACTACCTACGTATCTACATATAATATTTCAAGAATTATCCTCAAACTCCTAACTGTTGAGGAGTTGTACCTTCCATCATCAGCTCATCAACACGAATTGATGGCTACCAGACGCAGAAACTCAATTAGCTTTAGGAAACACACACTCAATACGTGCCTGTAAATTTTGAGAGTTACCCTCGATTTCCCTAGGATCCGACTTCAAAAAAGGAGTAGGTTCCGTTCCACTGTATGTTTTTTTTAATGTATGTTCACCGATTACTTCGTCAATTGTGGACCGATTTTCAAAAAGTATACTTCCAAGGTGGTCCCATTTTCACCAAGTCAGGATCTGATGATGGGATCCTGGGGAAATCGAGGGCACCCTTAAATTTTATAGGCATGTATAACGTGTTTCATGTATTTTCTAAAAGTGTTCAATTTTTTACATCTGATAATAATTTTATGTTTATGAGCTGATGATGGAAGGTGCAACTCCTCAACGGTTATGAGTTGGAGGATAATTCTTTAAATATTATACGTAGATACTTAGGTAGGTATGGACCGTTAGTCGATTTTTTTCAGGTTATTCAGGTGAGCTAACGAAGGAAGGTTTGACTTCTTAATATTCATGCTGCTGAGATGATGATGGACCCTATTGATTGGTGCCATAAGATTATGTTGTCTTTTCTGATTTTAGTGGGTTCAGCTAATGGCTAAGCGATTCTTTAAACATCAATTAATACATTTTATTTTTAAAAGTAAAAATTCTTTCAGCTTACAGCAGATTTTGACCAGTGGTACCCTGGAAATGAAAATAGCTTCGAAAATAAGTTTCCACTTTTGAAGAAGAAGTTGATTCAACTGTTAGGAAATGTCTCAAACAGAAGTCTATTTGTTCAGGAACTAAAGAATCTCGTGAAAAGTAAGTTTTATTTTGCTTTCTTTTATTTTACCTACTTAACCCCTGATTCAGAAAGGGGTGTACTGAAACTGATTTTTATATTTTTTATAAATAATTATTTGTTTGCTAAAACCTTTTCGTAAGTAGTAGGTAACAAATAATTGACCGTAATTGTTTTTTATATATAAACATACTCACCGAGTATGAGTTATTAAACGATTTCAATTAAGGAGGAGGTTTATCAATTCGACCGTATATATATATATATATATATATATATATATATATATATATATATATAATTTGTTTGTTCGTGGATAACTTCCTCGTTTATGAACCGATTTTGATGATTCTTTTTTTGTTGGAAAGGAGATATCCCAAGGGTGGTACCATGATAAGGAAACGAGGATCTGATGATGGCATCCCATATAAATCGAGGGGAACCTTAAAAAATACCTACCTTTGATTTGAGTACTTTCGTAAAATCCAAAATTTATTAATTTTTATTAAAGTAAAGATTAAATAAAGTTTATTGTATTTGTTTGTGTAAGCAGTTCATAGCCAGGGTTACAAAATCCCCAAAGAAAAAACTCTAAATTTTAGGATAGGTATATGAAAGAACATTCATTGTTGTCCAATAACCAGTTACAATGTTTAGACTTAATAATCTTTTTTTTAACAGACTCTGATCCAGAGACGAGCAATATTGCTACACTTCTCACTATTCCACATCTTCTGGGAGCAGTGCAAATCAGGAAGAAGAAATGTTCTGTGGCAGAAGTCCGAGAAAGCTTCATTACACGCATTGAAACGGAAACCTTGATAAACGAAGAATGTCGTAAACGACACGACACATACAAGACTTTCGGTATTACAGTTCAACCGTACGTCATTGTCATCGGTCCACTGGAAAAAAATACCGGAAGGTACGTTATCGTTGATAACTTGATATACGAACTGCCAAACATATGTAATGCGGTGGATACTTGCTTTAAAATTATATGGGCATTAAACCTGAAATACGCAGGTGAATGCTTGCCAGTTTGGCAATTTTTGCAAAGAGCTGTGTATATTTCCAAGGCAGCAGATTTAAAAGAAAAACTACCTGCACGCACTACTTATTGTACACTAGCTTTCCTGCAAGTGAGCACCTTGTGGATTGTAAAAATTTTTTAAAACGGTTTTTAAATCTCTGAAAAAAATAATGAAATTGATCACGCGCGACTTGAGAGTTGAGCGGTTGGCGGACTCACAAACATAAATGCGATGCACGCCCGCTTGATGCAATGCACGCCATTTGCAAATCGGAATCATCCCACTCCAACAAGCGGTTCCTTTAAAAAACAACTAATAAATTTAATTGACTAGGTATAGGTTTCTTGACGAAATTTATTCAGTTTCATAAGTAGAAGCCATAGTAAAATTATTGCGGTTTTTTTATCGACGATTCTAATAAATAAATAGCATCTATTCATGTTTGGTGATAGCTTACGGTTCTCCTATTGCCTTTATGCTGCAAGTTTTACGCAACTACTTTAACTGTCAAAAATTAACAAGAAAATGCCTCTTTGTATTTTTTTAATAACTATCTTTTTTGTATTTTGTCAATTTTGTTAAGTTGAATTGCTGTTCGTTAGTCTCGTTAAAACTCGATAACGGCTGGACCGATTTGGCTTATTTTGGTATTGAATTATTTGTTGAAGTCTAGAGAAGGTTTAAAAGGTGAATAAATATGAAAATGCTTGGAATTAAATAAAAAAAAATATCAGTCAAATATTAATTGGTTTTAGGGTAGGGTAGTGTAGTTTAGGTGTAGTGTAGTTAGGGTAGGGCAGTGTAGTATAGGGTGGGGTAGGGTAGTGTAGGGTTGGGTAGTGTTGTGTAGGGTAGGGTAGGGTAGTGTAGTGTAGGGTAGGGTAATGTAGTGTAGGTGTAGTGTAGTTAGGGTAGGGTAGGATAGTGTAGTGTAGTTAGGGTAGGGTAGTGTAGTGTAGGGTAGTGTAGTGTAGGGTAGTGTAGTGTAGGGTAGTGTAGTGTAGTGTAGGGTAGGGTAGTGTAGTGTAGGGTAGGGTGGTGTAGGGTAGGGTTGGGCAATGTAGTGTAGGTTAGGGTAGTGTAGGGTAGCGTAGTGTAGTGTAGGGTAGGATAGTGTAGTATAAGGTAGGGTAGTGTAGTGTAGGGTAGGCTAATGTAGTGTAGGTGTAGTGTAGTTAGGGTAGGGTAAGGTAGGGTAGTGTAGTGTAGGGTAGGGTTGGGTAATGTAGTGTAGGTTAGGGTTGTGTAGTGTTAGCTAGTTTGAAATAACTCTGAATATGTTATTTACTGTGTACTTTTTGTCGGTTAGTCCTCTTTAGCATTTACTTTAATGTTAAGTTCTAGTTAAGAGCGAATTCACAAAATCCCTTACAAACTTTAAATTTCAATTTTTGAAAATGGATGAGCCGTTTCTAATGGAACTATACTTACACATAAGCAAGTCACGAAATTCTATTTTGTGGATAGGTCACATTTACATAATACTTTATTATTAAAAGATTTTTTAGCGAATTTTAAGATTAGTAAAAACCTGAAATTGCTATTATTTAGTGACATTATATTTTTGATAATGTAATCTATCCATAAACTAGAATTTAGTCACTTGCTTATGTGTATACAGTTTCATTAGAATCGGCCCCATCCATTTTCAAGAAATAATAATTAATTTTTTTTTTAAATAGAATAGAAACGATTTTGTAAATAAAATTTCAATAGTACCTACTTGTCATGTAAGTATTTACATGTAAAATAAAATTATTTTAAAAGTAACTTTAAGGATAAGTACCTATTATTATAATGTTGATAGCATTAATTTTTATTTCACCTATTATCTACAAATAAGTCTTTGAAGTCAATATGGGACACTGTCTTTTTTGTATTTTTCTAATAAAAATATAATGCAGTACCGAAATGAAGGTTTTATTTACAAGGCCTTCACATTTTTCATGCTTCGTGTTATTTAACTTTCAGCTGATACTGTTAAGAGGCTCCATTGTGACCCCAGCGCCACGTAAAAATAAAATTTATAAAATTTTATTCGCTATAAACACAATTTATCAAAAACCTATTTAATTGTATACAGTTTTTGAGTTTGTGGTATAGTTTATTGAGATTTACCAATAAACTATAAAGCAATAATCGTGTAATTAGATTTAAAATAAATTGTGATAGTAGCAAATAGTTATTTTTTAGAAGTTTCGCTAGAGCTCACTGTGCAGCCTCTTAAAAAGCAGTTTATGCTACTCATGGGGAACAGTAGTATTACTGTTTCTCATAAATAGTGGGTACTGCATGGATGTCATTTCTACAGTTGAGAAACAATAACTTCTACTTATCCAAGAGTAGTAAGTAGGTGGTACTGTTCCTCAACAGTAGAAATTACATTTCCACGCAGTATCCACTACTGTTGACAAACAGTATTACTACTGTTGAAAACAGTGCCAGCTACTGTTGCTTACGTAGGTACTACTGTTGACAAACAGTAGTACCTACGTAAGCAACAGTAGCTAGCACTGTTTTCAACAGTAGTAATAACGGTAAAACAGTGCCAGCTACTGTTTGTCAACAGTAGTACCTACTTACGGCACAGTAGCTGGCACTGTTTTCAACAGTAGTAATAACGTTAAAACAGTGCCAGCTACTGTTCGTCAACAGTAGTACCTACTTACGGCACAGCAGCTGGCACTGTTTTCAACAGTAGTAATAACGTTAAAACAGTGCCAGCTACTGTTCGTCAACAGTAGTACCTACTTACGGCACAGTAGCTGGCACTGTTTTCAACAGTAGTAATAACGTTAAAACAGTGCCAGCTACTGTTCGTCAACAGTAGTACCTACTTACGGCACAGTAGCTGGCACTGTTTTCAACAGTAGTAATAACGTTAAAACAGTGCCAGCTACTGTTCGTCAACAGTAGTACCTACTTACGGCACAGTAGCTGGCACTGTTTTCAACAGTAGTAATAACGTTAAAACAGTGCCAGCTACTGTTCGTCAACAGTAGTACCTACTTACGGCACAGTAGCTGGCACTGTTTTCAACAGTAGTAATAACGTTAAAACAGTGCCAGCTACTGTTCGTCAACAGTAGTACCTACTTACGGCACAGTAGCTGGCACTGTTTTCAACAGTAGTAATAACGTTAAAACAGTGCCATCTACTGTTCGTCAACAGTAGTACCTACTTACGGCACAGTAGCTGGCACTGTTTTCAACAGTAGTAATAACGTCTCCATCCAGCACCCAATACTGTTGACAAACAGTAGTACCTACTTAAACAACAGTAGCTGGCACTGTTTTCAACAGTAGTAATAACGTTTCTATCCAGCACCCACTACTGTTGACAAACAGTATTACCTACTTAAACAACATTAGCTGGCACTGTTTTCAACAGTAGTAATCACATCTCCACGCAGTGCCCAGTACTGTTAAGAAGCAGTAGTAAGTATTCATAAAACAGTAGTAGTTACTGCTTACCGATCAGTAAGCGCTACTGATTAAAACAGTAGTAGTTACTGTTTACCGATCAGTAAGCGCTACTGATTAAAACAGTAGTAGTTACTGCTTACCGATCAGTAAGCGCTACTGTTTCCTCTTACTGTGTGTTTTTACTGTTTCCTCTTACTGTGTGTTTTTACTGTTTCACTTTACTGACTTTAACAGTTAAATTAACCGTAAGGACTTAACTGTTTTCTTTCAGTCAGAATCACTGTTTCTTTCAGTTGGCTCCAGTTTTACTGGACAAAACAGTTCTTTTTAATGAAATTTCGGTTAGTATTACCGATTTTTTTTTTCAGTGTATTAGACTAATTAAGCTGGTTTCATGTAGAACTGTAAAATGTGGTACAGCCTTAAAACGTAATTAATGAAACTGATATCTAAGCTAATGATGCTAGCTGTGAGCTGCCTTCAACCGACCCAGTCAGACGATTGATCGTGTTAAGGCTGTGACTGATAGGCGGAGGAGTAAGGCTGTGCGTGCACGAAGAAAAACCCGCTAATTGCGAAGTTCAGTTGTTGCGAGGTCTTGTTTCTAATTGCGACAGGTGTAAGAGGTTTTCCTACTTCGAGTATATTACAAAACAAAAACTAAAAAATGCTAGCTAGAAAATGACTAAAGAATTAAGTATTTATATTTTTTTTTATGATATTGTGATATTTAAACAAAAGCTATTTTATGGAAAATGACTAAAGAATTAAGTACTTATAATTTTTTTATGACGTTGTGATATTTAAGTGAATACATCATGCAAAAACTAAAAAAGTCGTAAACATTGATAAGTACAGTTTTTGTCGCAGCTTCACCTGTGTGGACATCGTTTTTGTCCGCGACTTCATTCCCGTTTTATTCTTTATGCCGTGGGAATTTCCAAAAAATCCAGTCCTATTCCTTGTTTTATTTGGTTCTCACCTGATTGTTAGTGACAATGATGCCGAAGATAGGAACGAGCTGTACAAGATTCCCCAACGTAATGGGGAACTGGCTGTCTTCTTATCTTCAAACCGGAACACATCAATGTTATCAACATTGACTTTTGGCGACAAGACTTAGATAAGATGGTGGTAGCTAGCCAGGCGGGCTGAGAAAATGCCCTTCCACCAACCAAACCGAGTCTTCCAAAGTTAGGCTCCGTCGGGAATCGAACCCGCGAACCTCCTGTTATGAAGCTCTGTTGTTTTATGCAGCCGTAAAAGCTGCAGCTAATTCAGCAAACGAACTTTACTGATGGTAATGGTAGGTATGTAAACATAAATCAGTTTTTACCGACTCCAAAAAAAAAGGAGGCTATCAATTCGACCAGACTGTATTGAAAATTATTGAAGTTGCACAATATTCATATAATAATGTTAGTCTATGTGAGATCCTAAACAGGTGTGCTAAGTTTCATAATTGTATGTATGTATGTTCGCCCACTTACATTTCAAAAACTAGAAAATGAAATGAAAGGATACTTTTTTTTTAGTTTATGTAACCTTTTACTTAAAGAACAGTGCAAGTTTCATAATGATAAATGATAAATCTTTATCCAGAAAAAAGTAACGTTACAATTAATGTTTACACTAGGCGATGCCTGTATCGTGTTGGCCAAAAATACGATTAACAAGATTACTATTTTTTTTTGCTTTTTACCCGACTTAAAAATCAGTTCAGTAGTTTTCAAGATATGAACTAATAAGTGCATAACCAATCACTGGAAAGACACGTCGTCCTATTAACTGCAATTTTGTGTTTGAAGTCGGATATTCTAAAGGCGCTAAGATCACTCAATCGGAGCTGGTTGATACGTGTTTCAATTATATCGAACGTAATACTACTTATTTTAAGTTCAAATCAATGCGGGCTTCAACGCGGCTGTTACGTTGAAACCGAACGCCCAATTCTCGATTTTTACATGTTTCTATTACTTTTCATCACTATCAAATAAGTTTCAAAAAAATGTGTTCAATTAAAATGAAAGTTCTTAAAGTCACCGATTTTTGTGTGTTGGTTTCACACAATATTAACTATTTGTTTTCGAGAAATTTTGCAATTAATGCCAAAAACAGGGTCAACAGTATATTTTTTTACATCAAATGTGCTAATATTTTTAAATTGTATTTAATTAAATAGATTTTTTGTTACTTTAAGTACATTATATATTTTTTCCATGGTGATAGCTTTACACAATCTTTAAATAATTTGAATTGAATATTGTCATTTGACCCATCTTAAGGCCCTAACGTTTTTAGCGTTTTCAATTATCATTATCAATTAACAATTATTGCCCCAAACATTGCTAGTCTCAATAATAACGTAGAGCTATTTGGCAAACTGTTGGCCAACTCAGTCTCAACTCAGCCTTTAGTAGGGTTGCCATTGTACACAAACTTTTCTCATTCCATCTGGAATATCAGAAATCTAAAACTAATAGTGGTTTGATTGCATAGGTACACGTAGCATCATTTTATAAACAGACTCGCTGGTTTTCCCCGGCTTCGCCAGGCTTCCTGCTTCTATTTTGGGTCAGTAAACAACCTCAAAAATTTAATTAAAAATCGAGAACCCGACTGCATAAACCATTGCCCCTCTTTTTGCGGCAGTCGGGTAAAAATGTATCCTACGTAACTCACGCGATGAAGACTAATCTTACGACACCTTGCACTACAAAATCTGTCAAGTGGTTTAGGTTACAGGGTCAGTCAAAGCAACAAGACATATACGTACATTAATAAATTGATAATACATACATACACCAAAAAAACATTACCCTCTTTTTTGGGAATTCGGGTAAAAAAATATATATTTAAAATCTGAGAGCCCTCCCCCCGTCTTTAAGTATTGACCCGCCCACGCAGATTTTAAGTCCGTTCTAATACCGCCTAAATGTATCGAAACATAAGTTCTGTTTGATTTTTCAAGCAATTTTCATAATTTAAATGATTTCCCAATGTAAACATTTAGAAAATAAAAGATTAATTTATAAAACCAAATAGTTTATTATTATAAGGTAAAAACCAAGCTATTCGTCAATAAAACTCATTCGAAACCTTTTAGTTTAGTTTTGGAGTATATTATATATTAGTACTAACATAGATTGGTTAAAAAAAAGCGTCGGTGGCTCAACCGGTAACGACTCGGTCCATCTAACCAGAGGTACCGGGTTCAAATCTGGACGGCCAATGTACCAATGAGTTTTTCAAAAACTAACGTACATACTTACCGATTGCTTTAACGGTGAAGGAAAACATCGTGAGGAAACCTGCACACGCCTGCGAAGAAACTCGAAGGTTGTGTGTGAAGTCGACCAACCCGCAAAGGGCCCGCGTGGTCGACTAATGCCTAATCGCCCTGATTCAGGGTAGACTCGAGCCCCTCTGTGGGGACGTATATAAGCTGTAATGATGATGATAGATTGGTTACAGTTTGGTTGTCGAACGTATAGGATTTGGCCGCCATTTTGTATGTTCCGTCATTCCTTTTTTGAAACGTCATCTCTGGCCCGTTGTATGAAGTGTCCAGGGTGTGGCTTTATGACAAATCTGTGGATTGCATTAAAAAAAAAACGGTTGGATAGAATTAGATTTTTTTTTTAATATACAGAATTCATTTAAAAAAATAAGCAAATCGGTTGAATAGAACGTCCGGATGAACCCGTATTAGATTTCATATTTTTTTAATCTATACAGGATGTAAAGGTGCAGTGATATTTTAAGGCGGGCTTCCACTTGTCAAATTGAACAACTTTCTCCAAAAAAGTTAAGATCAATTCGAAAAAAAATTACTTCCTATACAAAACCGGCCAATCAGCTGACTGATTTGTGTAAAAAATCAAAAAAAAACGCGACAACAGCAAAGTTGCAGAACAAAAGTTGTTGAGTTTTCCGGTGAGCGGTCGCCATTCTAGAACTGTACTACCCAACGGCCATCTGTTCTACGAGCTATGTGCCATGCCCACTACCATTTCAGTTTAGCGATTCTGTCGGTTTCAGGCCAAGAACCCGGAGCTTCTTTTTTATACGTTTTAGTCGACAACCATATAGCGAGCTCGTTTGTATCCCGCTTAAACTCCATATGCCCAACTCCGTATGAAACTTCGAACTTGGATGTTGTTGCCGTTAAATTGTGAACTGCATGGAACTGACATTAGTCCAGCCTCTCAGATATTTGGCTGAACTTACTTTAGGTAGCTGGAACTAATCGAATTAGAATTTTAACAGCGAAAAATTGTTATCAGCTTCTAGACACTTAAAGTATGTTACTTTTGCTATATATCTGATTTGTAAAATCTTTCCTCTCGTTTTCCTGAAATTTGTGGGAGTGATTTCGTGAAATGGGACGTAAGAGTTTAACAGGAAATACGAACGTTTTTTAAATCTCGAAGGTTAAGGTAATATGGCCATGCCGCCTAATATGAGGCCGAAGGCAAAGATGACCTACTATCCGAAGGATTTTGTCACGTGTGACTAATCATATGCTACTAACTTTAAGGCTCGTTTTCAGGATTCCGTACAGCCAACGTGACCCTATTACTCCTCCTCTGTCTGTTCGGCTGTGCGTCTGTCAGCGGGCTGTATTTCATGAACTGTAATAGGTAGACAGTTGAAATTTCCACATAATGTGTATTTCTATTGCTGCCATAACAACAAATACAATAGTAATTAGCAATAGGGGCATCAAATCATAATATGCTCCTGGCATCTTCCACTTCCTGAAGCGTCGGTGGCTGAACCGGTAACGACTCGGTCCTCCAAACCAGAGGTGCCGGGTTCAAATCCGGACGGCCAATGTACCAATGAGTTTTTTGAAACTTACGTACATATACTCACCGATTGCTTTAACGGTGAAGGAAAAACATCGTGAGGAAACCTGCACACACCTGCGAGGAAACTCGAAGGATGTGTGTGAAGTCGACCAACCCGCACTGGGCCCGCGTGATCGACTAAGGCCCGATCGCCCTAATTCAGGGTAGGCTCGAGCCCCTCGGTGGGGACGTATATAAGCTGATATGATGATGATGATCTTCCACTTGGACATAAAATAAAAGAACGGGTTGCACTCCGGGAGTGCCGGCAGAAGTGAAAACTTGAATATTAACGTTGTGCATTTTTGATATTTTGGAATGGTTAGGGAATAATTTTGCACGAATTGCTTTGATTATCAGCATAAAAGTACTATCATTTATGTGGTAGAATACAATATTTATTTATTGCGCTATCGTACACAAACATGACAATTTATTTATTACATTAAAAAGTTTATATCTCAGAAAAATCAACTTTCATCCATAACTTCCGGCTGTCTACTCTCCATCCTTCTTACGAATTTTCGATCAGGTCACGTGTCCTGACGCGAGTTTAACATTTTTTACCCATTACAAAAAAAAACCCAAAAAAAAGGCTATAAATAAATAAATATCCTTAAGTTCAGAAGAATGTATATGTATATAAATATAGTAATGTAGTATCTCGTCTATTATAGATCAACAAAAATTTGTGTGGGCGAGTCTCCCACACTTAAGTTATTTTTCGCTATTTATTTCTAACAAGGCACATCTACGTCACACAGATGACATAACGCGCCCGACGGATTACGCGGCTCGACGGTCCGGAAGCATAGACTCGGTCGGAAGGTAAAATTACCACATCGTTAGTAAGGAAAACTGGATGGCATTAACAAATTATCAAAAGATGTTATTAATAAAATATATATTTCTGTTTTCAAAAGTGTTTGCAAAAATATAGATAGATAGATAGCATGTAGGCAATTTCAATTGTAAGGACGGGCTGGTTTCCGCAACCAGGCGTCTGATGCGCCCATTTTGCGTGGTTAGCCAGCATCACTGCCAGCCCAGCTCCTCCAGGAAGCCCAGTAGCCCCCGCAGGTTACCGACGACTTCCTGGAGTGTCCTCAAGTCTCCAAGATGCTCGGCCCTGTAAGCCGCCACCTCTCTGAAGTCCAGAAGGATGTGCGCGGCGGTCTCCTCGGCCGCCATGCACGCGCGGCACAGCGGGGTGTCTGTAATCCCCAGGGTACAAAGATGTTTGTTAAAGTAACCGTGACCGGTAATGGTTACAGGTTTCAGGAGCTTCCTAGTCAGGCCAGGTTTAGGCAAGGGTAGCGCCGGTCTGGCCTGGCGACATACTTCCAGCTCTGTCCAATATCGGTTATGTTCTAAACTTGTACGCAGCCGCAAGGTGAATCTGATCCAGCCTGAGGGGAGGGGTAAAATGGGTTCCGGTCCTACAGCTACAAGTTCTGATCATCTCCAGGTCAGTTCGCGGCTGCGTTGTTTCCACGCGAGTTGCTGTGCCCCTTGATCCACTGCAGAGTTATATTGCTGTGGAAACATACCGCTGTTAGTCTTTGGTGACACTCGTGTTTAGCCCCGAAGTGATGACATTACTTTGGAACCGAACAGTAGAACCGCTCGATTGTCTGAAGGGATACGAATGGAGTAGCCCTGTACTCTTCTAGCAGTGATTGCATTAGCAGCCATTATGATGCCCTGAAAGACTGTGTTGTACGCTCTAAATGGTTTGGATATATTTAAATTTAGGCCTTCTGAGAAGACCCCGCAGCTGATCCCATAGAATAGAGCATGTTCTTAAAGGAAACTTCTATTCATATAACTAAACAACTTTTTTTATATTTTGGATAAATCGCCGTCACAAATTGGATTTTTTTAAATCCACAATTGGTAAGCCCTTGACATCATCTCACTTTATGCGGTGAAGCGGGCTTACCAAGATTCCCCAACGCAATGGGGAACTGGTAATCTTATCTTCAAGCCGGAATATATCAATGCTGTTAATATTGATGCTTGGTGGCAAGACTTAGATAAGACGGTAGTAGCTAGCCATTAGAAACTGCCCTTCCACCAACCAAACCGAGTTCGAAATCGGAACTCTTTCGGGAATCGAACCCTAGGCCTCCGGATGTGAAGCTAATGAAGCTAATTATCGAACTTGAGAAATCTAAAAACATTTTAAAGATTTCAGAAAAGTTGTAGTACAAAAGTTAGCGTTTTATTGGTTAACTACTTTCAAAAATATGCTCTATGCTTACATTCTGTATACAGGGTGAACAAAATTGGTATAGCATCCGCTAAATGGGCGTTCTACTCTCATACTGAACAACTTTCCCCAAGGAACCCTTTAATTTTTTTTTATTCACAATTGGTAAACCCTTGACAACATCTCACCTGGTGGTAAGTGACGATGTTGTCGAATATGGAAGCGGGCTTACCAAGATTCCCCAACGCAATGGGAAATACTCAATTCTCAAAAAAAAAGACCCTTTGTTGCGACGTCTTTGAATTGGATGAGATGCAGCGAGACAAGCACGTTTTTTTATACACGCTAGTCCTTTTTATTATACTCTTGTTATACGGTGACTAAATAAGACATATTTTCTGGCCATTAAATAGTGATTTAAACAACAACAAAATTAATATTGTGTAATAATTGTTATCGAATTTCGATTTTATATGTACGTTTATCCGACGCTCTTACGGTGAAGGAAAACATCGCGAGGAAACCTGCACACGCCTGCGACGAAACTCGAAGGTTGAGTGTGAAGTCGACCAAACCGCAGTGGGTCCGCGTGGTCGACTAAGGCCTGATCGCTCTAATTTAGGGTAGGCTCGAACCCCTCGGTGGGGACGTATATATGAGCTGATGTGATGTGATGTGTTATAAAATACGAACCTAGCAATCTAGTAACCTTATTTATTTATATATTATATTATATTATACGGCGATTTATTCAAAATATAAAAATACATTGTACCCCTACACCTTCATCCATAAAATGTACAAAATTTTTCGATCAGCTGATCGATTTGTATGAAGAGTTCAAAATTTCTCTTGCGTGTTCAACAAAGTCTTAAAACAAAATTTGTTTAGTGTGATGGATGAGTAGCAGCCCGAGTTAACGGGACCTACACCAATTTTGTTACACCATGTATATAAATTATTAAGAGTCCAAACTTTTGTTTAAAAACCATTGCTTCATAAAATATCACACGGTATGCAGAATGATATTACGCGAACGGACGAAAAACGAATTTATTTTATTGGGAAAATTCTGAGTTGTAAAACTTCTTGTCGTCCGCTAACTTTACTACCACTAAAATAAATTTCAGTGTTAAATTTTGTAAGTGTGTCGTTGGCATTGGTTTTTTGTACAAGCATTTATTTTACTTGGCGACGAGTTCGTTTGTTTGTTTATTTATATGTATCCCATACATATAAAATCATGTAAGTGATTTTAGAATGTCTTTTAAAAGGGGTCCGATTAATCTGAAATCTTATCTTATCTTATCTTATATCTTATCTATATATATAAAAATGAATTGATGTTCGTTAGTCTCGCTAAAACTCGAGAACGGTTGGACCGATTTGGCTTATTTTGGTATTTAATTATTTGTGGAAGTCCAGAGAAGGTTTAAAAGGTGAATAAATATGAAAATGCTCGAAATTAAATAAAAAAAAATCACAAAATAAAATATGAGTCAAAAAATAATTGGTTTTAGGGTAGGGTAGTGTAGTGTAGGTGTTGGGTATTGTAGGGTAGTGTAGGGTAGGGTAGGGGGTAGGGTTGGGTAGTGTAGTTTAGGGTAGTGCAGTGTAGTGTAAGGTGGAACGAAATTCGCCGTTACAGCTAGTTTGTAATAAAAAATGGAAAACTTTAATTTAAAATTTAAAAAACTTCCGACAAAAACCTCAAAAAAATACTAAATAATATGTTTTAGCCCTTTAAGTTTAATATAAGTATGTAGTTATATTCTGATCTAAGAGAAGTCGCGTAAGGCGTCTCCCTACGCTCTGATGTATCTGATGTAAATAGTTGTAGAAAAGTAAAACAGTTGTATTCTGTTTTATTTTATTTAATTAGCGGTCCCCCTACGACATTTATATCAAAATATAACTACTAAATTTAAAGGACCATGACATAATATTTTCTACTTTTTAGAGTTTTTTTTTAATGAGGGTTTTTTAAATTTCAGATTTAAGTTTTATTTCATACTTTTTAAACTTTATGTATCCTTAACACGATACCTCTATTGTAAGTTGGTCAGGGGTTGGGTATCCTGCAGATATCAGGAGATGTTACAGCATTCGATCAAGGTTACCATGTTCTATCTATAACCTATTCATTGAAACTATTTCAATGAGCCCAAACATGATCCAACTGCTGCAAGTTGATGAGGAGTTGGGTATCCCGCTGATTCCAGAAGATGCTGCAGCATCAGGTCAAAATTAACATGTTCTATCTAACACCTGTAGGAACGGTGTGCTCCTACTCTCAAGAACACAGAAAGATATCTCCGCCAGGCGAGGTGTTGTGCCTGGGGTCCGGCCGTGGACCAACCGTGTAGGCTGGTGCTTGTATATATGCTTATGAGCAAGGAAATGTTGATAGTGCGTTGTAGATGCTTTGTTAATAGCCTTCTTGCGATGATGGTGCCATCTATCGAGATGAAGATGCAACTCTCCATATAGTTTGATCGATGGTTCAGTCTTGAGCTGAGGTATGTAGTTGTTTAGTGGCGGGTACTGCAGATGTCACCACATTACTCCCCCTCCGAGACCGGAGGTCGATATCCATATTGAGTTGGCAGTCCAATGTTGCGGTGCGGCGGAGCGACGATACGCATCGCGATGCGGCGTCTGCGGTGAGTCGAGACGCCAGGCCAATTTTGCTCTACTCGAGTCCACGGTGAGTCGGGACGAGGAGGTGGTTCAGGCGTATGGTGCAAGGGAAGCAGGTTACGTGGAGCGCGTGCTCTACAGCGTGAGCTGCCGACAACTTGCTGCCTGAAGAGTGAAGCTGAAGGTCCGTGGAGTTTTGATGCTGCGTCGACGGCTGCGGACCTGATGAGGCTTCGGAGTGAAGTGCAGGGCCAGGAAGCTCGATATGACGGATGCGATGGTCCTGGTAAACTTCGCATTGGACTGCTATGCTGCTGTTGGCTTGCTTTACCGGCTGGAGGGCTGTTGAGGAGTTGTTGCCGAAGGTGCGTCAATGATCACGTCGGGGTCACCAGTGTAGGAACGGATATGTTCCTATATGACGAGCACAAATGGAGATATCTCCGCCAGGCGAGGTGGTGTGCCTGGGGTCCGGCCGTGGACCAACCGTGTATGGTTGGTTCTTGTATACATGCTTATGAGCAAGGAAATGTTGATAGTGCGTTGAAGATGCTTTCTTAATAGCCTTCTTGCGATGATGGTGCCATCTATCGAGATGAAGATGCAACTCTCCATATAGTTTGATCGATGGTTCAGTCTTGAGCTGAGGTATGTAGTTGTTTAGTGGCGGGTACTGCAGATGTCGCCACACACCTATTCATTGAGACTATTTCAATGAGCCCAAAGACGATACCTCTGCTGTAAGTCGACAAGGAGTTGGGTATCCTGCAGTTTCCAGGGATGCTGCAGCATCAGATCAAGGTTACCAAAGTTATGCAATACTAGCTTTTACCCGCGGCTTCGCCCGCGTGGACATCGTTTTTGTGACTGACTTGGAGGGTGCGCGGTGCGCGAGCCGCAAGCGGCTCGCGAGCGTGGACATGAATTTTCTCCAGATCCCTCGGGAACTATGTCAGGATATGCTTATTAGTAAATCGTGTCATTTCCCACCCCCTCAACCATCTTGGTGCAAAAAATCACACAATCCATTGTTCCGTTGCGATGTTAATTAACCAAAAAAAGAGTATAATATATATTTTCAGTTCCCTCGAGAATTGCATCGGGCTATGCTATTTTCACGAGATAAAAAGTAGCCTATGTCCTTCCTTGTGATACAGGCTACCTGCATGCCAAATTTCACTAAGATTGGTCAAGGCGTTGAGCGTGAAAAGGTAACAAACAAACACATTTTCACATTTATAATATTAGTAAGGATTATTAAAGTTACAGAGCATCAAATTTCGAATCGATCAGACCGATATAAGTTGCCCACATCCCTTCATCACATAGAAAAGAGCTGATAATCCTCAATCGGCTGCACGGATCTTCATAAATAATAGCTAAAAATTACCTCGTCAGCTTTCAAACAAAAAAATCCGCATCAAAATCTATCCATTCGTTTGAGAACTACGAAGGACACACAGATACACACGTTGAACTTTTAACATCCCTCTTTTTGAGTCGGGGGTTAAAAAAATTAAATGAAGCCATATTCCCGCTAAAAATAGATCCTTATGGTATTGTGAAGTTAATATGACGAAAAATTTGAAGTTGAAGTCAACAAGATCCCAGGATTTTTATTATAAATATACAGTTATTGTTCACAACAAAATCGTTAGAAATATTGTGCTCGCATTTTTTAAATTCAATATCAATGCTGTTTGATATCTCTAGAGACGCAATATCATATCTTCTGGACAAAAGTTCAACGAAATAAAAGCTTGTAAGTAGGTATAACATTTTTAAATAAAGAAGATGTGACAGATCTAATTAAATATAAAGTGCCAGTCAGTAGTCAGTTTAGTATTATTTGTCTTAGAAATATTTTGAATAGCTTATTTCTCTGCCATAACCGTTTTTCTCCTTTGTCAGTAACATAAGATTGTCTGGAAGGGATTGCTTACAGCAAAAAGACCGTCTACCGTATATCTTGAATACGTGTGACCAAAAAGTGTTAATTAATTTACTCTCGAGTGGCGACCGCACACCGGAAAACATAGCGTAGGTAGGCCTACCACACGCGGTAGACCGACGACCTGGTGAAGATGGCGCAGGACAGCTCGTCGTGGAAATCCTTGGGGAGGCCTTTGTCCAGCAGTGGACGTGGGCTGATATGATGATGACGATGATGATGATGATGATGAATCTATAAAAAAGTTTAAATAAATATTGCTTATTTTTGTGAAGAGAGAAGACCTGAATTAATTGACATATCAACGAAGAACCGAAACTCTAACAGGGAGTGGCGAAAACCAATATGTCTTGCGCCCATCACAGAATGGAATAAAAACGTTGTGTACTCTGATTTTTAAAAAAACAATTGAATATTTCTGTAATAAAATCCTCCCCTCGTCAACATGAGAGACACATACACCCGATTAAGCGCATTCAATCGTGCTGACTTGTACATGCGAAGCAGGGGACTAAAGCCACACCCTGGACACTTCATACAACACGGAAAAAACAAAATGGCGGCGAAACCCTATACGTTCGACAACCAAACTGTAACCAATGTGTATCAATCTGGGTGACGAGGGGGTGAGGTCACAATCTAGAGAGCGGCAGGGAGTTTCCATTATGTATGTCAGTACTAAAATATATACTTTGCTAAAGCTATATGATATGTTGGTATATAAAAAGTCCTGACTTACTCGCTCACACTGACTAACTTTATCAACGCCCAGCCTAGACACTTGGAACTAAAAACTGAAGTTTTGCAGAGGTTTCCTTTATTATGTGGACAAGGAAAAAGGCCGGAAATTTTTAGATTCCCACGGGAAAGCGAATCAGACATAAATACGATATCCAAGCGAGCGAAGCCGTGGGCAAAAGCTAGTTAATATAAGCCTTCGTCTGGTTTTAATCATTAGAGCATAGTGATTACAAGCAGATACTTAATAGATCATGTAAATGTCTATCTTTTCTTTTTTTATTTACAGATTGGTAAGCCTTTGGCATCATCTCACCTGATGGTAATGATGCTGAAAATGGAAGCGAGCGTACCAATATTCCCCAAGACAATGGGGAACTGGCTACCTTACCTTTAAACCACTCATCAATGTTGTTAGCATTGATGTACCGCCTACGTGGCGTAATGGTTAGCCAATTCGCTTCACACCAGGAGGTCGCGGGTTCGATTCCTGGCGGGGACAACTTGCAAGACTCGATTTTGTAGGTGGTAAGGCATTTTCTAAGCCCGCCTGGCTAGCTACCACCATCTTATCTAAGTCTAGCCGCCAAACATCAGTGTTAACAACATTGATGTGTTCCGGCTTGAAGATAAGATAGCCAGTTCTCCATTGCGTTGGGGAATCTTGGTAAGCCCGATTCCATTTTCGGAATCATCGTCACTTACCATCAGGTGAGATGATGCCAAGGGCTCACTAATTGTAAATAAAAAAAATAAAAAATAACTGTTTGGCGGCAAGACTGAGACAAGATGGTGGTAGCTAGCCAGGCAGGCTATGAAATTTCCCTACCACCAATCAAACCAATTCTTACAAAGTTGACCCCGCCGGGAATCGAACCTGCGACCTCCTAGTGTGAAGCGAATGGACTAACTATTACGCCACGTTGGCGGTTAAAAACGATGATGATGATTATGAAAGCTGTCATACCCTGGAGTTGAGATTATATCGAAGTATGTGGCAACACAGAACAAAAGAGGAAATAAAACAGTGGTCTGTCAAATTATATGTTTTTTTTTTAAATAAATTAAACCCAAAAAATATAACAATTTGGTGACGAGGATGGGATTCGAACCATTAAGGTTACCTACATTAGAAATTCACAAGTTCAGATCCACCTTTTTCTTTATTTTTATTATCTACCTACTTTCTTGTTAAATGTCATTTTGTAATACTTTTTAACAGCCATAAGCAAGCTCGTTTGACTTAGTTTATGTCTTAAACCTCGTAAAACCGGGTTCGATTCCCGATCCTGAACAAAGCTATAAAATTCCGATAAACATTCTCTATAAACAACTTATTCGCTATTTATAACCAAAGTTTTGCCCGGAGTCATTGGTTTATTTGTGGAGTGAAACTTCTGTTAACTTTGACGCGAGTATAAAGGCAGAAAACCTATTTTGTTACAAAATTTACACGACTACCCACAAAAGGAGTGTATTGTTTTTTGAGGTCTAATGTATGTATTATGTTTCTTAATTCCACGATGTCTTCTAAACGGCTTGATGGATTTTAGAATACGGAGTATCGTTAGATTGAAATGAAATGAAATTGAATAAAATGGAATGAAACGAAATGAAATAGTAGGTATATTTGTGAAATCACAGTACTTATTAAGAATCTTAGTTATAAATTATGATTAAATGAAACAATGTGTTAATAAATTGTATTTTGGTTCCTTACCTATATGTTTCCTATAATTTAGTGAATAAGTAATTGTGAATTAAATGACTATATGTGTTAATTGAATTTTTATTTTAAAGCTATTTATCTCAGTAGCGTAACCATTGTGTGGCAGGGAGCTATTCGAATACGGCACGAAATTAATTTCATAATCCTATTATTTTTAAAGAACCTTTATTTTGGAAAAAAAACAGACACACATACCGGTGAGCTGATGACTTTGTAAAAGGTCACGGGAAGCCAATGGAGTAGGCAGAGCAGGACATGTCCTTGTGGAAATCCTCGGGGGAGTCCTTTGTCCAGCTGTGGACGTCTTTCGGCTGATTTGACGATGATGAAATAGGGCTAGAATTTAAGAAGGAGTTACGTATAGGTTATAGTTCTTGTAACAACAAATATTAGGGTAGGAAAACCAAAAAAAGGAAACACTAAACACGTTAAAAACTGACTTCCGTCGTAACAACTGCAGTACAGTTTTTCATTATAATTTTTCGTTTTCGTTTATTTAAAAAAAATGTACCACACCGATTTGGAGAACCTTTGTACGGAACAAAATTTGATAACTTCTGTATGGAACCAATCAGGCAGCATACCCCATCGAATCCTTACTAATCTAATATATAAAAATGAATCGCAAAATGTGTTGGTAAGCGCATAACTCGAGAACGGCTGGACCGATTTCGCTAATTCTTTTTTTGTCGAGTTCGTTATTGTCAGGAGAAGGTTTTTATGTAGGGTAGGGTAGAATACGGTAGTGTAGGGTAGGGCAGGGTAGTGTAGGGTAGGGTAGGGTAGTGTAGTGTAGGGTAGTGTAGTGTAGGGTAGTGTAGTGTAGTGTAGGTAGTGTAGTGTAGTGGTAGTGTATGTAGGGTAGGGTAGGGTAGTGTAGGGTAGGGTAGTGTAGGGTAGAGTAGTGTAGGGTAGGGTAGTGTAGTGTAGGGTAGAGTAGTGTAGTGTAGGGTAGGGTAGGGTATTGTAGTGTAGGGTAGAGTAGTGTAGTGTAGTGTAGGGTAGGGTAGGGCAGTGTGATGTAATGTAAGGCGGTACGTAATTCGCCGGGACAGCTAGTATTATATAAATGTAAAAATGTCTTTGTTTTTTACCTTTTCACGCTTCAACACCGTAACCAAACTTGATAAAATTTCGCAACAAGGTAGCTTGTGTTACTGGGAAGGACATAGGCTACTTTTTATCCCGTGAAAATGGCATAGGCCGATGCAGTTCCTAGGGGAACTGAAAAAATACTCTTTTTTGGTTCATTTCTTTAACATTGCAACGGAATAATGGATTGTTGTGATTTTTTTTTGGTTGTGATTTTGTTATGGTTGAGGGGGTGGGACTCACCCTCAAACACAGTCATAAAAACGATGTCCATGCGGGCGAAGCTGCGGGAAAAAGCTAGTAAAAGAATAATCACGAAAATCGGTTCTTAATATGCAGAGATTTGCGTAAGAATAAAAAAAACATATATTCGAATTGAGAACCTCCTCCTTTTTGGAAGTTGGTTTAAAATTCCCAGTAGCTTTAAAATTCCCAGTAGCGTGTCATGTAGTGTGTGCGACCCTACAATAGAAAGATTCCATCTTTTTCCGAGGGAGTCGTAAGAGACGACTAAGGTATCAAATATGGAAAGATGAACAGCAGCGTCCTTTCCGCGTACTTTGCCACTACACTGGGGTTGCCATCCCCAAATTCGGAATACCAGGGCATTACTGTTTAAAAATAGGAAGCAATATAAGAACAATAGTTTATTAGCAAGTACACAATGAATATAGGCTCAATGAAACTCAACTAATGGCAAAAATTTACCTACAGTCCCTTTATTAAGCTAGGTACTGTTTTCTTATTTATCGACAATTTCTTAGAGAAAGTGTCTAAAGCTTTAGAAGTCCCTTTATCTTGTGTTTGATCTTTTTTGATGCTCTTCAATGTCTGTCGCACCTCTACTGGGTATAGATATACTCGATTCTCAAATAAGACAATTTACCCAAAACCCAGGACACTACTTAAAAACTATCCAGGACACCCCAAAAGCAGGAAGTCCTGGGAAAACAGGATGCTTGGCAACCCTCACTACACAGCATACTGCGATTGCCAACCCGCCTGCCAAGCGTGGCGATTAAGGCAACGGGCCCCCCAACTGGGACGAGGCCTATGTCCAATAGTGGATGTATTTTGGCTAATGTGATGGTGATCACAATTATAATATGCCAAATCAGGCTGATTGGCAAGCGTAGCCCTCCTCACTAGAAAAGCCTGGCCTGTATCGAGACGAGCTATTAACCGGTTCTTTCCCAATATTGAGTGAACGACGTAATGAAGGTTAATAATCATCATCAACATAGCTCGTAGAACAGATGGCCGTTGGGACATTAAAGTTCTCGAGTGGCGACCGCGCACCGGAAAAAGTAGCGTAGGCAGGCCTCCCATTCGGTGGACTGATGACTTGGTGAAGGTCGCAGGAAGCCGCTGGATGCGGTTAGCGCAGAACCGGTCGTCGTGGAAATCCTTGGGGAAGGCCTATGTCACGCAGTGGACGTCTTTCGGCTGACCTATGTCTAGCAGTGGACGTCCTTCGGCTGATATGATGAATCATCATCAAAGGGCGAACTATACTCAGCGAGCTTACACCGCCCTCCGTGTCCAGTTCAATAACGCCTTCAGGGTGTTGATGGGGCTGCCGCGCTACTGCAGTACCTCGGGAATGTTCGCGGAGGTGCGCGTAGACTGCTTCTATGCCACAATGCGCAAAAGGTGCGCGTCCTTAGTGCGCAGAGTGCGCGGTAGTGCCAACAACATCCTCGCTATGATAGCGGACAGGTTTGATTGCTGCTACATGAATCATTGTTGCAATGTTCATGTGCCGGCAATCAAACCTCAAAGAAGTTTATGATTTTATGTTTATGTACATTTTTACTAACATTTAGTGTATAAGATTAGTTTGTTAGATTACTAACACAAATTGATCCTAAAGTTGGTCGTAAATAAATTGATTATTATTATAAAGGCCTCCCCCAGGAATTGGCATGACGACCGGTCCTGCGCTGCGATCCTGATTTGTATAAAATAAAATATTGTGATTGTGTAACCAGCACACAACCGCGAAGAAAGTCGAAGGTTGTGTGTGAAGTCAACCAACCCGAACTGGGCCCGCGTGGTCGACTATGGCCCGATTGCCCTAATTCAGGGTAGGCTCGAGCCCCTCGGTCGGAACGTATGTGAGCTGTTATGATGAATATGTACCCAGCCAGTAAAATAAATATGGAATAAAACGACCTTGTTTGAAACAGCCTAATGTAACTTTACTTTCACTTACTTATTGTTAAGAGTTCTTCAGTGTTCTCGTAACATAGAAATAGCAACTAGCTTTTTACGTTACATTTTATTTTATAAAACGTAGTATTCGATAAGCCGCACGCCTTTGAAGCTACGGCTAAAAAACTACGAGACTTGGTGTTTTTTTACATTAGATATCTTTGATGCTATGTCTAACAGACTCGAATCGATTGTGTTGCGGATAATACCAGCTCACATAACTTTGATTTCAACCAAAATTCGTTAAATAAAGAATTAATCTATTCCTCCTTTATTGTAATCGTTCTTTATGTTGTATTGTAGTCTGTGTAAAATAAATGTGTTAATCTCAATTAAATTGTTTGCAGACTTGCTCGTGACTGGGTGCGGTCCGTGTGAACTGGCCTACTCATGTCAAAAGCATTAATGACATTCAATGATTTATCATATTGGTTTCATGATCTAATGACATAATTTGTTTTATATCAATGATTGTATTTTGAAGTTATAAAGTAATGATTGTTTATTTTTTTTATTTTTTATTAATGACATGTATAATTAGTAATTGCTATTGTATGACTTTTAGAAAAAGTGTAACTTGCACCTATTTTGAATGAAAATCTTGAATTCTTGTAATTTCTTATCTGCCTAAATTAACGAAAGAATTTTATTGTAGAACAATAATGGATAGGTAACAATTATAGTTAATTTATTTCCAGTCTGGCAACTACGAGGAATCCTTTTATTGAACAAAAACAAAAACTACTTTCCTAAGTGCGATACAAAAAGCTCAATATTCTATTGGTGGTTGAAAACCGTGCTCAATGATAGGGGACGTCGTCGTCGGAAAATTTGTTGGTTAGATAGTGGAATTACGTAATTTTAGATTGACCGAAATAGTTTAAGTCTGGCATTCTTTGAATCCAATGCTTTGAATCACAAAACAATACACAAGTAAGCACTTTATTTTTTAAACTCACAAGAATTCCAGACTTGGTTTAAATGAGATCTGAATACTTTTTGCAGCAAAATAACTGCGATACTTAGCATTTATTTACATCGAATGTTTCATTTTGTTATTAGCGTCATTTATCGGCAGAAATTGTAAACTTTTATACGGGTGTAGAATGACTGCTCCAATTAATATAAGAGGGGGCTTTTCTTATGAAACTGAGCAACTTTCTCTAAGGAACCTATACTGAATTGGGAAATATGTTTAAACACTCCATTCAAAGTTGACTGATCAGCTGATTAAATTATATAAAAAATCCAAAATTGTTGTTACGAATTGAATACGGGTTCTTTAGAAAAGCTCGTTCAGTACCATGAGTGAAACACCTTGTTAAGTCTCCAGGGGGGGTCTTTTTACACCTCGGAGAAAAAATATACAGGGTGTAACAAAATTGGGGTAGGACCTGTCAACTGGGGGTTCTACTCATCATACTGAAAAACTTTCCCCAAGTAACCCATAGTCAGTTCTCAAAAAAAAAAATGGACCCTCCATACTGAAATGCACAAAATTCGTCGACTAGCTGATCGATTTATATGAAAAATAATAAAAAAATGCTATTTTCGTAGAACAAAAGTTGTTCAGTTTGATGAGTAGAAGCCCCAGTTAATGGGACCTACACCAATTTTGTTACACCCTGTATATTAGTACTAACGTACCTCAGCAGAGAAATAATAATAATTATAGAGTTACGTACCTACATACAAACATTCGACACTGGGCCCGTGGTCGACTGGCCCGATCGCCTTAATTAAGGGTAGGCTCGCGCCCCTCGTTGGAGGCATTTAAGAGCTGATATGATAGACAAACAATGAGAGTTAAATGGAAGTTGTGATGCCTGTCAAACACATTTGTATACTAAACTTGTCTGTAGTCAGTTTCAGAATCAGATCGAACTTTCGTGTATCAGCACTATTTTTTATAACCTACAAACTTGAAATTTCCTATGTGGAATTTCGTCTACAAAGAAAGAAAAAAAAACAAAATATATTGTGCTTAGTCCTACTGATATTATAATCGCGAAAGTTTGTAAGAATATATGGATGTATGGATGTATGTTTGTTGCTCCTTCACGCAAAAACTACTGAACGGATCTAGCTGAAATTTGGTAGGTAGACGGATTAGGAACTGGATTAACACATAGGCTACTTTTTTCCACGCTCGCGAGCCGCTTGCGTCTCGCGCACTGCTCAACCTCGATAAGTCATAGAAACGCTGTCAACGCGGCCCCCGTTACTCGGTCGAACAGACGAGATAAGTACCTACACATTGGCGCGGCCTACAGGCCGCGCTGTCAGCGCTAGAACGCCGTACTATCGCCGCTGCAAATCGCGCGCCGCCCACGTACGCAGTTATAACCGCTATGTCGAGCGACTTAATAACCATGTTTCCGTGTATGGGAAGGAGTAGATGAATAAATGCGTAGGTATTTTCGTTTTATAAGGAAGTGCAATATCTGTTACGAAGTAACTAGTATCTCATCTGTGACGCGGGTAAAGCCGCCGCGGGAACAAGCTAGTAAAAAACATTTATTGCAAAGATTCTCTATTACAAAATTAAGTTTGCAAACGACAAACAACCTTATAATAACAAATTCTGTTTTTTTCAAACTGCAATTTATTGTAAGTTTGAGTTTCATTTAGTCTCGGTTTGACACATTTTTGCTTATTGGTACTCCAATTAGATGACTGCTGCGAAGTGGACAGTAACTTAAGTTAACTAGAAGACTGCTGCAATGTGGACAGTAACTTAAGTTAACTAGAAGACTTCTACGAAGTGGACAGTAACTTAAGTTAACTAGAAGACTGCTGCAATGTGGACAGTAACTAAAGTTAACTAGAAGACTTCTACGAAGTGGACAGTAACTTAAGTTAACTAGAAGACTTCTACGAAGTGGACAGTAACTTAAGTTAACTAGAAGACTGCTGCAATGTGGACAGTAACTAAAGTTAACTAGAAGACTGCTGCGAAGTGGACAGTAACTAAAGTTAACTAGAAGACTTCTACGAAGTGGACAGTAACTTAAGTTAACTAGAAGACTGCTGCGAAGTGGACAGTAACTTAAGTTAACTAGAAGACTGCTGCGAAGTGGACAGTAACTAAAGTTAACTAGAAGACTGCTGCGAAGTGGACAGTAACTTAAGTTAACTAGAAGACTGCTGCGAAGTGGACAGTAAATTAAGTTAACTAGAATACTGCTGCGAAGTGGACAGTAACTTAAGTTAACTAGAATACTGCTGCGAAGTGGACAGTAACTTAAGTTAACTAGAAGACTGCTGCGAAGTGGACAGTAACTTAAGTTAACTATAAGACTGCTGCGAAGTGGACAGTAACTTAAGTTAACTAGAAGACTTCTGCGAAGTGGACAGTAACTTAAGTTAACTAGAAGACCGCTGCAATGTGGACAGTAACTTAAGTTAACTAGTAGACTGCTGCGAAGTGGACAGTAACTTAAGTTAACTAGAAGACTGCTGCGAAGTGGACAGTAACTTAAGTTAACTAGAATACTGCTGCGAAGTGGACAGTAACTTAAGTTAACTAGAATACTGCTGCGAAGTGGACAGTAACTTAAGTTAACTAGAAGACTGCTGCGAAGTGGACAGTAACTTAAGTTAACTATAAGACTGCTGCGAAGTGGACAGTAACTTAAGTTAACTAGAAGACTTCTGCGAAGTGGACAGTAACTTAAGTTAACTAGAAGACCGCTGCAATGTGGACAGTAACTTAAGTTAACTAGAAGACTGCTGCGAAGTGGACAGTAACTTAAGTTAACTAGAAGACTGCTGCGAAGTGGACAGTAACTTAAGTTAACTAGAAGACCGCTGCAATGTGGACAGTAACTAAAGTTAACTAGAAGACTGCTGCGAAGTGGACAGTAACTTAAGTTAACTAGAAGACTGCTGCGAAGTGGACAGTAACTTAAATTAACTAGAAGACTTCTGCGAAGTGGACAGTAACTTAAGTTATCTAGAAGACCGCTGCAATGTGGACAGTAACTTAAGTTAACTAGAAGACTTCTACGAAGTGTACAGTAACTTAAGTTAACTAGAAGACTGCTGCGAAGTGGACAGTAACTTAAGTCAACTAGAATACTGCTGCGAAGTGGACAGTAACTTAAGTTAACTAGAAGACTGCTGCAGAGTGGACAGTAACTTAAGTTAACTATTAAAGTCTGCTGTGGTACGATCAACTATTAGTCTTATATCATCTATAATATATAATATAACTAGCTGTCCCGGCGAACTTCATACCGCCTTACATTACATTACACTGCCCTGCCCTACCCTACACTACCCTACACTACACTACACTACCCTACCCTACACTACCCTACACTACCCTACCCTACCCTACATACACTACACTACACTACCCTACCCTACACTACCCTACACTACACTACCCTACCCTACCCTACACTACCCTACCCTACACTACCCTACCCTACCCTATCCTATCTCTCAAGTTGGATCGAACTGCACATGGTGTGCGAATTTTATTATAATCGGTTAAGTGGTTTAGGAGTCCATTGAGGACAAACATTGTGACACGAGATTTATATATATTAAGATATATAATAATATAATATAATAAAACTGTAACGGGGCCGTGTCTGTACATGAAATATTTTTGGAAAATAATAACTGTGGTGGACATTACTAATGATACAGAGGCCAAAACAACAACTTTTGGAATTTTTGTCTGTCTGTCTGTCTGTCTGTATGTTCGCGCATCACGCAAAAACTACCAGGCCGATTTTGATGAAATTTTGTATGGTGGTTCCTTATAGCCCGGGTTAACATATAGGATACTTTTTATCCCAGAAAATTCAAGAGTTCCCGTGGGAAAATCAAAAGTATTCATTTATAGAATGGCTCACCACGCAATATAATAAAACTGTAACGGGGCCGTGTCTGTACATGAAATATTTTTGGAAAATAATAACTGTGGTGGACATTACTAATGATACAGAGGCCAAAACAACAACTTTTGGAATTTTTGTCTGTCTGTCTGTCTGTCTGTCTGTCTGTATGTTCGCGCATCACGCAAAAACTACCAGGCCGATTTTGATGAAATTTTGTATGGTGGTTCCTTATAGCCCGGGTTAACATATAGGATACTTTTTATCCCAGAAAATTCAAGAGTTCCCGTGGGAAAATCAAAAATATTCATTTATAGAATGGCTCACCACGCAAATGTGGCTTGACCTATTAAAATCAAATTTTACACGTTGATACCATTCTTATCTTATTATCCCGGAAAACTAAAGAGGTCCCGTGGGAAATTATCCATCGATACTTACAATAATAAGAATAGAGTACTTTTTTCCACATATTAACTACACATACCACAAATTATAATCATGGCAGCAGAATGTCAATAGATGGCACTGCAGGGATAATAAAACGCGCTTAAGTTGTATTAAAACATTAAAAGATTATTTCACACTTTTGAGTGGATTCCTTTTATGTATTTTTCAGCATACGCTACTTTACACAACTCTAACTCTGGAACTATGGCACGTAGCGATGTGTTTCATAAACGAACAGATAGGTATTTATATACAGATTCCAATCATGTAAAAAAAATAAAAACACATAAATCGAGTTTAGCATCTTTTAACAGGAGGCACAGATACGGGAACTCTTCTGACGACGACTATTTGCGTGTGGCAGTTGCTCTCCGCCTGCAATATCAATATCTGTGAACCTCATCAATGTATTTGCGGGTCCACGGTGGAGGCAATTGGCCATCACTCACTGAGTTGCGGTCGTTGTTTGTGAAGAATCCCACGTCACCAATTCCATAATGACCTTACTCGGAGGGCACTGGTCTCGGCCAGATGGAATATTCCATCTTTGTTGCAGCCGCCGGGCTTTAGTCGATCTGATGGCAAAAGGCCGGAGGGTTTCAACAGGTGCTATGGCAGAGAGGAACGTGCCTGCTTTGGGACGCCACTTTTTCTGCCTCACTCCTCACCCATACGGTACTGCTGCTCAATTTGCGGTGAGAAAGCAGCATAATAAGTACTCGGTCTTAGAGGCAAATTACTGCTTTGTGCCGCTGGTCTGTGAGACAACCCGCTGCTGAACCCTCAGAGGCCTTTGCCTTCACAAAGGAGATTGGTCGTCGCCTTCGAAAGAGGATATGTGACTTGAGGTCCTACCTGCTGCTAAGGTTGTCTATTGCCATCCAGCGCGGCAACGAGAAGTGCGTTATGGGCTCCTTTGGAGTTGATACGACTCGCGGATTTGACCCATATTAATATTTTTAGGATCTTTTTTTACTAGATTGAGATAATGATTTGAATTAGTTATTTGATAGTATAGGTATATGTTTTATTTCATCATATCAATTTATATACGTCCCCACCAAGAGGCTCGACCTGCCCTGAGTTAGGGCGATCAGGCCTTAGACGATCACGCGGGCCCATTGCGGGTTGATTGACTTCACACATTAGCTTCGAGTTTCTTCGCAGGCGTGTGCAGGTTTCCTCACGATGTTTTTCTCACCATAAGAGCGTCGGATAAACGTACATACCAGTACGAAATCGATATTCGTATATAGATATTGGTAAGTGGCAGGATTCGAACCACGGCCTTTCGGACAGGAGGTAGTGGCCCTAACCGTTCTGCCACCGACGCTCTATATATTATTTAAGATTTAGAAATCCTTACTTAATATTATAAATGTGAAAATGTTTTTGTTTGTTTGTTACCTATTCACACTTCAACACCTCTACCAATCTTGATGAAATTTGGCATGCAGGTAGCCTGTATCACTGAAAATGAAACAGTCTACTTTTTATCTGTGGAAATTATCATAGCCCGATGCAGTTCCTGAGGAAACTAAAACAATACTCTTTGTTCGTTAAGTTATTTAAAATCGTAACGAAAAAATGGGTTGGTGTGATTTTTAGCACAGAGATGAGGTGGAAAATGATATAATTTAAAAATAAGTATATCCTGATATAGTTCCCGAGGGATCTGGGGACAACGTCGCAACGGAGCAACGGATTAAAGTTATTTTTTGTATAGAATTTGTTAAAGGGGTGGCAAGTGACAAAGACTGCTAATTCGAATAGCCCGATGCAGTTCCTGAGGTACCGGGAGAAAACTCATGTCCACGCTTGCGAGCTGATTGCGGCTCGCGCACCACTCACCCTCAAAAAGAGTCATAAAAGCTATGTCCACGCGGGCGAAGCCGCGGGCAAAAGCTAGTCAGGAATATGAAAAAATGCTACTTACATGATATCGGATATCGACTACCGGCGTCCGGCACCTAAGAGTATATCGTATCGACCTTGCGTATCGTATGTATTGTATCTATATTTTTTACCGCCTCCGTGGCGTAATGGTGTGTCCATTTGCTTCACACTAGGAGGTCACGGGTTCGATTCCGGCGGGTTCATCTTGTAAGACTCGGTTTGGTTGGCGGTAGGGCATTTTCTAAGCCCGCCTGGCTAGCTACCACCATCTTATCTAAGTCTTGCCGCCAAACATCAGTGTTAACAACATTGTGATGTGTTCCGGTTTGAAGATAAGATAGCCAGTTCTCCATTGCATTGGGGAATCTTGGTAAGCCCGCTTCCATCTTCGGCATCATCGTCACTTACCATCAAGTGAGATGATGCCAAGGGCTTACCAATTATGAATAAAAAAAAAATCTAATAATTTGGAAACGCTTTTAATGTTTGTCTCAATAGTTTCATTCCAAAACCCGATAAATATTATTGTTATTTGATTAGTTCATTAGTCGCACTGTCAATCACCTGCCTCTAGCAAAACTTAAAATACAATTTCGAAACTTTTGGGATCGGCGTTAATAATGGACTTGTGAAATCGTAAAGTTCTGCGAGGTTTAAAATATAAAGTTAAGTATACTTTGGTTGGATGAACTGAAATATGTTGATATAGTTAATAACTTATTTAAATTATGATGAGGGATCAGACTAGACTTTAGGAATGACGTAACCGATTTCAAGGGCATTGGTGGACGCGTAAGCTGTTATTTAATAAATATTAACTTTTAACTTCTTTAATTGTCAGAAAATTATGCGGTGAAACTAAAAGTCCATCTTAGATAAAACCCCTTGTCTCTATATCTAAGACTACCATACCACGGCCCTTTTTGCTTAACTTCTTGCGACCCTAAATGCCTGCTAATAAAACTGTCAGCCAGTAAATGAGGATACCTACCCGATTCCAAGGGCATTGAAGGACGCGTAAGCTGTTATTTAATAAATATTAACTTTTAACTTCTTCTTTAATTGTCAGAAAATTATGCGGTGAAACTAAAAATCTATCTTAGATAAAACCCCTTGTCTCTATATCTAAGACTACCACGGCCCTTTTTGCTTAACTTCTTGCGACCCTAAATGCCTGCTAATAAAACTGTCAGCCAGTAAATGAGGATACCTACTGTATGAGAAGCAAAAAAGGGTCACAGAGCTGCGCGAACAGTTCGAAGGTTGATTCCATACTGAACTAGGAGTGGGCGTCGATTCTACGGAGCGTTTTTATCAACCGTTTTTACTACTTAAATCCGTCAATATACGATGAGTACGTAGTTTGAATTTTGTGGGTTAATTTCGAGAGAAGATTGCCGAGACGTAATGTTAAAGTCCATTGGCTTCACAGTAGGAGGTCACGGGTTCGATTCCGGCGAAGTCTATCTTTGTAAGACTAGATTTGGTTGGTGGAAGGGCATTTTCTAAGCCAAGCTATCTACCACCATCTTATCCAAGTCGTGTCTCCAAAAATCAATGTTAATAAACATTGATGTGTTCTGGCTTGAAGATAAGATAGCCAGTTTCCCATTGCATTGAGAATCTTGGTAAACCCACTTTTAACTTCGGCATCATCGTCAATTGCCATCAGGTGAGATGATTTCAAGGACTTAACAACTGTGAATAACTAAAAAAAATTAGAACGTTAAAATATTTTAAAGGCCATCGTGTGACATTTTAAAAATAAAAGTGCTTGTTATAACTTATCAGTAATACAATAACATATTTTTTTTAATTTAAATTTGTATAACCTAGTTTCATCATCATCATATCAGCTCATATACATATACTTTATTTTATTTTATTTTTATTTTATTTTTTAAGGAAAACTAGGTTACATTATATGATCAAACATTTAGAAGATAAGGAACATTGAGAAGTTTTCGCCTTTAGGTTAGAGATAAGCTATCTTGACGTACGCCATACGTTGAGCCACTGACGCTTCCATAACGCTTCTATACCTAGTTTAAAACATATTAATGAAAATGTATGAAAATCGATTCTCCCATTATCTCCAAAATTATTGCGTCTATTTTTTTTTTTTTTTCAAAATTGGTAAACCCTTGGCATCATCTCACCTGATGGTAAGTGACGATGATACCGAATATGGAATCTGGTGTTCTAAAATTAAAAAAGAATCGTATAGGGCTTATTTTAAAGTAAACAGGAAAACCCAAATGAAAATACCAAGTCTTAAGAGGGGAGACGGGCACTGTTTTTTCCATACAAACGTTCTCAACAGTTTTCTCCTTGATTTTTAACACTAAAGAAATGATTTTTATACATAAAATAAATATTCATTTTTTCTATGCTCCTATGTCTTCCTTTTTTTGATAACTTGTTTTTTTGAGCAACTAGAAGCCCTCAAAAATGACAGAAAAATACCTAATTTTTATCACCACTAAAGACGTCTAGTGTGGAGATTCAAAAAGTATTTACAAAAAAAGCTAAACATAGAGGCCTAGTACAACTACTTTTTATTCTATGTGTGATTTTTTTTAACATAATATGTCTAATTTTGGAGGAGAAAATCGTCGGGAGCCAAACCTCTAATTTTGCAATTTTTAATCGAAATATTCACCGGGAACTGCAGTTGTCCTTATCGCACAATGACAGGTTTACCTACACATTGATAGCGTTAACAGTAACAGTTGTTTCAAATACCTATTTTTCAAATGTGTCTCAGCTAGCGTCCGCTCTTAACGTTCTAACGAAAAAAGGAGTGATACCCTCTTAGCTGTCACGTTGTTATTAAGCCACACCCCCTTGTCTGTCGCACAAGGTTTTTTTCCGGCAGCCGGAATTTGACAGACAGGGTTCTTGGCGCTTTTAATGGATTTCTGTGAATCTAAATAAAATATTGTGTGATTCCATTTAAAATATTATTCTAATTAGGGTGTTTTACTTATTTCTTTACATTGTTTTTACTTTTATATTATGGTAATTGATATTATTGGCGCTAATTTGACCCGCCATAATTTTTCCAGCTCCCTATAGGTCGACAGATAGGGAATTTGTTTTTTTTCCGGGTCCCGGAAATCGACATACAATTGGATACGGAAACCACTCCACGCGATTTTGATTCGGACTTGACTGGTTTTTGACTGTTAGTATCATTAAATGATACTAATAGTCAAAAACCAGTCAAGTCCGAATCAAAATAGTGATAGCAGCCGTCATGAAGCACGTAACGGTCAAGACAAATTTTATCTTGACCGTTACGTGCTTCATGACGGCTGCTATCACTAGATGGGTGTCAATCAATCATTTGATAGAAAAAAAAACATATTTATGCTCTATTGTGCAATAACAAAAATATATAGAGAATAGTACAGAATACACAGTAAAACCAAAGTATACATATTAGTACTAACATACAGTTTAGACACTCCCTGCCGCTCTCTAGATTCCGACCTTACCCCCTCGTCGCCCAGGTTTATACAGATTGGTTATAGTTTGGTTCTCAAACGTATAGGATTTCGCGTTGATTTCATTTGTGTTGTCATTTGTTTTTAGAAATGTCATTACTCGCCTGTTGTATGAAGTGTCCGGAGTGTGGTAAAACCCAGCCAGATACCCTTACAGCGTGAAAACTTTTGACAGCTTTTATATATTTATTCAAAGCAGTTAGGTTCGCCACTAGCCCTACAAGCTCCACAATCCCAGACTTATCCTCGTTTGTGGAGTATAACCTTCCAGAGTTTGGGAACCACTCCTTGCCTGCGTCTGTGTTTCCCGACTCCTACAATTTGGGGATCTTCAAGGCGAGAGTGAATAGGCATTATTTGAGTTTGCGTGTACCATCCTCGAATTTAAAAAAAAAAAAGATATAATAGGTTTTTAACGACAGACTGGACCTCAGCGGAGCAAACTATAGTTGAACACCCTATGAATAGCGATCCAGTGGGTATGACGTCACGTCAATATTTATGAGCACATGACGGACCATCATATTTCCACATTGTCTGATCGTTACAGACAACCCAACCTATGAATTATATTAAATCGTGGATTTTGGAGCTCGTTAGCGAAAAGTAGTACTAAAAGCCTCTGAAGAGATATTCGGTTTTAATCGTATGCACGTATCATCTTTTTTTACCGACTTCAAAAAGGAGGAGGTACTAAGTTCGAATGTATATTTTTTTTTGATGTATGTACCGATTTTCAAAATTATTTTTTCATTTGGAAGAGTATACTCCCGAGGGGGTCCCATTGTCACCAAGTCAGGATCTAATGATGGGATCCCATGGAAATCGAGGGCAACCCTTCAAAAATAATGAATAATTTGAATTTTAAAGGCACCAATTACGTGATTCATATGTTTTCTAAAACTATTAATATACTTGCGTCTGTTAGTCATATTCTCATGTTGATAAGCTGATGTAGGAAGGTACAACTCCTTAACGGTTAGGAGTTGCAGGAAAATTCTTTTGAATGTTATACATAGATATATACATAGGTATGCATAGACCGATAGTTGTATTCCTTCGGGTTATTCAGATGAGCTGATGATGGACGATGCTGCTGAGATGACGATGGAAGCCACAGGACTCTGTATCTGTTAATGAAACACAGTTGGTGAGTATATTTTTAATTTCATTTTGAAGTCGGTTTTAAGTTTTTTTAAACTTTTTTTTTTATTGAACTAGGTATTGAAAACATTAGTACATAAATATTAAGTGGAAAGAAAATTATGTAATAATAATAATAAATCATCCCCGTAGTTCTATCCGTGAACGCTCTAATTTCAGCCGACCTTGAACGTCACCTAAGGCGGCTGGATCTCCGAGGCAGACCAATAATTGCAGCAATTGCAAAAAGCGGTCCTCCTTGATAATGCCCGGATAGTTCGACGCTTTCTCTCCCCGTCGTACTGAACTCCAGCCGACTCTACTTCTGCTGGAGGTGCTCCTGCCACTTCGCCTCATGCGAAGTGGGCAGAGTAGCTTAAATTTTATATATTGGAATAATAATAATAAATTGTTTATTCACTTTAAGAAAATTGGGTAAATACATTGAATCTTATACATAAAAGTTGATGTGTGTTGATGATGGATCGATTATGATGAATTTTTTTTGGGGAATCTTAAGATTAGTTCAGCGGGTGATCCTGTGAAGTTTGGTAGCGATCGGGAGAAAAAAAAGCGGGCGGAGACGTGGGCGGAGACGTGGGCGGAAAACGTATTAGCCCAGCGGCGGGTGATCCGTGAATACAAAAACTTCTAGTCTACAGTTGCTAAATATAAGAATAGAATATTTTCCAGTCATTAACATCATATTAGCCGAAAAACGTCCACTGCTGGACAAAGGCCTCCCCCAAGAATTTCCACGACGACCGGTCCTGCGCTGCCCGCATCCATAGGCTTCCCGCGATCTTCACCAGATCGTCGGTACACCGCGAGGGAGGCCTGTCTACGCTACATTTTCTGGTGAGCGGTCGCCACTCGAGAACTTCCAGAATTTTCCAGTATCAAAAATAGATAGATAGATAGATAAAACTTTATTTCACTAAAAAGGCACAATACATTTTAACAATACACAAACAAATAAATAAAACTTAATGCCAAATATTACTAGTTTAAATAAAAAATATGAAACAGTGTCAGTGGTGCCAAGTTAGTAAAACTGGTCCAGGCTCAGCATAAATGTTGTGGGTCGCAGAGTACTCACAACGCTGTTTTTCAGCCAAAACCAAGAAAAACGTACACGCACCTCAGCGGTCAACAATATAGTTATGAAAAAAAAATTAAAATTTAAAAGAAAATTTGTGCATTTATACCTGTGCTGGTGATTGAAGGAACACGACGATAGATAAATTATTTATTCTAAAATATCTGACACTTCTCTGAATGACTTTTCCATGAATTGACTATTTGTGACATGATATTTGTGTAACATAAATAATTTTACAACAAAATAGCGTTTTGACAGCTGATAATAAGAAGTTAATGATTTTAATAAGTGGGAAATACAGTATCCATGTTTGATGATGATATCAGCTCATATACGTCCCCACCGAGGGGCTCGAGCCTACCCTGAATTAGGGCGATCGGGCCTTAGTCGACCGCGCGGGCCCAGTGGGGTTGGTCGACTTCACACACAACCTGCGAGTTTCTCCGCAGGCGTGTGCAGGTTTCCTCACGATGTTTTCCTTCACCGTAAGAGCGTCGGATAAACGTACATATGAAATCTTAATTCGAAATCACGTTGGTACATGGCAGGATTCAAACCACGATCTCTCGGACAGGAGGCGGCGGTCTTAGTCGTTACGCCACCTACGCCCTTATTTATGTTTCTGTTTGTCTGTTTCATATTCATGTTTATAAAAACGTAATTGGCAAAGTTACTCGCATTGGAATATTCAGGAATGAAATGAGCAAAATTTAGTGCCTATCGTTTTGTTATACTGCAATGCAGAGTTAAATCCGTTCCGGTTAACACAAAATGGCACAATTTAAACGGGGTTTAGCTAAAGGCAAATAATTTTATTTTAGTTGCATGTGCTAAAACTGAAAATAATTTATTTAAATACTATCTGTTTCTCGCGGCTTCTTCCGCATGGACAACGTTTCTATGACTTTTCGAGGGTGCGCATGTCGCGAGCCGCAAGCGGCTCGCGAGCGTAGAAAAAAGTAGCCTATGTGTTAATAAAGATCCTAACCTGTCTACCTACCAAATTTCAGCCAAATCCGTTAAGAAGTGTTTGCGTGAAGAAGTAACAAACATATACACTCACAAACTTTCACCTTTATAATATTTGTGTGATGCATAAAACTTATTTCTTACCGACCCGATCATCATGAGACCGTTATATTATATATAACTTATTTCTTACCGATCCGATCATCATGAGACCGTTATATATTATATATATATATAAACCCCAAGTGGATCTTGGCCTCCGACATTAAAGTGCGCCACTCTATCCTATTTTGTGCCAAGTTTGACCACTTGGGCACTCCCAACTCTTTGAGGTCCTTGGCTTCATCTTTCTAGCGATACCTTGGTCGCGACTTGTATTTACAAGATATGCTCTTTTGGCAGCTCGATCCTCTCCTATTCTTTCTACATGTCCTAGCCAGCGAAGTCGGGCTGCTATATTCCCCGATGATGTTCGGTTCGGACACTAGGTCTTCCAGCTCCTGGTTAAATCTTTGCCTCCACTCCCCGTCCTTTCCGCTTATCGGCCCCAGAATCTATCAGCAGAACGACAAAGATCTGAGTCTATAAAACTGTAATCAGGCAGATTCTAATGTCCGGGTGCGAAACTGGGACACTAACACTGAAAGAGGAGAACAAGCTCCTAGTCGTGAAACGAAAGATCCTGCGAAATAAAAATAATTGCCTTTTTCAAATTAAAACGTCACTTCATTTAATTACGGATCGAACGACATTTCTGGAAAAGATTTACATACTAAAAAGGCCGCCTTTTCACTGTACATTTATAAATTAAGTTTCTGTAATACTTTTTCTGGTATGCAATAGAGGATATTTATTATTATTATTATTACTAGAATCTTTTGGTGAGAACTTTGAAACGCAATGATCGCGTCATAGTCAAAACGCAGAGTAGTTCTGACCATAGGCATACAAACCAAACGAAAGCATGGAAATCAACCACTAAAAACTAATTCTAAATTATCTTATGAGAAACGCACACGTTAAAACACCGACATCCATCGCAACAACTTAGTTCAATTTTGCATTATTATTATTGGGTTTTTGTTAATTTTCTAAAAAAAATACTACACCGATTTTGAAAAAAATTATGTGAAACCAAGCTAGCAGTATATTCTATCCGATAAAAAAATATGAAAATCGATTTACAATCCACGAAGATATCACGTAACAAACAAACTCTTTTTTGAAAGTCAGTTGAAAAGAATTTAGTGTTAAGCCTGTTAGTGGTAGGATCTTGTAAAGCAAGGTCATATGACGCATAAGACGTTAAGAGTTAGGTGAAACAGATCATCTAGCTAGATGATGGTCTAAGGGACCATTAAAGGCCATTTGTGGGCAGCGCTGGATTGAGCGCTGGTTGGAGCGCAGGTGAACATAGGTATCGACTAGGTGGATACCTCTGTTCACCTTTCACGATCAATGTTACTAGGGATGGATGAAGTCTGCAATGTGTGGGTGTGATGAAGAGGAACAAACTATGGATCACCATAATCCAGCGCTGCCCACAAAAGGCCTTTAAGATCATCATCTAGCTAGATTATCTGTTTCACCTAACTCTTATGGTCTTATGGATGAAAAATTAAAACATTTATCTTTTTTTTTTTATTAAAAATTTGAGGCGTTTGACTATATCTCACCTGATGGTAAGTGACGATGTAGTCGAAGATGGTACACGCAAACTCAAATAATGCTTATTCACTCTCGCCTTGAAGATCCCCAAATTATAGGAGTCGGGAAACACAGACGCAGGCAAGGAGTATTAGGTATTCTCGACCCCGTGTATGGTACGTGCGTACGTAGAGTAGAGAAAGTATTGTTATCGTGAAAAAAAAGTTGTTCCAATTTTCGTGAAAATGTGTTCTATATCATTAACACATACAGAAAAACCGAATATCTCAATTCCGTCCGTGCATTCGTCCGTCACGCTTGGCTCTCGAGGCTAGTCCGCTTGGAATCTAATTTGGAACTTAAGAGCCTGCTGGAGTTCATAAATCCCATACAAACGTAGTATTTGATTCATTTGTTAACCAAACAACCGATTTTGAAATAATTTAATATCGATCATCGAATGACGTATATCTGTGTCTGTACCGCATTACTTTTTTGAAAAACGAAACAGGAATCCATTTAATACCAATAAACTTGTTTTCTAGTCTTTTACCTTAAAAACAAGTTTATTGATTAAAAATGGATTCCTGTTTCGTTTTTCGAAAAAGTAATGCGGTACAGACACAGATATACGTCATCCGATGATCGATATTATATTATTTCAAAATCGGTTCTTTGGTTAACAAATGAATCAAATACTACGTTTGTATAGGATTTATGAACTCCAGCGGGCTCTTATGAGTTTTGAATTATTTCATCGAGGGATCATCAACAGTTTCTTCATACCGTCAAACCGAAGACATAGTACTAATATATATACTGTGCCGAAGATTAGCTATCATACAACAAAAAGTGTTTTTTTATTTTCAAAAACGGGTATTTTAATTTTATTGAAACTTTGCAAGACGTAGTTGCTTATGTTTGTCTTTTAATTAGTAATACCCATTGGTCTGGTATAAATCGTGTGTGTATGGTTCTCCTACAAATTAAATTGAAACTTTCGATTTACTCACTAATGGCTGGACCGATTGAATTGTCATGTTTTAACGAAGAAGTATATTATTTATATTTGGTCATGCCACATTAATTAGTCAAAATTATTAAAAAAAATGTAATGAAAAAAAAAATTGTTGAGAAAGTTAAGTGCAGGCTGCCGTGCAGGCTGCCGTACAGTGTATGTTTATTAACTTTATTAATTTTCAATAATTACCTATTCTCTCTTTAATAAATTAATTTTGTCGTTACTAGTACTTGCGTGTTACTGTGATCTTTCTAATTAGCTGTTTGTAAACTTCTTATAATATATTTCTATTAGTGAATACTTGTCTTTTATGATATAGATAATATTTTTTTGTACTGATGTTGATATTAGTTATTAGTGAATGAATGAATGAAACAATGTCATTTATTGTCTGACTGTTCAGCTTATGCGCTAGTTTTTATTGCAATTCTTATTGTTAGAACAGTCTTCCTTAAACAGGCATACAATATAAAATTACAACCTATTATTTAAGTATCTATCATTAATTTCAATGCCATATAAAGATAATATAGTTTTATAATAAGTAAGGCAAGCATAAGACAATCTAAAATATAAATAGTTGTTTCTATTAACTATTTCTTTAAAACACTTTTGAATTTAAATATATTTAACTTATCTGGAAATTTACTATACTTTTTTTATATCATTTACGTAAGTGCTCTTATCGTAGATCATTGGCTTGACAAATGGTAACTACACAGTAATATATAAGTCACTGTAACTACAGTTGATTGGTCCTACTAGGTACATTTCTGACGACCTTGTTTTTTGGTAAGAGCTTCTTCTCAAAAAGGTAAATGTTAGATTTAACAAAAGTACATAACTCGAGCACATATATACCTGTAAGCGTCAAAAACCTTTTTCTCTGAATATTTTACATTTACGAAATTACCCCAAAAAATAACTCCATATGTTAGTAATGGGAAAACCATACCATAGTAGTCGTTCCTTGCCACTTCTACCGATGCCACATCTACCAGAACAGACAGTGCATGGCAACATTTAGCAATTATACTATTTATTTTGTCCATATGTGACTTCTACTTAAGGTGTTCGTCGAGTGTAATTCCTAAGAAATTAGCTTATTGTACCTCACTTAATGGTCCTTTGATAGTCTGTACCTTTAGATTAGCTTTTTGCTTATTGTAGTTTCTTATTTGTACTGAATTCGTTTTAGTTGTGTTTACTTCAAGTTCATACTACTTAGCTAGTTAGATACATTTTCAACTGTTAGGCATATTTCATCATTGTGATCTATATCATTTATAAGATTGTTCTTGGTGATCAATATAGTTATATCATTGGCGGACATTACAGAATGATGGTTAATGAGTAAGGGCAACTATTTACATATATCCAAAATAGGAGTGGCCCTAATATGCTTCCTTGGGGCACACCCAAAACTAGTTCAACGCAATCTAATGAATTTGTTCAACTGTTCTTGTACTATTGTTAAATGCAGTGATGTTTGTGTACTGTATTCTATTATGGAAATATGATTTTAATAAATAGAGAGCATTAACTCGCAAACCGATGTTCTCAAGCTGTCCAAAAAAAATGAGGGAACTAGGCAGTCAAAAGCACGTGACATATCAAAAAATATAGTTGTGCATAGGGTTTTATTATTAATAATTGACTCCCAGACCTTTGTCAACATAGTATATATCGCTAGATTTCTTAAAAATCCTTTGCGGAAACCAAATTTTAATTGAAACTTACTTATTGTGTTGTTCATATTTAGAAGTTCACTTATTCTATTATATATTACCGTTTTAAATATTTTTGAAAAGCTTGGTTAAAGTGCAATAGGGCGATAATTTTTTGGATCATCTTTTTGAACCTTGTTATACAAAGACACATTATAGACACTTTTAAACTATCTGGGAAGGTACCACATTCGATCATCAGATTAACCAAATAAACAATAGGCTTGATCATATACATTATGCAAGACTTAACAACTTGAATTGTTATTCCATCATATCCAGAGCTCTTTTTATTATTGAGTTTATAACAATATTTATGATTTCATCCTCGGTTACAGGTTTCATAAATATGCTATTGCACTTACTATTAAACGTCGCTTTGTAACATGTATTGCACGTATTATTATTTTGAATTATAAGCGTGTTATTCATGTAATTTGCAATATCTGATTGAATCGTGATAGTACTTCCCGCTGCAACTAGTTTATTAATATTTTGTTTTATTTCTTTAACGCGCGTTGTATGATATTTAATTAAACCCCAAGTAGCTTTAATTTTGTTAGTACTTTTTTTTCTATAGTTTGGGTTAGAATTTTGTTTAGACCGTTTTATAGCAGATTTTAAAGTTCGTTTAAACTTTTTATAACTAATAACACTGCTGATTGAAGAAAAAGTTGACATTTCGTCTTTAATGCCTCTTGTTTGCCAGTAAGGTCTTTTTATAGTCATCCAATCATATTAAAACAAAATAAAAAAGTAACCTGTCACCAAGCAACTTGTTGGCTTCTGACTGCTGCGTCAAGATATGTAGCCAGCTATTTGGCCTGCAACACTACATGCAATATAACGTGATGAGCGCTGGCAAGAAAAGCACCTTAAAGCACTTTTTTTCCAAAATGTCATACCGCAGCCAACCTCGTCTACTCCCTCTTATAATTCTTTAATATTTTAATACCATAGTTTGAAATGGTGACACATGAAATTTAGTGCATTTCACCGACAGAATTCAAGGGATTCCACTTTTCGTTGCCATGTCTGAAAGTTTTGACGTGAGCGCGGCACGGCAGTGCATACAGTACAAACAATAACTGTGAGTTTTGCTAACAGGATGGTGGAGTAAGCTCGGTTACATTTAAGTAAAGCCGCATCAAAAAGTACGACAGAAAAATAAGACAGATGAGGAATTCCTGTAGTTTACATGTGAATTGCGTTTCGCCGTGATTTAAAATGGTTAAGGGTCCAGCTCGCAGTTTAGATGCAGTTTGGATATAGTCAAAGCGCAACTAACTAGAAGAACTGCATCCCATCTGCGAATATGCAGCTGGTTTGCAGTCGAAATGTAGTCCGTGAGTCTGGACTCTTCACTACAGCGAAACACAGTTCCCATTTCAATGACTTGGTCACGACTAGTTAGTGCTTAGGTTTGATAGCTATTAATGAATAAAGAAATGTGCAAATGCTTGACAGACAGCTGCGCAAGGGCATGCCTCTGTCACTCCATGTACTTGCACGCGCTAATTACCTACCGGCACAACTATCGGCCGCCGTGTCTGCAGCAACACCAAATTCAATGGGTTGCTAACCAATAATGACTTTACGCCCCGAACGTTTAGGTACGTATTCGCATGCAGCGATCGGCGACGCGAAGAGTAGGTTATTAATGCGGTAGGTACGGAAGATTTTGTAGGGAGTGCCTTATCTGTTACGTAGTAACTATTTTACTTATCTGTGGCAAGGTTTCTCATGGTGACAGGTTATCTGTGTACTGCTCTAACCTCGAGTCAAAATAAACTAGGATTCTTATCTCTCATAGTTATCTCTACTGTATTGCTAGTTAAATTAAACACAGTTGTTGATAAAACAATATGTAATTTTAATTTGGTATGTAAACAAAGTTATCTTATGTTCTAGATTATCATTACATCAGTATAAAACTTCTTACTGCTTTTAACAATCAAATAGGTAACTCATTTTGTGTTTCTCCTATGTAGAGATCTCTAAAATTACCAAAATCTATTTGTTATTTTGTATTAGAATCGGTAAAAATGCAAAAATATCTAGTGCTAATAGTAATCCTTCTTTACTTCTCTTGTTTGATGGCCGCAGCGCATCCAGATGGTGGTAAGTACGTACTTAAGTGAGGTCATCATAATCAGTAATACCTTTGTTTCCGCACTGCTGGGGAACTAAGGGCACCGACGAACAATGCATGCCACTAAGTATGAGACATGACACACCAAGTAAAACATTAAAAAGACAAAGTAGGAAATGTTCAAAATAGTTGTCCTTAGTATATAGTTATCCATAATCCTTTGCTTCTTTTGACGTATAGGTGTACACGTCGTAAACCATCTCCCTGTTTTGTCTTTAAATGTTTTACGTGGTGTGTCAAGTCTCATCTTTAGTGGCACGCACTATATACGTTGTATGCGGGCTGTACCGGTCGTCGTGGAAACCCATGGCCTATGTCCAGCAGTGGACGCCTTTCGGCTGATATGATGATGATAACGTTAACTTTATATACATAACAATTGAGCCCAGTGAGAACACGGGCCTTATTAAACCATGGCAGGAAGGATATGCCTAACATCACACATGGGATCTAAGATTCCGATTGAGTTTGTGGGACTAGTGCCAACGCTTCTGTTTTAGCTTTTCTGAGGACCTTCGCTTTCTCATAGTGGGTAAAAATAATCTATAGTTATTTGTTTAAAAACGGGACAAAATAATATTTTGTTTCGAGGGCGTTAGTTCGAATTCTGAGTTGAGCAACGATTCTTAAATAGACTTCGGATCTTGTCGATAAATTTAATATAAGTTACCCGAGACTAAAAGATATCGGCCCCGAGTGACACACACAATTTTTCATCACGACCTATGACCTATTTTATTTTATTTATGAGAAAACACAAGCACGACCAATAAGAAGAGACATAATTCAAATTCTAGCTTAAACGCGGGCCAATCAAAGGAGAGAAACCAAACTACCTGTAGAACAAAGTATAATTTTATTCGCACTTATTGAAAAACTAATCGTCGTTTTTCGAATAGGTGTCATAAGAAGGTTCTTTGCGCGCCACAAAAATGGTGCATGGTCAAAATTCCAGTACAATTTCAGTACATCTGTATACAGAGGCCAGCACATCATTATAGACACTCGTAGTGCGATTCTGATCCATAAGTGTACGGCATAACAACTGATGTCCAAAGTGTCTAGCTTGATGTGCTGACCGACGCAAGATGCACCATTAATAAGCTTGTCAGTAAATCAACGCTTCTTGTTTCAGAACTACAACTGGATGCCCAGACATGGTGGAGCAGGTTAAAGGTCTTAATTGGACCGGCTACGAATAGCACCTTCACACCACTTGGACACCCGGCCAGTGAAACTGTACCACCAAACAACTGGTTCGCAGCTTTGTTCAAATGGAGCTGGTAGAGAGGAAGAGTTGAGGAAAGGTAGAGGAGATAATTTGAGTCCGCTAAGCAATGTCAAGAAGCAATTTTAAAACCAGTAGAATCATTTATTATATAGTACCTATTTGATTTTAGATGTCACTTTGGTCATTTCCACATTTCCTTGATGAATTCTGATAAGCCCGCTTCCATCTTTGGCATCATAGTTACTTACAATCAGGTAAGATGATGCCAAAGGCTTAACAATAGGGGATCAGACTGCATCAAAAATAAAATCTGAAATATGATTTCCTAAATTGCTCTCCTCTTGAAGTTTCAAAAAATCTTACTTGTTATGTTTTTCCATCACGTCTTCAATTTACCATTGATCAAATTCACAAATTATGTTCGTCAATGACTCTTAAAATCCATGACGTCACTTGTGGTTATTTCAAACATTTTTAGAACAAAATTTCGTTTTTGACAGATAATAAAAAGTAACTCAAATGACTAGCAGTCCGATCCCTTATTGTGGTTAAAAAAAATTGTACTAAGAAAATATTGTTCCTTAAAAGTTTTTTTAAGTAAAAACATTTATTTGCTAAAATAGATTAAAGAATTGAGTTTACCTGTGACCCCATAAATGGGTATAACACAATTTTCATTGTTAAACGATGTACAAAAAGCCACCATTAACAGAATTCGTTTAAAAAACAAAAAGAGTAAATAAAAATAGCACTCAGAAATCATTTTTTTATGTATAATTGGTAAGCCCTTGGCATCATCTCACCTGTTGGTAAGTGACGATAATGCTGAAGATGGAAGCGGGCTTACCAAGATTCCCGAACGGAATGGGGAACTGGCTATATTATCTTCAAACCGGAGCACATCATTGCTGGTTACATTGATACTTGGCGGCAAAATGTAGTTAAGATGGTGGTAGCTAGCCAGGCGGGCTTAGAAATTGCTCTTCCACCAACCAAACCGAGTCTCTGCCAGCAATTTAAGTGACGACCTCCTGAAAGTAAATGATCCCTAGACAAAGCATGTTGAGTTGTGTATTATTACTTATTTTTAGTCTTTTGGGCCGCTACCTCCTGTCCGAGAGGTCGTGGTTCGAATCCTGCCACGTACCAATGTGTTTTCGAATTTAGATTTCATATGTACATTTGTCCGACGCTCTTACGGTGAGGGAAAACATCGTGAGGAAACCTGCACGCGCCGGCGAAGAAACTCGAAGGTTGTGTGTAAAGTCGACCAACCCGCACTGCGTCCGCGTGGTCGACTAAGGCCCGATCGCCCTAATTCAGGGTAGGGTCGAGCCCCTCGGTGGGGACGTATATGAGCTGATATGATGATGATGACTTATTATTTGTTTTTATTTATCCTGCCTGTATTGTATTACCTACTACGGTAAAAAAATATTAAAAGAGTAGGTACTACCAGAGAATATTTTTATGGACCTTAATTAATTTAATTTAATTACATGGCTGTCGTCGATATAGTAAAATCTTAGTTACCTAAATATACACACATCAACTTTTCCTAGGGATATTTTTAGACCTTTCGTACAAAACGTGTTTTTTGAAGAACTATAAAAAAATACTTAGGACATGTGTAGGGTAGAAACTTTCCAGATGAGAAAGTGTTCTAATGAATTAATTTAGTTTGAATGGTTTTTGTAAAAACGCGCGGAAAATGAAAATTGTGTTTTTTATATTGTCATTGAAGAATGGCACAAATTGTATGAAATTAGTAGAACCTATGTTTATAAGAACTGAGAAGGTACTCGTAAATAGTACTTGCCCATCTTAAAGGTTTTTATACCCTGTTCTGCACATATACTAAGTATTTTTAATAGCTTTTTAATAAACCATGTTTTACATTATTTTTTTTAAATACATTTGAGCAGTGAAGTTATCAATATTGGTTTCGTATTTGACTAACGTAAGTAGGTACTTTATAACTCGTATATTTAGTTAGGCAGGCCTCCCACGCGGTGGACCGACGACCTGGTGAAGATCGCGGGAAGCCGCTGAATGCGGGCATCGCAGGGCCGATCGTCGTGGAAATCCTTGGGGGACGCCTTTGTTCAGCAGTGGACGTTTCTCGGCTGATGTGATGATGATGATGATATTTTGTTGAGTATTTTTTTAATGCGAAATTTAAAAATTGATTAACTTACTTTGTAAATAAAGTTTTAGACTGTCGAAATAAAATAAATACATAAATGAAACATTTATTTTTAAATTTTTTTGTTAATTTTATTTTTATTTTCTGCTACTAAGTACTGGTTTCCTATCTTTCTATTACTGGTCTGAAATAAATCGCGTTAAGCAATAAGGCCACGTTAGCGATTTAGTGTTCAATTAATAGTATATTATTATCGAGGAAAGAAATGAAGCAGTTGCAGGTCGAGTATGACTTTGAAGTCTGAGGCGTGGGCGAGGGTTTTAATTAAAATACAAGACATGCAATGGTTATTTCCCAGGAGGAATATCTAGTGCTTTTCCAAAAGAAATACCTACGAAAAAATGAAATCAAAGTAAAACAAAGAATAACGTTTTTTTTTGTTTCCGTCAATTTTTAAAAAAACAAAAGAAAGAAATGAAGCAGTTGCAGCTCAAGTATGACTTTGAAGCCTGAGACGTGGGCAAGGGTTTTGATTAATACAAGACATGCAATGGTCATTTCCGAAGAGGAATATCTAGTGCTTTTCCAAAAGAAATACAAAAAAAAAAGTGAAATAAAGAATTACTTTTTTTTTGTTTCCGTCAATTCAAAACAAAAGAAACAAAGTGCGAGTCAGTCTCTTCCTGTACCACCACAACTTTCTAGCGAATAATAAAAATAATGGGTGAGCGAAGACGCGGGAAAAAGGTCGCTATCAAAAATTTATCAGTAATTTTTTTTTATATAATATTTGCTAAATGAAGATATGTTGAACACGTTTTGCTACAATTATACAGTTTTCTTAGAGTTTCATACACCCAACGGGTGACCAACGGGACCCTATTACTAAGCCTCCGCTGTCCGTTCATCCGTCTGTCCATATGTGTGTTCGTGTGTGTGTGTGTGTGTGTGTGTGTGTGTGTGTGTGTGTGTGTGTGTGTGTGTGTGTGTGTGTGTGTGTGTGTGTGTGTGTGTGTGTGTGTGGTGTAGTGTGTGTGTGTAAAATGTTGAATATTTTTTTTGTTTTTTTTTACCTTAAGGTAGACAATTAAAATTTTCACATAATTAATAAAGAGGGGCCAATACAGGGAATGTACCTACGTTTTTTTTTTGTTTTGTCTGTCTGTCAGCGGACTATATTTCATGAATAGTAATAGGTAGACAGTTGACATAATCACAGAGTTTGGATATATTTCTGTTTCCACTACAACTACAAATAATAAAAATTAAAAAATAATTAAAGGGGGCAAGAAACGTGTCTTTTCTAGTACGATTGTGGTTTTTTTTTTTATTATTTTATATTTTTGGGTACAATAAAGAGTATTTATCTTATCTTATCTTTCGAATGCGAATCCGACTCACACTAGTCCGGTTTTTTTATTTTTAAAAAAGCAGTTAAAGGCTGACGGCCCACATGAACAAGTAAATAAAATAAAAATTTGATACGGAAAAAAAACCAAAACTTTTCTGATTCAAATCCGCTCAACGGAGGATTCAAACGTCAGTCAATCAAACTTCTGAAATGGAAATATTGAACAGATTGCACTCAACGTAGCGCCAATAAAAATGCCGGTACTTACCCCACCAGCGCTGCCGCTAGTGCTTTCGGGGCTAGATCTAGCGCTTTTTTGGTGTACCCAACTCCCATTTTTACTTAAGGCTCCTCCGTTTTAAAATTCCTAAAATTAGCTAATCGATTCACGATTTTTCAAACATCTAACGAAATAGCTTGGAAATAAAGTGCTTGTTAGCTCATACTGCAACGTAGCTGTTACGTCAAACACTGCGGACGAATCGTACGAAATTTGTGGTTTTTAGGGTCCGGTCCCAAAGGGTAAAAACGGGTCCCTATCACCGAGACTTCGCTGTACGTTTGCCCGTCTGTCTGTCCGTCCATCTGTCACCAGGCTGTATTTCTTAAACTGTGATAGCTAGACAGTTGAAATTTTGCCGCTATAACAACAAATACTAAAAAAACAGAATAAAATAAATATTTGAGGGGGCTCCTATAAAACAAACGTGATTTTTTGGTAGTTTAGGTACTCCTTAAGAATCACCTTAACTGGCGAGTGCTTTTAAGAAGCCTTTAACTCCAGAAGACTCCTATCACAAAGCGCTCTGTATTCAATCGGATTTCGTCCAATTAGATAATCTCGAATATAAGCCTAAACTTAAGTATTTATTTGACAAAGGCGACTATGATGCCATACACTCCTACTCGATTATACCGACTGACATCAACTGCTGAGTGTAGGTGATGTCGATAGCGCTGTGTCCCAATTTTCAAGCGACTTCCAAAAAGGAGGAGGTTCTCAATTCGTCTGTTTTTTTTTTTATGTTTGTTACCTCAGAACTTTTGACTGGGTGAACCGATTTTTACGATTCTTTTTTTATTTGAAAGCTAGTGCTTTCCGTGTGATCCCATATAAATTTTATCACAATCGGTGTAGTACTTTAATAGAAAATTAACAAAAACCAAAAAAATCATAATGCAAAAATGTACTAATTTGTTGCGATGGAAGTCGGTTTTTTAACGTGTTTAGCGTTTTCAATTATATAGGATCCTCTACGAGTGCAGAGATAGGTACATACCTACCAAATCGATTAGACCAAATTATTATCCTCCCTGGTATAGCGCTTCATTAATAAAGACACTCAAAGAAAAACACACTTACCATAGGACTTACATGGTCTACCGAAACATATCGGACTATCATTCCTTCTCATTTTTGCGACCTTTGGAAATGAAGTGTTTTAATTCCTACATGGAACGCATCGAAGCCTCAATTGCTAACAACCCTAAAGCTTTTTCATATATAAGCCTGGGGTATGAAAATTTATGGGGAGTAAAATCAGACGTTATGCGTTATGCGTTACTTGTATAGTATATAGTTATTAATTTTGTGCGCAACTGTAACGGGTGTATGTATGTATGTATGTTTATTTCTTTGGCATGTCCAGTAGCCTAAACGGCTTGATGGATTTTGGAGTATAAGGTGTCGTTAGATTTGTCTTGTTAGGATTGAAAAAAGTGGCCGCCATTTTGAACTTTTTAGTTACTGGACCGCTTGCTTCCAAAATCGATATCTGAGGGTCCCTAGGTTCCTTATCACGAACACGTTGCCAGAATTGAAAAAAAGTGGCCGCCATTTTGAACTTTTTAGTTACTGGACGGAATGCTTCCAAATCTATACTTTAGGGTCCCCGAAGTCCCTCAAAACGAATCCGTTGTTAGAATTGAAGAAAAGTGGCCGCCATTTTGAACTTTTTAGTTATTCCACGGAATGTTTCCAAAATCGATATCTGAGGGTCACTGAAGTCCCTTATCACGAATCCGTTGTCAAAATTTACAAAAGTGGCCGCCATTTTGATTCTTTTACTTATTTGACCGATTGCTTCCAAAATCTATATCTGAGGGTCCCTGAGGTCCCTAATTACGAATCCGTTGTCGGAATTGAAAAAAATTGGCCGCCATCCCTCAGCACATGTATAATCGTTAGTAAGGAGTAAACTACAAACTAAGTGTACTGTGCCCTCTTAACAATGTTTCAACCAAACTAATAATATGATTAACCAGCTGGCTTTGCCTCACACACACACACACACGTCTCTTTGTATACAAAACATCTCTTTGTTTACAATAAGTACATGGACATACAAACTACCCTCACAAATGCACATAGTGATATGCCTACAATACTCCCGTGCTTCACCTACCTGCATAACTCACTTACTACCTACACTTAGTTATAAGATTGATAAATAAAACAGACATTAGCTGGGCTAAGATAATGTTTTGTATTGTTAAAAATAGATACTTAGAATTTTAGGCGGGGGCGGGTTCTTTGTTTACTTTATGTTGTAATAATTATCCTGATCCAAAATCCTGTTTCCACATAACAGATAATTCCATTGTCTACGGGTGGAAACAGTTACATATAAGAAACATAATGATAACATTCGCTTACGAGTCCATTGGTGCATGATATTATACGTAAGATGCTACTATATTTTGTTTTGTTTTTCTCGTTGGGACCTCCGGGTCGACTTGCCATAGCACAGATTTCGTCAAGTTTGGGAGTTGACTCGTGGGCCCCGGCCATGAATTATTATATATACCAAACTTAGTTAACACTTAAGCTGACATGTTGTCATTCGTCCTTTTCTGTAAAAAGAAATTGAATAAAGAAATTATTATTATTATTATGATCGTTAGTAAGGAGTAAACTCCAGTCGTTTTTGCTCGATATTGATAACGGCAACAGGTAGATGCTTGAAATATTCACAGAATATTAAGTTATACGCGCACTTTAATTTAAATAAATAAAGTAAAATTTAAATAAAAAAATATTTAAGGGGGGGGCTTCCATATAACAAACGTGATTTTTTTGCTCATTTTTGCTCGATACTGATAACGGCAACAGGTAGACGCTTAAAATATTCAAAGAATATTGACGTGTATTATTCACTTTAAAAATAAATAATTAAATTAAAATAAAATTTATATTTAAGGGACCCTGGACCCTACAAAAAACGTGATTTTTTGTAGATAATGGTACAGAACCCTTCGTTCGCGAGTCCGTCTCTCACTTGGTTTTTAATTCATTATAAATAAAATAAGAAGAATTATCAAAAATTAAGAAAACAAAATCATTTTAGATTGTTTTGATAACAAGTTAATAAATTATAATATTTCGGTTAAAATTGTAGCAGGTCTATGGTTACAACTAGGGTGCATTAGGATATTGTTTTCTTTAGATCTGTGTACTAAAATGGAATTCAAGGACATCAAAATCATTCCTCATAATATATTTTAAATTACAAAGCAATTTTTTGAAGTAAAACTTCTTTACGCACGCTTGACTTTGAGAGTAAGCTACACTTTTTCACTTATTCAATGGTTTCTCATTTTAATTCAATGAAAATATAAAAATATGACATCTCACTTTGTTTGTATTATCATAACAAATTATGTTGTATATTTTTTTAAATTTATAAGTACTTCAAAATATTAGTCACTAGCTGTCCCGGTGAATTTTGTACTTCCTTATTCTACACTACACTACACTGCAATACACTGCAATACACTACTCACACACTACACTACACTGCACTGCACTACACTAAACTACACTGCACTACACTACACTACAATACACTAAACTAAACTGCACTACACTGAACGACACTACACTACAATACACTAAACTAAACTGCACTAAACTGAACGTCATCTGTACCGCTCGTCTACCGTCAAAAGTGCGATAACCTTGGCTCCGTGTATTTTTACTAATTAAAAATAATAACATTAACTAATTGTATCAGGAAGTGCTTAAAAACGTCAGATATAATAAAAAGTACCTGTACAAACGTTATTTTCTCAAATACTGGCAAAAAATTGGAAAATGGTCCCGTTTCGTAGTACGTGATTCTTTTTTCCTTGGATTGTCTTTATTCGAGAAGTGATATAAGTGCAATGAAGCTTTCAAAACAAAAGATTGATCGTAAACCTGTGAGTACACAAATTATATAACTCAAAACATATCTAAAAAAAATTAATATCTTTAACCGTTAAAATCAAACTTGGACTTTGAACCCAAACAAACAATTATAGCCACAGCTGATATACGTCGATCATATGATTAGTGTTTACTCACTTCTGCGCCATCTGTCAAAAACTTAAGGTACCGTTTATGAATGTAGCAACTTGACAAAGATTTTGCGCGATACTCGTTAACAAGCTTACTAGATTACTATCTTCAATAACCACAAGATGGCACCAGGAAGGGTCAAATGCAATAAGTGTAGCAAAACAATAATGAGTAAGCAACGTTTGTTATGCTCTTGTTGTAATAACACATATCACGTAAAATGCACTAGGATTCCCGAAAAGATTTATGATTTAATGACACAGGAAAAGAAAACAATCTGGAAATGTAAAATTTGCTTAGAAAATACAAAATCAGAAAATAAACACTTACCAGGGCATATTCAATCCAGCCCACACCAAAACCAAGGTAAATTGACCAGCAATACACCACAAAAAAAATTCACAGTCAATGTAACAACAGAAAATTCTTTCGAGTCTTTAAAAACTGAGGATTCCGAAGAATCAGACAATTTTTTCTCCAGTTCTATGATAGAAGGTGAACCGCCACTAAACAGGAGCTGTCCAGAATTAAGATCTAACCTGAAGGAAGATTTGGAATTGTTATCAGAGAGAAATGAAATTTTGAAAACTGAATTACAAAGGGCGGATAATGAAATTGAAAATTTATTGTTAGAAAACAGCTCATTAAAAAAACAGATCGAAGAATATAAGAAAAAAATACATAATTTGACTCAAATATGTAAATCTACTGAGAAACCAAATACAGATCGCAAAAAGCAAAGAAAACGGCTTAACAAAATAGATTTAACAACATCTTTGCCAACAACCCCAATATCACTTTTGCACTCCCCCAATCTGCTAAGCCACGATATGACTCGCCAGCCGGACCACGCGTTACTGAGCTCCAGTCGCCGCACTGTTAATGTACCTGCTTCTCCAACCAACACTGACACGGAGGGCGCCACGGACGCAATCCAGCAAACAGCAGAATCAGATCGTAATATGCAAGTTTTACCGCCCTCTACACTCGAACCCAATACTAATAAAAAAATCTTTATTTTTGGTGGCGAACAATGTGTTGGACTTTCACGTATTCTTATTGAAAGTAGATATCAAACTCGCTATGAAAAATATCAAATATTCTCATTTGTAAAACCGGGAGCAAATACAGAAGAAATTCTAAAAACATTGTCTTCATATACAATATCCGAAGATGATTTTGTTGTTCTCTCGGTAGGGCAAACTGACGATAATCCAACAAATATTATGATGGAATTGAGTGCGGCTCTAAAAAGTCTCACATGTAATATTATTTTGCGGACTCAGGACAGTTTACATTTAAATGAGTTCAAGCTAAATCAAATGTTGAAAATGATAGCTAACAATATTAAAAAATGTACATTTTTAGACTTACAATATTTTGATAAAATAATGTCAAAAAAAAACTTTAAAATTATATGCAGAAAAATAAATATGATTATTGATCAAATGTATTATGATAAAAATTTCTTAAATATAGGAAAGTTGGTTCGTAATTCGCTCAAGTCATGCATCGAAAAACAGAGTCGTCATGATAGTACTGTGGACGTGAAACAGCGTTATAGGAAGGGGACTATTCCTTATTATTTTGAGAAAATCAGTTCAAAGCCCATAATTACTAAAAAAGTTGCTTTACCTGAATCTTCCCCCCAAAGTGAAACAGGGAACTTTTTTCGTCCCTAAAAACAGCGCTTTTACAGTTTTTCACCAAAATATTCAAGGTTTGCTGTCTAAAAAAGAAATCATAGAAATAACGTTATCAGACCTTCAATCAGATTTAGATCCAGATGTTTTAGGCTTTACCGAAACATTCGTAAAAAAAGGTGAGGAAAAAAATATACATATACGTAACTATGAACTGTCAGCTAGTTACTCCCACAGTACAAAAAGGGGAGGATCATGTATTTTGGTCAAGAAAGGTCTTGTTTTCAAGGAAATTAAATTCCATGACCTACAAGCTGACAAACGGTTTGAATGCTGTGCCATTAATTTAATCACTAATAATATATTGATATGTTGTATTTATAGAAATCCTTCGAAAAATAAAAGCGACATGGATTTTTTCTTTGAAAAATTCGAAATATTGCTGCATAGGTTAATGTCTAAATATCCGAAAAAAAGGATAATAATATTAGGCGACCTTAATATAAATACCTTAGAAGAGAATACTAGAACATCATACTTTAAGGACATAATTAGAAACTATAACTTAATATTACATATAAACGAGCCAACAAGAGACAAGGCTTGTTTAGATCACATAATAAGTAACATTAAAAAAGCAACAGGAACAACTTTGCCACTTTATCTGTCAGACCACGATAGAGCTCAGGTACTAAAATTTTCTTTGAAGGTAAAAAACGTGTTACCGCGAAGCTTGTTTATTTTTAGAAGGTGTTACTCATGTGAAAATATAGAAAAATTTAAAAAACATTTGCAATGCTTACATTTTACTGAAGTGTATAGTAATTCGGATTTAAATGAAAGTTTTAATGAATTTTATGACTTGTTTTGTCTTTTGTATAGACTTTGTTTCCCAATTTCCAAGATAAAAATATCTGCATTGTCTAAGACTCACTGGATGACAAAGGGTCTTAAAGTTAGTTGTAGAAATAAAAGAATTTTACGAAAGAAATACTATAGGAGTAAAACACGTGATTCGAGAAATAACTACAAAAATTACAGCAGACTTTTAAAGAAATGTATCTCTCGCTCCCAAAAAAATGAGTGCAGTAGGTATATACTTTATAGTAAAAATAAAAGCAAAGCAACATGGAATGTTATTCAGCAAGATTCAAGCAATACACTTGGAAATAAATATATTGAAAAAATTGAGTGTAATAACACAACTGTGACCGATCCGTCAAGCATAGCAAATTGTTTCAACGACTATTTCATTAACATGAGCAAAATAATTAGTAATAAAACAGAAGTGACTAACCTTAAAGCTAGACTAAAGAATTCTATTTTTATTGACCCAGTAGACGAATATGACATCCTTAAAGTAATAAATTCACTTAATAACACTAAATCTGAGGGATATGACGATGTGTGTACAAAAATTGTTAAAGCGTGCGGGGAAGAACTTGTGTCCGTACTGACGTACCTTATTAATTTATCATTAGAAACCGGTGAATTTCCGGAAAAACTAAAAATATCTGTAGTTAAGCCATTATATAAAAAGGGCGAACATTTCACGATGGCAAACTATCGTCCAATTACTCTTATTCCTATTTTCTCCAAAATTTATGAGAAAATCATGCATAATAAACTAATGGCATTCTTTAAAAAATACAACATCATCAAACATGATCAATATGGCTTTCAAAGACACAAGTCTACTTCACTTGCGGCATTTAACTTGATAACAGATGTCCTCCGCCATTTTGACGCTAACTACTACACTACAGTGCTATTTTGCGACATGTCGAAGGCATTTGACCTGGTTTCACACACACTTTTAATATCTAAACTTGAAAACTGTGGTGTTAGAGGACCTGCATTGAGCTGGCTACAAAGTTACCTGAAAAATAGATCTCAATGTGTTGAAGTACTTAAAATGAACTCTAAAAATATAGTGCAAACACACAGATCCAATTTTACGCTTAACAACTCTGGGGTTCCGCAAGGTAGTGTATTGGGACCTCTTCTATTTATATTGTATATAAATGACTTGTTAGAATTGACTAATCATAGGAGTATTTTATTTGCTGATGATCTTTCAATTATTATTAGCACTGACAAAAAACAAACATTAAAATATCACGAAATTAACATCAACAATGAATTAGAGTTATTAATGACATGGTTAAGTAAAAATAATTTACAATTAAATATAGATAAATCACTTTTCTTAAATTTTAATAATCTCAGCGATATGTTACACATAAATTATGACGGACAAACTTTTAGGAGGGCCGATAATGTGACATTTTTAGGAATTATAATAGATCATTTGATAGACTGGAAACAACAAACCAATAGAATCTGTAACAAAGTAAATAGCTTTTCATTTGCTCTGAGTAAATTGACCAGGACGACTTCAAGAAAAATAGCAACGGTAGCCTATCAAGCTTACGTTGAGTCTGCTCTTAGGTATGGACTCATAGTCTGGGGCAACGGTACAGACATAGGAAAACTATTTGTTGCGCAAAAAAAATGCATACGAGCCATTGTCGGTGCAGTACCAGATGAACCTTGCAAACCTATATTTAAGAAATTAAATCTCCTACCATTACCATGTATATACATTTACGAAATATGTAAGTTTGTTAAGGAGAATCCTGATCTTTTTAAAACTGCTGATCAAGTGTACCCTAGAAATACAAGACACAAAAATAAACTAGTGCACGATCAAATACCAAGAACAACAAAATATCAAAAAAATTGCTATTCTATGTGTATCAAACTGTATAATAAATTACCTGAGGAAATGAAGGAATTGACGCATAACAAATTTTTGAAGTCACTAAAAACTATGCTTATTGATAACTGCTACTACTCGGTGAATGAGTTTTTAAATGAAAAAATGTAAAATTTTATTTTCTAAGTTGTTGTTTGCATGTCTTTGAAATAAGGCTAAATGTGTATTGGACTATTAATTTATCTACCAACATACTGTACTTACCACATTTACGCAAATAAAATATTATTCTATTCTATTCTATTCTATTCTATTCTATTCTATTCTATTCTATTCTATTCTATTCTATTCTATTCTATTCTATTCTATTCTATTCTATTCTATTCTATTCTATTCTATTCTATTCTATTCTATTCTATTCTATTCTATTCTATTCTATTCTATTCTACATTGCACTGCACTTAACTACACCACTTTTTGTTGATAATGCTGGAACATTAGTAGAGTTTATTACAGTTTTAGAAAGGATCCCTATTTAAAAATATGATATAGCCTCTAGCAACCGAGGATAGTGTAGCTTCCCAACAGTAAAATATTTTTTCAAATAGGTCCATTAGTTTCGGAGCCTGTTCAATGCAAACAAACAAACAAAAACATCTTTCCTCTTTATAATATTATTACTTCGCTACGGCTGCATTGCTTGTGGCCACTTAGGTCATTGCGCGGCGGCGGCGCGGTGGCGGGGTTTATTTTCCTTAATTTCGTAATATCTTCTAAATGGAATGTCCGATTTAAGTAATTCAAAAGGTTATCTATAAATAGGTATCGAAACATTTTTGATTATGAAATGATTTATTTGGATAGGATTAATACGAAGGTATGGTTATCATTGTCTAATTTTGGCCAGTTATTTATTAACTTTTAAAATGTATAAAGTGGTAGTGAAATAACTGCAATAGTTGGACATATAGTATTTATATGTTCTCTAATATTGTAGAACATTTTTTTGTTCTATCATCAATAGTTTCCGTGGCGTATGCGAGCGTTTGTAAGCAAATTTTTTTACACCTTGGTTCACGTTACTGAAGTTTTAGTAAGAATCCCTTATTTTTTCTAATAATAAATATAGCCTATGTTCCCCAACGATAATGTAGCCTTCTAAGGGTGAAAAAAAAATTAAACTCGGTTAAGTAGTTTTTGAGTTTATTCTTTACAAACATACAAAAATACAAAGCTTTCCTATTTACAATATTAGCACAGTGTAAACTCTGTAAAACGTCACTCGATATAACGGTTCACTCTTTGAAACGTCAAAATTTTCTGGCTCCCGTTGGTTTACTTTGACACTGATTTATCTCTGCATAACGAAAACTCTCATTAACGTCACAAAATGCCTGGTCCCTCGAGTGTCTCTCTATAGGGTGACTTTTAATAGTTCTTGATATTAAAAGGTATGCATGTACTCCTGATTACAAACAACTTCCCCAAAGAAACTATATGTCAAATCAGAAAAAACATTTTTGGTCCTCGATACATAACAAGTTATCAATTCGGCAAAAATGTATCGAGGACCAAATTTTTTTTTTCATATTTAATATATAGTTTCTTTGGAAAAGTTGTTTGTAATCACGAGTGCATTCATATCCTTTACTATCAAGAACTAATTAAAAGTCACCCTATATAGAGTTTACACTTTATATAGATATTTAAAGTTGAAAGTAACGGTGTAGACCTATGTTTGAGATTTTTTTCTGTCGACCCAAAACTGCTCAATCGTGTTTGTAATAAACAGCTTTTGAGTTTAAGGAACATCATCAGCAATAAGGGTATTTTTTCAAACCTTAGATTTTCTATCGTTAAGGAGTAGTTGACGTCAAAAATAACGAAAATCTGTAATATTACAGCCTTAATTGCGTGGTGTACTTACTTATCATTATTTCATAAAACAAGATTCAGGAAGTTCCGAGATAAGAACGGACGACGGATGACAATTAATATTATTAGTCTTTTTTTTATTTTTTTTATTCACAACTAGCTGTTTCCCGCGGCTTCACCCGCGTGGACCAAGTTTCTATGACTTTTCGAGGGTGCGCAGTGCGCGAGCCGCAAGTGGCTCGCGAGCGTGGTAAAAAGTAGCCTATGTCTTAATCCAGGTCCTAATCTGTCTACCTACCAAATTTCAGCCAAATCCGTTCAGTAGTTTTTGCGGGAAAGCGTAACAGACAGACAGAGTTACTTTCGCCTTTATAATATTAGTAGGGATTGGTAAGCCCTTCACAACATCTCACCTGGTGGTAAGTGACGATGTTGCCGAAGATGGAAGCGGGCTTACCAAGATTCCCCAACGCAATGCGGAACTGGCTATCTTATCTTCATGCCGGAACACACCAATGATATCAACATTGATATTTGGCGGCAATACTTAGATAAGATGGTGGTAGCTAGCCAGGCGGGCTTAGAAAATGCCCTACCACCAACCAAACCGAGTCTTACTATTGACCCCGCCGGGAATCGAACCCGCGACCTCCTGTGTAAAGCCAGTGAACTTTGACTCTGAGCTACGGAGGCGGTTAAAAGTACTAAAGGTTTAGTCACTATAATAATAATAGTTTAATAATTGTTCCTAGAATACGCAATTAGTATTTTAGTGCCTAAATTCATAAGGAGTATTTAGTTTGAACTTTTTAAACCATTTCATACCGTGGGTTTTTTTTAATGTAATTTCACGTTTGCCTTTATATTGTTTTCTTTTAATGACACATTCTTCACAATGGTTTAATAAAGGAAGCATGATACATATTGAAATATTTAGTAAAAGTAGTTACAGTGCTTGTAAAATATATGCCAGTTGGGGCCGTAATTGTTCCAATTTCTATTAGCAGTAAATTTATACGGAGCGCTGGATGCGGCACCGCGTAGGATCGGTCGTTGTGGAAATCTTTGGTGGAGGCTGTTGTCCAGAAGTGAACTTCTTTAGGCTTACATGATGATGACAAGGCAGTAAAGTTCACGAGTGGCGACAGCGCACCGGAAGACGTAGCATGGACACTAAGTAAATCAATGACCTGGGGAAGGTCGTGGAAAGCAGCTGTATGCGGGCAGCTCAGTTGGTCGTTATGGATATTCTTGTGGATGACTTTATCCAGCGTGGATGTCTTTCGGCTAATATGATGATTTTAATTGTTTAAACCATGCTGTTGTTCACGGGATTAAACAAAACGTACAATAACCTTCAAGATTTTTGCACATTATTTGTAATGTTAGCAACTGTGTTCTCCTTGCTATGAGGCAGCCTTAATATCCGTCGTCAATGGATCAATAAACTAACGAAATAGAATAGGCTGAATAGGTAGTAGGTATCTCCCACCTAGCAACACAAGTGTATATGGAATGCGCAGGCTGAATGTGCGGCGTGCCTTTGCTTGCGATATTAACAGAAAAGCTGAATACTTTCGCAGGAGGTATCTGCGATATTGAGAGTATGACGGCTTATAAACGGTGAGCCATCCCAGAGCCATGCCAGACACGTAGGCACTACGTCTCTACTTCCTTATTCACTATATCAGCTTATATACGTCCCCACCGAGGGGCTCGAGCCTACCCTGAATTAGGGCGATCGGGCCTTAGTCGACCACGCGGGCCCAGTGCGGGTTGGTCGACTTCACACACAACCTTCGAGTTTCTTTGCAGGTGTGTGCAGGTTTCCTCACGATGTTTTCCTTCAACGTTAAAGCAATCGGTGAGTATACATACGTAAGTTTCGAAAAACTCATTGGTACATTGACCGTCCGGATTTGAACCCGGCACCTCTGGTTAGGAGGACTGAGTTGTTAACGGTTGAGCCACCGACGCTTCACTTCCTTATTCATGGTTTTGTATTTCTGGCAAGCACAACTGGTTGTTATGCAGGTCGTTCTATTACGTGTTGTTTTCAGCTTTTAAGAAAGGTTCTCTCTGAAAATATAAGTTTCGCGGCTGACTCACCGTCACACCATTTTGTCACAACAGTGTGACACGCAAGAATTCCCGTCCTCTGTGTCACACTTCATGGTATGACTATGTGAGTTTGATCCTGAAACTGGAGAAAAATAGACTGAGTGTTACACTGCTTGATGAGACTGCGTGAGTTTGATACTATCACACCAAGCAGTATGACACTCAGTCTAACTTTTACCAGTTTCAATTTCAAACTCACGCAGCCACACCAAGCAGTGTGACGCTCAGTCTAACTTTTTCAGTATCACTCTCACGTAGTCACACCAAGCAGTGTGTCACTTAGTCCAACTTTTACCAGTTTCAGTATCAAACTCAAGCATACATACAAGCAGTGTGACACTCAGTGTTACTTTTACCAGTTTCAGTATCAAACTCACGCAGTCACAGTTGGTGTGACTGCGTGAGTTTGATACTGAAAAAGTTAGACTGAGCGTCACACTGCTTGGTGTGACTGCGTGACTTTAATACTGAAACTGGTAAAAGTTAGACTAAGCGTCACACTGCTTGGTGTGACTGTGTGAGTTTGATTTTGTAACTCGTAAAAATAAGTCTGAGTATCACACTGCTTGGCATGACTGCGTAAGTTTGATACTGAAACTGGTAAAAGTTAGACTGAGCGTCACACTGCTTGGTGTGACTGCGTGAGTTTGATACTGAAACTGTTAACAGTTAGACTGAGCGTCACAATGCTTGGTCTGACTGTGTGAGTTTGATACTGAAACTGGTAAAGGTTAGACTGTGTAGCTCATCTTCACTACGGCCATCACCAACTGTAAATCTGATTACATGGTGATTCAATCATTTAATAAGTTAATTAGCATTTATTTCTGCGTTCGTTTAACCACTTCTGTGGCGTAATGGTTAAGTCCATTAACTTCACATCAGGAGGTCGCGGGTTTGATTCCCGATGGATTCCAACTTTGTAAGACTTGGCTTGGTTGATAAAAATATTTTTTTTCTAAGCCCGCCCGGCTAACTACCAACATCTTATCTAAGTATTGCCACCAATGTTGACAGCATTGATGGGTTCCAGCTTAAAGATAAGATAGCCAGTTTCCCATTGCGTTGTGGAATTTTGGTAAGCCCGCTTCAATCTTCGGCATTATCGTCACTTACAATCAACTAAGCGGGTCGCGGGTTCGATTCCCGGGTCAATTGTAAGACTCGGTTTGGTTGGTGGTAGGGCATTTTCTAAGCCCGCCTGGCTAGCTACCACCATCTTATCTAAGTCTTGCCGCCAAATATCAATGTTGATATCATTGGTGTGTTCCGGCATGAAGATAAGATAGCCAGTTCCCCATTGCGTTGGGGAATCTTGGTAAGCCCGCTTCCATCTTCGGCAACATCGTCACTTACCATCAGGTGAGATGTTGTCAAGGGTTTACCAATTGTGAATAAAAAAAAATAAAAAAAAATAATATCAAGGGTTTACCAATCATTGATAAAAAAATGGTAATAAAATTACAATAATACCTAATTTCTGTAGTTTGATCACTGGGAAAGATCGGTAATTATAACTTTTGACAGTTACGAGTAAAATCTAACTGGGCTTCGCCTTAAGGCGAAGTATTGATTGGAACAGTTGTATCTGTATTTTTCTTTACATGTAAAGAGTAAATAAAAAACCACACTCTTACACATTTTCAATTTTTTTCGTTTCAATCGAAAACTACAATGATAGTATAAAATATAATAACACTAGCTGTTTTTCCGCGGTTTCACCCGCGTGGACAACGTTTCTATGACATTTCGAGGGTGCGCAGTGCGCGAGCCGCAAGTGGCACGCGAGCGTGGTAAAAAGTAGCCTATGTCTTAATCCAGGTCCTAATCTGTCTACCTACCAAATTTCAGCCAAATCCGTTCAAGTTTTTGCGGGAAAGCGTAACAGACAGACAGAGTTACTTTCGCATTTATAATATTAATAGTATTACTCACTTTGAATTATCATAACAAATATGGTTGTATATTTTTAAAAATGTATACTTCAAAATATTAGTCTTAACTAGAGTTGAAAGTAACGGTGTAGACCTATCTTTGGGATTTTTGTCTATCGAGCCGAAACTGCTCAATAGTGTTTCTAATAGCTTTGGACTTTAAGGAGCAACATCAATAATAAAGGTATTTTTTTTCGTCCTTGGGTTTTCTATAATTTAGGAGTAATTGACGTCAAAAATAACGAAAATCTGTAATATTACCGCCTTAAGAGACACCCATGCCTGCTGATTAATGACGAAGGGGAACAAAAACACGCTCAACTTTGGTGAGACTCCAAGTTTTAAGTGAACTATCACCGCCATGCGCGCACGTCGCTATATTTCATTAGCGAAAGTGCTTTTTGGCAACTTTTTGGCTCTTTATGTGGTTACTTTGTGTGGGTGTCATCGCTCCGTAGATGAATATTAACTGGGGTGTTATGGTAGAACTGAAACGTAAGAAGTACGAAACGTTAATCTTAGAATTTACGTATTTTTCCTACATTAGGTTTTTTTAATGCATTACCACACCCCTGACCCTTCATACAACGGGCGAGAAATGACATTTCAAAAATCGAATGACGGAACAAAATTACGGCGAAATCCTATTCCTTCGAGAATCAAACGGTAACCAATCTGCATCAATAAGGGTGACAAGGGGGTGAGGTCGCAATCTAGAGAGCGGCAGGGAGTGTTCATACTGTATGTTAGTAGTAATGTATATACTTTGGCATCACTTAGCAAAATGTTTTTTTATCTACAATTGGTAAGCCCTTGACATCATCTCACCTGATGGTTATGTCGAAGATGGAAGCGGGCTTACCAAGATTCCCTAACTTAATAAGGAACTGGCTATCTTCAAGCCGAAACACATCAACGCTGTTAACATTGATACTTGGCAGCAAGACTTAGATAAGATAGCTTGCCTGGTGGGCTTATAAAATGCCCTTCCACCTACCAAACCGAGAAGTTCAAAGTAAGACTCCGCCGGGAATTGAACCCGCGATATTTATCCACTACATGCCACGGAGACGCATAAAATATGTGATTTTAACATAGCGTTGTTAGCTCAACCACTTACTCGTAGAAATTATTAGACATCTCCCAGGACTCGATTAAATCTTTACAATTATAAAGAGTACCCTACCGTACCCTACACTACCCTACCCTACCCTACCCTACACTACCCTACCCTACACTACACTACACTACACTACCCTACCCTACCCTACCCTACCTACCCTACCCTACATAAGAACCTTCTCCTGACAATAACAAACTCGACAAAAACAGAATTAGCCAAATCGGTCCAGCCGTTCTCGAGTTATGCGCTCACCAACACATTTTGCGATTCATTTTTATATTATTGATAAAGAGGATGGATTTCTTTGTTTGCATTGAACAGGCTCCGAAACTACTGGACCGATTTGAAAAATTATTTCACTGTTGGGAAGCTACACTATCCGCGCTTGCTACAGGCTGTATTATATTTTCAAATAGGGATCCTTTCTAAAACTGTAACCTAAGGTGTGAAAAAAATACCTAAAAAATTCCTGCATTATCAACAAAAAGTAGTGTAGTGTAGTGTGAAGTGTGTAGTGTGAAGTGTGTAGTGTGAAAGGGGGTAGGGTGTAGGGTGAAAGGTGAAGGGTGTAGGGTGAAGGGTGAAGGGTGTAGGGTGAAGGGTGTAGGGTGAAGGGTGTAGGGTGTAGTGTATAGTGTGTAGTGTATTGAAGTGTAGTGTAATGTAGTGTAGAATAGTGCAATGTAGTTTAGAATAGTGCAGTGTAGTGCAGTGCAGTGTAGTGCAGTGTAGTGCAGTGTAGTGCTGTGTAGTGCAGTGTAGTGCAGTGTAGTGCAGTGTAGTGCAGTACAGTTTAGTGCAGTGCAGTGTAGTGCATTGTAGTGCAGTGTAGTGCAGTGGAGTACAGTGTAGTGCAGTGGAGTACAGTGTAGTGCAGTGGAGTACAGTGTAGTGCAGTGGAGTGCAGTGTAGTGCAGTGTAGTTCAGTGGAAACCAGTGAAGTGTAGTGTAGTCCAGCGGAGTTCAGTGGAGTGCAGTGGAGTGCAGTGGAGTGCAGTGGATTGCATTGGAGTGAAGTGGAGTGCAGTGGAGTGCAGTGGAGTGCAGTGCAGTGTAGTGTGTTGCATTGTAGTGAAGTATTAGGTGGTACAAAGTTCGCCGGGACAGCTAGTAATACATATTATCGTGTCTATACATGAAAATTTTTTGGAAAATAGTAACTGTGTAGTGCAGTGGAGTGCAGTGGAGTGCAGTGGAGTGCAGTGGAGTGCAGTGGAGTGCAGTGGAGTGCAGTGGAGTGCAGTGTAGTGCAGTGTTGTGCAGTGTAGTGCAGTGTAGTTCAGTGGAGTGCAGTGGAGTGCAGTGGAGTGTAGTGTAGTGCAGCGGAGTGCAGTGGAGTGCAGTGGAATGCAGTGGAGTGCAGTAGAGTGCATTGGAGTGAAGTGCAGTGCAGTGCAGTGTAGTGTGTTTCATTGTAGTGTAGTATAAGGCGGTACAAAGTTCGCCGGGACAGCTAATAATACATATTATCGTGTCTATACATGAAAAATTTTTGGAAAATAGTAACTGTGGTTAGACATTACTAACGATACAGATGCCAAAACAACAGCTTTTGGAATCTTTGTCTGTCTGTCTGCCTGTGTCTATGTTCGCACATCGCGCAAAAACTACCAGGCAGATTTTGATGAAATTTTGCATGATGGCTTGATTTTTTTACAGCTTCAGGTGGCCATAGACCTAATATTAATTACAACTTGATGTTCTCGTAAAAAAAAGGTCTTATGAGATAGACAGACCAACAGACAGAAAAAGAAGTGATCTTATGAGAAGTAATCTTATCTTATGGCAGATTTTGATGAAATTTTGTATGATGACTTGATTTTTTTACAGCTTCAAGTGGCCATATACCTACCTAATATTAATTACTTATTTTTTCTTTTTAGGGTACAAAACCCTGAAAATGAAATAGATTTTGACCACTGACACATGATAACGCTATTCTTAACGATTCTGATCTAGTTATTTCCAGCCAGCTTTGATGATGAATGAAAATCCGACTTCACTAGCATCACACTAAGAAAGGATGAAGGAAAATCATGCTGCCAGAAGACCGCCTGTTGAATAGCTAAGTAAAACCTCTGTTAGTCTTACCAGATGTCACTGTAACAATAAAACGCAAGAAGTCTGAATGATTTCAAGAAATTTATCATAGATTATTCATATAGTCTTATAACATAATCTAAAATTAACGCTTATCACTCAGTGACTGACTGATTTTATGTACCTAACGCTGTCAATGACGGGCGCTGTCATTTGTTTTGGCGTCTTACAACTAAAAATTTAAGTAAAGTTCGTTTGCTGAATTAGCTGCAGCTTTGACGGCTGCCGACAAAGGAGCCGTCAAAGAGGCTGCCGTCAGTTCAATCGTGGCGCGATTAAACTGAGGGTGGCCCCTTTGTCGGCAGCCGTCAAAGCTGCAACTAATTCAGCAAACGAACTTTACCATTATTAACTAACTGGAACAGCACTATCTCGACTGCAATTGAACTTTAACATCACTACAAATGTCAGATGACTTGCGCTTTCGCGACGAAAGAAGCATGTCGTAGAGAATATTGTTTGATGGTTTTATCATAATTTAATCGAGTTTAATTATGATAAGGAATCAGAAGAGATAATTAATTAACGCCTCTGTAATCTGTCAAGCTGTTGTCACTCAGTTATTACCTCGGTTTGTATGTTATCATAATAATTATCGTAATTATCTCCATGCTGGTGTTCATATTTTCGTTACGCTGAGAAATTGTAATTCATTAACTTAAGCGGTAAATTAAGGGTCCCCAGGATGCTTGAGTTTCCATACAAACGTAGTTTCGTTTTAATACAGAAACTACATGCCGGATTGAATCCAAACTTTGCAAATATATTTAGTAGACACATATCGATGTTTTCGATGTATTAATATAACATATTGTAAAGAAGAGCAGTTTTAAACTTTCAGTTCAAAACTAATTTAAGCCTTCGTTTAGTTATGTTTAAATTCACTACGATTAAAACTAATTACAAACATTGATATGTGTCTAATCTTTAAATATATATAACTCAAAGGTGACTGACTGACATAGTGATCTATCAACGCACAGCCCAAACCACTAGACGGATCGGGCTGAAATTTGGCATCCGCTAAGAAAGGATTTTGGCAAATTTCCACGGGAACCGCAAAAATCGGGATCTGCGCAAGCGAAGCTGCGGTCATCCACTAGTTAATACATATGCAAAGTTTAGATTTATTCGGGCATGTAGTTTTTGTATTAAAGCGGAACTATTTTGTATGGACACTCGAGCCTATTGGGGACCCTTAAGACACACCCTGGACACTTCATACAACGGGCCAGAAATGACATTTCAAAAAAGGAATGACGGAACAAACAAAATAGCAGCGAAATCCTACACGTTTGACAACCAAACTGTAACCAATCTGTATCAATCTGAGTGACGAGGGGGTAAGGTTGCAATCTAGAGAGCGGCAGGGAGTGTCCATACTGTATGTTAGTACTAATATATACTTTGCTTAAGGGGTAAATAATTATTTTATCACTTATTTAACCCCTACCTTCATAAAATTTTGACGTAAAAAACTTAGCAACCTAATAACCCAGGAGTGCTTAAAACTAAAGTAACGGCTCAAATTTAAATAAGTACCTACCGAGTTGTTTGACAGACGATGATTACGCGGTCCCCCGATCCCTTGGCCCCGTGACCTCTGAAAATTGGAATGAGCGTAAACAAGTTACGACGGTCTCTGAATTAAGGCACATTTACATTATTTAGGTACGCGGGTGTTTTAACAAGATGTTCTTTAAAGGGTAAAAGGGCTTCGTTTCTCCTTGCCGTAACGTGCCGTAACTATGTTTGCCGCACGTAAAATGATTTAAGGTAAGGTTCCGCAGTATTCCTATGTGCACGAAGAAGGAAAGCGCAACGAAGTTTAGTTATATACTTAGTTAGCTTCCACGATACTTTGTAAAGCTGTACTCCACTCGGAAATAAAATCTTAGAGTATTCATGTAGGTATAGAGCGCGGGTATCGCATCAGTTACTTTATACTCATCGTAAGCAAGTGACCTAATAAGTAACTATATAGATTTATATGTGACAAATAGGGATGGGCTGCTGTGAACTACCGCCTTAGTGGATTATCGATAGCCAAGGAGTTACAATGTTTACTTCGTAATACATATATAAGAGTCTCATGCTCTACCGACTGAGCTAGCCGGTCGGTGGCTCAACCGGTAACGACTCGGTCCATCTAACCAGAGGTACCGGGTTCAAATCTGGACGGCCAATGTACCAATGAGTTTTTCAAAAACTTACGTACATACTTACCGATTGCTTTAACGGTGAAGGAAAACATCGTGAGGAAACCTGCACACGCCTGCGAAGAAATTCGAAGGTTGTGTGTGAAGTCGACCAACCCGCACTGGGCCCGCGTGGTCGACTAAGGCCTAATCGCCCTGATTCAGGGTAGGCTCGAGCCCCTCGGTGGGGACGTATATGAGCTGTAATGACATATATAAAAAAAAATAGATAAATTACCTACATAAACATTCTTCAGCTATTTCTAGGGCTCTGGAAACTAGAAAACGCCTCCTTTTCCTCGCTCAAGAGCGCCTGAGGAACCTTTCCGCTTACGTGGCCTTGATCATATTGCTCATATTTTTAACCGCCTCTGTAGCTCAGAGGCAAAGTTCACTATCATTACACAGGAGGTCGCGGGTTCGATTCCCGGCGGGGTCAATTGTAAGACTCGGTTTGGTTGGTGGTAGGGCATTTTCTAAGCCCGCCTGAAAAAATCCTGAACGTGGCTTTTGACGACCTTCAGTGGACCCAGGTATCGCTTCTAGTAAGACATCGGGGTCGGGGCGTGAGGTGTGTTCGGGATGTGAGCCTGCCAGCTTTCTTGGCTTCGGTTCATGGAGTCACAGACCTAGTCACTGACATCCTATCGTTAAATGGTGACGGCCTGTGCATTCAATATGCTGTCGAGGCTTTGAGCGCTTGGAGGGCTCTCAATCCGAATGCAGTAGTTCCGGTCGACAATCCCCACTTTCAGAGAGCATGGGACAAATTCAGCTGCAAGCGCCACATAGAACATATTCTAAATGGTGCAGCAGGGCCTGACTTGGCTAGGCTCAAGGCAGTTACTTCAAGTTCAGAATCAGGGTCGTGGTCACATACTTTTCCTTTCCCCCACCTGGGCACTATCCTGGATGACAAGTCGCTGCGTGTGACTGTGGCATATCGATTGGGCTGCGATGTGTGTGTGCATCTGCGGCTCAACAGTAGAAGCCAATGGCCACCATGCGCTGAGTTGTCTCAGGTGCTCAGGTAGGAGACCACGCCACCACGCTCTCAATAATTTCGGCCAACGTCCCGTGCCTTCTCGAACCACCGGGCCTCAGCCGAACCGACGGCAAAAGGTCTAATGGCTTTACGCTTGTACCGTGGCAGATTGGGAGGTGTTTTCTATGGGATACTACTTGTGTAGTTTCGTTCCCTTCGCTGTTGAAACGGTTGGCCCGTGGGGTATGGAGGCAGAGGCATTCATAAGGGAAATTGGGCGCCAACTAAATTCAAAATTCAAAAAAATTCAAAACAATTTATTTCAAATAGGTGTTTACACACACTTTTAAATAGTCAAAACAAAAAAAAAATACAATAAAAATAAAATTACAAACAATGTCATGATTCAGATTACAGTCTCAGGTAATGGTATTTGTTATAGATTCAACATATATATCTTTTTCATTTACATAATCTATTATTTTAAAATATCCTCTAGAGCACAAAACTTTTTTGACATGAGTCTTAGGAATAGCGGGTTTGACTCCAGCTCCAGATCCTTCCTTGTGCAAAGGTGTCTATAGCAATACAGCGTGGCAATGCTGCGAGCCTCATGTGAACCTTTGCACCAGGAACGACTATGGGTGGATTATTTTAATTATTTATTATTAATTCTCTTGTTTATTATATTTTTTATTTAACTTCCTATAAATTAAGTAGTGCACGAGTATCTAACTTTGGTACATACATATACTCACAACTAGATGTACTGTTCAGGGTAGGTAAGTTAATTAACCAAATAAATTAATTTCAGTTTAATTATTATAAAGAAATAAAATATCAGTGTTGAGTTTTCGTAAACATTTTATCAACCGACTTCAATTAAAGGAGGTTATCTATTCGTCACGTATGTATATAATATTATTAGAACTGCAATATATTCTCAACAAATTGTATTGGGTCTTCCAAATAAATGTTCAACTATAGATGTATGTTTGTATGTTTGTCTACGCGTTTCTCCGAAACTATCAATCGAATTATAACCGTTCTTTTGTATTTACTTAAACTTAGGGAACAGTGCAAGTTACATCAAAATCAGTTCAGTAGTTTTCAAGACATGGGCTAGCACGTGTAAGTGTAACGGCTTAGCTTATTGATACGAGCTACAGATATTGTGTCAAAAGAAAAACTTAAACACAATGTAATAATCTAAAAAGTAAACAAAACAACACTATTTTTTTTTAATTTTTACAGTTTCTACTTATACAAAACTCAAAATAACGAAATAGAAAGGTTCTTAAAATAATCTACTTCAAAAAAATACAAGCTCTCAATATTTACATATAAACTATCGCAAGCATACAATATAAATTTTTTCATTAAAATTTATTTGTTTAAAGAGATTTAACTTTCATAATAAATATCGATTGTATTTACACTACTACCGTACGCGTCATATCACTAGTTAGATAATAAGTCCGAGGCGGAGGTGCAAGGTAGTGTTCACGGAGCATCTAGCCCCGCCCCTCACGTCTCCTTCACCCCCGCAATGCGTGATTAATTTTTAACTTAAAAGTATAAAAAAACTGACCAATCGGTGAAATTTGATACACTATTTGTGTTCAGTATGTTTCCAAGTATCGTTTTTTACAAGACTTTACTATGCACTTGACCATTTTAATAGGATAAATATTTAAAATCACTGCTAGGAATCTACCACTGACGCACACCGCTAGCAGTCGATTTTGACCACTGGCGATTGCGGGCGGAACGTCGCGTTGTTCTCACCCGTGCTTACTGTTCTCTCTATAAAAGACGCGCTCTATACCTTCATGTATACTCAAAGAATAAAATAATGATGTTCCTCCTAGATTGGTAAACTTTCTATTTAAAATCAGAATGTGTGTAAAAATTTTTTTCTAGTCTTGTAGAGAAAAAAAGTTTAAAAAAAAACCTGAAAAACACGCTTTTAAAGCACATCAAACTAAAAAGTGAAATATAATTCTTAATAAACTGAAAACAATAATGAACGAAACATACTAATATTATTATTGTGAAAAAAGCGTGGGTTGCTTGATATACGAAAAATATGGCACAAAGCGTCCCACGCTTTTTGCACAATAATATACTAGTATTATTCGTTCATTCAATTTCTTGTTTTCAGCTGTATGTGCTTTAAAAGCGTGTTTTTTAGTTTTTTCAACGATATTTATTTTTAAATTTTTAGTTTGATGTGCATTTAATCCTGGCGATCCTGATCAGGATAATGAGATAAACTTATGAAATTATTGTATTGTCACTGATTCTTGATAAATGTACAAAGTTTGAATTAAATCTGTCCGTTCAAACTGGGTCAAAATCGAGTGCAAAGGAGTCGGTTAGAAAAATACATATAAACATAAAGGTGTGAAATATATTTTATTATACTAATAAAAAGATAATTTGTAATGGTTTTCAGAATAAAAAACCATAATTGTATAGCCACGCTGTATATTCTTTCTCGCAAAGCTTTCATCCTCAGCCGTAGTCAGGTATTCACAAATCATCAAAAAGCACGCTGACATTGTTTCAAAGGTTAAAAGTATATAAAAGTTGATAAAAATATTACTTACTAGATTTGGATTTATACAGGAAGTGCCTTATTTAGATTTTTTCATGGAATAATTAACTATCTAGTTTTGTAGGTTTTATTAATTTCTAGTTATTCACAAAGTTTGATTTAAATCGTTGCAGTCATTTTTGAGAAAACGTAAGAAACAACCTGGAATTGTATGTGAGGTACCTACCTTATTCGGATTTTGTCGGAATAATGAACTACTTCATGTAGTAGGCTTCAAAAAGTTAAAGTGAAGTATAGAGTTTTATTAAAATTGTTAGAGCCATTTTTGGAAAAATTATTTTTCTGCTATGGTTTCAACCCTGTTAAGTCAAGTAAGGGAAAAATTGCAAAAAAAACAGCATGATACATTAAAATAAAATTTCTCTCATTCAAATTGTAGGTATCTAAATCCATCCAGTAGCTTAGGCACTATAGCAGCAGATGGACATACGAGTAAGTAGACACAGAAACACACACGCATATCACATCAGCAAGTTGTCGGCAGCCACACGCTAACTCTGCGAGAGAGAGAGAGAGAATGAGACGCCAGCCTCCATCCCGACTTACCGTGGACGTATTCGACCTGGCACTGCACATCGACCTGACTCACCGAGGACAACAGAACCCTTTAGAATGCTACCTCAAATTGGATCGACCTCGTCTCGGAAGGGGGAGTGGCGGCATTTGCAGTAACCCGTCACAAACAACTACGGATCCTACAGCTTAAGACTGAATCATCCGTCAAGCGAAATAGGGAATTTACATCCACACCTCGACAGATGACACTGTCGTCGCAGGAAGACTATGTACAACTAAACTGAACCTTAACACAAGCACCGAGAAGGCGAGAGGACAAACTCCTACAACGTGCTTTCAACATTACCTTGTTACTAAATACGAGTCTATACAGCTGGTAACCAACTACTGTTGGTCCACGGCCTACCCTAGAGGCATACCACCTCGTCTCACATATTTCCTATACATTTTTTTAGTGTAAGACTGATCCCTTTCAGAATCTCAACTTCGTTTTATTTGCCATCACAATACCTTCTCCCCTCCTTTGTCGCTCGCAAGCATTCGCTCCTCAGTCGCTCGAAAATAAAAACAGTTAGAATCATTAAAAGTAAAACCGTTGTAATAAACAAAGCATGAAGCTCTTGGAAAGTTTGCAATTAAATTATGAGTTGTTAACATGTTAATTTTACGGGCACTTTGTTGGACCCTGTTAATATACTGTTTAACTACTTGTAACGTTTTGTCAGTGGACATTTTCTTAACAAGGTACTTCAAAAAAGCTAGCTTGTTTTTCGCTGGATGACTTTTTTGGTAGGCCACAGCTATACAGGGTGAAACAAAATTGGTGTAGGTCCCCGTTAACTGGGGGTTCTACTCAGCATCCTGAACAACTTTCCCCAAGGAACTCAATACTCAATTCACAAAAAAAAATTAAACGCTCCATACAAAAATGCACAAAATTGGTCGATCAGCTGATCGATTTGTATGAAAAGTTAAATATTTTTTTGCCATTTCAGCAAAGTCATAGCACATTAGTCGTTTAGTATGATGAGTAGAACCAACAGTAAACGGGACCTACACCAATTTTGTTACACCCTGTGTTATGACACAAAACTATCGGAAAATGAAAGTGATTTGAAAAAAAAAATATATTTCTATATACTATTAAACAAAATATTTGTGTATATATTTTTAGGTCTCGAAAACGGCTCTAATGATTTCGATGAAATTTGCTATATGGAGGTTTTAGGGGGCAAAAATAGACATAGCTGGGTCTCATAAAAACACGTTTTCCGAGTTTTTCCGCTCATCGTCTTTTCTGCGCAATTATAGGAACGTTAAAATCACTGTTTCAGATATACATATAAGCGATAGACCAGTGCTCAAAGTCATGGGTTCGATTACCGGTCCGGTCATATATTTTGTATTTTCTTTTAATTTTTATATTGCCTTTTTCGAGCAAATATTGGTTGCCCAGGTACTGTAGTTTTTATTCATGAAACTGAACAATGTAAGAATATAAGTGGTCAGTTTCTTTCCTACCGTGCATGGTTTTCGAGAAAATTGACCTAGAACTTAAAAACCTTTTTTTTTTCAGAACCGATGCGCGTTACCAAAAAAAATTACATGACCAAAAATAATCTCGTTGACAATACCTTTTAATGCGCTAATGAAAATTGGGGTATTCATAACATCGAAATAAATCTTACTTATGAAACTTTACAACTGTACCCAAAAAACTTACACAGAGTCGGATTTTAATGTTTTTACTAGCAATATCGTGTGGGTATTATCAAAGTTATACATTTTGGTCATTAGAAGTTTTTTCCTACCATGAACGGTTTCCGAAAAAAATGACAGAAATTTCAGAGCATTTTTTACCAAAAAAAATATATTACCAAAAATAATTTTAATTACAATTTTTTTTTGATGCGCTTATAAAAATAGGGGTCTTTAAAAACTAAAAAAACCTCATAAAACTCATAATAATTTAACAATAATATTTTCATCTACTTCTCTTAGGTATTAAATGTTACTTACGATCAAATTATGTTTCATTTTATGCTGTGCCTTCAGGATTGAAAACAAAATCATAAAAAGTTCATTATATAATGTAACTAGTGGATGCCCGCAGCTTCGCCCGCGCAGATCCCGATTTTTGCGGTTCCCGTGGGAATTTCCCAAAATCCTTTCTTAGCGGATGCCTACGTAATAACATCTACCTGCATGCCAAATTTCAGCACGATCCGTCCAGTGATTTGGGCTGTGCGTTGATAGATCACTATGTCAGTCAGTCAGTCACCTTTGAGTTATATATATTTAGATTATGAAATAAACTAAAGTAACATAAAACCTAGTAAGTTGCACTAACTATTCACTGCCGCGGGCGAGTTCAGAGAGTTCATTTGATCGGAAACTTCGCGCAACTAGTCAAGTGGAGAGTGAGGTAGCGCTGAATGCCTACTACGCTTGAATATCCTGGCTTTAAGGCCGGCTAGCTAATACTATTCACCACAAACCGAAACAAAAGCTAGGCTTGATTACACAGGGAACACAAACACGGCTGTCCTGGGTGACACAAAATGTCCACAATAAAAAGGACACGGCGACCCTAAACAACGTTAATTTACAGCCTTAAACACTGAGGGGATGTATCTTTCAGCAGCTTTCGCGATTTAACACTAGTACATGAAATAAAAAAATACAATATTTAAATTTGCATTATTGTTTATATAAATTGTTGGTTATTCTAGGGTTTCGTATTGTGTATTTAATTAGTTTGTAAATGTGTCTATTTAATGTATTCGTGTTAGCTCGTGGGAGCTGCCGTTAGATACAACATCCCCTTAGTGTTTAAGGCTGTGAATTAACGTTCACGACGCCGTTCAACTCCTACAGGCTCAAACTAAGAAGCATGCTGGGCCCATTGAGTTTTCGTGTCTTGGCCCCTCAGGTGGATACACGGCGCTGGGGATTCAGTGCTTAAGGCTGGCTAGCTAATACAATTTACCAAAAATCGAAACAAAGCTAGGCTTATTAAGGACACAAACGCGGCTGTCCTGGGGACACAAAATGTCTACAATCCATGGGATATGGCGACCCTTTACACCTTTAATTAACAACCTCAAACAGTGAGGGGTTGTTTGTATCTAACGGCAGCCCCTGCGAGCTAACACTAGCACATTAAATACACACATTTGCAAACTAATAAAATAATAACATGGAACCCTAGAATTGGTTAAGATCTAACAGAGAAGATATATAATATTCACCAGACACGAAGCCATGCAACCTCCCGTGGTCGTTCAATGTAGGTGGCAGTCTAAGTTTATGTCAAGTGTATGAGTACCTAAAGTGTGTGTGTTTGTGTATGAAGAAGCCACGATGACCCTATCAGTTTTTGCAGGCGCTGCAAACTCTGCTGGAGGCGTCCCGGTCGGTTGGCTTAGTAGGTACACATATCTTTTCACAGTTCAATAATATAATGCGGTCAGTTTGCCAGTTCTAATGTAAGTAGATTCACAGAACGCACTAGCGGCAGTTATTGCCGATACAATTCGCGATTAGATAATCAAATTAACTCCGAAGTCCGTCACACAATATGCCTACTCAAAACTAAGTACGTGCAAGGAGTCCCGCCACACAAAACAGGGACTCACTAAACTGACGGTGATCACAAAATATTTGATGGAGCGCGGTACGGGCACCGCTCTCGACGCTCCGTGGGTGACTTGCTGGCTCCAGGGCACGCCACGCTGCGCCGGCGGCTGACGACAACGGGAATTCCAACGCCTGCTGTTGCTATGCGTGGCGCGGTATTTTGATCGATTTTAAACATATTCTATCTACTTTGCTCCCTGTAGAGAGTTTTGTTTCTCTTATGATTGGTAAGCGTACGTGAAGGGAGAATGTAAAAAAAATATCACACACTAACATTGAATGGTGATAAACTCACTTTTGTGGTTGGTTATTTGTTGGTTAGTATGTGAAGTTAACCAAAGAGGTCGAACGCATAATGTATGAAGAAGTTACTAGTCGGTTAGGATTTGGCGGCAATGTGCTCTGAAAGAAAAGGTGCTGTCTTCTTTCTTTTTCTCATGGGCTGTGATGAAAAATTGTGTGTCACTCGGTGCCAAAATATTTTATTCTCAAGCGACGTATAATGAATTTCTCGCTAAGCTCAGGATTCTAGAATTCTTCGCTTAGCTCAAAATTCAAACTAACGCCCGCGGAACAAAATATTACTTTGTCCCTTGTTACACAAATAAGTAATAAGCGAGATCTCAGCCAACAACTTGTTGAACTGACAAACTAGAAAGGAATATATCAGGCGAAACCATTTCAGAAAATAATGCAAAATCCGAAATCGGGGGTTGAAAAAGTATATTTTTTTCTGTTGTTGAAACTGTCGCGGAGCGATGTATACATCTGCATCTGCACCGCGAATGTCATGTACGCGCTTATGATTAAACTCACATGTGACTCGCTGTACTGCAACACAAATCATGTCCTTCACCATCGCAGAGTACACCCGACCACCCGTGCTGCCAGGTGTTCGTCCAACTCCTGTAATTAAACTGGCATGAGTATGATAGCGGATCCCATAATCTGTCGTGAGGAGTGGGGTTCTACCTTGGGATGGACATGCCGTCCATGGCTAAATTACGGGATGAGGATGCACATGAAATAAGCAATCAGTGTTGCATGAGGCGCCTTTCTATGAGTGTGTGTTTGATGTCAGGTGTGTATACAAATGAATATCACATAATACATGAGCACAGTAGCATGAGTAAGGCAATGGTTAGTCACACGTCAAACAACAGTGCTGAAAGAAATAAATCATTAATAGGTCGGGGGTAAGGAAGGTAAGGGAAGGGGATCACGTTGCCTCGTCCCACGTTGGAGGAGCCACTCTCCTCGCCCCCTCGTCCCACCCGCGTCCGGGCTGGCGAGTCATTGGGGACTGTTGCCATGTCCCACGTTGGAGGAGCCATTCTCCTCGTCCCCTCGTCTTCCCCATGCCTGGGCCGCGAGTCGTCAGGGACCGTTGCCATGTCCCACGTTGGAGGAGCCACTCTCCTCGTCCCCTCGTCCCACCCGCGTCCGGGCTGGCGAGTCGTTGGGGACTGTTGGGGGAGTAGGTGGCGTTCCCCATGTCCCACGTTGGAGGAGAAACACATCCCCATGTCCCTCGTCGGGGGAGAGGTTTAATTTCCCCATTGCCAGGCGACATCTGGCTATCCGTCCCCTCGTCCCACCCGCGTCCGGGCTGGCGAGTCGTTGGGGACTGTTGGGAGAGTAGGTAGCGTTCCCCATGTCCCACGTTGGAGAAGAAACACATCCCCATGTCCCTCGTCGGGGGAGAGGTTTAATTTCCCCATTGCCAGGCGACATCTGGCTATCCACGTTCACAGAAGTATCAGCGGGTACCACGCTATTCTCACACGTCGATTGATCCACATCTAGGTAGTCGGCTCTCCAGAAAGATCTGCGGCTTCCCGTAACTTACAGATCATACTCGAGTATGTCGTCTTCCGTATCCATAAACAGTCTCAGGTTCATCCAAGGTGATTGGGTTCCTGTCCGTTCCGTGTACTCAACAGGATCTGCAGCGCGCTCGCCACGTCAGCACCACGTCGTCCAATTGTCATCTCTCCACCTAGCTGTGTTAGGAAAGCAATGTGTCAAAGGACACGATGATTATAGGTTATGTGCGAGCTGTGGTGGCGTGTATGATGTGTCGTGGAAATATGGTGCAAGGTCGATGGGGTTTGGTGATTGTGGAGCCTTCAGGCTTATACCGGCACCAGGCATTGTGTAAATATCAAGATTACATCGGATATAGTTACATGAGCAAATTAGAAGCAAAGAGAGATTTCGACAAGATATGAAATCAACTATGATACTCAACTTGGGTCCTTTGGCGTAGTAGTAGTAGCAGCTGGCTCGTGTCTCCTTCCTTCCTCGTGGTTGGCTCGAAGAGGTGTTGATTGAAGCACACGCGAAATCGAAATGAAATGAATTATGAGCCCGGCGCTCCTATATAAAACGAGTGAAATGACTAAGAGGATATAAACTCTTTGCTGTTTACCGATTCGTCATAGACTAATCAATTTAAGTTAGGTCATCTTTATGAAGTTCATTCGCGACAAGATGTTAAATCCATCGTGTTCGCGACACTCCCGGCAAAGAAGGAAAGAAAGAAAGATGGTAAAGAAAGGTTAAGAGGATATACGAAAAAATATTTACTGTTTGGTGGGCGGAGTCTACTCGTTCAAAACCCCCCGAACCCCGCTTACGAAACACGCGGGCTGCCACCGCGTCGCGTCAGAAAGCGCGCACAGCGCCGAGGAAAAGACATGGAGTTGCTTTGAATAAAAATTGTTTATTTATTTAATCAAGAAATTTAATTTCTTTCAGAATTTTGTTCTTACATAAATAAAATAGGGTACAGTTAGTAAGTGTGGATCGTAGAGTAGACTCTAGGAGGTAATGCAGAAAACTTGACATTCGATAAAAAATCACTTGTACTTTAGAACAAAAGCAAATATTATATCAGTCAGTAAGTTTATTGTTTTCACATGTATAGTAATAGCAGTTAGGTACTAGCCTTCTGCCCGTGATCTATATCGATAGTAATATTCAACACAGTAAAACTTTTCAACCAAAAAAATACCGGCCAAGTGCGAGTTGGACTCGCGCACAAACGGTCCACTACGTTTTCCGGTGCGCGGTCGCCACTTGAGAACTTTAGTGCCCCAACGGCCATGTGTTCTACGAGCTATGTGCCCTGCCCACTGCCACTTCCGTTTATTAAAGTGAATATATAATTAAATATTCTGTGAATATTTCAAGCGTCTATCTGTTGCCGTTATCAAAAACAAATGAAAAAAATTGTATGGGAGTATTATGGAATTGTATTATCCTATAAACGTGTGTACAGATTTAGCTGAAATTTGGTAAAATTAGGAGTTGTTCATATCTATGAACCACTAAACTACATAACTAGCCCATATTGCATGGAGCTTGGTAAACAGCCATCTCAGGTATGAAATAGGCCCCCCTGCGACAGCATAGCGCTGTACTATCCCGAATGAAATTAGTGAACTGAGTTAATCTCGTGTTCACGGAACCCTAAAACTTATTATGCCGCGTGGCACTTGCAGTGAAGGCATCCAGACATCCAGGCGCCTGCGCTGGTTTTACCTTCCTTTTTCCCGCGCAAAGCATTACTAGTTACCTTAGATAATCTGTTATCACATGTGCGCATCGCGTGGTTCGAATGACGACAGACAAGGCGCCAGCCTGGCTTCGCGGAAATAATCCCTGAGCTAATTTGTTTCAACAACTGTCTATTCACTCGACTCGAGGTTAATCCTCACCCGACTGAATAAAACTTAGTTATGTTTTTTCCAATAGACAGTTTCCTTTTAGTCTTTCAAACTCACTGTAATACCTATAGATATTTATTTATACATATGAATCCGTTACAACATTTTATTTCTACTAACGTGTTAGTGTTTGCTATAAATCCATCTGGGTTTGCTCCAAAATATGGTTGGTTTTGTCAATAAATAAACCACAAAGGTCAATTTTTTCCCCAAGCATTTCCGACAACTGTTCGCGCGCTGTAGTTTCGTTCATCAACCCATGATTTATTGACGTGACATGACTTAAATCTGACCGGTATAACATATTTTTTACCATATTTTTACATGGGTTAGTCGTTCTCCTCTTTATGACTTTTCCAAAATTTGAACTTGTCAGTAATTTTCTCCTTAGCTCCATCCATTCACCTGATCCACTTTGCAGTTTAGTAGATTCTTGAATGTCCCGTAGTTCTTCGTCAGTCTTGATCAAATTATCGAGAAATGTCGCCTTTGCCAATCCAAATGTCTCGCTGTCCATATCTGGGTTATCAACATTTTCCCCGTAGTTCAGGTCTGTCTTCTTTTGAATTAATTTTCTATTCTTTTTTCTTATTTTGGTTTTGTTATATTTTCTCTATTTTTATTGTTTTTCCTCAAACAGTTTTTTTCGTTTTGAAGCAGATTCTTGTTTTATATTTTCGTGAACTGTGGAATAAATTTTTCCAGTATTAAAGGAAATTACCGCGCCTGCGCATCTACCTTGTGTAACCTTCAGGGATTTACTCCAATAAAAGTCGTGGAATCCTCTTCACATTGTTTTATTCCATCGATCTTAAATATTATAATATCCACAGCGAAAGGCACGCAGTGCCATATCAAAAACTAAACTCTGACGAAGACTCAGACAGCGCTCCGGACTGGATGGACAACGTAGTAGTTTTATATCCTCTTTGCAACTTGCAGCACTAGTGGCTAATATATATAACTGTTATGTAAAATACAATAACTAATATCTGTACCTGTTACACTTGATAAGACCGTTTTAACGCATAATTGACGCGTTTACCGCCAACAAATTTTGCTATGACTCCGTTCAATCGCTCGACTACATTGCTATCCACGTTTTCCATCAAACTCCTTGCTGATGATACAACGTTTGCGACAATAACCTTTATTTGAGACCAGATACGGAATTTAAATATATCACTCTGTTCCGTCGTTTCTTTCTTGCAGATAACCTTATTACAATCATTATGGTTACTGTATGCATGCTGAATAGACATGTTGATGTCTCTGTGTAATTTTGCTACACTGTCTGGCTGTTTATTTTCGTGATGATAGTTTATTGCCGAGCAAATATTATTGTTATCAGGATTACCTAGAATACTTACTTTTTTATGTAACTACTAACGACTCTATTACTCTGTTCAGTAGTAAGTAGTTGCGCTAGGTACCTACGTACCAAAACCAATCTAACGTATGTAAGTTGAAATTAATTGAATTGAATTGAAGTGGAGTAATTTGAGCGCGTCAAACATAGGTCTGTCGTCGGCAGTGGCCACGGACGTAGTGACCAACTTGGAAGAAAGAGAGAACGTTATCCGTCCCAATGTAGTCGGATAGAAATAGAGAGGGCACGCCGGCGTCTTATCTAAATGACGTAAGCGACAATTTCAATACGACTTATTTATATAAAAGCGAAATAATAAAATTAAAATTAAACTTGGTGAATGAATATAAATTATATAAATCTATAATTTCACAAAATCTCGCTGTTCTAAGTATAGTATTTTACATAAAATCCGAAATAAGGTGAAATCGAAGAGCTTACTTTGGTTGTTTTTTTATCGAACCAAACTTTGTCAATCATGTTTTGAACTTGGTGAATGAATGATGTATATAGTCAAGAATTACATACTTAAAACTCAAATCATTTCGATTACAGAGTTCAAAAATAATGAGTTTCGCAGTTACAAGAAAATATTCGTATATCCTCTTAAGGTTATAAACTTTAGAGTAATGTGTTTAAGTCGTGTGTCCATTCTTGAATTTTCTCCATGGCCCTCGTCGCGGCTGCCCTCTTCGTTCGGGGTGGTTCGTCAGCTGGATCCAGTACGTCTCCTCTCTCTCTGTGATACTATCCAACGTTTCAAATATGTCTAATGTGAAGGCGTGAAGGTTCCTCCGGTTCCTCAGGAAGGAGGTCAGGGTGAGTAAGTGAAGCGTTAATTTCTTCATTATCTGTTATCAAATTCTCGTCAAATTCGTCTAATAATCCTCCTCTTTCTTCTTCTGTTTCAGGTGGTGCGGAAACAGCAGCGGCTTCGAGTGGAGCAGGAGATTCCAGATGATGGGGTTCCGATTCCCTTGACGGACTTAGGGTTTCTTCACAGTCGTCTGGTATTTCCAACGGATACAGGTGAGCTATAGATCTCGTAAATATTGTTTCTCCTACTTTGACTTGTGCTACTCGTTGAGCTCCGTCTCTCCCTTCTGATATAGCTATTAGTCTTCCTACCTACCTTCCAGTTCTCTCGATTGGTTGAGTTTCCCTTTGTCTGAACTATTTGACCTATTCTTGGTGTTAATTTTGAAACAACTCTTGGTGTTTTTGGTGCATGATGTTTTCTTTCTCGTAGACTGGTCAAGTAACGATTCTGGAACATTTCTTTAAACTCTTCTAATAATTTTAAACCTTTCCTCCAACTCTGTATCAAGTTGGCCTTGGTTGTTGTACATGAAGAAGCTAATTCCTTAGGATTGAGTTCCGTCGTAATGCATTTACCCATTGTAAGAAATCTGAAGTCCTCAATATATGTTCAAGTTCGGTATCTACACAGGTAAGAGGTCTGGTGTTCAATATCGCCTGTATTTCTTTGACTATGGTAAGTAGTTGACTGTCGTTCAACAGGTGTTTATGTAGTGTCCTCTTCATGCAGTGTTTGACCAATGCGACCATACGTTCGTAGAAGCCTCCATGACATGGAGCTAATTGCGGGATGAATTTCCAGTTTATTTAGTTCTTAATACAAAACAGTTTGGACAGTATTTAATGTATAAGTTTAAATTGTTGAGCGTTATCTGATGTTATTAAGGTGGGAATTCCTTGGTCGGCTATCATCCTCCTCAAGGCGAGGAGACCCTCTTCCGCTGACATGTCCTGAACTATTTCCGAGTGTATGGCTCTGACTGCCAAACATGTGAAAAGAGCAATCCATCTCTTGCTTTGACCGTTTTCTGACTTCACTAGAAGTGGTTCCAGATAATCCAAATCCGTAAAGGTGGATGGTGTGCTGTAGTTTGCTCTTTCCATAGGTAATGCAGGAGTTAGTAATAGACATATGGTCCTCCGCCGTGTTTCACGCAACTTGGGCATCCGTTTAAGATGTTTTAAACATTGTTTTTGTCTTGTGGGATCCAATAGAGTTGGTGAAATCACATTGTTTTTGTTAGGAGTATAGGATAACTCCTCTCAAAGCCAATCTACGTTATCTAAGTTTCCACTACAACGTGTTAATCTATCTACGTCTGTAAATAACTTGTGTCCTGTACGCTTTTCTTTCTATGGGTAACAGACACTCCCGGCAACTAAAGAAGGAAAGAAAGTTCCTTTTGTAGGTTAGCTCTTGGGATCTAGTAGCAAAACTGTAGCCCTTTAAACCAAAGAATGTGGTCAATTTTATTTTTATCAGGCCATGATGCTACGTCCGCTGGGTCTACCTCCATTGGAACGTATCGTATCACAAGTTATTAATTTTGCCTGATTTCAGCTATTCTCCTAGCAACTATGTCACTACAACACGAAAACAATATGACACGAAAGTTACGCACAAAACATCGAATATCACCAATGTCCTTGACAAGAGCAGGCCAGTTCACGAAGACAACGCTCGGTCACAAGTACGATGCGAGAGCCAGTCGTCGCTCCCATCAACCATATTAGAGGTCGACTATTAGAGGTTAGTAACTTGTCAGAATTGAACTAATCAATCACGATCCGACTGTCTGTTTATGATATTTGGCGTGATCATTTATAGTCATTTATTCACCAGGAAACAATGCACATTGCTTAGAGGCAGGTCAATTTTACAAACTTAAATATACATATTAACCAACATACTAATTAATAGATTACATATAATAGAACATTCATGTTCTCTCGCAATCTATTTGAGAAAAGAAAGATCTCCGAAGGCAAAGTGTTTCCTTTGCATATTTATTGCTATGAGTACTCCCAGAGGTTCTAGACGCGGTATCTTAAAGGTGATCACTGTCTTTGATGGTAACTACTCTGGACTTTCTCATGATAAATCCTCTACCCCCGGAAGCCACGGCAAACTCGGCTTCGACATAAGACTTAGTTGAAGCATCTGTAAAACAGTGTAATTGGACTGAGTCACAGTGTGGGCGGTCTATACACTGTCCCGGTACAGATATCTTCGGAGTGTCATCAAGGTCCTTGTGTATTTCCTCTGACATCTCCCTAAATGGATTTCATGAATTCCTTTGAGTTGGAGTACCAACTTATTAAATTCATTGACGTTTCTTGGAACGGTTTCTTAGAGTTATGATATAAGTCTACCGCTTCTTCAAGCGTTCAGTGTCTTTGACTACATTATCTACATAAATGTCATCATGTCTCTGACGCGAGGGTGTTTTGATTTAGATAAGTGATGCTTGATTGTTGCGTTCAGCAGAAAGGGGCTAAAGATTATTCCAAATGGTACTCTGGTAAACCTCATGTGTAGAAGATTATCTTCTGTCGCGGGTTTTCGTATGTCCTTGAGCCACAAGAAACGAGTAACGTCTGTCTCGGTTGACTGTACAGCAATGTGTAAAATGCTTCCTCAACGTCTGCATATATTCCAATCCTTCTAGTTCTGTACCTAATAAGAATGCTGGTGGGATCTTCCGCTATGGAAGGTCTACAATATAAGCATTGATTCAGAACTAGCTATCCTTCGTCTCTGCGGAGGCATCGGAAACGTTTCAGATTGGTTTACCGGGGCTGTTAACTCCATGATGTGGCAAATAATGTATGGGATTTCGATAGAACTACGTAAGTACAGTCACACTTGTTTCGACATTACTCGAATTCTGTCTTCCTGTGAGTATCTATCCTAAATTGGAGTCGACAAGGAAGAAGTTTTCTCTCAATTCCAAATTCCGGGTTAATAGTAAGGAGAAATTTTTTTTTTTTTTTTTTTTTTTTTAAAATTTGAGTGCGTTTGACTGCAACTCACCTGATGGTAAGTGATGATGCAGTCGAGGATGGTACACGCAAACTCAAATAATGCCTATTCACTCTTGCCTTGAAGATCCCCAAATTATAGGAATCGGGAAACACTGACGCAGGCAAGGAGTTCCACTCCTGCGCTGTACGCATAATAAATGAAGAAGCGTAACGATTCGTGCGAAAAGGTGGAACATCAACAACAAAGGGGTGCAACCCCTCCCTGCGTCTCGTTGACCGACGGTGGAATGGAGCAGGGGGAATGAGGTCGTGAAGTTCTTGCGCGCACTCTCCGAAATGAATTCGATAGAATACCGATAGACAGGCGACTTTGCGGCGATGCTCAAGGCTTTGGAGCTTGTCATTGACTAGCTCGTCGTCACCAATGAGTCTCCGTGCGCGTCGGTCGATGGCGTCCAAGGTATCCAGCTGATAGCGGGCTGATCCATCCCATAAGTGTGAACAGTACTCCATACATGAGCGGACCTGTGCTTGATACAAGGTAAGCAGCTGTCCAGGTGTGAAGTACCGTCTCACCTTAGAGAGAATGCCCAGCTTCATTGCAGCAACTTTTGCCTTGGACTCAATGTAACGACCGAAGTTAAGATTGGGTGTTAAATCCACGCCGAGGAGTTCCAGGTGGTCAGATATCTGAATCGGTTCATTCCGGAGAGTTGGAGTCAAGGTGAATGGACTCCTTTTGGCGGAAAAAAGACACGCCTGTGTTTTAGAGGCATTAAACCTTACGAGGTTGGAATCACCCCATTCAGACACTGCCTGAAGTGATAGGTTAATGCGCTCTATCATGGCCTCTCTCAGAAACAGCGTATCAGCGCTGTTAGCTCGTGCACTGGACAGGTATCTTTCTACAACCGTGCTATCGTCTGCATAACCAATTATACCGGGTTTTAGCAGATCGTTAATGTGAAGCAGAAATAGTGTTGCGGAAAGAACAGATCCCTGAGGTACCCCGGCATCAATCGCCAATAGGTCTGACGAACAGCCATCAACGACCACTCGAATAGACCGTTCCCTCAGGAAATCAGCTACACAATCCCAAATGAAGACCATAAGAAGGAAGCTTGCCAATAAGGCTAGCGTGCCAGACCCTATCAAAAGCCTTCGAGATGTCGAGTGACACAGCTAGAGCTTCGCCATGCTTCTCGATGGCCTCGCCCCATATATGCGTAGCATACACTAGAAGATCTCCAGTAGATCGACCTCGGCGAAATCCGTGTTGTCGATCGCTAAGGAGGTCATTGTCTTCTAGGTATGCCAGAATGCGGGTGTTCAATACACGCTCCATAATCTTACAGATTACGGAGGTGATTGCTATAGGGCGGTAGTTTGCGGGATCGGCACGACTGCCTTTTTTGGGCACCGGCTGCACGTTGGCCAGCTTCCAGGACTTTGGGACTATACCCGTTTCAAGAGAGAGGCGGTACAGACGTGTCAGAACAGGAGACAACTCAGGAGCGCAGTTCTTTAGCACTATAGCTGGTATACCGTCAGGTCCACTGGCTTTGTTCACGTCAAGATTGCGAAGTGTTTTGAGTACCTCCTTTTGCTTGATACGAATAGGGGGCATTGTAGTATCGCAAGGAGATAACTGGGGTGGTATTCTATTCGCTGTATCGAGACGTGAATTTTCGGCAAACATAGAGGCAAACAGATTAGCCTTCTCAGTTGCCGTGTGAGCCAATGATCCATCAGGTTTCAGCAGTGGAGGCAAAGACGAGCGGCAAAAGTTCGCCTCGACCGATTTAGCCAAGGACCAAAACGCCTTACTCCCAGAAGGGTAGGTGGCAAGTTTTGATCCGATACGGCTTATATGGTCGAGGCGTGCCCTACGCAGCGTCTTTTTGTAGGACTAGTAAGAAAATAGTAATTGTAAGAGAAATAGTAATTGTTTCCTAATAGAATGTCTATTTGGTCGTTTAGAGATCCATCATAGACTAGAGTGGCATCTCCATTGAGTTTGTCTACCGGAAGTAGTGGATACTACATGAGTATGCGGAACCCTATCTTTATTGGTTCATGAAGTCAAGTGCAGCTTGATTAGTGGACAGTTACATTCAATAGTGGGTATCGGTATCAAAGGTAGAAAGGGACAAACAGTTCTCCTTAACTGTGTCCAAGTTAAATTCTTCGGTTACTTTCTCAGTAACGTAGAGTAGTAACATACTATGGCTGTGTGTTCATGGTAGATTTAGACGTTTAGAAGTTCCGATTGGGGCATAAGACCTTATTAAGTCGTGGTGTGGATGTGCAAGGACAGTGGGGCGTAAATGATCTACAATTACTTGCATAATGTCCTGTCTCTAAACATCCACAACGACGCATGCTAATATGAGCCTTTCTTTCACAAACAGTTCTGTAGGTATGATATCGTTCAGGGTAGTGATCTCCCCTGCAGAAATCAGATAAAGATTTAGATCTTATCTCCTAGTTCAATTTACGAGAATACAACTCCTATTAATTCTCTTCCGTTGTAACTGGATGTGAAAAGATAGTTGTTCGCCGAGCCTGTAGCGTTGTGAGACGAGCCAGGTAGCTCATGTTGTTGGAAGTACCTTGCCGTTTCTTCTTCCGTTTTATAATCGATAATCCGGTTGATAGAAAGGTTGATGACTGCGATCTTTACTAAAAGGTTGTTTTAAGGATAGGCTGAATTCCCTTTATCCTTATACGATTCACAGCGTTTCCATTTCCTTCGTGTGATGACGATGCATCACCGGACTTCATGTGAAGTGTTTCATTGGAAAATGTCTTGGGATATTGTGGCGCTCTTCTTTGACTCAAACTATGTGCTTTTTCTCGGGCAGTGATAATTTTATTCACTTCCTTTCGTATTTCGGTAATGGAGTCACCCTTTAATTTGGTCTATACTTCATAATCAAGTATTCAGGGTACTTTCCATGATAAGAAACCGAAAGTGGTTGTGAGGTGTATCTTCTCCAAAGAACTGAGGACGCGAAGGTGTCGTTCCATCTCGCTGAATACTCTACGGTAGTTCGACGTTGTTATGTGCAGGAATTACTTTGGTTAGGGCCGAATAGAAAGCGTATGTCACCTGAGTGGGGTTACCATATCCTTCCTTTAATATGGTCATTGCAATGTCATAGTTTTGTTGGCGCTTTCTAATCCTTTAACTGTCTTACTGATTGTTTCCTTTAGGGAAGACTTCAGATACAGCAATTTTCCACTTCGGGTAGGTTTCTATTCTGTATGTAAGACGAGTACTGTTCCCAAATTCTTACTATTTGAGGATATCTCCATGGAAATCGGGTAATTGAAGCTTAGGTAGCTTAATAGAAAGATAAGTGCTTGATGCGCGCTGGTTTGTAAGAGATAGTTCAATCCTCAATTCCTCAGCTTGAATTTGTATTCCAGTAAATCGAGAGATATTATCCGCAGATGGATTTGTACTTAATTTGAGAAAGGGTATGTGGTTTTATGAAACCACGGAAAAGTGAAATCACCTTTCACATTACAGACACTTACAGAGCGCGGAACGATCATGGATGCTCTCGTTTAGGAGCTACGGTACAGAGGACGAAACGATCATGGCTGTTCTCGTTCAGGAGCTACGGTACAGAGGACGAAACGATCATGGCTGCTCTCGTTTAGGAGCTACGGTACAGAGGACGAAACGATCATGGCTGCTCTCGTTCAGGAGCTACGGTACAGAGGACGAAACGATCATGGCTGCTGTCGCTTAGGAGCCACGGTACAGAGGACGAAACGATCACACCGGTCGTCACGCAACACACAGACGAAAAATCTTGAGACGATGTAAAAGTTTCACTTCAGAAATAGTTGATTAGGTGTTGAACCGTTCGAGGAATATCTCCAGTTTTTGCAGATATTTCTGCCTTTCATAAATTAATCCCTCTAAGTTCTGACACACTCAACAACTCAGAAGCCGTATCGCAGAGAGACTATGTGTTTCAATAGTCTTTCTAGCCTTAATACAAGAATATCCTTCGTTATGTTGTTCTGGAATCATTTTAAGTCTCAAGTAGTACTTGGTCATTCCATAAACATAGTATAACTCAACAATAAGATTGTTTCAACAACGAAAGACAATGACACACATATCCCATAAACTCAACAACGAAGGACAAAGACAAACGAATCTACAATGAAAGGGAATAAAGTCCTTTGCTGTATCAAATTATAATAAGAAAGAAAGTTTTTTAAGTTTCATGCAAAATACTGAACTTGGTCGGGGCACTGCCGTGCTCCACTAGGAATAATTTTCCTTAACGTTAGAATATCTCATTAATTGTTTAAAGTGTAAAATTAAATTCCATTCAAGTTTAGGTTATATTAACTGGCAGAGGCAAGTGGTTGATCAGGCCTTTGCCCCTACCCGCCAATATTTACTGACTAAATTGATTGTTTAGATGCAATAAGAAACCTCACAGCCATTGCTGACCAATTATTCTTCAATGCAATTGTAATTTGTTTAAATAATTGAAATTTAAATCATTTATTGCTTTGGAGTAGGTCATCTTTAATTAACAGTAGGTATTTTACGTGCGTTGAATTGTAATTTTATTGAATTTTACTGTAATTTTATATCAATCGTTTTTTGTTTCAGGTCAAGCCGCCCATGGTCGACACATTTAATACTCCAAGCTACTTGAAGTCATAAGGCTGAATTGGAAAATTTCTTTTATTTCTCACTTATTCACATTGAATTGAATCCGACAATGACTTCAAATTAGTCAAATATGGTGGAGATTAGTAAAATTGTTCATAATTAATAACACTTAAGGGATCTCACTGAAGCTTACTATTTGTAAAGTTGTACAGAAATTATGTTTAAAACTATCCAATCTTAATTTCAACTCACCAGCTAAGTGAACTGGATTAAATTCTATTCATCTGAAATTTCATTTATTACTTCACTCGAACACGGATAAATTTTCAATTCTGTGGAGGACAAATAAACAAGTCAAACTTCTATGTTTGATTTAGAACTCAGTAAAAGATTTTAATTGGAGATGAGATCATTATTTCATTCAAGTTTTTTTTATTGCCTCTAAGGTATCAAGAATAGTTTTGATTTTACCTATTGGACTACAATATTATTGTTCAAGCACCAGGAATCAATGAGGGTTATAAAGCCTTGTAAATAACGAGTTCTAATTAGAATCAAATTGATTAAAGTGATTACTAGAAATTTAGTTCCACTACTCACTAATGGATGGCGCTACCATCCATACATTATCAAATTGAACTTATTAATTTTAAGTCAGTGACTTATATATTACTGGCGCAAGGACCCGGCCAACGCAGGCGATCAATGGTCCCAGCGAACCGGTGCGAAAATCGAAAGCTTCGCACACTCGCGATTCAGTCATCTGCGGGAAATTGTACAGTGCGGTGGAAAGATATTCCATATAAAAACGCCTTATTGTGTTGTTAGAGGCTGCAAAAATCATGAAAGAAAGGCCAAAAGGAAACATGGGATGTTGTATCATCGTTAAGTAACCTTACATTGTATTCTTTCTTGTAAACAAATTAAATAAACGAATTTCAAAGCGACAATTCTACCAAGGTTCTTTCAACGCGGCACCGACGTCAACTCTCGCCCACGCTAGTTCGTACGAGTTACGTTAGATGGCGCTACTTTTTGCTTGTATCAAGAAAATCTAAGTCAAATATGGTGACGGGCGGATCCTTCTATTCAAATCTGTGTTTTAAGTATAATTTTTTGAAATTCTTTCAAATCAACAATAAATAAATTGTCTAGTAATGGGTATTAATATGTAATGTTTACTTTGATTCCAGTTCAAGGGATTCAATCCAAAGGGAAGATATAAAGAGTTCAACTGGGTAGAATTAAATCAGGCTTATAAAATATTAAAGTAGGTATGTACACAGGTTCTATAAACTCTTGTGTAACTAAACGATAAACGCTTTGCAGTTTGAATATGAAGACAAGGCTTCATTTATAAAAGTTTTATAAATAAATGTAATAAAACACCATTAATTTCATTAAATTGATGTTTTCTTATTCTAGATATAAATTGGATATAAAATAAATTTCTTAATCATAAGAGGAAGTATGTATATGCCTTGCAGCTCCTTTGCAGTACCATAGAAAAGTGTTATAGCTGGGCTTGAACCAGACTAGTTCATGTGAGTCCAATATTGTGTAGCTGGTCTCGAACCAGACTAATATTATTATTGTTCCTGTGTTTGCTCGGCGATTAATTTAATTAAAACTGCTTCGCTTTATTCTAGTTCTATTGGATCCTCGGATCCTCAGCTATGCCTCCATCATGTCGCGGAGCGATGTATACATCTGTATCTGCACCGCGAATGTCATGTACGCGCTTATGATTAAACTCACATGTGACTCGCTGTACTGCAACACAATTCATGTCCTTCACCATCGCAGAGTACACCCGACCACCCGTGCTGCCAGGTGTTCGTCCAACTCCTGTAATAAAACTAGCATGAGTATGATAGCGGATCCCATAATCTGTCGTGAGGAGTGGGGTTCTACCTTGGGATGGACATGCCGTCCATGGCTAAATAACGGGATGAGGATGCACATGAAATAAGCAATCAGTGTTGCATGAGGCGCCTTTCTATGAGTGTGTGTTTGATGTCAGGTGTGTATACAAATGAATATCATATAATACATGAGCACAGTAGCATGAGTAAGGCAATGGTTAGTCACACGTCAAACAACAGTGCTGAAAGAAATAAATCATTAATAGGTCGGGGGTAAGGAAGGTAAGGGAAGGGGATCACGTTGCCACGTCCCACGTTGGAGGAGCCACTCTCCTCGCCCCCTCGTCCCACCCGCGTCCGGGCTGGCGAGTCATTGGGGACTGTTGCCATGTCCCACGTTGGAGGAGCCATTTTCCTCGTCCCCTCGTCTTCCCCATGCCTGGGCCGCGAGTCGTCAGGGACCGTTGCCATGTCCCACGTTGGAGGAGCCACTCTCCTCGTCCCCTCGTCCCACCCGCGTCCGGGCTGGCGAGTCGTTGGGGACTGTTGGGGGAGTAGGTAGCGTTCCCCATGTCCCACGTTGGAGGAGAAACACATTCCCATGTCCCTCGTCGGGGGAGAGGTTTAATTTCCCCATTGCCAGGCGACATCTGGCTATCCGTCCCCTCGTCCCACCCGCGTCTGGGCTGGCGAGTCGTTGGGGACTGTTGGGGGAGTAGGTAGCGTTCCCCATGTCCCACGTTGGAGGAGAAACACATCCGCATGTCCCTCGTCGGGGGAGAGGTTTAATTTCCCCATTGCCAGGCGACATCTGGCTATCCACGTTCACAGAAGTATCAGCGGGTACCACGCTATTCTCACACGTCGATTGATCCACATCTAGGTAGTCGGCTCTCCAGAAAGATCTGCGGCTTCCCGTAACTTACAGATCATACTCGAGTATGTCGTCTTCCGTATCCATAAACAGTCTCAGGTTCATCCAAGGTGATTGGGTTCCTGTCCATTCCGTGTACTCAACAGGATCTGCAGCGCGCTCGCCACGTCAGCACCACGTCGTCCAATTGTCATCTCTCCACCTAGCTGTGTTAGGAAAGCAATGTGTCAAAGGACACGATGATTATAGGTTATGTGCGAGCTGTGGTGGCGTGTATGATGTGTCGTGGAAATATGGTGCAAGGTCGATGGGGTTTGGTGATTGTGGAGCCTTCAGGCTTATACCGGCACCAGGCATTTTGTAAATATCAAGATTACATCGGATATAGTTACATGAGCAAATTAGAAGCAAAGAGAGATTTCGACAAGATATGAAATCAACTATGATACTCAACTTGGGTCCTTTGGCGTAGTAGTAGTAGCAGCTGGCTCGTGTCTCCTTCCTTCCTCGTGGTTGGCTCGAAGAGGTGTTAATCGAAGCACACGCGAAATCGAAATGAAATGAATTATGAGCCCGGCGCTCCTATATAAAACGAGTGAAATGACTAAGAGGATAAAAACTCTTTGCTGTTTACCGATTCGTCATAGACTAATCAATTTATGTTAGGTCATCTTTATGAAGTTCATTCGCGACAAGATGTTAAATCCATCGTGTTCGCGACAGAAACTGCAATTAATTTATCATTTTTTTAAATACATTTATTCCAATATGTCTGCTACAAAATGTAGGAGGCCAAAACACGATTTGATAAAATTTTCTCGATAAAAAATATTGCAAATTTCGCTTAAATTTATCAATTTTCGCTATAAAGCCCACAACAACCAGTTTTACTTGACTACAGTTAGACATAGCACCTTTTTTTTCTATTATTCCTCAATAAAATCCTGACATATTGTCGGACTCACTTTTTTGCAAAAATGCAAATATGAATTGAAATAGTGCAAAAGTAGGGTTATTTTATTTACTCTTTACACGTAAATAAAAAGACAGAGACAACTGTTCCAAGGCGTACTGGGCCTTTACAGAGTTTAAAAAAATCACTTCCGAATTTAATCGTTGCTGTTGAAGCAGAGAATATTTTATTTATTTATTTATTTTATTTTTTAAGGAAAACTAGGTTACATTATATGATCAAACATGACACAGAAGAGCGGGACACAGACGTCCCAGTATCATTATCAAACCTTACGAACCTATTATCGCTCGCTGAACTCAGATCCGCCACCCAGGGAACTGAACCGGTGTGACTATGAGGGAAAAAAAACTTGCTTGTCACACTGGTGGGACAAAATGGTGTGACGGTGAGTCTGCCTCCTATTTTCATTTTCACTGTTCTAAGTCAGCTGCTAATCAATAATTTAGACAGTTTTCAATTACCCAACCGCTTCTGCTTGGTTCCGCGGTTCTGTAAGAGTCAACAACGATCAGCCTTGCTTCAAATCTGCATAATCTGGCCGAGCACGTCCGAAGCGTGTATACAATTAAGTTTAGTCGTGTTTGACATGGCAGTTATCACTTATCTATTAGTTTGCTTAGTTTAGTCAAGGCAGCACTTATGAAATTAGAGCAAGTTATAGACATATAATAATTATAGTAACATATAATAAAACTGTAACGGGTCCATGTCTGTACATGAAATATTTTTGGAAAATAATAACTGTGGTGGACATTACTAAAGATATAGTGGCCAAATTAACAACTTTTGGATTTCTTTCTGTCTGTCTGTCTGAATTCATCATCATATCAGCCGAAGGACGTCCACTGCTGGACATAGGCCTCCCCCAAGGATTTCCTCGTCCCCCAGAATCATAAGGTTACAAAAATGTTAAAATGTACTTATGTTGATTAATCAGGTTTGTTGACATATTTAATTGAGAATAGAAATATCTAAATAGTGTCTAAAATGAGCTTGACCATCTTATCTGTGGTATTCCATATTATCATTATGGATCTCTCTCAAACTCTTTCTCAGCCATCAATATGAAGTAAAAGCCCATTGTGTTGGGGAATTATCGTCACTTACTATCAGGTGTGATGAATAGTGATGATGCCAAAAAACTATCTGAACTTTTAATTTAGTGACGATATTTTTGCTTATAAATTACTATACCTGGGAGACAGATCTTTGCTCAGTGTCTTGTCATAGTATACAGGGTGTAACAAAATTGGTTTAGGTCTCGTTAACTGGGGGTTCAACTCATCATACTGAACAACTTTCTTCAAGGAACCCATAATCAATTCTCAAAAAAAAATTGGACCCTCCATACTAAAATGCACAAAATCGGTGGATTAGCTGATCGATTTGTATGAAGAGTATAATTTTTTATATGTTTTCAGAAAAGTCGTAAAACAAAAGTTGTTCACTATGAAGAGTAGAAGCCCCAGTTAACGGGACCTACACCAATTTTGTTACACCCTGTATATTATATTAATACTAATGTAGACTAGCCTGTAGCACCATCTGTTGTTGAATCGCTGATACAAAACTAAAAATAATATTTGTGTGAAAACGGATATCTTAGGGATGACACCTATCTAGAAAAACTTTATAAGTAAAACAATATCTATTACAAAATTTTATACAAATCGTTAGAGACATTTTTAGCAAACAAGTTGTACATAAACAAAAACTGACGTTTGAAGTAATTACGATGAAGTATCTCGGATAAGAAAAAAAACTATGATGCCCTTTTTTTTCTACATACAAAAGACCAAACTTTACACATTCTCAAACTTTAAGGCCATTTTAAACTCCCAGAATCCACTTGTTATTTTAGGATTAACAAACGAAGATCGATGTTTATTGCCAACAGACGGAACGACAATAAATTCAAAGTTAATCCATCTTTCTCAATCAGGAGTTGGGAGTTGGAGAAGGCTTAGCGGCCGGTTTAAGGACCGCACTGGAGTACAGTATTAGATAATGCAGGAAACTTATATTGCTTGTTGGAAATCAAGCGCTTTAGAAGTTGAATAAAGCGAAAACTTTCAAAATTTTGATGGAAAGAAAACAATTATAAAATAAGTAAATAATGGATAACATAAGAGAATAACTTAATGGTCTAACTAACATTAGTCTATAAGCAAAAAAAATGGACTGTACTAGTTGTCTGAATAAATAATGATTAATAATAATATTAATAAGGCACACAACCATAAACTACAAGCGAAGCAAACCAGGCATTGACGCATCCAAGGTAAATTCTCTTTTAGCAAAACTGTAAGCCTTAATCTTAAAGTATATGCAAGAAAATTGATGATTAGATTACTAATAACTCTATTAAAACATAAGAAACTTGGAGCGAGTGGAAAGCGATTTTGCTGCTAGGTAGAGAACTTTCGTCAAAATGAAGAGGATATGAAAACGAAAAGTTACGGAATCATATGTAACACTATCTGAGATAATTCATATTTTTAAGTAAACTGGCGGTAAGGTGTAATGTATGAATGAGGCAACATAAAAATTGATCACAAAATAAGTATCTTTCAGCGCTTTTAGCTTACAGATTCTGAACGTTGCTATACCCACTCTTAAGGGCTCGGACGCAGAGCTAAACCATATCACGGAAAAACAACCACTTACAAGTTCGCCTCGGCGATCTTTTATCTCTCATCTAAACAGGAAACTTTGCGTGTATCTTTTGTCTTGTTGTTCGGAAGACTCTTTTATTAAAATGTGTGTCCCATGTATAACTGTTTGCATATGAGATAACGTTTTTGTACAGCCTTTTTAGGGAAATTATGCTAAGTTTATAGAGTGGCAGAAAATTAAGGGCATTTTACCTAGGTAGGTACCTAAGGTATGCTCATCATTACTTGTTCTACTCTAATTTGTATTTTGATTGTAACGAATCCAGGCTGTGTTATTCATTTAACCTAAGATATACTCATTTTAAAGTATGCTTTCCTAATTTGTTTCTTGATTGTGACGAAACCAGGCTGTTTTAATCATTTTACCTAAGTACCTAAGATATGCTCATTATTACGTGTGCTACTCAAATTTTATCTTGATTGTGACGGATCGCGGCTGTGTTATTCATTTTACCTAGGTATCTAAGATATGTTCATTATTACATGTGCTACTCGAATTTGTATCTTGATTATGACAGATCCAGGCTGTTTTATTCATTTTTCCTAGGTATCTAAGATATGCTCATCATAAAGTGTGCTACTGTCATTTGTATCTTGATTGCGACGGATCTAGGCTGTGTTATTCATTTTACCTAATATACTCAGTATAAAGTGTGCTTTTCTAATTTGTATCTTTATTGTAATGGATCCAAGCTGTATTATTAATTTTACGTAGGTACTTAAGATATGCTCATGAGTACGTGTGCGACTCACATTTGTATCTTGATTGTGACGAATCCAGGCTATTTTATTTATTTCACCTAGGAAGCTACAATATGCTCATCATTACGTGTGCTACTCAAATTTTATCTTTATTATGACGGATCGAGGCTGTGTTATTCATTTTACCTAGGTACCTAAGATATGCTCATTATTATATGTACTACTCGAATTTATATCTTGATTATGACGGATCTAGGTTCCATTTAACCTAAGTACGTAAGATATGCTCATTATCACCTACGGAAAACTCATTTGTACATACCTTGATTATGACGGGTTCAGGCTATGTAATTCATTTTAACCTAGGTAGGTACATCAGATATGCTTATGATTGCGTGTGCTTTGTATCTTGGTCATGACGGATCAGGGAGGAGATCCGTAAGAGAATCAAGGTAACCAACATAGCTTACAGAATCGTTGAACTTAAGTAGCAGTGGGCTGGGCACATCGCTCGTAGAATAGGTTGCCGTTGGGGCAGTAGAGTTTTTGAGTAGTCATCATATCAGCAGCATGAAAGTCAAGGAGATAAGCCTTCCATCATCAGCTCACCTGATTATTTTCCAGGTTATCCTGAAAGAATACAACTATCGGCCTATAGCAGAAAGACGTCCACTGCTGTATAAAGACTTCCCCCAAAGATTTCCACTACGACCGGTTCTGCGCTGCCCGCATCCAGCGGATTCCCGCGACCTTCACTATGTCGTAAGTCCACCTTAAGTTACGCTTAGTCTTCCGGTGCGCTGTCGCCACTCGAGAACTTTACGGGAAGTATACCCTTTCAAACACAAAAAATATTTTCCAAATCGGCCCAATTTTTTTAAAGCCGACAATCTTATAAAATTCTATTAAAAAAAAGATTTTGGAGCTAGCTTTAAAAAACAAAAAGTTACATGTGTTCAAAGGTATAAAAATGGCAAAATTTCTAAAAAAAGGAAAAAAAATCCTGTAAAAAAAATTACAAGTCCTAGATTTTTTTTAATTCTCAAAATGGGTGGGAGGCGACCCCACCTATCCCCCATTTTCGTATTTTCAACCATCTGCCGAAGACCCTGTATATTGGATAAGGGAGCTGGAAATGGGTTGGAAGTTGTGTTACGAAGTAACTAGTATCTCATCTGTGGTTGTGTGTGACACAGAATAAATTATTAAAGGAAGAGGTTGTATATTACTAAAATACCCTCTTTTTAATAAAAATGAAATAGTACAAAACACTTTTTATTACAATTATTAAGTACGTATTAAAGTATAAACATAACTATCAAATACAATTTCCTAAGATAATTCTATCATATTGAGCAACAGTATTTACATAGAAAACTAGTAAATTTTCAATAAGACTCAAGTACAAACCTGACACCAAAAGATTAAAAAGCTATAACGTTTTGCTGTCCCTTATTTTATATTATACATAAATTTGTTTTTGATTGAATTGAATTTTAAAACAATTTAATATTAATTTACAGTTTTTTTTTTCAGTAAAGTTGTAGGACAAAAGTTAATTCGTTTCGTGAGTAGAAGCTACTGTCAAGTTTTGGCGAGTAGTACAAAAAAAGCGAAAGATTTCGATATTTTTCCGTAAAAATAAAACTTTCAATTATTTATTTTTACCTGAGTTAGATAAAGGTACAAAGGTAGTTCGCTATCTACACACGCACATATACAAATAAAATTGATTTGTTTCTTTTAATTTCTTTGACGAATTTCATATTTCTTTTAAGGCGAATACTTTATATTATTACAGATTTTCGTTATTTTTTACGTCAATTACTCCTAAACGATAGAAAATCCAAGGTTAAGAAATACCCTTATTGTTGATGATGTTAGAAACACGTTTGAGCAGTTTTGGCTGAATAGAAAAAAAATCCAAAGATATGTCTACATCGTTACTTTCAACTCTAGTTATGACTAATATTTTGAAGTAAAAATTTAAAAAAATAAATGTTATGGGTAATACAAAGTTTGTAATGTTATTATTTTTTATAATTTCATTGTAGTTTTTGATTGAAACGAAAAACCATTGAAAAATTGTGGTTATTTTCTTTACTCTTTACACGTGAAGAAAAATACGGAGACAACTGTTCCAATCAATACCGCGCCATAATGTTTTAAATTGAATTCCACTCGTGATTCATTTTACCGCCTTCTTCAAAACTAGTAGGTAATTTAACTTTTTATCTTGCGTTCTAATTTAGTTCTAATTGTTCAGCAACTGGGTATGTTTTGAACTTGAAACGTGCAACCAGTGACTTTACAGCCCATGACGTCATCGCTATATATTTTACTATTTACAATTATCACATTAACCACCTACTTCATTCTACCTGCTACGTTTCTAATTTAGACTGACTAGTATTTCGGGACGCTTCGCACGATTCTTCTCGTGTCGTGTTGTCACTTAGAGCTGGGCGGGCTGAAAGAAATATAAACGATTATTTCTATACTAGCTGGTGCGCGGTGCGCAAGCGGCTAACGGCTCGCGAGGACTAACGAGCCTTCCTTCTTTTATTAGTGAAAACCTTATCAAAATGCGTCGCATGGTTTAGAAGAGGTAAGTGGAGAAACAGACAGACAGATAATAATTTTACTGTGTACTCGTAGAGACTCTACAACTGGTTTATGTGATAAATAAGATAAGATAAACATCCTTTATTGCACACCAAATATACAGAAATGGAAAACATATTAACAAGCAAAATGTACAATGATATACAAAGGCGGACTTATCGCTTTATGCGATTTCTTCCAGCCAACCTCAAATAACTACAAATTATTAATTTAAAGCCCCCCGACATTTCTCTCTCCTGCTCTATCTATCTATAACCTATTCATTGAAACAATTCCAATGAGCCCACGATACCTCTTCTTGTAAGTTGGTGAGGGGTTCAATATCCTGCAGATTCCAGGTGATGCAGCAGTATCAGGTCAAGGTAACTATGTCATTGCAATACCATTGAAGTTACAGGACACCTAATTACGAATCGATCAGACCTGTGGAAGTTGCTCACACCCTTTTATCAGCTACAAAAGAGCTGATGATCTTCAAACGGGTGATCAGATATTCTTGTATCATAGCTAAGAACACTCTAGATTCAGTCACCTTTCAAACAAAAAAAAATCAAAATCGGTTTATCCGTTTGGGAGCTACGATGCCAAAGACAGGCACACATATACAAAAATTGAATTGATCACATCCCTTTTTTTACGTCGTCGGGGCATGAAAAAATATTGTTAACATTTTCCTTCACCGTTAATGCAATCAGTATGAATATGTACAGAACTGAGACATGGTCGCTTACCGTGGGCCTCATAAGAAGGCTCAAGGTCACCCAAAGAACAATTGAGCGTGCTATGCTCGGAGTTTCTCTGCGTGATCGAATCAGAAACGAGGAGAACCAAAGTAACCGACATAGCTCTCAGAATTGCTAAACTTAGTGGCAGTGGGTGGGCACATTGCTCGTAGAACAGATGGCACTTGGGGCAGTAAAGTTCTCGAGTGGCGACCACGCACCGGAAAACGCAGTGTAGGCAGGCCTCCCACTCGGTGGACCGATGACCTGCTGAAGTTCGGGGGAAGCCGCTGGATGCGGGCAGCGCAGAACCGGTCGTCGTGGAAACCCTTGGGGGAGGCCTATGTCCAGCAGTGGACGTCCTTCGGCTGATAAGATGATGTAAATTTCAAAAAACTCATTAAGTTACATTGATCGTCCGGATATGAACCCGGGACTTCTGGTTAGGACGATCGAGTCGTTATCGTTGAGCCACCAACGTTTTTAACAGGTCAACTTAAAACAAAGTAGATACTTTATAAGAAGTAGAAGTTCTGTAACAAAATGAAGCTGTCTCCGTTACATTGTTAGATTTTACGACCAGATACTCTTAACAGAATAACATTCCAAGACACACTTATAATAGAAATTTCACCAAATAATATTCTGCCAACAGACACTAAAACCCGAACAGCTCTTATTACCTGGTGCTTATAGTACACAAAAACTAAGACGTTTTCATAAGTGCGTAATCACATTATTGGTTATTGCCAAAGAAAGAAGCCAAAAGAAATGTTGGACCTCATCAAACAAACGTGCTCGTTCAGAAAAGGTTCCGAAGATAGATTCGAAATATTAAGGTTTCCTATTCCGACGGCGGCGTATTTGCTCTTTTTGTCTGTACTCGATAAATGCCATCGTAGACCTGTTTGAACGCAAACATTACGTATGGAATAATCTTTTCATCTGAAAATGTCATAACATCCTATTGACAAAAAATTTACCCTTATACCCCCAGTTTCATAAATAATGTAACGTTTTTCGAGGGTATGCTAGGCGACTTGTACATAATTGCAAACCGCCTTAGCGTAATGCTTAAATCCATTAGCTTCACATCAGGAGGCTGCTGGTTCGATTCCCGGTGGAGTCTTCTTTTGTATGACTCGGTTTGGTTGGTGGAAGGGCATTTAAAAAGCCATCCTGCTACCACTATCTTATCCAAGTCGTGCCGTCATTTTTTTTTTTCGAAAGGACAATCTTATTGTTTACCTTGGACGGGGGAGCATCGGAGAGAGCTTGCCGTCAAGCATTTGTGTTTCTACTTAAAGATAAGATAGCCTACGCCCCATTGCGTTGGGAATTTTTTGTAATCCCGCTTCCATCTTCAGCATCATCGTCACTTACCATCAGGTGAGATAATGCGACTAAATACCACTTTTATATCATTAATCTATTCCGTTATAAAGATTCTGCGTCCCACGCAGAGTATCTGTGTCATCATCGATTTATCAGTATTGCCCTTATGAATAGTGGCTGTCTATTATCATCATTATATCAGTCAAAAGTGAGGCTAAAAGACGTCCACTACTGGACAAAAGCCTCCTAAGGATTCCACAACGACCGGTCCTTCACTGCCTGCAACTACGGGCTTCTCGCAACCTTCACGAGGTCGTGGGTCCACCGAGTGGGAGGCCTGCCTACGCTACGTCTTACAGTGCACGGTCGCCACTTGAGAACTTAACTGGGGACGGATATAGGGATACGGCCACCTGTCCTAAGATCTATCTATGATCTATCTATGCCTACTGCCACATTCTAAGAGCTGCTTCTACATCTGTTACTTTGGATCTCCATCTCCTCATTTTTCCCAAAGACAACACCACACCCTGCACACTTCATACAACGGGCCAGAAATGACATTTCAAAAAAGGAATGACGGAACAAACAAAATAGCAGCGAAATCCTAAACGTTCGACAACCAATCTGTATCAATCTGGGTGACGAGGGGGTGAGGTCGCAATCTAGAGAGCGGCAGGGAGTGTCCATACTGTATGTTAGTACTAATATATATACTTTGACAACACGATCCATTGCCAATTAAAGTCTTTTCTCACGAGGCCCATAGTAAGCGACCATGTCTCAATTCCGTATGCCATCACTGGCAATACACATGGTGCAGCCAAATTTTAGAATTAGCCATTTTGTTAAACGGCGCACCGCTTTATAAAATACTGAGCAAAAAACTCCTAGTAAAATTGAGTCGGACGGACGAACAGACAAACGGTTAGGTTGGGTTAGTATGTCTTGTTTAACCGTGATAAGGAGCCCCACCATCCGACTCAGTTTTATTCGGAGTTTTTAACTCAGTGGTTTACAACGAAGCACGCCCTTTTATAAAATGGCTAATTCTACAGTATGGCTGCGACACACACAATGGCTATCTAGAAATTCTAGAATATCTTTCAAATATCTTTCGGACGGTTCTTACCACACATTCGCAATAGGATCTTCTCAATGCCATGTATGGGAGACTCGAAGGTGATACATAGCATCATGGCAAGCACGAATGTCAGCACTAAGTGGGAGACCGCTGTGGCTAACTGAAAAGAAACACAAAGAATCATCACTCTTCTATCCTACTAATCCTACTAATATTATATACGCGAAAGTCTGTAAGAATGTATGGATCTACCTATGTTTGTTACTCTTTCACGCAAAAACTACTGAACGGATCTGGTAGGTAGACAGATTAGAACCTGGATAAACACATAGGTCACTTTTTTCCACGCTCGCGAGCCGCTTAGGGCTCGCGCACTGCGCACCCTCGAAAAGTCATAGAAACGTTGTCCACGCGGGTGAAGCCGCGGGGAACAGGTAGTATTTCATACGAGACAGTAGGTGATTAGTAGATACGTTAGTCTTTGAGCTTAGCATCATGTACAGGCTGTAACAAAATTGGTGTAGGACCCATTTACTGGGAATTTAGTTAAATTATGATGAACAAATCCCAAGCAACTCCGTAGTAAATTTTCAAAAAAAATATGATTCCACCTTTACTCAAAAATGCGCATCTGGTATTGTTCAGTTTTTAAAAGGCATTTTTTTATTATTTTTTTATTCACAATTGGTAATGTAGATTTAAAAAATGATTTGGAAGCAAAAAGAAGAAAAGCAATGTAAATAAAAAAATCGCATTTCTTGTTTCTCTGCCTCCCTATAATTTTTTATTTAATTAACTTTTGATTTGTTTGATTGTTCTTAGTGGACAAAAATACACACCTTGTGAAAATTTTAATTTTCTACCTATTACAATTCACACTCGCCAAAAAAGATTGTTTGGGTTTTTAATTTTAATTATATTGTGTAGTTATTTCAAATCATTTGTCTAATGTTTATAATACCTAGTATTTGCCATTGTCCTAATTTTATAAGCTGCAACCGTCGCTCGGCTTATTAAGTTATTACAGAATAAATGGCGTGGCCTTAATAGTTACAGATTTAGCTCTATGATGGCCCCGTGTGTGAATGATAATAGCCTAGAGAAGGGACTCATGGAATAGCATTAAGAATACAATTCGAAAATTCAAAATTCAAAACCATTTGTTTATACATTGTATAGTACTCGCTTTATGTAGCTAAGTGGCCCTGTTGTTCTAGAATTAAAAAAAAACACAGAGTTACTAATTTACGTACTTACAGTAAAAAAAATATGAAAAATTACAGTAAAAAAATTGGTGTAGGGCCCGTTAACTAGGGGTTCTACTCATCATACTGAACAAATTTCTCCAATTTACCCATAGTCAAATCTAATAATAATTTGACCCTCCATACAAAAATCACAAAATTGGCTGATCAGCTGATCGATTTGTATTAAGCGTTTTAGGTACACCCTGTATATGTGTATGAATAAGCATACAAATTCTTATGCTTAGATATTCACTTACAACGGTGAAGAAGGTGACATGCAGGGGATGCCTTAACTGACTCACGTAGAATAGTTTAACTGCTTATGCTTGGATACTGTAGGTATTTTGAGTTGTTAATGAAAGTTTACTTACAACGGTGAAGAAGGTGACATGCAGGGGATGCCTTAACTGACCCACGTAGTACAGTTTAACTGCTTCTCCTTAGATACTATTATAGGTATTTTGAGTTGTTAATGAAAGTTTACTTACAACGGTGAAGAAGGTGACATGCAGGGGATGCCTCAACTGACCCACGTAGTACAGTTCAACTATGCCGTTGACTAAGTACGCGCAGTACGTAAGCCTGGCTATAGGCACTAGGAACTTCCACGTTAACAGCTTTGCTAGCAGTCCTGGAAAGTTGAAACATACATAATTCAGGTCAATTTTCAACGTTCCGACTAACGGACTTTACATCAATTAAATCAAAGTTTTCTGATAGATGCTAACGGCTAGTTGTTGGAGTTATCTACCATCAGGTTTTGCCCAAGCTTCACCCGCGTCGGCATAGCCAGCGTAGTTTCCTCCATATCCCTCGGGAACTATATCGGGCTAGTCTGGTTAGCAGTCTACGTCACATCCCACTCCTTCGACTTTCGCAAGCGTAGAAAGGAGTTTGTATTTTTGTTTGTAAACTCTTTATGGCATTTAAAGAAACAATAACACTATAACAAAAGCGGGCTTATCCCTTTCAGTCACAGACTGTGCTTTAAGTCAACCTTGAGATTTCCCCGATCTCTCGAGTACTTTCGAGAATCGTTCCCTATATAGTTCTCGAGAGATCTGTTGAAAAATCATTTACAAAACTCTGGGAAAAATCTATGACCTTTTTCTTGACACAAGCTACGTGCATGCCAAATTTCGCTAAAATTGCTTGAGATGTTGAATCGTGAAGAGGTAAAAAACAAATAAACACATTTTCACAGTTAAATTATTAGTAAGGATGATCTGCGTCCCCCTTGTCGTTGGTACTATCTTATAAGAATGGTGACTGCTTATCATGCATACTTGTATAGATTATGACAAACAAGCTTCAAAGTCTTGAGCATCGCCGCAAAGTTGCCTGTCCTTCCGTTTTCTATTATCGAATTCATTTCGGAGAGTATGCTCAAGAAATTCATGACCTCATTCCCCCAGCTCCATTCCACCTTCGGTCAACGAGACGCAGGGGGAGGTTTTACCTCTTTGTTGTTGATATTCAGCCTATACGCACGAAGTGTAACGCTTCCTCATTTATTATGCGGACAGCGATGGAGTGGAACTCCTTGCCTGCTTCTGTGTTTCTCGACTCCTATAATTCGGAGATCTTCAAGGTGAGAGTAAATAGGCAATATTTGTGTTTGCGTGTACCTCGACTACATTGTCACTCACCATCATGTGAGATATAGTTAAACGCACACAAATTTTTAATAAAAAAAAACTTACTTGTGCCAAAGTACCTATATACTCGTATATTAGTACTAACATACAGTATGCACACTCCCTGCCGCTCTCTAGCTTGCGACCTCACCCCCTCGTCACCCAGATTGATACAAGTTGGTTACAGTTTGACTGTCGAACGTATAGGATTTGGCCGCCATTTTGTTTGTCCCGTCATTCCTTTTTTGAAATGTCATTTCTGACCCGTTGTATGAAGTGTCCAGGATGTGCTTGTAGAGCACAGATAGAAAAATAATAATTATACAGCCCATTCGGCTAAAATACAAAAATAAGTATTTAGATCAGTTCTGTGTTTCACCGAGGATGTCATAAACCGCGCAAGTACACGCTAGACACTTCAAGCATTTCTCAAAACAAATGACGGAACAACCAAATCACGGCTAAATCCTTTACGTTCGAGAACCAAACTAGCAACAATCTGTAACAGTTTGGGTGACGCCTCCGTGAAGTGGAAATCTAGAGAGCGGCAGGGAGTTTAGTATATCCTTACTAATATTATAAATGTGAAAATGTGTTTGTTTGTTTGTTACATTTTCACGCTTCAACGCATTGACCAATCTTTATGAAATTTGGCATGCAGGTAGCCTGTGTCACGGGGAAGGACATAGGCTACTTTTTATCCCGGGAAAATAGCATAATCTGATGAAGTTCCTGAGGGAACTAAAAAAACACTCGATTGTTGAAACGACATAATTTACTTATCACCCTTAAAGACGATGTCCACGCGGGAAAAGCCGCGGGAAAAATATAGTACTAATATATGTACTTAAGAGCAAGTGACCTATAAAAATTATCAAATTCACGAAAAAACTAGTTGTAGTAGCCCCGACTTCTACCCGCCCCGAATTTTTTTCATCAGAGACGTGACGTGTTTTTTAGCTTCATTTAATTATGTGCCTATTTTGTGATTTTGAGAAATTCAAATAAAAAGACTTGATTTTCTTTCTATCAAGTCAAAAGCTAAGTAAGGTTTATTGAAATTTCACTAGAAGGGCAAATGAGTGATTCATAATTTATTTTTGATGCAGACATCATCCCAATTATAATTAAAACAGTGAATAGTCACACCCTGGACACTTCATACAACGGGCCAGAAATGGCATTTCAAAAAAGGAATGACGGAATAAACAAAATAGCGGCGAAATCCTATACTTTCGACAACCAAACTGTAACCAATCTGTATCAATCTTAGTGACGATGGGTCGAGGTCGCAATCTAGAGAGCAGCAGGGAGTGTCCATACTGTATGTTAGTACTAAATATATAAGGTCTAACAAAATTAGCTGAAACTATTTTAACTGGTGCTTCTACCCATGAAACTGAACAACTTTCCCCATGGAACCCATAGTCAAATCGCAAAAAAAAATTTGGCTCTCCCATACTAACTCGATCAGCTGATCAGCCTACTTAGTATGGGAAGTTCAAATTTTTTTTTGAGATTTGACTATGAGTTTCATGGGGAAAGTTGTTCAGTTTCATGGGTAGAAGCACCAGTTAAAATAGTTTCAGCTAATTTTGTTAGACCTTATATATATACTTTGGAATAGTGTAGCATAATTAATTTAAAATAGGGAAAATAGCCTAGAGAGCATGTCTAGAGAGCATAGCCTTTCTACATGGTAGAATTTAGGATGAGTAAGTCAAAAGGTTGTGTTATGTAAAAGAAAAAGGATGTAACGAGTTTCTTGTTGTATTTACAATAATTTTATTCTTTAATATAATTAAGAATTGTCTCTAAAGAACAAAGTGCTGTTTAAAAAAAAGAATGGTCACCGCAGATAATAGTTAGAACATAGTTTTACAGTTTTTGTTAAACTTAAATATAATTTTGAATTTTTGAGACTTTTCAACTAATTGAAAACAAAGTGCAGCCGTGAAATTACTCTTAAGAAAATTAAGTTTTAAAAATCTATTTAGTCGATGTAGGAACAAAATTTTTTAAGGTGTAATTTCACGTTTTCATTAAGTTTCATTTTAGGCCAAACATTCCAAATCTTAACGTATTCATGTAGCAAATAGTTTTTTAGGTAACTTTCCTTATTTTAATATAATAGGCATTAACTATTTACAGTTTCGAGATCCATCGTCAACGACGGCAAATATTGCCCCGTATGAGGTACAAACACACTCAACTTAAATCCTTACTTCCTTACTAATATTATAAACGCGAAATTTTGTATGTATGGATTTTTATTACTCTTTCACGCCACAACTGATAAACTGATCTGGATGAATTTGGTAGGTAGACAGATTAGGAACTGGATTAACATATATATATATATATATAGGGTACTTTTTTCCACGCTCCCGAGCCGCTTGCAGCTTGCGCACTGCGCACCCTCGAAGACAGGCATAGAAACTATGTTCACGCGAGCGAAGCCGCTTACAAAAACTAGTGATCTATAATTTTATGATACATCTCAAAACCGCTTAAGGCCCTACCACGGGTAAAATCAATCACAATATTCAATTCAAACTATAGAAAGACTTCGTAAAGCTACTACTACGGAAAAAAAATATACCTAATATTCTTGATGTAATATAAAATCGGTTTAAGTAAATATAAAATATCACCAAATTTTATGTCAAAAAATATCCTATGGACCCTTTTTTGGAATTATTTGAAAAATCTCTCAAACACAAACACTTTACGAGTATGTTCAATAAAACCAGCACACACAGAAAAATCGGCAACTTTAGCACCTTCACCGTAACCGCCGCATTAATTTGAACTTAAAATGAATAGTGTTAAGTTCGACATTATCTTATCACGGATGGACCTGCTCGGATCGAGTCGTGTTTAATCGCTCTCACCTCCATTGCCAGTTGCACAGGCAATGATAAGCCAGCCATTGGCAATGCCCCACGCAACTTTGTGGAGGGAGATATACGCTGCAGCTTCAGCAGCGCTGTAGTGGTACCATCCTTGGTAGAATAGCGTCACAGAGAACACCGTCACTGTCCCAAGGACTATGCCAGAGATCCAGCCGAAGATTTTCACCATCTTTGAGAGACGGTAGCTGGAATGCAAGAAAAAAATACTATAGCTATACTAAAGCTTCATCTTCTTCATCTTATCAGCTCATATACGCCCCCACCGAGGGGCTCGAGCCTACCCTGAATTATCGGGCATTAGTCGACCACGCGGGCCCAGTGCGGGTTGGTTGACTTCACACATAACCTTCGAGTTTCTTCGCAGGCGTGTGCAGATTTCCTCACGATGTTTTCCTTCACCGTAAGAGCGTCAGATAAACGTACATATGAGATTGAAATTCGAAAACACATCGGTATGTGGCAAGATTCGAACCACGACCTCCCGGACAGGAGGTAGCGACCCTTGCCATTGTGCCACCGACGCTCCTCTGAGAGGTATAATAAATACTAAAATCTTATTCTGTTGCTGTTTTCTTAACCTAAAGTTCATCATATCTTATCAGCCAAAAATCGTCCACTGCTGGACAAAGGCCTCCCCCAATGATTTCCACGACGAACCGTCCTGCGCTGCCCGCATCCATCGGCTTCCCGCGATCTTCACCAGGTCGTCGGTCCACCACGTGGGAGGCCTGCCTACGTTACGTTTTCCGGTGCGCGGTCGCCACTCGAGAACTTTACTGCCCCATCGGCCATCTGTTCTACGAGCTATGTGCCCTGCCCACTGCCACTTCAGTTTAGCGATTCTGTGAGCTATGTCGGTTACTTTAGTTCTCCTGCGGATCTCCTCGTTTCTGATTCGATCACGCAGAGAAACTCCGAGCTTAGCACGCTCCATTGCCCTTTGGGTGACCTTGAGACTTCTTATGAGGCCCATAGTAAACGACCATGTCTCAGTTCCGTAAGTCATCACTGGCAACGCACACTGGTCAAAGACCTTAGTTTTGAGACACTGTGGTATTTGGGAAGTGAAGATATTGCGAAGCTTCCCGAACGCTGCCCAGCCGAGTTGGTTTCGTCGATTAATCTCTTTCTTGAAGTTGGACCTGCCTAGCTGGACTGTTTGTCCCAGGTACACATATTCGTCATCAACTTCCAATGTAGAGACTCCAACCTTTAGAGGGGTGGGTGCGACACGGACATTTAACATTACTTTCGTCTTGTCCATGTTCATTTTAAGGCCCACTTGTCTTTACTGAGGCCATCGAGCATTGTGCTTAGGTCTTCCATAGTCTCAGCCATGACCACGATATCGTCAGCGAATCGGAGGTGGGTTATGTACTCGCCATTGATATTGATGCCGAGTCCACGCCAGTCCAGAAGCTTAAAAACATCTTCCAGGGCGGCGGTGAACAGTTTCGGAGATATAACGTCTCCCTGTCTCACCCCTCGCTGCTACTGGATAGGTTTCGAGTTTTAATCCTGGAGGCAAACCGACATGGTGGCGTTTTCATACAGACACTTCAACACCTCGATGTATCGATGGTCAATTTGGCACCGCTGGAGAGACTGTAGCACAGCCCAGGTTTCGACTGAATCAAAGGCCTTCTCATAGTCCACAAACGCCAAGCATAGTGGCTGATTGTATTCTTCGGTCTTCTGTATAATCTGCCGCAGCGTATGTATGTGGTCTATGGTACTAAAGCCTTTTCGGGAACCGGCTTGTTCGGGAGGCTGGAAGTCGTCAAACCTGCGTGCGAGACGATTCGTAATGACTCTCGAAAACAGATTGGAGACATGGCTCAGAAGTGAGATGGGTCTGTAGTTCTTCAGCAGGGTGTTGTCACCGTTTTTGAATAAAAGCATGGCCACACTTCTGTGCCATGCTTTAGGCGTTTGTCTCTCGAGTATAACGGAATAAAATAACTTCTGAAGAGCTTTTAGAACCGGTGATCCACCTGCTTTCAGAAGTTCAGCCGTAATTCTATCATCACCCGGTGCCTTGTTGTTCTTGTTTTGTTTGAGAGCCATTCTAATCTCGTACAGGCTGACGTCCGGGATATCTTCGGTATAGTGTCGGGTTAGTCTGGCTCTTGGGTTTTCAATCAGATCGCTGATAGGCAAACGTGTGGTCTTGTACAGTTGTCCATATAACTTCTGAACTTCTTCCAGCAACTCAGTCTTAGACGATGTGGTCCTGCCATCCTCAGTATTCAGCTTGGTCAGTTGGCTTTGTCCAACAGACAGATCTCTCGCGAACACTTTTGAGCCTTTGTTGTGCTCAATCGCCTCTTTAATACAATTTGTATTATATTGGCGTAAATCGCGATTCAGGGACTGCCTGTTTAGTTGCCGATACTGAGAAACGTCTTCAGAGGACTGCAAAACCAATCTGCGTCTTTCTTCCATGAGGTAGCTGGTGAAGTCAGAGATTTTTTTGGTTCTGTTTGAACAGCGAGTTTTAAAAATCTTAAACCCGACCGGTTGGACAATTTCCACGAACCAGTCATTATAATCGTCCACATTCTCGCAGTCTTCTAGGCATTCAAAACGATTGTGCAACTCGAGCTGAAAGCTCTCGGGGTTTTGCAGCTGGATGGGCGCCAGTTGAAGCGTAGACTTCATCAATCGACATCTTTCTAGCTTGGTCTATAGATTCAATGTGCCTCTGACCATCCGGTGATCGCTTCCTGTTTTGACTGAATTGATCTCGGAGACATTATTGAATATTTGCTTCCTTGTCGATAAGATGAAGTCTATCTCTTTCTTCGTTACGCCATTGGGATGCAACCATGTCAACTTCCGCTGTTTTGACTTTTTGAAGAAGGAGTTCATCATAAAGAGGCTCTCCTTCTCCATAAAGTCGGCCAGCATCTGGCCACGTGCATTTCTTACTCCATATCCAAATTGCTTCACTCTCTGCTTACCATCGCTTCGTTTGCCCAGTTTTTCGTTAATCCCTAAAGTTGCCTGGAAGAAATTACTACCTAGCAATAAGTCCGCCTACTGTATAATTTTTCTTTTGTGTGGTTTCCTTCTTTTTATGTTGTGATGCAATAGAGAATATTGTATTGTATTGTACTACTTTTGAACTCATTGTAAGTTTTAAAGGACCCTATTTTTCTGATGTTTTTTTGTCCAGCATTGGACGTCTTTCGGCTGATATGATGACGATGATGGTTTTTCAGAACCCAATTTCTGAGTCATACCTACCCTAGTTTTGTGATACCATCAATCTGGTGATTACATTCTTCTAGATATTATATGATGAATTCGGAAATCCTTGGGGGAGGCCTTTGCCCAGCAGTGGACATTTTTCGAATGATATGATGATGATATGATGACTCACAGTTAATTCATTTATCCGACGCTGTTACGGTGAAAGAAAACTTCATAAGTAAAACTGCACACACCTGCGAAGAAACTCGAAAGTTGTGTGTGAAGTAATTCAAGGTAGGCTCGAGCCCTTCGGAGGGGACGTATACATGAGCTGATATGATGATGATTATGACTCTCAGTTTCTTATAAATACTTTCTGCAATGAAACTGTACCCATTATTAAACAGATTCTTAAAAACTTAAATTGTTTCTCGAAATTGTATTGCAATATTCAGAATACCTTCAAACAAAGTATTTTGAAGAAAAAAATCCTACTCAGCAATAGACAGGTGAGATGATTAATTTTTAATACGTCGCGTACAGTTTATTATGGAAATTTGAAACTGTGCAAAAAATATTGTGCGAGGACAGATGATCCTAGAAAAGTACTTTATGAAATTATGATTTCTTACTTTTCCGTCTGTATTCTATGAAGTATGTAACCAGTAAGGAGTCCCATGAAATACGGTGTCATCTTCATGTGAGTTTTAATGTAAACCTCCTTGAAGTAGAAGTTGGAGACGATATCTGTAAATTCTCTGAAAATAATACAAATAAGTATAAACAAAATAAAGGATTCGAAATAGAGATAACAGAAAAGACATGGACATAGGCTACTTTTTATCCCGTTCTATCCGACACAGTTCTCAAGGAACTGATTTTTTTTTGTTGATTTCTTTCACGTTTAATTAATTAACGTGATGGTTGTTTGAGTGAAAAGTAACATAGAGACTACTTACAAGCAAAGACCGACATAGTTCCGGGCGGATCTTGAGTGGGTGAAAGTGACGTAGAGAGTACTAATTAGCAAAGAGCGACATAGTTCCGGACGGATCTTGAGTGGGTGAAAGTGACATAGAGACTACTAATTAGCAAAGAGCGAAATAGTTCCGGACAGATCTTGAGTGGGTGAAAGTAACGAACGTGAGATTCGTTGGGCGACAAATCGCCCAACGAATCCCACGCTCACGTAGCGTTCGCAACGGAGCAACGAATTAGTGTGATTTTTTACACAGAGATAGTTACGGGGATGAGAAGTGACACAAAATACTAATAAGCATAGCCCGACATTGTTCCTAAGCTGCGGGAAGAAGCTATCTGTTTAATTAGGGATTACATTACAAAGAAACTCAAACCAAATTAATTCAAACGTGTGCTTACTTAGCATAGAATAGAATGGTGGGGTCCAACCGATCCTTGAAGGTAATGATGGAGGGGATCACCATTGACACTAGGGTACCAACCCCTAGCATAATAGGGCCGACCTTTCGCCACCGCCATAAACAGTAGATGAATATCGGCGCTATGTAAAACATCTGGGTGTCCACGGAGAGGTACCATGACTGGAACATGCACTAGAAAGAAAAACACAGAAATATTTATCAAAAAAAAAGTAAGTGTGTGGTTTTATGAAACCACGGTAAAAGTGAAACTTTACAGAGGACGAAACGATCATGGCTGCTCTCGCTACGGTACAGAGGACGAAACGATCATACCGTCAGACAAAAGCGACCGTCACGCGACATGCAATACACAGACGAGAAAAGTTGAGACGATGTAATAAAAGTTTCACTTTAAAAAATGGTTCCTTGAACTGGATCTTAATCAGTTTGATTAATAAAACCGGCCTAGTGCGACTCGAGGTCACACAAACAGGGTTCTGCGCCAAAACTTAGACTACCCACAGAACAAGAGCTAGCTCTAGGTAAATAGGGGCCTCCTTATTCTGGACTTCATAAATTGCACTTTCCTCTACAACGGAAGAACTTTAGATTTTATCATTGATTTTCCTGTAATCTATGCATTTAACCACATATACTGTGATTTTTTAAAAGCCTCGTAGGGGATCGGAATGGTCAATTTTCGCTTATTTTCCTAAATTGTGTTTATTTTCAGGTACAAAGTCCAATAGAAATATACAGTCAAAATAAAATAATTATTACCTAGTGGGTACATGGTACAGTCAATAGACAGTAATATATTTGTTACTGGTCATGTAAACATATTTATACATATATGACACTAACTATAGCATTATCGTTTAAATCAGTCTTTCCTTAAAGGAAATTAATCCTTTTTAATACTTAATAAAAGTTTTCAACTTTGTTCTCGGCGAACATGCCAGTCGCACTACACCCCCACGGCAACCCTAGCATGCAGCGAAATGCATTATTGTACTGTACGCGCATCCGATTGAAGGCGTGCTGCGTGTATTCGGCCCATAGGTGGGTGGTGTAGAACGACTGGCAGTATGCCTTGAACAGCGTCACTTTAGCGTCCTTTGAGCAGCTCGCAAAGCGCATGCCAAGCATATTGCTTTTCATAGCGATTGCTCGTCGCTGCCTTTCCAAGTCATTGTCATCTTTACCCGACTGCGCCAGAAGGAGGGTTACGTTTTTCGAGAGTATGTATGTATGTATGTATAATTGTTTGGCACGCTCTGCAGCCTGAACGGCTGGATGGATTTTGGCTTAAGAGGTGTCATTAGATTCGTATTTACTGTGAGAGTGATACTGGGTATATCAAAATTAAAAAAACAAAATGGCGGATTTTTGGCGCCAAATTCCAATGTTAGGCACGAACTGCAGCCTGAACGGCTTGATGGATTTTCTATCAACTGATAAGTTAATAATCTGCGTAAATTTAACGTGTGTCATTGTGTATATAGGTTACTATACAAACTCATTCAATAATAAAACTAAAAAATGAATAAAATAAAAAACCGTAATTTAAAAACTAAAAAACCCGACTGCGTTTCTGTGTAGTTTGGAAATGAAAAACCCTAAAACAAGAAAGTCGTCATACCCGATTCCACTTAACTTAAGAAAAATTGTAGCAGTCGGGACCCATTCTAGAAATGGGAGCATAGTGAATTGAGAGCACATACCTCTATTACATTGCAGATTACTCCAACATACTGACTAGACGGCTGACTTTCTAGAATGGGTCCCGACTGCTACAATTTTTCTTAAGTTAAGTGCAATCGGGTATGACGACTTTCTTGTTTTAGGGTTTTTCATTTCCAAACTACACAGAAACGCAGTCGGGTTTTTTAGTTTTTAAATTACCGTTTTCTTAAAATCATCTCTTATAATATGACCCAAATACTTAAACTGTGATACAATGTTTATAGGACAATTATTTAAAGTAATTTCAGGTATATTTTCCTAGGTCCTTTAGCATATTTAAAAACAACTGTTTCTGTTTTCTTAACATTGTATGTCAGGGAATGCTGTCTGGCATAGTTTTCACATGGAGCTCAGCAGCACCATATCGTCAGCGTAACTCAGATTATTGAGACATTCTCCTGCGACATGGCAACCGACGCGGGTGCTGCTAAGCTCCTCGATCAGCTCATTCATATACAGGTTGAACAGGGTGGGAGAGGTCAGGCCACCCTGCCTTACCCCACACCGCAACCTGTACTCTTCAGACACCGCATTTCCCCAGCGAACTTCGTAAGTTTGATTGGAGTACCAAAACTCAAGCAATTTTGTAACATTTTGTGATACATCTGTTCTACGCAATTTATTCCAAAGTATTTTATAATTAATTGTGTCAAGAGCTTTACTTAAATCTAAAAAAACAACCGTAAACTGACGTTTTTTTATTCACGTAACTTTTAATTGTATGTTTAAGGACAAAAATAGCCATATCCGTGGACAAGTTAGATTGGAACCCGAACTGTGCCCTATTTAATTTTATTTTCTTTGTAAGATTAGGTTGTATAAGTCTTTCGAGCACTTTAGAACAGATAGTCGCTAAAGAAATAGGTCTATAATTCGATAAACTTGATACATCGCCTTTTCTATCTTTAATCAGAGATATGACAATTGTTTTCATTAAGTTTTTAGGTAAGTAGCCGTGTAACAAACAAGCGTTATAAAAAGTAGCTAGGTTCTGAAATAAAAACGGTCCACCATACACTAAATGCTCAATGCTAAGCCCATCGTGGCCCGGTGAATTGCCACGTTTCATTTTGCGTACACAGTCAAATATAGAATCTTCAGTTATACTTATGTCTAGGCTTGTCGCAGCGTCATCACGGTTCTCCGACTCATCCACCATAGAACTGACTAAATAACTTTAAAACTAATTATCTTAAAAGATTTATTGATGTGTAACATCTTTGCTCTCGCTTTCCTGCAACTTGTGGGAGTGATTTCGTGAAATGGGACGGAAATGTGTAACAGGAAATGCGAACGTTTTTTAACTCTCGAAAACTAAGGTTGTCATAGCCATTCCGCCTAGTGTGATGGCAAAGGCAAAGATGACATACTACTATTCGAAGGGTCGGCCCGTGAATGTACGACCCGATAATTAATTAATTTCATAAGTATTTTGTCACATGTTACACATCATATGCGAGTACTGTAGGTCTCGTTTTTTTTTTATTTACTTTAGACGTCCGTTCGTCTTTGGATCACCGACTTGCATGTGTGAAGAAAATTTCAACTCAATCGGTTTACTAGTTTCCGAGAGAATTGGACAGATGGATGGACAGCCAGAGTGATCCTCTAAAGGTTCTATTTATACCTTTTGAGGTTTGAAACCTAAAAATACAATTGGCAGTCCGCAGCCGACCCCGCGCCATTATTATGGTCCAACAATGAAAGTATATGTACTGCGATATACATAACGGATTTCCGGTGTAATGTAATCTAGGGGCTGAACAATGTTTTTACAAAAATCGATCATGTAAATTGTTATCATATCAGCCCATATACGTCCCCATCGAGGGGCTAGACCCTGCCCTGAATTAGGGCGATCGGGCCTTAGTCGACCACTCGGGTCCAGTGCGGGTTGGTCGACTTTTACCACAACCTTCGAGTTTATTAGCAGGCGTTTCCTCATTTCCTCACGAATTTTCCTTCATCATAAGAGCGTCGGATAAACGTACATATAAAAACAAAATGTGGCAAGTTTAACTATTACTACACCAACGACGCTTTCAAATTATTAAAATTTATTATGTTAGTTCATAAATTCATTACAAATTACACCTAAAATAAAATGCCTAATATACTTAAAATAAAACACCTAAAACACCTTAAATCACACCTTATAACCTAAAATTACACTTAAAATAACTTACAAAAAAAACACCCGTCCTTCGTCATTACGCTTAAATGTAAATATTTCAAATTAACCCTCATCCAGTATCTGATGAAAAGCTAAGTAAAAAGATAAAATTGAAAAATTTTGTGTAACACTTACAATTTTATCTGTATTCACGTAGTTATTTATGTAGAGGATATTGGCCCACCACGAGGCCTGGCATCTCTCTTGCTCCAGAAGCATCCTCTCCTCCCACAGGGGGCCCTCCCCAATCTTCGGCAGCCAGGTCATGTAGAATACTAGGACTACTAGGTAAGCTGGGGTCAGTCTGAAATAAATTTAAGAAAACCTAGTTGTATGAAATAGCTGGCAAAGTAACGTATAACGATAAATCCGCCTCCGTGACGTAATGGTTGAAACTATTAGCTTCACATCAGGAGGTCGCGGGTTCGATTCCCGGCGGAGTATAACATTGTATGACTCGGTTAGGTTAGGAAAAGGGCATTTTCTACGCCCGCCTGTCTAGTAACCATTTTATCTAAGTCTTGCTGCTAAGCATTAGTGTTAACAGCATTGATGTGGTACGGCTTGAAGATAGGATAGCCAGTTCCGCATTGCGTTAGGGAATTTTGGTAAGCCCGCTTCAATCTTTGGTATCATCGTCGCTTACCATCAGGTGAGATTCAAGGGCTTACCAATTGTGGATGGTAAAAAAGTAAATCCATAGTTCTTCTAACACCAAATCAATGAAAGAGTAAAATATGTGTTTAATTTTTTTTTTGGGTGCGACCAGTGCGGAACAAAGTTTTAATAAAAATTATGACACTTATTAACCGTCTACGTGGCATAATGGTTAGTCCCACTGATAATTGTCACATTGCCCTATGTATGGCTATCTTTATGCCACCATCACCAACTTTAAATCTTATTACATTTAATAAGTTTATCTGCGCTCATTTCTGTGTTCGTTCAACCGCTTCCGTGGCGTAAAGGTTAATTCCAATAACTTCACATCCGGAGGTTGAGTCTAACTTTATAAGACTTGGTTTGGTTGGTGATAGAGCATTTTCTAAACCCACCTGGCTAGCTACTACCATCTTATCTAAGTTTTTCCACCAAACATCAATGTTAACAGCATTGATGTGTTCCAGCTTGAAGATAAGATAGCCAGTTACCAATGCGTTGGGAAATTTTGGTAAGTTCGCTTTCATAGGTGATGTCAAGGGCTTTACCAACTGCTAAAAAATAGAATGTGAGAAATAAATTAAAGATAAAATAAAAGTTTAAAAAATCTAAAACCCAACTACGGAAAAGTATGAAAATAAGAGTTTCCCGTCTGATGTCATAGCCTTTTTTTTTCCTTCATCTGGGGTAAAAGACGTGGTCGCAAGGCATAATGATATTGTCAAGATTGGTTAAGTGGTGAAAGATGAACAGATGAACACACATACATACAAAGATTGTCAAAAACACTTTGCAACCCATTCAATATAAAGTAAATAAATAACATTTTAGAGGAATCAATAACCTATGAAGCTATTAGTATATATACGTTTCTGTAGTTAACTGTCAGTAGGCACTTAGGTCTGAATTGCTATTCATAGACATTTTAATAAGCATCAATAATTCAATTCGTCTGAGACGAGAAACGACCACCAGATTATCTTTCTCTATTTCAGTGATAAACTATCCGATAATTTGTGGTTGCTAGCTCTTCGTACCCGATGTCCGTCAAAACGTGCTCATCATCAATAAGGTGTCTACCCAGAGTACGTTGTTCAGTATCAATGAGATTGACAGGTCAATAAAGTAGAAGGAAAGTACTTTAGGCGGCAATACTACAGATTTTCGTTATTTTTGACGTCAATTACTCCTAAACGATAGAAAAACACAAGGTTTGAAAAAAATACTCTTATAGTTGTTGATGTTCCTTAAAGTCAAAAGCTATTGGAAACACGATTGAGCAGTTTTGACTCGATAGAAAAAATCCCAAAGATAGGTCTACACCGTTACTTTTAACTCTAGTTATGATTAATATTTTGAAGTATTAATTAAAAAATATATATAACAACAATATTTGTTATGATAATAACAAGTGAGTAATGTTATTATTTTTTATACTGTCATTGTAGTTTTAGATTGAAACGAAAAACCAGTGAAAATGTGAAAAAGTGTGGTTATTTTCTTTACTCTTTACACGTAAAGAAAAAAACAGAGACAACTGTTCCTACCAATATCTCGCCGTATAATTTTGGTGTCTCACCTTATATACCGGAATATGAGAATAGGTATAACATTGAGATTCCCTCTTCGCTTGTCCAGCTCGAGAAGTAGGAGCCGGCAGAAGAGAAACGCGCTCAGCATCAGGAAGGTATCCACCAAGAGTGCGTTGTTCAACATGAACGCGTTCGTGGGGTCTCGAACAAGCTGTGGGAGAATATTTAATATTTTAAAGGAAATTCATTAATAATTAATCTTTCCTATTTACATTTTCTTATTTACTTTGTAGATAAGTTTGTGAGGCTGATGCTACATAAAAGCACGCATGGGCAAGAAAAGTAAATGTTAGTACAAGAATAAAACCTTGTAGGTTTTCAAGTTCATCAAAATGGATAAAATTAAGTTGTATTATCTTAAGACCGTTTTGGCAAATATCAGGCTAAAAGACAAAAGAATAGCAAAATTTTATTAATGTATAAGTTCATTCAAAGTAAAAAATAATAACAGAAGCATTCTTATGTTTTTCTTTTATTATTCATGTCATGCCCAGAAACTTCAGTCTCATCGGATGGATTAAGTGTCACATAAAATTATATTTTCTAATAGAATTTTAAGACTTTTTACACAAACATTTTTTTTATAATCGTTAGCTACTTGAATTAAAATCACAATCTATAGCTAGATTTTTGTTCAGATTATGTTTAAGATTATGTTTCTTACGAAGGGGGCTTTTCATAATTACCAGGGTGGTTTTATCAAAGATAATCGATTAGTTGTCATTGACAAAGATGACTTATAATTTGTTACTTTACAACCGCCTTCGTGGTGTAGTGGTAAATCCACTTGCTTCACATCAGGAGGTCGTGGGTTGGATTCCCGGCGGAGTGCAACTTTGTGGGACACAGTTTGGTTGGTGGTAGGGCTAGCTACCACTACCATATCTAAGTCTTGCCGTCAAACATCAATATTAACAGCAATTATGTGATCCAGGGTATGAAGATAAAATAGCCAGTTCCCCATTACGTATGGGAATCTTAATAAACCCGCTCCATCTTCGACATCATCGTTATTTATCATCAGGTGAGATGATGCCTAGAGCTTATAAATTGTGGATTAAATAAATATATACGCATGCAATGACTTCCATATTAGCAACTCGCGCGACTAATGCTCCTAGCGAATTGGTGCGAAAATCAAAAGTTTTGCCACTCGCTACTCAGTCGTCTGCGTGAAATTGTAGAGTGCGGGGGAAAGATATTTCATATAAAAATGCCTAACTGTGTTGTTAGAAGCTGTAAAAATCGTGAAAGAAATTCTAAAAAGAAACATGGGATATCTCATCATCGTAAAGTAACCTTACATTGTATTTTTTCTTATAAACTAATTAAATAAACGCAGTTTTAAAGCGACAGTTCTACCAAGGTCCTTTTAGCGCGGCACTGACGTCAACTTTCGCCCACGATAGTTCGTACGAGTTATGTCAGATGGCGCTACTTTTTGCTTGTATGAGTAAAATATGGATACGGGCGGATCCTTCTGTCCAAATCTGTGTACACAGGTATTTTCTAGCAAAGTATTAGTATTAAGTTATTAGTAGTACTAACATACAGTATGGACACTCCCTGCCGCTCTCTGGATTGCGACCTCACCCCCTGGTCACCCATATTGATACAGATTGGTTACTGTTTGGTCTAGAATGTATAGGATTTCGCCGCCATTTTTTGTCATTCCTTTTTAAAATGTCATTTCTGGCCCGTTGTTGTATGAAGTGTCCATGGTGTGCTTCTAGTGAGAATGAATGTTTCTTCACTTTAATAGCTCTTGAATTATTTTAACTGTAGGTACCTACCTAGGTTTGTACTTCTTTTGATTACAAGTTCAGGTATGAATACTTGTCTCCTTTTTTTACCCGACTGCTTCAGAAGGAGGGTTATGGTATTTACTAACCTGATATAATTGACCACGCTGAACACGTTAAAACCCGAATTCAATCGCAACAAATAAGTATATACGATTTTTGTCAATTGTTTTGTTTTCGCCAATTTTCTAAAAATTTTACTTTACCGATTTTGATAATATTTGTATGGGACTACACTGAAAGCGTTATTAATAATAAACGAATTAATTAAAAATAAAAACCCGACTTCATAAAACTTAACCCTTCTTTTTTGGCCACTCGGGTAAAAATGTATCCTTTGTCACTCACGATATCAAGACGAATCTAACGACACCTCGCATTCCAAAATCTATCAAGCCAGACAGAGATATGCTACATATGTATATATGGTGACTTTTAATTCGTTCTTGATAGCAAAGGATATGAATGTACTCGTGATTACAAACAACTTTCCCAAAGAAACTATGTAGCGTGGTGCGCAGTTATATAATCTTCTTTCATTCGATCTCTATTCATCCTATCTATTTCTTCTTTTCCGCGCATGCGCTGTCAAACTATGTGACATTTGATTTAAAAAACCGACAACCATCATCGTTCATCCTAACCATCACAAATTGTTAATTTATATTATTTAATTGCTGTAATTCCTAAAAGACCCATTTCGGGTAAGATTTATTTATGTTCTGTGACTTCTATTTTAAATTTAAGTGTGTCATTTTCTAATTCTTATGTTCTTTTTAGGTCTTATATTTTACTCATTAAATTATCTGAACACGCACGGCATCTTTTAAGAACCCACTCCCTACGCCCTACCTAAATAACTACCTGCCGTGCGACACTGGCACCTAAACGTGGTAATTTGTAAATAAACCGAAGATCTGTAAGTTTTTAAACATTATTAACCTGAAACCACTACATCTCCGCAAGATCTCCGACATCAAGTTTTCATCCTTATACCTACCGACGTGAGCAGTACCATCTCCGAGCCCTACCTTCGTCACCAGTTTTCATCCTTGTACCTACCGACGTAAGCAGTACCATCTCCGAGCCCTACTTTCGTCACCAGTTCAAGCCTACTTCAATTTTATTTCTTCCTTAGTTTAATTCCGTTAATTTTTAATTTATTTGATTTTGTAAAATAGAGCATCAATTTCACAAAATCACCACATTCATGTGCATATCATAGTAAGCCATTTCATTATTATCATAGATAATACCACATTATATTTTACATGTATTTTCGGTACAATTATTTATCTTTATTAGTTTTCATTCCATTTCATAACAAAATATTATTTCTTTTTGTTTACTAACAATATTGCTTGACATAACTTTCAAAACAATCAAATAGTATCAAAAAGATTGGATTATTTTCATAAATTGTCTATACCTACCTCTTTAAGACAAAAAAGATTTTGTTTATAATATTTTACATTTTTATCAATTATTGAAAAATATTTTAACACAGTTTCATAAACATGGATACTAATGAACTGAACAAACCGGAAGTGATTTATGAATTAAGATTGAGAGGACAAAATCCAAACGCCACTCAAACGGCAGAGGAGCTCCGTGCTCAATTAAATAACCTTTTAGTCTTACCTGACTGTCCCACACCTACAGATACCAGTCCGAATGACTTCACTACAGATATGACGGACATTACTAAATGTTTGAAAATATTGGAATCTTGCATGAATACTTACCCAATGCGTAAAAACAAGATCCCAGTATACATTTCACATATTCAAAAAAGAATATGCCTGATTGACATAAACCAAGACTTGACAATAGAACAACTATCTACACTAAATTCACTATCCAGTGAATTTACACAACTAAAAAACAGATACAGCACACTTATCAACACACCCGAACAATCTGTATATCACTCAACAGAATCTGTAATAAACAGCACACCTTCCATTTCTTACAACAACATACCTCCCCTTTCTTACTTTGATGCTCTAACGCAAAAATTAATTTCTATTGGAGAGCACAAATACACTAGCGACCTCAAACGCTTCAAGTTCAAAGGCGATAGCTGCCCAAGAGATTTTATACAAAGAATAGAAGAGTTTGCTTCTGTTCGTAACATACCAGAGAGCACACTTTTCAAACATATCTTTGACCTTCTTTCAGGAATCGCTCTAGATTGGTTCAGAGCAAAGAAAGAGACCATAACAGATTGGCAAACATTACGAACCTTTTTAATAAAATATTTTGAAATAAGTAACCATGATTATTTACTTAAAAAACAAATCGATAATCGCAAACAAAACCCTAATGAGAGAGTTATATTATTATCTCACATGGAATCTTTATTTTCCAAATTACACGAAAAAATTTCTGAAAAAGAAAAAATAGAAATAATATTACGAAACATCAGACCAGAATTTAACTTACGCATCTCACAAACCGACCTAATTTCTCTCGATTCATTAATCGAATTATGTAAATTTACGGAAAAACTTTTAAATCTAAATAATCAATCCACCTACTATAACTCGAAGTTTTCTCAACCGTCAACCTCATTCGAACAACCATCGCACACTTCTACAACGTACTACAATCAAACTGCACCGCATATACCCGAATACCCATTTAATAAAACCATCTATGCAGTAAAAAACCAACCAATACCCCAAAAATTAACTACCTTCGCCTGCCCAAGATGTAGAACAAATTCACATCTCCTTGCTGTGTGTAAAAATACACAAAAAGTTTGTTATAGATGTGGCTTAAAAGACGTCACATTTCCCCATTGCCCTAACTGTCATAAGTCGAATTCAAAAAAAGTAATTAAGAAGGAGATTAAACACATTCAATATTCAAATAATTATGATCAAAAAGATTGGACTGATTGGCTTAACTATATAAAACTTTTTTTAAATTCAAATAATGTGAATACTCTCCTTTTTGAAAACAAACAAGATTCAATTTGAACATTTAAATATTAAAGTTAATAATCTTATTTTAAACGGTTTATTAGATAGTGGTAGTTCCATTACCATACGTGGTAAGGACTCACACAAAATTTTACTTAGGTCAGGTCTCTCACTACGGAAGGACCAACGTATCTTAGGTACCATAGCTAACGGTCAACCAATCAAATCTATCGGAACTATTTTACTTCCGGTAATTTACAATAATAAATTTTCCATAATTACTGCCCACGTAATTCCAGATATTCAAGAATCTTTAATTCTTGGCATTGATTTCTGGAAAACATTTAACATTGCTCCCAGCGTACTTCGCAACATTAATAATCAATTTAGCTCACAAAATGACAACTTTCTAGTTCATTCAACTTCTACTAACCTTCACACTTATGAGAATTTAACTAACACGCAACAAGAATTATCTAATTTAATAATAGAAAAGTTTAAACAAATTTCTACCGTAATTAAACAATTAGGAAAAACTCACCTTGCTGAACATCATATCGATACCGGTGACCACCCTCCCATTCGTCAGCGATGCTACCGTTTATCGCCCGAAAAACAAAAAGCACTAAAAACAGAGGTCGATGAAATGCTTAAACTAGATGTAATTGAGCCTTGCGAAAGCCCATGGCTTAGTCCTGTCATTGTAACTCCTAAAAAAGATGGCACATGGCGCTTCTGCGTGGATAGCCGAAAATTAAATAGCATAACTCGTAAAGATGCTTACAAATTACCTTTGATTTCAGATATCTTAGATAATTTAAAAGATTGTAAATATTTATCCTCAATTGACATAGCCAAAGCATTTTGAGAAATTCCATTAAGAAAAGAAGACCATCCTAAAACGGCTTTCCATGTTCCTGGACGTGGAATGTATCAATTTAAGGTAATGACATTCGGTTTAACTAACGCTCCTGCAACTCAGCAAAGATTTTTAAATAATCTTCTATCAGACCTTATGCTGGATAACAATATCTTTTGTTACTTAGATGATATTGTAATAGCTACACCAACATTCGAACAGCACGTCGAATTACTGACGAAATTAATCTCTAAACTTTCTCAGGCTAACATAACTGTTAACTTCCCTAAATGTTCCTTCTTTAGAAATGAACTCAAATATTTAGGTTACATAGTAAACCAAGACGGCTTACATACTGACCCTTCTAAGGTTCAAGCAATTTTGAATATACAAACCCCTAAAACTGTTAAAGATGTTAAAAGATTTCTTGGAACTGCCGGTTGGTATAGACGTTTTGTTCCTAATCTTAGTACTTTATCAGCTCCACTCAATAAACTTACATCTACTAAAAAGAAAGCTCCACCTTTTAAATGGTCCGCCAAAGCCGATGAAGCTTTCAAAGCTATTAAACAAGCGTTGGTTAGTACCCCAATACTCGCCTGTCCTGATTTTACCAAACCATTTGCTGTACATTGTGATGCATCAGCCTACGGTATAGGAGCAATGCTTACCCAAGATTTCGATGGTATCGAAAAACCTATAGCTTACATGAGCAAATCCTTAACAAATGCTCAAAAGAACTATTCAATTACTGAACGTGAGTTACTAAGTGTGATTACATCCTTAGAACATTGGCGTTGTTACCTAGACAATGGTAAAAAAATTATAATATACACTGACCACTCTTCTTTACAATGGTTCTTACGTCTCGATAACCCTACAGGTCGACTAGCACGATGGTGCATCCGTCTCTCTATGTTTAATTTTGAAATAAAACATAAACGTGGCTCTGAACATGTGGTACCCGATCAGTTATCTCGTATCGCTCATCTTAATGCTATTAATACAAAATTTGAAAAGTCTAAAGATACTTGGTACAACACTATATTTGACAAGTGTAAAATTAATCCGAGTTCGACTCCAGATTACATTATTAAAAATAATAAATTATTTAAATATGGTCGCGCTGTATCTGAGTTAAATTCTGAATACAACTGGAAACTTGTAATTCCATTAGAATTCAGAGAGTCAATTATCTCAGAAAATCATAGTTCACCCTCTGCAGCTCACTTCGGTATATTCAAAACTTACCATCGTCTAAAACTTAATTATTATTGGCCTGGTATGTACAAAGACGTAGCATTTTTCATCTCTAAATGTGATACTTGTCTAGCCTACAAACATCAGAATCAAAATGTCATCGGTTTAATGGGCAAGCCCAAAAATTGCTCACGACCTTTTCAGACAATCGCTATTGATTTAATTGGTCCCTTACCCTTAACTCGTAAATTAAATAGATACATATTAGTCGTTACTTGTTGTTTCTCTAAATATTGCCTTATTTACCCCATTAAGAGAGCAACATCTTCTATCATCAAACATATCCTTGAAAACTTAGTTTTCATGAATTATGGTATACCGGAAACCATAATACTTGACAATGGCCCCCAAATGATAAGTAATGAACTCAAAGACTTATTTAATACATACAAAATACCTCACATTCATTACAACCCACTCTACTGCCCTCAAGTAAACCCTGTCGAACGTTACAACAAAACTATAATTACAGCGATAGCTTCCTTTGTTGACGACGACCACCGTACTTGGGACTTACATTTGAACCATATTCAATTCGCCATTAACTCATCAGTTAACGAAACAACTAAATTTACCCCTTCTTTCCTCGTTTTTGGCCGTGAATTAGTTACCTGTGGTTCAATTTATTCAGATAAAGACAGTACTGATGACCTTATTTTTGCACCTCGCGATATTTACGCAGAAAATTTGGGACATTTAATTCCAGTATTTTCACAAGTACAATCACGACTTTTTAAATCGCACCAAGTTAACGCCAAACTTTACGACAAGCATCGTCAATACATGGAATTTAATATAGATGACATAGTTTGGAAGCGTAATTACCCAATTAGCTCTTCCGACAAACATTTTTCTGCTAAATTAGCCCCTAAATTTATTAAATGCTTAATTACACACAAAATTTCGCCACTGATTTATGATTTGTCAGATTTAAATCATAAACCTTTGGGCCGGTGGCACATAAAAGACCTTAAACCGATCTCTACATAGGGACATACTGAGTAAATACATACTCAAATATTTCAAGCTTTTTACTCACCTCATTAACTTTTTGATTTCATTTCATACGACAATTGTCATTTCAGTTTAGTTTTTTTTTATGTATTATTTTATCTTACCTTTCAGAGCGGATGATAACTCATTAAATAGGCCAATATCGTAACTTACTAACTTTAACTAAGTCAATTAACTTTAATTGATGACTTAAATTTTCTTCAATTATTGTTCTCTTTCTTAATTTATGACTTTATTTGTCAAATATATTAACTATTTAATTAATTAGTTACGTCTGTAAGTCTGAGTGGACATGACGTTTATTTTTCTTTTTTTTGCGTTTCACGCATCGCAATTTCATTGCGCCCTACCTCTACCTATACTTGTAAATAATTATCAACGTGCGGTTTTTAGCAACACGTTAAAGAAGCCTTATGCTATTTTTCAAGTTAGCGGTTGGTGACTAACCCTTTAATTAAGCCTACACTATTCATAAGCCAGTTCCTTGAGAAACGCTTTTTATATATATATAAGCTTTCTCTCTTATGGTATAGTCATCAATCCAGAAATGTATTATGACTTTGGAAGGTGATGTATGATAGATTTTTAATAGGTAGAATGAATTTTGGAACTGTCTTACTGTATATACTCATCTTAATTTCATTTGCTTACTCCAAATTAACTTTCGCTTCATCCATCTAATTTATTATATCTATTATTTCCTCTTTATTCTACACTTTAACTTAATTTTACTATGAATATTTTTTCATCCAGAACATTTTTTCGTTTATATTTTTAGGTGAAACAACAAAATTATTTCAAAATATTTATTTACACATTTGTACTGAATTATTCTTTATATCATTTAAAATTTTAAGAAACAACCGCCCCCCCCCCCCCCCCGGTACTGTAGCGTGGTGCGCAGTTATATAATCTTCTTTCATTCGATCTCTATTCATCCTATCTATTTCTTTTTTTCCGCGCATGCGCTGTCAAACTATGTGACATTTGATTTAAAAACCGAAAACCATCATCGTTCATCCTAACCATCACAAATTGTTAATTTATATTATTTAATTGCTGTAATTCCTAAAATACCCATTTCGGGTAAGATTTATATATGTTCTGTGATTTCTATTTTAAATTTAAGTGTGTCATTTTCTAATTCTTATGTTCTTTTTAGGTCTTATATTTTACTCATTAAATTATCTGAACACGCACGGCATCTTTTAAGAACCCACTCCCTACGCCCTACCTAAATAACTACCTGCCGTGCGACAACTATATGTCAAATATGAAAAAAAAAATTTGGTCCTTGAAACATTTTTGCCGATTTGATAACTATTATGTATCGAGGGTGAAATTTTTTTTTTTCATATTTCACATATAGTTTCTTTGGGAAAGTTGTTTGTAATCACGAGTACATTCATATCCTTTGCTATCAAGAACTAATTAAAAGTCATCCTATATAAGGGGAGGTAGATAGGTTACATGCGTCCTAAAAGTGAAGCAAATAAAATGATGCCAATTGCCATCTCTTTTCTTAGTAACATTCGATGCAACCATACAGACATACATACACTCGCAAAACATAACCCTTCTTCTGGCGCAGTTGGGTAAAAAAGGATCGAAAATAAACTAAAAAGAAATTTCTTCGTCACAGAGTGGCTGCACTATTTATTTTGTACTACATCCGTCGGAATAGTCCATGTAGTTTACGTTGATTTTTTTATAGCCATCTCATCATATTAGCTCATATACGTCCCCACCGGGGGGCTCGAACCTACCTTGAATTAGGGCGTTTGGGCCTTAGTCGACCACGCGGGCCCAGTGCGGTTTGGTCGACTTCACACACAACCTGCGAGTTTCTATGTAGGGGTGTGCTGGTTTTCTCACGATGTTTTCCTTCACCGTAAAAGCGTCGGATAAACGTACATATTATGAAATCTAAATTCAAAATCACATTGGTACGTGGCAGGATTCAAACCACGACCTCCCGGACAGGAGGCGGCGGTCCTAGCCGTTACGTCACCGACGCTCAATAGCCATCTATTTGTAATATTCTCAAACCTAATAAAAACTACACTCACCCTGTCCCAAGCATCCGCATCCATAACCGGACCACTGCCAATGAAGAGACACGCATGTCCACTGACGATGAAGACCATAGCCAAGCTTTTGATGCCGTTGATACACTCCAGGCCAAGGTTGTTGCTCTTTTGTCGCGTCGAGAGGATCTTCTTGATGTTGTTGATGACGGAGAAGGAAACAATAAGGTCGCGAGTCGTAGAGCTCTTGTTTTTGCAGAATTTGAGGGTGTACACTTCGTATAAGGTGCTGAACAGGAGGATGGTCAGGAAAAACAGGACTACTGCCCTGAAAAAATTAAAATTAAGCAATTCTGTAGATGTTAAATATTATGGGCTACTGGAATAAAATTAAATTTCATCAATTTTAAATAGTCCCCTAGGTATGAAGTATGTAACCTAATTTTTTTACACAACATTACTTATTTGTTTTGTGTTTTGTATTTAAGAGGATTGTGAATCAACGGCGAAAATAACACTTTTCAAACAAACGGCGAGAGATCGGTACCAGCACACAGCCACTTACACCGACTTCAAAAAAAACTTTAGGCCCCTAATTTAATTCGTACCCACCTTTGATTTCGTTGTTGTTGGTTCCGATTTGATTTATTTTGATATATGTTATAGAGTAGTCTAAAATAACGGACACGTATTTTTTTTTAGCTGCCCAAACTCAACCTGTTAGAAGATAATGGCCTTCAAAGTACTGAAAATTGACCAACCTTCTAATTTCTGAGAAGATATTTGTTGAAAAAAATTGATAATTAATTACTGGTTTCGTTATATGTTGGAGAACATGAATAAAGAATGGGGTCGTGTTTTGTCATTTCACCACACTCATTATTTATTAAAAAAAATTATATAAAAATGAGTTTGTATATAAAAAAAATATATAAAAAATGAGTTTGTGGTGAAAAGAATTATCATCCAACTCCTACCCTTTAAGGACTTGTAACTCCCTTCATTAGCTCATCAACACGAGATGATGACGCAAATAAATTGATAATTTAAGAAAATACATGAAACACGTAAAACGTGCCTATAAAATTTGAGGGTTGCCCTCGATTTCCCTGGGATCCCATCAACAGATCCTGACTTGGTGACAGGAGTATACTCTTTCGAATAAAAAAGGAATTTTGAAAATCGGTTTACATTCGGCGGAGATATCGCGTAACAAACATACAAAAAAAACGTACAGACGAATTGAGAACCTCCTCCTTTTGAAGTCGGTTGAAAATGTATTCTCAAAATAGCATTAGACTATTAGAAATTAAATGGTGGTAAACATATGCCTATAGTTTAGATATTTTGAGAGCACGATGACTTTACCCCATGAAGTCGGGTTTTTTCACCTGAAAAAATCGCCTTTATTGGGGCAAAAAATACACATTTTTAATTTTAAAGCTCTAGCAGAGTATAATAAAGAATTCTCTAGAGTTATCGCAGCAGTTTCTTCGTTACTAATGTCATATTTGGGAATACCCCAAATAAGATTTCGTCACTTTCAGGAAAATTCAAGAAAATTAACTAGGCTAAAAAATGGCCCAATCTGACCACTAAGAAAACGCCTTTGTTTCATTCAATGGTACATAGCTCAGGGGATTGAATATGAAAGACATGCCACTAGTAAATAATAAAAGACCATAAGTAGTGTCACCATAAGGTTAATAATAAAAAACAATAACTTTTTATTTTTAATAAAAATTGGCATTGAACTTCAAAAACTGAATCGGCAATGTCATAGGTATAGACCTATTATATTAGCCTCAAAAACATGTTTAATAATTTTTTTAAGTAACTTCAGTCAGCCGCACGTCGTTAGTGGTAACACTATGACTCCGGTTTCTAGTTTTCATAGCGTAGCGCTGGTTCAGCTTGAACTGGTTATCGAGTGTTACCCCTTACGGTCGACCGTACGAAGTGTTTACACCTATGATATCACTGGTGCTAATTTGCTAACCAAATCGACGTTTTCCATATTTTTTCTACTATTAAATTATTTAGGTAACTTCTCACTAATTTTATGAATGTGTTTGTTTATTGTCTCTTCACACTTCAACACCTCAACCAATCTTGACGAAATTCGGCATGCACATGTCCTGGGTCATGGAAAAGGACATAGGCTATTTCTACCCGACTACGGTGAAGCAAAAAGGAGGGATATGATAGTAGCATAGACTGTTAATCAGATTAGCCTGATATAGTTCGCACACCACTCACCCTCAGACAGTCATAAAACGATATCCATACGAGCGAAGCAAGAAGAGCTAAGCTAGTACTGCTCCTGCCGATCCAGCCGCGTAAGAGTAAGTCTGGACAGGTGCGATAAGCGCCGGGAAGTGAGCGTGCCTACAGCTCCGGTACCACACCGGATATGTGGGAGCCAGCTTCTCTGGCGTCCCGAGCGGGGATCGAACCGCCAGCAGCGAAAGCTGCAGGAGATGAGTGCGTCTAGAGCTCCGGGACCTACCTGGACAGTAGGTAGTGGTTCTCTTCCACGAGGCACTCGCCTTGCAGAGTACCGGGACAAGCGTATTGGCGGCAAGACCTACCGTAACTGGTCCTTGTCTTCACCTTAAGGTGTTGGCAGGAATAGCGACCCTTACTTTATACCTAGCTGTCGGTGAGATGGGGACGCTATATCATAAATCTGGCAGTTTAGCGTATCTGGTAGATATACGAGAGGGAATGTTCCGTTGCGATGTTAACCGTCCAGGCCGACCTTGAATATTGACGTTCCCTTCCTTCAGGCGGACCCGCCATTTTCCAAAATGGCGGAAAATGACAAGAAATTGTCAAATTATGAAAAGTTTATCTATGATTTTATATTAAACTGCGTATGGCACTAAGAGCGGAATTTAATAACGACGTAAGTCCATAAATCAACCCAAGGCAGTTTCAACACAGTTTTAACTATATTTGTGTACTTTAGAGCATAAGGTCGCGTGTTGTTACCGGGGCCGATGGGTCCCATTAATACTCAACGGAAAGAACAACTTACCGGGACAGATGGGTCCCATAAATACTCAATCGGTTAAAGAAATTAACCAAAAAAAAAACTATTTTGCAGTTCCCTCAAGAACTGCATCGGACTATGCTATTTTCACGGGATAAAAAGTAGCCAATGTCCCGGTGACACAGGCTACCAGCATGTCAAATTTTATCGAAATTAATCAAGGTGTTAAAGCGTGAAAAGGTAACAAACAAACAAACACACTTACATATTTACAACAAGCTTTTTCCCGCGGACGTCGTTTTTATGACTGCCTTTAAGGGTGAGTGGTGCGCCAGCCGCAAGCGGCTCGCGAGCGTGGAAATGAGTTTTCTCCAGATCCCTATCCCAGATCGGGCTATTGTGATATTATTAGTGAGTATAACAGACAGACACTTGTAGTACCTAAAGTACGAAAAATAATCTGTTCAGTGTAAATATTTACTTCGTTTCATTTTTCTGATAAGTATTTGAAATAAAACACAGAAAAACAAACAAAAAGTTTAAAAACCATTATTCAGTTACTCATTTTAAGACGTTTAGTTGATTTTCATCGAATATCTTCAATGTACAGGTTTTTGATGCCTTTACGAATTTATTAAACGAATTTAAACAATTTAGATCCTTTCAAAGTAAATATGAACACCAAACATGAAATATTAAGTCCATAAGAGATCATTACTGGAACAATAATAAGTATCTATAGGTAATAGGTGTTTTAGGAAATAATGAAAGCTGAAGAACACATATTTATTTTCTGATCCAATATGTGATCAATCCTCATACGTCCAAAGTTGTTGATAGGTTATGAATTACACGCCGAGAAAAGAATAAGTAAATCTCCCGGGAGCAATATACTTGGAGGATAACTTTTTATTCACTGAAAGCGGCAATAGTTATTTGTGTCACAAGGGCACAAAGTAATGTTTTCTTCCTCGAGGGCGTTAGTTTGAATTCAGAGCGATTCTATAGTAGAATCACGAGCACAGCGAGAGATTCCAAAGTAGAATCCTGAGCATAGCGAAGAGAATCATAAGAGAGGTAGCTTAAAATCCCATAGGGACAAACTTGACTTTGGACCCACCAATCCTGTAAAGCTCCTCATTAATTATTGTCGTTTTTCGAATAGGTTTTATTAAGGCTGTAGTATAACAGATTTTCTTTATTTTTGAAGTAATTTACTCCTAAATTATAGAAAACCCAAGGTTCAAAAATACTCTTATTGTTGATGATGTTCCATAAAGTCAAAAGCTATTAAAAACACGATTGAGCAGTTTTGGCTCGATAGAAAAAAATCCCAAAGATAGGCCTACACCGTTACTTTCAACTCTAGTTATGACTAATATTTTGAAAAATACATTTTAAAAAATATACGTAAATATTTCTTATGATAATACAAAGTGAGTAATGTTATTTTTTTTTATACTTTCATTGTAGATTTTGATTAAAACGAAAAACCATTAAAAAGGCGAAAAAGTGTGGTTATTTTCTTTACGTGTAAAGAGTAAAGAAAATAACAGAGAAAGAGACAACTGTTCCAATCAGTACCTCGCCTTAAAATGCTTTCTACTCGTAAAACTTAGCAAATGCTCCTAAAGAACACGGCTAACCTAATTTAATAAAAAAATAAAGATATTACACCTCTTTTTTGGGGAGTCGGATAAGAATGTATCATGTGTCACACACGGAACCAAGAGGACTCTAATGACACCTAACATCCTAAAATCCATCAAGCCGTTTAGGCTACAGGTCCTGCCAAAGAAATAGACATAGGTACATACATATTAAACACCCGAAAAATGTTACCCTCTTTTTAAACCAGTCGGGTAAGAAGGTAAAAATTTTCCATACAAAGTTCAAAATCGATATATCAATCATTGACAACTAGTAATCATATCAGCTCATATTCGCCCCACTGAGGGGCTCGAGCCTACCTTGATTTAGGGCGATCGGGCCTTAGTCGACCACGCAGGCCCAATGCGGGTTGGTCGACTTCACACACAACCTGCGAGTTTCCTCACGATGTTTTCCTTCACCGTAAGAGCGTCGGATAAACGTACATGTGAAATCTTAATTCGAAATCACATTGGTACATGGCAGGATTCAAAACACTACCTCCCGGAAAGGAGGCGGCGGCCCTAGCTGTTACGCCACCGACGCTTGACAACTATGTAACAGTATGGTAAGTTATTATATTCTTGCTCCTATTGTATAGGTTCTTTGAGTACAGTTGTTGTTTCATGGGTTGAATCTACCATTTGCCGCCTTTCAGGTTATAATTCATTATACAGGGTGAATTTTAAGACGACGGACGCTTTATTAGTAGGTGAATGAGAAGATGAAACTAAGCAACTTTTCCCAAGGAACTAACGTTTTTTTTTGTTTTTTAATAACGTTTCCGGGCATGCGCGCTACAATTACACGAAGTTTTAACGCACTCGGTTAAACGTTATGGCAGTGCATAAAATACGAACAAACAAAACGAACATTAATTTTGATCTAATATATAATGCACGCAATACCCACAGTGACACGAGTATATAGCTAAATAGAGTTTACGCACAATAATCAGATAAAGTTGGCTAGTGAGTATATCTGTTATGAAAACCTAGACCGTTCGATTGAAACATGATACACGTAAGGCACTTGTCCCACCGCGCCGACGAGAAAACGACTATCGACACTTTTCTCGCTCAAGAAACGTACAAAAGATGTAGATCTCGTGTAAATAAAAGAGATACATATATAATATAAAATATATAAAAGCGTCGGTGGCTCAACCGGTAACGACTCGGTCCATCTAACCAGAGGTACCGGGTTCAAATCTGGACGGCCAATGTACCAATGAGTTTTTCAAAAACTTACGTACATACTTACCGATTGCTTTAACGGTGAAGGAAAACATCGTGAGGAAACCTGCACACACCTGCGAAGAAACTCGAAGGTTGTGTGTGAAGTCGACCAACCCGCACTGGGCCCGCGTGGTCGACTAAGGCCTAATCGCCCTGATTCAGGGTAGGCTCGAGCCCCTCGGTGGGGACGTATATGAGCTGTAATGACATATATAATTAGTTGATCGCTGGCTGTTCACACTGCCGGCGAGAACTCTCTCTCCACTAGTTTGTCGCTGTCGACAAGAGCTATCAAAAATAGTATCTCTGAGCGATGCTCAGTGGTAAGTTACTTAGTTAACTAATCGTTTGAAAAAGGAATATTCCCAAGGCAGTTTAAGATTTCAATTGTAAAGTCTATTTATAAGAAGGGTGATCCTTTGGATTTATGCAATTACAGACCGGTAGCACTCATATCAATTATCGCCAAAATTTATGAGAAGTGCATGTATTCTAGGCTGTCTAAATTTTGTAGTAAATATAATATTATAAAAAACGAACAATATGGATTTCAGAAGGGCCAGTCAACACTTTTGGCTACTTTTAATTTAGTAAATGACATAATACACAATATTGACATTAAAAATTATGTAATGACGTTTTTTCTGGATATGTCGAAAGCTTTCGACTTCGTAATGCATGGTTTGCTTTTAAATAAATTGTATAGATATGGAATTAGGGGTCCAACTTTGGATTGGATAAAATCATACCTAACTAACAGAAAACAATGTGTTGAAGCAGTTATTATGAACGACAATAACTGCGCCTTGCAACATAGGTCTAACTTTAGATGTAACAATTTTGGGGTTCCACAGGGAAGTATACTGGGACCACTACTGTTCCTTCTTTACATCAACGACCTTCCAAATGTGACTGAGCATAAATTCCTACTATTTGCTGGTGATGTTTCTATTACAATAAGCAGTAATAGCAAAGATTTACATAAATATGAAGCGGACATTAATAAAACTATTGATAATATTTTAAATTGGCTTAATTTAAATAATGTACATGTAAACTTAAGCAAAACGAACTTTATGCAATTTTATTCAACACAACGTAAACAAATAAATCTAGACATAAAATATTTAGATCAGTCAATAAAAGATGTAGAACAGATATCATTCTTGGGGGTAGTTTTTGATAAATATATCTGTTGGGAGGCACATATTGAGAAGGTTTGTAATAAAATAAATAGATTTGTTTACGTGTTGGGCAGACTACGGAAAATATCAAGCCGCAAAACAGCCATTTTAGCGTATGATGGTTACATCGTGTCTGCTTTAAGATACGGACTGGTTATGTGGGGAAATTCCTCATTGATAGGAAGGGTATTCGTTGCCCAGAAAAAGTGTGTACGTGTTATTTGTGGAGCACATCCTATGGATTCTTGTAAGTCACTTTTTAGACAACTTAGATTGCTAACGCTACCAAGCCTATACATATTTGAGACTTGTATGTTTGTGAAACGGCATAAGTACCTATTTAAAACTGCAAAGGATGTTTACCCAAGGTGCACTAGGAACAAGATTAAATTGGTGCTTGATCACTGTCCGAGAACTACACTATACCAAAAGAATTGTTATTACATGTCTATAAAAATGTATAATTGTATCCCAAATGCAATTAAAGATCTTCACCTGACATTATTTAAAAAAAGATTGTTTAACTGGTTAATAAATCAAAATTTTTATGATGTAAATGAATTATTTAATGATATATATCGAATTGATATTTAACATTTTAAATTATAATATTGTAAGATTTGCATGCTAGACTAAGTTTTAGCTGAACAGATGAGACTTTAATTATTTTATGTTATCTTTCAATGTACCTGTTTTATGCAAATAAATAATCTTGAATCTTAAATTTTGAATCTCGCTTGGCCACTCAGCGGTCATTCTACTCAACAGTGCGGATGTGAGTGCACGCATTTATTATCAATTTAGAATAATTATTATTTACTAGAAAAAATAGGAACGCGTCGCGTGTGCATTTTTGCGCGGGAATGTATGTCTCGGCTACCCCGAGCAAGTGACGCGAGTATCACCCGTCGCCTTCGCACACTCACTTATAGCCCAGCGACAAAACTATAGGAACTACACACTCAATTCTCGATGCTCGCCAACTCGTATAGTGCATGCCACTAAAGATGAGACTTGACACCCCGCGTTAAACATTAAAAAGATAAAGTAGGAAGATGGTTTACGACGTGTTGTACACCTATATTATGTCAATAGAAGCTAAGGATTATCGATAACTAGGTATATATAATGTAAAACTATTTCGTATAATTCCTACTTTGTCTTTATATTGTTTAACGCAATTACTTCTATATTACTGGCGGGCCCGGCCAACGCGCGTGACTAATGCTCCCAGCGAATTGGTGCGAAAATCAAAAGTTTCGCACACTCGCGACTCAGTCGTCTGCGGGAAATTGCAGAGTGCGGTGGAAAGATATTCCATATAAAAATGCCTTTTTATGTTATTAGAGGCTGTAAAATCACGAAAGAAAGGCTAAATAAACGCATTTATGAAGGGGTAATTCTACCAAGGTCCTTTTAGCGTGGCACTTACGTCAACTCTCGCCCACGCTAGTTCGTACGAGTTTTGTTAGATGGCGCTACTTTTTTCATGTTTGAACAAAATCTGAGTAAAATATGGAGACGGGCGGATCCTTCTGTCCAAATCTGTGGTTTAACGTAGTGTGTCAAGTCTCACCTTTAGTGGCACGCATTATAACTAGTTCATAGTTTATCGTTTAACCCGTGGAGCGTAATTCGATTTTTTCCGCTAAAGTGCCTTGAGCGTGTTGAGTCATGGATGACGTCATTCAGACTCGGCTAGGACCTATTTTTTCAAGTTTTTTGTAAATATATAATTAAGTTATATACTATTGTTATATACCGTTGTAAAGATTAATAAATTGCCTAGGTATTAAAAGTAAAAGATATTTAGAAATAACTCACCTGATGAAGACATTTTGTGGTTTTCGTCATCATTTTCAAAAAAAATCTTGATTTTTGCACTTTTAGTCGCTGAATGCACCCACTTACACAACCTTCTTACACATTTTCGCAAAAAATAAAAGTATCATAGCATAATACACTTTCATAAGTGTATATAAACTAAATATTTCACTTCGAATCACAATAGTTTTACTACAAAATTAGGATAAGTTTCCAACGACAAAAAACGGAGTTCATCACTTTGCCGTTTTGCACAGTACTTCGTACTTTTCACAAATTATTTTTGCAAATATTTAAAAAACTAATCACTTCCACATAATGTACATTTTTTTCCGAGTATTTTGATATGAGATTTATATAACAAAACATACTATTTACGTCTGAAATTAATTTTTCATTTGTTCAAAAAAATAAAATTCGCCATTTTGCCGTTACCAAAACTTGGTCTCAGTTTTAACTAATTATTTTGCAATTATTTCAAAAACTAATCATTTTTACATAATCTTCATTCTTTTCCCAGTAATTTGATATGAGATTTATATAACAACACGAACGGTTTACGTCTGAAACTCATTTTCACACTTTACTATTCTCACAATACAAACGACACGGCAAAACAATATGGCTGACTATGGCCGCCCGGCTTGGAAATAATTTATTTTTGAATGATATTCGAATGGCTGAACGATAAAAAGAGGACAAAACAGGTCACGAAATGATAGAGTTTGTGTATAAAAAGATTCGTTCCTATACGGTCGGTAAGACGGCAACCAATCACATAAGAGTTTATTTGGTCTACCGGTAGTCCAAAACACGCTCCACGGAGACATTTTTTCTGGCCTACCGGTAGTCCAAAACACGCTCAAGGAGTTAAAGCTTCTCGTTTATCGCCGGCGGTGGGACAAGTGCCTAATTTACTAATGCGATACAGGTTTAATGCTAGTGTATAGTGATATAGCTGATACAACTGCATGATCCTATTGTATTATATTATGGTGATATGATATTATATGATATTATACAGGGTGTAACAAAAGTGGTGTAGGTCCGCATAGCTGGGGCTTCTACTCATCATACTGAACAACTTTTGTTCTACGAGTTCGCTGCAATCGCAAAAAAAAAATACTCTTCATACAAATCGATCAGCTGATTGGCCAATTTTGTGCATTTTAGTATGGAGGGTCATTTTTTTGGGGGAATTTACTATAGGTTCCTTCGGGAAAGTTGTTCAGTATGATGAGTAGAACCCCCAGTTAACGGGACCTACACCTACTTTTTTACACACCGTATAATATGACTGTAGTTAAGTGTAATCTTGTGAGTTCCATTCATTCTCTCTCTATCTCTTATCGTGTGGCACAATTAACCGTGCATAGACGGCGGTTGCCTGATGTTGCACTTAGCATCACCCGCGGTCACGCGTAGGGCATTTAGATTTAAACCTACGGACGTGTGCAATGCGATCTTCATATACATCTGGAATCAAATTTGCAGGTTTCCTCCCGATGTTTTCCTTCACCGTTAAATCAATCGGCACAGATGAGATACAAAATACTTCGTAACAATCGGTAAGTATATGTATGTAGGTTTCGAAAAACTCATTTGTGTATTGGCCGTACGGATTTAAACCCGGGAATTCTGGTTATGAGGACCGAGTCGTTACCGTTTGAGCCACCGACACTTTTTACAAGCTTTTATTTAACTTGCAATGTATGTATGATTGTCTGTTCGGGTGGAATCTTGCAAGTAAAATTTTACCCACTTCCCGGTTTCCGATTGAGCTGAAATTTTGCATGCATATGTATATCGCGTGACAATGCAATTTTCAAAGCTTGTGCCTAAAAGTATTTAGGTTTTTCGAAAATTATTATTATTTGACGCCATTCATTAATGAAGACGAATTAAATGCGATACTCACAAGAAAGCAACGTCGAAGTTATTTACGCTGATCGGCTGTCTTCTATAGCAGTCTCTCTCGGTAACATATACGTGGGTGTTGGTTGTGTTGCCAACGGTGTTGGCGAGAACGTCGCTGACGAAACCCTGGACGGACTCGGCGTCGCAGCCACTGGGCACGCAGACAGCCCAGCGGAGGGACTCGCCGCGTCCTGTGCGAACCTGGAATACAATTTAAAGGTTTGAGGATACCACAGATAAGTGAATTCGCTGCTACGTAGTTAACCAGCGGGCTAGCCCGTTGATTAAATGCCTAACTCGACTAATTAACTGTGACATATAAATCGATTGCAAGATTGGACCCGTAAAAAATATACTAATAATTGTATATAACATCATCATCATATCAACTTATATACGTCCCCACCGAGGGGCTTGAGCCTACCCTGAATTAGTGCGATCGGACCTTAGTCGACCACGCGGGCCCAGTGCGGGTTGGTCAACTTTACACACAAACTGCGAGTTTCTCCGCAAGCGTCTGCAGGTTTCCTCACGATGTTTTCCTTCACCGTAAGAACGTCGTCGGATAAACATATAAAATATAACATATAAAAAGTTATCTTGTATGTGATCTGAACTAATAATAAAAATATTCTAAAGAAGTAAAATTTGTTAATGTACGCTAATTTTGACGTAAGAGGTAATCTCCAAAAATAGTCATCCTATTTAAAAAAAACACGCAAAAGCTCTCCGGGAGTGCCGACAGAAGTGAAAACTTTCACATCAAAAATAATGAAGACTGTCTCAAAAGGTTTGTACCCAGAGACGTTAACAAGACTGTCTCAAAAGGGCTTGTACACAGAGACGAAGGACTCCCAAATTCGCGACCCGATAATGCTACTAGACTCAACAGTCTGAAAATAGCCAACGTGTCATAGACAAACTGAAATAAAAGCTTTGTACCTTGAAAAATATAGCGTGATTGTTTATATTTAATTTTATGAGCGTCGGTGGCGTAACGGCTAGGGCCGCCGCCTCCTGTCCCGGAGGTCGTGGTTCGATCCTGCCACGTAACAATGTGATTTCGAATTTAGATTTCATATGTATACGTTTATCCGACGCTTTTACTTTGAAGGAAAATATCGTGAGTAAACCTGCGGGAACTCGCAGGTTGTGTGTGAAGTCGACCAACCCGCACTGGGCCCGCGTAGTCAACTAAGCCCTGATCACCCTAATTCAGGGTAGGCTCGAGCCCCACGGTGGGGACGTATGTGAGCTGATATGATGATGATGATGATGATGATGATGTTTATCTTTAGTCGTCATTCAATTTGATTTAAATACCCATCGGATTTATTAAACTTAAGTGGCAGTGGGCGGGGCACATTGTTCGTAGAACAGATGGCCGTTGGGGTAGTAAAGTTCTCGAGTGGCGACCACGCACCGGAAAACGTAGTGTAGGCAGGCCTCCCACTCGGTTGACCGATGGCCTGGTGAAGGTCGCGGGAAGCTGCTGGATGCGGTCTTGGAGATCCTTCGGGGAGGACTATGTCCAGCAGTGGACGTCCTTCGGCTGATTATTGATATAATGATGACGATGATGACCCATCGGATTTATTAATCTAAGGTGTATTTGGTATGTTTTATTTAATAACATTTATTTGGATTTAATAAATACAATAACAAAGGATCAAAGCCTAAATCCTATCTATCTTTACTTCTTTAAGATGATTAGGGGTATGCGAGCAGCTTGATCAGCACATATACTTTTTTAAAACTAAGTTAAGTACCTAGGTCTTACATTTTTGGCTTTTTCTCCTTGCGGCCACTTGATGGTAGCTAAACAATACTGGCCATCCACCGTCACTCCAGATCCTGGCTCGTCGATGCCGACACACTCATCGAAGTTTCCAAGATGATACGATGAACCGAAGAGCAGGCCTTGTGGAGATTTAGCTGATGCGTCGAACACTGAAATTAAAGACATTTGTTTCTAATCTTGATGAACACCATTTTTTATTATCCACAATTGGTTACCTGATGTTAGGTGACGATAATGCTGAAGATTCCTTCAATCAGTCATTCTTAATGAAATTTGGGCTTATCAGTTGTAAATGAAAATTAATAAATACTTCCTAATCGGTCTTAGCTCCGTTGTGACTTGCGTGGTCACCTCGATCACGCAGGTTAACTGACCAACATCATATCAGCACATATACATCCCTATAGAGGGGCTCGAGCCTATACCCTGAATTAGGGCGATTGGGCCTTAGTCGACCACGCAGGCCTAGTGAGGATTGGTCGACTTCACACACAACCTTCGAGTTTGTTCGCAGGCGTGTGCAGGTTTCCTCACGATGTTTTCCTTCACCCCAAGAGCGTCGGATAAACGTACACCAAAATTTTAAAACACATTGTTGCGAGGCAGGATTTAACCACGACCTCCCGGACAGGAGCTTGCGGCTTTAACCGTAACGCCACCGACGATCTTACTGACCGTAAGCAGGGACATTTCCTGGATGAACTTGACTGAGATTGGCTTTTATCTTGACTGATTGTGTCGGTTGCTATAACTAGATTGCAGCCAATAAGCTCTTTCAGACACCTTATAGGTAGCTTAAAAATTTCTGACAGTTGGAGTACGCCTAGTGTTTACTACTAGCTACTAGACCTTCCACTAATTCGGACTTTGCGATCCTGTGTGTGAAATATGGCCTAACCCCTAAGTTTGGACTGTACCACACCCAGGACACTGCATACAAACGGTCATAAAATGAGATTTCTAAAAACAAATGACGGAGCAATCAAAATCGCGGCAAATTTTGAGGTTCAAATCTGTCTGATTTGCCAGTAGAATGCAAATCTCTGTTTTAAAAAAGTTTTCCTTATTATATGTATCTTTTTCTGTTATAAAAATTAATGTATCGTGTTTCTGCAATTGACATAATGAAGTCATTGCAATTAAAAATCAGGTTACAAAATAACACTTTCATTTTGGCTGCGTTGTTTAAAAATCTTCCTAAACTACGCTTGATGTAGAAAAAGACCCTTTCTGCCCAGCCAAAACAAAACAGTAAGTTTAAAGAAAATTATAACATGTTTAAAACAAAGTAATATTACAACGTCGAAGACAATTTACAAGTTCAGTGATACTACGTTAGTACTAATATACGAGTATATACTTTGTTGATACCATCTTTAACTATTGTTTTATTTTATTGTAATCTCATTGTGGTCATTGAACCGGCAGAATAGGTATATTTTACTCTAGTATTGTTTAAGAGACACCTGCGTCGGTAATAATAATGAATGTTTTTACTTAAGGCCTTAATATGGATCAAATGACAATATTTAATTCAATTTATTAAAAGACTGTGTTAACCTATCACGACGAAAAAAAATATATACCTAAAGTAATTAAAAATCAATTTAATTAAATACAATTTTAAAAATATTACCACATTTGGTGTAAAAAAATATACTGTAAACCCTGTTTTTGCCATTAATTGCAAAATTTCTCGAAAACAAATAGTTAATATTGAATGAAACCAATACATAAAAATCGGTGACTTTAAGACCATTCATTTTAATTGAACACATTTTTTTTAAACTTATTTGAAAGTGATGAAAAGTAATAAAAACATGTAAAAATCGAGAATTGGGCGTTGGGTTTCAACGTAACAGCCGCGTTGAAGCCTGCATTGATTTGAACTTAAAATGAATAGACTTATGTTCGATATTATTTAAACACGTATCAACCTTCCCGGATTGAGTGATCTTAGTGCCATAAAGGCTCCTTATACCGAAAATTCTGTTTAAAATCAGTATGAATCACTCAAAAATTTACGTAAAATTCTGAAAAAAAATAATATTTCAGTTGAGGATCTAACACAGTATAATTCGCTTACAGTTACACAATCAGATGAACTTCCTTGATAGAAAAAAAATCCAATTTTGCCTCTTTTTAAAATTTATTTTCAATACTGTGCCTAAAATAATAAATTTATTGACCTTATTTTTATACCAATCCTTAGATAAATCATTTTTCTAGTACAAATCGCTGAGGTGGATGTTGTAGTGTTGTTTTCCTATTCATGGTGTCTAAATACCTACGAAAACCGCGAGCGCGGCGACTCCGCGGCCGCGCGCGGTCTTCGTCAGTCGCGCGGTGGCGCTTACAGACGATGCTCTTCCCGCCCGACGCGCGACGTGTGACGTGCAGTGATTTTTCTAAAATAAACTAAAATTGATCTCGCCAAGTCGTTACTATGGCTAACAAACGCAATAAACGAAAAAAGTCACTACGAGTTATATCATAGATAAACAGGACGAATGCATTACAAAGAAATGCTAAGTACAGTACTTGCACATACGTGTTTATTTATTTCTTATTGTATCTCATTTATTAAGTAGAAACGTATTTTGTTCTCTTAACCCTTACAGACCTGCAGGGGGGTGCAGTGCCAGGACTGCAGATTAAAATTTACTTATTTATAAGAGAATCTGGTTTAAATGACTAAATATAATATCGGGCATGAGTATTAGTGCCTAGATTTCTTTTTTCGGGCTAAAATCAGGATTTTTTTGGTCATGGGACCATATTTCCCAACAGTCTTGAAACCAATACTATTCCCAAAGCATCTTCATATATTTTTATAAGATTCTTGACTTTTTATGAGATAAATAAAACAACAATAATCAATTCAACTTTATGTATTTTTATTATGTAAGATTATTTATTTATTTATTTATTCAGTCACAATGTAAGTTTACAGTTTAAACCAAAGCACTTACACATTAAATTAAGTTATTGATAATAATTAATAAGATGTCAAGTTTAAAATAGAACACCACAAATAATAGACAACAAAAAAATATTACACATAATCATTTAAGAATAACTTAGCTGCATTAAATAAGTGAGCCCATGGATCTGCGAACATGTCAATATCCTCGCGCCGAGTGAGCATCTTTTGGAGAAGCGAAAAAGCTCTAACAGTAGGGGCGTGTCGGGCATATTGCGTACGCGCAGGCAGCCGTTGCAGTAGGGGCGGTCTGCGGCGTGGCGTCACCAAGCCCGCCGAGGTGCAGGGGATGCGTGTCGGCACTATCAACCCGACCCTCCCCAACACTGACGGACTATCCACCTTATTATGTATGATTGACAGGTAATGTACTAACAACAAAAGCCTGCGCCTCAAACCAAGTGTGTCCAAACCCAACATCCCGGAAACGAACAAGGACGGGTCTCTACCCGTAAGGATAGTATCCGTAGGTTTTTTTATAGAGCCAACGAGCAAACTTTCTCTGTATTTTTTCAACCATAAGGGAATATTTAGCCTCATGAGGATCCCATACAGCAGCTCCGAACTCCAGCTTGCTACGGACATAGGCGTTATACAGTATCTGGGCGACTCCAGGATGAAACGGAGCGGATGTCCTTATGATGAATCCTAAAGTTCTACTAGTCTGCAGATGCTAGTGACATGAGTTTGGAAGTCGAATTTACGATCCAACACTAAACCCAGATCACGGATTTCATTAACTCGCTCAATAGGCGCTTCATTTATACTGTAATCGAACTGCAATGGGGAGGACTTACGTGTGAATGTTATTGTTTTGCATTTAGTGGTATTAAAAGGCAATTTATTTACAGCACTCCATTTAGCCGCCGCATCTATGTCAGCCTGTAAGGCAGCTCTATCAGCTACATTATTGATGCCACGAAACAGCTTGAGATCATCCGCGAAGAGCAGACATTCAGCTGAGAGGATAGAGTCGGGCAGGTCATTGATCATTAAGAGGAACATAGTTGGTCCTAGTGTACTACCCTGACTCACTCCAGATCGCGTACAGTAATCATTTGACTCGTAGGAACCCACCCTAACATACTGTTGACGTTTGCCCAAATAACTGGCAAATAGTTCCAGAAGTTTAGGTGTAAAGCCTGTTTTAGCCAGTTTCTCCAGAAGGATGTCGTTATCGACTAGATCGAAGGCTTTCTGGAAGTCGAAGTAGGCGGCATCGACCTGGCGCCCCCCATCCATTTCCCTGCAAACATAATCGGCAAGGGCAATAAGATTAGTGGTCGTAGAGCGAGCCCGTCGAAAGCCATGCTGACTGGAGTGGAAGCGATCTGAGATTTACCGGATAATATGGCAGTTGAGCATAGTCTCAAAGACCTTACCTAACACTGATAGTATTGCAATGGGCCTAAATGAAGTTACGTTAGGATCAGATCCTCCTTTTGGGACTGGTGTCACTCTAGAGGTTTTCCAACGTCTTGGGTAAATGGATTGCCTAAGTGAGAGATTGTAAAGATACAACAGAGGAGTCTGCAATACAGACATACAATCTCTAACCAAGAAGACGGGAATACCGTCAGGTCCTCCAGATGATCTGGGTTTGAGTCGTTTCACTGCCTCAGAGTAGTCAGTGGTACTGATAGAAGGAATAGAGACCGACCTAGAGTCTACCAAGGAGTGGGCAGCGCAAGCCGCCACAGAAGCATCTAAGCGGGGTTCACTCTGTTGGAAGACGGAGCTAAAGTACGTGGCAAAGGCGTCCGCCGCGTCCTGTCCCCTGACCTCCTCACCCTCGAAACAGAACGCTACATCGGAACGGCTCTGCCTCTCCGTTTTTTTGTCCTTGACGTACTCCCAGAACTTTACCGGAGAACTAATGATACTTTTTTGTATACTGGATATGTGCGATTTGTGTGCTACGTCAATTAGACACTTCGTATGCCACCTATAATATTTGAACATTTCCTTATTAAATTCCTTACCCTCTTGTTTAAATTAGTCTTAGTTTATGATTAGTCTTGGTATGTATTTTTCGTGAAATCAACAAAAGATTATCTTTATTATTTACTGAGTCAGGGAGGTCGGTGTCACTACCGTTGTGCCACCGACACTTTTTATTTTTTATTTATTACTTATTTATTACTTATCATTAGCATGTAAGCGTGCATCCACATATTGCGAATGCAGCGTGAATGCGCGTGCATATATTGCTCGTGCTCCGCTCCTAAGCAACCACATCATTTTTGCTTGTGCACAAAACCGATATGAACATGAGTTCATACTATATTGAGAGGTGAGTAAAAGACCGATGGGACTTCATGACCCAATGTTAATTTTCCCATGCCAAAATGCAATGTACGGACAAGATAACATAATAATATAAAACCTACCTAAAACAGCGCAAAAAACCACTTTTTTTCACCAAAATTCAGATACGAAATCACACCACTTGTTGTTTATATCACCACAGATCATAAACTAATGTTGCCACACTAAAACTACCATCGTCAAACTGTGAATCGATAAATTCCGAACTGTTAGGGAATGATAGTCCCATTTAAAAGGTAAAAACTAAGCTGCAGTCCTGTCTTGAATATGTATGGGACACAATTTCCCATCAGTCCTGAGCTTTACGGGACTTTATAATACCAACAGTTCCGTAAGGGAGTAGTAACTTTTGAATGTAGATACTTTGCCATAATGAATGGGACACAGTGTACCAAAATCAGTATAACCATATTATTGTTAGCCCAAAACGCCCGGTAGCCAGTTTGAACTCCGCGACTACGGGACGGGTGGGAGGGGCAAAGTACAAAGCTCCGGCGCTCAGAAAAAAAAATCTGGCGTATTAGTTTGAACCTTTCAATCAAGTTTGTTTTCGTTATCAGGTAACTAGATGATGCCTAATTCATTCTCCATACCAGTTTTTTAGGGTTCCGTAGCAAAATATAACGCACTCCTTAAAATATTAAATTTTTAGTAGTGACACAATGCAAACAAACATCACAGCACACTATTACACTAAAATTATAAAGCCGAAAGTTTGTGAGTGTGTATGTTTGTTACTTCTTCACGCAAAAACTACTTAACGGATCTGACTGAAATTTGGTAGGTAGATAGATTAGGACCTGGATTAACACATAAGCTACTTTTTTCACGCACTGCGCAGCCTCGAATAGTCATAGAAACGTTGTACATGCGGGTGAAGACAGTGATACCAGTTATTTAGGGTTCCGTAGCAAAATACGACGCAATCCTTAAAATAATAAACTTTTAGTAGTGACACAATGCAAACAAACTCGTATAGTTTTATATTTTTGTATTAAACTTGGTTAATAAAAAATACTGTCTGAAAGCCCATTTAATTCAAATCATAAATACATTAACGTGTATATAATTTAACTATTTCTAATGTCAAATAAAATAATAATTGCACGTACCTACTTGATTTTTGCGGGCGTCGCTCAGAGGGGCAAATGACCTTCTCCATTCGCAGTAACACAGAGATGCTCCATTGCCCTTTTGGTAACCCTGGGCCTTCTTTAGAGGCCCATAGTAAGCGTCATCAGTTCTATGTCATCACTGGCAACACACACTGTTGGAAGACCTTGGTCTTAAGACACTGTGGTATTTAGGGACGTGAAGATACTACGAAACTTCCCGAACACTGCCCAGCCGTGTTAGATTCGACGATTGATCTCTTACTTGAATTTGGACCTACCCAACTGAACTGTTTGTCCTAGGTACGCATATTCGGCAACAACTTCGCGTGTAGAGCCTCCAACCACAGCCGAGATACTAGTTACTTTCCAACCTTCAGAGGAGTAGGTGTGACACGGACGTTTGACATAACTTTCGTCTTGTCCATGTGCATTCTAAGGCCTACTTGTTTTGGAGTCTCTACTGAGGCCATCGATCATTGTGCCTAAGTCGTTCCAGCAACTCAATCTTAGACGATATGATCCTGTTATCCGCAGAATTCAGCTTGGCCAGTTGGCTTTCTTGAACATACAGATCTCTCGCGAACACTTTTGAGCTTTTGTTATTCTTAGTCTTCTCTTGTCAGTGGCCTTATGCGTCTATTACAGACGATTTAGTCAGTGACTCGGATACAATGTTTTTGGTGACTGTACAATCCGATGCGAGACCGGCACAGTCTACCGCAGGACTGACAGGGGAAGTTCGCGATAGATGGATTAGAGACAGCTTGTTGTGTCCTGTGCCTTCGTTCGAATAATAGTTAAACCGGGCCTCATCACACAACTTGGGACCATTACCCACACACTTGCGCCACACATCTTTATCCTCCACGAGCTTTTCCCAGCCCTGGTAGTCGATTTTAAAGGCTGAGATGTCACGTCTGGCACAGTCTTTGAAGCGCAACAGTGGCCTCCCAACCTTCATTTTGGTGTCCGCAACTGCACTAAACATAACGCGTCGAGGCAATCGAGTGGACTCCATTCAATTCACATCGTAAACGTCGCTGTTTCAGCATGGATGTGGGGCTGGGCAACTGCGTTATCTCCAGAATCATGTCGTTTGTAACTCTGTCCTCCAATTTTTGTAATTGTACAATAAAGCATTATTTGATTGATTGATTGATATGCCTAGGATGTTTCGTAAGCAGCGCATGTAGAAACTGTTGAGCCGGCGTTCCTGTTTTGCGTACGACGTCCAGGTTTTAGCACTGTACACGAGTACACTGAGTACGCAAGCTTGATAAACACCCATCTTGGTTTTCACCGTCAGGTTTTTAATGTCCCAAACTCTTGTACGTTACGTTGTACGAGCGAAAGGTTGTTCGATGCGGTCAAACCAAGGTAGCAAAACCTGTCAACAGCCTCCAAAGTTGTGTCATCCAGCAATATAGCTGGCGGGTTCTCACATCCTTGAACGAGCACTACGATCTTTTTAGAGTTTGTGGACATAGAGAACAGAGCACAGGCGTGGGCGTGTTCGTTCATAATACACTGAAGCTTGCTGGAAGTACTCGCAGTAAATGCCGCATCATCAGAAGACTGTCAACGAAAAGATCCTCACGGTTTTTTTTAGATTTGAGGTGGTAGATGTTATGAATGTTGTTCTCGATCGCCTCTTTAATACAATTTGTATTATACTGGCGCAAATCGCAAGTCAGGGACTTAAAAGTTTGCCTGTTTAGTTGCCGATACTGAGAAGCGTCTTAGAGGACTGCAAAACCAATCTGCGTCTTTCTTCAATACAATATACTTAACTTAAGGGCAGTTTTACAGGCTGTTTATATTTGGGGGCAGTGCCTAAAGAAAACGCAAATCATTCCTTGTCCATCTGAATGGGGTTGGTAGAATGAAGAAGAAGCTTGGGTACCACTGTTGACCCAAAGTCCTATGGCTGTTCAAGCATACCTAGAATTAATAAGATGTCGGTGGATGAAATCTTGCAGTTCCAGGTGCAATTGTTTCAAACGCCAGCTCAAATATACTGCGTTATATAATTGTGGAGGTGGTTGTAAATAAAACGTTCATAAACGTTCTATTATTTTCTTTCTTTTTAACAATTTACCTGACTTCGTTCATAAATTGAAGATCATTAAAAATCACACTAATATTATAAAGGCCAAAGTTTGTGAGTGCGTGTGTTTGTTACTTCTTTACGCTCAAATGGCTTGAATAATTTTGATTAAATATGGTATGAAGGTAGCTGAGACCCTGGATTAACACATAGGCTACCTCTTAACCGTGTGTTATACGACGGGTTGTAGCTTCTATGGTCTTTTTGCCGTCCCCTACGCTGCGCTGACGAACGTCGCAGTACTTTCAATATTTTTTTTACATTGAAAATAGACAAATTTATATTTACTGTTATTTTTTTTTATAATTTGCATTAAATTGGCTTTCGGACAGTATTTTTTATAAACCAAGTTTAATACAAAAATATAAAACTATAGGGGTTTGTTTGCATTGTGTCACTACTAACAGTTTAAGGATTGCGTCATATTTTGCTACGGAACCCTAAAAAACTGGCATGGAGAATGAATAGGAAATCATCTAGTTACCTGATAACGACACCAAACTTGACTGAATTCTTCTCGCTCGAGCCGCAACGGCGTGCAGACGTGCCTTTGGTTAACTGTTCGTGCAGTTAAAATATATTCAATAATCTCGACTCTAGTGAATACCAGTTTGCATAGTCTATTTCCGCTAATATATACTTGTGAAACGTAAGTGTGAACAAGACAAAGTAAACAGTGTGCGTGTGTAGCGAGTGCGTAGTGAAGGACTGTCCATTCTTAATCCATCGCATTAAGGCCTAATTTTCCCGGTCGCCGACGGCATATACCTGCATAAAATATGTCGCTGCAATCGTCGCCTACCCTCAATAAATCGCACTCTGAATCGGATTTAACCGTCCCTAAAAACACACCCAACTCCAGTGGACAGGATTTAAGCAGCAGCAGAGGTTCCCAAAAAGACCTAAAACGGAAACGAGATGATTCTGACTATGACCGTTTTGATGCTCGCCTCGACAGCTTTCGAGATGAGATAAAGGAAATGATAAATTTACTCCTTGCAGCCCAAAACTCCCGTATCAACCTAATCGAAACCCATATCTCAGAAATCTAGGGAAAAGCATGTGAAATTTCATCATCAAATGTGGAAATAGAAAAATCCCTAGATTTCCTCTCCGATAAAATGGAATCCTTCCAGACTACGATTAACACCCTACAGGAGGAACGTAAGACACTGTCATTTCAAATCTCTAAGACTGATGAAAAATGTGACTACCTAGAACGCTTCATGAAGAAAACTAGTGTGGAAATTAGAAACGTACCCAAAAAGAAGGGAGAGAAAAAAGATGATCTTTGTGACCTTGTTACTAATCTCACAAATAGATTAAAACTGCAGTTTGACAAGACACAAATACCTACCGCCAGAGCATAACGTGTCTACTATTATAGTAGAACTAAGCAGTACGGTCAATAAACTAAAATTTTTGGAAGCGACCAAAACCTATAGGAAAAACTACTCAGATCAGCTGTCATCTAAACATCTTGGAATCAACGAGGAGCCTCATAATCCGATATACATTTCGGAACAACTCACCGTGAAGTCTAAGAGGCTGTACTATCTCGCAAGAGACCTAGCAAAAACACACAACTATCTTTACTGTTGGACAGCTGGAGGTTCAGTCTTTCTCCGTAAGAGACAAGGGGACCCGGCGATTATTATACGCTCTGAAACAGATCTGATCTCCCTTAAAGATAAGTGACTAGTTATAAGTCTCTGCACTCTGTTAAATCCCTTTGTTCTCGTCCTATTTTGTTTGTTAACTAACCACATTAGTTTAGGAAATATTCACAATACCCAACTTTCAACTCTCTCTCACACATTCTACAACAATCAACACTCAAAAGCAAAAATTGAAATCCACCTACCCTACCCCAGGTACACAACAACAAAATTAATACTGTCTGTGAAACGGATTAACCTACCTCATAAATATAGGTACATATCACACGTGCTCGTGCAGCTGGCCTCAGTAGGTACCTGTTCTTATCGGTTTGTTATGCACGCGATCTATAATTGTGTCACTGCTGATTGTGTTCCTTTTGTAACTTTTTTTAACTAACAATGGACAATGACCTTCATTTTATAATAAACTCCTTAGATGATAACACAGTTTTTAAAACTTTTTGCTGTGAACCTGAACAATGCAACTCCTTGCCTAATTTACAGAAAAACAGTCTTAAAATTATCACCCAAAATATAAGGAGCATTCATTGCAATTTTTCGGATTTTTGCGTTCTATTGTCTCGGATAAATATTCAACCCGACATAATAGTGCTGACGGAGTGTTGGTTATCGGTTAATGACTCCCCGCCCTGTCTGAATAACTACTCAGCTTGTACTACAAAAAAACTAGGTAATCAAAATGATGGGGTAGTGATTTATATCAACGATAAACTATCTACAACAACCTACGAGCCACAGTTTTTAGATGGCAACTGTCTTGTCACAATTATAAATACCAATACAGCTCTCTTATCTATTTACCGCTCTCCGTCCTACAAAAATCTTACCAACCATGAACATTTCCGACAGTCTTTAGATATTGTTTTGCAATCACTTTCAAAAATTCCTAATATTATTCTCACAGGTGATATTAATATTGACATTGCTGACCTAGGTCAACTTGACCGGCATTCTCATGAATACTTGAACCTAATGGCTTCCCATGGTCTTCTACCGACTTCCCATATTCCCACTAGAGGTAGTGCGTGCCTAGATCACTTCCTGCTCAGATCCAAGCACCCAGCTGTTACTGTCACTATTCAAAGCACTGTTACGGACCATTACTCGCCACTTATTTTCTTTGAAAATAACTCTAAGCACAACAAACTGCCTAAAACTATCAATAAAATAGATTATAACAAAGTTTCCGAAGAATTGCAACTTGCTGACTTTTCCCCTTTGTATAATTATTCTGACTGTAACTTAGCGACCCAATTTCTAATAAACCTAATAATTAATATTATTTCTGCTAACACTAAAATAGTTACTTCCTCTCGACGCAAAATTATAATAAAGCCCTGGATAACGCCAGGCATGCTCAAGTGTATTCGAAATCGGGACGCTTTGCACCGTAGATTGAAATCAAACCCAGACAACTTAATTCTTAAAACTACATATAATAGATATCGTAACTATTGCAGTTCATTGATCAGGAAAGCTAAAAGGGCCTATGAAAAAGGTGAGCTAACAAAAGCTACATCTACTTCGATTAAAAAAACGTGGGAAGCACTGAACACTATTCTTAACCGCAAACAAAAACAGAACGTTTCTCTTGATTTGCTTAATCTAGAACCGTCCTTCTTGGAATCAGCAAATTTGGTTAATTCTTATTTTGCTACTGTGGGCAAGAAACTTGCTGAAAAGTTCAAACAAATAAATGAAAAAATTCATCCCAATAACACAAATGACTGCAATTTAATAAAACCTAGTACTTACCCTACACTTTCCTGCAATGCCAATAATAATATAAACTCCTTTACACTCTTACCCACAGATGAAGATGAAGTAAATGCGCTTATCCTGACACTAAAACTAAATAGTGCGGTAGGATGGGACAACATATCTTCAGAACTTATCAAACATAATGCACCCACCTTATTGAAGCCACTCACTTTCTTGTTCAACCTGTGTTTTCAGTCTGGAGTATTCCCTAAAGCGTTTAAAAAATCCATTATTATACCTATTCATAAAAACGGATCAAAATCCGAAGTTAACAATTATCGCCCAATTTCTGTTCTTCCAGCCCTCTCTAAAATACTAGAGCGCCTACTCAATAAAAGACTAGTAAGTTTTCTTGAGAAAGGTAAAATCCTCTCCGATAACCAATACGGCTTCCGTAAAGGAATATCTACTTCTGCTGCAGTGTTGAATCTTACCGACTTTGTTGTAAGAGCTTTAGACGGTAAAGATAAATGTTTAGGTATTTTCCTAGACCTCGCCAAAGCTTTTGACACGGTGTCTATATCGAGACTTATCAAAGAACTTGAGTCGATAGGTGTTCGAAATCAGCAGTTACAAATATACAAGGATTATCTGACTGACAGAACCCAGGTTGTAAGGATCGGAAACACCCTTAGTACTGAGCATCCTGTTACTTTTGGGGTCCCCCAAGGAAGCGTTCTTGGACCAACCCTTTTCCTGATTTATATAAATAAACTTTGTGAGACACCACTACGAAATGGTAAAATTTTTACCTTTGCAGATGACACTGCTCTCATTTTTCGGGAGAAGAGTTGGGATAAGACCTTCCATACAGCACAAGAGGGTTTTAACACAGTTTCTGCTTGGCTGTCAAATAACTTACTCACCCTCAATTGTGATAAAACTAAATTTATTGCCTTTTCCATTACAAAAAGAACGCAACCCAGTGATTCACACTCAATAACCGCTCATTCAGTAGACTGTCTTCCTAACATCAGACTTCATAACACGTGTAAATGCAACAAACTGGAGAAAGTTAAGAATATTAAATACCTGGGTATTGTTCTAGATGATTCCATGAGTTTTAAGATCCACATTAATAAAGTAACCCAAAGAATAAGAAAACTTATGCCAATATTCCGTAACATTAGGTATATAGGGGACTCCTCAACAATAAAAATTCTATACAATGCTCTTTGTCGTTCACTAATAAGTTACTGTATTACCTCTTGGGGAGGAGTCTACAAATCTACTCTTTTGCCCTTGGAAAGAGCACAAAGAGCAATTCTTAAGGTAGCAACCTTTAAAAGTTACCAGTTCCCCACTGATCATCTCTACAGAGATTGCGAAGTGCTAACAGTGCGTCAGCTTTACATCCTCGATCTAGTCACAGTCCAACACAAAATTATTGACTTTGCCTACGACAGTAATCCTTCCCTAACTCAAAGACGTAAAGATAAAGTCTGTACTACGTTGGCCGTCAAGACAACCATGGCTCAGCACCACTTTTGTTTTTTAGGTGGTTACATCTACAATAAGACATGCAGAAAGCTTAACATAGTACATTTAAACACATATAATTGTAAAAAATCTGTTACTGAATGGTTAATGTCCCTTAATTATAATGAAACTGAACTCTTATTACAAATAGTTTCCCACATACAACACATATTCTCTATAATTGTCTTTGTATGGATATAACTGCGCACTGGCAAACACACACACACACACACACAGACACACAGACACACACACACACACATACACACACACACCACGCACATGCACTTTTTCTGTTTATATTTCACTGATTATGTTGCTGTAATTTTTCTTGTGCGTAACTTTATTATTTCTTTTTCTTTTTGTAAACCCGTTTCTCCGAGTGAGGGCCTGGTGACCTATAACACAAGATATTTTTATCTTAGCTTAGGCACCAGTCTCCCACAAACAACTGTTGTTTTGACCTTATAATTTCTCCTTTTACTTGTGTATATTTGTTGCTTTGTGGTGAGAAATAAATTATTTTATTATTTATTATGTCCAAACTAATCCGCCAGAATTTTTTTTCTGAACACCGGGAGCTCTGTACTTTCACCCCCCCCCCCCCTTCCCCGCACCTGTCGCGGAGTTCAAACTGGCTACCGGGCTTTTAGGGCTTAAGTTGACGTGTATAACATTCGTACCAAATACTGTTTCCCAATAGAAAACGGACTATCATTGTCACCTCACTAATTCAAAAAGTTTAGAAAGAGTATGTGTTTACAGTCAATACCTATATAAGTCCAATAAACTTTTATTTCAATATACTAAAAGAATTTACTAAAATATACTAAAGGAATATAGTCAATAAAATAATCAATATACTAAAAGAATACAGTTAATAAAGTTAAATTTACCTTCATCATATCAGCCGAAGGAAGTCCACTGCTGGACATAGGCCTCAATAAATTTACCTTACCTACTGCATTATGTTATACTGTAGCGTTCTCGCCCGCCGCCAAACGGTCACCGGAGTTCATAACAAGTCGGTTCCCACGTAACGCGGATGTAAGTCGACTGGGCGAGTAAAATGCCTAAATCTTCGAAACAAGGGGGCCTTAAAGTTTCTTGAAGCAGGCCTGTCGCACTCCACGCTGTAGGCATGAAAATGTACATACGCCACGCTCTACGCCGCGCGGCCCCCTGAATGGGGCAAATTCAATAGTCAGAAGATATAAGACTTACGAGCAGAGATATGCTATATATAAGGGGAGGTAGATAGGTTACATGCGTCTAAAAAGTGAAGCAAAAAAAAGATGCCAATTGGCATCTCTTTTCTTAGTAACATTCAGTGCAATCGAAGGGAACTACCTATAACATTGTGTGTGTAAATGGCTTCGATTTTCAAATGTTGTTGGTTAGTGCATAACCCATCTATGGTAACAAATCTCTGCTTACGAGATATAAATAGAGGCAAAATGTAGGTGAATATAACTGTAGGTAATTAGCACTGTGCGTCCTGAATTTGCACTTTATTGTGTCGTAGCAAGAGTCGCCATTCATTCAAATCATTCTGTGGAGTTAACCTTATTTTACGTATACCTAGTAAATAGTCTTTATTCTTTGCTTGAAGTAGGTACTTATTTATTCTATTTATAGATATGATATAGGACAGTTTTTCCATATAACATAACTGTAAAAACAGTATACAAAGACGTTGGATTTCCGAACTTTTTTAACTCCGTGGTTATGAGGTTCTTATTCGAATATAAATAAAAGTAATAAAAAATACTAAACACGTTCTACAAACTTATACTCGTAAATGTCTCTGGTTGTGGTTTGTTAGATTCAGATATAATATCTGGATTAAATCTATAATATAATAAAACTGTAACGGGGCCGTGTCTGTACATGAAATATTTTTGGAAAATAATAACTGTGGTGGACATTACTAACGATACAGAAGCCAAAACAACAACTTTTGGAATTTTTGTCTGTCTGTCTGTCTGTCTGTCTGTCTGTCTGTCTGTCTGTATGTTCGCGCATCACGCAAAAACTACCGGGCCGATTTTGATGAAATTTTGTATGGTGGTTCCTTATAGCCCGGGTTAACATATAGGATACTTTTGTTCCCAGAAAATTCAAGAGTTCCCGTGGGAAAATCAAAAGTATTCATTAATAGAATGGCTCACCACGCAAATGTGGCTTGACCTATTACAATCAAATTTTACACGTTGATACCCTTATCGCGAACTAAAACTGGGACATTGTGAATTCCAAAAAAATTAGGGTTCCTACAGGAATGCAAAAAATTGTATCTTTAGAATGACTCAACGTAAAAATATGAAACCTTTACATTGGGATGGGGTGTTTTTGACTATCATTGTAAGTCGGGTATTCTTTATCCCGGAAAACTAAAGAGGTCCCGTGGGGAATTATCTATCGATACTTACAATAATATCACTAGAGTACTTTTTTCTATATATTAGCTACACATACCATACATTATAATCATAGTAGCAAAATGTCAATAGATGGCACTGCAGGGATAATAAAACGCGCTTAAGTTGTATTAAAACATTAAAATATTATTTCATACTTTTGAGTGGATTTCTTTTATGTATTTTTCAGCATACGCTACTTTAAACTCTGGAACTATGGTACGATAGCGATGTGTTTCATAGACGAACAGAGAGGTATTTTTTTACAGATTCCAATCGTTTAAAAAAATAAAACACATAAATCGAGTTTAGCATCTTTTAACAGGAGGCACAGATATGGGAACTCTTCTGACGGCGACTATTTGCGTGTGGCAGTTGCTCTCCGCCTGCAATATCAATATCTGTGAACCTCATCAATGTATTTGCGGGTCCACGGCGGAGGCAATTGGCCATCACTCACTGAGTTGCAGTCGTGTTTGTGAAGATTCCCACGTCACCAATTCCTTAATGACCTCACTCGGAGGGCACTGGTCTCGGCCAGATGGAATTGATTCCAGACAGAATGGAATATTCCATCTTTGATGCAGCCACCGGCCGGGCTTTAGTTGATCTGATGGCAAAAGACCGGAGGGTTTAAACAGGTGCTATGGCAGAGAGGAACGCGTCTGCTTTGGGAAGCCACTTTTTCTGCCTCACTCTTCACCCGTACGGTACTGCTGCTCAATTTGCGGTGAGAAAGAAGCATAATAAGTACTCGGTCTTGGAGGCAAATTACTGCTTTGTGCCGCTGGTCTGTGAGACAACCGGCTGCTGAACCCTCAGAGGCCTTTGCCTTCACAAAGGAGATTGGCCTTCGCCTTCGAGAGAGGAGATGTGACGTGAGGTCCTACCTGCTGCTAAGGTTGTCTATTGCCATCCAGCGCGGCAACGAGAAGTGCGTCTTGGGCTTCTTTGGAGCTGATACGACTCAAGGATTTGACCCATATTAATATTGTTAGGAAATTTTATTACTAGATTGATACCTATAATGATTTGAATTAGTTTTTTGATAATATAGGTATATGTGTTATTTCATCATATCAGTTTATATACGTCCCCACCAAGGGGCTCGACATGCCCTGAGTTAGGGCGATCTGGCCTTAGACGATCACGCGGGTCCATTGCGGGTTGATTGACTTTACACATAAGCTTCGAATTTCTTCGCAGGCGTGTGCAGGTTTCCTCACGATGTTTTTCTCACCGTTAGAGCGTTGGATAAACGTACATACCAGTATGAAATCGATATTTGAATAGATATTGGTAAGTGGCAGGATTCGAACCACGGCCTTCCGGACAGGAGGTAGTGGCCCTAACCGTTCTGCCACAGACGCTCTATATTTTATTTAAGATTTAGAAATCCTTACTTAATATTATAAATGTGAAAAAGTGTTTGTTTGTTTGTTACCTATTCACACTTCAACACCTCTACCAATCTTGATGAAATTTGGCATGCAGGTAGCCTGGATCACTGGGAATGAAATAGTCAACCTTTTATCTGTGGAAATTATCATAGTCCGATGCAGTTTCTGAGGAAACTAAAACAATACTCTTTGTTCGTTTTATTTAAAATCGTAACGAAAAAATGGATTGGTGTGATTTTTAGCACAGAGATGAGGTGGAAAATGATATAATTTACTAATAAGTATATCCTGACATAGTTCCCGAGGGATCTGGGGACAACTGTTTTCTACGCTCGCGCACGTCGGTGGCGTCGCAACGGAGCAACCGGATTAAAGTGATTTTTTGTATAGAATTTGTTGAGGGGGTGGGAAGTGACAAAGACTGCTAATCCGAATAGCCCGATACAATTCCTGAGGTACCTGGAGAAAACTCATGTCCACGCTTGCGAGCTGATTGCGGCTGACGCACCACTCACCCTCAAAAAGAGTCATAAAAGCTATGTCCACGTGGGCGAAGCCACGGGCAAAAGCTAGTACATAATAATTTAAACCACTTTCGTGGCGTAATGGTTAAGTCCATTAGCTTAACATCAGGTGGTCACGGGTTTCATTCCCTGCGTAGTCTAACTTGATTTCTTGATTTGATGGAAGGTAATTTTCTAAGCCCGTCTGGCTAGCTTCCTCCATCTTATCTAAGTCTTGCTTGCCGCCGCAATCAGATAGCCAGTTCCCCATTGCGTTGGAGAATCTTGGTAAGCCCGCTTCCATCTTCGGCACCATGGCCACACAAATGTAACTAGTTTTTCAGAGAGTAAATTCAAGACTCATGTCAAAAAAAATGCTTGTGCTTTAGAGCATTTTATGAAATAATAGATTATGTAAATGACAAAGATATTATGTTGATTCTATAAGAAATACCATTACCTGAGACTGTAATCTGAATCATGACATTATTTGTAATAACATTATTTGTAATAATTGTGGATTAAAAAAAATCCCCTGTCAACAAACTGCTATTCCGCATCACACATATTTTTTAAACCGCCATCAATCTAGGGATTTCTTTTTAAGGAAACAAAAGCAAGTGGCTGGCTGTGTCGGAAAACCTTCGCTTCGCGTGCGTCCTCAGTCGCATAATGGCTTCCTGTGTCTCAATCTCAATGGCACCGGCACAACTATAGTCATTTTTACCCGACTTCCCAATAAAGAGGGTAATGTATGTTTGTTTCTTTGGCTGAGCCTGTAGCTTGATGAAACGGCTTGATGGATTTTGGAGTACGAGATGTCTTTAGATTCGTCTTGACCCCCTGAGCCCCTGAGGGACATAGGATACATTTGTCCCCGACTGCCCAAAAAAAATTAATGGTTTTTTGCAGTCAGATTTTTAATTAAATTAGTAAGGTTGTTATAACCGTTCTTCAAAAAAAAAAATTCGAGCGAGACCTACAGTACTCGCATATGATGTGTAACATGTGACAAAATACTTTAGGTTAGTTAGATTTGATGACGATATTGTACCTGGGTGAAGGAACTGACAGTAACGAAAAAAACCGACCAAGTGCGAGTCGGACTCTCGTAAAGTAGAATTCCGCGCTTTCGCGACTTCCTGTTACACATTTCCGTCCCATGTTACACATTTCCGTCCCATTTCACGAAATCACTCCCATAAATTGCAGGAAAGCGAGAGCAAAGATGTTACACATCAAAAATTAAAGGATCGGTATTGAAATAAATTTGTTCTGTTTTTACTCATTTTTTAAATAATCTTAACCATTGTTTAGGACTGACCTGGTGGTACAATGGTTAACTTCTGCCTGCCGGGGTGAGGGTCGTCGATTTGATTCCCACCCAGTGCAAACATTCGTGTTATTCAATTCAATTCAAATTATTTATTTCAGATAATCAATCCATAATGTGTTAGTAACAGACATCTGATAAAACTACGTTAGTATCAACAGGTTTGTTCTATAGCTGAATGGGTAATATTAATTTGTGCATGTATTAAATATGTTTATAATATAGATTATGAATTCCTATTACTGAATATCAGCAATAATTGAAACGCTAAACACGTTAAAAAGGCGATTCAATTTTGAATTATTATATTTTGTTTTTGTAAATGATCTAGTAAAGTACTAAACCGATTTTATATGTCACTAACTCGAAAGTATATCCTATTGAATAAAAAACGAATAATGAAAATCGGTATTGAATAAAAAACGAATAAGGAAAACACACACACACACACACACACACACACACACACACACACAAAAACATCTAGTCGAATTGTAAACCTCATTATTTTTGGAAGTCGGTTGAAAAACGGATTTGTTTATAATTATGACATTATAATGTTGTTAACATTGATATTTAGCGATAAGACTTACAATTAGCGAGAGATAGAATCTGGTAGTTACATCATTGCGCTGGAGTTGCTAAAACGTGGGACTGCGGTAAAACAGGGATAATAACACTGACTCGTTCAACTGATAGGAAAGCAACAACGCTCAACAATTAGGACAAGTTAATTAATAAATTTAAACGAATTAATTCAAAATTAAAAACCTGACTGTATAAAAACCTAACGCCTCTTTTTTGGTCAGTCGGGTAAAAATCTATCCTATGTCACTCACGATATCAACACAAATCTAACGACACCTCGCAATCTAAAGTCCATGAAGCCGTTTAGGCTCCAGAGCGTACTAAAGATACATACATACATACACTCGAAAACATAACCCTCCTTCTGGCGCAGTCGGGTATAAATGACGTCACTGCTACGAGACATACTTAAGTGGAAATTATTCAGTGAACGCTTAGTCAGTGTAATTGCACTACAGAGAACCTTGGCAGTGTGCAATGTGCAATGAAATGACTTGTCAACATAATAAATACTCGTCTTATTATGAAACTCAGGTTAAGCGCGTGTCAAAACTAAGAATCATAAGGGTGTCATCACACAGAATTCTAGCCGCTTCAAAATTAGTCTGAAGGTTTATTTATTTGAGGAAATTTGGTCTTGCTGACTCGCGAATTATTGGCTGGTTTTGACAAAAAAAAATTGCACATCGATTATAGGTTTCATGAAGAAAATTGTTCAATTTGACGAGTAAAAGCCCACCTTTACGTATCATCACATCTTTATGTAACACCCTGTATATCGTCTTTGCGTGCGGAGCCAAGTACTAAGTAGAGCCACACATGCAAGAAGACCAAAGTATACAGGGTGTAACAAAATTGGTGTAGGATCCGTTACCTGGGGGTTCTACTCACCATACTGAACAACTTTCCCCAAGGAACCCATAGGCAGTTCTCAAAAAAAAGGTTGGACCTTTCATACAAAAATGTACAAAATTGACCAGTCAGCTGATCAATTTATATCAAGAGCGAAACATTTTTTTTGCGATTTCAGCATAGTCTTAGAACAAAAGTTGTTCAGTATGATGAGTAGAAGCCGCAGTTAACAGGAACTACACCAATATTGTTACATCCTGTATACAGGTGACTTTTTATTAGTTCTTGATAATTAAAGATATGCTTGTACTCGTGATTACATACAATTTTCCCAAAGAAGCTATCTGTCAAATCAGATAAAAAAAGTTTGGTCCTCGATACATATTAATTTATCAAATCGACAAAACTGTATAAATGATTATTTTTTTTCATATTTGACATACAGTTTCTTTGGGAATGCATCTATGCATATCCTTTGCTATCAAGAACTAATTAAAAGTCACCCCATAATTAGTACTAACACTAATGGATACTCCCTGCCGCTCTCTAGATTGTGACCTCACCCCCTCGTCACCCAGGTTGATACAGCTTGGTTTATGTTTGGTTCTCGAACGTATAGAATTTCGACGTGTTTTCATTTGTTCCGTCATTTGTTTTTAGAAATGTCAATTCCCGCCCGTTGTATGAAGTGTCCGGGGTATGGCAAGACGTAAGTTGTTATTGTACGCGTTAACTAAGTCTACAAAAAACCTAAAAAAATCTATGAGTCCATCGACTTTATGTTTCAATCATATTGAATTAACACTTAAATCGTATTGTGTGCAAAAGTTATCAAGTGTTAAACAAAAACCTTACCAATTAAAATTAAAAACCCGACTGTATAAAAATATAAGCCCTCTTTTTTGGGCGGTCGAGTCGGGTTAAACGGTATCCTATGTCACTTTTGGGACCAAGACGTATCTCATGACACCTCGCACTCCAAAACTCATTAAGCCGTTCAGGGTACAGGCTCCAGCCAAAGAAGCAGACTATGCTTACATACATACACACACATACATGCATCATCATATTATCATATCATATACGTCCCCACCGAGGGGCTCGAGCCTTTTTTTTATGCACAATTGGTAAACCCTTGACAACATCTCACCTGGTGGTAAATGACGATGTTGCCGAAGATGGTAGCGGGCTTACCAAGATTTCCCAACGCAATGGGGAACTGGCTATCTTATCTTCATGCCGGAACACACCAATGATATCAACATTGATATTTGGCGGCAAGACTTAGATAAAATGGTGGTAGCTAGCCAGGCGGGCTTCGAAAATGCCCTACCACCAACCAAACCAAGTCTTACAATTGACCCCGCCGGGAATCGAACCCGCGACCTTCTGTGTAAAGCCAGTGAAGTTTGCCTCTGAGCTGCGGAGGCGGTTGAAAAGCCTACCCTGAATTAGGGCGATCGGGTCTTAGTCCATCACGCGGGCCCAGTGCGGGTTGGTTGACTTCACACACAACCTGCGAGTTTCTCCGCAGGTGTGTAGGTTTCCTCACGATGTTTTCTTTCACCGTAGGAGCGTCGGTTAAACGTCCATATGAAATCTCAATTCGAAATCACATTGGTACGTGGCAGGATTCGAACCAAGACCTCCCGGACAAGAGGCGGCGTCCCTAGCCGTTACGCCACGGACGCTCCATAGCCGTTACGCATACATACATACGTTCATATACAGGGTGACTGGTAAGTAGTGCAAATCCTTTTAAGGGGATAAACTACATATAATTTAGAACCAAAAAAGTCATATTAACTGGGGGTCGGAAATCAACGGTATTCGAGTTAAAGCCCATTTAATTTTTCAATTTAGTATGTAAAACGCATTTGTTTAAATGTTTTGTGATTTTCCAAAAAAAAACTAAAATATAGTTGACTTGCAAACTACGATAAAAATTTCAATTAAAATAATAATAAAAAAAATAATAAGATGTAACAAAAAACAATGATTCCTGTCAAAAGGGTGCCTCAAATCCCATACAAATATTCAAGAATTAATTCCAAGATTTATGATGTTTTTCGCATTAACAGAAATCTATGACCCTCTGCCATCATCGACTAACTTTGATTCACAAGCTCATCCAAAAATTCGAACTTGATTTTTTTTATACAAAATTGTTGGATAAATTAGTATGGGACTTGAGACACTCTTTTGACAACAGTTTTTTGTTGCAATTCATTTGTATTTTTTTAACTTTTTTTATTTTAATGAAAATATTATAAAATAAGGAAGTTTTTATCGTATTTTGCAAGTCAACTATATTTTAGTTTTTTTTTTTGGAAAATCACAAAACATTTAAACAAATGCGTTTTACATACAAAATTGAAAAATTAAATGGGCTTTAACTCGAAAACCGTTGATTTCCAACCCCCAGTTAATATGACTTTTTTGGTTCTAAATTAGATGTGGTTTATCCCCTTAAAAGGATTTGCACTACTTACCAGTCACCCTGTATATCTATATTCATCCGAAAAACATCATCCGAAAAATATCTCCTTTGTGGGCAGAACGGTGCGTCAAGGACTGTTTTATAATTGTTTTAATACTTCGTAAAATTCTTTCAAATCCACTAGCTTTTGCCCGCGGCTTCTCAAGCGTCGGTATAGTTTTTATGACCGTATTCGTGAGTGTGGTGTGCGTGATTTGACATTTGATTTGAAATTTTACGTCCTACATTTAGTTGACATATGAAGCAAAATTCACTCGCAATAATCAGTTCTTTCCAGATCCCTCGGGGACTAAGTATACATTTTTCCAGGATAAATGGTATGCTTTGTTTTTTTTCCGCCCCCTTTTTACCGCTGTTCCAAACAGCGAAAACAGTTCAGTACTGTAGTTTAAAATTGGGAGAGTAAACAAACTAACAAAATAGAAAGACACATTTTCGGATTTATGTAAAAGTATTAGAAGCGTCGGTGGCGTAATGGCTAGGGCCGCCTCCTGTCCGGGAGGTCGTGGTTCGAACCTGCCACGTACCAATGTGATTTCGAATTTAGATTTCATATTTACGTTTATCCGACGCTCTTACGGTGAAGGAAAACATCGTGAGGAAACCAGCACACGCCTGCGAAGAAACTCGCAGGTTGTGTGTGAAGTCCACCAACCCGCACTGGGCCCGCGTGGTCGACTAAGGCCCGATCGCCCTAATTCAGGGTAGGCTCGAGCCCCTCGGTGGGGACGTATATGAGCTGATATCAATGAACGAATTAGTAAGGATACTCTGTTTTTCACCCATTCATCCATAAACAGTTTAATTATTATGTACTTCTAAAACTCCAAGCATAGCATATTTTTGATTATACTTCTAAAACTCCAAGCATAGCTTATTTTAGCTGCGGGATCGAATCGAAAACAAGTAGATCCGTAGGAAAATCAATGTTACCGACATAGCTTACAGAATCGCGAAACTTAAGTGGCACTGGGTGAGTCTGGGTGGGGCACAGAACTCGTAGAGTAAAGTAAAGCTCTCGAGTGGCGACTGCGCACCGGAAGACTAAGCGTAAGGTAGCCTCCCACAAGGTGGAACGTCGATTTGGTGAAGCTCACGAGAAGCCACTGGATGCGGGCAGCGAAGGATCGGTCATTATGAAAATCCTTGGGGGAGATCCGTTGTGGAAATCCTTTTCCAGCAGTGGACGTTTATCGGCCGATAAAATGATACTTGACGTGTTAAACATTGTTTAACTATACTAATAGGATTAAGACATTTTAAGATCTTATTAGGGCGCTCATTATAAACAGAGAATTGTATATTTTTACAATGTTAGTTAATATTTGTTTGCTTTGTTAGTGAGTCTGTCTGTTAGTTATTGTGGGAGAAATCTTGTAAGCTAAACTAGAACCATTTCCCGGTTTCCGATTGAGCTGAAATTTTGCATACACATTAAGTTCGGAAAACGACGCATGTTTAGCTATTTAAGTCATTTCAGATAATCTAACGATTGGTAGTCTTCCTTATAAAATTAAGTCCTTATTAATATTATAAATGTGAAAATGTGTTTGTTTGTTTGTTACCTTTTCGCGCTTCAACACCTTAACCAATATTTGGCATACAGGTAGCGTGTGTCACTGGGAAGGACATAGGCTACTTTTCATCCCGTGAAAATATAATAGTCCGATGCAGTTACTGAGGGATCTGAAAAAATACTCTTTTTTGGTTAATTTCTCTAACATCGCAACGGACCAATGGCTTGCTGTGATTTTTTGCACAGATATGGTTACGGGGGTGGGATATGACTTAATTTACTAATTAGCATATCCCGACATAGTTCCCGAGGGATCTGGGGAAAACTCACTTTCACGCTCGCGCACGTCAGCGTCGTTAAAACGGAGCGACGGATTGAAGTGATTTTTGTATAGAATTGGTTGAGAGGTTGGGAAGTGGCATAAACTGCTAATCAGAATATCTCGATATAGTTCCTGAGGGATCTGGATAAAAGTCATGTCCACGCTCGCGAGCCGCTTGCGGCTCGCGCACCACTTACCTCGAAGACAGTCATAAAAACGATGTCCACGCGGGCAAAGCCGCGAGCAAAAGCTAGTGTTACATAAAAATGAACACATGCATTCTTTGCCAAAGACAAAATATATTTTATTACTAGCTTTTGCCCGCGGCTTCGCCCTCGTGGACATCGTTTTTATGACTGTCTTCTAGGGTGAGTGGTGCGCGAGCTGCATGCGAGCGCGTACATGAGTTTTCCTCAGATCCCTCAGGAACGATATCGACCTATTCTGGATCAGAAGCTTCTGTCACTTCCCACCCCTCAACCAATTCTATACAAAAAAACCACTTCAGTCCGTAGCTCCGTTGCGACGCTGACGTGCGCGAGCGCTGAAATGAGTTTTCCCCAGATCCCTCGGGAACCATGTCATGATATGCTAATTATTTTAGTAAATTATGTCACATCCCACCCCCTCCGCCATTTCTCCAATCACAGCAATCCATTGTTCCGTTCCGTTTTCAGTTCCCTCGGGAACTGCATCGGACTATGCTATTTTCACGGGATAAAAGTATCCTATGTGTGGGAAGGCTACCTTCATGCCGAATTTTATCAAAATTGGTTTAGGTGTTGAAGCGTCAAAAGGTAACAAACAAACAAACACATTTTCACATTTATAATATTAGTAAGGATTCATCTTTTTAAAGTAAGTATTTTAAAAGTATCTAAAAATATTATATCAAATTAAGAATCCAAGATTAATTCATTAAGTAAGCTGTTGTTTTTTTTGTTAATAAATCCAACGCAATCAAGCACAGATGAAAAATCTCACGTGTGATGATTAGGGAGGGAGATTATGGAGCCAAATCTCACAACATCTCAGGGAACATCTAAAGGAAATGAGCGGATCCAAAAATCACAAAAAAAATATTTATAATTGTGTAAGCCCTTGGCATCATCTCACCTGATGGTGAGTGACGATGATGCCGAAGGTGGAAGCGGGCTTAAGGCTTTGAGATGACTCAATCATAATGTTAATATAATATCAAAGTTAATTATATTCATTTTAAGTTCAAATCAATGCGGGCTTCAACACGTCTGTAACGTTGAAACCGAACGCCCAATTCTCGATTTTAACATGTTTTTATTACTTTTCTTCACTTTCAAAAAAGTTTTAAAAAATGATTTCAATTAAAATGAAAGGAATAAAGGTCATTCAATATTAGTTGTTTGTTTTCGAGAAATTTTGCAATTAATGCCAAAAACAGGATTTACAATATAATTATTTACATCAAAAGCGGTGATATTTTTAAAATTGTATTTAATTCAATTTATTATTTATTACTTTAAGTATATAATATATTTTTTCCATAGTTATTTGTGATTGTGATATTATTCAATTGTGAACAAAGAAAAGAAAAGTGATAGCTTTACACAGTCTTTCAATAATTTGAATTGAATATTGTCATTTGACCCATCTTAAGGCCTTAAAAATTTTTAACTGGCTATCTTGTCTTCAAGCCGGAACACATCAATGTTTTTAGCAATATTTGGCGGCAAGACTCAGATAAGATAGTGGTAGCTAGCCAGAGGGCTTAGAAAATGCCCTTCCACCAACCAAACCGAGTCATAAAAAGTTGAGTCTAACCCCGGGAATCGAACCCGCGACCACCTGATGTGAAGCTTATAGACTCAACCATTCCGCCACGGGGGCGGTCAAAAGTTTTATTATTATAAATAAAGGACGTGCCATTAAAATGTTTACTGACACAAAACGCTCATTTTCCAGGCACCAGGCCGAGCCCCATCCCCACATGTAGGGCATCACGTGGGACATTAGCAGTCCCGGCTGGCGCGACCTTCACACTCGTGACTCGTGCCGAATGCCTAAACACACATTTGGAAGTTGTGTCATTTACGGAACAGAGACGGTTTTAGGAGAACCATGAATGACACCTAATGGTTTCTTACTTAATTACAAAACAAACTGGTTATTTGCAAAGATAACTCGTCTAGGTCTTTCTGGGGCATTGAAGTAGTAGGTTATTGATGAACCTATAGCATAATATGCAAGGTGTTTGTTAATATAGAACATATTTTTAAGGCGGGCTTGTACGTATTAAATGGAAAAACATTTTATACATATTATTTTTATTTTATTTCTAAATTCAGGAACTACGTCTGGATCACAGAATACTCTTAATCAAACGATATCTGAATATTGTTTAAGTAGTATTAGTAATAATAATGCCATAATATAAATATCGGAATAGCTTATTTTTGAATTATTTTTTTAGTTACTTAAAGTATTCATGAAGCGTATTTTTCCTCCCGTTCTCAGATTCTATAATATTTTTATGGCACATTCATTAAAAATGTTAAATATTAATGTGTTTTCCATCTCTTTTATAACCTGTTTATCATCTCTTTTATAGCCTTCTCTTTATTATTAAATTATATTCCGATTTACCCCACAAAATATTTTCTTTTCATTCATCCGCATTTAGGCCCTAGACCCAAATTCTACGTTTTATGTAGCGAAACCTTATTTTTAGGTATTTTTAATCAATTTAATTTAATATTCACTACATTACCTTGTCGGATACCTTGCCTTATCTTTGCTATACCACTTTCTTCTCCAATCTCTATTAAAGTTTTTGCTATTTGTTAAGTTAGTATATAATGTTTCTATCCCTATAGTCCATTCTCAAATCTTTTAAAATCTACATCATCTTTTTCCAGTTTACCGTATCAAAAGCCTTTTCAAAATCAATAAATACTAACTAAGTGTTGATCCCCAAGTCCAGTCTGTGGTCCATTATCAGCCTAAGCACTAAAATAAATAGGCATAGTTTTCAAATTAAAATTTACAAAGAATTAGAGCTCAAAATTAAAAAAAAAAACTTTACCCAAAAATGTTACCAATAAAATCATTTTCAGCGAATCTATTACCGTTACTCCAAAAGGACATTTATTTTCAAACGAAAACTTGGTCATGTGAAGCAATAGAACAATATCCAAACGTCTATTTTGCGCGTTACGTTAATTTATAAGATTGCGTAACTTGTGATGTAACCAAGTGTTGCAACGTGATAACGAAATTCACGTGACATTTTCGTTCTAATATCGAAATGCACTAACATGTGTTGACTAGAATATGCTGTTAGTATAAACCTAAAAAGTTGCTGAACATGGTCAGCAAATTAGCATCTAATTCAGTTTCTCCGCGCTCTCAAAATCGTCGCACGCACACTTATAAAACCCTGACAACTATTCAAAACTCTAGCGGTGATGTGACAACATTCAGCCACACCTCTGCAGTCATTTCGTCACGCCAAAGGGCGCGGCTACGCGTAGGTAACGTCAGCGGCCTGTAGGTTCGTTGTACATACCTCTGGCGAATACTATTCTATTATAATTAATCACCCTATTACTTTCGTCAGTAACCGATCTATAAAACCGTAGCTTGATAAATTATTCGTCATGTTTTCAGTAAGTACTTCTTCATGCGGTTTGCTGATAACATTGTTCATGACGCCATTGGCACAATTTTCCACAATCTCTGCGGTTAGCAATAAGTTTCAATTGACTATTTATGGCATTGCCGACATCACCAGTCATACCATGCGTACTTGTATTGAAATACCTAAATGACAACTTACTTGAGTTTTTTAAAATAGATTTTTCCAACACCCTCCATCTAAGTAAACAAAAACGGAGGTACGGAAAAGAAAACTCGATACCGATCATAAAAACTGTTTTCGGAAAGCTTGCCTTTGATATTTACATTTCTTTTTCAATGAGACAGATAACATCGTTTTACAATGATGGATGCCACCATAAAAATATTAATATCATAATACGAATCTGCGATGTATTTAGATGTCTAAATGTTTTTGCTCGGAGTTTCAAGTATCTTCCGTACAAAGAAAACTCGTTAAATATAATAAGACAGTTGTTTTAAATATTATGAAGCAATAAACTGGTACATCAATAAAAGGGAATCTGCTTGCAGTCTCAATACAGTTTACTATATAACTGCTTTATAATACTGTGAGTTATCAAATAGGGTTGAAACGTATACAATAAAAATATTGCTCCCTTAACTTTGGCAGTAGGCCAATTCAATTATACAGGATTTATGTTTGCATATAAGAATAGTAATTGATTGTCAGGTGCATTGAGAGTTGTGTTTATAAAATGCGTAAGGACGCAAAAAAATATATATTCAACACATGTCTGGAAACCGATCCTATTATATGTTATCCGTTTGTTCCTGCGTGCTTATGATGCACGCGAATATCATTGCGGTAAAATCATTGTGATTAGTGTAGCCTACTTACTACTTAAATGGTATTATTTAGGTAGGATGAATTACACACATATGTCGCTTAAAAAAAATTTATGACATAATTAAAGCTTATACATTATAGTTTAATGTTAGTTCTCATTTATTCTATAACACCAGCCTTATACCTATATAAGCACTAACACTAAAATGTCTTATTTTGACGATGGTACCAACCCTATCTTTTTCGATACACTCAGGGAACAGACATGCGTTTAAAAAGCGAGCAATATTTCCTAACGCGACTTCTGAAAGTAATATTTTCGAGGTCACTGTCTTTAGATTTTTTCCTTCCTGAATCTAACGTGCATATGCTATGCAGCAAGGTCTTGTTAATGAATATGTACTCTTCTTTATCAATTGGTCCAAACAGTTATCTAACACACAGACCGACACCGCTCTTTCGAAGCAATCTATGCTATGGATCATTATTGGACTGACTGCACGCTTTTTGCAATCTGTTCTTATTGTGCCGTAGCCTTGTTCTTTGTTTACTATCTTCAAAAAGTAGATAAACTGAGTAGAGTTGAAAGGGGCGTTGCGATCTGGAAAGTCGTGGTACTGGTAGTGCGTGAGTGTCCTTGATTTCCTTTCCATTGTGTTTCTTAAATATAACACAAGCTGCGTGTAGTATTTATCAGTAATAATCTTCTTCAAAATGAAAAATTCACTCACAAAATACTCGAAGACTTGTGAATTACTAAGCCAATTATAACTTTTTAATTTCTTCTTGTCGAACCTCACAATCGCTTTACAACCACTCTCCCATACAAAGCTCCAAAAATTGGAGGAATCAACTTCAGCTACTAGGCTGCTGACTATCATAAACTTTCTTTTCACATGGTATCCATCCACACAATTCGCGGAAAATATGTCGAACCTGGTGCTCATGACGACCGATTGGCGCCTCCTTTTTCTAGGTCTATTTTCCCATAGACCTTCATCCTCGAACGATATGCGGTTGATGAACTCATGCTCACTTTCCATAACATCTTGAAAGTTGGAACGCACTAAAATGATTTTCGGGAATACTAATCTTTGAAGGTCACGTTCACCGTTATTTCTACCTTTCTAACGTAAGCTTATAGAACTACACTGCATATCGTTGTTTCTTACTATGATTGAACGACATCAATTATAAATTATATTGAGTCTATCCATTAGGCCTTAATAGAATGTAATTCAGGTAAATAAAGGATCTGAAACGTAGGTACTGCGAATACGCAAACATAAGTATTGAAGTTGTAGGTAAGTGCGTAAGCACAATACATAGTATTTAAGGGTAAGCTTAAGGTAAAATAAATAAAATACTGATCTATCTATATATATTATAACACTTATCTAGCTATATATTTAGATTCTGTATTTACTGAAATAACGTAAGTTATGCCCTTTCATTACATGATAGAAAATAAATATGTATAACGGCCGTTTAATCGATACCTAATACATCTCGACATGCCGATGCTTTTTATTGCTTCACTTATCATAAGTTTATGAATTACTTGATCATTTGCTAGTGGCGGCTTAACATAAACAACAACAAACAGACTACGAGATAAGCATTCAGTTTTCCTTACACGCTGTTCTGTTTTTTTTTAACTGACATTCGTAGACAGGCGAAGGTATTTTCTTTCTCTTAAGCTTGAGACCTCGGCTGGCTAATTAGATTAGCGCACTGTGCTAATCCTAATTCAGTTAACTACTATAAAATCTATGTAAGCTACTATTCGCTAGTTGCTGTAAATTAGTTAACATTGTGCAATTGTTTTAATAAACCTAAAAGCCGCAGATACCTAAAAATACTGTTTTTCAGTGGTTAGCAACAATATTGTAACAGTTAGCAACCATGGTATTTTCCATGACGTAAAACCGGGTAGGTCACGTATTCATAGCGAATATAGGATTATAACAATAATTAAGCCACAAAAATAATCTCGTATGCGTCAAGTCATAAGGAAAAAGACTAACTATAAATCGAGGCACAGTAACAGTAATATTACATTAAGTTTCTGTACATACATCAGTAAGTACACTGAACATTAAAATGGGGGCTGAAAATTCGAAAGCGCTGAGCCTGAAAAAATTTTATTAAATTAATTAATGACGACAAAGCCACCACAATTTTTTGCAAAGAGCACAACAAAATCATGAAGAAGAAAATCAAAGAAACGTGGGGTCCAGCATTGGAAATCGTTAAAAACAACGGATTCGAAGACGCACCGTGTTATGACCACAACCGCGTGGTGATATCAGAAGACGAAAGCTCCGAGGCCTCCTTAAACGCGAGCTATATTAATGGCTTCAAACACCCGAAAAAATATATATGCTCTTCGGCACCCTCAGAGAAGACAACTAGTACCTTCTGGAGGGCCATATGGGATCATCAGAGCGAGCTCATCATCATGCTATGCAAGCCTGTTGAAAATGGAGTGAACCAATGCTACCAGTACTGGAGTCCAGTAGAAGGAACAGCTGTGGAATTTGGAAGGCTTAAGATAGAAACGCTTGAAACTTATTCGCAACGATCGAACTTTCAAATAACACACCTTCATGTGACACACGAAGCTGGAGGCTCCCTGAAAGTTACTCATCTTCTTTTTGACAAATGGCAAGAGCATGATATTTCTGCAGTAGAGTCTGACTTTCTGGAGTTGGTAATGACGACAAGGATGTGTGGTCGATGGATGGCCAACCAAGAGTCACCCAGTGGGAGCTGCATGTATCCAAGACGACCAATAGTGATTCATTGCAATAGTGGGTTGAATAAATCAATGGTGTTTTGTGCAGTTGACATCTGTATATCTTCATTTTTAGAAACGGGTAAGGTAAACCTATTTTCCACCGTTTGTAAGCTAAGACGTGAAAGATACAACTGTTTGTCTAACGTTAACCACTATGTATTTTGCTATTCTATTTTGGATCGTTATATTAGGCTATTCCACAGATATTGGTAATTGTTATTGTTAATTTTATAAAATTATCTCTAAGGTATAATAAGTTGCTTTCTGTATGTAATCAGTATTTTTATAATAAAAGTTTTATAATAGTAAATTGAATATCATTGAAGTTTTCTTAGCCTATAAATAGACAGCTTAAAAGTTATGTAGAATATTAACTCAGAATAGTCAAAAATCAACTCTGTTAATATCTTATACATTTCGTAATAGTTAAAAGACAAATTAAACTATTAAATTATTATGAAGACGGACGACAATTCATATGTTTTTATCTATGTGTCGTCATAACCTGAACTCTAGGCGGCGCACGCTACCGGCGGCGCCGCACTGTCTAGTCTAGAACATTAATTTTGGTTTACTTTCCTCATCAAAATACGCTAACTAAACGTGAAAACATTTTTTAACACCGTGTGTAACCGAGTTAACGTGATATATCTTTCCGCTCTGTAAACAGGAACGTGCCCCAGTTTATACACTACTTGTTTGAAATTTCAGAAGTATGTAAAGCTATTATGAATGAGCTTTAAGTTACTTTGGCGTTCATATGCATGTAATAAAAAAAGAAGATTATATGAAGTTTTTTAGAATTTTTAAAGAGTGGAGGATCGGTGGAATTAAATTGCAAAGAATAAGGGTGGGACTTAAGGGTGAGTCCGCAAGTCAAAAATGTCTGGGTCCTCTTTAGGATGAGAAAAGAAGATTATATGAATATTTTTAAGAATTTTTAAAGAGTGGAGGATCGGTGGAATTAAATTGCAAAGAATAAGGGTGGGACTTGGGAGTGAGTCCGCAAGTCAAAAATGTCTGTGTCGTCTTTAGAATGTGAGGAGAGAGCTCACTGAATTTTTTTAGAATTTTTAAAGAGTGGAGGATCGGTGAAATTAAATTTCAAAGAATAAGGGTGGAACTTGGGGGTGAGTCCGCAAGTCAAAAATGTATGGGTCGTCTTAAGGATGAAAAAAAAAGATTTTATGAATATTTTTAAGAATTTGTAAAGAGTGGAGGATCGGTGGAATTAAATCGCAAAGTATAATGATGGGACTTGGGGGTGTGTCCGCAAGTCAAAAATGTCTCGGTCGTTTTAAGGATGAAAAAAAAAGATTATATGAATATTTTTAAGAATTTTTAAAGAGCGTAGGATAGGTGGAATTGAATTTTAAAAATTGAGGGTGGGACTTGGGGGTTAGTCCGCAAGTCAAAAACGGTATTAAAGATTTGGCCGCAATATCGTATGTGATATTTTTGAGTAATATTTTTCATTTTCCCATATTGTTATAAATATAATTGAATATTTTAACTGTAATTATATGCATAAGGGTGGAATATCGAGGGGTGAGTATTATCTGTACCGAAATTGTTATTCCCAATCTCAGAAGTCCCGAGATACCTCACTGCGTCATTTTCTAGGCCAGTCAGCCATTTTAACAATCTAGATAATTTTCTTCGTTATCTAGATAATTTCGTTCAACTGAACGTTCGGAACTACAGGTACATATTCATGCATGCGTCCTCCTTCTATCTAGCCTTCGTGGTTTGAAAAGATTTATTTATAAAAACTTACATTACAAGAGATGAATATCTAAGGGATGGAAACCGAATCGATGATAGATTTCCAGGATAAGGCGCTTTTGTTGGGCAATTTCGGAGTCGATTCTAATTATTTCTTCTTGAACAGCAGAAGAACGGGGTAAGTTCATCATCTGCTCCTTAATTCGTTTTAAACCTTCAATTCTCTGAAGGCGCACTTTTATTTCTGTTTTTGTGAGTGATGTCATGTATTCCATATTTTGCTGTAGAAAGAAACAGGTTCTTGAGTGCATGTTCATAAAAAAACTTCAAGCTGAACTGACGAAAAAATAAAATTAGTATGCTTACATTTTGTGCCATTGTGATTTTTGGAAGGTGTCGATAACAATAGTCACTTGATTTCTTATCAACACACGTCGTTTCTTTGAGAAAATTCGTTTATAACTGGCAGTTGCTGGGTGAAGATAAGATGACTGAACTAGTTATCAAAAATATTCATGACCTAGTTATCGGATATCATCGAAGGGGTCAGAATTGCTTTTTTTCAGGTAATTTTATATTCGACTTATAAAATAGCTGCTTATTAATGATATGGAAAGTAAAACTCAAATAAGTGTTCTTAAACATTTAATAATTAAAAAACTGAGTCACAACAAATGAATATCCATGGGAAAGAAATTACTGCTACTGTAAATCCTAATCAGCGATTGTTTATAACTTTCAATGTCACGGTCGATTTGACTTATCTCATTCCTTCTACTTGCGGAATCCGTCTGCTGAAACAATTTATCCTTTTTTTGGCTCAACACATAGATCCTGTCTCGGAACACTTCTATTTGACGGCGCTGAGCTCCAGTGAGTCGACCAGGTGGAAATGGCTGGAAAAAAAATTAACATTTGTTGAACCAAGAAAAAATAAATCTCTCTGTAGCCTAAATCAAAAATTTCAATTTTACTTCCGAGAAGATGGTGATCAATATATTTACAAACTCGGTATGGATGAAACAGCTAAATCTGTGAAACACTTTTATGAAAAAAAAAAGTAGTGTATACTTATACTTCGTATCATTTTGATTTCAATTCACTGGAACGTTTTGCAAAAACAGGACTGAATGCCCAGCAGTGTCTAGACAGACTCAAACTCTGTACGGCTACCGCACGCTATATGCGATACCAAAAATAAGAATTGCATGCCATTATAATGTCGGCTGGGAGCAGCCTTTATCCTGTTACGTGAAGAAGTGGAACGCTTCACGTAATAAATAATCCTTAACTCCCACTCTTTCCTGCTTCACAGTATTAAATAAATGGACGGCGGAGCTCGAAGATTGTCCTAGCTTGGGTGGTGTTCGCGTGTTGTGCCCAATGAGTGACTAGGTTCGATTCCGAGTCAGAGCACAACAACCACAATAAGTAGTACTAATTTCATTGTATTTTCACTCAAAATTCATGAAAATTAGTCATAAAATTATTAAAAAAATTTTTTTTAAATGTATTTAATGCTGTGAAGCAGGAAAGAGTGGGAGTTCGCAAATCTTCCTATGAGGGAGAAACTTCCACTTCTGGTCACCTCATGGAAGAAATTTTCACCTTTACTGTTACTTATTGTCAGTATTTTCTTCAATCCATCTGTGAATTTTGATAGCTCCATTTCTCCAAAAGTTTCTGGGTCAATCCGTCTGCGCGTATAAAGTGTACAGCAAGTCACAATGTCGGCTAATGGATAATTCAAAGACCCGTTTGTGTCTCGCACCAATTTAACGATTTACATATTATTATTGTAGCCTGTGTTCGCTTGAGTTTTGTGTTACTGTTAAAGGCTATCACTAGTGATGTGAAATGACCATCATTTAAAGTTTTGATCACAAGACGGTCCGCTGACGGTCTTGTGACTGACGGACCGTCAGACTTTTTTTTGTCACAAATTTCGTCAGTCGCATTTAGCTAGATGAGCTAGATGACAATTTGTGACCGTCACGAGATTTTGGTCACAAATTTTAGCTTGGTCACAAATTTGGTCAGTCACATCTAGCTAGATGATTCCTGACGGTTTTTTTGAAAAATAATTTTTATTTACTAAGAGTAATTTTTTAACAGCTTTTCAGAAAGAATAATTCGTTATTAGAAAATAAATATTTTAATTTTTATCAGAAATTATTCTTTTTCTCATCAAAATTTTAAAAATTATCCTAATATAAGTCAAAAAATCGGTAGATGTCATATTTCATCGGTACATGCCACATTTCATTTGGTTTTTAACTTCCGTAGGCATTTGAATACTAATTATTTTGTTGATACATACAATTAGATAAATTCTGATTATTTTTCGAATTCGAATAAATTGCTTTAGTGGGCGTCTTTAAACAGTCTTTAAAGAAGATATTTATATGCAACTTGTGTCTATAAATATGCGCAGCCGCAACTAGTATAATTTGCATTTAGACACGCACAACGCTGAGTATAGTTCGGATATGCTATCACATATTCAAGTGTGTATTGCGTCATTTAAGGGGACAATCCACATCAATTTATTGGAAAAATAGTTTGTTTCGCTAAATAAAAAAATAAAAACAATTAAATCTTCGTTCATTGAACTTATACATTGAATGACTAAAACTGTTTAAATCTTTGACTTGCTGATCAATACTTAAATACCTCTTACATATAACTTTACGTTAATGACTGCTCATAGTTTATGAATGTTGATTCAGTTCTCTTATACATAATGCCATTAATATTAACTGGCTGTTATTTGTTCAGTCATTCTGTTCGGTTTTTGAAAAGCTCTTTAGAATATCATAAAAGTATTCTATCAACACCCTCATAATACATTGAATAATCGCAATTTGTTTATTATTTCAATTCAACTAAACAATGAAAGTCTCTTCATAAAATTCCATTCGAAAAAAACTAACTATAACTTGATAATTTCTAGGAATTTGTATGATGATTTATTGGATTTTTTTTAATGCGCATGGAAGAAATATTTACTTATATTTCACCACGTAAGCATTCGAAATAGACTGAAGACATTCAAGTTTTCCTAAATTTAAAGATTAAAATAATTTCTTGTAACTTCTTTCGTTTTTTTACTCTGCCTAATTCCGTATTGCTCTGCACCTAAACAGTTTTAAGTTAATGGTCTTAAGCTGTTTTTTTTTAGTAATTGTTAGGATGCTTGAGTAAGAATGCGTAAAACTCTTTGCTCTTCATATTTGAGAATGCTTGATTTCTTTGGCTGTGCTACAATTCTACTTATTTTGAAATCTTCTAAAACTTTGCAAAACAAAGAGTTACATGTAGGATATTTTACCATTTCTATTTTATTTTTATTAGCGTTTATCTCCTGCAGATTTCCCATTTTTTATACTTTTTAAAGCTCTATCAAATTCTTCCCTGAGAATAGATGGACCCATATTGTCTTCTTCTACAGAAATTGCCTCTTCTATATCTTACTCATCTAAACACTATATATTTACCATCTATCTATTATCTCTTTAATATTTTTTAGTAATCTACCTTTCTCATCCAGTATAGTGGTACTTTTTGTCTTGTGCTTTTTACTAATATATCTGCCATACGCTTTAGCATTTCACCTTTTTTCATATGTCTTTCTATCTTTGCAAATTTGACTTCCACTTGGGTTTTTAACCGACTTCAAAAAAGAGTAGGTTTATCAATTCGACTGTATTTATGTGTGTTCGCTGGTAACTTCGCCGTTTATGTATAGATTTTGATGATTCTTTTTTTGTTGGAGATATCCCAAGGGTGATACCATGATAAGGAACCAGTATCTGATGATGGCACCCAGATAAATAGAGGGGATCCTTAGTTCGCTGTTTGAAGTCAGTTTTTTTTTGTTCAAAATTATTTATGGCCAAGTAATATTTATCAAGACTTGGCACTTTTTTACAGAATATTTTTGTTGTGATCTACATTTACATCCGAATACCACCGAATACTATAAAAACAGGGCTCCTGTTGTCATTGTATTCTGATGTAGAAATAGGTACAATCTTTTATTACATACTTTTTTTTATACATAACTACTACGAAGTATAAAATAGATGTTGAAGTAACCGTACTTGACGACGGATGACGTTCCCCGGGCATTCTTGGCGCTCCAACCTTGACCGGGCCCTGGTTCAGGCTCTCGGGAGCCTGGGACCAAGAAGACAGGTCGTCTCGCATTCGAATGCCGCCCGACTTCGCTCGCCGCTTGGTATTGACCCACATTACTAGTATGTAACTTTATACGTTTGTGTACAATGTATTATGAAAGGTTGATTGAACCACGATGAAATAAAGTGTACGTAAAGAAAAAAAATCTAAGTAAGTATTTATTATAAAATTATAGAGACTTTGAATAACGATAAGGTTACTGTGTTCTCGTACTAAGTGTCTTAATGACTCATTTTAAGTAGGTATCTACCTAAGTGCAAAAACATTTCGATTTGATACTTTAATTATCAGTGGTTAGTGCCCTTGACTACTGATTCGAGGGTTGTGGGTTCGATCCCCACCCAGGGCAATCATTTGTGGCTCTCCCATACTAACTCGATCAGCTGATCAGCCAACTTAGTATGGGAAGTTCAAATTTTTTTTTGCGATTTGACTATGGGTTCCATGGAGAAAGTTGTTCAGTTTGATGGGTACAAGCCCACCTTAAAGTATCACCACACCTTTATGTTACACCCTGTATAGTAGGACTAGTAGGATTTATTTCAAATAGAAAAAACAACAATCAGAAGAATAAAGTCTGCTCGAATTTCCTATGGAAATAAATAACCTTATATACTCGAGTTTTTTTTGTGGTGGTTGATTGAACATACAGGGTGTAACAGTTGGTGTAGGTACTGTTAGCTTAGGGCTTCTACTCATCATTCTGAACAATTTGCTGAAATCGCAAAAAAAAACTCTTTGTACATATCGATTGGCGTCAATTTTAATAAACTAAACGTTATGTTATAATTATAAAGTTTGAAGTCTATTTTTATTTATTGATTTTATAGGATTGTTTTTTGTTTTTGTCTATTGGGGTCTTTTATAAAAAATACTCAATAGAATCAGCCTGTTTGTAGTGTGCTGTATGTGTAATGACTCGCTCGGTGTTGGTACTTCGAGACCATCTTCAGCGTTCTATAGCATTCTTTTATTCTGTGTTATCACACCATATAAAATAATAAAACAGCACAGAAGAAAGCCTATACAATAAGCGGCCTTATTGCCTTTGTTTGTTTTCTGGTTTGCATTAAATCCTATTTTTGAATTTGTTATAAGTAAGTAATACATAAACAGATACAGGATCATCATCATCATCATATCAGGGAATATTTATTACAGCTACTGCTCATAATTTTGAACAACTTCCAAAAAAGTATGGCAAAAAATAGGTCGAGGAAAATTTTCTTTGTATTTTGTGAGTACAAATATTATGTAAACTCATCTTTTTGCTTGTATTATTTGTACCTGGCTGGTAAAAATAAAATTAAAAAGGTGAACGTTAAAAGTGAAGCATAAAAAGTGAAGGTTAGGTATTGAAAATTTTAATAAAAAAAAAAAAAAAAAAAGTTCCTGCCATTTTTCCATTGTATATTTCTGTCTACGATAATGAGTGAAAAGTAACGAAGAAACTCGAAACGATTTGTTTTTTTTTAATAAAAAGGTACACATACAACACAGGCCTCGAATTCAATTTGTGATGTTTATGGACCTAATGCAGTAAAAGTCAGTAGCAAAAACTTGGTTCAAGCATTTCCAGTCTTGGTACAGCTTGGTTTCGGTTCGGTTATCGCGAGTAAGACTCACGTTTGGTCGGTTTCTATTCCCGTTTCAAAAAAACATTTAATGTAGGACAGGGAGATAGACGAATGGACCTTAAAATGGTGTAGTCAAACGTTGTATGACCTTCGAGTCCGATTCTTCACTTTCTGGAACACTCTACAGGCAGGGCAGACACAGTGACGGCAGGATACGCGCTTTGCATAACTAACAAAAAGTTCGCATGTCCTTTACCATAGACAATGAGTTTGTTGCTCGTCACCGCGCGCCACGCCGCCGCCGAGCCGTAAGGTTTATCAAATTATTTTATAATAAAAATTTTGAACAAAAAAACCGACTTTAAACAGGAAACTATGATTCCCCTCGATTTCTCTTGGATGCTATTATCAGATCATGGTTTCCTTATCATGGTACCACCCTTGGGATATCACTTTTCCAATAATAAAGAACCATCAAAATCGGTTCATAAACGATGAAGTTATCCGCGAACACACATAAACTCTCATTAAAAACTGACGTGTTTTCTTACGATATGCTCGTAGTTTTAAGGTTAAATTTAATATCATTAATCGTCGTTCTGCTAAATGAGAATCTACTTACCCCATCTGAGGAGCTAACAGTTTTTGCTTGCGCACGAAATTGCGTTGAATTCATTATCTCGATGACCGCCGGTGTCCTGAACCGTACGAGATCGACCGCTCTTCTTGCAATCTTCCAAGTTCGAATATTCATTGAACAGATTGATTGAACGATAACCAAACATCAGTGTTATTTGCAAATTATTGGGGAATTTCAATATCTCAGATGGCGCGTAACCGCATCGGCGGAGCAACGCAATATCCGCGATTCGGTCTTACTTTTGCCACATCCTGGACACTTCATACAACGGGCCAGAAATGACATTACAAAAAAAGAATGACGGAACAAACAAAATGGCGGCGAAATCCTACACGTTCGACAGCTAAACAGTAACCAATCTGTATCAATCTGGGTGACGAGGGGGTGAGGTCGCAATCTAGAGAGCGGCAGGGAGTGTCCATACTGTATGTTAGTACTAATATACATAAATAAATAAATATTCTGGGACAAATCACACATGGTCATCTGGCCCCAAAGTAGGATTCCCTGTGTTATGGGTTACCAGAGACCGATATACATACTTATATACGTTTAAATACATACATATATAGATATTTAACACCCAGACACAGAGCAAACAAATCTGCTCATCACACAAATGCTTGCCCTGGGTGGGGATCGAACCCACAACCCTCGGATCAGTAGTCAAGGGTACTAACCACTGAGCCACCGAGTCAGTCAAATTTTAAAATAATGAGCTTGGAACAGAACTGCTTATGACCCGACTTTTAACTCTTTACACAAAAGTATTGATGACAGAATGACAATGTTAAAGTGATACCAGGATAGTAAAACTGCCCAGTTTTATTGTTGAGCATTAAAAATTTAAAAATTAATATGATTATTTAGAACTAAAGAAATATATGTAATGTGCAATGCAATTCATTGAAAAGCATTTATTTCGAACTAAATTTCAGATTATCAGATTAGAAGTAAAGTTATTCAATTTAAACTTTCCGTAATATTTTTTTTCCAATAGTGGTATCATCTCCATAGTGTTGTAGTTATAGGCATTTTTTAATATCGATAGATTACATTAGGTATGCGAAGTATCTACCATACTTCTGCGCCAATTGCTTCGAAAGTTACAACGGATTCGTGGTCAGAGACCTCAAGGTCCTTCAGATATCGATTAGGTGTTTATTAAAATTTCATTCTAATAACTTTCATTTTATTATATTATATTTTATTTTCCTTTGACTACTCGATTTACTTGGTTGGCTTGGTTACTATATACAATGTAATGTAACTATACACTAGACATAAATAGGTACTTTGTAATTGCAAAAAAAAATTGCTACCGTCAAATTTTATTCTTACAGTAGTACGCGGACATCTTATTTGCGCCACTGTAAATAATTTTTGCTGTTTACAACTTTTAATATGTGCGTTGCTTAACAACCTTTTTCTGTTGATTTCTAATTTTCTGTTTTTACGAATGGGTAACAAGTTATTACGTTTTTTTAGCCAAATACCTCTATACAGGGTGTAACAAAATTGGTGTAGGTCCCGTTAACTGGGGGTTCTACTCGTCATACTGAACAACTTTCTTCAAGAAACCCATAATCAATTCTCAAAAAAAATTCGGACCCTCCATACTAAAATGCACAAAATCGGTCGATCAGCTGATCGATTTGTATGAAGAGAAAAACAAAATTTTAACGTTTGCAGCAAAGTCGTAGAACAAAAGTTGTTAAGTATGATGAATAGAAGCCCCAGTTAACAGAACGTACACCAATTTTGTTACATCCTGTATATTGTGTTGTATGTTTTTTTAAGCCTCGAAATACTTTTTGCTAATGATTAATTTCATTCAAGGAAAACTAAACTAAACCTCTTTTAATACTATATTTATTACTAATTATAGATATGTACTAGATACTCACCTACTTACAGAAAAAAAATATTCATGGACAAATCACCCACGGTCACCTAGCCTCAAACTTTCCCAGTACTATGGGTTGTAAAAAGGTAAAAAGTAAGGAAAATACTAAAACGACCGATACGTACTGAAAACAGTATGCAAACGTCTACATGAGGCAGTGCAGAACATTTTATTCATTTCTTGTGTGGTGTAACCACAAAGTCATTATCGTTGAAATGCTTTGAGCAAACAGTACTTGATTTTGTGGGAAACAAATTGTTACGTTTTGTAGTTCTGATCTACTTTTCCTTGAACTCGTGATTTTTTGGAAAACTGAATGTTAAAATAAAATAAAAATATCGTTGATAAAAATCGACAACACCCTCGCACTAAATAACAAGAAATCAAAAATAAAAAATCCAATTTTTATATATTTATTGATTATAATTTAAGTTTTTCACTTGCACATGGTAAGAAACTCCTCCGTTTGTAAAATTTAATTTGTTAGTTGCATTTTTGCAGCATATTATTGACTGTTACGGCAATTTTGACACCAAAACACACGGAGCTCTGCCTGCCATGAAATTGTGCAATTTCTGAGTGCGATAAGCTATTAAAACACGATTGAGCAGTTTTGGCTCGATAGAAAAAAATCCCAAAGATAGGTCTACTTCGTTACTTTCAACTCTAGTTATGACTCATATTTTGAAGTATAAATTTTAAGTAATATACAACAATATTTGTATAATACAAAGTGAGTAATGTTATTATTTTTATACTACTTTCATTGTAGTTTTGCAATTGAAACGAAAAACCATTGAAAAAATGAAAAAGTGTGGTTATTTTCTTTACTCTTTACACGTAAAGAAAAGACAGAGCCAACTATACCAATCAATACTTCGCATTAAAAATAAATCGTTGACACAATTAATTTTTCATCAGATGCATCGAAAAACAATTTGGCAGGACGGAAGTGTCGAAGTCACGAATATTTATAAATTTCCTCGTTTTAAAAATACTCCCTTTACAATCTATTTTTAACGCTTCATTATAAATTCTTCGTAGTTCTTAATTCGGAAATGCAATTTACTGAGTAATTGATGTGAAGATAACTTAGTATAATTACGTGACAAGTAAAGGGAATCTTCTTCAGACAAGGTCGTCAATAACCGGTCAGGAGCTGTTCACTTACCATATGACTCGATAGGGTCAAAAAGGTTCATCTATGTTTCACTATCTATGTTGCCTCCGTGGCGTAATGGCACATCCTGGACACTTCATACAACGGGCCAGAAATGAAAAAAGGGATGAAATGCAATGAACAAACAAAATGGCGGCGAAATCCTATACGTTCGACAACCAGATGTAACCAATCTGTATCAATCTGGGTGACGAGGGGGTGAGGTCGCAATCTAGAGAGCGGCAGGGAGTGTCCGTACTGTATGTTAGTACTAATATATATACTTTGGTAATAGTTAGTTTATTCGCTTCACACCAGGAGGTCGTGGGTTCGATTCCCGGTAGGGGTCAACTTTTAGGGGTTGACGTTTGGCGGCAAGACTTAGATAAGATAGTGGTAGCTAGCCAAGCGGGCTTAGAAAATGCCCTTCCACCAACCAAATCGAGTCTTACGTAAGACTCCTTCAAAAATCGAACCTGCGACCTCCTGATGTGAAGCTAATGGACTAACCATAACGCCATAACGCCACTGGGGTGGTTACATTTGTTGAATAAAAGTTTTGTTGAGATGAAGAGGGATGAAACACGTTAACAATTTCGTAACTGACCGATACCTTATTCCTGAAAGGTCTGTACTATCATCATATCAGCCACAAATCGTCCACTGCTGGACAAAGGCCTCCCCCAAGGATTTCCACGACGACCGGTCCTGCGCTGCCCGCATCCATCGGCTTCCCGCGACCTTCACCAGGTCATCGGTCCACCGCGTGGGAGGCCTGCCTACGCTACGTTTTCCGGTGCGCGGTCGCCACTCGAGAACTTTACTGCCCCATCGGCCATCTGTTCTACGATACTATACTGTTCCTTTATTATACATATATAAAAATGAAGCCCTATTTCCCTTGTTCACGGCATCACGCGTGAACGGCTGGACCGATTTCGCTAATTCTTTTTTTGTCGAGTTCGTTATTTTCAGGAGAAGGTTCTTATGTAGGGTAGGGTAGGGTAGGGTAGGGAAGGGTAAGATAGTGTAGTGTAGTGTAGGTTAGGGTAGGGTAGGGTAGTGTAGTGTAGGGTAGGGTAGGGTAGTGTAGGGTAGGGTAGAGTAGGGAAGGGTAGGATAGTGTAGTGTAGTGTAGTGTAGTTTAGGGTAGTGTAGTGAAGGGTAGGGTAGGGTAGGGCAGGGTAGGGTAGGGTAGGGTAGTGTAGGGTAGTGTAGTGTAGTGTAAGGTAGAACGAAGTTCGCCGGGACAGCTAGTCACTTATAATATTGACATGAGTACTTAAGTTCATAGACATACCAGTTACCACCTCAGTGGCGTAATGGTTGAGTCCATTCGCTTCACACCTGGAGGTCGCGGGTTCGATTCCCGGCGGGGTTCAGCTTTGTAAGACTCGGTTTGGTTTGTGGTAGGTCATGTTTTAAGCCCGCCTGGCTAGCTACCACCGTCTTATCTAAATCATGCCGCTAAGCAACAATGCTAACAACATTGATGTGTTCCGGCTTGAAGATAAGATAGCCGTTCTCCATTGCGTTGGGGAATCTTTGTAAGCCGGCTTCCATCTTCGGCATTATCGTCACTTACCATCAGGTGAGATGATGCCAAGGTATGACCAATAGTAAAAAAAAATACAATGCCAATTTTTTTATTATTGTACCAATGAGAAAATTAAATATACTAAAATCTTAAACATTTAGTCCTTTTGATCAAGGTTTTTTTATAAGTACGAAGAACACGGCTATCGATCAATTGTGAATAAAAAAATTAAAAAAACATAGTAATATTTAGTATTAATTGCCAAGCACTGGAAACCCTATTCTAATCCTTTAGTAGCGTTGTCGGTGGCTCAATCAGTAACGACTCAGTCCTCTTAACCAGAGGTCCCTGGTTCAAATCCAGACGGCCAATGTACCAATGAGTTTTTCGAAACTTACGTTAATATAGCGATTGCTTTAACGCTGAAGGAAAACATCGTTAGGAAACCTGCACATGTGTTTCCAGATGTGTATGAAGGTCGCGTTGCACATATCCGTAGGTGTAAATCTAAATGCCCTACACGTGACCGCCGGTGATGCTAAGTGTAACACCAGGCTAACGCCGTCGTCCATCCCTTGGATAGCACGGTTAATTGTGCCACACGATAAGAGAAATAGAGTTCCGAAGAGAAGACTGGACAATTCTGAAAGCTACTCTTATTTTATAAGTAGTAAAGACGAAATTAAGTAGCAGTAAAAAAACTTATATCGACGTATTAGAATACGCGACTGCAAAGTCACTTTGATAAATGTACGTACAAGTCTAGGTATTTGTGTTAATAATTTTATTTTGAATTATTATCTAGCTTTTAAATACTTTGTAACCTAACCTTTTGCCAATGGCATGGCCATTAAGCTTAATAATAGGCTATTATATGGTTATGATTCCTTGCTCCACAGCTAGAACTGACCTAAGACCTGGGAATTCTGGGTTTACTATTTAATTTAATTCCTTATTATCCTTGTTTGTTTGTTACCTCTTCACGCTTCAACGCCTGAACCAATATTGACAAAATTTGGCATGCATGTAGCCGGTGTTAAGGGGAAGGACAAAGGCTACTTTTTGTCCCGTGAAATAGCATAGTCTGGTACAGTTCCAGAGCGATCGGTCCTTTGTCAACCATGCAGGCCCCGTGCAGGCGGGTTGGTGGCCTTCATAGTTCATACACAACCTTAGATTTTCTTCGCAGGCATGTGCAGGTTTCCTCGCGATGTTTTCCTTTACCTTAAGAGCCCGCTGGAGTTCATAAATCCCATATAAAAGTAGTCTTTGATTCATTTGTTAACCAAACAACCGATATTAAAATAATTTTATACAGATAATCGGATGACGTATATCTGTGTCGGTATCACTTTACTTTTTTGAAAAACGAAACAGGAATCCTTTATTAACCAATAAAATTTTTCGTTTTTTACCTTGAAAACAAGTCTTTTTCACTGAGCTTGTTGACTATGATAGAGAACGTTCTATATGAAGACTTGCGGTACCGACTTCGGATATATAAAGTATTTTCAGAATGATAAAAAAAAGTTAGTTAAGTATTTGAAAAAAAAACAATGAATTTACTACTAAACTACGTTTGTATGGGATTTCTAAACCCCAGCGGGCTCTTAAGAGCGCCACACCGGACAAACGTACATATGAAATCTGTGTGTCTGTCCGTTCGTCTGTCACCAGGCTGTATTTCATAAACCGCGATAGCTAGACAGTTGAAATTTTCACAGATGATGTATTTATTTTTAAATTCGAAAACACATTGGTACGTTGCAAAATTCGAACCACGACCTCCTGGACAGGAGGAAGCAGTCCTAGCCGTTATCCACTTATGACAATTTTTACTACCTTTATTAACCCCCGACGCAAAAAAGAGGGGTGTTATAAGTTTGACCGCTATGTGCGTGTGTGTGTCTGTGTGTGTGTCTGTGTGTCTGTCTGTGTGTCTGTCTGTGGCACCGTAGCTCTCAAACGGGTGAACCGATTTGGATGCATTTTTTTTATTTACAAGCAGGTTTTTTGGCGATGGTTCTTAGATACGTTTTATCAAAATCGGTTCAGCCGTTTCAAGGTCATCAGCTCTTTTGTTAGCTGCGGTAGGGTTCTTAGACTCTTAAACATACATGTGACCTAAAACTTGAAACACTCATGTATGCTTAAAAACTATGCAGGATTATGGAACTCTTGGTCTGATGCTGCAGCCAGGATATCCAGAACACTAGCACACTCTTAAAAAAATAATAGCAGATATGTCGTGTTTGGACTCGTTTTGATCAGTATTTGATTCTGCATACAATGCAATGGTGGCAACACGGTGAGCTGATGCTGCGGCCAGGATATCCAGCACACTAGTACACTCTTAAAAAAATAATAGCAGATATGTCGTGTTTGGACTCGTTTTGATCAGTATTTGATTCTGCATACAATGCAATGGTAGCAACACGGTGAGCTGATGCTGCGGCCAGGATATCCAGAACACTAGCACACTCTTAAAAAAATAATAGCAGATATGTCGTGTTTGGACTCGTTTTGATCAGTATTTGATTCTGCATACAATGCAATATGCAGGCTTCATCGATTCAAAATAGGCTAGATTTTGTGTCGCAGTATCGTGTTTCGTCCCGGAAACTATTTGTATGAATGTGGGGGTAGAGTTAATTGTATGTAATAGTTATGTAAAGTTTAAAAAGCACGAAATAAAAATTAAATTAAAAATTTAAAAAACCCCCGACAAAAACCTCTTAAAAGTAAACAATAATATGTATTGACCCTTTGAGTTTAATTTAAGTAGTAATATTTTGATCCAAGAGTCGTCGCGTAGGGGGACCGCTAAGTAAATAAAATAAAAACAGAATACAACTGATTTACTTTACTACAACTAATTAGTTATAACTTCACAACTTAGCGGTCCCCCTACGCGACGACTCTTGGATCAAAAGTCGGGAGTTTTTTAAATTTTTAATTTAATTTTTATCTCTCTTTTCTTTCGTAACTAATTAACTTTGACCTGATATAAATTGTTCTAAATAGAAAACAAGAACCACACAACTTCCACGAAGACGCACTCATAGCTACATCACAAAAGTAAAACATGAATTTATACTATCAAAGTATCATCTTCTTATCCTACTTTTTCCCAAAGTAGGTACAGGGAATCCTAGTTTGGGCACAGATGAGATACTTGATTTAGGGCCACGTGACAATATCTAATTGATTTAGCCTAGAATTATTATATCAGCTCATATACGTCTCCACCGAGGGGCTCGAGCCTACCCTGAATCAGGGCGATTAGGCCTTAGTCGACCACGCGGGCCCAGTGCGGGTTGGTCGACTTCACACACAACTTTCGAGTTTCTTCGCAGGCGTGTGCAGGTTTCCTCACGATTTTTTCCTTCACCGTTAAAGCAATCGGTAAGTATATGTACGTAAGTTTTTTTTTAAAACTCATTGGTACATTGGCCGTCCAGATTTGAACCCGGTATCTCTGGTTAGATGGACCGAGTAGTTACCGGTTGAGCCACCGACGCTTATTGTCCTAGAATATTTATTATAAATTTACTTGTTTACGAAAAACAAAGAAAATGAAACCTTACAATCCATTTACACATAAGGTCATTTACACTTTCCCCTTATTACCCCCATCCTCCAACTTTTAGGGTTCCGTTCCCAAAAGGTAAAAACGGTACCCTATTACTAAGACTTCGCTATCCGTCTATCTGTCTGTCTGTCCGTCTGTCCGTCCGTCTGTCACCAGGCTGTATTTCATGAACTGCGATAGCTAGACAGTTGAAATTTTCACAAGTGATGTATTTTTGTTGCCGATATAACAATAAATACTAAAAAACACAATAAAATAAATATTTTAGGGGGCTCCCATACAACAAACGTGATTTATTTGCTCGTTTTTGCTCGATATTGATAACGGCAACAGGTAGACGCTAGAAAATAGAAATCCCACCAAAAACATCCTGTAAAAACTAGCCAAGTCTCGATTGAGCTGCTTGTTTTTCTATAAAAAGTAATGAAATCTCTAAGCAAAGCCAAGCCTAGTCTAAGGTTCTTTACTGCGATTTCTTTATTATTATGGTTAGATTTTATGTGACCTGCCGTTGAACATTCTTTATGCATATTTACTCCTTGAGACATCCAAGTCAACGGCCAAGTCACATAAAATCTAACCATAATAATAAATAAATCGCAGTAAAGAACCCTAGACTAGGCTTGGCTTTGCTTAGAGATTTCATTACTTTTTATAGAAAAACAAGCAGCTCAATCGAGACTTGGCTAGTTTTTACAGGATGTTTTTGGTGGGATTTCACTTATTTTTGTAGAAAACTACATTCATTCATGAACTGCGCCTTAATTTATTTATTTATTTATTAAGGAAAATCAACAGCCTTAAATTATAGTAATATTAAAAACAGTACAGATTTTTATGATAGGCCTTTACAGATTTTCACGAACATTACCTAAACAGTATAAGTCGTGCAAAAGTGAACAATATAGCAGTTAAATAGGCAAGTATCAATTAAATTACAAAATCTTTTGTTCATTAATTACTTAAATTAAATTTAGTTACATGAGCAAGTGCAAGCTTGTGTATATGTGTTTATGTTGTGTGTGTATGTGTGGGTGTGGGTGTGTGTGTGTGTGTGTGTGTGTGTGTGTGTGTGTGTGTGTGTGTGTGTTCATCACTATTCGTCACACTGAATTTTCCAGTAATTTACTCAACTCACATCTAAATGTAGTTTTAGAGGTCCTGAAAGGATCAAGTTCACCAAATCTGTTGTTGAACGTGCGTGACATTCTGGTGGTAATACTATTGCGGGCATAATTCGTGCGGTGTGATTGAACATGGAGTAAAGTTGTTTGGCGCGTACGTCTAACAGGAGTTCTTAAACCTATTGATGCAAGAAGTGCAGGACAATCCACTCTAGAGTTAAGTATATCAAAGAGGAAGAGCATGTCGAGCATGTCACGACGTGCAGCCAAACTAAGAATTTCGTGTTGACGACAGCTTTCTAAATAATCATTGTTACAAAACTTCGACTTATAGTTAAGGTATTTGATAAACTTACATTGGATGCTCTCTGCTCTTAAAAACTAGTAAATCAAGGAGTTCGGTCCTGCGACTGCATAAATAACTTTGTAATCCTATATATTTTATATGGGATTACAAAGTTATTTATGTAGTTTGTGTAACTAGAAAACTGGACCGAAATTGCAAAATGTTTGAGTTTTTCCTTGCTTTATACACTAAAGACTAATTGTATTCTAAATTTGAATCTTCTATGTCGGCTAGAAGTGCCTTGGAATTTTGATGATCTGTCAGTCAGTGAGTGACAAATTAGGAAACTTTGACTAGTTATAATTCTTAAAGTACTGGTTCAAATTGAATGAAATTTGGAATATACCGTGCTTATATGATGCCTGCTTGGGTACAGAAAATTCAGGCTTCTAGGTTTATCTACAACGAAGTTGTGGGGGGGTCTAAAATGGCCTGAACTGCTTCGAGAAAAGGATGGTACGGCCGTGCCGCTTTTTTTTCTCGACTTGGCGGGGGCACTGCCGTGCCCCCAGATATTCACAGAATATTTATTTATATATTCACTTTAAAAATAAATAATTACATTAATATAAAACAAATATTTAAGGGGGGCTCCGATCTATAAACGTGATGTTTTTTGCTCATTTTTGCTCGATATTGATAACGACAACAGGTAGATGCTTGAAATATTCACAAATTATTGAGTTGCATTATTCACTTTAAAAATAAATAATCAAATTAAAATAATTTTAATATTGAAGGGGGCTCCCATACAACAAACGTGATTTTTATAGATAATGGTACGGAACTCTTCGTGCGCGAGTCCGACTCGCAATTGGCCGATTTTTTTACATTACTAACCACAATAAACAGGCACATTCGTGCGTATAGTAATGTGAAATATAATGGCCATATTTCACATTACTATACGCACTTGTTGTCATGCATATTAACCGAAGCAAAACCTACCTAGAACTATTAGTTTCCTGAAAGTGATAAACATTAGCTTCGCGCAAATGCACTGTAAATCAATTCTTTACAAATATTGTCACTGTTTATCAATTCTTTACAAATATTGTCACTGTCAATCATTTTTTTACAAATGTTGTCAGTTGTTTTTTATTAAAAATTGTGTTTGGCTGCACCTCACCTCATGGTAAGTGCCGATGCAGCCGAGGATGTAACACGCAAACTCAAATAGTGGCTATTCACTCTCGTCTTGAAGATTTCTAAATTATACGAATCGGGGAATACAGACGCCGGAAGGGAATTCCACTCATTGTTGTTTCTTTGGCTGAGCCTGTAACGGCTTGATGGATTTTAGAGTGCAAGTTTTCGTTACATTCGTCTTGATATCCTTAGTGATATAGGATAGGTACATTTTTAGCCGACTTTCCAGAAAAGAGGAGTAATTTTATTTTTTTGCAGATGATTTTTAGTTTTTAATTAAATTTGGTTAAGTTATTAAAATTTGCAAAACTTACGAAGGAAGCTACTTTTCGCTAATAAGAGTGCCTAAGTATGGCCTAAGTCAATTAGGTAGCATAAACTTTAGGACTTTTTGTAAAGAATTGATTAACAGTGACAACATTTGTAAAAAAATGATTAACAGTGACAATATTTTTATTTTTTTAATTTGTTTATTTAAAGTTGGTAAGCCCTTGGCATCATCTCACCTGATGGTAAGTGACGATGATGCCGAAGATGGAAGCGGGAAGATGGAATATTTGTAAAGAATTAATTAACAGTGACAACATTAGTAAAAAAATATTAACAGTGACAATATTTAAAAAAGAATTGATTAACAGATATTTGTAAAGAATTGATTAACATTGACAATATTTCTAAGAATTTTAGAAACTCATAAGAAAGGACGACGGATATCGTTGGGAATTTGGAATTCTATACTTAACTGTTCATAATGGGCCTGGTACTTTTTTTTTATTCACTCATACTTTTTATTTTATTTTAGTTTATTTATTAAGAAAACCAAAAGCTACTTAATTAATTGCACAGCGTTAAAAAAGTAATGGTAACAGATCATGAGCAATTTACAGGTTTCCCTAAATTACTTTAACATATTGTGAGATTACTTTAACATATTGTGAGATTACTTTAACATATTGTGAGATTACTTTAACATATTGTGTGATACTTTACATATTGTGAAATTACTTTAACATAATATTGTGAGATTACTTACACATATTTTGAAATTACTTTAACATATTATATAACTCTTTTTCACGTGGTATTGCAACATTTGGAGGTGGAATTTTGACGTGAATCGTCTTTAAGCTCACACGATACATTCAGGTACCAGGTTAGAAAAGTGGACTGTTACGAATTGTTAAGTGGCATGACGGGTAGGAGTAGGAGAGGTAGGACGTGGGTAAATAACTCTGTACGTGCACACAATTTAAGGCGAGGTATTGATTGGAATAGTTGTCTCTGTCTTGTTCTATACGTGTAAAGAGTAAAGAAAATAACCACACTTTTTCCCCTTTTAATGGTTTTCGTTTCAATCAAAAACTAGTATAAAAAATAGTTGTCTCTGTCTTTTTCTATACGTACAAAAAGTAAAGAAAATAGCCACACTTTTTCACTTTTTCAATGGTTTTTCGTTTCAATCATAAACTACAACGAAAGTATAAAAAATAATAACATTACTCACTTTGTTTTATCATAAATAATATTGTGTTTTTTTTTATTTATACTTGAAAATATTACTTAAAACTAGAGTTGAAAGTAACGGTGTAGACTTATCTTTGGGATTTTTTTTCTATCGAGCCAAAACTGCTCAATCGTGTTTCTAATAGCGTTTGACTTTAGGGAACATCATCAACAATAAGGGTATTTTTTTCAACCTTGGGTTTTCTTTCGTTCAGTAGTAATGGATGTCAAAAATAACGAAAATCTGTAATATTACCGCCTTATTGTAGAAATACGGTATGGTACAAACATAAGACCCGAGATGGGTCTTCAAGAGAGTATTAGTTTCAAATAGTTATTTTACGTACATTCCCGAGGAATCTCAACTGTACTAAGTCAAAGTTTGGTAGCGAAAAATATTGAAGGATAGGAAAGAATTCGGATTTGGAAGCGAAATGTGACACTGTGACAATGTGTTGTGTGCCAGTGCATGAGAAATGTATTATATCAGCTCATATACGTCCCCACCGAGGGGCTCGAGCCTACCCTGGATCATGAGAAATAGATCAAAAGGAAGAAGGATAAATAACAACAACGCATTACCACGTTACAGGTATACAGGGTGTAATAAAATTGGCGTACGACCCGTTAACTGGGGTTCCTACTCATCATAGTGAACAACTTTCCCCAAGGAACCTATAGTCAATTTGCAAAAATAGTTTCGACGCTCCATACAAAAATTCACAAAATTGGTCAATCAGCTGATCGTTTTGTATGAAGAGTTAAAAATTGTTTTTTTCGATTTCAGCAAACTTGTAAAACAAAAGTTGTTCAGTATGATGAATAGAAGCCCTAGTTAATGGGTCATACACTAATTTTTTTACACGCTGTATACCGTTTTATCTTTTTAATTACAAAACTTTACAATTGATTCAAATGAATTATTTCAATCTTCAACACTAAAACTGACTCCCTCACATAGACGTTTCACGTTAAACAAATGGCCGTGTTTCCCGACAAAGCTCAACCCGATTTTTTTTCACATAGACAAAGGCTTTTACATCTACTTATACAGCCTAGAGCCTACCGTACTTTTATTATATTTTAAAAAATATATTGTACTAACTCGATAATGAATTAAAATAAGTTAATTTTGTATGCAGTTTTTGACTAAGAAATATATATTCATATCATCATATCAGCCGACGGACGTCCACCGGTTCTGCGCTGCCCGCATCCAGCGGCTTCCCGCGACCTTTACCAGGTCATCGGTCCACTTAGTGGGAAGCCTACCTACGCTACATTTTCATGTAAAGAATATGAAATAAGCACGTTAAAAAATACTATAGCAGGTTCATTATAGACTCCCCTTGTCTCATAAGTAATTTACCAAATAAACAACCAGTTTGAAGCAGTACCAGTAACAAACGGGTTAACTGCTCTATAACGGAACACTTTGCTATGGCAGCCTAGCATTCAACATACACACATCAACTTTGACTAGGGATATTTTAAGACTATTCATAAATAACATGTTTTTTGAAGAACTGTAAAAAATAGTTATGACATGTAAAGGGTAGAAATTTTTGAGCTGAGTAAGTGCTTATATTTACACTCTCAGTTCTTATAAATTAATTAAGTTTAAAGTGTTTTTTTTTTTGTAAAAATGCGCGGAAAATTAAAATTGTGTTTTATATTGTCATAGAAGGATGGCACAGATTGTATGAAATTATAGAACCCATGTTTACAAGAACTGAGAAGGTACTCGTAAATATAGCACTTGGTCATCTTCAATGATTTTATACCCTGTACTGCACATGTCTTAAGTAATTTTTAAAAGCTTTTCAAGAAACCATGTTCTGCATGATTATATATGTTGAGCAGTGTATTTAGAACTTTAACCTAATCAGGGCTCGGGTGAAGAACCACGTATAGTCGCCATTCGATATATCGTAGCGGGCGAGGTGTTCAAATATATCTGAGCTGTGTTGAAGTTCAACAAATGTGTACAGAGTCGCTACGAATATCTGTACATCTAATTTGTCATAAATATCTGAGCAGCAGATTTTTAGGGTTCCGTAGTACAACATGGAACCCTTATACTTTCGTCATGTCTGTCTGTCGGTCTGTCTGTCCGCGGTCTAGCTCCTAAATTAGTAGTTAAGAGCTGAAATTTAGCAAAGATATATAATATAATAATAACGCGAAGAGAACTGTAAAAAAAAATTGAAAAAGAAAACTTTTAAGTAAAGTGGGGATGTTTTTTTTTCGTCAAATCCAGTCGTGTGGGGTATGGGGTTGGTTAGAGCTTAAAAAATAGTTGTGTCTTCTAAGACCATTTTATAAATTAGGCCTCCGTTTTCGAAAAAATAGGCTTTGAAAGTGCTAAATTTTGTTGGAGTCGAGTGTCCCCACCTCCTTACACCTAAACCGCTGTATTTGGCAATTTGAAAATTAGATATGGACGCGACAATGGCAACTACGGAACCCTACATTGCGCGTGGCCCGACACGCACATGGCTGGTTTTTTTTCAATATGTTCTTCACACAGTGACGTTATGTACCTTTTCCTAAAATTCAACATATTGAAAAATCTGCTGCTCAGATATTTATGACAAATTAGACGTTCAGATATTAATAGCAACTCCCAGTGTACTTATTTGATTAAAATCAACGATGAAGCTCAGAAATATTTGAATACCTCGCCCTCTACGATATATCTGATGGCGACTGTACCTAATATGGTTCGGTTATTTAAGTACCTCTCTAGTTGATCTACTTTACATGTACCTAAAATAAAACAATATACCAAAACTGTAAAGGTATAATTGGAAACACTAAAAATACGTTAAAACTGACTTCCATCGCAACAACTTTGTACAATTTTGCATTATTATTATTTTTGGTTCTTGTTTAATTTCCAAAAAAAATATTGATACAATTTATACGGGACCAACCTGGTAGCATATCCTATCAAATAAAAAAAGGATAATGAGAAGATATCGCATAAAAACATACAAAATAACATACAGTCGAATTGAGAATCTCCTTTTTTTAAGTCGGTTAAAAATTAAATAACTTAAATAAATTAAGAAAATCACTTTCCTCTAGATATTTCTATACTGATTAATTTTAATACAAAGCATCGATGGTACGCTAAAAATTTCATATTGCTTGCATCCACGCATATTAAAGGATTCCATTTAAGGCGAGGTATTCATTGGATCAATTGTCTCTGTCTTTTTCTTTACGTGTAAAGAGTAAAGAAAATAATCACACTTTTTCAATGGTTTTTCATATAAATTAAAAACTACAATGTCCTTTTTGTAATGGTTTTAGTTAGTATCGTATTAGTATTATCTATTGTACATTCTTAACATTGTAATATTTAGACAATAAACATTTCTACATCTTTTTAACACTTGACCCTTTAATAGGTAAAGTTAGAGAGAAAATGTACGATTTCAAAGTCACCTCACTGACGAGTAAAGTAAGTTTACTATCTTAACAAGGACCCTTATTCCTAGATGAGGACCTGACCAGGCAATAGAGATTAGATCTGGTAGTGCTTGGTACTAACCTACATGTCTTTGTGTTGAAACTATTGTAACCAGTGATTCCGGATAGACAAAACAAAGGAGCAGCTATCGGAAACTTGGCGATAACTGAACCGGTCCGGATAGTCAACCGGTATTCGATTGTGTAAGGATCAGTTTTTCGATTTCTCCATTGTTTTCTGCCTAGAACTAGGTAATAGATTCAATACGCCTTCTATGTAGGAATCAATCAATCAAAATTAGTACCTTTATGACTTAATATAAGTACTAGGAGTTAACGACAAATTTGGTAACGATAATGGAAATGGATAAACTTACGTTGAGAGGATAAATGCCAACCCTCTGATGTTAAATATGTCGGTCTGCCTGCGCAAAGTGGTTGCGTTTTTTACTTAAAGCGCCTGAAAAACTAGTTATTGTGACTAAAAAAAAAACGATAAAGGAAATGGCTGAGTAAGATAGAAAATGAAAGTACTAGTTGTACTCATGACAATTATGAAAAAACTGACCAAATATTCGGTTGCGTTATGGAGCAACGCCCATAGGAATAGCGAGTTTTCTGTGCCAGGATCCCACTCCCCTGCCGGAGTCTTGGATCTTTTTGCTCATTTATAAGTTAAATCTAAGTACAACTTATATCTGTTCGGTTGGAATACAAAGAAAAAGAGACACCTACCAACAAAAAATTGTCAAAATGCTCAACTGGTATTCACTTTAAGAAGCGGTCTTGCCTTAGTGTCGCTAGCAGGATTTTGTCGATTCCAAGCACCTTGTCCAGTCCAGCAGTAGGTACCCAGGTTGCGGTTGGTTGACTCTCAACCATTTTTGTGTTTCGAATGCAAGTTTTAATCAGCTATACCGCTAGTCTTTTAGTCATTTTATTGTCCTTTTAAGCATAAGACTAGCTGGTGAGCGTTGCGCGAATTGCAAACAGCTTGGGGTATATGTAATGCTTCCTTTTTTATCGCTCTTACTATTAGTGAATACCTTATCAAAATCCGTTCGGTAGTTTAGAAAAAGTAAGCGGATAAACAGACAGAGGCAGACAGCGACTTTGTTTTATACCAGGTCATTTATAATGTTTCTAGAATCTCACCTTTTTTGTATGAAACACTGGCAAGTTGTAAAATATTATAAAAGTACAATTATTTATAAGTAAAAATTCGAACGTTCCAATTTCAAATTTCCCTCCATATTTTCATACAAGCTCATTTTTATAATCGTGTCTCTATGAAAAATGGAACCTCACCGAGATTATTTTTGCGCCATTATTTTCTACGACTTTGAATTATTCTAAAACCGGAGGATCTTTCAATAGACGTCAAATAGCTATTTCGGTTAAAGGCCCTTCAAAAGCAACCGTGTACACACTGGTAAAATTAATTTAGCGTGGTAGGCAATCATTGACTGACAAAAAAAATAAGTGTTCGCCCTGTGACGGCAGTTATAGAAAAAAAAACGTGCTGGCAGTGAAAAATTCAATTTAAGAGATTAGGCGTATAACATACAAAGAGATTCAGCAGACGTTGCAGATTGGATCGCGAAGCGTTCACGAGATTCTCCATGTGCATCTTCGCGTGAGTTTCTCGCTGGGTACCGCACAACCTCACTGAAGCTCAGAAGCAGGCCCGCGTGGAATGGTGCCGTGACATGATGGTCAAATTTGACGCGTATTAAATTTGATCTAGGCGTATTTATGTTATCGTCACAGGTGACGAGTCTTGGATTTATCAATACGATCCAGAAACAAAGCGCCAATCAACAGTGTGGCCGTTTCAAAAGGAACCAATACCTGCCAGTGAGGAGCGATCTAGAAGTGCAGGCAAAATTTTGATTGCTAGTTATTTCGCTTTAAGTGGGTATGTGGTGTCAATTCCTTTACGGAATCGAAGTAGCGACAACACCGAGTGATATACTACAAAATGCTTACTGGAAGTGTACGAGGCAGTAAGCCACACAACAAATATCGACAACACCCTCGCACTAAATAACAAGGAAACAAAAATAAAAATTCATCATCATCATCATTACAGCTCATATACGTCCCCACCGAGGGGCTCGAGCCTACCCTGAATCAGGGCGATTAGGCCTTAGTCGAACACGCGGGCCCAGTGCGGGTTGGTCGACTTCACACACAACCTTCGAGTTTCTTCGCAGGCGTGTGCAGGTTTCCTCACGATGTTTTCCTTCACCGTTAAAGCAATCGGTAAGTATGTACGTAAGTTTTTGAAAAACTCATTGGTACATTGGCCGTCCAGATTTGAACCCGGTACCTCTGGTTAGATGGACCGAGTCGTTACCGGTTGAGCCACCGACGCTTTTTTTTTGAAAAATTCATATTTTTATATAACTATTGATTTTCAATTAAGTTTTTCACTTACACATGGTAAGAAACTCCTCCATTTAATAAATTTACTTTGCCAGTTCATTTTTGCACATCTCAGCGATTTTGTCACCAAAATACGCGGAGCTCAGCCTGCCATGAAATTGTGCAATTTCTGCGCAGTACAATCATTTACGAATGACAGCAACATGTCTCGTTTTTTTTTCTTATCTGTGAAGCCACAAGCGGCTGAAGACAGGACTCCGCTAAACTAAGGACTTTCTGGTTAGCACACCGGTTAAACTGGCAGGTCACCCACTTTGCAGTCCTGACTTGGCACCGTGTGACTTCTTTTTGTTCCCTAAAATAAAAAAAATACTAAAGGAACACAGTTTTCGTCGCCGGAAGATGCGCTAGAGGCGTTCGAGCGACCTGTAGTGGTGTCCACTGAAAAAAATATTTTTAGAATTGGTTCGGACGCATGAGACTTTGTATAGACGCTGGTGGAGAGGTCTTTGAAAAGATTTTATAAAAAAAATACCCTATAGAACGCGGTGGACTGACGACCTGGTGAAGATTGCGGGAAGCGGATGGATGCGGGCAGCGCAGGACCCGTCGTCGTGGAAATCCTTGGAGGAGGCCTTTGTCCAGCGGTGGACGATTTTCGGCTGATACGATGATGATGATGACCCTATAGAATATTTTTTTTGTTTCTAGATATATTCTGAGTACCCCACGTTCTATGTTAAAATGTAAGTTTATCCATATTTATTGAAAGTGGTATACGTCATTCCTATAACATAAATGTCTGAACATCTTGACTGATCCCTGGCGTTTGCGTTGCGTTGCTCTCTAACAATCACGCAACATAAAGTTCGTACTCTGAATTAGCTGCACCTTTGATAAATGCCGCTCGCCGCTGCCGGCTCGCGTCTAACGGTTGCGTCAAAGGGGCCGTCCTGAGTTCAATGGTGGCGCCGCTGACGTTACACCCGCACGAGGTCGCGCGAATCTTGTTCAGTCTTTAATAATTAGTGTAAGCGATGATTCTGAAGATACTTCGTCCAGCAGTGAAATATCCACTCGGTAAGTATTTTAATTTAGAATTTATTATTAATTTATCCAAATTAATGATAAATTCTAAATTAAAATACTTACCGATTATCCAAATTAATGATAAATTCTAAATTAAAATACTTACCGATTTTATTTTTTTCGTAAAATTGTTGTATCCTTCAACACATTGCCAGAACTCCGTTCGGGTGTACTGCAGCTAATTCCCCGAACTTACATTAATGTGAAGAGTATCCTAGTGTCCTGTGCTGCAGCTGCATACACTATTGTCACACCTTGGACACTGCATACAACGGTCGTGAAATGACATTTGTAAAAACAAATGACGGAGCAAACAAAATCCTATCTTAATATATATAAATCTCGTGTCACAATGTTTGTCCTCAATGGACTCCTAAACCACTTAACCGATTATAATAAAATTCGCACACCATGTGCAGTTCGATCCAACTTGAGAGATAGGATAGGGTAGGGTAGGGTAGTGTAGGGTAGGGTAGTGTAGGGTAGGGTAGGGTAGTGTAGTGTAGGGTAGTGTAGAGTAGTGTAGGGTAGGGTAGTGTAGTGTAGTGTATGTAGGGTAGGGTAGGGTAGTGTAGGGTAGTGTAGGGTAGTGTAGGGTAGTGTAGGGTAGGGTAGTGTAGTGTAGTGTAGGGTAGTGTAGGGTAGGGCAGGGCAGTGTAATGTAATGTAAGGCGGTACGAAGTTCGCCGGGACAGCTAGTAGGTTTATAAAACAAACTATAGCCAATTCGAATCAATCTGGGTGACGAGAAGGTGAGGTCGCAATCTAGAGAGCGGCAGGGAGAGTCCATACTGTATGTTGGACTAATATTATATACTTTGCTATTGTCTTTAGAAAGTTGTGGAAAAACTGTTACTTTTAGTTACTTTTTGTTTAAATAAGTATTTGGATAAAGTTGCGCAGTATCGAAATTATAACCAATCTCATCATGCAATTTTTATCATAATTTTCTCAGCACAAAATATTCATACCTTGACTGCTGCTGACCGTCAATCCGAATTGTCTTGGCTCCAGGTAACCAAATCAAATTAAATCAAAAATAGGTGTATACACACACTTTTAAATAGTTAAAAAAAAGTATTATCTATTACAAATGATGTCATGATTCAGATTACAGTCTCAGGTAATGGTATTTGTTATAGAATCAACATAAATATGTTTGCCTTTTGCATAATCTATTATTTTATTATATCCTCTAGAGCCAATCACTTTTTTGACATTAGTCTTGAATTTATTGTCTGACAAACTAGTTATATTTTCTGGAATTTTATTGTAGAATCTCATACACTGCCCCACAACCTGCGCTCAAATCTAAAATAAAATTACACATACACTTGGCTTGAATCATTCAGTTATAAATTTAAAATGTTTTAAATGAAAAATCTTGATGCTAAAGAACCCTTGCAAAACCGTTATTCTCATGCCTGAGTACATAATATTATTATCTATTGTGTTATCCTATCCTACGACGACAGTTAAATTGTGCAACTAGGTACAGTTAGAGTTATAACTACCTCCTAGAACTGCAGCTGCATCTAACGTAAATGAGTTACCTTCTAAGATATAACAAAGGAATAGTTGATATTAACAATTATAAAATTTTGTTATCTTTAATGTCCTCTATGGTTGACGATTCTTAGTTAATTTTACACTTTTTAGGGTTCCGTTGTCAAAGGTTTTTCATACCCCACACCATGGGATAGAAGAGAAAAAAAAACAACTTTATGTGTAGCGAAGGTACCCAAAAAAATAATTGTAAGGATTTTATTTTACCATTTTTTTGGGGTGATAAATATATTATGTATTACCAATGCCAAGTTACAGTTCTCTAGTACTAAGAGTCTCTGAGCTAAACCGCGAACAGACAAACGGACAGATATGGCGAAACTGGTCTCCTCACTGACTACGGAACCCTAAAAAGATGTGCGATACGCCAGTCGATTCGCAAGTTACATTCCTTTAACACGTTAACAAAGTTTTATTGGCAGTCGTGTTTTTGGCTCTCACTTAGGAGTCCCGGGTTCAAATCCCGGCCAAGTAGTCAATTATTTCTGAAAACATTTTTTTTTTCTTTGAAATAACAATTTTATGAAAATATGAATCCAAATCGAAATTTTCACGTGTTTCTGAATCTTAGATAGTTTTTATAGAATTAATACAAAATTTATAATATCTTTAGCTCGTTAGGGAGGCGAGATCACTGTTAGTCTCTAGTCCCTACAAAAAAAAATATTTTTTGTTGCTATTATAATAAACAAGTAGATGAAGAAAATAATAATGATCATAAAAATAACAAAATAAACATTACAAAAATTGACATTTAATACAAAATGAGGGCATTACGCTAAAATCGCCGAATATCTATGAGTATGAGTAATCCATTTTTTTTTACGAATTCAGCAAGGTTGTACTACAAAAGTTACGTGGTTAAGTTGAGTGGCGACCGCGCAACGGAAAACATAGCGTAGGCAGGCCTCCCACGTGGTGGACCGATGACCTGGTGAAGGTCGCGGGAAACCGCTGAATGCGGGTAGCGCAGAACCGGTCGTCGTGGAAATTCTTGGGGGAGGCCTATGTCCAGCAGTAGACGTCCTTCGGCTGATATGATGATTACCTAATATACTATAATACTAATAGATTATATAATATACGTTTATTATAAATTCAGAAAGAAGAAAAAACTACCGTGACCTTTAAAAATAAAACATTAACAGATTTATAATTACTCGTTATAATCAGATTCTTTTTTTTTTCGGCTACACAAAAAACCACAGATCTCACGTATTACGAGTACATGACCTTCGTGTACATTAAAAATTAATTCAGGATTTTTTTAGTTCATAAATGTCTTCATAATAGTTTTAATCATACAACCAATTTATAAACATTGACTCTTTATAATATTACAAATGTAAAAGTGTATTCGTATTGTTTGTTTGTTTGTTACCTTTTCACAATATTATAAAAATGTAAAAATGTGTTTGTTTCATCTCATGTTATAAAAACTATGTCCACGTGGGCATATTCGCGGGCAAAAGCTAGTTTTCTACATTATTACTTACGAATTGCGTCACTGAACATCCACGCCACACACCACTAGATGTTTTTTTTTTTCAATTATATTGGACTAGCTGTTTCCCGCGGCTTCACTTGGGTGGACAACGTTTCTATGACTTTTCGAGGGTGCGCAGTGCGCGAGCCCCAAGCGGCTCGCGAGCATAGAAGAAAGTAGCCTATGTGTTAATCTAGGTCCTAATCTGTCTAGCTACCAAATTTTAGCCAGATCGGTTTAGTAGTTTTTGCGTGAAAGAGTAACAAACATACATCCATACATTCTTACAAACTTTCGCGTTTATAATATGAAGTAGGATTCGATTTTAAGATATGGGGCCCTCACATGACTAAAGTCTAGAAAAAATATTCACCTTCTTTAGTTTTTCATTAATTTTTCAAAAAATTTTTGACCTTAAATTTTTTTTTGCATATTAAAGCCCTTAACCAATACGCACATTTCAACACTTAAATCATTACGATACCACAAATACTTTCAGGGTAATCGCCAATCACACTTTCGCCACACCCCGGACACTTCATACAACGGGCCAGAAATGACATTTCAAAAAACGAATGACGGAACAAACAAAATAGTGGCGAGATACTATACGTTCGACAACCAAACTTTAACCAATCTGAATCAATCTGGATGACGAGGGAGTGAGGTCGGAATTTAGAGAGCGGCAGGGAGTGTCCATAGTCCATACTGTATGTTACAGGTAATAATATTCTTTGCTTTCGCTACCGGAGCGAGCAAGCAAACATTTTCGATTTTAATAATCCTTTAGATTTATCAAAAACAAATCTAGGACTTTAAAAATCTGTATTTTTAGTTTCTCCGTTATCTAACGCTACTAATATTACTATAGTATCTTATGTTCAAAAGTTACTTTAAGTTATCATTAGTTCTAGATTTCTTATTTATCCCACTAGTAGTTACAAGAGATACTCGCGGCTACAATTAAGCTGGTATTTTATTTAGCAACGTCGTCCACAGGTGTTAGTCGTAATCCTTTCAACATTGCGCCAGTGGACAGGTACCTCGTTGCTTAGCCACCAGTCAGCCTAGCTTAGAAACGATGCCCTATAGAGTTTGTGTAATAAATATCTACAAGTGCATTTCGAGTTTTACGTGTAGATAAAGTATATTATATTAGTACTAACATACAGTATAGACAATCCCTGCCGCTCTCTAGATTGCGACCTCACCCCCTAGTCAACCGGATTGATACTGATTGGTTTCAATAAATAAAAATAGAAAAGTGGATTTAAGAAACGTTTTATTTCTTGTAATATGGTACGGAACCTATCATGTGCGATCATATTCGCACTTGCCCGGTTTTAAGAGAATTTTTGTCCTTAACTTAGCCAGCGCAGTATGATACGGCAATGCTTGTTCGTGTCACCTACTATGCTTTTCAGTGCTTCCTATTCGAAACCCAAAAGAAACTGTCTTTTTTTAGGGTTCCGTCCACGAAGGGTAAAAACGGGACCCTATCACTCAAACTCCGCTGTCCGTCTGTCTGTCTGTCCGTCAGTCACCAGGCTGTATTTCATGAATGTGATAGCTAGACAGTTGAAATTTTCACAAATGATATATTTCTGTTGCCGCTATAAGAACAAATACTAAAAATTAGAAAAAGTAAAAGTCTTCATACAAAAAAAGTGTTTTTTTATGTAAAAAACTAGCGCCATCTAGTATGATGGTACGGAACCCTTTGTGCACGGTTCTGACTCGCACTTTACCGGCTTTTTGCAAACACTACTTCAAATGGGAAATGAAATAGGTATTTTAAAAATCAGATGACATAACAAGGAGCATTGCTCAGCCCCTATTTTAGTCAATCCATTCTAAAGTAACCGGCCGTGAGCATTTTAAGGAAGTAAAGTTGTTGAATTTGAATAATTTATTTCAAATCTAAAATAATTTTAAATGCACAATATTTAAAGATCAAGTGAAACTTGTTCTTGTAAATGTAGTTAAGATTGGTTCCTAGTTTTAAATATCGTTAAACCAATTCACTTATTAAGCCTATAGGCTTATTAGTACACAAGCAAGGTATATCAACAGTGCTATACATTATTTGCTGAACAAATATTAAGGCACCCAAAGAATTAGACGACAAATACTATCAGGTAGGTATCAATGATGGTACACTTATTTATTGCGATGATAAAAATACGTAGGTAAATGAAACTGGCAAACATAATTAATTTAGTTCAACCAAAGTGTAGATCTACCTTTGTTTACTCAGGCGTCACGTCTGAACGCAACATGGAAGTGATCAGCGTCGCGATCCTGTAGCGTACTCAATTAAATTGAATTGAATTAGTATTGTATTGGCTGACAGTCTGAGGCTAAAAGTCATCATCATTTCAATTCTCTTCCCGTTTCTATCCGACAAAATACTTCTCTTAACTCTTTTAAATATAAAGTTAAAGAATACCTCTTATGTCCTCAATCAACATATTAGCACTATTCCTTGTTTTACTGATCAATATTTATTAGTATATATTTTTATTATATGTAAGTATAGTTTATATTTTTATTATTTTTATTTTGCAAAGCATTTTTATTAGGTATATGTTTTTTTTTTATTCACAATTGGTAAATCCTTGACAACATCCCACCTGGTGGTAAGTGACGATGTTGCCGAAGATGAAAGCAGGCTTACCAAGATTCCCCAACGAGATGGGGAACTGGCTATGATTATGATTTGTATTATGATTTAGATTATATTCTAGTTGTAGTATTTTTTTCTATTCTCAATATTGTTGCATAAGTTTGCTTTGCACAGCTCTTATTTTTATTTAATTGTATCCATTCTTTGGGTTGCCTGGAAGAAATTGCATTAAGCAATAAGGCCGCCTACATTGTAAAATTTATAATTTTACTGTTTATTCTATACAAACTATTATCTGTACATATTTTTGTAATTGTACAATAAAGCATATTTGATTTATTGATTGATCATTTCATATCAGCCGAAAGACTTCTTCTGTTGAAATAAGGCCTCCCCAAGGACGACCGGTCCTGCGCTATCCGCATTCAGCGGCTTCCCGCGACCTGCACCTTCACCGACTAGGAGGCCGTCTTCGCTAGGACTTCCGGTGTGTGGTCACCACTCGAGAACTTACTGCGTCCGTTCTACAAGTGGCAATGAGCGGGCCGCTCATTGCCACTAGATATTAGCGATTCACAATTTATTAATTTAATCTGAATTAAGCATAGTCGTCGTGGAAATCCTTGGGCAAGGCCTATGTCCAGCAATGGACGTTTTTCAGCTGATATGATGAAGCATAGTTGAAGTTGATTTTTTTTATTTTAACGTTCATTTTTAAATAAGTTATGTCATTAATTGTGTTTCCTGTTACATCTTTAATTAGTCACTTTTAACAATGAGATATTTTTTTTCAAAGATACACTGCGATGAAAATGACACGCACAGCTAATCTATATAAATAAAAATTTATGCTGTTTGTTGGTAAGCTTTGAGAACGATTTCACCGATAAAGCATTTTTTTAAATGTTCTTTATAGTTTGAATAAGGTTTATAAACAAGAGGAAAATTTGAAAAGGTCCCCGGAATATGGAAAACTGGAATATGGAAAAGAAAAACTGAATTGCTGTTGGTTGGTTAGCGCATCACACAAGAAAGGCTGGACTGAGTTCGGTATTTTTTTTTAATCCCTTAATAGTCCGAAAAGTCCGAATAGTCCTGGAATATTGTAAAATTTGGGAAAATTGATATTGCCTTTTTCCTATGGGATTTTCGTATCAACTCAAGACCTTTAGAGGAAACGCGAGCGCCATTTTTTTCTTACAAGCGTAGTCCCCTATTTCCTCCCTAGATAATGACAATAGAGCATTTTTTTCCATCAAACCTATGTATACCATGGCCATGCCCCTATGTTTTGTTTTTTTCCATGTTCTATTTATAATAGGAAGTAACAGCCTTCAAAAATTTAGAAAATTGCCCAATTAAAATGTCATTTTCAGACAACCACCAAAAAATAATACACATATTAACAATAAAATGAAAACATAGAGACATAGATAAAGCGATTTATTAATTATTTTTGAAAAATAATATTATTATTGCTCAAGTTTTGGAGGAGTAAATAGGTGACTACAAAATGTTATTTTGGTCAATTTTAGTGCCTATTATCGGTCTGCGTTGCAGTTCTCCCTTTCTTGCTGTATACGGAGAGGTTTGGGAGAGGGAGACAGCAACATTTTATTCAAATACCTATTCTTTAGACCGCGTTTCCTCTTAACTCACAATTTCAACAACGCCAAACAGTTAAAGTCATAACAAGAACACCTATGGACGTGTGCAACGCGACCTCCATACCCATATGGAATCAGATGTGCAGGTTTCCTTACGATGTCTTTCCTTCATCGTTAAAGCAAGCGGTGATTATTTTAGAAAAACTCATTGGTAAATTAGCCGTCCGGATTTAAACCCGGGACCTCTGGTTAGGAGAACCGAGTCTTCGTTACCGATTGAGTCACCTAAATCAATCTCAATGCCCTACACGTGACCGCGGGTGATGCTAAATGCAACACCATGCAAACGCCGCCGTCTATCCCTTGGATAGCACGGTCGATTGTACCACACGCTAAGAGAGAGATAACAAGAAGATATCAACGCGGGCGAAGCCGGGGGCAAAAGCGGGTCGTGTTATAATCAAAGTAAGTACCCAGATACACCAAACTCATAACATTAATAAAATTCTGTACGAAGTAGACGTGACTTAAAAGAATTCTATAACGTCGCGTCTGTGACATTGTATCGAATAATTGCACTTGCAGTTTTGTGGCCGGTCCTTATATAAGGTCTAACAAAATTAGCTGAAACTATTTTAACTGGTGCCTCTACCAATGAAACTGAACAACTTTCCCCATGGAACCCATAGTCAAATCGCAAAAAAAAAAATTTAACTTCCCATACTAAGTTGGCTGATCAGCTGATCGAATTAGTATGGGAAAGCCAAATTTTTTTTTGCGATTTGACTATTGGTTCCATGGGGAAAGTTGTTCAGTTTCATGGGTAGAAACACCAGTTAAAATAGTTTCAGCTAATTTTGTTAGACCTTATATACATAAAATCACTTCGTTGTCCGTCTGTATGTACGCCTGTCAAGAAGACCCTTTTTCTCATGAACGCGTATACGGTCATAGTCTCAAGTCTATGGTACCTTGACTTGGTGCTGTAAAATTCGTATTAACGAGTACTTTGATCCTAAAAACCTAACTAAAAAAGTACTCGTTAATACGAATCAAACGAGCCCAAACTCGATGGGGTTGTGTCGTTTTATTGCGAAGTTCCTATGGCCACCTTCCAGCTCCATCATCAGATCAGCACCATGTTATCATAATATTGCATTGTCGCGCAATTTACATAAGTGTGTAATTTTTTTTTTTTTTTTTTTTTTTATTCCGTAGAAACAAACAGTCATTTAAATAAATCTATAAAACGTCTTACTTCAATATAGACCTATAGTTTCCTTAATTATTAAAATACTATATTAATTTACAAAAAGCCATCGCTGTGGACGATGCACGATAAACACTTAACAGAACAATTAATAAGAATTTAATAGAAGAAACGAACTAGTCAAAGAGGTTACAAGTACAGAGATTTAAAAAGAGAAAAGGAGTTTAGTTTTTACTTGACGCTTAAAGTTGTACAAAGAAGAAGAAAACATATCCACATCCATAAGGTGATCATTATAAAACTTACAAGTTCGACGAATGAAACTATTATTAACAAAACACTTTTTACTAACATCTGAAAGAAATAGCATCTTCTTACGACAATTTCTTTCGCGTTGACGTGGTATTCTAAAAGAAATTTTTTGCAATAATGTGGGTGAATCCGTAATGTTGTTCAATAATTTATACAAGATTACCGAATCAAGATAATTGCGACGCTGCTCCAGGTTTTCGACCCTATGTCTCCTTGCCGAAGATTCATAATCGTTGTAAAAACCACCAGTACGATAATCCAAAGCCTTCACGAACTTCCTCTGTAATCTCTCAATTCTTTCTATGTGTATACTGTAAAAAGGACGCCATACACTACAAGCAAACTCCAGATTGCTTCTAACGTAGCTATTATATAGTAGCTTGTACGTACGAGCATGTTTAAAAGGTTTTAATATCCTTAAAATAAAGCCTAGCTGCCTGAATGCTCAATCGGTAACCGGGAAGTGGATCAAATTTAATTTTCAAGATTTGACGACAACATCGGGACAGGTGAAACTAATTATAATGTTTATTATAAAATACGGCAATTTATGGGCATGTTTTAACACTCGCAATTAAATCAAACTATAGGGTACTTCCCGTTGACCTAGAACTATGAAATTTAGCAAGAAGCCTGATCTCACAGCACAAGTAAAGATAAAGGCGAAAAAGTTAACTCGTTGTTTGTTAAGGATTTCCACGACGACCGGTCCAACGCTGCCCGCATCCATCGGCTTCCCGCGATCTTCACCAGGTCGTCGGTCCACCGCGTGGGAGGCCTGCCTACGCTACGTTTTCCGGTGCGCGGTCGCCACTCGAGAACTTTACTACCCCATCGGCCATCTGTTCTACGAGCTATGTGCCCTGCCCACTGCCTGTTTAGCGACTTTGTGAGCTATGTCGGTTACTTTGGTTCTCCTGCGGATCTCCTCGTTTCTGATTCGATCACGCAGAGAAACTCCGAGCATAGCACGCTCCATTGCCCTTTGGGTGACCTTGAGCCTTCTTATGAGGCCCATAGTAAGCGACCATGTCTCAGTACCGTAAGTCATCACTGGCAACACACACTGGTCAAAGACCTTAATCGTTATGTCACATAATTATTTTTTTACATACTTACATTTGCAATTGGAAAATTCACCGTGACGTATATTCTGTATGCGAAAACTTTTTTTACAACAAAGTTAACAAGTTTTTCCTTTAATTCAAGTTTTTTTTTGTTAATACACTACACATAGTGGTGGTACGGAACCATCTGTTCACGAACCCGACTCGCACTTGGCTGAGTTTTTTTTATATATTTTCATGCCTTATGTAAATTGAACAGAACAGAACAGATGGCCGTTGGATCAGTAAAGTTCTCGAGTGGCGACCGCGCACTGGAAAGCGTAGCGTAGGCAGGCCTCTCACTCGGTGGACTGATAACCTGGTGAAGGTCGCGGGAAGCCTATGAATGCGGGCAGCGCAGAACCTGTCGTCGTGGAAATTCTTGGGGGAGGCCTATGTCCAGCAGTGGACGTCCTTCGGCTGATATGATGATGATGATGATGATGTATATTGAATACTGAATATGCATGACTATGTTAGGTACTTACTTTTTAACGCCCATCTTTTGTTCATAAGCAGTCCATCCAGAAACTTGTATCCTTGAGTCCTGCAGACTTTGTCCTTCACTTTAGAAACCGCTGTCGTCAATGAAAGAAGATCACTGGCCAAGACTACAGAAGACGCATAATCAGGCGATTCTTCCACACCTGCTATGTTCAAATTTTCCTTGTTTCCTTTATTTGTGTCTTCATAAGCATTATACTCTGATTGAGATTGTTTAGTACTATCAACATGATCACTTAATTTATCAGTCCTATTATTAATTTTCACTAAGTCCATTAATTTCGCTACTAGCTGTTTATCTACGTCTAAGCTATGTGCGGTACGGTTTAAGACCTCGATTTCCCTTCGATCTAAAGTTCTATTTGTGTCCAAGAAGCCGTTTATTCGTTTAAGTATTCTTTTGTCTATGTTTGTAGAGTTTAGTTCGGTTCTGAGGTCGGCGGCAGCGGCGATTGCGCACGCGACGGCGACGATGGACCCGAGAGAGATCATGGCGGCGCGCGCGCTTGCGCCGGCTGCTGCTACAGACTGACCGAAGGCTTTACTATAACAGACCAGCGCCTGACCCAGTGCTGCCAGATACACTGTAATAACAGCAGATCTACCGTATTTTCACATGATTTACTGTACACTCTAATACTAAAATAACAATACAGTGTATATTTGCATCTAAGACTTTTGATTTTTTATAGAAATAATACCTATTTATTTTTTTTGCAAACTACAATATTACAATGCAACAAACCATTCGACGTTACAGCACGAGTTGCATTAATTTTAAACCAACTGAGAAAATGATAAAATCATTTAATTCGGGGATCTACAAAAAAGAAACGGCTATCGGGCTAAATGATAGTGACAGTGATTGATAAGTGGTTGGTTAGTCAACTATAAAGTGTATTTTCATTAAAATTTAAGCAATAAAAGTGTCTTGATATCCACTGTAAAATTCGCTGTATATTTTTTTACTTTTGCTGTAAATTTGTCTCAAACACTGTATTTGTTCGCACTCAACACTGTAATATCAGTTTCCTCATCTGGCAACACTGGCTGACCATTACTTTATTATAATCTCTTTGTACTGTACACGGTAGTGGAATATTATGTCAGAAGGCTTTAATTGCTAGTTAATAGAGAAGGGAATGGAACAGATGCGATTGTACGTGTTTGTTTACGTATTGGAACAACGTGCGTAGGAACGGATTGTCGATTTTTCCAGTTTTTTGCCAAGATTAGTTATTCCTTGAAATCAGTGATAAAAACAACATACTCACGAACGTAATGAAAACGCCCGCACCTTTGTTAGGGTTCTGTAGTCAAACTTGAAACCCTTATAGTTTCACCATTGCCCGTCCGTCTGCCTATCTGTCTGTATGTTACAGCCGTTTTGCGTAAATGAAATTTGATGTGGTTATCTCTCTCTTATCGTGTCTCACAATTAGTCGTGCTATCCAAGGGATAAACGACGGTTACCTGGTCACGCACTTAGCATCACCTGCGGTCACGTGTAGGGCATTTAGATTATTACCTACGGACGTGTGCAACGCGACCTTCATATACACATCTGGTATCAGATGTGCAGGTTTCCTCACGATGTTTTCCTTCACCGTTAAGGGCCGCCAGGAGGCTCGAGTTTCCATACAATGGTAGTTGCGCTTTAATACAAAAGTACATGCCACATCGAATCCAAACTTTTCAAATATATTGAGGAGTCACATATCGATGTTTGTAATTAGTTTACGATGTACTAATATAAAACGGAAAAAAATAAGAGCAGTTTCAAACTTTCAGTACAAAACTAATTTGAGCGTTTAGTTACGTTAAAATTTACTACGATAAAAACTACTTAATTACAAACATCGATATGTGTCTACTCAATATATTTACAAAGTTTTGATTAAATCCAGCATGCAGTTTTTGTATTAAAGCGGAATTAGGTTTGTATGTAAACTCGAGCCTTCAGGAGACTCTTAAAGCAATCGGTAAGTATATGTACGTAAGTTTTGAAAAACTCATGACTCTGATGTGGTTATTAAAATCTGTGACACCTATAAAATCATGAAGTAAACTCTGTAAAAAATGTTTAGGGTATCGCCTCTGCATATAAAGAGGGACGGGTGATTATTTTATTGTCCGCGAACTCTATTTTGTATGGTATCGTTGTATAGGTCTTTTAATAAAAAGTACTGAGAGTTTGCTAAAATATTTTTTCCAAAAAATGGTTTTTTGACTAAATATTGTTTTAAAGTGGTGATTTTCTACCCGACTGTCCCAGACGGAGGGTTATGTTTTTCGAGTATGTATGTATGTAGATTTCTATGTTCCCTGCTACAGCCTGAACGGCTTAAAGGATTTTAACGTATGAGGAATCGTTAGATTCGTTTTGATGCCGTGAGTGACATGGGATACATTTTTACCCGACTGACCAAAAAGAGGTGTTAAGTTTTTACGCAGTAGGGTTTTTAATTTTTTATGAATTCCTAAAGTTATGTGAGTTTCATATCCCCACCCCTTATTAGATAGATAGCTATTGTAGAAAATCTAAAAAGTATTGAAAAAGTAGGTCATTTAATCAATTTGAAAGGTCAATTATTATCACTTTTGAGTAGGCTTTATTAGTTTAGGATAAATAATTGATCAACTTAAGATGTGCAGTTGGATATGTAAAACAATCATAGATTTCCATACAAAATGTTACATACCAACTGCATCATCATCATCATATCAGCCGAAGGATGTCCTCTGTCCAGGACAGAGTAAACTATTAAAAAAACGAATTAAAAAATACTAAAACTATAAACTTTAAAAACCTATACATTTTTTTTTACAGACTACGGAAACCTACTTTTCGCGTGGTCCGATACGTACTTGGCTACTTTTATTATTTATTTTGAAAGTGGTTTTATATAACCAGTTAATAAAAAAATCATCATCATACCAGCCGAAAAACGTCCACTGCTGGACAAAGGCCTCTCCTAAGGATTTCAACAACGACCGGTTCTGCGCTGCTCGCATCCAGCTGCTTCCCATGGCCTTTACCAGGACGTCGGTTTAACAAGTGGGAGGTATTCATTCTATGCGTCGTCTGGTGCGCTGTCGCCACTCGAGAACTTTACTTCCCAGCCACTATCTGTTCCACGAGCTATGTGCCCCGCCTACTGCCTATTAATTTCAGCGATTCTGTAAGCTATATCGGCTACCTTAGTGACTGTACTGTGGGAAAAAAAGTGTGGAAAGTAGTAATAAATTATGCTGCCATAATACTCAAAAGGATTTATAATTGTAACAAAAACACATCGTTATCTTGAATTTCGATAGTATTGAGCACCACTTCTTCCGTTCCCATCTGAAGTTAACTCCCATTCGTCTGAATCTCTATTCCCTTGTCTAGAATACATACTCCTTTGATTTGATTCTTCTCTGTTCCCCCAAAAATCATCTTCACCTTGTTCCTCCTCTATGATCTCCAAATCATCATCATCTACTTCGTCTTCGCCAAGCTCATCTTCTCCTGCTTCTTCTTCCTCTAATATTTCTTCTAAACCATCAAAACGATCTCTTTGCAATTCAAATTCTATTTCAGCTTCTGGAATTTCTTCCAACACTTCTCTATGAGCGAGAAAGTGATGCCTGTTTTTTATTTGTGGTACTTCTATTTTTACATTGTCATCTTTTGGTTCTTCTATGCCATTTTTAGCTGACTGTCTTTCTGTATCTGCTTTATCTTCTTCCTCTAAGTCTTTCTTTGATGTAAATGTGAACAACTTATGTAGAGATTGCATAGGTATAACGAATGTTATAGTCAGAATTATTGACGACAGCAAAATTGCCGATATTTCGTGGATGTCAAACTAAAAATAATTAAAAAGAAATAATGTTTAATGTGGCATCATTAAAAAAAATCACTTCAGTATAAATACCTACTAATTTAAATAAATTTAATAACCATAAACTACATTTAGTACAATATTAACAACCTCCATGGCGTTAAAGTGAAATCCATTAGCTTCACATCAGAAGGTCACGGGTTCGATTCCCGGCAGAGTCGAACTTTGTAAGACTCGGTTTGGTTGTTGGTAGGACATTTTCTAAGCCCGCCTGGCTAGCCATCATCTTATTTAAGTTTTGCCGCCATACATCAATTTTAACAGCATTGATCTGTTCCGCGGCTTGAAAATAAGATAACCAGTTCCACTTGTCGTTGAAGAATCTTTCATCTTCGGCATCATCGTCACTTACCATCAGATGAGATGATGCCAAGGGTGAATTAATATTATTCATACAATTATATTGATTTTATATCGGAGTCTTACCAAGGACATGAGAGTGAATTCTGAAGAAGACCTGACCGTCGCCGCCTGGGTCAGGAAGACGACGAACTGGCACAAGTAGAGTGCATAAGAGAGACGACTGATCAGCACTAAGGGTCGACAGCTCAGCACGCGGGACAGGGATTCTGAAAATGGTGTGTGGAACTTTAAAACAAGACAGACACAGATTTCCTTATTTTCTTCCTGACAATTGCCAATAATAATTTTAAACAAATAAAAACGACTTCAAACGCACTAGTCGCCATTTAGATTTTTGAAGGTTCGTCTCGATTTCTCTGGGATGCCACCATCAGATCCTGGTTGCCTTATCATGGTACCACCCTTGGGATATCTCCTTTCCAACAATAAAAGAATCATCAAAATCGGTTCATAAACTACGAAGTTATCCGCGAACACACATAAAAAAAATATATACGGTCGAATTGAGAAACCTCCTCCTTTTTTTGAAGTCGTTTAAAAAGGTTTTGTGACCAAACCGCACTGGGCCCGTGTGGTCGACTAAGGCCTGAATTCAGGGTAGGCTCGAGCCCCTCGGTGGGTACGTATATGAGCTTATTTGATGATGATGATGAATTACCAATAAAGAGTATATAGTCTTTACCTTACCGGAAAGAACAGAAATATGAAGAAGTATTCAGCGAAAAGTGTTTATGGTAAAGTGCCGAGAACAACACTCTTGTTTTTCCTTAGTGTACAAAAATTTAAAAAAAAATACTAGTCCCAAAAAAATGTATGGGAGTACAGTATAAGAGGGCGTAATACTATGAACTATTACTTATTTAAATTCCTTCAGTCTTCTGTGATGATACTCAAAATGTATACCATCCCAAAGAAACAACCTTCTATTTGTCTTAAAATTATGTACCACTATTACTAGCTGTCCTCCCGCTGCTCTGCCCGCATTGAATTTTTTACCCGACTGCACATGAAGGAGGGTAATGCGTTTCGAGTATTTGTATATCTATAATGTACCTAATGTATATGCATGTATGTCTCTTTCTTCGGCTGAGCCTGCTTGATGGATTTTGGAATTCGAGGTGTAGTTAGATTCATCTTGATCTCCTGAGTGACGTCATCATATCAGCTCATATACGTCCCCACCAAGGGGCTCGACCCTACTCTGAAATAGGGCGGTCGGGCCTTAGTCGTCCACGCGGGCCCAGTTGGTCGACTTCACACACAACCTTCGAGTTTCTTCGCAGGCGTGTACAGGTTTCCTCACGATGTTTTCCTTCACCGTAAGAGCGTCGGATAAACGTACATATGAAATCAAAGAGTTAAATCATATTAGTACGTGGTGGGATCTTGAGTGACGTACTTGCAAGATATACCTACTTTTTGAGGCTTAAAATACAGTCGGATTTTCCAATTTTTAAATTACGCGCCAGAGAAGGTTACTGACCAAAATAAGGTTATTACGGCTCGCCCACAACAACTGTGCCAAGTTTCATCCTAATCAAATGAACGGTATAAGCAGGCATAGAAGACAAACGAACGAACGAACATTAGTATCAATGTTATTAAATAGGCATTCATACACTTCGCTTGTCTGTTTGTGTATAAAATTAATAGAAATATTACTATTTAATGTCAAGATCATGGGTGAACTATTTAATGTTTTAGCAATTCTAATTTATCTGCACACCTGTGTCGAAAGAATTTTATGACAATAACAAAAATCCAAGGTTACATAAGCCTGATAATAATCTTTTCGGAACTTGATTTTAATTTATTTTAAATTCCTTGTGAACTGGACCGATCGTCGTGGATATCCTTGGGGAAGGCCTTTATCTAGCAGTAGACGTTTTTCGGCTGATATGATGATGATGATGATGAATAAGAATGTAATAGGAATGGGCAAAATAAGTTTAGTTCGTATTTAGATAAAGTAAATAAATTAACGAATCTCCTGGGTAAACGAAGATACTCTTTTGAGACCATGTAAATGGGGAGTTGATACATAATCCAACTTATAAGTGAGTTATATGATTCAACTCCCATTGTAAGATAAGATAAGATCCTTTATTGCACACCAAATTTACAAAAATGAAAAACTTATTAACTTGTAAGCAGGTTAAACAAATCAAATTATCTTGCTAGTATATGTGAATCAACTTTCCTTATAAGTGGGTTATATGAATCGACTCGCCTTTTAACGCGGTTTCAAGCTTACGTTTTACGTTTACCGATTTCATATTTACGTTTTTTTCACCTACCTTTTTTTTTTTTTTTCCCATTTTTTTTTCATCCATACCTTTGGATGTTGAAACGATTTTTATTTTTATTTTGATTAATAGTTTTAAAAATTCGCATACTTAAATAATGGTCTAATTTTAACGCCGTCTTCTCGTAAAGTACATGCTTTTTGGTGCCATTACAGCGTTGCCAGACGTACATACGATAATTAAAGTACAAATACGATTTCGACACCGGTACGATGTATGATACAATATTATGTATTATCGTACGTCAAAGTACGATAATTTCCATTCCTCCTCCGAAGTGGGATGAAAAGAATAGTATCCAGTGCCTTTATCATCATCATATCAGCCGATGGACGTCCACTGCTGTACATAGGCCTCCTCCAAGGATCTCCACGACGACCGGTTCTGCGCTAGCGGCTTCCCGCGACCGCAGGTCTACAGTATTTTTTTTTACATCAAAATTGGTAATATTTTTAGAATTGTATCCAATTAATTAAATAGATTTTTTATTACTCGAAGTATATTATATAGTTTTTCCATAATGATAGCTTTACACAGTCCTTCAATAATTTGAATTGAATATTTTGTCATTTGACCTATCTTAAGGCCTTGAGAACTGATAATAATTTGCCTTTCTGTCTTGACAACGATATCGAACCAGCGTTGCCAGACAAGTGTAAGTGAATTATCGTACCGGTATTCGAAAATTATCATACCAGATGAAAAATTATCGTACAAATGGGACAAACGCGCGAAACGCGCTATTTTGCAAAACGAAAAACAAAGTTAGTCACTTACCAAAGTTGAAAATACGGTAATCCAAATAATCTGTAACTTTTTAACAATTTTAAACATGTTTTTTACATTTACACTCGGATAGCGAACTTAACTTTGAATCTAAGGAATAAGAATAAATGAAATTAACTATCATTGTTATTCGTTCGTTGATTTGGAAGATTCGAAGGGAACCGTAGACATTATTTTGTATTTTTAGATGATTTAAAGTAACTGACATAGCTCTGAAAATTGCATCGAGCAACAAGGAAGACCGTGTTGCTCGAAGGAGAATTGCTAAACTTAAGTGGCAGTGGGGGAGGCCTATGTCCAGCAGTGGATGTCCTCCGATCGCCACGCTTGGAGGGCGGGTTTGCGATCCAGTGTGCAGTGTGGTGGCACATTACGCGGAAAGGATGGCAGGCAGGTACTATTCTAGAGCCGCATCACAGGCCAGGGTCGTACAATGATCCTGTATCAATCCGAGCAGGTTGAAACGTGTTAAAATAATATCGAACGTAAGTCTATTCATTTTAAGTACAAATCAATGCGGGCTTCAACGCGGCTGTTACGTTGAAACCGAACGCCCAATTCTCGATTTTTACATGTTCTTATTACTGTTATTCACCTTCAAATTAGTTTAAAAAAATGTGTTCAATTAAAATGAATGATCTTAAAGTTACCGATTTTTGTGTGTTTTGATTTCATTCAACATTAACTATTTGTTATCAAGAAATTTAGCAATTAATGCCAACATATATTATCGCAGATCTTGGCGAAAAAAAATCTGTACTTACTGTCAGAATACACAGAAAATTTCATGGAAACCGGGCCACCTGTTTCCGAGGAGCGTGGCGCCTAACACTGAATTTTTTGACCATGGTGTAACAAAATTGGTGTAGATCCCGTTAACTGGGGCTTCTACTCATCAAACTGAACAACTTTTGTTCTACGACTTTGCTGAAAACGTAAAATTTTTTTTTACTCTTCATACGAATCGATCAGCTGATCGACCGACTTTGTGCATTTTAGTATGGAGGGTCCAAATTTTTTTTTTGAGAATTGACCATGGGCTCATTGGAGAAAGTTGTTCAGTGTGACGAGTAGAACCCCAGTTAATAGGACCTATATATAGATAGAAAATAAATAATAAATGGGACATTTCGATAAAAAAAAATAAAAAAAATCCTTCGGAAGAATAAAAAATGAAAAGTCGATATTTTTGTTGTTGTTTAAGCACTCGTATGCTATGCATCCATTACCTTTTGGGTTTTCGAGTGGCCATACTTGAATAAAAACTTGATAATATGTTGGTATAAGCATTCCCTTTTTTTAGCGTTAGTTGGAGCGCGCGACTGAACTTACCCCCAAGTGCTGAACTTACCTGCGAGTTGCCGGATAGCGTAGGTATATTTTCACGCATACAGCGCGGAGTGCGACAGGCCTAAAATAGGCTACTGTTTTCCACGCTCGCGAGCCACTTGCGGCTCGCGCACTATGCACCCTCGAAAACAGTCATATAAACTACTAGCTTTTGCCCGCGGCTTTGCCCGCGTGGACATTGTTTTTATGACTATCTTAGAGGGTGCGCGGTGCAATCCGTGCAATCCGTTCTAAGGGCTATGTGCCCCGGCTATTGGCGATTCTTCTTCTTAGTCGGGCGCTCTTGACAGAGGATCGTGGTTGCGTAGATGTGGCACCTGGAGTTGTAACTCAGGAGTCGATATTGTTGAGCGCTGATTACGGCACGGTAAACCTACCCAGCTTGGGGGAGACTCATATCCAGCAAAGGATGTGAAAGCTAGCTGATTATCACGTCGCTGGAAAAAATCACAATGTCTTACCAAAACTTCCATTGTGAACGGCGTAGATGACCCATGCGATGGCGAGTGCAGAAGCTAGAGGGGCGAGCGCTGCGTACTGGGCTGCGTACGCGGCGCTGTAACGATACGTTGTGGAGCCCGAGTCGTACCCAGCGTACCACACCAGACCCCAAAGGCCTGCGCTTAAGAGCCACCCAAGAGCGGTGAAGATCTGAGGAGGAAACGACACAGGTGCGACTTAAAGCTTTTTGTGTGCTCTGAAAACGAGGCGGAGTGTAGATGACTGACGAAATTGAACGCCTTACTCTAGCAATGTGCGAGAAAAGATAGGATTTTTAGATTTTTTGCGTTGCTCAGCGCATCTACGAACACAGAGTGGGCGCAATGCTCCTACCTCTAGGGCGATACAATGCATCAATGACATCATAAAAAAGCGTCGGTGGCTCAACCGGTAACGACTCAGTCCATCTAACCAGAGGTACCGGGTTCAAATCTGGACGGCCAATGTACCAATGAGTTTTTCAAAAACTTACGTACATATCATTACCGATTGCTTTAACGGTGAAGGAAAAACATCGTGAGGAAACCTGCACACGCCTGCGAAGAAACTCGAAGGTTGTGTGTGAAGTCGACCAACCCGCACTGGGCCCGCGTGGTCGACTAAGGCCTAATCGCCCTAATTCAGGGTAGGCTCGAGCCCCTCGGTGGGGACGTATATGAGCTGATATAATAATGCACTCGGGAATTGAGCATACTGACGTTCTACATGACAATTTGTCTAAGTTGATGAATGATATTGAATTATTTTTAAATAGTAAAAATAAAACATAAATTGTATATGATTAAATAATTGCATTATAATTAAAATATTTGTAAATACTTATATTGTTAACTATATAATAATTAATTTTTATGGACTGTTGGTGAATTGGATTTTTTCTGTAAACTGACATTCGTCTGAATAAATGAATTGAATTGAATCTACAACCCGGGTTCAAATCTGGACGGCCAATGTACCAATGAGTTTTTCAAAACATCGTGAGGAAACCTGCACACGCCTGCGAAGAAACTCGAAGGTTGTGTGTGAAGTCGACCAACCCGCACTGGGCCCGCGTGGTCGACTAAGGCCTAATCGCCCTGATTCAGGGTAGGCTCGAGCCCCTCGGTGGGGACGTATATGAGCTGTAATGATGAAGCTACAACAAAAATTCGTTCGTATTTTTTTTTCTAATTATTTATTTGTAATTTGCCTTTATATTTACTCAGGCATAGCATAGCTTTTAAATAGTGATTTTTTTATCAATTCAGTAGTTCAAGGTATCCCATACATATACAAGAAAAAAAAAATACCTCTTTATAATATTAGTACATATCATCATCATCACATATTATACTTTTCCTAGTAAGTAAGGTAAAGAGAAAATTACAAAATATTTTAATGTTCCTCTTTTTAGGGGCCCGTACCCAAAGGGTAAAAACGGGACCCTATTACTGATAGTTCGCTGTCCGCTGTTTATGAACCGTGATAGCTAGACAGTTGAAATTTTCACAGATGATGTATTTCTGTTGCCGCTATAACAGCAAATACTAAAAAAACAGAATAAAATAAATATTTAAGAGTGTCCCATACAACAAACGTGATTTTTTTGCTCGTTTTTGCTCGATATTGATAACGGCAACAGGGAGACGCTTGAAATATTCACAGAATAATATTGAGTTGTATTATTCACTTTAAAAATAAATAATTAAGTAAATTAAAATAAAATTAATATATAAGGGGGGCTTCCAAACAACAAACGTGATTTTTATATACAGGGTCTTCGGCAGATGGTTGAAAATACGAAAATGGGGGATAGGTGGGGTCGCCTCCCACCTATTTTGAGAATTAAAAAAAATCTAGGACTTGTAATTTTTTTACAGGATTTTTTTTCCTTTTTTTTGAAATTTTGCCATTTTTATACCTTTGAACACATGTAACTTTTTGTTTTTTAAAGCTAGCTCCAAAATCTTTTTTTTAATAGACTTTTATAAGATTGTCGGCTCTAAAAAAATTATGTTTGTTTCAAGTTATTGCTAAAAACAAAAATGTGGGCCCCCGAACTTAAAAAAAAAGTTGAACAAAAATTTAAAACTCAACTTTGCGATGCATTTAAAAAAAAATAATGGGGCTGGAAGGCTTCTGATTTTTCAAAACATCTCAAAAGCTTAGGCTTTTGAATGGTATGTAATTTGTTTCGGTATCTTTTTTGTAACCGGAGTTGTTAATTTTTTTTACTCAATTGGACCATGTTGACGAAATTCCACTAGTTACATGTTTTGTGAAATGTATCAAATGCAAAGTTGAAAATAATGTAAATACTTACTGTTGGGACGGTTACAAAGAGCAGGTACGTTTTTTTACATTCTTGCACACACATAATGGCTATATTTTGTCATTTATTGGAATATTGGAGTTAGCACTTCCATATGCCAATAAAATGTCCGCATATTCCGCATTGGTAAATTGAGCCATTTTAAACCACAACAAAGTCTTAACAAAACGTCTGTTAATAACAAAAAGTGACAAACAACAAAAAAACTTAACAAAATCACAAACACAGCAAAGTGAAATTAACGAAAACAAAAAAAAAACATTAACGTTACGTTAATAACGTTAACGTTTATACGTTTTTATACGTTTTTTTTTTGTTTTCGTTAATTTCACTTTGCTGTGTTTGTGATTTTGTTGTTTTTTTGTTGTTTGTCACTTTTTGTTATTATCAGACGTTTTGTTAAGACTTTGTTGTGGTTTAAAATGGCTCAATTTACCAATGCGGAATATGCGGACATTTTATTGGCATATGGAAGTGCTAACTCCAATATTCCAATAAATGACAAAATATAGCCATTATGTGTGTGCAAGAATGTAAAAAAACGTACCTGCTCTTTGTAACCGTCCCAACAGTAAGTATTTACATTATTTTCAACTTTGCATTTGATACATTTCACAAAACATGTAACTAGTGGAATTTCGTCAACATGGTCCAATTGAGTAAAAAAAATTAACAACTCCGGTTACAAAAAAGATACCGAAACAAATTACACACCATTCAAAAGCCTAAGCTTTAGAGATGTTTTAAAAAAATCAGAAGCCTTCCAGCCCCATTTTTTTTTTTAAAATGCATCGCAAAGTTGAGTTTTAAATTTTTGTTCAACTTTTTTTTTAAGTTCGGGGGCCCACATTTTTGTTTTTAGCAATAACTTGAAACAAACATAATTTTTTTTAGAGCTGACAATCTTATAAAAGTCTATTAAAAAAAAGATTTTGGAGCTAGCTTTAAAAAACAAAAAGTTACATGTGTTCAAAGGTATAAAAATGGCAAAATTTCAAAAAAAAGGAAAAAAAATCCTGTAAAAAAAAATTACAAGTCCTAGATTTTTTTTAATTCTCAAAATAGGTGGGAGGCGACCCCACCTATCCCCCATTTTCGTATTTTCAACCATCTGCCGAAGACCCTGTATAATGCCAATATCATAATGGTACCTACGGAACCATATGTGCGCGAGTTCTAATCGCACTTGGCCGGTTTTTATTTATACTTACAAACCAAAGAAATCTTGTAAATTCGAACTTCTCGTCAAATGTGTTACCAGCTAAAAAAATATTTAAATGTTACACTGACTCACGATTGTGGTCGTAATTAAAGTTACGTCTAGGCATGTATAAGGCATTTATGATTTGCCTATGCAGGTTCTACAATCCTACTAATAATATTTATAAACGCGAAAGTTTGTAAGAATGTATGGACGATGGGTGTATGTTTGTTACTCTTTCACGCAAAAACTAATAAACGGATATGGCTGAAATTTTATAGGTAGACAGATTAGGACCTGGATTAACACATAGGCTATTTTATTTCTACGCTCTGCACTGCACTGCACTGCGCACCCTCGAAAAGTCATGGAAACGTTGTCCACGCGGGTGAAGCCGCGGGAAACAGCTAGTCTATTTATAAAAAAAAATATCAAGAAAATATTGAATATCTCAGTATAGCGCTAATTGGACACTAAATAAATAAGATAAAGGAGTTTCTTTGTAAAATCATTTACAACTTTTTGTGTGTTTTAATATGCGTGACTTGTGTTTCACTGTTAGGTATACAATTAGAACCGTAGTACGTTAGTACTAATATATATACTGTGACCGTAGTATACAATTTTTAACCGCCTCCGTAGCTCAGAGGCAAAGTTCACTGGCTTTACACAGGAGGTCGCGGGTTCGATTCCCGGCGGGGTCAATTGTAAGACTCGGTTTGGTTGGTGGTAGGGCATTTTCTAAGCCCGCCTGGCTAGCTACCACCATCTTATCTAAGTGTTGCCGCCAAATATCAATGTTGATATCATTGGTGTGTTCCGGCATGAAGATAAGATAGCCAGTTCCCCATTGCGTTGGGGAATCTTGGTAAACCCGCTTCCATCTTCGGCAACATCGTCACTTACCACCAGGTGAGATGTTGTCAAGGGTTTACCAATTGTGCATAAAAAAAAAAAAAAGAACTTTATTAAGTCCATAATAAATAAGTTATTTGCAAAGAATAAAGTACACTAAGATGGTAACATCATCATATCAGCCGAAGGACGTCCACTGCTGGACATAGGCCTCCCCAAGGATCTCCACGACGACCGGTTCTGCGCTGCCCGCATCCAGCGGCTTCCCGCGACCTTCACCAGGTCATCGGTCCACCGAGTGGGAGGCCTGCCTACACTACGCTTTCCGGTGCGTAGATTATGATGCGGAGAAGATGGTAACATACATGATAATATTTAAACGAATTAATATTAAACCATTCAGCCAACTTTAGGTTTAAGTCATTTGTCATTATAGTACCTGCAGCGGCCAGCAAAAGAGGCATGATGGACGAACGTGTAAATGTGGGCCGAGGCGAAGGCGAGGCACACTGTATACGTAAGTCCATCAATGCCTTGTTGTGGCCAACGCTTGTATAGTAATTTTCTCAAATAATGCTCGGAAATTAAAACTAAGTAGCTAGGCAGAACTTTATAATTCAAAATATATACATTTGTAGTACAAATACTTTTCAAAATCAATGACGAACAACAATATTTTTTCACGCGTCAAAGTGTTCATTTGTTTTTTTTTTCAATAAACAGCTTTCTTTATGCAAGCCAGTTCTAAAGTTAAATAAAATCTTTGATATGTTACCTCCTTGGTTGCCATGTTTCGGAGTAAAAGATCGTTCAATTTTTAAATTACTTGACATGTAAGAGTTTACATAGTAATATATTAGGCAGCTAAAACACGACAGATATGGATTTTTGTACAACTTTTGCCGACCGCCAGTACAGCGATTTCGATTTAACTCGAAGAAGGTTGTCAAAATAATGCTCAAATTTCCAAGTATGTTTGAGAAAAAGTATTTATTTACACTATAATCATTATTCCACGAAGTGTCCATGTCGCAGCCATATTGTAGAATTAGCTGTTTTACAATACGCCGCGCCGCTTTTAAAACTACTGAAAAAGTAACTCCGAAAAAAACGGACGGACGGACGGACAGACGGTTAGGTTAGTTCAGCATTTTTTGTTCTACTCTGGGGTTCCGTCCGACTTGGTTTTATTTGGAGTGTTTCAACCGACTCCCAAAAAGGAGCAGGTTCTCTATTCGACTGTATGTTTTTTTGTGTGTTACCTCAGAACTTTTGACTGGGTGAACCGATTATTATGATTCTTTTTTTATTTGAAAGCTAGTGCTTCCCGTGTGGTGCCATATAAGTTTTATCAAAATCGGTGTAGTACTTTATTAGAAAATTTAAAAAAACCTAATTACTAAGTGTCCGCGTCCGTGGCGTAATGGTTAGTCCATTCGCTTCACACCAGGAGGTCGCGGGTTCGATTCCCGTGGGGTCAACTTGTAAGACTCGGTTTGGTTGGTGGTAGGGCATTTTCTAAGCCCGCTTGGCTAGCTACCACCATCTTATCTAAGTCTTGCCGTCAAACATTAGTGTTAACAAAATTGATGTGTTCCGGCTTGAAGATAAGACAGCCAGTTCTCCATTGCGTTGGGGAATCTTGGTAAGCCCGCTTCCATCTTTGGCATCGTCATCACTTACCATCATGTGAGATGATTCCAACGGCTTAACAATAATGAATAATTAAATAAAAAGTTATTGCGATGGAACTCGGTTTTTTTTCTTAATAGTTTTAAAAAGCGGCGCGCTGTTTTGTAAAACGGCTAATTCTATAATATGGCTGCGACATCCACACATGCCCAAGCCCTACCAAAGTATATATTATATTAGTACTATGCCCCACTGAGTCCGTATTATCTTTGAATTAATTCTCGCAAGAAACTTCATCCTAAGCAAACTTTGTCCAACTAGTCAAGATAATGTTAGCAGCATACATACTTTGCCGTGTTCCGAAGGCTTCTGCAGAGCGACCCCGAGACTCAGACCGACCAAGTATGGAGTGCTTCGATGTAAAACTGAAGTGTAGCTCAAACGTGCAGTCCTGTATAGCTGGCTTACTCTGAAATATAGTAGGTACATAATTTCACTTTTTGAATTTAAACTCCTATATAGGGTGACTTTTAATTAGTTCTTGATAGCAAAGGATATGAATGTACTCGTGATTACAAACAACTTTCCCAAAGAAACTATATGTCAAATATGAAAAAAAAATTTTGGTCCTTGATACATTTTTGCCGATTTGATAACTTATTATGTATCGAGGGCGAATTTTTTTTTTCATATTTCACATATAGTTTCCTTGGGAAAGTTCTTTGTAATCACGAGTACATTCATATCCTTTGCTATCAAGAACTAATTTGAGGTCACCCTGTATAGACGGGGCGAGGGTATTAGGTTTTTTTCTGTCACGAAAAAGCGTTACGGCCGCGTGGAGGGGGTTGACAGAGAAAGGCTGGCGGCGGCGGAGAGAGGTCAACGGCTGTATTCGTAGATAGAGAAAAGTTGATATAAAGTAGTACTTAGCCTGGGTAAACCTTTCCACTTGTCCGTTGAAGTTTCACTTCTACTATGTGTCCCAGCACACATTTTTTCTAAAGTCTATATTTAACTTGCAAAGTTTGTATGTGTATGTAGGTATGTATGTTTGTTTGTTATAGATATCCTTTGCACCAGGAAGGATCTGGAGCGGGAGTCAAATCCATTATTTCTTAGTCGGCCCATTATTCATTATTTTCTCTTATGAAGGCCTTTGCCTCCATACCCCACGGGCCAGCCGTTTCAACAGCGAACGTATGTATGTTGTTTGTTTAATTCAAAATCTTGCGATCGATTTTGAAACAACTTCCAGGGGTCCGATTGAGCTGAAATTTGGAATGATGCCGTGTTTCCGGTGACAATAGATCTTTTTGGTATTTTGAAGATGATCTTTTTTCATTACACCATTGTAAGCCCTTGGCATCTTCTCACCTGATGGTAAAAGTGACGATAATGCCAAAGATGGAAGCAGGCTTACCCAAGATTACCCAACGCAATGGGGAACTGGCTATCTTATCTTAAAGCCGGAACGCATCAAAGTTGTTAACGTTGATGTTTGCCGGCAAGACTTAGAGAAGATGGTGGTAGCTAGCCGGGCGGGCTTTGAAAATGCCCTTCCACCAACCAAACCGAGTCTTACAAAGTTTGACTCCGCCGGAAATCGAACCCCCGACCTCCTGATGAAAAACTAATAGACTTAATTATTACACCACGGAGGCAGTTGAACGATGATTAACTAATCAAGGTCCCAGAATTTTCATTTTTTTTTTTCAACAGAATCGTAGAAAATATTTACTGTGCTGACCTTTTTTGAATTTGGAACCGTGTTTTTTTAATATTTTATAAGAATTTGGCTTTTAAATATGACAAAAGCATATTCAATTATCATACTATATATTAAGTATCGTCTATTAATATTTATTTATTTGTTTATCCATACTAGCCATTTCCCACGGCTTCTAAAATTTAATTGTGCCAGCTTAGACGCGGAACGGAATGATAGCTTCTATAGTAAATTTAAATTGCCTGTCACAGAGTTAAAAACGAAATCAATATATATAAAATAAAGTCGTGTATGTTACACCATTTATAACTCAAGAACGGCCGGACCAATTTTTATGATTTTTGTGTTTTTGCATTTGTTTTCGTCGGGGATAGGATAATAAGTATTAAAATATGATATTCATCAATAAAAAAAAATATCAGTCGAAAAATATTTGGTTTTAGGGTTAGGTTAGGGTAGTGTAGTGTAGTGTAAGTTTAGTGTAGCTAGGGTAGGGTAGGGTAGGGTAGTGTAGTGTAGGGTAGAGTAGGGAAGAGTAGTGTAGGGTAGGGTAGTGTACGGTAGGGTAGTGTAGTGTAGTGTATGTAGGGTAGGCTAGGGTAGTGTAATGTATGTAGGGTAGGGTAGGGTAGGGTAGTATAGGGTAGGGTAAGGTTGTGTAGAGTAGGGTAGGGTAGTGTAGGGTAGGGTAGTGTAGGGTAGTTTAGGGTAGGGTATGGTAGTGTAAGTTAGGGTAGGGTAGTGTAGTGTAGTGTAGCGTAAGGTGGAACGAAGTTTGCCGGGACAGCTAGTATACAATAAAAACTTACGTTACTCCGTGATAAGCTATTAATGTCAGTCTGTGTTCTTGCACGGTTGAGTATCTGGAGTAAGCAGCTATCGCGTGTAGCACTGGCATCAGGATCCAGGAGAGTCGTTCCTTCATCTGCATGGCACAGACTATTATGCCACCAAGAATCGTGAGTTGGAAGTCCAAGGCGAGCTGGTGAGTTTGAGGTGCGCACTGAAAATAGAAGAGTGACTTCAATAAAAGTCAACTTATAGTTTGTGTCTGTTTGTGTACCGACAGATAGAGACTTGTTGGGATTTTTTTTTATTCACAATTGGTAAACCCTTGGCATTATCTCACCTGACGGTATGTGATGATGATGCCGAAGCTGACAGCGGGCTTACCAAGATTCCCCAACGCAATAGGGAGCTGGCTAGTGGCTATCCTATCTCTAAGCCGGAATACATCAATGCTGTTAACATTGATGTTTGGCGGCAAAACTTCGACAAGATGGTGGTAGCTAGCCAGGCGGGCTTAAAAAATGCCCTTCCACCAACCAAACCGGTTAAACCACACCAAAAAACCAAACAGTTTAGACTCCGTTGGGAATCGAACCCGCGACCTCCTGATGTGAAGCTAATGGACTTAACCATTACGCGACGGAGACGGTTAATATTGTACCTTTTCTCTTTATCTGACAGGTTATGTACGTATGTATGTTTGATTCCGTCACAGCCCAAAATACTGAACTAAAAACTGAACTGTTTAATAAAAAAAAATATTTGTCTTGATCTTGATCTGTAGTGTGATCTAAGAGCCTGAAATAGGGATGACGAATGCTAGTCATCTGATTTACTTTTTATCATCTGTCAAAAACATTTTGTTCTAAAAATGTTTGAAATACCTAGACGTGACGTCATAGTTTTGCAGCGTCATTGACGTACACATTTTGTGATTTTAGTGAATTAAAAATCGAAGACTTGGTGGAAAACATAACGAGTAAGGTTTTCCGAAGTTTAAGTAGGAGGGCAATTTAGTGATCATAATTCATAATTTAATTTAAGAGTTCATAATTTATTTCTGATGCTGTCGTCATTCCTATTTAATTTAATTTAAAAAAACAGGTTTTTTTTGTAAGTCAGTGATACGCAGCCACTCACCATCTCCTCAAATCCAAAATAATTCTGCACGTACAGCATATTCCACCACCACCCTTCCTGACAGACCTCAGCGTTCTTGGTGACGAGGGTGCCCCACATTGGACCGGTTGACACATTATCCCACACGTATGCGTAGAATAGCACCACAGCTAGGAGCGCTGGGGATAATCTAGAATAGGAGAAAAACATAAAGTGTAAGTACTAGGTTATTTTTTCCCGCGGCTTTGCCCGCGTAGATATCTTTTTATACGACTGTCTTCTGCGTAAATAATGACAGGATAAAACATTTTTTATTTTTTTATTTTTAAATCCATAATTGGTATTTTTAATAATTGAAAACTCTAAACACGTTAAAAAACCGAGTTCCATCGCAACAACTTAGTACATTTTTGCATTATTATTTTTGGTTTTTGTTAATTTTCTAATAAAGTACTACACCGATTTTGATAAAATTTATATGGAACCACACACGAAACACTAGCTTTCAAATAAAAAAAGAATTATAAAAATCTGTTCACCCAGTCCAAAGTTGTGAGGTAACATACATAAAAAAAACATACAGACGAATTGAGAAACTCCTCCTTTTTGGAAGTCGCTTGAAAACTAGGATTACCTTTTACGAAGCAACAGCAAAGGGGAGATGAAAGTTTGTAAATTACTTCTACTGATATTAATTAGTTTTTGTTTTATTATTTGTTACTTTTTACTTTTTGTATCTCGTTTCATGTTTGCATACAGGGTGTAAAATAATTGGTGTAGGACCCGTTAACTGGGGCTTCTACTCATCATACTGAACAACTTTTCCTGAGGAACCTATAGTTAATTCTCAAAAAAAATGTGGACCCTCCATACTAAAATGCACAAAATTGGTTGATCAATTGATCGATTTGTATGAAAAATAAAAACTTTTTTTTCAATTTCAGCAACATCGTAGAACAAAAGTTTATTAATTTTATTTTTATTTTATTTATTTATTTGCCAGGAAAAAATACAATACAATTTGTTAAATATGATGAGTAGAAGCCGCAGTTAACGGGACGTACACCAATTTTGTTACACCCTGTGTAATCTCTATTTCTTTGGAAATGGCAAAACATGTAAACAAAAGATTCTAGCATTTTATCTTAATCACATTTCGACATCGATCGTGATCCCAGGGGTATTTTATTCACTTATTGAACTCTGTGTGTTTATTTCAGACTTAAATACCAATTGAAACTCGTTTATTTTGAAGAAAACACACTTCACTTTTTGTTTATATGTTTGGCAATATTCAAACGAATAGTGATTAATTAATTAAAGGTTTATTCTTTCTTAGTTGTTTATGGCGTCAACTATTCGTTATCAGCCCTTATCATCCCCACAGCTGGGGATGATACCCACTGTTAGGCCAGACTCCACAAACGGGGGCCAAGGCCGGGTTGGCGTCAACCACTTTCCATCAAGTACGCCATCAGCTTTTGCTACGATTAACAAATGGAGTTTAATTAAAGGTTTATTCTTTCTTGATTTATTTATGGCGTCAACTATTTGTTATCAGCCCATAACGTCCCCATAGCTGGGGATGATACCCACTGTTAGGCCACATTCCACAAACGAGGGCCAAGTCCGGATTGGCGTAAACCAATTTCCATCAAGTAGGCCGTCAGCTTTTGCTACCATTAACAAGTAAAATAAATCGTTCAAGTGCGAGTCAGACTCGCGCTCCGAGGGTTCCGTACTACTACACTAATCCACATAACTATGACAATGATGCCTATTCAAATTTTAAACAAAAGACATCAACGCGAGCAACAAACATACACTTTTTTTGTCATTCGGTTAGGACTCCATAGCACAAATACGACTCACACTTGGCCAATTATTTTTATTTTTGTTTTACTTCAGTATAAGTACTATAATCACCACTCTTTATTGTACTGTGATAATGACACCAAGTTACACGCCTGTATGTATTATCGTATTTACGATTGAGCTAAATAAAAAATCCTTCAGAGGACCTATAAAAAATCACTTTTTGGATGGAGACCCCCATTAATTTTTCACTTTTTCTAATTTTTAGTATTTGTTGTTATAGCGGCAACAGAAATACACATTCTGTGAAAATTTAAACTGTCTACCTATTACGGTTCATGAAATACACCCCGCTGAAGGCGGACAGACAGACAGACAGATAGCGGAGGCTTAGCAATAGGGTACCGTTGGTCATCCTTTGGGCATGTTAGTACTAATATAAGTATATACTTTGCTTTGGTTAATTGTACGGAACTCTCAAAAAGAGAGCGGTAATAAATGACCAGTGCAGCATGTTTCCGTGGAACGTTGAACACTGGATGGAGTTCCATAGGAACTTCTTAACGACATTTATGTAGTTTAAGAAATTTATGGATTAGGTCAAACTTAATCGTTAATGCGATGATTTTGATTAAGTATTTGATATAAGAAACCACATAACTCTTGAGTCATCTATGAATCGGATCCCGGATATCAAACTTGACTTTATCAAATTTTACCCAATTGCTAATTAAATATCTTAGCATTCTTGTGTTAACTATTTTCGAGGTTTTATTTGTTTTCATATCAACTATGTAAAATAACCACAAGAAAAAAATTAAGATAAACATTGACGCACAGGCAGATGCCATTATAATTATCTTGTTGTTTTGAAGGAACTGTCCTTCCTTAGATTTTAGGTACTGTCCAGTAGCTAAGTAATTATTGATTGGATGTGCCTGTGCGCAGGACACAGATGGCCATTGGGGTAGTAAAGTTGCGTACTACGAACTACGAACTGGTAAAAGTCCCGGGAAGCCGCTGGATACGGGCAGCGCACGACCGGTCGTCGTGGAAATCCTTGGGGGAGGCCTTTGTCCAGCAGTGGACATCTTTCAGATGTCGTAGCCTGTTTGCTATCCTAGCGCCACCATCAGTTGGATAATTATTACTCGCTGAGTACATGTATACTTTAGACAAAGTATATAATATTAGTACTAACATACAGTTTGGACACTTCCTGCCGCTCTCTAGATTCCAACCTCAGCCCCTCGTCACCCAGATTGATACAGATTTTTTTTTTATTTTTTTTTTTTATTTCACAATTGGTAAACCCTTGACAACATCTCACCTGGTGGTAAGTGACGATGTTGCCGAAGATGGAAGCGGGCTTACCAAGATTCCCCAACGCAATGGGGATCTGGCTATCTTATCTTCTTATTGGTTATAGTTTGGCTCTCGAACGTACCTATAGGAGTTCGCCGTCATTTTGTTTGCTCCGTCATTTGTTTTTAGAAATGTCATTCACTCGCTCTTTGTATGAAGTGTCCGGGGTGTGCTTTAGCGGAAAGTTTCAACGACGAAAACAATTTTCGAAAAACCTAAAAACTTTTAGGCTTTAATTTGAAAATAATTTTAATTACTTCGTGTTCTTTTTAGAAAACAATAAAAAATACCTGGTCCGCAATCTTTGGGAGTCTGCCGTATTAGATTTACAATCACGTCACTTAGCTAACCATGCATTGTAAGTACTCCAAACTTAACGTGTGTGCAAAATTTCAGGTCAATCGGAAACCAGAAAGTGGTTAAGATTCGTCCTTAACTAACTTACTAACTCGGCAAGTTAATATAAAGCTTGTAACAATCTTAATTACTGGTAGCACCGCCGACGCGACGTTAATAACGTGGGTATGCAGGTACGTCGGCGCTGCCATTGAACTCAGGGCGGCCCCTTTGTCACTACCGTATAACACGAGCCGGCAAAGGCGAGCGGCATTTATCAAAGATGCAGCTATTTTAGCGAATGAACTATAATTATTTTTAACTGATGGCGGTCTTCGATAATGGTTAGGAATCACTTAAGGGTCCCCAAGAGGCTCGAGTTTCCATACAAACGTAGTTCCGCTTCAATACAAAAAATACAAGCCGGATTGAATCCAAACTTTGCAAATATATTGAGTACACACGTATCGATGTTTGTAATTATTGGCATCATCATCACTTACCATCGGGTGAGATGATGCCAGCGAAGGGCTTACCAATTGTGCATTAAAAAAAATGTTTTTTAATTTACTTATATAAAACGGAAAAAAGGAGCAGTTTGAAACTTTCAGTACAAAATTAATTTAAGCCTTTGTTTAGTTATGTTTCAAACTGCTGTTATTTTTATGTAGTAAAAATTGAAACATAACTAAAAAAAAGGCAAAAATAAGTTTTATTCAGATGTATTCGGCAAACCATTTTTTTCCTACAACAAAGAAATAAAATAGATGAAATTAAACCTTACGACCACGAGCACTAGGCAAACTTTACTTTTAACTAATATTGTCGGCCACCAGCAGAGCTGGTGCCTTAAGTGTCACTAGAGACACTCAAAGTTAAGCGTTTTAGTTTTTTTGTTCCCTTGAGGCGGTAATATTACAGATTTTCGTTATTTTGACGCCATTTACTCCTAAACGATGGAAAACCCAAGGTTGAAAAAAAATACCCTTATTGTAGATGATGCTCCTTAAAGTCCAAAGCTATTAGAAACACGATTGAGCAGTTTTGGCTCGATAGAAAAAAACCCAAAGACCCACAGGTCTACACCGTTCCTTTCAACTCTAGTTAAGACTAATATTTTGAAGTATAATTTTTTTAAATATACAACAATATTTGTTATGATAATACAAAGTGAGTGATGTTATTATTTTTTATACTTTCATTTTAGTTTTTGATTGAAACGAAAAACCATTGAAAATGTGAAAAGGTGTGGTTATTTTCTTTTCTCTTTAAACGTAAAGAAAAAGACAGAGACAACTGTTCCAATCAATACCTCGTCTTAAGTTCCAAAGATGGGTCAAATCACAATATTCAATTCAAACTATTGAAAGACTGCGCAATGCTATCTATCACTATGGAAAAAAATATATAATATACTTACTTAAAGTAATAAAAAAATATTTAATTGAATATACATTTAAAAATATTACCACTTTGGATGTAAAAAAATATACTGAAGACCCTGTTTTTTTGCTTAATTGCTAAATTTCTCGAAAACAAATAGTTTACGAGTATGTTTAATGAAAACAATACACAAAAATCTGTGACTTTAACACCTCTCATTTTAATTTAACACATTTTTTTTAACTTATTTGTAAGTAAAGTGATAAAAACATGTAGAAATCGAGGATTCTGCGTTTGGTTTCAAAGTAACAGCGCGTTGAAGCACGCATTGATTTGAACTTAAAACAAATAGATTTACGTTCGATATCATTTTATCACGGATCGACCTACTCGGATTGAGTCGTTTTAAAGCTTTAACTGAAGATTTTACTCACCATGCTAAATAACTTTACTATTGGAACCCTAATCGATGAGAATCAATCATGGTGGCTTGATATTTTTTGGAAAATTTTCAGCCTATTTTTTTTTATTATTATTCACTATTGGTAAACCCTTGACAACATCTATTAACCGCCTCCGTGGCCTTATGGTTAACTCCACTAGCTTTACATCAGGAGGTCGCGGCGTCGAGAAATGTTTTGAAATTTGCGGTTTGCACACCACACACCTTTAGTCATAAAAACTTTGTCTACGTGGGCGAAGCCGCGGGAAAAAGCTAGTAAATAATATTTACTTAAAATCTTTTTATGCCATAGAAAATAGGTACTGAAAAAATATTTAAAAGTACATCACAATATCAAGACAATGAGAAAAAATAATACGTCACGTTCTATGTTACATAATTAAAATATAAACTAACAATGCGAAAAAGTCTTCTGTCTATCTATATACTTTAACTAGCTTTGCCCGCGGCTTCGCCCGCGTGGACATCGTTTTTACGACTGTCTCGAGTGAGTGGTGCGTGGATATTAGTTTTCTACAGATTCTTATCATATTTTATTACATATTTTATTCTGATCGGACTATTCTAATTAGTAGTCTATGTCATTTCCCACTCCCTCAACCCATCTGTGCAAAAAATAACAAAAATCCATTAATCCGTTGCGATGTTAAAGAAGTGAACCAAAAAACGACAATTTTTTCAGTTCCCTCAGGAACTGCATCGGACCATGCTATTTTCACGGGATAAAAAGTAGCCTTATGTCCTTCACAGTAGCCTTATGTGACACAGGCTACCTGCATGCCAAATTTCATCAAGATTGGTTAAGGTTTTGAAGCGTGAAAGATAACAAACAAACACATTTTCACATGAATAATATTAGTAAGGATATTCTATTCTTCACTCGAATATTCTTGCTCCTTTTAGATTTTTAGCTGCCATAAATAAAACCATTATGTTTGCTTAGATCTTTTTTGCAGGCTCTTCATTACAATGTTTGACAATCTTTAACAACTCATAAACATCCCCACTGCTGGGCACGGGTCTCTTCCTACACCACACACGAGGGCTAAGTCCGGGTTGGTGAAGGTTGTAGTGGGTTGGTGGGCTGATGGCAAGCCCCACAGTCAGAAGATTTTCACCCGCCACCAACTGCTTAACGTGACTTGCGAAGCACGGAAATGGTCGAGAAATGCTAATATCAGTCAAACCCATCTAGTTAATGACCGTGCTTTAGGTCAGTTAACCTACGTGATCGACTCAAGCATGCAAGTCACACTGAGCTACGACGGACAGAGCTTTGACAATCACTATGTACGCGATCCCAATAATGCAGTAGCTTCCTGCAAGCTTAGTAGTTTTTTAAGGGCCGCTACCTCCACTTAACGCGATCCCAAGAATACAGTGGCTTCCTGCAAGCTTACAAGTTTATCAATTTAAGGTCTAGTCCATCCCAATTGCAACGCCTTCATTAATACATTGGTGGCATTCGGCCAACAGTCCATCTTCCTAAAATAGAGGTGTACCTCAAATATCTGGAGAATAGTCGTTTAGGAGCGCTAGTGTCACTGTCAGAAGACATCTTGTGAGCCGTGAGGGTCCCGCTGAGCAGCAGGAAAGAGTCCGTGTACATCCAGCCGGCACGACACCAAGACCAAATGGGCGAACTCACTGTCTGGTGTAAAGAGATTGCTTTGATTAGAATTGTAATATTTTTTTCTTTTTTCAAATTATTTTTATGGCTATGCAGTTTGTGGTTTCAGCCAGCTTTTGCAACTACACAGCAAAGAAAAAGATGTTCATACAGGGCGTTCCAAGGTTATGCCACATGGAGAGAAAGTACCTTGAATATTGTAGGTACAACATTTTACTGAAAGAATACATTATTTTAATTTAATAACCAATTTAAACTGCATTCATAGATTTTTTAATAAATACATGGTTGAACCGGGAATCGAACCCGCTACACGAGCAAAAAATTACCCTGTAGCTTTATCATACTGATCGAAAGGCTTCACCATAAGGATTATTTTTAGCTAAATAACATAGTGTCAGAAATAAAAGAAAGACCATGAATTTTAACATATTTCAACCAAATGGGACTCATTTTGAGCATTTGATAAATTAAATTGATTAATTTTGAATTAAAAATGTTTAAATTCATGGTCTTCCTTTTATTTTATAACACATATTTAGCAAAAAAAATCATTATGATGAAGCCTTTCGATCGGTATGATATAGATACGATAATTTTTTTTATTTCGTGTAGCGGGTTCGATTCCCGGTTCAATCATGTAATTATTAAAAAAATCTATAAATGCAGTTTAAATTGTTTTTAAATTAAAATAATATCTTCTTTTAGTAAAATGTTCCATCTACAATATTCAAGGTACTTTCCCTCCATGTGGCAGAGCCGTGGGACGCTTTGTATAAATACATTATCTTATAATTATATTATCTTTATGGATAATATGAGTCACAGATGAGATACTAGTTACTTCGTGTGACGTACAAAGAGTCTTTATTTCATGTGACAATATTACTTAACAGTGTACTTATAGGTCAGTGACGTCACTTTGAAAATTGCAATTTTTTATCGAATCATCATCATATCAGCCGAACGACTTCCACTGTTGGACAAAGTACATTTTTTTCGAAAAATCGAATTTTAATTGTAAAATACAAGTTTAATTGGAGAAATTACAAAGTTTGTTTGATGAAAAATACAAAAAAATAAAAGTTTAAAAAAAACTAAAAACCTTAAATTAAATTAGGGGCTTCATTTTTTTTGAGGTCGGTACCAGCACACAGTTACTTACGTATCAAATGTTTTAGATTCGATGGTTTGATGACACCGACCTAAAAAAAAACTTTTTGCCCCTAATTTAATTCGTACCCACCTTTGATTTCGTGATTGTTGGTTAATGTTGTGTATTTAATTAAAATAAAATTATTTTATACTTTTGAGTGAATTTCATTTTGAAGTCGGTTTTTAGTTATTTTTAACTTTTATTTTTATTTTCTTTATTTTTAGTGATAAATGATAATGCTATCTATCTCACAATCAGCTCATCTGAATAACCTGAAAGAATACAACTATCGGTCTATGCATACCTACGTATATATCTATGTATAATATTGAAAGAATTTTCCTCCAACTAACCGTTAATGAGTTGTACCTTCCTTCATCAGCTTATCAACATGAAATGATGACAAACAGACGCAAGTATTTTAATAGCTTTAGAAAACATATGAATCAGGTAATAAGTGCCCCTCAAATTTGAGAGTTTTTCTCGATTTTCCTGGGATCCCATCATCAGATCCTGATTTGGTGACAATGGGACCCCCTCGGGAGTATATTCTTTCGAATAAAAAAAGAATTTTGAAAATCGGTCCACAAATGACGGAGAAATCGGTGAACATACATTAAAAAAATATATACAGTTGAAAATAGAACCACCTCCTTTTTTGAAGTCGGTTAAAAATACATGTAAGTAGGTACTTGTACAATACATTTTATAAAATTTTTTTTTTTCGTTTTTAATAAGTACTTTATTCTTAGTTACTTTGCCAGTTAATTGTTTTTGTTGAACGGTCATTTCCGTTTTTAAGAGATTTATTCAAGTAGAAAAAATATGGAAAAAAATCCGACTTATTTAATAAGTATAAAACAAACAGTTTTGAACACTTGACAAAAATTTGTTTATTACTAGGTATAAGTTGAAAAACTCCCTATGAAAGAAGCTGTATTTTACGTACTATCGAAAAATACAAATGTTATAAACATGTTTGTGGCGAAAGATAATTTAATATTTCGATTGAATGATCTGTGTTTTACTGAAAAATACATCTGCTTTACGAAAAATACTTGTGGATTTTTTTTCATCGTTATCTGAGAGCCTTTATGTATACTGATACTAATAAAATTTACTGATACTAATAACAGATAATTTTTGTTAGTTTTTAAGTTTTTGTATAGGAGGTAATCCCCGGAACTGCTCATCCGATTTTAAAAATGAACATATTCTAAAAAAAAACTTGCGGCTCGAGCACCGCGCACCCTCAATATAAACGTACCCCGATATCCTCGGTGACAAAGCCGCATTTTATAAGAGGTGAAAAAAATCTTTGGTGAAATAAAAAGTCTAATACATGCTACATGCGCGTCACTACTTATAGGTATAAAATAAAGTTTTTTTTTTATCTCAGATGTGAAAATTACTACACCACGCAACACAAGGCCAAGGGAGTGAAACAACTGAGTAAAAACTTTCTAGTAACTTTCAGTTTGTATAATTTTCTGATTCTTTCAAGCAAATTTATACATAATATTACATATGTATTTATTTTTTATGTTTTCAATAGGTATAATGTTTTTAATTCTTTGGCTAGATAATATGAGATGATGCCAAGGCCTTGCCAATAGTGAATAAATTAAAAAAAAAATCCTTAATAACTTTTTTTTTTCTTACTTACCTCAGTTATTTTGAGCCTGTTGGTGTAAGGCATGACGGCGACTGGTAAAAACTTGTGAGCTACCAACAAAGCTACGGTGGCCATAGCTCGCACACCATGGATGCAGGATATCTCGTCTGACGTGCACGGTTCAACCAGCTTGCTGATGGTGCGGTAAAGGGAGAACTGACTGAGGAATCCATCTGTTGGTAATAATGTTCTTAAGGCCTTAAGATAGGCAAAATTACAATATTCAATTTAAATTATTGAAAGACTGTGTAAAGTTATCAATATGAAAAAAAATATACTTAAAGTAATAAGAAATCGATTTAATTGAATACAATTTTAAAAATATTAACCCTTTTGATGTAAAAAAATATACTGTGGACCCTGTTTTTGCCATTAATTGCAAAATTTATTGGAAACAAATAGGTAATGATAAATTAAAACACAAAAATCTGTGACTTTAGGGCTGTCATTTTAATTGAAAACACTTTTTTTAAAATTTATTTAAAAGTGAAGAAAAGTAATAAAACATGTAAAAATCGAGAATTGGGCGTTCGCTTTCAGCGTAACAGCCGCGTTGAAGCCCGCATTGATTTGAAACTTACGTTCCATATTATTTTAACACCTATCAACCTGCTCAGATTAAGACATCTTAAAGCCTTTGATCTAGAAGAGAGTTCAGTAAGTGAGATAATTAGTTTTTAGTTGCGTCAGCGATTGTAAGTAGTCCACCTCGACGTTACAAGACTTAGCAGTCGAGAATATTCAAAAATGATAAAAACTGGCCAAGTGCGAGTCGGACTCGTGCACTTAGGGTTTTGGGTTCCGTACCAAAACACATTTGAGTAAGAAAGTTTGTGAACATAAAAACATATTTTCGGATTTTTTTCCTTTAGTTGTGCTGTGAGACTATAATCCTTGCCAATTTTAATGTTTCTAGATCAACGGGAAATAACCTATAGGTTTCAGTTTCTTACTCGTATCAAAATATGTAACATAAATAGTGCTAAAATGACTGTATATTTTTATTGCTTTGATTAAGAATTTCGACGGATTTACGGAACTTTAGACTTAGTATCTAATAAATATTTCAATTTGATAGCTCCAATTTTTTGTTCTGATGTATTGAGAGTTTGTTCCTGAGGAAAATAGTCTTGACAGACAGAAAGACGGACAATGAAGGCTTCCCTTTTCCTTTTGAGGTACGGAACCCAAAAAAATAGAACGCACGCAGAAAAGAGGGAATTTCATAAATAGACACATAATCCGAAAAATAATTGTTTTTTCTTGGTTACAACACAACAATCATACTTAAACAACTTTTGAATATTAGTTCAGGTTCAGGCGTTAGGCACGCGTCAAGCTGGCGTTACGCAGTAAAGTTCGTTTGCTGAATTAGCTGCAGCTTTGACGGCTCGCGACAATGACTTCGTCAAAGGGGCCGCCCTAAGTTCATTCGCGCCGCCCGACCCACCTCCGTTGTCTGCGCAGCGATTGAACTCAGGGCGGCCTCTTTGTCGGAGTGTTTGACTGTCTCCACTGCCGGCTCGCGGCATTTATCAAATATGCAGATAATACAGCGAACGAACTATACATCGCTGCAGTTGTATAGAAGATCTCTTGTAACTTGTCGCTTTCAAGCGAGTCATCATATCAGCTCATATACGTCCCCACCGAGGGGCTCGAGCCTACCCTGAATTAGGGCGATCAGTGCCCAGTGCCCAGTGCGGGTTGATCAACTTCACACACAACCTGCGAGTTTCTCCGCAGGCGTGTGCATGTTTCCTCACGATGTTTTCCTTCACCGTAAGAGCTTCGGATAAACGTAAATATGAAATCTAAATTCGAAATAATATTGGTACGTGGCAGGATTCGAACCACGACCTCCCGGACAGGGGGCGGTGGCCCTAGCGAGTAATTTGCAGCAAAACGCCCACTGAACGCCCGCCTGTCCTCTGAAACCTTAGAGATATTCTCCAAGCTTTTTTATTTCACCAGATAAAAAAGAACTTAATTCAACGATATATAACTTAACTTACTCGCTTGGGTCTTATCGTCAGTTGATTTATCTGTATCATTCTTGATCTCTTTTTGGTCGCATTCCGCATTCTCATTGACTTCTTCCGTTGGACCCTCATCTGGTTTTCTTCGACTCAAGAAATCCTGGACCGTCGCGATTAGCACTAACAAGAGAATCACTCCATAGAACGACCTGTCAGGAAATAGTAAATAGGGCTTACCAATTGAGAATTAAAAAATATAGTGATTTCACATAGGATTTATTTGATGACGAAACTTGTCTGAAATCTGACCATTTTTTTAAATAAATAATTTCCATTCAAAATAGATGATCCCTAACCTAGTCAAATCATATGCTAATTTTATGTCTATCAAACACCCACTAGCTTCTTAGCTTCTAGCTTCTTGGTACCCAAAATACGTGAACTGGTTGAGATAGATCAGTTGGTTGATGGTGAATGTACTTACAATCCGTGGATGACAGAACTTTGGGATTTTCCCTACTCTCAAAACAGGATGTTTTTCTGTCAGATAACGACTGTAACACACACATTATATTAGTCATGTGAATTCCCGAACTAAAAATATGTAAACATAAAACTTTTTAGATAAGAGTGGTCAGCATAGGTACATCGCATTTATTAAGGAAAACCACACTTAATAAATGCGATGTACCTATAATACAATAACAAGATATAAATAGCTTACGTGGACATTTGATAGTTGTTTGAAAAATGGTCTTAAAAATATGCAATTTAAAAGTAAAAAGGACCCTAGGTCAGTCGGGCCAATGGAGAAAGAAAAGTTAAGCGAGAGAGAGGACCTACTTGGAATCTGAAGATTGTCTGAAAATTTCATCGAAATCGGTCCAGCCGTTTTGGAGTCTATAAGGAACATTTTTTTTTCCTTCACATAGCACAGAGATAGACTGGATTCAAGTGCTAATAACTACAGCCTCCCTGATATAATAAAAGGATTTGAATGTAAATCACATGTTAAACGCTCATAAGAATTAGAAATGATTTGAACGATTAAAAATTATTCAAAATGATTACAAATCAAATCATTTTTAATCCTTTTTAATGATTTTGTTTAATCAGGGCTGTGATTAAAATAACTAAAAAAGAGATTATAAGGTTTTCTTATTTGTTTACTTAGCTTAAGTAATAAAAATATGTATCGTTTATTTAAGTAAATAAACTTTAAACAAAAAAAAATGTTCTGAGGACAGGTTATAGCGGTGAATACTTATAACTTGTTTTGTCCGTTAAATTTGGAACCATATTAAAATAAATAAACTCATGTGAGTCCAACTATGTAACTTAATTAATTAATTCATTAACTTTAATTATCTTAACGTTAGTTAAAAGACACTATAATATTAAGAAATTATAAAGTCACATGAACAATGCGTTCATAAATCTTATTATTGGTCAACTGACAGCCAAAACCGTGTGCTAACACTGGTCTTATGTACAGTTGGTAATATTACAAATTATACAGTCAGTCATTCAAATCACCTACCCAGATAACCAGGGTTGTCAATTTTGAACTACATAAATATAATCATAAAGTTTAAAAGACACTTACAATTACAAATTTTGAAATTACATGAATACAAACGCAAATTTAAATTTCCAACTAATTAACCAAGAAAGGGTAACAACGGTACTTTTTAAAGATTATTTTAATTTAATTAAATCATGGTAGATCTTATCTATGGTTTCTGTATCTTTCCTTTTATTAATTAAATCTTGATGCCTCTCCATTTACATAGATTCCATAATCAGACGCTTTTTATAATTATGTTCTGTATTTAAAATTTTTAATATTTTAAGATTTTAGCCTGCTTACCCTCGAGTAGGCTTTATCATTACAAAATACAAAAGCTTTAGCTCAACCTTTTTTTTTAAAATAAAGACAAAAATAATATAAAACTCATGGCATTTAAAAAAACAGAAACAAAACGATTTACAAAAAGTATTGTATCATATAACACTTGACAGCCCTACCAGCACATCACACACCAGAAACTATGTACTCGCGACTTAGCTTGCTCAATAGCAAGTAAGTGGTTGTAGCATCGTCTTGAATTCATCCAGGGAAGCAGCAGTTGAAACAGCAGGTGGCACAAAGTTCCAGAAAGCAACTCCAAGGACAAGAAAAGAGCTCTTGTACATTGATGTACCCGGAATCGGCGATAACAGCGTATAGTCCGGTTGTTCTCAGATCATTGCAGAGTCAGATCGATAATAGCTACATAATTTTTTAAAAAAAATGTTCCTTATAGACTCCAAAACGGCTGGACCGATTTCGATGAAATTTTCAGACAATCTTCAGATTCCAAGTAGGTCCTCTCTCTAGCTTATCTTTTCTTTCTCCATTGGCCCGACTGACCTTATCTAAAAAGTTTTATGTTTACATATTTTTAGTTCGGGAATTCCACTATTAATAATACGTATGGTGCAGTCGTTATCTAACAGGACAAAGTATTATTTTGAGAGTAGGGAAATTCCGACGGAAGTACGGTACTGCTATTAGTATCTGGCAATTGCATGACACCACCTCGTGGTCAAATAATATAAGTAAAATAGTCTTTTTCTTTCTAATTTAGAGGTAAGGGTTAATTTTAAGGGTCTTAGGAAATGAAAATGTAAAAAAAACTACATACAAGTTATGCAAATTTAAAATATGCGACTTTAATACCGTAGATAAGTTTATATAGTTCAGGATCGTGTATAAAGATATGCATAGAGCTACTGTTTCGTAATTAATGTTTTATTTAAGAAGAAATAGGTCATAGATATAATTATAGAGTAATTTAGGTTCCTTCTTTGTTTCTGAAACTTTATATGTGTAATTAGACATTATCTTCATTAAGTTTTTATAGAGTGTATAGACTTCCTTTGTGACATTTGATGTGTATTTTCGTTCATTCTCTAAAAAGCTACAAAATTTGCGAACTAGTCACAGATTTGTAAGCTCTCAGATACCATAAAATTCACTATTTATCAACCATTATGATTCAGCATAGAACGATCGCCATCCAACACAATAAATGGTTAAATTTTTTATAAGAATTTTCTAGTTGTTTTCTTCTAATCTTTTGATGCGCACTCACAGAAAATCTCGTCGAGTTTAGTTAAGTCCTTACTTTTATATCCGAATAAATTCTGAGTCAAATAACTAAAAACTTTAATGCACCTATTATCAAATTTTACTAAGTACGGTTGTCGTGGAAATCCTTTGGGACGTTTTTTGGCTGATATGATGATGATGACGATGACTAAGTACTGAAAGGTTGAAACGAAATAAAGATTTTTTTTTAAATAATCATCATTTTCTTTTACTTATGTAGACTAGGTACTTTAATTCAGTATCTAGTAAAATAACTTGACATGTGCATCACAGCATCACCGAATCACCGATTCACACATCAGCATTCGGATGTCGAAAATTCTGCATCCCCAATTACCAACCCCCAATTCACCGCCTCCGTGGTGTAATGGTTAGTCCATTAGCTTCACATCAGGAGGTCGTGGGTTCATTTTTTAGGCGGACTGTAACTTTATAACTCGGTTTGGTTGGTGGAAGGGCCTTTTCTAAGCTCGCCTGGCTAGCTGACACCGTCTTATCTAAGTCTTGGCGCCAAATATCAATGTTAACAACATTGATGTGTTCCGGCTGGAAGACAAGAGAGCCAGTTTCCCATTGCGTTAGGGCTTGGTAAGTCCGCCTCCATCTTCGGCATCATCTCACCTGAGGATTTACCAATTGTGAATAAAAAAATAATCCTGCTTACTGGCTGCTTAAATAATTAAATAAAATAAAAGCATATGAATTACTGCGGGGCAATTAGGACTGTCAGACTGTAATATTTTTATCGCATTACGAACTGTTTTCCGCAGCTCTGCCCGCGTGGATATCGAGGGAGCTCCGAGTCCGTACCAAGCCGCATTTTTTTAACATTGTTGATCCTAAAGGTCCATTCTAAATGTTCGTGAAAGAACTTTTGAAATCGGATTCTGTCCCTTGGATAGCAGGGTCACAGAATTACAATTACGGTTAATTGTGCCACACGATATAAGAGAGAGAAAGAGAGAATTTTGGAAATTATCTACCTCTTAAATTCAAAGGAACAAACTTTATATATTTATAACAATGTTTTTTAAATCTTTCGAGTACGCGATCCCTTTACAAGTTCAAAAATTCTAGCGACCCTCTACATACAAAATTTTTGTAATTTGAAACATTTTTTTTTTCTTATTTTTTTTTTTTGGGACTTACATCAAAATATTATGTTGTAATAGGCGAGCAGCTTATAGCTGATGTGCCTATATCGGTGTTAGTGTTACTGCACTTAATCGGATAGTCTTTCCACCATTTGTCCAGTCAGTCTGTTTTAAAACTATTCACGGAGGGGGCATCAACCACACCCTAAGCACAGCCCTAAGGCAACTTGTTCCAGATGTTTATAACTCTGTTATTTAGTCCCACATTCAGTTTATATACGTCCCATTTTTATTGTAGTTTTTTTTAATTTACAATAAGTAAAAGGTAAACTTTTTCTAGTTTACTACAAACACTATTTTTTTCTTTTGTCCGCGACCCCCCGAGTAAGGCTTCGCGACTCCCCTAAGGGTCGCGACTCACAGTTTGAAAAACACTGCTTTATAAGATTAGTTTAAATAGGTGCTATGATGTTACCTATGTGTTATCAAACTGCATTGGTGATATAATGAGCGTAGCGCCCCTCTGAGAATCTACAACTACTTCTGTAACTATTTAATTAACCCGGCGTGCGTAAGGTTAAAATTTGTAACAGAGAGCGTATGATAGGTGTGACAACCACATCCTACCATGTTTAAAGCGAAATAAACATTTCATTACATTTCATTTCATTCACAAACCCATATGATTCCACCCGTGTCTTTACAGGTTAATATTAATTTTAATTGTTATTTATTCATTATTGTTATTATATAATATAGTTCGAAAACTAATTGAGAGAGTAAAATTAAAAATATTTATGAATTTTTATATTTATTTACGAAATTAACGAAATAACAAAAAATATACATGAACCTCACCCCTCGCAGCTACTCGGACGCACAGCTCCTTTTGACGTTTTAATAACAAAATATCGAGCGATTTCTATATTATATTATATTACATAGTGTATTACACCCAACCTTATGCTTGTCGGGTTAACGTAGGTGTACCATCATCATCATCATATCAACTCATAGACGTCCCCACCGAGGGGCTCGAGCCTACCCTTAATTACCATAAGTACCATGCTCTTGTCGAAATCTTTAGGTGCCCTATCTAGCCATAAAGTATGTATTACACAAACTCACAATGTCAAAATCGTAGGCAGCTGAGACCAGTTATCAAACCAGTCTCCATCTTCTGTGTGGCAGTCCTCCTCATCAACCTTAACCCTGATGGCAAGGCCGGTGGTGTGCTGGTAATGCTTGAGGGCGTCCTTAATAACAATCTCAACGTCCTCAGGGTTGCATGCTGAAGGCAGGCAGACGCCCCAGCTCAGCGTCGAAAAGCGGGGCACGAAGTGACCTGGCTAAACAAAGTATAAGGCGGCTTAGTGATCGATAAAAAAAAACGACTTCCAACAGGAAATTAGGGGCCTCCTCGATTTCTCTGGGATGCCATCATCAGATCCTAGGTTCTTTATCATGGTACCAACCTTGGGATATCTTCTTTCCAACAAAAAAAGAATCATCAAAATCGGTTCATAAACGACGAAATTATCCGCGAACACACATAAAAAATATATACGGTCGAATTTAAAAAACCTCCTCCTTTTTTTGAAGTCGGGTAAAAATATTCTTTAAAATTAAGTATCATCATCATATCATCTCATATACGTCCCCACCGAGGGGCTCGAGCCTAACCTGAATTAGGGCGATCGGACCTTAGTCGACCACGCAGGCACAGTGCGGGTTGGTCGACTTTACACACAACCTGCGAGTTTCTCCGCAGGCGTGTGCAGGTTTCCTCACGATGTTTTCCTTCACCGTAAGAGCGTCGGATAAACGTACATATGAAATCAAAAATAAGTATCTAATTAATAATATAAAATAATCTCTTTTTAGGGTTCCGTAGTCAAACCAGCAACCCTTATAGTTTCGACATGTCCGTCCGTCTTCTGTCCGTCGGTATGTTACAACCGTTTTGCTCAAAGACATTAAGGCTATGACATCAGGCGGGAAACTCTCGTTTTTTTTCATACTTTTCTATAAAGATTTTCTGTTTTTTTAACTTTAATTATATTTCCATATTTTTCAACCGACTTCAAAAAAGGAGGAGGTTCTCAATTCATTGGAATCTTTTTTATATTTATGATTCCCGATTACTCGAAGACGCCTGAACCGATTTGGAAAATTACTTTTTTATAAAGGGAATACGTTATAGATGGTCCCATTGTCACCAAATCAGGATCTGATGATGGGATCCTAGGGAGATCGAGGGCAACACTCATATTTTATAGGCACGTGTTATGTGTTTTATTTATTTTGTAAAGCTTTTTAAGTATTTGCCCTGGTAGTCATCATTTCATATTGATGAGCTGGTGATGGAAGGTACAACTCCTTAACGGTTAGAAATAGGAGGATAATTCTTTAAATATTAGATACGTATAGACCGCTAAGTGGCAGTGGGCAGAGCACATAGCTCGTAGAACAGATAACCGATGGGGCATTAAAGTTCTCGAGTGGTAACAGTGCACGAAAAGACGTAGCGTAGGCAAGCTAGCCGTTGTATGCGGGCATTGCAGGACCAGTCCTTGTATATCCTTGATGGAGGCCTTTGTTCAGCAGTGGACGTCTTTCGGCTGATATGATGTAAAGACCGATAGTTTTATTCTTTCAGGTTATTCAGGTCAGCTAATAATGGAAAGTTTGTCTCCTTAACTTTCATGCTGCTGATCTCATTATCTGATGATGGAAGCCACAGGACTCTCCATTGATTAATGAAGCACAAATGCGTTATGATTTGATAATATCCTAATGGCGAGTGGGTGATTGGGTTTAACATTGTTAGATAGCATAATCACTTAAAATAAAAGTTTAAAAAACTAAAATACGACTTAAAAAAGAAATTCACTCAAAATTATGAAATAATATTTGAACAAATTAGGGGCCTACAATTTTTTTGAGGTCGGTGCCAGCAAAGCCATCGAATTTAAAACTTTTGATAAGTAAGTATACTTCTCTCAAGCATTCTACTATGTCTCAAGTGCAGATACCTACCTCTCAAGCATTCTACTATGTCTCAAGTGCAGATACCTACCTCTCAAGAATTCTACTATGTCTCAAGTGCAGATACCTACCTCTCAAGCATTCTACTATGTCTCAAGTGCAGATACCTACCTCAAAAAAATTGTAGGGCCCTAAATTGTTTCGTACCTGCCTTTGATTTTTGGTTAATTTCGTGTAATTTATAAAAATGTTATTTAATAATTTTGGGTGAATTTCTTTATGAAACCGGTTTTAAGTTTTTGAGTTGTGTAATCTACACTAATATTATAAAGAGGAAACACTAATATTATAAAGAGGAAAAATTTGATTGTTTGTTTGTCCTGAATAGTCTCCGAAACTACTGGTCCGATTTGAAAAATTATTTCACTATTGGGAAGCTACACTATCCGCGGATGCTATATAATTATTATATTTTCAAAAATTAGGTATCCTTTCTAAAACTTAAAAAATGTAACCCAAGGTGTAAAAAATGACTTAAAAATGCCTGCAAAATCTACAAAAAGTAGTCTAGTGTAGTGGTAGTGTTAGTGGTAGTGGTGATGGTAATGGTAGTGGTAGTGGTAGTGGTGGTGGTGGTGGTGGTGGTGGTGTTGGTGGTGGTGATGGTGGTGGTAGTGGTAGTGGTAGTGATAGTAATAGAATTAGTGGTAGTGTAGTGTACGTGGAAGTGGTAGTGGTAGTAGTAGTGGTAGTTTAGTGGTAGTGGTAGTGTAGTGGTAGTGGTAGTAGTAACGTAGTGGTACGTGTTAGTGGTGGTGGTAGTGGCAGTGTAGTGTAGTAGTAGTGGTAGTGGTAGTGTGGTGGTATTGTGGTGGTAGTGGTAGTGGTAATGTTAGTGGTAGTGGTAGTGGTAGTTGTAGTGGTAGTGGTAGTGGTAGTGGTCGTGGTAGTGGTCGTGGTAGTGGTGGTGGTGATGGTGGTGGTGGTGGTGGTGGTGGTGGTGGTGGTGGCGGTAGTGGTAGTGATAAAAAAATATTACTGCACTTATTTTTTGTATTTTTACACTTATAGTACACCAAAACAATTTCGTAAAGCAAATACATAGGGATATTGATACCAACTGCAAAAGTGCAATTTTCTTAAAATATACAGGGTGCAACATAAAGGTTCAGTGACACTTTAAGGTAAGGCTCGTACTTAAAAAAATTAACAACTTTTGTTCTACAACTTTGCTGAAATCGCGATATTTTTCGTGAATTTTCACATACAAAAGCGGCCAATCAGCTTACCTATTTGTATGAAAAATAAATTTAAAAAATGCGATTTCAGCAAAGTTGTTTAGTTTGATGAGTACAAGCCCACCTTAAAGTACAACTTTATGTTACAACCTGTATATTTAATTTTTGAAAAGACTAATCGGTAACTTACTTTGGGCGTGATCCGACACACACTTGGCTACTTTTGACTTCTATATTTTTAATTCTAAGAGAAAGGTAGGTAACTAAAACATGCCTTTATCCCAGCAGGTTGATACGTTAATACGCATTGTACGGCAGCAACGGCCCTTTTAGCTAGACAGCTGCAAAGCTACAAATTTGATATTGCCCTCATACAGGAACCTTACATTAGAAAGGGACTAGTATCGGGTTTAGGTAGGGCGGGTGGATCCATAGTCTACAACTGTCTTACTAATGATATGAGGACTTGCATCTATGTCAGAAATGGCGTAGATGCAATGCCCTTATACGAATTATGTTCCAGGGATCTTACAACAGTTAAGATCATGAAAGGGGGCAGGAGCGAGGTCATCATGGCTTCGGCATACATGCCCTATGAAGAGACGGAGCCACCTTCGCCTGCTGTGAGGGAGCTGACAGAGTATTAGTCTAGGGCAATATGCAACAGTCTTCCAGGCGGAGTCTTATGCTATCATTGCATGTGCACATGAGATTATAGACAAGGAAGTCAAAGACAAAACCATCTATATTCTCAGCGATAGCCAAGCTGTTCTTAAAGCTCTTGACTCCTTCATGGTTGACTCCGGGCTAGTGCTAAATTGTGTAAAGGTCCTCAATAAGGTGGGCCGATACAACAAACTGCAACTGGTCTGGGTCCCTGGACACGTAGGAGTTGAAGGCAATGAAGAAGCAGACTAACTGGCTAGAATGGGATCACAGACAACAATGTGTGGTCCATAACCGAGGATACGGGCTACCAAGGAGCACTATTATAAGGGCATTAAAGTCAAATAAGTCAAATAAGTTTAAAAAATGTGTTTAATTAAAATTGGTTTTATTCAACATTAACTATTTGTTTTAGAGAAACTTTGCAATTAATGCCAAAAACATGGTCTACAGTATATTTTTTTACATCAAAAGTGGTAATAGTTTTAAAATTGTATTCGATTAAATCATTTTTTTATTACTTTAAGTATATTATTATTATTTTTTATAGTGATAGCTTTACACAGTCTTTCATTAATTTGAATTGAATATTGTCATGATTTTAACCTATCTTAAGGCCTTAATTTACTAACAAAGTCAAGCTTATTTATAAAATACCTCCGTATTTACAGAGTTTTAATAATAAATAGCTGAGATACAGGAAATGCCAAAGCATGGAATAAACGGAAAATAAATCTAAGGTCATAAAATGATGAGCCCTTAAAATGAAGTAGGGCCTTGTCTAGACACAAACTTGGGTAATTTTTCCAACAAAATGGCCATTTAATCAAAATTCCTTGTGCCGAAGAATTGCTACTTTGCTCGATATAAACAGATAATACATTGATGCTATTAACATAAGAAAGAACAAACAGTACATTTTACACAATAATGCGATGGTGGCGATATTATATTACCCGCGTGGACATAGTTTTTATGTCTGTTTTTGAGGGTTAGTGCTGAGCGAGCCGCAAGCGGCGCGCGAGCGTGGTCATGAGTTTTCTCTAGATTCCTTGATTACTATGTCATGAATTTTTTTTTTTTTATAAAAGAAATCCTTAATTAAACGTGCTTCGCAAGTCAAGTTAAGAGGATAGTGCGACTTTTCACAGAATAGGTTGTCAGTCAAAACAAAAGCTAGGTTTATAAGGTTTTGTTTAGTAAAAATTGGTTACAAAGTTGGTCGTTGGCGGCGGTATAAGCTTTAAAAGAATATGTGAAATCTAAAGTTCGTCCGGCCGTTCTATCCAAGCCTCGCCTGAAGTCCTACGAACGACTGGCGTCGCTCTATCCTACTCGGTTGTTGAACACGCCAGCCCCGTTCGGAGCCGTTCTGCGCATACGCGGCTTGTGGATACAGCCTCAACTCACTTACCATCAGGTGAGATGATGCCAAGGGCTTACCAATTGTGAATAATATAATAAAAACATGCCGAATTATCACGGGTTGTCTGAAACCTACTCCCGTCGGGGCGTGGTATCCGCTGGCCGGTATTGCACCCCCGGATGTCCGTAGAGAGGTCCCAATCGGACTCAGCAATTGGGAACCGGCTATCCTATCTTAAAGCCGGAACACATCAATGTTGTGAGCATTGATATTTGGGTTTCTCCAGCTGAACTAAGCTCTTTCATCTGATCTATTGCCCACTTAAATTGGTTGAAACCGCGCACCATTTCGGAAATGTGATAATTTCTCAGAGATAATATGAAAACACTGTATCTTTATTATGTGTGTCTGTTTCTTTGGTTGAGCGTGTAGCCACAACCTGGATACTTCATACAACGGGCCAGAAATGACATTTCAAAAAACGAATGACAGAACAAACAAAATGGCGGAGAAATAATATACGTTCGACAACCAAACTGTAACCAATCTGTATCAATCTGGGTGACGAGGGGGTGAGGTCGCAATCTAGAGAGCGGCAGGGAGTGTCCATACTGTATGTTAGTACTTATGTATATACTTTGGTGTAGCCTAAACGACTTGATGCAATTTAGATTGCGAGGTGTCTTTAGATTCGTGTTGATCCCGTGAGTGATATTGGTATAGGATACATTTTAACCGACTGTACAAAATGGGGGGGGTAATGTTTTTATGTAGATCGATGTATTTTTAATTCAATTGATTATATTTGTAACATAGTCTGGCGTAGCATACTTGTATACTTTAGAGAAATTAATCATCATCATCATATCAGCCGAAAAACGTCTACTGCTGGACAACGGCCTCCCCCAAGGATTTCCATAACGACCGGCCCTGCGCTGCCCGCATCCAGCGGCTTCCCGCGACCTTCACCAGGTTGTCGTTCCACCGTGTAAAGGCTTCTACGCTACGTCTTCCGATGGGCGGTCGCCACTCAAGAACTTTACTGCCCCAACAATAAATAAATCAAGAGAAATTAATAACTAAAGATAAACAGTTGAAAAACTCACATCATCAATTCGACTTTTGACCAGATTCTTGGCCTGGGCCAAATGCACAGGCGCCTCCAGGTCTGGATGTTCCGCCCTCAGGTCCACGCGGGCCAAGCAGTAATGGCCCTGGACCTTCACCACGCTTCCTGTGTCCAACTGCACCCGGGCCCGACTCCCCAAGCACTGGTCGAAGTCCCCAAGCTGAATACCGTTGCCTTGGAGAATCCCCGAGGGAATCTTCGCGGTGGCGTCGAGCACTGTAATAAGGAATAACTAAATATAGCTACGAGTTTCACCAGTTGAGGGCCACAGGGACTCATTCGCAAACAAAAGTCAAGCAACGTGTGGATATGTTAAACATTGTTTTGTCCCTAGAGTCGAATGTTGAATGTACTCTTTTGTTTGTTGAAACTAACTTTACAGTGCAAGTATGAAACTGTTATTTTTACGTTTGTCTTGTAGCGTTGGTATACTCATGGGATTGTTGTCCTTCGACCAAATATAATAGACGAGCCCTACCCATACATTAATCTCATAAAAAATGAGTAAAATACAACTACACGCAAACGCACACTCACACCACTATAGTCTACCTAGTATCGTTCAAATATAAACAATCTCTCTTATCGTGTGCCACAAAAAACCGTGCTATCCAAGGGATAGACGGCGGTTGCCTGGTAATGCACTAAGCATCACCCGCGGTCACGTGTAGAGCATTTAGATTTTTACCTACTGACGTATGCAACGCGACCTTCATACACATCTGGAATCAGATGTGCAGGTTTCCTCACGATGTTTTCCTTCACCGTTAAAGCAATCGGTAATTATATGTACGTAGGTTTAGAAAAACTCATTAATACATTGGCTGCCCGGATTTGAACCCGAGACCTCTGGTTAGAAGGAACGAGTCGTTACTGGTTGAGCCACCGACTCTTTTTTTTTACTATAAATATAAACAATGACAGAGATAGAGTGACGTACTCGGAATGTAGCACGAATGAGATAGCAAATTTCACTCTCTTTGACCTTCAACCGATTTGAAGATTACTGATCAACCGAGACGAAATGAGCGAATTCGCTCATTCTGTAGGCATTAAAACCGCTATTCGAGTAGGCCGGTCCATAGCTGTTATATTGATCGTAGTTGCTGTCCATGAATTCTACTCATAAAAACGTTTGAACCGACTGTTTCTGAATAAATCTTTTAATTAAATTCAAAGACCACGCCACGGCACGAGTAGGTATACATGGTTGCCAAATTAACTCACCCGCACACTTCAGTGTTTAATAATGCTGAACATTCTAAAATGTTAGTTTTCGTTTTTAACCGACTTAAAAAAAAAGGTGGAGGTTTCTCAATTTGACCGTATATATTTTTTTATGTGTGTTCGCGGATAACTTCGTCGTTTATGAACCGATTTTGATGATTATTTTTTTGTCGGAAAGGAGATATCCCAAGGGTCTTACCATGATAAGGAAACCAGGATCTGATGATGGCATCCCAGAGAAATCGAGGGGAACCTTAGTTACCGGCTTAAAGTCTGTTTCTTTTTGGGTTCCGTAACCAAAGTCAAGAACGTACGATACGACTGTTTTCTGAGAACAATCATAGAAGGAAAGATAGAGGGAAGGTGAAGTAGACGAAGGCCAAGGCGAAACTACCTAGAAAAAATTAAGGAGAAGGTTGCTGTCGTGTCGTATCGGGAGCTAAAGATGATGGCCGAGGACAGAAAAAATTTGAATAAGAAGAACCAAAGCCAAATTCGACCCTGTTACTAAGCCCTTCGTTCGTCCCTCTGTCTCGGGGCTACATCAACAAGCTATATACGCAATAAAATGGGTGCGCGATACGTGAGTCGCCCCATCAGGTAAAAAGATTGTACTAAAACGTTTCTGTTTGTAAAAGCTTCCAATTAACTAACATTTTTTTATGTATGCATGCATATATGTATGTATGTACGTATGCGTGGGTGCGTGTTTGTTTAGTTCAAATCTGGCGATCGAGAAATTTTCTTTTATTTTCAATAGAATCGTAGGAAATACAGCCTTTTTTTTAAATTTGGAACCGTGTGTTTGTATTCATTTGAGTATTTAAACTGTTTTCAAATTAAAGCTGGTATTAAAAAGCTTTCAGGTTTTTCTAAAATTATTTATTAACCTAGGAGGGCCGGGTTAAACATCCGTCCAAGTAATAAAATATTTTTGTATTATTTAATTACATTGCAGAAAAGTTTTAAGCGTTTAAGTTGTTACGGAACCCCTTAAGAGAGCAGTTCTTACTCGCCACTTGCCCAGTCTCATCATATCAGCTCATATACGTCCCCACCGAGGGGCTCGAGCCTACCCAGAATTAGGGCGATCGGGCCTTAGCCGACCACGCGGGTCCAGTGCGGGTTGGTCGACTTCACACACAACCGTCGAATTCGCAGGCGTGTGCAGGTTTCCTCACTATGTTTTCCTTCACCGCAAGAGCGTTGAATAAACGTACATAAGAAATTGGAATTCGAAAACACATTGGTACGTGGCAGGATTCGAACCACGACCTCCCGTACAGGAGGTAGCGGCCCTTGCCATTGCGCCTCCGACGCAATAGATTATTTTTATACTTGATTTTTGGTATTTAAATAACTAAATAATAATTAAACAAAGCCGCTTTAGTCTGTACCCTTGAAATGGTGTCCAACGGCTGTAGTCGTGTAATTTATGTTTTTTTAACCGTAACATCTGTTGTCGAAATCTCTGAAACGATGCCAGTGTAAATAAATATATCTAGGTAGTTTCTGGCTTGACTTGTGCAACTCAGCCCGTCTAAGAATGTTGCAGTTTAAAAAAAAACCGGCCAAGTGCGTCTCGGGGTCACATAAACAGGGTTCTGAACCAGGGATGTAGTCGTGTAATTTATATTTTTTTAACCGTTACATCTGTTGTCGAAATCTCATAAACGATGCCGGTATTAGGCCAGTATAAATAAATATATACCTAGGTAGTTTCTGGCTTGACTTGTGCAACTCAGACCGTCTAAGAAGTTGCAGTTTAAAAAAAATCGGCTAATTGAGACTCGGGGTCACACAAACAGGGTTCTGCACCACGGCTGTAGTCGTGTAATTTATGTTTTTTTAACCGGTACATCTGTTGTCGAAATCTCTGAACCGATGCCAGTGTAAATAAATTTAGGAAGTTTCTGGCTTGTCTTGTGCAACTCAGACCGTCTTAGAAAATGCAGTTTTAAAAAAATCGGCCTAGTGCGACTTGGGGTCACACAAACAGGTTTCTGCACCAAAACTTTAACTATGAACAGAATAAGACCTCTCACTACATACTTTGCTCTAGGTAAATAGGGGTCTACTTATTCCAGACAATTGAAATTTCATTTTTCCTGTGGGAAGGAAAACACTAAAATTTTCTCGTAGAGTTTCCTGTAATCTATGCATTCAACCTCATACTGTATTTTTTTTTCAAGATTTTAGTCCCAGCAGTTTCGGAGATAAGAGGTGTGGGGGGGGGTCAATTTTCGCCTATTATTTTAAATAATTTCAAAACTATACATTTTAAAATTATAAAAAAAAATATATTTGAGATTCTCTTAACAAGTCTTTTCATTTGATGTATCAGTATATTTTGAAATACTTTTTTTTTTAATTTTCTAATTAACCCCCAAAAGTGGCCCCATGTTATAATTCATTTATTTACGTCACTGACTTACATTATGTGTACTAAATTTTAACTCAATCGGTTAAGTAGTTTCCGAGCAAATTGCCTGTGACAGACGGACGGACAGACATACCAAACCACGCGTAGTGTAGGGTTCCGAAGTACTTGAAAACTATTTGTTTCAGAATGCCCTAAATCGTTTTCCTAGGCCCAATAGTTTAGAAACACCGGGGACAGTTTTAACGACTTTGACGAGCTATATCTTGCGAACGGTACATCTTACAAAAAATTGGAATTACAACACTACTTTATTGAAAATTAAAAGAAACCTACACAATTTTTTTCTGTCACTTTTACTTGTATGGGAGGCACCCCTAAAAATTGTTTGGTAACATTACAGAACTTTATTTTCCATTTTTCGTTATAATTTTAAATGTAAGTACCTACATTTTAAAACTGTAAATCTCCTTTCAAACCTGAATAATAAGATAGTGCGTTCAGAATACAAACAATTTTGACCCTTATTTTTATACACTCAGTGAGTGTATTTCACTGAAATCTACTAATAAAATTTACATATTTTGTTTATAATTTTATTTAAATAAGTATTTTTTTTACTTTTATACATATATTTTTCTGATGTTTACCATTACGTTACTACGATGCGACAATAAAGTTCAGTTAAAAAGTACATTCCCGTCAAGAGGGTTATAGACGATGAGGTCACAAATAATATTCACTTGTATGGGGACCAGAAAGGCGTTACTTTGGAGCTTATATAACATATTATAAATGCTACTTTAATTAAAAAAGTGTTCAAAGAAAACTTTAATTCATTTTACTAGATCTATTCAACAAACAACACTCCACACAAGAGAGCACATCATAAAAATGAAACCCCCTCCATGTAGGCTTAATATCCCTTTAGTTTCCATTTAGGATCATAATTTTACATCTGTGCACTAAATTTCAGTACTGTAGGTCTAATAGCCCTTTCACGCCGGATCTGGATGGGGGATGTACTCTTTCATCAATCATCTGTCAGCTCATATACGTCCCCACCGAGGCGCTAAAGAGCATCGGTAGCGTCACACCTAGTGGTTCGAATCCTGCCACGTACCAATGTGTTTTCGAATTTCGATTTCATATAAACATACATATTAAGTACGTTTATCCGACGCTTTTACGGTGAAGGAAAACATCGTGAGGAAACCTGCATACGCCTGCGAAGAAACTCGCAGGTTGTGTGTGAAGTCGACAAACCCGCACTGGGCCCGAATCAAGTGTTCGACGCCAGGTATTGTTTAAAAAAAACTATTTATTTAATTAAGCAAATGGACAGCATAACAGTATGTTCTTAGAATGAGGTAGTAATACAAAGGTTTTAGGCAAACGACAAACTTATATACTAATTTATTACTAAGTCAGCAAATCGGCTAGTGACGCACGGAGGGTGCTTAATGGGGTCGGCTAGATTTGCTGGCAAAGCTAAATGAAGGGGTTTGGGTACACTTAACTCCTCCCTCCTCAAGAGTGAAATTCTCTGAAGGCGGTTTTGACTTCACAGAATTTCGCGTTATTAGTGTACTATATAAATTAAGTTTTACAATTGAAATTATTACAAAAATAGTTATTATTATATATAGTATAATGGTCCATAAACTAATTTTATTACTTATAACACCTTCCTCGTCGGTTGTTTCATCACTATCACTATTGTGGTATTTAACGTGGTTAAGAATTTCTTTCACATCACTAAAATCGACTTTTCGTAGATCCAGCTGTTTATCTTCTCTGTTGACTTCTCGTAGTTCTGGTAGTTGGACTTCAGGCGCTGGGATTCTTATAGTGGATGCATTAGTAGTTGAGCCAATTGAAAAATTTCCAATAGTCATTTCACAGTTTAGGTTTGGTGATACTATGTATGTGCCGCGTAAAACTTGTCTGCGAACTTCGTCGTTGCAATTTTCTGTAATCATTGTGTCCTTTTTTGAAAAAAGTAACCAGGAACTATCGACAATCTGCCACGCCTTGGTGTCTTCTAGAAGGATAGAAATCTGTCGACATTTAGTGAAATTTCCTTTAAAAAGCATCAGCTGTTCTATGCAGGTATCAGTGTGGTACGGGACAACAGTGTTTTCCGAGCATAGGAAGTTTTGGTCTTCTATTTCTTCGCATGAGCTTACTAAGGACCTGTATTTCAATCTATTCACCAGTAGGAAGGGAAATTCAGGGGTAATTATGAAGGTTTTAAGTTCTGTAGGGTTATAAATAGGAACTGGGATGACCTTATAATAGATATATGTGTTTTCCTCTACTAGTGGTACTTCTAATATAAACACTAAAGTTCTATCATGTAAATAAGATTTAAGAATGATATTACGTTCTAGTTTAACTAAATTATCTTTACTTACTGGAAAAATTAACCTAGCATGATTTTCTACTTGTTTCAAAATATTATACAACTCGGTAGAGTTTACTACTGACTGATGTAAGGTTGCTAGTTTACTAAATGCAATGGCTGTTTCTATTTCTTGAATTATACTGTAAATGGTCCGAAAGTTATTTAGAATTTGGTTTAAGCTACTAAATAAAGTCATAAAATTCGATATTTTAGCTTCTTCACGAATGACATTTTCTATTTGCAAGTTTTTATGGCGAATGATATTAACATTAAAATTAATATCGTCAGAAATGTTCACTAATTTATCAAAAGCTTTTTGCATTATAGACATCTTATGTTCAACAGAATGTTCCTTACTTTTTAACTTACTGATTTCTCTATTATATTTTAAGGCGTCTTCGTTATCTAAATTACCTGTTATTAACTTAACTAAAGAACCTAATGGGTTAATAATTCCTCTTTTAACTCTGGATGTCGGAAAAATTTGATGTAACCTATCTTTAGTTAGTTCTAGAAAAGATTCTACTTGAACCTCTAATCCTAGTAATTCTCTTCTTGAATCTGAAAGCTTGTTAACGATGTTCTTAATCTTAAAATATTCTTTAATATTATTTTCTAACTGTATGTCTAATGATTCTAAATCTAATATCTTAATTATACTCCATTGACTACTCCTCACCACTGCTGTACCTATCTTCATCGGAATAATTCCAGGGTTCTGCCCGAGATTCTGTACGTTCAGGCTGAGTCCCTGATCCACTTGGGCCAGCATTAGCGTCACACACCACCTGTGGAGGTCGTTTTACATTTTTAAGTGCGACTCGCGTATTACGTTTCTTTAGTATTACAGGAACTATATTCCTACTGACTTCACCTGTTACTTTTGCTTTTTCGTACCTAGGTAAATCTTTAGCTTTTCTAGTTCTAGTGTTCTTCATAAAAATTTCATCACCTGGTTTAATAACTGGTGGCTCTTCCCCCCCTTTCTTTTCTCTTACCTTTATCTTTTCCCTTTGTAATTTTTCAGATATATGGTCATAAAGGATTTTAAGTCGTTTTCTGTGATCTTGTAGTAACTTCTGTAAGAGGTTACGTTCCCTATCGATATCAAAGACATTACCAGCATCGGTTTGTCCTAGAGCTATCTCGAACGGCGTAAAGTCAGTTGCAGAGTGTATAGTGTTGTTATACGCCATAATAGCGTATGTCATAACTGACGCGGCGTCTAGTTCGTTCTTTTCGTACTTAGCAAGGCGATAGATTTCTATAATAGTTGAATGGAATCTCTCTATAAGTGCCATTGAATTAGGATTATTGGGTGTCCCTATGTGAATGTCTATTTTGTAAAGGGTTAGCAATTCTTTAAGAAGTTCATTGTTAAATTCTGCTCCTGAATCACAGTTTATCTTCTTTGGTAACCCATACATGCTGAAGTATTTTATCAGAGCTCTAACTACTTCTGGTGTACTTCTATTGGGAATAGGTATAGCCTGTCCTAATTTACTAAAGGCATCTACAATGGTCAGGTAGTACTTTCCTTCAATGAATAGCAAGTCCATAAACGCTTCTTCAAATGGTAAGCTTTGTGTCTGTGTAAGTTGAATATGAGGTTTAATGGGTTTTCTTTCGTATTTCATTTTTTTACACTGCTCACAATTATTTATAAGGGCTGTTACGGTTTCTTTCATGTTTGACCACCAGTAATTTCTTTTGAGTTTGGCTAAGGTTTCCCTAATCCCCCTATGGCAAGTTTTGCCTTGATGGTACTTTTTAACTAACTCTACCTGATCGGTCTCGTCTCCTGTTAGATTCACTGTACGTTCTGTACATTCGATTAGGTTTAAACTACCTTTCTTATAGAGTTGTGTTACTATTGCTGAAAAAGTTTTCCTGAAGGCAGTATTTTCGAAATAGATGAAGTATTTATGCTTAAAATCAATATACTCTTTCATAAAATCTTTTACTAACTTTTCGTTGTTTGTTGGCATATGTACTTCTAGTATGCGTTGTTTTTTATTTGAAATATCTTTAACACTAAACTTATCCCTTGACCAAACATAAACGAGTATTTGCTTTGGTTTTGTGTCAATTGCTTCGTTTAAAATCGGTATACCTTCATGTTCTCTATTGGATACTGAGTGAGCGGTGGCTCCATCGTCAGATTCTGCTATTTCTTCTACATTTTCTAATTTATCTGTTAATCTATCAGTTATAGATTCTTCATCCGAATCAAGAAGATCGATCGTTTCTATTTCCTGTTCCTTTTCTGAGTCTGTTTTGGATAGCTTGACTATTTCTTCTGTAAGATTCTCGACATACTTCTGTAGTTCTTTTTCTTTCTCATCTACGTTTACTACCATGGATTCATTGTCTTCGTCTGTTATATTGAGTTTTATACGAGACAATGCATCTGCATTAGTGTTTTGGCGGCCTTTTTTGTAACAGATCTCAAAATCGTATTCCTCTAACCTTAGTCTCCAGCGAGTTAATTTATTGTTAGGCTCTTTCAATGAATATAACCAATGTAATGGCCTATGGTCTGTATATATGAAAAATTTCTTTCCATACAAATAAGGTCTGAAATGGATTACTGCCCATTTTACTGCTAAAAGCTCTTTTTCTATCACGCTGTACCTAGTCTCAGTATCGCTCAGGGTTCTGCTAGCATAAGCTACCGGTTTGTCTGAACCTATAGTACCTTGTGATAGTACTGCTCCTATTGCAAAGTTGGATGCATCAGTGGTCAGTATAAATGGCTTCGAATAATCTGGGTACTGAAGCAATGGGGCGTTAGTTAATATTTTCTTACAAGTTTCGAAAGCTTCTTTATATTCATCAGTTATTACGATCTTATGTCCCTTTTTTAGACATGTTGAAAGAGGTTTTGTTATTTTGGCACAATCTTTAATAAATTTCCTATAATAACCTATCAGTCCTAGGAAAGTCTTTATTTCAGTTGCCGTCCTTGGTAGAGGGTATTTTAAAATAGCTTTTATTTTATCATCATTGGGCTTTAGTCCCTCATTAGTTATAGTGTGTCCGAGGTATAAGACTTCCTTCCTAAGGAAATGTGACTTATCTAACTGGATCTTTAAGTTAGTCTGTCTGAATCTATCGAAAACAGCTCTAAGTTTTTGTATGTGCTCTTGCAGGCTTTTAGAGTAAATGATGACGTCATCGAGATACACTAGGCAATGTATGCCTTGTAGACCTCTCAAAACGTTATCCATTGCTCGTTGGAAGGTTGCAGGAGCTGTCTTCAAACCAAACGGCATCCTATTGAACTCGTAATGTCCGAATGGAGTACTAAAGGCTGTTTTCGGTCTATCTTCTTCTAGAACTTCGATCTGATGGTAACCGCTAGCTAAATCGAGTGTTGTAAAGTACATGCTCTTACCTAGTTTATCAAAAAGATCAGATATATTAGGCAAGGGGTACTTATCATCCACAGTGATCTCGTTTAGTCGCCTATAATCTACTACCATTCTCCACTTTTGTTTTCCTGACATATCTACTTTCTTGGGGACCAGGTGTACTGGGGCACTCCAAGGAGAATGTGACTCTTGGATTACGTCATCCTTTAACATCTTCTCTACTTGATTCTTTATTTCGGCTGTTTGTACGGGAGGTAACCTATGGGCTCTAACATGTATTGGATCCTCGTTCTTTGTGCGAATTTGGTGTTTTACTTGGTTCGTAAATGATAAAGGAATATCCTCACAGTAGAAAATATCCTTATATTCCCTACATATTTCTTCTATAGCCTTCTTTTCTTCGCTATTCATATGATCAAATCTCAATTTTGAGAGATTTTCGGTAAGCAGGCTATCAATATCTACATCACTACTCATGTTATCCATGTAGTTTACCTCTGCAGAATTTTGACTGTAAGGTTCTACTTCAAAAGGACTTGTTACTACTAATGTCATTTCTTCAGATTTACAGTTTTGTATAACTGTACTCGCAAAGCCATCTATGCAATGAACTAAGGCTGTGGGCATCCTTATTCCTTCAGTGAACTCCTTAAAACCTAAGATAGCATCCCCATGTAATAAATTAACAGGTAACTTAACTCTCAGTTCGCTACGAGGAGGCAATGTGTAGCTCTCTCTCATAGGTGGGGTATATATGATTGGAATGCTTGTATTTCGCGTAAAAAGCGTTTGAGACTTCATATCAATATTAGCATCTAACTGTTTCAATAAATCACTACCTATCAGGCCATCATACCGATTATCTACACTATATACGTAAAACTTATGTTGCTGATTGCTGCGAAAAACTCTCGGTAATGGAATATTTACGATTTCGCTGTGGGTGCTCGAAGCATGAGTACTGACTACCTCGAACGGTTCGCGTTGTTTAAAAGTTTTAAAATACCTTTCTGCTTTCTGAGGACTTATAAAAGACCTGGTACTGCCGGTATCAATCATAAAAACTGACTCTAACTCCGGTATACGTATGTGCGGTAGATTTAACTTGTTACAGTTTAAGGTTATTCGTTCTCTTGCTTCGAGGCCCCTATGAAAAAATTTTCGACCCTATTAGTGTCGCGAGACGTACTAGGGTACGGCTCAATATGATTTTCTATCGATCCCGGAATCAGCTGTTCGTTATCGGTGTAATTAACCCGTCTTGAGCTTGCTGTTCGCATCGTTACGTCAGTATTAGTGTTGGAATACGATCCGCGCGGTGAATTGTAGGTATGATGTGGCATACGTGGTGCGGCCGGCGGTGCATTGTCCGCGGAGTGCTGACCGTGCGATTGTGACGGCAGCGGCAGCGGTGACCTAGTTTGTGGCCACTGGTTGCGAAAATTATTATAAGACAATGACTGTCGCCCGGAATTTCTCGTTTGCGTGTTATTATTTTGTGGAAACACTTGACCATGTTGCTGTGAGAAGTTATTATTCGGTACATATGCACTTGATAGTCTTTGGGACATGCCTTGCCTTTGGGAGTCGTTACTGAAATTGTTTGGTTTTCTGAAGTTATTACGCGAATTGTTCTTTATATCGTACACATTTTGGAAATTTTGTTCTTCCAATACGACTTTCAGGGCATCTTCCAAAGATTCTACATTCCTTAAACGCACTAATCTCACTAAATAGGCTGGCAGGTTGTACAAGAACACGTTAAGTGTTGTGTTATTATATATGTGCATCTTAGCCTGTCTAATATTCGCATCGGCTACCGTTTCATTGACCTTAGCAATTAACACACTTCTCAAATGTTGAATTCTGTGACAGAAATCTACGTAACTTTCGGCTCTGTTTATTTTTAATGACTCTAATTCAAGAACTAGACACTCCTCTGTCCTAGGATCACCGAAGTGCTGGGTCAGTAACAACTTCAACTCATCCCATGTAGTTATCTGGTCCCTTTCGCCTATTAACTTAGCTGCTTCCCCTGCTAATCTACTTGTAACTACATGAAACAAATATACGTTCTGTTGTTCGTTGTTTTGATAAAATGTTTGCAAAATATACTCGCATTTTTTTATGTACAGGGGTAGTTGTCTTGAATCCCCCTCAAATACTGGGATGATTTTAACCATCTCCATCGGAACCCTAACAATTCCTTCCATTTTTGATAGAAAAAAAAAATTACTCAAAAATTAGAAACACACAATAAAATAAACGGTTCTAAATACCTATCTCTATAATCTACACGCTATTACGAAATTTGATCGTACTAATTACTAAACAGTATTATCACGGCGTTGTCCAATCCCTAATAATACACACATATATTTAAAATAAGGCAATAGGAAAATACAGTGAAAGGAAGGTGAAAAGATTTACTCACAGTCCCGTCGCTATACCCATGTCCTGGTTGCCTGGTATTCTCTCTGGATCTGTGCAGTTGCTCGTCCTCTGGGTGCTGGTTGCTTGATGAATTTGTTTGTTCGAGGATCTCTGATTAAACGTTGAAACTGAAACGTACGTCGGAACTCAGACAGGATTTGAAAATGTTATTCAAAGCTGACAGATCCCAACGTCAGAGATCCTACCGGCTGCGCCAATCAAGTGTTCGACGCCAGGTATTGTTTAAAAAAAACTATTTATTTAATTAAACAAATGGACAGCATAACAGTATGTTCTTAGAATGAGGTAGTAATACAAAGGTTTTAGGCAAACGACAAACTTATATACTAATTTATTACTAAGTCAGCAAATCGGCTAGTGACGCACGGAGGGTGCTTAATGGGGTCGGCTAGATTTGCTGGCAAAGCTAAATGAAGGGGTTTGGGTACACTTAACTCCCGCGTGGTCGACTAAGGCCAGATTGCCATAATTCAGGGTAAGTTCGAGCCCCTCGGTGGGGACGTATATGAGCTGATATGCTGTACACTTTAAATTAACTTTATTGTCTATCTTTACATAGACATATAAGTAACGATAGATTTTTTTTTTATTAAATATCTAATTTTAATTAAAAGAAGAAGATAATGTAAGTTATTTGTAGATTTCAGTGAAATACACTGAGTGTATGATAAGGTTCATATTTTTTTGTATTTCGAACACACGATCGTGTTGGATCGTTTTTACGTTATTTGCCATATTTTTGATTCCGAAACTCTAAAAATTACTACGCCCATTTTTGCATGCCTCCGAGCAAGGCTCGGTCGCCCAGGTTTTTAAAGCGGTAATATTACAGATTTTCGTTATTTTTGACATCAACTACTCCTAAATGACAAAAAATCCAAGTTTGAAAAAATACCCTTAATTTTAATGATGTTCCCTAAAGTCAAAAGCTATTAGAAACACGATTGAACAGTTTTGGCTCGATAGAAAAAATCCCAAAGATAGGTCTACATCGTTACTTTCAACTCTAGTTATGACTAATATTTTGAGGTATAATTTTTTTTAAATACAACAATATTTGTTATGATAATACAAAATGTTATTATTTTGTATACTTTCATTGTAGTTTTTGATTGAAACGAAAAACCATTGAAAAAGTGTGGTTATTTTCTTTACTCTTTACACGCAAAGAAAAAAACAGAAACAACTGTTCCAATCAATACCTCGCCTTAATATTATTTACAGTTTTGAGCAGAGCTTTGGGACAGCACATATGTATATTTGACTGACTCGGTGGCTCAGTGGTTAGTGCCCTTGACTACTGATCCGAGGGTTGTGGGTTCGATCCCCACCCAGGGCAAGCATTTGTGTAATGAGCAGATTTGTTTGCTCTGTGTCTGGGTGTTAAAATATATCTATATATGTATGTATTTAAACGTATATAAGTATGTATATCAGTCTCTGGTACCCATAACACAGGGAATCCTACTTTGGGGCCAGATGACCATGTGTGATTTGTCCCAGAATATTTATTTTATTTTATATAAATAAGTATGTTAAAAAGATATACCAACCCTATTATTAAAAGTCATTTCCAACACTTACTATTCAATGCCCATAACTTTGTTCCTCGCAGTTGTCGCAGCAAGATTTGCCCGTGTCGCCTGCATTCAGGGTTATGGATGCGCGAAAAATTTGGTGCAAAAGTTGGAAAGAAAGCGTAGAAGTCCTCAAATTCACTTTGAAGCAAGTTTCGCCTTTGTAACGCCGCGTTTACAGTCTTTAAATGTTTTTCGTGTCGCTCCAATATTTCTCTACTGTCAATAATAGTTTCGGTTGAATCTTGAGCGTCTCTTTTGTTATCTGTTTTGAACTTTTTAGTTTCGGAAGGTTTCTTTCCTTTCTTTGATTCTTCTGGTTTCTGTTTGGGTTCTTTTTGTTCTAGCGGCTTATGTTTTACTGACCCATTTTCAGGTTCTTTATGTTTATTTTCTGTTATATATATTGGTTTAGTATCTTTTTTGTCTTTTTTTTCATCTTTGGTTGAATCTTGTTTAGTTTTTAAAGGTTCATTGGATTTTTTTTCATTAAGTTTAGCTTTCACCGGTTCGTTGGGTTTCTTATTATGAACTTCAGGTTTTGTTTTTTCATCTTCTTTTTTGGGCTCTGTTTTACTTACTTTCTTAGTTTTCTGTGTTTGATTTTTCTCTTCGTCCTTGCTTACTACCTTTTTGGCGCTCTTTAATTGACTTGGAGGTTGTTCTTCAGGTGTTTCTACTAGTATAATGTTTTGAACTTTCTTAAATAAGCTGCTTAATATACCATTACTATCATCATCATCATGACCATCGTCGTCATTAATTCTACCATGATCTTTATGTCCTGCTGTTGAAGTTTTTTCAGCACTTTTTGAAACGGAACCTTTTATTGAGGTGCTTTTATATGCCGCTGTTGGTTCATCTTTATTATCATCGTCATAATCTTCGTCATCATCATCATCATCAAAGGATAACGATATTGACTTTCGTGTGACTGGTTTAGTTTCTTTCTTAGTTTCTAACTCAGATTTCTTTTTATTTACAATACTTTTAAGAAGTTCACTTGATTCATGCAATGCGTCATCATTTTTTGCTGATGCTATTCTTAACTTTGAATTTTCTTTACTTTCTGAACTAGATTTTTTAATAACAATACCTTTTGTAGGTTTTTTTTTGTCTTTGTCTTCATTATCGTCGTCGTCGTCACCATCTTTATCATTTTTATCGTCGCCTGTATTTTCATTATCATTATCATCATCATCATTTTCATTTGGTCTTTTTACCAATTTATTTAAATTCAAACCTTTGCTTTGTTTTGACACTGAGTTTGCTTTCTTTGGAAACTTTTGTATTTTTATAAGCATTTCTTTACCATCGTTGTTATCATCGTCGTCATCATCATCGTTTTCATCATCATAATAATCAACTTTTTTTATTTTTATTGCTGTTTCTGTTTTTAATCCCTGAACATGAGGCACTTTAGACACTTTGAGATGCTTTTCTTTTAAAAAACTTTCACTTTTAGTAAATTCTAAATTATCTTCATTATTGTTATCATCTATTCTATCAACCACATATTTATAGTTAGGTTCATTATGAGTCGCTTTCTGACTTAACACTTGTTGTTTTTCTCTTACAGCTTTCTTTAATTCTTCGTATTTAAGTTTAACATTTTCTGTTTTATCACTATGCACCTTATGATCGACCTTGACTTCGTTCACATCACAATTATCGCACTTGGGTTTCTTCAGTTCAGTTCTTAAATCGTTTTGTAAACTTCTAGGTAAGTCACGTACACGGAATGCGGTTATCACTGTTGCTAGGATAGGTAGGCAGATTATTATTAGAGCTAGTGTCCATTTTTGCCGCGCCATCGTCGACGCGTTTTAGAGTGATCACGGCGCCATAGTAGATGTGACTGAAGAGTTTGCGGTAGAAGTTTCCAGCTGTATATTCCTATCACGCGTTTTAAACATAGTATTTTAACATAAAGGAGGGGATTTCATTCATAGTTCCCACATGGATAAATTAGCTTTTTCACATAGAGTTTAGTGGAGAAAAGGTACGTTAACATGCGGGAGTTATATCGAGTACACTGGCATAGGCGGGCGCTGCGATGGCATTGATCCAAGAGCGCGGTAAAAATAGTGTTGCGATTAAGAGCGCGAGCGCAGCTTCGAAACCCGCGCGAATTGATTGCATTGTGATGTTACAACACGAATGCTTTTAGTGACTCTTCGATTGTTAGGACCAACAAACAATGTTTTTGTTATTCTACTCGTGAAATTAAACTTTCCCTTATAAATCAGGCTATTCGTTCTAAATCTGACTGAAAATATTTTAGCGACTTTTACTTTTTCATAGGTTGGATACAAGTACCTGTGGATAAACTGCTATTCAGAGACTTTATCCCCATTGCGTTGGGGAATCTTGGTAAGCCCGCTTCCATCTTCGGCAACATCGTCACTTACCACCAGGTGAGATGTTGTCAAGGGTTTACCAATTGTGAATAAAAAAAAATAGAAAAATGGTCGTCCGGTATAAATTAAATTAACAAACTTTAACCGTGACTTTACAACTTTCTGTAGTATTTAATTGATTGACCACGCACCGGAAAGCGTAGTGTAGACAGGCCTCCCACTCGGTGGACCGATGACCTTGTGAAGGTCGCGGGAAGCCGCTGGATGCGGGCAGCGCAGAACCGGTCGTCGTGGAGATCCTTGGGGGAGGCCTATGTCCAGCAGTGGACTTCCTTCGGCTGATATGATATGATATGAATTGATTAAAGGTTACTGAGGAGGTACTTTTTCTTTTACTTGGCTGAAATCGCAATGAACTTGTTGGAGGTTCGCTGTTCAAGTGTTTGATTTGTATGAAATTCCATTTTTAGGGTTCCGAACCAGGTAACGGGACCGTATCACTAAGTCTACGCTGTCTGTTCGTCTGTCTGACTCTTAAATAGCCGAAATTTTCACAGAATATGTTTTATATGACAGAATTTAATAACAAGTAATTAAATGTTTCAAAACAAAACATTTAAGGAGTCCTCGTTACTTATTTTTTAATTGTTTTTTTTATTACACTAACGTGAAAATCGTAATACAAGCGTAAAACTTAGTGTGATTATACATAGTACTAATGAAGCAATAACAAAAAATAAAATTGAGGTCAACTTGTAAGACTCGGTTTGGTTGGTGTTAGGGTATTTTCTTAAGCCCGCCTGGCTAGCTACCAACACCTTATCTAAGTCTTGCCGCCAAACATCAGTGTTAACAAGATAACGGCTGAAGATTAAGATTTTCAATTTTCAAGCCAGTTTTCAATTGCATCATCATTGTAAATGAAAAAAAAATAAAAAAATGTTTACAGATGCGTTCTTTCGGATGGCATTAAGCGGGGAAAATCCCAGCTGCAGTTCGCTTATCTAGTAAACGCCACACGTTGGCAAAATGGAGCACATTTCTATTTTCTACTTATAAAACTGAATAAGTTTTATTTACAGGTAAACCAAAATCATTTTTAAATAATTGATCACTCTAAAGGCCGAATACGTTAAAAAACCGACTTAAGTAACTACTTGAGTTACGATTTTGCTAATTTTTTTTTGTTTTTTGGAATTTTCTAAACAAGTCATCATCATCATCATATCAACCGAAAGACGCCCACTGCTGGACAAAGGCCTCCCCCAAGGATTTTCACGACTACCGATCTAGCGCTGCCCACATCCAGCGGCTTCCCGCGATCTTTACCAGGTCGTCGGTCCACCGTGGGAGGCCTGCCTACGCTACGTCTTCTAAACAATTAGTTGACCGATTTTGATAAAATTTATATGGAACCACCTTAAGAGTGCTTTTAAACAAAAAATATTTTTCTTAATCATTCAAAGCTTAGACAAGAAGATTCAAAGTTATTCTCATGTTTAAAGCCTGTAAGCGAATTAAATCGTTAAAATATTATAACCATATTTGCTTTAAAAACTTCTGTAGGCATTTGGAACTTTTTATTTATTAATTAACATAACAGAACTACAGAGTTAAAAAAATCGCTCCCCTGAAATCCAAGTACAGAACCTTTCATAAACAGCTGTCAGAATTTTAGCTAGGTCATTTATGAAACAATCACCAGCGTAGCTGAGGCTTTGTCTCTGCTACTTAAGCTTAGCTGGGACCTTTTGATGTCGCTGAGCTTAGACCTAAATTACCTGTTATATGTATTTACTTCTTCTCGTTTATTTTAAATTGACATGTCTGTCTAGTGTAAATAAAATGTTTATTTATAGTATAACAGTAACTATGTACCATTAACTGTTTATTATGTGCCTGGTGTCTCAATAAACTTATTCTATTCTATTCTATAACTAAACACAATAGAGGATTTTTAGTTCCTATGTAGTATGTAGGTATCAACAACCGGAATTATATATGTATTAACTAACCACAGAAATCGGAATAATAGCTAACATAAAGCTGTAAGCTTTAAGAAAGTAATGGTTCATTCTCCTAACAAAAACAGTGACCAAGTGCCCTTCGGACCGAGCGCAAAGCAGGGTTCCCTGAGTCTTTTCAATATATAAATGTATATTAAAAAAAAATTCGAGCGAGACCTACAGTACTCGCATATGATGTGTAACATGTGACAAAATACTTTATAAAAGGACGGCAAAGATACGGCAGACTAGGCTGTATGGTCATAGATACCTTTGCCTTTTCCGCGCTTTTAAAGCCTGAAAAAAGGACGGCAAAGATACGGCAGACTAGGCTGTATGGTCATAGATACCTTTGCCTTTTCCGCGCTCTTAAAGCCTGAAAAAACGCGACTCCCTGTTACACATTTCCGTCCCATGGGACACATTTCCGTCCCATTTCACGAAATCACTCCCACAAATTGCAGGAAAGCGAGAGCAAAGATGTTACACATCAAAAAAATTGTTTTGCAGTTCGTATGTTCGTTCGTTTTCATTTTGTAAGTATTGCAAAAGTATGAACTTTTTTTTCACAATTGGTAAATAATAATAACTATTATTATTATTCATTTATTCTCAGGTAACTTAGTACTAAAAGTACAGACCCATAGAAACTTACGAAAATAACATAACATAGATACTATAAATATAGTACATTAAAGGCTTCGATTATCTTACTCTAAATGATTACAGTAAATAATCAAAGCATCAAAGGTATGCTAGTATCTAACTTAACCTATGTTATATTATTTATATTTATTTTTTGGTCACTTTTTACAATTCCAACTGCACATTTTTAGTTAGACTATTACTCCTAAACTAATAAAGTCTACTTGGATGTGATAATTTTTCTTGTACATTAGTTATATTTCCAACTATTTAATTTTTTTTCAGATATCTGAAATAGCGCTTTAGCTGGTAAGGAGACACTTGACTCTAACAAAAACTAATTTTTTCGCAAACGGATCTCTAAACCAAAAAATGACTTTCACACACCCACAATTTCTTAAACGAATTATTCGATGACACCTCACTCTATAAGATAGGCAAGCAAAAAAAAATATCCTCACTTTACTAGTAGGGAGTATTCCCTAAAATAAATTTTCATGATTTTTATTTTACCTATTATTCGGCTGATTGATGCTATGCCAAATATGCCTAGACAGACAGTTAGATTGACATGACGAAAGTATAAAGGTTCCTTGTTGGCTACGGAACCCTAAAACTGAAGTCGTAGCTAAGATTCCGGTAGCTGTTTATGAAAGGTTTCTGCATATGGTAATCTATCTATAATATAATAAAACTGTAACAGGGCCGTGTCTGTACATGAAATATTTTTGGAAAATAATAACTGTGGTGGACATTACTGACGATACAAAGGCCAAAACAACAACTTTTGGAATTTTTGTCTGTCTGTCTGTCTGTCTGTCTGTCTGTCTGTCTGTATGTTCGCGCATCACGCAAAAACTACCAGGCCGATTTTGATGAAATTTTGTATGGTGGTTCCTTATTGCCCGGGTTAACATATAGGATACTTTTTATCCCGGAAAATTCAAGTGTTCCCGTGGGAAAATCAAAAGTATTCATTAATAGAATGGCTCACCACGCAAATGTGGCTAGACCTTTTATAATCAAATTTTACACGTTGATACCCTTATCGCGATATAAAACTGGGACATTGTGAATCCCAAAAAAAATAAGGATTCCTGCAGGAATGCAAAAAAAAATATCTTTAGAATGGCTCAACGTAACAATATGAAACAATTACATTGGGATGGGGTGTTTTGACCATCATTGTATAGTTGGGTATTCTTTATCCCGGGAAACTATAAGAGTTCCCGTGGGAAATTATTTATCGATACTTACAATAATAAATATACAGTACATTTTCCACATATAAGCTACACATACCACACATTATAATCATAAGCAAAATGTCAATAGATGGCACTGCAGGAATAATAAAACGCGATTAAGTTGTGTTAAAACATTAAAATATTATTTCATACTTTTGAGATTTCTTTTATGTACTTTTCAGCATACGCTTTTTACACAACTCTCTGGAACTATGGCACGTAGCGATGTGTTTCATAGACGAACAGATAGGTATTTTTTTATAGATTGCAATCGTGTAATAAAAACACATAAATCGAGTTAAAAAAGCTTCTTTTAACAGGAGGCACAGATATGGGAACTCTTCTGACGGCGACTATATTTGCGTGTGGCAGTTGCTCTCCGCCCGCAATATCAATATCTGTGAACCTCATCAATGTATTTGCGGGTCCACGGTGGCCATCACGCACTGAGTTGCGATCGTTGTTTGTGAAGATTCCCACGTCACCATTTCCTTAATGACCTCACTCGGAGGGCACTGGTCTCGGCCAGATGGAATATTCCATCTTTGATGCCGGCGGCTGCAGCTTTAGTCGTTCGATGGCAAAAGGCCGGAGGGTTTAAACGGGTGCCATGGCAGAGAGGAACGTGCCTGCTTTGGGACACCACTTTTTCTGCCTCACACCTCACCCGTACGGTACTCAGAGGCCTTTGCCTTCATAAAGGAGATTGGCCGTCACCTTCGAGAGAGGAGATGTGAAGCCCGCTCCGGGTCCTATCTGCTGCTAAGGTTGTCTATTGCCATCCAGCGTGGCAACGAGAAGTGCGTTATGGGTTCCTTTGGAGCTGATACAACTCAAGGATTTGACCCATAATAATATTTTTAGGAAATTTTATTACTAGATTGATATAATGATTTGGATTAGTTTTTTGATAATATATGTATATGTGTTATTCCATCATATCAGTTTATATACGTCCCCACCAAGGGGCTCGACCTGCCCTGAGTTAGGGCGATCAGGCCTTAGATGATTATGGGGGCCCATTGCGAGTTGAATGACTTCACAAATAAGCTTCAAGTTTCTTCGCAGGCGTGTGCAGGTTTCCTAACGATGTTTTTCTCACCGTAAGAGCGTCGGAAAAACGTACATTTCCTAAAGATATGAAATCGATATTCGTATAGATATTGGTAAGTGGCAGGATTCGAACCACGGCCTTCCGGACAGGAGGTAGTAGCCCTAACCGTTAAGCCACCGACGCTCTATATGTTATTTAAGATTTAGAAATCCTTACTTAATATTATAAATGTGAAAATGTGTTTGTTTGTTTGTTATCTATTCTTACTTCAACACCTTTACCAATCTTGAAGAAATTTGGCATGCAGATAGCCTGTATCACTGGGAATGAAATAGTCTACTTTTTATCTCTGGAAATCATCAAAGCCCGATGCAGTTCATCAGGAAACTAAAACAATACTATTTGTTCGTTAAGTTATTGTGATTTTTAGCACAGAGATGAGGTGGAAAATGATAAAATTTACTAATAAGTATATCCTGACATAGTTCCCGAGGGATCTGGGGACAACTGTTTTCTACGCTCGCGCACGTCGGTGGCGCCGCAACGGATTAAAGTTATTTTTTGTAAAGAATTTGTTGAGGGGGTGACAAAGACTGCTAATCCGAATAGCCCGATACAGTTCCTGAGGTACCTGGAGAAAACTCATGTCCACGCTTGCGAGCTGATTGCGGCTCGCGCACCACTCACTCTCGAAAAGAGTCATAAAAGCTATGTCCACGGGGGCAAAGCCGCGGGCAAAAGCTAGTAATATAATAAAACTGTAACGGGGACGTGTCTGTACATGAAATATTTTTGGAAAATAATAACTGTGGTGGACATTACTAACGATACAGAGGCCAAAACAACAACTTTTGGAATTTTTGTCTGTCTGTCTGTCTGTCTGTATGTTCGCGCATCACGCAAAAACTACCAGGCCGATTTTGATGAAATTTTGTATGGTGGTTCCTTATAGCCCGGGTTAACATATAGGATACTTTTTATCCCGGAAAATTCAAGAGTTCCCGTGGGAAAATCAAAAGTATTCATTTATATCATGGCTCACCACGCAAATGTGGCTTGACCTATTACAATCAAATTTTACACGTTGATACCCTTATCGCGAACTAAAACTGAGACATTGTGAATCTCAAAAAAAATAAGGGTTCCTGCAGGAATGCAAAAAAATATCTTTAGAATGGCTCGACGTAACAATATGAAACCTTTACATTGGGATGGGGTGTTTTGACCATCATTGTATAGTCGGGTATTCTTTATCCCGGATAACGAAAGAGGTCCCGTGGGAAAGTAGATCTATTGATACTTAGAATAATAACAATAGAGTATTTTTTTCCCCATATTAGCTACCACATACCACACATTATAATCATAGCAGCAGAATGTCAATAGATGGCACTGCAGGGATAATAAAACGCGCTTTAGTTGTATAAAAACATTAAAATATTATTTCATACTTTTGAGTGGATTTCTTTAATGTATTTTTCAGCATACGCTATTTTAAACAACTCTTACTCTGGAACTATGGCACGTAGCGATGTGTTTCATAGACGAACAGATAGTTATTTATTACAGATTCCAATCGTGTTAAAAAATTAAAAACACATAAATCGAGTTTAGCATCTTTTAACAGGAGGCACAGGTATGGAACTCTTCTGACGGCGACTATTTGCGTGTGGCAGTCTGTTGCTCTTCGCCTGCAATATCAATGTCTGTGAACCTCATCAAAGTATTTGCGGGTCCACTGTGGAGGCAATTGGCCATCACGCACTGAGTTGCGGTCGTTGTTTGTGAAGATTTCCACGTCACCAATTCTTAAATGCCCTCACTCGGAGGGCACTGGTCTCGGCCAGATGAAATATTCCATCTTTGATGCACCCGCCGGGCTTTAGTCGATGTGATGGCAAAAAGCCGGAGGGTTTAAACAGGTGCTATGGCAGAGAGGAACGTGCCTGCTTTGGGACGCCACTTTTTCTGCCTCACACCTCACCCGTACGGTACTGTTGCTCAATTTGCGGCGAGAAAGAAGCATAATAAGTACTCGGTCTTGGAGGTAAATTACTGCTTTGTGCCGCTGGTCTGTGAGACAACCTGCTGCTGAACCCTCAGAGGCCTTTGCCTTCATTAAGGAGATTGGCCGTCGCCTTCGACAGAGGAGATGTAACGTGAGGTCCTATTACCTGCTGCTAAGGTTGTCTATTGCCATCCAGCGCGGGAACGAGAAGTGCGTCATGGGCTCCTTTGGAGCTGATACGACTCGAAGATTTGACACATATTAATATTTTTAAGAAATTTTATTACTAGATTGATTAAGGATTTGAGTTAGTTTTTTGATAATATAGGTATATGTGTTATTTCATCACATCAGTTTATTATACGTCCCCACCGAGGGGCTCGACCTGCCCTGAGTTAGGGCGATCAGGCCTTAGACGATCACGCGGGCCCATTGCGGGTTGATTGACTTCACACTTATGTGTGAAGCTTATGCTTCGAGTTTCTTCGCAGGCGTGTGCAAGTTTCCTCACTATGTTTTTCTCACGGTAAGAGCGTCGGATAAACGTACATACCACTATGAAATCGATATTCGTATAGATATTGGTAAGTGGCATCATTCGAACCACGGCCTTCCGGACAGGAGATAGTCGCCCTAACCGTTCTGCACACCGACGCTCTATATGTTATTTAAGATTTAGAAATCCTTACTTAATATTATAAATGTGAAAATGTGTTTGTTTGTTTGTTACCTATTCACACTTCAACACCTCTACCAATCTTGATGAAATATGGCACGCAGGTAGCCTGTATCACTGGGAATGAAATAGTCTACTTTTTATCTGTGGAAATTATCATAGCCCGATGCAGTTCCTGAAAAAACTAAAACAATACTCTTTGTTCGTTAAGTTACTTAAAATCGTAACGAAAAAAAGGGTTGGTGTGATTTTCAGCACAGAGATGAGGTGGAAAATGATATAATTTACTAATGAGTATACCCTGACATAGTTCCCGAGGGGTCTGGGGACAACTGTTTTCTACGCTCGCGCACATCGGTGGCGTCGCAACGTAGCAACGGATTAAAGTGATTTTTTGTATAGAATTTGTTGAGGGGGGTAGGAAATCACAAAGACTGCTAATCCGAATAGCCCGATACAGTTCCTGAGGTACCTGGAGAAAACTCATGTCCACGCTTGCGAGCTGATTGCGGCTCGCGCACCACTCACCCTCAAAAAGAGTCATAAAAGCTATGTCCACGTGGGCGAAGCCGCGGGCAAAAGCTAGTTAATAATATAATTAATGACTTCGTAAAAGTGTCTACTAAGGATTTTGAAGCAAACTATAGTACTTTGTACTTTTAGGTATGTATGTATTTTTGTGTATCTATTACACATTACAGAGGATTATAAAGCTGCGAGTTTTCATACAAAACGGCATTATCGATTTTCACCTCTTAAATGTTAAGAGGAGAGAATAGAACGCCCTCTCCATTCAAAAAGAGGAAACGTTTTTCCACCTTTAAATCATAATGATTTTTAAATATTTTATTATCAATTATAGGTTTTTGTTTTTTTTATTAAAGTTAATAAAATCAATCGGTGATCGAAAAACTCATTGGTACATTGGCCGTCCGGATTTGAACGCGGCACCTCTGGTTAGGAGGACTGAGTCGTTACCGGTTGAGCCACCGACGCTTCTATATAATCACCGATTTTTTTTTGGAGAAGGAAATGGAAAACATAGTGAGGAAACCTGCACACACCTACGAAGAAACACGAAGGTTGAGTGTGAAGTCGACCAACCCGCACTAGGCCCGCAGGGTCGACTAAGGCCTAAGGTAGGCTCGAGCCCCTCGGTGGGGACGTATATGAGCTGATATGAAGATTAAAGTTAATAAGTTCAATTTTATTGTCGTTCAGGTGTTTTCATACAAAACTAATTTAGGCCCTTATTTGTTCCTTTTTAGGGTTTCGTACGTCAAAATGTAAAAACGAAAACGTTATAGGATCACTCGTGTGTCTGTCTGTTCGTCCGTCTGTCATAGCCAATTGGTTCGGAAACTACTGAACCGATTGAGTTAAAATTTGGTACACATATGTAAGTTGGTGACACAAAGACGGACCTGTAATGTAAACAAATGAATTTCTAACATGGGGGCCACTTTTGAGAGGTAAATTAGTTATTTAAAAAAACTAAATACGAGTATATTGTGCGACATATCAAATGAAAGGGCTTGTTGTAAGAATTTCAATTCTGTATTTTTTAGAGTTTTGAGGTAAATAGTTTTGAAGTTATTTAAGAAAATAGGCAAAAATTGACCATTCTCCCCCACCCCTTAGCTCCGAAACTACTGGGCCTAAAATATTGAAATATATACAGTGTATGATTTTAAAAGCATAGATTAGAGAAAATTTTATGAAAAATTGTAAAGTCCTTCCGTTCCCACAGGAAAAATTAAATTTCGAAGTCCAGAATAAGAAGACCTCTATTTACCTGGAGCAAATTATGTACGGAAATGTCTTTTTATGTTGGTAAATAAAGTTTTGCTGTGGAACCCTTTTTGTTCGACCATGAATAGCATTTGACCTGTTTTTTAATCAATAATTCAAAAAACGATACCTATAAACGTACTTTTTGTTTTGACTAACAAAAATCAATCTTTTATAGCCGCTTGCGGCTCGCGCACCGCGCACAAGCTAGTTAATCTATTAACCATTAAATGAATCCTGTCTATGTTGGATCTTAGTGGTCGGTGCCCTAAGTATTGCCCTCGTAATTTAAATAAATAAATAAATTGTTTATTCACTTTAAGAGGTCTTATCATTATATAAGTTTCTTAAATTATGTAGGAACATCTGGGTGTGCAGACCCTAGTATCTGTTCTAGGCAGAGCCTGTGTTACAGAAACTAGTCACTTCCAAGCAAGTAACTTATTTATTACACTTGCTGTTGACAATAAGACTTGGCGCGTTATCAGCGTAATATAATAATACATATAAAAAAATACATTTAAAATAAGTAGGTATTTTGTTATTAATCGTGTAGTCATCAGATTAGTAATTAGCCTCATGTCCACAAGTGCCAAAGTCGCTGATTGTACGTAGCATCTTCTATTGACCTGCCAACAGGGTCGTATCAAGAAGGCATATCAAGGAGGGCCTTAGACAGTCACAAAATAAAACGCCGCTTAGAGTGTCGCCATTGCTCATATGTTATCATTACTATCAAAAGCTGTAATGTCTAAGACGGTTTGAGCAGTGCCTGCAGCAAGACATATAGGTAGGTTAACATGATCTTAGGTCATTTTAGTCTAATCGTTTAATACCAGACAGGATTTATTTTAATTTGCACCGGAACCCTGGCAGGATGAAGGTTCCTCAAACATCAGCAAGACATACCTACCTATTTAATTTACTTGAAGAAAACATTCATAAATAGATGAACTAAAAAAATTACCAAGTACGTGTTGACTTTTGGACCAGGCGCAAAGTACGCTTCAGTACTTCGTAGTCATTTTATATAACCTTTCTTATAAGAATATACATATGTTTTATTTAAAAAATGTATTTTTTCTGTAAAAATCGTTTATCATTTAATCTCCATTGTTTCTTAGGTAGACAGATGCAATTTTCACAAAATGTGTATTTCTACTGCCGCTAAAACAACAAATATTAAAAATAAAAATAAAATATTTAAGAGGGCCTTAATACAAGAAACGAGACTATTGTTTGTTCTATCTGTCTGCCAGCGGACTGTATTTCGCGAACCATAACAGGTAGACAGTTAAATTTTCACAGAGTGTGTATTCCAATTGCCGTTATAAAAGCAAATAATAAATAAAAAAGAATAAACATAAAAATACAAGAAACGAAACACATTTGTTTGCCGCTATGTAGACAAGCGTCTATGATTTTTAGGCTTCCGTTCTCCAAGGATGCCAACGAAACCCTGTACTAAGCGTATGCTGGTATCCCTAAAAATGATCTACTTTTCTTAAATGGCACCCTGGCAAATTTCATCATCATCATCATATCAGCCGAAATACGTCTACTGCTGGACAAAGACCTCCCCCAAGGATTTCCACAACGACCGGTTCTGCGCTGCCCGCATCCAGCAGTTTCACCACGTCGTCGGTCCACCGATTGGGAGGCCTACCTACGTTACGTCTTCCGGTGCGCGATCGCCACTCGAGAACTTTACTGCCCCGACGGCCATCTGTTCTACGAGCTATGTGCCCCTCTCAGTGCCACTTAAGTTTAAGGATTCTGAAAAAAATTAACGATGAATACCAAATTTTAATTTCATGACACTAACAGTTTTCGAGAAGGTAAAGTGGCTGTGACATACCAACGGAGAGACAGACAGACAGACGTGTTAAAAGCACAAGGGTTCCTATAGTTCCTAAAAAAGTACCTATTTATGTCTACCCCCTCCTTGTTTCTGCCGCCGGTCCTGGCCGCTGCCCTTCAAGGATTGCAACAGCTCTACTCACATTGTATTTTAATATGATTCGATCATTGTTCAGCAGTCCAACTAGTTCACGCAACAGTGGGGTCAGTGCGGCGGCAATGACCTACACCTTGCCTTTAATTCTTTCAGCTTCGTTTTTATTAATTAAATCGGATGTTTAAAGAGAAACAATACACACATCTGTTAAGTAAAACATTTAAAGTAAACAAATTAAAAAATATATACAGGGTATAACAAAATTGGGGGACCCGTTAACTGGGGCTTCTACTAAGCATACTGAACAACTTTTGTTCTACGACTTTGCTGAAATCGCAAAAAAAAAAGTTTACTCTCCATACCAATCGATCAGCTGATAGACCAATTCTGTGCATTTTAGTATGGAGGGTCCAATTTTTTTTTTCTAGAATTGACCATAGGTTCCTTGAGGAAAGTTGTTTAGTATGTCGAATAGTACCCCCATTAAAAGGGTCCTACTCCATTTTTTTTAAACCTGTATATTTGTATCATGCTCATTTAAGTCCCCACCTGCACCGAGGGGCTCGAGCTTACCCTGAATTAGGGCGATCGAATTAACCCAGTGCAGGTTGCCTCACGATGTTTTCCTTCACCGTAAGAGCGTCGGATAACGTACATATGAAATCGAAATTCTAATACACATTGGTACGTGGCAGGATTCGAATCACGACCTCCCGGACAGGAGGTAGCGGTCCTTGTACTATTATTATCATATGTGGTAGCGGCCCTAGCCTTTACGCCACCGGCGCTCATCATTTGTATAAACAGCCTTAATTAACTGGATTTTTTTTTCGTGTTTATTAGATGGACAACCGTAAGTATATACATAGACCATCTGCTCATCTGTCGGTCGCATTATTCCAGCAAACGAAATAAATTATGCACAACAATACCTGAATTTGACTGACTCGGTGGCTCAGTGGTTAGTACTCTTGAATACTGATCCGAGAGTCGTGGGTTAAACTTAGGGCAAACATTTGTATGAAGAGCAGATTTTTTTGCTGTGTCTGGGTGTTAAATATCTAGTATAAGTATGAATTTAAACGTTTATAAGTATGTATATAAGTTTCTGGTTCCCATAACATAATCCTACTTTGGGGCCAGATGACCATGTGTAATTTGTCCCAGAATATTTATTTTGCTTCTTTAGTGCCAGTTGTTATCACCAGATAACCAGATAACAACCTCCGTAGCGTAATGGTTTAGTCTATTTGCTTCACATCAAGAGGTTACGGGTTCGATTCCCAGCGGAGTCTAACTTTTTAAGACTCGGTTTGGTTGGTGGAAGGGCATTTTCTAAGCCCGCCCGGCTAGTTACCACCATCTAATCTAAGTACTGCCGCGAAACATCAATGCCAACAACACTGATGTGTTCCGTCTTGAAGAAAAGATAGCCAGTTCCCCTTTGCGTTCAGGAATCTTTATAATTCCGCTTCCATCGTCACTTACCATCAGGTGAAATTATGCAAACGGCTTACCAATACGGACGACGACAACATCTATCTATCTATCTATAATATAATAAAACTGTAACGGGGCCGCGTCTGTACATGAAATATTTTTGGAAAATAATAACTGTGGTGGACATTACTAACGATATAGAGGCCAAAACAACAACTTTTGGAATTTTTGTCTGTCTGTCTGTCTGTCTGTATGTTCGCGCATCACGCAAAAACTACCAGGCCGATTTTGATGAAATTTTGTATGGTGGTTCCTTATAGCCCGAGGTAACATATAGGATACTTTTTATCCCAGAAAATTAAATAGTTCCCGTGGGAAAATCAAAAGTATTCATTTATAGAATGGCTCACCACGCAAATGTGGCTTGACCTATTACAATCTAATTTTACACTTTGATACAATATATCGCGAACTAAAACTGGGACAATGTGAATCCCAAAAAAATTAAGGGTTCCTGCAGGAATGCAAAAAATTGTATCTTTAGAATGGCTCAACGTAACAATATGAAACCTTTACATTGGGATGGGGTGTTTTGACCATCATTGTATAGTCGGGTATTCTTTATCCCGGAAAACTAAAGAGGTCCAGTGGGTAATTAGATCTATCGATACTTACAATAATAACAATAGAGTACTTTTTTCTCCATATTAGCTACACATACCACACATTATAATCATAGCAGCAGAATGTCAATAGATGGCACTGCAGGGATAATAAAACGTGCTCAAGTTGTATTAAAAAATTAAAATATAATTTCATACTTTTGATTGGATTTCTTTTATGTATTTTTCAGCATACGGTACTTTACACAACTCTAACTCTGGAACTATGGCACGTAGCGATGTGTTTCATAGACGAACCGATAGGTATTTTTTTACAGATTCCAATCGTGTAAAAATAATTAAAAACACATAAATCGAGTTTAGCATCTTTTAACAGGAGGCACAGATATGGGAACTCTTCTGACGGCGACTATTTGCGTGTGGCAGTTGCTCTCCGCCTGTAATATCAATATCTGTGATAAGTTCACTCAATCAATGTATTTTCGGGTCCACGGTGGAGGCAACTGGCCATCACGCACTGAGTTGCGGTCGTTGTTTGTGAATTGGTGCCTTAATGACCTCACTCGGAGGGTACTGGTCTCGGCCAGATGGAATATTCCATCTTTGATGCAGACGCCGGGCTTTAGGCGATCTGATGGCAAAAGGCCGGAGGGTTTAAACAGGTGCTATGGCAGAGAGGAACGTGTCTGCTTTGGGATGCCACTTTTTCTGCCTCACTTCCCCCGTACGGTACTGCTGCTCAATTTGCGGCGAGAAAGAAGCATAATAAGTACTCGGTCTTGCAGGCAAATTACTGCTTTGTGCAGCTGGTCTGTGAGATAACCGGCTGCTGAACCCTCAGAGGCCTTTGCCTTCATTAAGGAGATTGGCCATCACATCGAGAGAGGAGACGTGACGCCCGCTCCGGGACCTACCTGCTGCTAAGGTTGTCTATTGCCATCCAGCGCGGCAACGAGAAGTGCGTTATGGGCTCCTTTGGAGATGATACGACTCAAGGATTTGACCCATATTAATATTTTTAGGAAATTGTATTACTAGATTGATATAATGATTTGAATTAGTTTTTTTGATAATATAGGTATATGTGTTATTTCATCATATCAGTTTATATACGTCCCCACCAAGGGGCTCGACCTGCCCTGTGTTAGGGCGATCAGGCCTTAGACGAGAACGCGGGCCTATTGCGGGTTGATTGACTTCACACATAAGCTTCGAGTTTCTTCGCAGGCGTGTGCAGGTGTCCTCACGGTGTTTTTCTTACCGTAAGAGCGTCGGATAAACGTACATACGAGTATGAAATCGATATTCGTATAGGTATTGGTAAGTGACAGGATTCGAACCACGGCCTTCCGGACAAGAGGTAATGGCCTTAATAACCGTTTGCCACCGACGCTCTATATGTTATTTAAAATTTAGAAATCCTTACTTAATATTATAAATGTGAAAATGTGTTTGTTTGTTTGTTACCTATTCACACTTCAACACCTCTACCAATCTTGATTAAATTTGACATGCAGGTATCCTGTATCACTGGGAATGAAATAGTCCACATTTTATCTCTGTAAATTATCATAGCCCGATGCAGTTCCTGAGGAAACTAAAACAATACTCTTTGTTCGTTAAGTTATTTAAAATCGCAACGAAAAAATGGATTGGTGTGATTTTTAGCACAGAGATGAGGGGGAAAATTATATAATTTACTAATAAGTATATCCTGACATAGTTCCCGAGGGATCTGGGGACAACTGTTTTCTACGCTCGCGTACGTCGGTGGCCTCGCAACGGAGCAACGGATTAAAGTGATTTTTTGTATAGAATTTGTTGAGGGGGTGGGAAGTGACAAAGACTGCTAATCCGAATAGCCCGATACAGTTCCTGAGGTACCTGGAGAAAACTCATATCCACGCTTGCGAGCTGATTGCGGCTCGCGCACCACTCACCCTCAAAAAGAGTCATAAAAGCTATGTCCACGCGGGCGAAGCCGCGGGCAAAAGCTAGTCAGAAATAAATTATGAACTCTTGATCACTAAATTGCCCTCCTACTTAAACTTCGGGAAACCTTACTCGTTTTGTTTTCCATCAAGTCTTCGATTTTTAATTCACCAAAATCACAAATAAGAGTACATAGGGTAATTCCGGGAAAGATGGACCAGTGGGAGAGACGGACCACCTTCAAAAAACTGTCAAGATGATTTTTTTTTTTGAAGTTGCAACATTAAAATGATCCTGTCAGCTATTTCTTCCCTATGATAGTAAACAACGATGCGTTTTTGTAATTATTTTCAATTTATCAATTTTCAAAGGTTTTGGCAGTCACTGATTTTTTCAGCCAGTGTTACTTACTTGAAAGTATGTACATGATCTCATGTTTTCATTAGTAATCACGGCATTACTTGGTCTTTGCATTTATGAAACTGTATTATAAGTTTGTTTTTTTTCGATTCTGTTCGTTACTTTTTTTTACGGGCTAGTCCATCTATCCTTGAACTTTAGGGAGAGATGGACCACTTTTTTAAAGAGAGATGGACCACTTTAGTTTTCTCTTTTAGTTTTATAATAGTACATTAGTATTTTGGTCATAATTATAGGATCAATATTACTACTTACGAAAACCATTTTGAAGTATATTAAGCATTGTTTATTTTTTGAGTCCTACAAATGAAAACAGTTACAGTGTAAAATTTGCGAATGCTGGTCTCACGAAAGCTGCACTAAGTTCAAAAACATTTGTGAGAGATACCGTCACCAATTAAATGATAAATAGCTGAATATGTTTAAATTCTTCCTTTTTTTCTTATTTTTAGTTTAGTTACGCATTAAAATATTTATTATTGTTAGGTACATATCTCCTAACTCCGTGGTCCATCTCACCCGCATAGTACGGGTGAGATGGACTTCGACGATTATTTTATGATTGCCAAAAAAGTATAGAAAGGTTAATATTTTTCATAATTTTTTGTAATTTAAATGTAGAATAATAGAAATATTTTCATCTGAATTTTTTTTTTGTTTTATTTACTTCTTATCAAAATTTATGAATCCGCATTAAAACGTGGTCTACCTCTCCCGGAATTAACCTAAATGACGCTGCAAAGCTATGACGTCACGCCTAGTTATTTCAAACATTTTCAGAACAAAATTTCGTTTTTGACAGATGATAAAAAGTAACTCAGATGACTAGCATTCGTCATCCCTATCTATACACATATATATATCTATCTATTAATATAATAAAACTGTAACGGGGCCGTGTCTGTACATGAAATATTTTTGGAAATTAATAACTGTGGTGGACATTACTAACGATACAGAGGCCAAAACAACAACTTTTGGAATTTTTGTCTGTCTGTCTGTCTATATGTTCGCGCATCACGCAAAAACTACCAGGCCGATTTTGATGAAATTTAGTATAGTGGTTCCATATAGCCGGGGTTAACATATAGGATACTTTTTATCCCGGAAAATTCAAGAGTTCCCTTGGAAAATTCAAAATTATTCATTTATAGAATGGCTGACGACGCAAATGTGGCTTGACCTATTACAATCAAATTTTACACGTTGATACCCTTATCGCGAACTAAAACTGGGACATTGTGAATCCCAAAATAAAATAAGGGTTCCTGCAGGATTGCAAAAAAATTTTATCTTTAGAATGGATCAACGTAACAATAAGAAACCTTTACATTGGAATGGGGTGTTTTGACCATCATTGCATAGTTGGGTATTCTTTATCCCGGAAAACTAAAGAGGTCCCGTGGGAAATTAGATCTATCGAAAGTTACAATAATAACAATAGAGTACTTTTTCCCCATATTAGCTACACATACCACACATTATAATCATAGCAGTAGAATGTCAATAGATGGCGTTGCAGGGATAATAAAACGCGCTTAAGTTGTATTAAAATATTATTTCATACTTTTGAGTAAATTTCTTTTATGTATTTTTCAGCATACGCTACTTTACCCAACTCTAACTCTGGAACTATTGCACGTAGCGATGTGTTTCATAGACGAACTGATTATTCACAATTGGTAAACCCTTGACAACATCTCACCTGGTGGTAAGTGACGATGTTGCCGAAGATGGAAGTGGGATTACCAAGATTCCCCAACGCAATGGGGAACTGGCTATCTTATCTTCATGCCGAAACACACCAATGATATCAACATTGATATTTGGCGGCAAGACTTAGATAAGATGGTGGTAGCTAGCCAGGCGGGCTTAGAAAATGCCCTACCACCAACCAAACCGAGTCTTACAATTGACCCCGCCGGGAATCGAACCCGCGACCTCCTGTGTAAAGCCAGTGAACTTTGCCTCTGAGCTACGGAGGCGGTTAATCTGGTGACGAGTAATGACCTAATCTTTCCCGAATTTGAAAAGAGACCAGTGCCCCAGTAGTTTCAGTGAAAGCACATTATGTAACAACCACCGTTTTTACGACTATCATTGAGTGTGTGTGGTGCGCGAGCCACAAGTGGCTTTTTCCCAGATCTAGTGCCCTTAGGGCATACCCTGGACACTTCATACAACGGGCCAGAAATTACATTTCAAAAAACGAATGACGAAATAAACAAAATGGCGGCGAAATCCTATACGTTCGACAACTAAACAAACCAATCTGTATCAATCTGGGTGACGAGGGGTGAGGTCACAATCTAGAGAGCCGCAGGAAGTGTCCATACTGTATGTTAGTACTAATATATTTCGGATCATCAGAAGGGTTTTGGTCGTATCTAAGAAATAAACTCGTCTTTGAGAAGTTTTGGAGTGTACAATCAATATTCACACACGTTTGTAACACGAGGCTTCACGATGATTCGGATGAAAACCGATTATTTTATAGACTGCGATGAGTTCGGCACGGGGCTGGCTTCCCAAGTTGACAGTTCAGCTGCTCGATCAAAAGTGCTCGTAAAATAATTGGCGACTCTGTCGTAGCCTCTGTAGGTAGGCTGCATTGTCTTTGATGGTTCGATATTCACAACGATTCTGATTGGCTAACAAACAAGTACCAACACTACCAACTTCCGGTTTCCGGTCCCGCACCGACCACGCCTTGGCAAAAGTGACTATTATGACTACCCTAGCTAACCGCTTGACATTTCAAGATAAAACACACGGTGCTTCGACGCATGCATAGATGGCGCCACGTCCTTGCGCTCCGACACGGCCATCCTGACGGCGATGCGTGCCCAGCAGCTGCCATAATCTGTAATGAGGAGTGGATGTGTGTTTAAGTTAGGTATTCAGATTACCTAACTTATCATAAATCTACTACAGATAAGTAGGCCTGTGGTATGGCCCTAGAATAGTACCACCCATCTCCTCCCGAGGGTGTGGTAAGAGGGATCAAAGACCGGAGGATGGGCAGCAGCGTCTTTTCTGCGTACCATGCCACACACCACGATCGCCCACCTGCCTGCCAAGCGATTGCGCATTTGTACAGCAGTGAACGTTGCCTGGCTGATATGATGACGATGAGCTGTGTAGGTACTTGAACTCCCCTTCCACAGGGCAAAGCTCACGAAAAAAAAAGGTAGGTACTTGAACTCCCCTTCCACAGGGCAAAGCTCATAAAAATAAAGGGAATACGTAGAGGTCGATGCTGTGTGACACACAGAGGCTCTAAAATGATAGAGGTCAGGTCGATGCTGTGCTCTAGGCGCATATGTCCATATGCGCCGTGGTACACAGGGGCCCTAAAAAAAAGGAAAGGTCGATGCTGTGCTCTGGGCGGTCTTGTACGCCGTGGTACACAGGGGAAAAGGAATGACGGTAAAAATGTGAAATAGTTTGCAGTCGTTACTACAAGTATCATCAGGAAACCTGACCAAACAACACTGGCTGTAAACAAATCTACACGGAAACGACCAAATCATACGGTCGGCACCATCTTTTTCTTTGTTACAGCTTATGGTTGGTTAGTTTATGGTCAGTTAGTCTATGATGGTTCCGAACCAAGGTGTCGTGTCGACTTCGTGCGGACATTGAGTCGTCAGACTAAAGAGTCGGACAACCAGCTGTCGTCAGTCTGTAGCATTGTCAATGGTAGTCGTGTACCTACTCAGTGCCTCTTAACTTGCACTGACGCAATAGATAACAACAGATTTCTCTTTAATGAAAACTGCTCACCCGATGGAATTCCAGTATTGTGCATCAACCACGCAAAGGTCGACTCTCTTCTCCATCACTGAGGCAGCTTCGCATGTGCTTCCCTCTTGGCTGCATTACTTCAAGCAGCTAGACATGTAGTGGCCCTGCCCCTTGCCGATATGGGTCGTAAATACACAGATCCGTAGTAGCAATCCATGCACGTGCATTCACATCCGATCTATCGGGGTTGAAATTGGGTAACCTCAATTCATGGGACGATGATGGCGTCCGCGTGGCTAGCATCAGCGTCAGAAAATTCTGATTTCGTTGTTCCAGAAGCACTTTCTATTTTGTCTTGCTCACATCACTATCTGGAACACGTGGGGCGTCCGTATCCTATCCCAATTCTGATTTCGGATCATCAGAAGGGTTTTGGTCGTATCTAAGAAATAAACTCGTCTTTGAGAAGTTTTGGAGTGTACAATCAATATTCACACACGTTTGCAACACGAGGCTTCACGATGATTCGGATGAAAACCGATTATTTTATAGACTGCGATGAGTTCGGCACGGAGCTGGCTTCCCAAGTTGACAGTTCAGCTGCTCGATCAAAAGTGCTCGTAAAATAATTGGCGCCTCTGTCGTAGCCTCTGTAGGTAGGCTGCATTGTCTTTGATGGTTCGATATTCACAACGATTCTGATTGGCTAACAAACAAGTACCAACACTACCAACTTCCGGTTTCCGGTCCCGCACCGACCACGCCTTGGCAAAAGTGACTATTATGACTACCCTAGCTAACCGCTTGACATTTCAAGATAAAACACACGGTGCTTCGACGCATGCATAGATGGCGCCACGTCCTTGCGCTCCGACATATATATACTTTGCTTAGGGCTAATTGTAAGATCGGGAGGAAGGTGAACAAGACAGTTCAGATATCACCAGACAATAGACTGTACCCAGAGGAGAGGATACTGAAACATTATTACGGTCCGGTTCTGTTGTCAGTAGAAGGTGCAAACAATTTTTCGTTTGACCATCAACGTGGTAGGTGGCTAGCCTGCTAATTGGGCCCTATACGGTCGGCCAGTGGTGCATCGTGCCAAAGTATATATATTACCTCGTACTAACATACAGTATGGACACTCCCTGCCGCTCTCTAGATTGCGACCTCACCCCCTCGTCACCCGTATTGATACAGATTGGTTACAGTTTAGTTCTCGATCGTATAGGATTTAGCTGCCATTTGTTTGTTCCGTCATTTTTGAAATGTCATTTCTGGCCCGTTGTATGAAGTGTCCAGGGTGAGACCGTGCTTGGGATCCCGCCTGCTCTCCGAGACTAGCCGCCTAGTGCAGCGACACTCTGATCTCGTTAAACAGCATACTGATTCAGTGCAACTGCACAGACCCGCTTTTTCAAATGGCTTCCCTAAGCATCGTACCGGAACACGTCCGTGGACGCTTGGCCGTGTCGCCAAAAGAATGGTGACAATTAAGCCGCGCCCGAAGCCTACCACCTAAAGAAACGCCATCAGAGCCTAGTTTGTTGTTCGGCGGGGTAAACCGCTTGGTGAGTTTGACTTGGATATTGGAAAAACGCCCGAAAAATTGTTAAGCCGTACAATCCTTTTTGGGTAGTCGTGTAAAAGAATTTTTGCGATTACGAATTTTTTAATACTTGATTGATTTTTTTGGGGGTTTCCACTTTCCACCATTACATAGTACAATCACTTTTTTGTCAGTAATGGCTCTAACGATTTTGTCCAAACTTAACGAGTAGGTAGGTAGGTACATTACTTTAATTTTATTTCTAATACCTTCCACACAAACTAAGCGTCTTTTTTTTTTCAAAAATGGCTACAACAATTTTAAAGAAACTTTGTAGACAGTTCAATATATTACAGAATGTGTATTTCTGTTGCTGCTATGATAACAAATACTAATAATAATAAGAAAAAGTGAAAAATAAGGGGTTCTCCATACAAAAAAAAACTGGTTATTACAACAGGTCTTTAGAAGTATATTTGATTTAGCTTGTAGCGCGGTGCGCTGTTATTAATTCTTCTTGTATTCGATCTTCTTTTCATTCCATCCATTTCTTTTTCACGCCATCTGATAATTTCATTCAAAAAAAAACTCGATCATCAGCTCTCATTACAATAAATTTATTAAATTCATACTTTATATCTTCGAAAAGACCCATTAAGGTAAGATTAATTTATGTATTTATACGTTTGTGATTTATATTTAATGCGTAATGGTTAAGTCCATTAGCTTCACATCCGGAGGTCACGGGTTCGGTTCTCGGCGGAGTTCAACATTGTAAGACTCGGTTTGGTTGGTGGAACGGCATTTTCCACTCCCGCCTGGATAGCTATCACCGTCTTATTTAAGACTTGCCGCCAAATATGTTAACAGCATTGATGTGTTCCGGATTGAAGATAAGATAGCCAGTTCTCCACTGCGTTGGGGCATCTTGGTAAGCCTGCTTCCATATTCGGCATCATCGTCACTCGCTTACCAATCGCTTACTATCGCTTACCAATTGTGGATAAAAAAACGGCCAAGTGCGAGTCGGACTTGCGCACGAAGGGTTCCGTACCATTATCTATAAAAATCACGTTTGTTGTATGGAAGCCCCCCCTTAAATATTAATTTTATTTTTAAAGTGAATAATACAACTTAATATTCTGTGAATATTTCAAGCGTCTACCTGTTGCCGTTATCACTATCGAGCAAAAACGAGCAAAAAAAAAATACGTTTGTTGTATGGGAGCGCCCCTTAAATATTTGTTTTATTTTAATTTAATTATTTGTTTTTAAAGTGAATATATAACTAAATATTCTGTGAATATTTCAAGCGTCTACCTGTTGCCGTTATCAATATCGAGCAAACACGAGTAAATAAATCACATTTGTTGTATGGGAGCCCCTTCAATATTTATTTTATTCTGTTTTTAGTATTTGTTGTTATAGCGGCAACAGAAATACATCATCTGTGAAAATTTCAATTGTCTAGCTATCACGGTTCATGAAGTACAGCCTGGTGACAGACGGACAAACAGACAGACGGACAGCGAAGTCTCACTAATAGGGTCCCGTTTTTACCCCTTTAGTACGGAACCCTAAAAACATGTTTGCTAAAACATTCGTCCGTCCGTCTGTCACGATTTCTCTAGCGGCTAAACCAAATGTTCGATTGACATAATTTTTTTTCTTTTTAAATTACAATTGATTCTGAGCAGCTTCTGTTTAGGTTAAGAATATTACAAACGCAAAAATTTGAAAAATGGCTTTGACGATTCCGATTAATAAATAGTAACTACTATATATGATCTATCAATTGACAGTATTGTTCATCATCATCATATCAACCGAAGGACGTTCACTGCTGGACATAGTACAACGCTTTCCACGACGACCGGTTCTGCGCTGCCCGCATCCAGCGGCTTCCCGCGACCTTCACCAGGTCATCGGTCCACCGAGTGTGACAGTATTGTTATTTCGTCAAAATTAGTTCAAGGGAAGCTCCCATACAACGGCAATTTTGTTAACGATTGTCTAAAAATCAATCAGCTTCTTGTTATTGTTTACCTACGCTATAAAAGCGTTATGTTATTGTCGATTTGTGTATGCCAGACGGCGAAGACTACACGAGAAAGTATTCACAGCGTTGCATTGCTTTAAATCCTTACTAATATTATAAAGGTGAAAATGTGTTTGTTTGTTTGTTACCTTTTGTAAGTCTGGACAGGTGCGACAAGCGCCGGGAAGTGAGCGTGCCTACAGCTCCGGTACCACACCGGATATGTGGGAGCCAGCTTCTCTGGCGTCCCGAGCGGGGATCGAACAGCCAGCAGCGAAAGCCGCGGGAGGTGAGCGGGCCTACAGCTCCGGGACCTACCTGGACAGTAGGTAGTGGTTCTCTTCCACGAGGCACTTGCCTTGCAGAGTACCAGGACAAGCGTGTTGGCGGCAAGACCTACCGTAACTGGTCCTTGTTTTTACCTTATGGTGTTGGCAGGAATAGTGGCCCCCACTGTTATGCTCTAGGGTAGGTAAGTGGGGACGCTATATCATAAACCTGGAAGTCTAGCGTATCTGGTAGATATACGAGAGGGGATGTTACCTTTTTACGCTTCAACGCTTTGACCAATCTTTATGAAATTTGGCATGCAGGTAGCCTGTGTCACAGGGAAAGACAAAGGCTACTTTTTGTCCCGGGGAAATAGCATAATCTGATGCAGTTCCTGAGGGAACTAAAAAAATACTTGATTGTTGTGATTTTTTGGACAGAGATGGTTGAGTAGGTGGGAAACGACATAATTTACTAATCACCCTTAAAGACAGTCATAAAAACGATGTCCACGCGGGCGGAACCGCGGGAAAAAGCTAGTTATTTAATAAGGGGATCACGCACACGGGGCAATGTTCTTGGATGATACTGGCTAAACTGGTTCCAACTCGTAGCGTAGGAACAAGCAGAGGCAATCTCGAAGCTAAATAATAAATTTCAACTTCCTATGAAAAAGTCTGAGAAAAACGGGTGTGACACTCGTGACAGACTGCGTCACCTTCTTAAAGGCTCCGTCGACTCCTTCGTGACGGACGGACGTATGAATAATCTTATGATATGAGGTTTCCATTTTGTCCTTCTGAGATACGATAGGAGCGTCGGTGGCGTAACGGCTAGGGCCGCCGCCTCCTGTCCGGGAGGTTGTGGTTCCTGCCACGTACCAATGTGATTTCTTATTTAGATTTTATATGTACGTTTATCCGACACTCTTTCGGTGAAGGAAAACATCGTGAGGAAACCTGCACACGCCTGCGGAGAAACTCGCAGGTTGTGTGTGAAGTCGATCAACCCGCACTGGGCCCGCGTGGTCACCTAAGGCCCGATCTCCCTAATTCAGGGTAGGCTCGAACCCCTCGGTGGAGACGTATATGAGCTGATATGATGAGATACGAAACCATAAAACTAAGAGGTTTTTGAACGGATAATGGCTAGTTTATTACCCCTTATCATCCCCTTATCATTATTATTGAGCTGGTTGGAGAGCACTCTACGTCCTCACAATGCCATGACGGTCACGATCCTCATCATTGAGGGAACGATGAATTGGATTTTGGATTTTTATTATGATAGTGATAAGACCTGGTTTGGCTTGGGGAGGCCGATGTCCAGCAGTGGACGTCCTTCGGCTGACGTGATGATGATGATGATTAAGACCTGGTTTGGCGAGATATAGGCTTCTAATGCTAACACGTTGGCTTCAACTAGTGGAGAAAAGGAAAACTACAAATCAAAGCAGGCATAGGTTTGCCCACTGCCACTTCAGTTTAGCGATTCTGTGAGCTATGTCGGTTACTTTAGTTCTCCTGCGGATCTCCTCGTTTCTGATTCGATCACGCAGAGAAACTCCGAGCATAGCAGGGCACATAGCTTGTAGAACAGATGGCCGATGGGGCAGTAAAGTTCTCGAGTGGCGACGACCTGGTGAAGGTCGCGGGAAGCCGATGGATGCGGGCAGCGCAGGACCGGTCGTCGTGGAAATCCTTGGGGGAGGCCTTTGTCCAGCAGTGGACGATTTGTGGCTGATATGATGATGATGATAGGTTTGCCGCTAGGCGCAAGTATAGGACTATCTAGCTAAAAATACGGAAGTCTTCTGCAGCAACCTGCCTCCGCACCGTCTGCACGTATCGACTCATCGATCATGTGGGTCCATCCGGTTAGATCAAGAGGGTGACGCAGACATGGGCAGACCTTCGTTTCCTTTGCTATGTCGTAATTGGCACAGTATCTATCTCTAGAGTGGACATTTCATCCGCGAATCTGATTAAATCATCTATTATAGACACAAAAGGCGAATTAATCAGACCTAAACCTGAACCTCGGTCTCAACTGGAGGCCCAGAGAGACGGGTTCCTAATTTGTGTGCGTTTTACTGCGTCTCACGTGAAGGTAAGTGACATCGTAGTCGAGGATGGTACACGCAAATTCAAATAATGCCTATTCACTCTCTCGATGACAGTAAAAAGTATTGGACTGCCTTATTGATTAGTAGATGCCCAGTCCTCGATACTAGGGTTGGGGCGCCAAACATGGGCGCCTTTACGATGCACCGATGACGTGGAGCATCAACCTTGATAATTGCTATACACCAAGCGATTTCTTTCCTACAACACGATGCTCGAAAACATCAATAATTGACAGCGCTAAACACGTTAAAAACAATCAACTTTATTAACAAAATTGCGGCGTTAAACCAACGACTTGTTTTTCCAGTGATTGATACACACTTAACAGTCCATATCTTGAAAACTACTGAACCTATTTTAATGAAACTCAATGTTCCCTAAGTTTAAAGGTACTCAATCCAACAAAAAAATAATTATTGAATTTCGATTTCTAGTTTTTGAGAAATATGTGGACAAACATAGGTACCTATAAACATACACTTATGTAATTTGGCACATCTGTTTAGGAGTCCACATAGACTAACATACACGAACATTGTGCATTTCCAAACAATATTACATACATACGGATCTGAATTCATAACCTCCTTTTTTGAAGTCGGTAAGAAACAGATAGTGTAAGAGGTTTGGTGGCTGAAATAACGGGAGCTGATAGTGAGGCATCGTGAGGACATTTAGATAAGTTATTCAATATTTGACACACATTTATAAAAGTTAATGACCTCAGAATTTACAAAACCAGTTACAGATAATATAACTCACGGGTGTGTCCGTGTAAAAGAGGACACGTAATTAATTTCTGATTTCAACGCTGGTACAGTTACTTGGGAATTAATTTGGCGAATATTTTTTTAAGCTAAAGTAGATTCCAAATGAGGAGGTCAGGAACAAAAATTGACATTTACACTTTTTCTTTTTTTTTTCAATATTCAAGAAAAATGTGAAATGGGTATGCCTATGGAATATTATAATATAATAAATTTAGGGAGAGTAACACTTTACTTAGCCAATTATATGTGTTATGTAATATTGTAATTGATCAATAAATAAGGGAAATATAATTAAATAATTTTCAAATGTCACCTTTTGATTTAATCTGGATACCAAATATAACGATATTTTATATTTTTTAATATTTTTTTTTATTATTAATAAAATAACAAGAGTCAATATTCAAACCATCGATTCGAAAAGAAGAAGAAGATTATTAATATTTTTTATTTTATTTTTATATGTTATTATTTATATTTTACTTTTTATTTACAAAAATGACACGTTTTGTTCCCAAAGCCATAACTACTATTAACTGTCCGATGTAAATGCTACCTTTTGAATACAATACGACTATAAGATGCTGTTTTCTCATGAGATATGTCACTATTTGAACCAAATCGGTTCAGAAATTGATAAATTCCAAGGTTTTGAGCTCGATTTAAAAAAAAAACAAATCGAGCTGAATACTTAAATGTTACCTTTTGTTCCTGATCTCCTCAAATGTAATAATAAACTTGTTAAAAAAACAAAATGTTAATCAAATGTTCGTTTCTAATAGGATATGTTAATCACAATGTCACACCCCCTCTTCTTTTTAACAACAACGTATATGTAATTGACAACGCTAACGCTAAAAAACCGGCCAAGTGCGAGTCAGAACCGCACACATAGGGTCCCGTACCATCATACTAGATGGCGCTTGTAGCTTCACGTTAAAAAAAACACGTTTTTTGTATGGAGACCCCTTATTTTTTTATTATTTCAAATTTTTTGTATTTGATTTTATAGCGGCAACAGAAATACATTATCTATGAAAATACAGCTAAGTGACAGACGGTCAGACAGACAGACAGACGGACGGACAGCGAAGTCTTAGTAATAGGGTCCCGTTTTTACGCTTTGGGTACAGAACCCTAAAAACCGACTCTAATTGGAACAACTTAGTAGGTACACTTTTACTTCTTTTTTTTGCTTTTGTTTGTACTCAACTGATTTTGATAAAATTTATACAGAGTGTAAGGGACTGGTTTCCGAAAACTGATAGGGTGTATTCAGTTATCATACAAAGATAATTGGCAAAAACAAAAATTTTAGGAATGAAAAGTAATTTAAACCAAGAAATCGTGTTTCTTTATTTTTCTCCTACGCAATGTAAAGCGAAGTCGCGCCAATACGATGTACACGAACAGTGAGTTACTGATCGTTGGCCGGGCAAGTTTTGCATCCACTGCTGTTTTTTTAATAAAACAAAAATAACAAAAATTGCCTAAATTAAATTCCAGTGAAATATTGCTCAGAATGATGAGCTGATCATTTTTCGAAAACTTCTCCCTTACACACTGTACGAGTAATATGCCTAACCTGAAGGCATATCATACCAATTAAAAAAAACTGTTAAAATCGGTTCACAATTGGCAATAAAATTGCGTAACATACACACAAGACAAAACATTTAGTCAAATTAAGAACCTCCTTTGTTTTTGGAAGTCAGTTATAATAGCAGTAATTTTTAAAATCGTCAGCTTTTGTCATTATATCGTTAACAGCACTTAGACTAATCACGGGCTCAGCATCGGCATCGTATCGGCTATTAGTAATAAGGAAACGATAACAAACGATAAAGTTTTTAAATTCTCTTAGTGTACCTACCAAGTTTTAATTATTTTTTTTACATATCATTGGATTGTTCGAATCCTGCCACGTACCAATGCGATTTCGAATTTAGATTTCATATGTACGTTTATCCGACGCTCTTACGGTGAAAGAAAACATCGTGAGGAAACCTGCACACGCCTGCGAAGAAACTCGCAGGTTGTGTGTGAAGTCGAACAACCCGCACTGGGCCCGCGTTGTCGACTAAGGACCGATCGCCCTAAATCAGGTTAGGCTTGAGCCCCTCGGTGGGGACGTATATGAGCTGATATCATCATCACATATCATTGGAAACGCTAAAAATGTTCAGAAGTGGTCAAGGGTTAGTCGGACCGGGCGCAAAGTAGGGTTCCGTAGTAAGTATTTAAAAAAAGGTATACTTCCTTTAAAAAACAAACGTATTTTTGTAGTTAGTATCACGCATTTTTAATTACAATTCTATGAACGTTTTATAAATCCAACTTACTGTTGATTACTCTTACACTAAGAAAGCCTTGCTTGACTATGATATTTTTTCTTTTCAACCAACTTCCAAAAAGTAGGAGGTTCTCAATTCGACTGTATATTTTTTGTATTTTTGATACACGATATCTTTTCAGATTGTAAACAGATTATTATGATGTTTTTTTTATATCCGATAGATAAAGCTGTACCTAAGGTTGGTCTCATTTAAATTTTATCAAAATCTGTGTAGTCCTTTTTTTTATTAACAAAAACCAAAAATAGTAATGAAAAAATGTACTAAATTGTTGCGATGGAAGTCGGTTTTTGAACGTGTTTAGCGTTTTTTTTTTTAATTTGCTAAATCCCTACTATTTTCAAAACTTTTCAGATTTTTTGAAATACCGATTTGGCTAGTAGGGGGTGGGGACATGCAATTTTATCAAAAATTACCATTTTAAAACAAATCGTTTTTTTAAAAAATGTTCTAAGCAAACCATCAGTAGTTTTAAGGCTATTCTATGATTACCCACATGATAGGGTAAAAGAACAAAAAAAAACACCACCACTTTACATGTATTGAGAGGTATACCCTAAACATTTTTTTTACAAACTTTATTCCATAAACTTGTTGGGGTTATATTAAATTTCAGCTTTTAATAGTCTTTAAAGAAAGCGGTTGTGACATGCTGACGGACAGACAGACGGACAAGACGAAACTATAAAAGTTCCTTGTTTGACTAGGAAACCCTAATAAAGGATTCATCAAAAGCGGTTCTTAAACGGAAAAGAAACTACGAACAAACACAAAAAACATACAGTGAAATTGAGAATACTCCTTTTTAGATGTTCTTCCGGCCGCCATGGCAACTGAGTTTCACAACCACACAAAAAATGATAAGATCCTTCGTGAATAGCTGAATTAAGTAACTGGTTCAAGTTATGAAACTAAACAAGTTTCTCCAAGGAACATGGTCTTTACGAAAAAAGTACCCGTCCGTACCCTTCCAATAAAAAGTTGGTTTAACAGCCCATCGCCATTAATTTTACCCGACTCCCCCGGAGTGGAGTTATGTTTTTAGAGTCTATGAATGAATGTATTTATGTATGTATGTATTTATTATATATATTCTATTTATTAATAAATTTGTAAATTACAAGTCAATATAAGAAAAGAAAAATAGTATTATGTGTTACAATAATATAATTAATAAAATAGGAAAATAACAAATTTATATAGGTATGTATGTATGTCTGTATGTATGTATGTATGTACGTATATATGTTTATTTCTTTGGTACGCCCTGTAGCCTTTAGAGTTCGAGGTTTCGTTAGATTTTTCTTGATCCCGTGAGTGACATAGGATACATTTTTACTCAACTAGTCAAAAGATAGGTTATTTATTCCTTTAGCAAACTCTAAAGCCTAAACGGCTTGATCGATTTTGGAGTGCGAGGTGTCGATAGATTAGTCTTAAACCCGTAAGTTTTTACCCGAATAGTCGGGTTTTTAATTTTTTTATAATTCCTAATTTATAAACCAATTATGTAGGTACTATTACAAGTAACTATTTAGTAATCTGTGCTATTACTAACTAAAAAGTAGAGACATCAACAAATAATCAATAAAACCGGCCAAGTGCGAGTCGGACCCGAGCACTGAGGTTTTCGTATACCATACCACAACTTAGGCTACCTACTTATCTGTAAAACATCAACAAACAATATACGTCACGGTAAATTTTCCAACTGCAATGTAAGTTTGTAATCGCATATTTTTTTTAACCAGTTGTATATAACTATTAATTTAAGATTTTCGCCTTTTTCGCGGTCCGTAGTCAACAAGAAACCCTTATTATTTTGCCATATCTGTATGTCTGTCCGTCCGTCCGCGGCTTAGCTCAGAAACTATTCTATTAGTAGTATATAACTGTCATTTGGCAAAGGTATACATATTAATCACACTGACAAAGTGGTACAATGAAATCTTAAATTTAAAAAAATTGTAGGGTACTTCCCCTTTCAAATCTGAACGGCCAATGTACCAATGAGTTTTTCAAAAACTTACGTACATACTTACCGATTGCTTTAACGGTGAAGGAAAACATCGTGAGGAAACCTGCACACACCTGCGAAGAAACTCGAAGGTTGTGTGTGAAGTCGACAAACCCGCACTGGGCCCGCGTGGTCGACTAAGGCCCGATCGCCCTAATTCAGGGTAGGCTCGAGCCCCTCGGTGGGGACGTATATGAGCTTATATGATGATAGTAGTGCATATAATCAATTCAAAAGAAAAACTATCACGGCTAAGTAGACTTTCTCAGTTTAGGAGTAATAGTCGACCAACTTAAGTGGTAAAGTTAGTTTCGAAAAAAGTTTAAAGATTTTCTATAAAAAATGTTCTATTACCAACTGCAAATATAATTTTGTTGTTTAAAATATACATTTAATTTTTGAAAATACTACGGAACCCTACTTTGCGCAAGTCCGACTCGCACTTGGCTGGTTTTTCTTTTACTTGTGCTGTGAGACCATAGGAATACTATGTACCACTGTGTGACACCTTCATCATCATCATCATATCAATCGAAAAACGTCCACTGCTGGACAAAGGCCTCCCCCAAGGACTTACACGACGACCGGTGCTTGAGTCTTGCCAAATTTCATTTAGTTTGATGATTCTAGGTCAACGGGAACTACTTACTCTGCAGGTTTAGATTTAATTTTATTTGATTTATTTAAATTTATTTCATCAAAATATGTGACATAAATGGCCGTAAAATGGCCGCAACTTTTTATTGCTTTGTGTTTAAGCTAGATTTTGTTACAGCTTCAAGGGACCGTAGACTTGAGTTTTCTTTCATATTAGCTCATATACGTCCCCACCGAGGGGCTCGAATTAGGGAGATAGGGCCTTAGTCGACCACGCGGGCCCAGTGCGGGTTGGTCGACTTCACACAACCTTCGAGTTTCTGCGCAGGTATGTGCAGGTTTCCTCATGATGTTTTCCTTCACCGTAAGAGCGACGGATCAACGTACATGGATTCTAAATTTGAAAACAAATTGGTACGTGGCAGAATTCGAACCACGACCTCTCGGACTAGAAACAGCGTCCCTAGCCATTACACCACCGATGCTCTGAGACTTGAGTATTTGATATTAACTTAAACTTGATACCTTTACGCTGGCCTAAGAATAATTAAGTTTTTTTTTTAGGGTTTCGTACCGAAAGGGTAACACGGGACCCTATTACTAAGACTTCGCTGTCCGTCTATCACTAGACTGTATTCCATGAACCGTGATAGCCAGACAGTTGAAATTTTCACAAATGATGTATTTCTGTTGTCGCTATCACAAAAAAATGCTAAAAATTAAAAAAAAGTAAAAAATAAGGCGGTTTCCATACATAAAACGTGTTTTTTTATGAACATGCAGAAACTAGCTCCATCTAGTATGATGGTACGGAACCAAATGTGTGCGCTTCTGACTCGCACTTGGCCGGTTTTTTTCTTTTTGAAGTACAAAACCCTAAAAATTGAAAAATTTAGATGGACAGTATAAGGTGCTACTGTTAGTTAGGTACCGATAACAGCATTTCAAGACTACCCTCCCCGAGGAACATAATATTATCAACAATATTCCTTACTAATATTATAAATGGTTTGTTACCTTTTCACACTTCAACGCCTTGACCAATCTTAATGAAATTTGGCATGCAGGTAGCCTGTGTAACGAGGAAGGACATAGGCTACTTTATATCCCGTGAAAATAGCATAGCCCGATGCAGTTCCTAAAGGAACTGAAAATATACTAGTTTTGGTTAATTTCTTTAACATCGCAACGGAACAATGGATTGTGTGATTTTTTGCACAACGATAGTTGAGGGGTGGGAAATAACATGATTTACTAATAAGCATATCCTGACATAGTTCCCGAGGGATCAGGAGGAAGTACAGGTCCACGCTCGCAAGCCGCTTACGGCTCACGCACCGCGCACCCTCTCAGACAGTCATAAAAACGATGTCCACGCGGGCGAAGGGGCGGGCAAAAGCTAGTTATAAATAACTACGATATCAGGAGGATTCCATTAATTACGTTAGGCGTTTAAGGGGGGGAGGGTTCGAGCCGAAACCTACCCGATCTCACGTGATCTCGGAAAATATTAAGTTTTTTTCTACAGGAAACAGTGAAATTTCGAGAAATAAACTGAGTTAAATTAAGTAGTAATGTAGCTTTTTTATCCACAATTGCTAAGCCCTTAAAATCAACTCACCTGATGGTAAGTGAAGATGACACCGAAGATGAAAGCGGGCTTACCAAGATTCTTCAACGCAATAGGAAACTGGCTATCCTATCTTCAAGCCAGAACACATCAATGCTGTTAACATTGATGCTTGGCGGCAATACTTAGATAAGATATGGTGGTAGCTAGCCAGGCGGGCTTAGAAAATGCCCTTCCACCAACCAAACCGAGTCATACAAAGTTAGACTCCGCCGAGCATCAAACCTGCGACCTTCTCATGTGAAGCTAATGGACTTAACCATAACGCCACGGAGGCGGTTAAATCCTACACTACTATTAAATAATTTTATTGTTTGATTTTCTCACTGTGATTCTAGACTACGTTTTTAATACTGGCATTATATAAAAATTATTGATCAAATCGTGTTTTTTTTAAATAAATCCATCGCAATCAAGCACATATTAGCGTATTTACACTAAAGTAAAGATTTTGAACGAATTTTGAACAATTTCAAGTGAGGTTAGGGGTGAGGGGGTCGAGCCAAATCTCACGACATCTCACCAAGGGGGGTCGAAAAACCGCTAAAATCGCCTCGCGTTATTAATGGACTTATTAGTCAAATCGCATAAACATTTTTGGAAATTCCTTACAATGTTGGTTGGTTACCTGATCGGTTTTTTTTAGAGTCTGATTGTTTTGCTTAATGTTCGAAAACACGAATATCATAACCATACCTGCTAACATCATAAATGAGTAGAAAGTGATTAATAGGCACACAGGTTTTTGTTAATTAATCATACTTACAAATTAACTTAATCTCCAAATGAATGACTTTGACTAAAAAAATTGAAATACTCGTAAAACAGTTGTTTCTATGTATAAAATGTGGCGAAATCTAACAATTATTGGAGTACCCAACTGCAGTGTTTTTTTTTTTATTTACAAAATTAGGATTAGAATTTATTTAAATTTATTTAAAGGAATTTAAGATCGCAATATAAAAATAAACTATACGTGCCAACTACAAAATTGACAATGGTTGCGAAAAATAGTAATATAATGAGCATAAAGATATACAATAAGCTACCAGACATTTTTAAAGAATTAAGATTATATACCTTTAAAAAATCTGTAAAAAATTGGTTGACTGAATGTAGTTTTTATAGTATTCATGAATTTTTCTTATTTGATGACACAACAAATAGTATTAGACATTAAAAAAATTAATTTTAGTATATTTTGTGCAATTGCACAAAATAAAAAAAGTAAAAAAAAAAAATAAATATGTCAATTGACATATTACAATTTTTTGACTTTTACTTTTAGTACTATATAATTTTGACATTATTATTATTCTTAAATTGACTAGTTTTGCTTACTTATTGAAATTATTTTAAATTAAGAACATAAGTCATTATTTTTATTGAATGAGGTTTATTGATTATTTTTTGTTTATTATCCAAGTATTTTAATATTTTTTTAGACCTATCTAATGTTAAATACGACTGTGTATATGCCTTCAATGGTAGAATTAAATGAATCTAGTTTAAATGTATACCACCTGCAAATATTTGTACTTTGATTCTATACACAATAAAGAATACTGAATACTGAATACAATTAGTAAGCCCTTGGCATCATCTCACCTGATCGTACAAGTCTTTCTTCTTCTTATCAGTTCATATACGAGGGGCAGAGCCTACCCTGAATTAGGTGGTATGCTAAGATCTGCGTACGGAAAGACCTGGGGCCTGAAACCCAGAGTCATTTATTGGCTATACACAATGATAGTAAGACCCATTATTACTTATGGCAGCATTGTGTGGTGGCCTAGAACGGAGTTAGGCGCGTGCAGGCAAACACTGACAAAACTTCAGCGGTTGGCCTGCCTGGCAATTACCGGAGCATTTCGTACAACACCTACTGCATCTATGGAAATGCTGCTAAATCTAAAGCCGCTTCAAATACACATTCAAACAGAGGCGGCCAAGGCCCTACACAGGTTATCGTTAAATGGCATGTGGAATTTTGACATGCCCAAAACCAGACATACCAATCTACAACTAGACACAGGTATGGAAAGGCTTATGCACATGGGATGTGACAAAATACAGACTGTGCACATATTCAAAAAAGAATATAAAATCTATGTTCCTACGAGGGAAGAATGGAGTAAAGGACAAAAACAACAAGGACCAAACACTCTTACATGGTATACAGACGAATCCAGTTTATGGAAAAAGACCTTCCCTGTCACGGAAAGCTTTATCCCACAACGAGAAGCCCTCCCCCCAGGCAGCGACTTGCCATGGTCTATTTGGAAATCTCTGAATAGACTGCGGACTCAGGTTGGCCGATGTAGGGAGAAAATGTGTCGTTGGGGTTTCTGTGACGGAGAAGAGTGCCCATGTGGAGTCACCCCACAAACTATGACGCACTTATTGGCTTGCCCCGAGTGCCCGGACACCTGCACAATGGTAGACCTCTGGGGGGCCACTGATAATGGCATACGCGTGGCTACCTATTGGGCCAATAAGATATAAAATAACAAGAGTCAATATTCAAACCATCGATTCGAAAAGAAGAAGAAGACGGATCGAAAATGGAGTCTGGTGCTGGTGCAGGCGTTTATGCTAAGGATTACTCAGCGAGTATTAGTCTAGGGCAATATGCAACAGTCTTCCAGGCGGAGACTTATGCTATCATTGCATGTGCACATGAGATTATAGACAAGGAAGTCAAAGACAAAACCATCTATATTCTCAGCGATAGCCAAGCTGTTCTTAAAGCTCTTGACTCCTTCAAGGTTGACTCCGGGCTAGTGCTAAATTGTGTAAAGGTCCTCAATAAGGTGGGCCGACACAACAAACTGCAACTGGTCTGGGTCCCTGGACACGTAGGAGTGGAAGGCAATGAAGAAGCAGACAAACTGGCTAGAATGGGATCACAAACAACAATGTGTGGTCCAGAACCGAGGATAGGGCTACCAAGGAGCACTATTATAAGGGCATTAAAGGAACAGGCCGAGGGAAGACACAGAGTGACATGGCTATCCAGAGATGGACATAAACACTCTAAGCTCTTCATCGGTGAGGTCACCACAGGGGCAACCAAGTACATATGGAATAACAGCAGGACGCGAGTCAGGGCGATAACAGGAGCGTTGACGGGCCACTTTGCCACAAATGCACACCTGCAAAAAATCGGCCTGACGCACGACCCGACCTGTAGGGCCTGTGGTGAAGATATAGAATCAATGGAACACCTACTGTGTCACTGCGATGTCCTGGCTAGCAAGCGTATGTACCTCCTAGGTGATGGCTACCCAACACCGGAGGACTACAAGCACCTTCCAATCAGCGGAATTGCTGCATTAATGCAGCACATCTTCGAGTAGGTTGGGGTGCAAAGGTTATAGGGGTAGACACAAAAGATCCCATTGGGTCGAAGTGTCGCTGCAACTGCAGCCCCCACTTACAAAGATAAGATAAGATAAGACCCTGAATTAGGGCGATCGGGCCTTAGTCGACTACGCGGGCCCAGTGCGGGTTGGTCGACATCATACACAACCTTCGATTTTCTTCGCAGGCGTGTGCAGGTTTCCTCACGATGTTTTCCTTCAACGTAAAAGCGTCGGATAAACGTACATATGAAATCGAAATTCGAAAACACGTTGGTACGTGGCAGGATTCGAACCACGGCCTCCCGGACAGGTGGTAGCGGCCGTAACCGTTACGCCACCGACGCTCTCAAGTATTTCTTCGTAGGGCATTAAATATATGAAACTTTACCAGACTTCGGCCATTTATTAATTAGGTAGGTACGTACTCATTTTACATTGACTTCAATGTTAGTTAAGAGATATCTACAGTGTAGGAATTTAATTCCCTACCCATTTCGTTAAAATGTCGTTAGACATTCGCAATGCATGAAGGTCCAAAATTCTATTTCAGTAATAGCATTGGCCTCATAAGAATGGACTCATAAGACTACTATGGGCCTCATAAGAAGGCTCAAGGTCACCCAAAGGGCAATGGAGCGTGCTATGCTCGGGGTTTCTCTGCGTGATCGAATCATAAACGAGGAGATCCGCAGGAGAACTAAAGTAACCGACATAGCTCACAGAATCGCTAAACTGAAGTGGCAGTGGGCAGGGCACATAGCTCGTAGAACAGATGGCCGATGAGGCAGTAAAGTTCTCAAGTGGCGACCGCGCACCGGAAAACGTAGCGTAGGCAGGCCTCTCACGCGGTGGACCGACGACCTGGTGAAGATCGCGGAAGCCGATTTATGCGGGCAGCGCAGGACCGGTCGTCGTGGAAATCCTTGGGGGAGGCCTTTGTCCAGCAGTGGACGATTTTCGGCTGATATGGTGATGATGAATAGTATTGATATGTCATTACGTATTATTTGTCACTTCACATTACAGATAACCTCTTTGCGAAAAGTCATCATTTGCTTTTCTATGTGTCAGTGTCAATCGAAAATAGCTCTTATGGTGAAAGTTTGCTACACGATGTTGAACCTTAGGTGGGTTGGTAATTAAATTACTTGACTGCACTTACCTACCTGTCCACAGATTTCAAAAAAGACATCAAATAACTTTAGGAATTCATTAAAAACTATAAAACCTACTGCGCAAAAACTTAACCCCTCTTTTTGGCCAGTCGGGTAAAAATGTATCCCATGTCACTCACGGGATCAAGACGAATCTAACGATACCTCATACGTTAAAATCCTTCAAACCATTCAGGCTGTAGCAGGGAACATAGAAATCATATACATACATACACTCAAAAAACATAACCCTCCTTCTCAGGCAGTCGGGTAAATACGTTTTAGAACGCACATTACTATATAAGATACTTATCTTGTGCAAAATTGGAAATACGTCACCTAAAAGAATATATTTTAAAAATTATAAAATCGGATGTTCCAAATTTTTGGCCTTAGTCGACCACGCGGGCCCAGTGCGGGTTGGTCGAATTCACACACAACCTTTACATTTCTTCAATATGTATACATATAGCAAATTACAGTTTTCTAGTACTAATTGTCTCTGAGCTAGGCTGTGGACTGACGGACAGACAGACATAGCGAAACTATAAGGGTTCCTCGTTAACTTCACAACACTTTTACTTTTAGAACTCTGGTTATATGTAAGTCATGACACTGAACGGGTATCCATAGTAAACGTAGAATTCAATGTCAGACAGTTTTTAAATGTTTTGGTCGGTAACTAAAAATATCGCAATAATTTATCTACATAGTTGGCATTAGTAACAATAGCTGCTTCTAAAAAAATGGCCAAGAGCGAGTCGGGCTCGCGCACCGAGGGTTCCGTACAACCACACAATATATTTTTGTTGTGTATTTACAAAAAGCAAGTAAGATTGAAGGCCAAACTTAACTTTGTGGTAGCAAAAAAATATTCGTATTTTTCCCTTTATTTGTGCTGTGAGACCTATTTCTTGCCAACTTTGATGATTTTAGGTATAGATTTTGATTTACTTGCGAGTGTCAAAATAATCGGCATAAATGGCCGTATTTTTTTATTGCTTGATTTTTCGGGTTCCGTACCCAAATGCTAAAAACGGGACCCTACTTCTAAGACTTCGCTGTCCGTCTGTCTGCGATAAGCGCCGCCCGGGAAGTGAGCGTGCCTACAGCTCCGGTACCACACCGGATATGTGGGAGCCAGCCGAGCGGGGATCGAACCGCCAGCAGCGAAAGCCGCGGGAGGTGAGCGCGCCTACAGCTCCGGGACCTACCTGGACAGTAGGTAGTGGTTCTCTTCCACGAGGCACTCGCCTTGCAGAGTACCAGGACAAGCGTCTTGGCGGCAAGACCTACCGTAACTGGTCCTTGTCTTCACCTTATGGTGTTGGCAGGAATAGCGGCCCTCACTTTATGACCTAGCTGTCGGTGAGTGGTGACGCTATATCATAAACCTGGTAGTCTAGCGTATCTGGTAGATATACGAGAGGGGAAATGTCCGTCTGTCTGTCCTTCTGTCACCAGGCTGTATTTCATGAACCGTGGTAGCTAGACAGTTGAAATTTTCACAGATGATGTATTTCTGTTGCCTCTATGACAACAAATATTATAAATTAGTGAAAAATTAAAGGCGTACTCCATACAAAAAACTTCTTTTTTTTTAAATATGAAGAAGCTAGCGCCATCTAGTATGATGGTACGGAACCCTATGTGTGCGGTTCTGACTCGCACTTGGCCGGGTTTTTGACAACTCCAAGGCCAAGGGAATGTAGACCTTAGTATTTGATGTTAATTTCAACTTGATTCTTCCACACTTTCTGGGAAAAATGGTCTTGACAGACAGACGGACAACGAACTAATTATATAAGGGGGGAGGGATTTTTTTCTTTTGAGGGCTTACCTATTGTTAATAAAAATAGAACCGTAAAAAAGAATTGGAAAATAAAAGTAGGTAGCATTATATTTGTAAATAAAGTTTATTCCATGTTTATTTGCTTAGAAACATTTTAAATTTTCTGGAAGACATCGCTTTGAGGGATAAAACTGCCCAAATTGTACCGCTATATTACCTACATAAGATATTTTTTTATTTTAGTTTTTAAGTTTTGTATTGCGTTTATTTTTAATAAGTGTGAACAATAAAGAGTATTTATTTTCACATAACTTTATAAATGTATATGACCTTAGTTTTTTACAAGAATCAACATTGCATTTTAAGGCTTTTTGCCTTTGAGACTTGAAAAACTAAATAGACTCGGCAAAAGCATATTTAAAGTCTTATTTTTACGCAAAATACTAGTATTTCCCAATTCTATTGTCTAGTGTAGGAGTCACTGCCATAGGGTTATCATATCAGGCACAAGTTTATACCGCGCCTAGTCAGCCGCGCATCATTGTTCGCAACATCATGGCAGCGCGCGCATGCGTGCTCCTCGCCGCGTTGGCTGCCGTCGCCGGCGCAGCCCGCGACTGCATAGAACTTACCCTCCCCAGACAAACTTTGTTACCCGATTCAATATTCAATGGAACAATATGGAAAATTGCCGCAAAAAATGAAACGTACGACAATGTAGCAAGGGTGAATTTAGTGGAGTTGTGGGACAAGTTTCCGAAGATCCTGGTGCCGAGGAATGGGACGAGTGAGCAGTGCAGGCGGGATACCCAGATGTTTCTGGACAGTCTGGAGCGGCTCGAGCTGTGGGCTCTCAAAAGTAATGTAGCCAAATTTTCTTTCCTGAGAACGTACCTATATTTTCGTTCAGGTAGGACTTGACTCGTGCAAAATAAAAGAAAGGCTTTATTATGAAGTGCCTAGTGAAAAAAACTTGCTAGTCTGATTATTAATGAGTAGGTCTTTTATAGCAAATAATAAAATTGTGTTTTATTATGTTCAGTAGGACGCGCCGAAAAAAGAAAACTACAATTGTCCTACGATCGATTATAAATTATGACGCAATTAATTCATCATTTGGCCACAAACGATTTCTATTTTAGTTGTCAATTATTTTGCAATTTAAGTTATTTTGTTACTTACTGATAAATACATCACGGAAGTAAAAACAACGATATATGAAACTAATAAGTAAGTTAGTATTAGGTATTTACTTTAGGTTCAACTGTATTAATTTTATGAGTTAAGGCGAGGTATTGATTGAAACAGTGGTCTCTGTCTTTTTCTTTACGTGTAAAGAGTAAAGAAAATAACCACACTTATTCACTTTTTTAATAGTTTTCGTTTCAATCAAAAACTAAACAAATGTTGTTGTATATTTTTTTTTATTTATACTTTAAAATAGTAGTCATAACTAGAGTTGAAAGTAACGGTGTAGACCTGTAGACCTATGTTTTAGATTTTTTTCTATCGAGTCAAAACTGCTTAATCGTGTTTCTAATAGCTTTTGACTTTAAGGAACATCATCAACAATAAGAGTATTTTTTTCAACCTTGGGTTTTCTATTGTTTAGGAGTAATTGACATCAAGAATAACGAAAATCTGTAATATTACCGCCTTAACCTTGAAATACAACAGGAGTCTGCTAACACTTTCAAGTTATTTTCCTGTTAATATAAGAAAAATAATAATTTATCAATCCATAAGCATAATTAATTAATATCAAGAAACGCACGAGTACTTGCAAGAAGCACCATACATGCATATTTGATTGCTATGAACAAAACTGTAATTACTTTATCAGTCGTGTCAGGGAAATACCTAGGAACTGTAATACACCCTACAGGCAGACCTAATCATTATCTACCTAATATCATGCTTCGTTTAACAGAAAAGTGTATAAAATTACCTATCATACATGACGTGAGATAATATAAATATATCTTGTTTTTAACTCGCTTATATTAGCTTCACCTGTATGTATGTTTGTATGTATGTTTTTAACCGACCCCTTTGTACTCGATTTTGACCCACTTTAAACGGACACATTTAATGCAAACTTAGATTTATCAAAAATCAGTGACGACAATATAATAATTTCATATGTTTATCTCATTATCGTGAACTGAAAATTTGAAAACAATAATGGACGAAAAACACTAGTAGGTATTATTGTGAAAAAAGCGTGGGGCGCTTTGTGCCATATTTTTCGTATATCGAGCAACTCACGCTTTTTCACAATAATAACCACCGCCTCCGTAGCTCAGAGGCAAAGTTCACTGGCTTTACACAGGAGGTCGCGGGTTCGATTCCCGGCGGGGTCAATTGTAATTGTAAGACTCGGTTTGGTTGGTGGTAGGGCATTTTCAAAGCCCGCCTGGCTAGCTACCACCATCTTATCTAAGTCTTGCCGCCAAATATGAGTGTTAACAACATTGATGTGTTCCGGCATGAAGATAAGATAGCCAGTTCCCCATTGCGTTGGGGATTCTTGGTAAGCCCGCTTTCATCTTCGGCAACATCGTCACTTACCACCAGGTGAGATGTTGTCAAGGGTTTACCAATAGTGAATAAAAAAAAAAAAAAATACTAGTATTTTTCGTTCATTATTGTTTTCAGCTTATATTAAGAATTATTTTTCACTTTTTAATTTAATGTGCTTTAAAAGCATGTTTTTTAGTATTTTTAAACAATATTTATTTTTAGTTATCTAGACACTGTAGAATAAATGTTGCTTCAGTAACCTTTAATAGGTATTCATTAAGTACCTACTGATAAAGTTAGCCCAATAAGGTTTACAAATATAACTGAACTTCCCGATTTTATGGAAACCTAGAAAAAGACTTTAATGGCACATAACTGTTAACCAAGCTCGTCTCCTGACGAAATTTATGTAAATTTGAGAGTAACAGTAGGTTTAAAATTTCGGTAATTTGACTGACTATTGAGATAATCTTTAAATAATTTGTAGTCTTTGCATGGTGTAACAAAAGTGATATAGGAGCCATTATCTGCAGATTCTACTCATCATGCTGAACAGCTTTTCCCGAGACAACCCATGTTTAAAGAAATGTCGCGACAAAAATACAAAAAATTGGTCAATCAGTGTATAGATACGACCGATCGAATCAATATGTATGAAGCGGTTTTTCTTTGCAAAGACTAGGTCTCCTGGGAAAAATTCTGGGATACTCGTGTAGCTGAACAACTTCTGAACTCAAGACACCCTACTTCAAAAAAAATGTCACTCAAGACAAAAATGCACAAATTGGTCAATCAGTATATAGATTCGATCGATCGAATCAATAATATGTATTAAGAGGTTTTTCTTACAAAAACTAGGTCTCCTGGGAAAAATTCTAGGATACTCATGGAGCTGAACAACTTCTGAACCCAAGACACCCTACTTCAAAAAAAATATAGCTCAAGACAAAAATGCAAAAAAATTGGTAAATCAGTATATCGATTCGATCGATCGAATCTATAAAGTATGAAGAGGTTTTTTTTGAAAATACTATAGGCCTCATGGAAAACATTCTGGGATACTAATAAAACTGAACAACTTTTCCCTAGACACCCATACTTCAAAAAAAATTCGCTCAAGGCAAAAATGCAAAATATTGGTCAATCGGTTTATCGATTTGATCGATCGAATCTATATGTATGAAGAGGTTTTTCGTTGCAAAGACTAAAGGTCTCCTAGGAAAAATTCTAGGATACTCATGGAGCTGCACAACTATTTAGCGATTTAATTAACCGCCTCTGTGGCGTAATGGTTAGTCCATTCGCTTAACACCAGGCGGTCGCGGGTTCGATTCCCGGTGGGGTCAACATGTAAGACTTGGTTTGGTTGGTGGTAGGGCAGTTTTAAGCCCACCTAGCTAGCTAACACCATTATATCTAAGTCTTGCCGCCAAACAACAGTGTTAACAACATTGATGTGTTCCGACTTGAATATAAGATAGCCAGTTCTCCATTGCGTTGGGGAATCTTGGTAAGCCCACTTCCATCTTCGGCATCATCGTCACTTACCATCAGGTGAAATGAGGCCAAGGGCTTACCAATTATGAATTAAAAAAACGCAATCATGGGATGTACAAGTTTTTTTTGCGAAAAACTAAATGACCTAACCAATGTCATTAAAAATTAAGAACCCGACTGCGTTACAACATCATCACATCAACCGAAAAACGTCCACTGCTGGACGAAGGCCTCCCCGAAGGATTTCCGCGACGACCGGTCCTGCGCTGCCTGCATCCAGCGGCTTCCTGCGAACTTGCCCTCTTTTTAACAGTCGGGTAAAATATATTATCCCTTATCACTTAGGGGATTAAGACGAATCTAACCTCGCACACTAAAGCCTTAGCTATTTGGCTGACAAATCAAACAGACATAATATACCTTCCCTGTAAATACTTCGGGTAAATACTTCACTATTTTTTTTCCTTTTTTTTATTAAAAGTTTGAGTGCGTTTGACTATATCTCAACTGATGGTAAGTGACGATGTAGTCGAGGTTGGTACACGCAAACTCAAATAATACCTATTCACTCTCGCATTGAAAATCCCCAAATTGTAGGAGTCGGGAAACACAGAAGCAGGCTAGGAGTTACACTTCAACAACAAAGGGGTGGAACCTCCCCCTGCGTCTCGTTGACTGTGCTAGATCGTTTGTTCGTTCCCCCCTTATTTTATTCATTCATTCATTAATTATAGTATAGATAGGCAATAGGCACCTACGGCTATCGTATTTCCAAAATGTTTCGAATCATCATTTTATTTTTGTACAACTGCAATGAATAAACCAACAAAACCATCATTATAAGTAATTTACTTATCAAGAAATATTATTCTGCTAATTTGCAATTTGTGAATGAAACTTTCGCATAGCGTAGCGTAAAACATGTAGTGGGACATTGACCTTTAAGAAATACTAATATGTAAAGTCTATTTGTTTCAAGATGGCCAAACATGTAAACAAAACGTGAAGTGTTTTCTCAGAAATAAACTAGTTTCAATTGATATTTAAATCTCAAAAAGAGCCTCAAAAAGAACTCAAACACATTAATTTTCGTAGGAACATACTCGATGTCCAAATGTAAGTGATTATTAAGCTAAAATGATAAAATGGTTTATTTACATGTTTGGTCATTTCCAAACAAATAGATTTTACGAGTACATGTAAAAACAATTTTATTAGGAATATCACTAGGTACAATTATTACGACAGACTGATTCGTTAAAATTTAGATAAAATTACATAGCTACCTCATCTGAAAAACGTCCACTGCTGGACAAAGGCCTCCCGCAAGGATTTCCACGACGACCGGTCCTGCGCTGCCCGCATCCATCGGCTTCCCGCGATCTTCACCAGGTCGTCGGTCCACCGCGTGGGAGGCCTGCCTACGCTACGTTTTCCGGTGCGCGTTTTCCGTGGTGTTTTTATTTTAGCTACCTAATTTTAAGAAAATCAGTTATCCACTTAATTTTATTTACCCGACTGCACTTAAAGGAGGGTAATGGTTTTCAAGTGAAGGTGTGTCGTCTGTTTATTTAGCTGAGCCTCTAGCTTGATGGATTTCAGAGTGCAAGGAGTCGTTACTTTCGTCTTGATGTCCCGTGAGTGACATAGGATACAATTTTACCCGCCTTCCCAAAAAAAGAGGGGTTTTTTTTCACAGTTGGTAAGCCCTTGGCGTCGTCTCACCTGATGGTAAGTGACGATGATGCCGAAGATGGAAGCGGGCTTACCAAGATTCCCCAACGCAGTGGAGAACTAGCTATCTTATCATTGTTAACACTAATGTTTGGCGGCAAGGCTTAGATAAGATGGTGGTAGCTAGCCAGGCGAGCTTAGAAAATGCCCTACCACCAACCAAACCGAGTCTTGCAAGTTGACTCCACCGGGAATCGAACCCGTGACCTCCTAGTGTGAAGCGAATGGACTAACCATTACGCCACGGAGGCGGTTAAATGTTCTTAAATGTTTTTAAGCAGTCACGCTCTTTATTTTTAAATAGTTTGCTTAGGTTATTATTGTAATTTTAGTTATGTTGATGGTGATGCCACAGTGTAAGAATCCACACAGTGGTCCAACACCTTTGATCAAAGCCGATATCACTAATCACTTGTCTGATCACCTCTGGCGCTGCACGGAGCGCTGCGCTGGAGCCTGTAATGAATTGAGATGATGAGAGCATCAATAAATTGTACAGCCACGCTATGCATACTTTCTAGCGAAGCCTTCACTGTCTGTCGTAGTCGGGTATACACAAATCAACAATAAACATTATACTTAGGTACTTAGTAGCAAGGAATAAAGCTAGGTATATCAGACTTGATAAAAAATTTGTGTTTGTATGGGAGGGACCTTACTCATATTTTTCCTGGAACAATTAAGTACCCAGAGCAATAGACCTTATTAAGTCCTAATTATTCACAAAATTTTATTAAAATCGTTAAGGCCATTTTTAAGAAAAAGTATCAAACAATCTGGATTTATATAGGAGGTACCTTAATCCGATTTTCTTGGAACAACGGACTAACGAATACTAGCCATATACAGTTATATTAACATATCGAGTTTCATCATAAACCTGAAATCTATTTTTGAGTAAAAATAATAAGCGTTTTTTTACTATGGTGGCAACCCTAAAAATCAAGATAGGAAAAATTTAAGAAAAACGCCTAAAGAAAAAAAATATTGCTCTAACCCAAATTTCACCCAAATCCGTCCAGTAGTTTGGGAAGTAGAGCACTGGACCGATGTACAAACAGACACACACACACTCGCACACATTTTTTTTGTTTTTTGGACTCTATTAGAGTAAGACAATCGATCCCTATCAAAATCTTTTGTTCAAAATCATAATCAAGCCTTTAATTCTTTACTGACCACAATCACAAAATGAGTACCTAAATAGATGACGCTGAAAAACTATGACGTTACGCCTAGGTATTTAAAACATTATAGAACAAAATGAAGTTTTTGACAGATGATAAAACGTAACTCGGATGACTAGCAGTCATAATTCCTATTGTTCCCAGTTTCTGAAAAACAACGGTGACTAGAGAATCTGGGGCGCAACCTCCTGCGTCTCGCCCCTCAGCTACCGCATGAATGCCCTATCTAGACGTCTCCGTTGGATAACTGTATGGATTCTTTAGACTGTGGTGATGTAATGTATTATGCTCGAAGCATCATTTGGTCCTCTCATACGTATGTTCAAGCAGAATTCTAACCGTGAGCCCGACGTGCGACGAATATTTAATAACGTCGGGGATCAAGCAATAAACTAAAATGTAAACACACCATATCTCCTGTTAATGTTATTTTAATGGATGCCATTAATTTCCAATAATTATTCACTGAATAATCCTGGGATACTGATGCCTCGTTAAACAAGGATTGTTATTTTATCAGCTAACACAGGACGGCGTAGATAAAGCATCATGATATCAGCCGAAAGACGTCCACTGCTGGACAAAGGCCTCCCCCAAGGATTTCCACAACGACCGTTCCTGCGCTGCCCGTATCCAGCGGCTTCCTGCGACCTTCACCAGATCGTACGGTCCACGGTGGGAGGTCTGCCTACGTCTTCCAGGGAGCGGCCACCATCGAAATATTTGCTGCCCCAACTGTCTGTTCTACGAGCTATGTGCCCTGCTCACTGCCACTTAAGTTTAACAATTCTGAGAGCTTTGTCGCTACTAGATAAATCATAATATAATTTATTCTTAGATACTTTCCTTCAAAATAAGCAAGAGCTTTATAACCAATATTGGTAAGCCCTCGGCAGCATCTCCCCTGATGGTTAGGGACGATGAAGCCGAAGGCGTGCTTACCAAGATTCTCCAACGCAATTAGAAACTGACTATCTTACGTTCATGCCGGAACACATCAATTCTGTTAACTTTGATGATTGGCGGCAGGACTTAGATAAGATAGTGGTAATACGAGGTTAGATAAGTAGCTTGGATAATGTCCTCATCATATCAGCTCATATACGTCCCCACCGAGGGGCTCGAGCCTATCCTGAATTAGAGCGATCGGGCCTTAGTCGACCACGCGGGCCCAGTGCGGGTTGGTCGACTTCACACACAACCTTCGAGTTTCTTTGCAGGCGTGTGCAGGTTTCCTCACGATGTTTTCCTTCACCGTAAGAGTGTCGGATACACGTACATATCGAATCTAAATTCGAAAGCACATTGGGACGATGCAGGATTCGAACCACGACCTCCCGGACAGGAGGTAGCGGCCCTTGTCATTACGTCACCGACGCCGAATAATTAAAGACTTTGACAAACTGATAAATACCTAACGTTACTTATCAATTGACTTGACAGTTTAAAGAGCTTACTTACAAATTAGCTAATGAAGAGCGCTTAATTTTAGTGATAAACAGTACCTTAAGTTTTACCAATCGAAAATTACTAATTCCTAAAAAAAACAGTGTATAACCGACTGGGAGTGTAAAAACTATTTTTGATGTGTAACATCTTTGCTCTCGCTTTCCTGCAATTTGTGGGAGTGATTTCGTGAAATGGGACGGAAATGTGTAACATGGGACGTAAATGTGTAACAGGAAGTCGCGAAAGCGCGCGCTATTCGATCTGACGAATGAGCTTTGCTCTCGCTTTCCTGCAATTTGTGGGAGTGATTTCGTGAAATGGGACGGAAATGTGTAACAGTGATTTCGTGAAATGGGACGGAAATGTGTTACAGGAAGTCGCGAAAGCTCGGAATTCTACTTTACGAGAGTCCGACTCGCACTTGGTCGTTTTTTTCGTTACTGTCAGATCCGCCACCCAGGTACAATATCGTCATCAAATCTAACTAACCTAAAGTATTTTGTCACATGTTACACATCATATGCGAGTACTGTAGGTCTCGCTCGATTTTTTTTTGTTTAGAATTTAGTACTTTTCGGCTTTTCCAAAAAGAAGGGTAATGTTTTTTGGGTGTATGTGTGTATTTATGTGTATATGTATGTATGTTACTTTGGCTGAGCCTGTAGCCTAAACGGCCTAATGGATTTTGGAGTAGGTGTCGTCGTTAGATTCGTCTTGATTCCTTGAGTAACATAGGATACATTTTTACCCGACTGCTCAAAAGTTTTTTGCAGTCGGGTTTATAATTTCCTTAAAGGTGTATGTTTTTTTGTGTTTGTTACGCGATATCTTCGCATATTGTAAACCGATTTTCATGATTATTTTTTAATCGGTAAGGTATGCTCTCGAGTTGGTCTTCTATAAGTATTATTAAAATCGCTGTTGTACTTTTTTTTATAAAATTAACAAAACCCAAAAATAATAATGCAAAATTGTACTAAGTTGTTGCGATGGAAGTAAATTTTAACGTGTTTAGCGTTGATTAATTTAATTTATTAGGTTATTATATTATTATTCTCTAGGTACAAGATAACAAGACACAAAATAACAAAAAAAACATTTTTAGATTTTTAAATCGCGTATGATTATTTACAATGTACAAATACATAGTACTTATACAGCGTGTATCAGATAGGGTTACCGATATTTTAAGACCTTGTAGTACACAACATTTCATCGACGGAAACCCCCCATTAGGGGGTCGCATCCTTCTCCCCTCTATATGGCAGCCATTTTTATTTTCAATTTATATTTTATTTATTTTTATTTTTGACTGACTCGGTGGCTCAGTGGTTAGTGCCCTTGACTACTGATCCGATAGTTGTGGGTTCGATCCCCACCCAGGGCAAGCATTTGTGTGATGAGCAGATTTGTTTGCTCTGTGTCTGGGTGTTAAATATCTATATATGTATGTATTTAAACGTATATAAGTATGTATATCAGTCTCTGGTAACCCATAACACAGGGAATCCTACTTTGGGGCCAGATGACCATGTGTGATTCGTCTGAGAATATTATTATATTATTATTATTATTTAAGTCCTAGCCAGTATAGAAATACGTCATCCATGTCTCGACACGCTCAAGGCACTTATGCAGAAAAAATCGAATTACTCTTCACGGGTTAATGCAGCTGTTCGAAAAAAATATGTTTTCTTTTGAATTAGCAGCAAAACAGATTTCAAAATGATCTCATTTGAAAGGTAATTTAGTTTCTCTGGTGATCCATGCATAAAATTAACTGAAATATTTGAGGGAAAAAAAACACAATAAATTTTTAAAAAAACGTCACTAACTTGTTAATTTTTTCTTTTTAGCTAAGCTACAAAACGACACTAAACTATTTACCATTTTTCACTTACACAAAGATGCAAATGGATGGTTATGAGATCCTTGTGCGGGGTTGTGACAATACTTTGATAGTAGTTTTACAACTATTTAACATTTTCATGTGTTTTTAACTCGAGCACTACTTAAAACAATTGTTCGGAAAAACTGCTTCCATACTGCAGACACGTTATAGCTCTTACTATAACCTGCTTTGTGGCCCGTCTGACCATTTCCAAGTAACAAACCGCGAGGGTTACGTATTAACCATAAATTGGCACACTAATTAAGGATCTAATGGTAATTAATTTGGTGACCTCTTAACAACTTAACTAAAAATCAATCGATACAGAAGAAAAAACAAGACTTTAATGACCTCGTTTTTGCAGTAGGTTCAAAAAACGAAAACTTAAAATATATATCTTTTGCATTCTTGTTTCTTTAAACTTTTGTGTGTTTTTTTTTTCAAATGTTTCTGTTAATTTTATGTGTAAACACCACATAATTTAAATTGCCTTTCAAATTAGACCATTTTGAAGTATGTACTGTTGCTAATTCAAGAGAAAACATATTTTTCATGAGCAGCTACAAAAAAAAATGAAAATAAAAATGGCTGCCATTTAGAGGGGAGAAGGACGCGACCTCCTAATGGGGGTTTTTCTTCAATTTAATGTGGTGTATTCAATACCCTTAATATATCGGTAATCGTATCCGATACACACTGTATATAGGCTCTTCATGCACTTTTTTTCATTACGGTACTTAATAGTTTTCTACCATAGTTACTTTTGCATTAATAGATATTAAGTATCTCCCCTGTGATGGTTCTAATACGATAACTACGTCTAACCGTGGAAATTGGTGCTTCGTTAAACGTAGATTATTATTATATCAGATAACAGAAGATGCTTCAGATCTTAGAATATTCTGAATACTCGAAGGTTTAGTAGGTGCATCATTAAATGTTATACACGCTAACATACATCCATACCTATGGGTAAATTCACCAGCTATTATCTCACCAATGTCAGCAGATCCCTTACAGCGACTTATGCAGGTCACGCCAATGCCGTAGTTTCGGATTCCGGCGCGGTACAATTTCACCACATGACTGCGCGCGCGCGCACGCTCGTTTGACGTAACCTCCGCAAGAGACAAGGTTCATTGGACCTTAGACCACTTTGGCGAAATTGTGGCCGTGAACTTCGAGGCTTTGCTTGTGTTTTACTAGACTACTTGGAAAAAAACGAGCGAGCCTTACAGTTATCGCTTAAGATGTGTAACATTTGACTAAAACGTACCGGCCTTCCGGCCCCCCGACTCGAATTAGGCGGCATGGCTATGTTGCTTTAGCCTTCTTGACTAAAAAAACTGTTTCCTGATGTAACAGTGTGTACACTTCCGTTGCTTTTCACGAAATCACTCCCAAAGAATTCACTCTAACAGATTGCAGGAAAGCAAGAGGAAAGATGGTACACACCAAAAAAATTATGTTACATATTTTCCTCCGAATTAAAACACGGTATACATATACGTTGAATGAAAACATCGTGAGGACACCTGCACACATCTGCGAAGAAACTCGAAGGTTGTATGTGAAGTTGACCAACCCGCACTGGGCCCGCGTGGTCGGCTAAGGCCCGATCGCCCTATTTCAGGGTAGGCTCGAGCCCCTCGGTGGGGACGTATATATGAGCTGATGTGATGATGATGATGATACATATATAGGGTGTAACAAAATTGGTGTAGGTCCCGTTAACTGGGGCTTCTACTCATCATACTGAACAACTTTTGTTGCACGACTTTGCCTAAATCGCAAAAATATATTTAACTCTTCATAAAAATCGATCAGCTGATCTGCTTAACTTGTGCATTTTAGAATGAGGGATCCAATTTTTTTTTAGATAATTGACTATGGGTTCCTTGGGGTCCAGTATGATGAGTAGAACGCCTAGTTAATTTTGTTACACCCTGTATAAGTGAAGGTTATGTTAGATATAGCTACCCATTAACACTTTTACATGTAATTATTTTCTGAGAGTATGTTGTTAGGTTCATATAATTGTCTTGAGTTTTCGCTTTTTTCCTATTTAATGCTCTTTTAAATGTAATCAATTATTATTATTAGCACAAGGGCGCTGCAAACACAAAGCATGTGTCAATCTTGTGAACGATAAGCAAGGACTTAGGTACTGAAAGTATAAAAAACATTTAAAATGTATTGAATCAATTAATCCGATTGTAAGTTAGTTAATTCATGGACTCAACTACAATAATCTTCAGGCAACCTTAACCTCCGCTATTGTTCAGTATTCTTGAACTTGTTTGTATTTAAGATTATCAGTGATTGAGATTGATCACGCCATTTTTAACCGACTTCATAAAAGGAGGAGGTTTCTCAATTCGACCGTATATTTTTTTTTGTGTGTTTACGCGGATAAGTTTGTTGTTTATGAACCGATTTTGATGGTTCTTTTTTTGTCGGAAAGGAGATATCCCAAGGGTACCATGATAAGGAAACCAGGATCTGATAATGGCATCCTAGAGAAATAGAGGGGCACCTTAGTTTTCTGTTTGAAGTCGGTTTTTTTGTTCAAAATTATCTTATCGTAGCCGTGATTTTGTAGTAAATCAGGACTATAGACAACCCGGGTTTGAATCCTGGCATTAGAAAGTTGGTTTAAGTGTTTAGTAGTTTAGCCTTGGCTTTGCTCGGTGTTTTACTAGAGATTAGACCTATCTAGATGTATTTGTCGCCCCTAAAAACCCCCGTATACCAATTTTCAAGTAAATCGTTGGAGCCGTTTCCGATATTCAGATTATATACAGGGTGTAACATAATTGGTGTAGGTCCCGTTAACTGGTGCCTCGACTCATCATACTGAACAACTTTTGTTCGATGACTTTGCTGAATTCGCAGAAAAAAAAATTAACTCTTTATACTAATCGATCAGCTGATCGACCAATTTTGTGCATTTGGGTATGGAGGTTCCAAATTTTTTTTTTGAGATTTGACTATGTGCCTTTGGGGAAAGTTGTTCAGTATGATGATAAGAAGCCCCAGTTGCCGGGTCCTACACCAATTTTTTTACACCCTGTGTATACACGAGTATAAACAAGAATTGCTCGTTTAAAGGTTTTAAGGATTGTGAAATTAATTGCAAAAAACTTCTTGTTGGGTTGGGTGGCCTAAAAATTACTCGAAAATGAACAATTATATGGTTTTTAGGGTTCCGTAGCCAAAGGGTAAAAACGGGATCCTGTAACTGCCCTTGGCTATTCATTTAAAATAGCCAAGAATAAAATTCAATATTAATTCCTTATGGATATTCCATATTATTCATAAATACTTATAATTGGTTTAAAATTATTAAAAGTGGATAAATCTAATATTTAATGAGTGCAAATTATCGAACATAAGTCAAAATTAACAAAAATAAAGAATTGGGAAAACAAAATTTTTGGACTAAGACCTCACACTACCGGGTTTGCCAAAATTGTCTCCCATTTAAGTATATAGGAAGGCAGCTGTGGGTATGCAGAACAAAGTACGTACTAAGGCATAGAGGGATACCCCGGGGTAGTAAATATGTACGATAAAACGCTCGTATCGGCGTATATAGAACGATACATGTGTAGGTAAGTGCAAGACTTGACCTGAGGGTCATATAAAAAAATAGCGTTATTTCTATTAAGCCATTTTCAGGCGCTTGAACCATTATGGGGCAGGTCGATGGTTACAACCCTATTACTAAGACTTCGCTGTCCGTCTGTCACGAGGCTGTATTTCAGGAACCGTGATAGCTAGTCAGTGAAAAATTTCACACATGATGTATTTCTGTTGCCGCTATAACAACAAATGCAAAAAATTAGAAAAAGTGAAAAAATAAGAGGGGTATCCATACAAAAAACGTGTTTTTTTAAACATGAAGAAACTAGCGCAATCTAGTATGATGGTACGGAACCCTTTGTGTGCGGTTCTGACTCGCACTTGGCCGGTTTTTAATTTTTATCCACAATTGATAAGCCCTTGGCACCATCTCACCCAATGGTAAGTTAAGTGACGATGATGCCGAAGATGGAAACGGGCTTACCAAGATTCCCCAACGCAATGGGGCTCTGGCTATCTTATCTTAAAGCTGGAACACATCAATGTTGTTAACACTGATGTTTTGGTGGCATGACTTAGATAAGGTGGTGGTAGCTAGCCAGGCGGGCTATGAAACCACCAACCAAACCGAGTCTGACAAAGTTGACCCCGCCGGGAATCGAAAAGCGAAAGGACTAACTGTTACGCCAAGGAGGCGGTTGGTAAATTAATATTAACAAAAACAAATTAAAGATTTTATTTACACTAAATCAGCTGAAATACCCTTGTAATTATCAATGCAAAAATAAAAGAGCCTTACCTACATTTTAATATAGTCATATTGGGTACTTAATTGTACAAAAATCTAATTGTCCAGTTCTCCATTACGTTGGGGAATCTTGGTAAGCCCGCTTTAATCTTCGACATCATCGTCACATACCATCAGGTGAAATGATGCAAAGGGCTTACCAATTAAGTTTTTTTTAAATGGCATTGTTAATATTTTTATAAGGGACGCAAATGTAAAAACCATTTGTAGACATTTCGATATAATAATATTAATTAGAAGGTGCCCCGCAGCTCTACCCGCGTTTTTAACGAACTCCCGGTTTGGGTGTGTATGTAATTTTTCTCCTCCTAAACGGCTTGACCGATTTTAGTAATATTTTTTAGTTATAGGATCACCTGGATGGTTCTTAGCTATAATTGGTCTCTATTGGTCAGATTGTGGTGTGCATATTTTGCATACGAAACTTTCGCCTTATGGCACCTGCACCATTTAATAAGTCAACGGCAACGAAAAATTAATGTGACGTCATAGTTCAGTATTTAATACATTCAACAAAATCTCATTTCTGACAGTTCTTAAAAAGTAAGTCATATGAGTCGTAGGCTAACACCGGATTGTAGGCTTAAGTCATACCCTGGACACTTCATACAACGGGCTAGAAAAGACATTTCAAAAAATAAATGACGGAACAAACAAAATGGCGGCGTAATCAAAACCAAACTGTAACCAATCCGTATCAATCTGGGTGACTAGGGGGTGAGAGCGGCAGGGAGTGTCCATACTGTATGTTAGTACTAATGTATACCTATACTTTGCTTAAGTTCTGTGGCATGAGTTGCTTGTTTCACCTGCCCCGGTGTCTTTAATGAAATCTTGCCAGTTAAATTTGACCCACTTCCCGGTTTCCGATTGAGCTGAAATTTTGCATGCATATGTATATCGCGTGACAATGCAATATTAAAAGCTTGTACCTAAAAGTTTTAGGGTTTTCGAAATTATTCAGTATTTTGTTTACAATGAACATGTAACATTAAATCATTAATCCTAACATTAATACCTGGCATAAGAGCTCAGAGGATTTAGTGAGATAAAGTGAGTTTAAATTATACAAGACCGGTTTAGTAAGTACCTACCTAGGCGTACCATGTATCCAGCCAGCCAGGCATAACCCTCAGGATTCCTTTTTTGCACACTTATCCATCTCCTTTGGAAATGTGCCCACAGCATCCAGTATTTCCAGTTGGGCTCGTTTTCTTGTTGTCTTTTATTTTTAATAGGTACACAGCATGCATAGAATCTAATTATACCCTACTACCTCCCAACCTAGGACGGACTACATGCATGCATTTTATTCCTTTTGCTTTTATGTAATAACAGCCTTTGCGAGCTTGATCGAATTCAATGTTTTAAGGTTCCGAATAGCATCGGAAAACGTAGCGTAGGCAGGCCTCCCACTCGGTGGACCGATGACCTGGTGGAGGTCACGGGAAGCCGCTGGATGCTGGCAGCGCAGAACCGGTCGTCGTGGAAATCCTTGGGGGAGGCCTATGTCCAGCAGTGGACGTCCTCCGGCTGATATGAATGAATGAATAGTCCGCATGAGGAACTCTTATAACGTCATTCTGAACAAACACATATAGCTTAGATTGTTAATCTACGATAAGTAGTAGATCTCAATTTTGAATATGGAAAAAAAATACGTTTTTCATTTTTAATTTTTTTAATCTGAGAATATTTTTTTTATCACACCTATTCGAAAAACAACGATTCGTTCCTCAATAAGTACGAAAAAAAATGTACTTTGATCCCTAGCGAGTTTTTTTTGTCTCTTCTGATTGGTCCGCGTTCGTGCTTCTGTTTTCTCATAGGTCGTAATAAAAAATTGTCACTCAGGGTCAAAATATTTTCAACCGACTTCCAAAAAGGAGGAGGTTCTCAATTCGACTGTATGTTTTTTTTATGTGTGTGTGGGAACGGTGTGTTCCTACATGACGAGAACATTAGGAGATATCTCCGCCAGGCGAGGTGTTGTGCCTGGGGTCCGGCCGTGGACCAACCGTGAATGGTTGGTGCTTGTATATATGCTTAGCGCTGAAGAAATTCTAATAGCGCGTTCTAGATGCCATCTGTCGAGATGAAGATGTAATTCCATATAGTATGATCGATGGTTCAGTCTTGAGTTGAGGTTATGTAGTTGTATGTGGCGGGTACTGCAGATGTCGCCACATTACTCCCCCTCCGAGACCGGAGGTCGATATCCATATTGAGTTGGCTGTCCAATGTTGCGGGTGCGGCGGAGCGACGATACGCGTCGCGATGCGGCGTCTGCGGTGAGTCGAGACGCCAGGCCAATGTTGCTCTACTCGAGTCCACGGTGAGTCGGGACGAGGAGGTGGTTCAGGCGTACGGTGCAAGGGAAGCAGGTCACGTGGAGCGCGTGCTCTACAGCGTGAGCTGCCGACGACTTGCTGCCTGAAGAGTGAAGCTGCAGGTCCTTGATGCTGCGTCGACGGCTGCGAACCTGATGAGGCTTCGGAGTGAAGTGCAGGGCCAGGAAGCTCGATATGACGGCTGCGATGGTCCTGGTAAACTTCGCATTGGACTGCTATGCTGCTGTTGGCTTGCTTTACCGGCTGGAGGGCTGTTGAGGAGTTGTTTCCGAAGGTGCGTCAATGTTCAGCGTCGGGTCACCAATGTAGGTACCAATGTAGGAATGAATGTGTTCCTACATGACGAGCACAAAGGGAGATATCTCCGCCAGGCGAGGTGGTGCGCCTGGCGGGGTCCACGGCCGGACCCCAGGCATTGGACCAATGTAGGAATGGATGTGTTCCTACATGACGAGCACAAAGGGAGATATCTCCGCCAGGCGAGGTGTTGTGCCTGGGGTCCGGCCGTGGACCAACCGTGAATGGTTGGTGCTTGTATATATGCTTAGCGCTGAAGAAATTCTAATAGCGCGTTCTAGATGCCATCTGTCGAGATGAAGATGTAATTCCATATAGTATGATCGATGGTTCAGTCTTGAGTTGAGGTTATGTAGTTGTATGTGGCGGGTACTGCAGATGTCGCCACATGTGTTACCTCAGAACTTTTGACTAGGTGAAACGATTTTTATGATTCTTGTTTTATTTGAAAGCTAGTACTTTCCGTGTGGTCCCATATAAATTTTATCAGAATCGGTGTAGTATTTTATTAGAAAATTAACAAAAACCAAAAATAATAACAAAAATGTACTAAGTTGTTGCGATGGAAGTCGGTTTTTTAACGTGTTTAGCGTTTTCAATTATATTCTCGGTCGACATATTATATTGGATTCCTCGCTAGAATTCAAACGAACGTTCCCAGTACAAAGTATTACTTTGTCCCCATGTTACACAAATAATTAGGTATTTCAAGTGCACACCCTCGTTTGAGGTACTGTTAAATGTAGATGAAGTAGACATTCCGGTGAACGTATACATATCAGGAGTACCGTTTACAATATTAAGCCACCGAAGTTTTTATCAAAACATCTCAGAATTCTTGAAATCTACACAGCTCCGTGCAATGAGTGTCTACTTTATTTGCCAAAGTCTACTTAAAACACTTATAGGCCCCTTTTAAAAAATACTGTCGAGAGAGTAGTAATACCTAGGTATTACCCTGACACAAGGATAGCTTATTGTATTTTTTTAAGTGTGAAAGCGACAGACTTTTCCCTAACACTAGCCTATTTCTTACCTTAGTTACATATTTGCGTGTAAATAGTCTTTATTCTTTGCTTATACCCAGATTTATTTATTTATTCTATTACTAAGAAGTTTTTATCTATGCCTAAGGAAGGGGTTTTGGTGGTTGTTACAAAATGTTAAAGTGAGAGATTTAAATATCAGATGAGAGGAGAAATTAGTCTGTAAGTAAATACACGTGTCTGAACAGATGTATTACATATTTATAACATACTCGTACTTACTATAAACAATTTTTGAGCGTTTTACCGTAAGTTTTTAAAATTTTCATCTCGTATAACTGCATCGATAGCTATTGGTAATATGACTATGATAAAAACCGGATCTTTCTCGTTTACCGTCTAAAATATTTTTTTGTAACACGTACCTAATACCAGTATAATTACCATTAACATGAGGCATGGGCCACGGGTTAGTTCCATCTTGCGAGAAGGTTTGGAGATATTCCTCACACGGGGAAAATTAATAATACTCTAACAAAGTGCACACAAAAATAAAACTATGAACAGGTCTTATTCATACATGCGATTTCTTCCATCCAACGCACAACCGTAACAGTTAGTATTCTTTTGTTTCAGTGTTCGACGCGACGGCTAAGCCTCCATCTGGTCTTCTCAGCGGTAATGCCAATCAATATGGTGATTTTGACGAGTGCCTCAGCATTGACGAGGCGGTCCGTGGGAAGTACTGCTTGGCTTCGCTGCAAGTCAATCTGGGGGGAGACAAAAATATGGACCGGGTCGACAACTTGATCCATAGCGGGCATTACATAAGGAGTAACGTTACTGATGTGAGTATCTCACTACAAATGAAAAGTGATTTAAGAGCACCTGTCACCTTCGCTACAAGTCAATCTGAGGGTCACGATAAAAATAGACCAGACTAGCTTTTGCCTGCGGCTTCGATCGTTTTTAGTGCTGTCTTATGGCTCGCGAGCGTGGACGTGGGTTTTCTGCAGATCCCTCAGGAACTATATCGGGCTATTCTGAGTAGCAGTATATGTCACTTCCCACTCCCTCAACGAATTCTATACTAAGAGTCACTTCAATCTGTTGGTCCGTTGCGACGCCGACGTGCGCGAGCGTGGAAATGAGTTTCCCCAGATCCCTCGGGAACTATGTCAGGTTATGCTAATTCGTAAATTATGTCATTTACGACCTCCTCAGCCATCTCTGTAAAATAAATCACAACAATGTATTGTTCCAAAATCAACATAATGACATAATTGATATAATGTTATCCACAAGGGAGTTAGGCAAAGTTTCGCAACAAAATTGCCGACAATGCACCAGCTGGATCATAAATACAGAAAGTCAGTCCGGGGGGTGACAAAAAATGTAGGGACCTAGTATTCAGGAAGGTATGTCTCAAACAAATAATCAGTTTTTAATATATTTATTTCGAAATTCACCTCTTTGGCGGGAAAATAAGTAAGTGATGGGTGATTATTTAATATTTTTTTCACAATGTATTTATTTCGAAATTCACCTCTTTGGCGGGAAAATAAGTAAATGATGGATGATTATTTTATATTTTTTTTCAAAATGTATTTATTTCGAAATTCACCTCTTTGGCGGGAAAATAAGTAAGTGATGGATGATTATCTCTTTTTTTTTTCAAAATGTATTTATTTCTAAATTTACCTCTTTGGCGGGAAAATAATTAAGTGAGGGATGATTATTTCATTTTTTTTTAATGTATTTATTTCGAAATTCATCTCTTTGGCGGGAGAATAAGTAAGTGATGTATGATTATTTCATTTTTTTTTCAAAATGTATTTATTTCGAAATTCACCTCTTTGGCGGGAAAATAAGTAAGTGATGGATGATTATTTCATTATTTTTTTCACAATTGGTAAGTTCTTGGCATCATCTCACTTGATGGTAAGCGATTATGATGCCAAAGATGAAAGGTGGCTATCTTATCTCCAAGCCGGAACACATCAATGCTGTTAACATTAACTTGGCAATACTTAGACAGGATGGTGGTAGCTAACCAAGCGGGCTTAGAAAATGCCCTTCCACCAACCAAATCGAGTCATAAGAGGTTAAACTCTCCCGGGAATCGAACCCGCGACCTTCCGATTAACCATTACGCCACTGAGGCGGTCAATTATCATTATTAGCACCTATTGACGTTATATTTAACTAAAGTGCTAATATTATTGTTAATCTTTAAGAGTCTCCAGGAGGCTTGAGTTTCCATACAAACGTAGTTCCGCTTTATTATAAAAACTACATGCCGGATTGAATCCAAACTTTGTAAGTATATTGAATAGACACATATCGATGTTTTTAATTAGTTTTCATCGTAGTAAATTTCAACGTAACTAAACGAAGGCTTAAATTAGTTTTGTACTGAAAGTTTGAAACTGCTCTTATTTTTTTCCGTTTTAAATCAGTACATCGAAAACTAATTACAAACATCGATATGTGTCTCTCAATATATTTTCAAAGTTTGGACTCAATCTGGCATGTAGTTTTTGTATCAAAGCGTAACTACGTTTGTATGGAAACTCGAGCCTTCTGGCGGCCCTTAAGTGTAGGCAACACGCTACACGTACCTAAGTCATTTGGGAGATCCTCGTTCTAGCTCCTACCTCAACCGTACCAAAACCACATGGGTGTTCAATAATATGCCAGTAATGCATCGCCATTGTTATCATTAGGTACCATGGCCATATATTTCCAGTAACAATACAAATTCAACAAAATCCAAAAAGTCTTAGGAATGCTCAGATTAAGGCGCGGTATTGATTGGAAAAGTTGTCTCTGTCTTTTTCTTTATGTGTAAAGAGTAAAGAAAATAACCACACTTTTTCACGATTTTTCGTTTCAATCAAAAACTACAATGAAAGTATAAAAAATAATAACATTACTCACTTTGTATTATCATAACAAATATTGTTATATATTTTTTTAAATGTATACTTCAAAATATTAGTCTTAAGTAATTACAGGTGAAAGTAACAGTGTAGACATATCTTTGGGATTTTTTTCTATCGAGTCGAACCTGCTCGATAGCTTTTGACTTTAAGGAACGTCATAAACAATAAGGGTTTTTTTTAACCTTGGGTTTTCTATCGTTTAGGAGTAATTGACGTCAAAAATAACGAAAATCTGTAATATTACCGCCTTAAAAATAATGTAGATATTGAGTTTCATACACAAAAATTGGGGTAACGCTTGTTCTATTTATATTTATTTATTTATTATCGCACTACTAAGCCGATCGCTTTGCGTACACGACACCATGGGCTTTTCTGAAAACCAGCGCTGCAGTTCTCCTGCAGCTAATGCTGAGAAAAATCCATTGTGACATCGCACTACACCGATTCCGTTGGTCTTATTTGTTTTTTGTTTATTTTTTCAATTTCTCTGTTTTTCTATGTTCAGTTTAAAAATAATTTATTTTTTTTATATTGTATAATCGGTGTGTGTTTGTGTCAAATCAAAATGTGTCTATTAACTTTTGTCTATTGTCTATATGTATGCATCTTTACCTAAGTATTGTGCCTAAGTCTAATATGTATACTTTGCCTAAGTGGTGACCTCGAATAATGTTTCAACACGTGATAGGTCCTATCCTTTACCAAAGTACATATATTACCATAATTGAGACAGGTGCATTTGAGACATGTCACAGCACGTTCTAGCATGTTAACGGTGAGTCTGCCAACGCGTGACTGTAAGCTAAACTCTGCTCCGTCGTGATTGGAGCAGAGTTTTTTTATACCCCGTTTTCAAAGCGCTAACACTACATCTACCTTTTATTTTTGATTAGAGTATGTGTTAATTATCGAATAGATAATATATTAGTACTTACAGCAAATGACTCGTCTACCTTCCTTGTTCACGTTCATATACGGGGTTGTTCGTAATATATAACCCGAAACCTATTAGGTGAATATTTTATTTATGAAACTGAATTTTTTTTACTAAACCTTTGCTGAAAAAAATCTATAATTATTAATTATGCTTAAATAAAAAACCGGCCAAGTGCGAGTCGGAATCGCGCAAAGTAGGGTTTCGTGTCCTTAAAAAATACATATTTTTAAAAAACAAAGTTATGTTTGCAGTTGGCAATAGAACATTTTGTATGGAAAACCTTTGAACTTTTTACAAATACAACTATACATTTTAAGTTTTTAGACTATTACTCTTAAACCAAGAAAGCCTACTTAGCTGTGCCAGTTTTCCTTTTAAATTGATTATATGTCGTACTATTTAAAAAAATCAGATATCCTTAAATAGTGGTGACTCTAATAAAAATTTGCACTTTTAAGCTAAACATTTCGCAAATGGATCCCTGAATTGAAAACCCTAAGTAGTTTTGAAAGAACTATTATACGATAAGAATATAAGATAAGATAGCCAGTTCCCCATTGCGTTGGGGAATCTTGGTAAGCCCGCTTCCATCTTCGGCAATATTGTCACTTACCACCAGGTGAGATGTTGTCAAGTGTTTACCAATAGTGAATAAAAAAAAAAAAAAAAACCTACACCTAGCGTTCGAGTATGTCACTGAAAAAAAATCAACCCCTTAAAAAAATCACCCCCTCTTTACATGTAGGAGCACAGTTGAGATAATAGTTACGAAGGCACCTTAATTATTTTTTTTATTATTTTTTTAATTTTGTACCACTTTGTCGGCGGCGTGATTAATATGTACCTATACTCATGTCAAATTACAGCTTTCTAGTCAGAGATTTGTTACCATAGATGGGTTATGCACTAACAAACAGCAATAGGGGATCGGACTGCTAGTCATTTGAGTACCTTTTTATGATGTTTGAAATACCCACAAGTGACGTCATAGATTTTAAGCGTCATTGACGAACTTATTTTGAGAATTTGATCAATTAAAAATTGAAGACGTGATGGAAAAAGAACAAGATTAAGGTTTTTTTGAAACTTCAAGAGGAGAGCAATTTAGGAAATCATATTTCAGATTTTATTTTTGATGCAGTCCGATCCCCTATTGAAAATCGAATCCATTTTGAAAATTAGATGCTGTTCGTAGTTATCTGCTTATGCGCATGACTTGAAAATTTACGGTCATATTAGTAAGAATAAGGTTTTAAGGGAAAGAAAAACTCTAAGACGGAATACTTTTTTCAATGTAATTTTTTTATGAACTTAAGACCATAACTCACGATACTAACGATGCAGTCGGATACTCGGTTACAGTCATAAAAAAAGTAAAGCTACGTACTTTTATGAAACTCCCGAACTTTAAAAAAAATCCCAAAATTTCTACAGAAGCTGCGAACAAAATTAGTTCAATTTTGTGAGTATATTTACCATTTAAAAGGTTTCGGGTTAATCACACTAATATTATAAAGGCGAAAGTTTGTGAGTGTGTATGTTTGTTACTTCACGCAAAAACTACTGAACGGATCTGGCTGAAATTTGGTAGCTAGACAGATTAGGACCTGGATTAACACATAGTCTTTTTTTTCACGCTCGCGAACCGCTTGCAGCTCGCGCACTGCGCACCCTCGAAATGTCATAGAAACGTTGTCCACGCGGGTGAAGCCGCGGGAAACAGCTAGTAAAATATAACCCTGCAAAAGATGTACCTATTTAAGAATATTTGCTGACTGTGTAGCTCGGTACTTAGGTTGTTAAACTAATGCCCAAATATTATTGTAAGTAACCGAAAGAAACCCAAGGATAACATTCGGGATTTTTTGAATTAATAATTTAAATTCTGATCACATCTACGTCTGATCTATCTATAACTTGTGGTAAAGAAAAAAAAATGCTATCGTTAAACATTGATTTATTATGGGCATAACAAAAAAAACTAATTTTTAAACTATAATCTTTCTGTTTATCTAAAAGTTTAAATTTTTATTGCCACTAAACCAATCTTATCCGAGAGGTGAATCACAGGGCGTACTCTACTTTTTAAACATGTTTTTGTAGCATCGGGGAACGACTCTATTGATTTTGCTCAAATAATTACTCAAGACCATATAAACGGTCGATTTATTTTTATAAGTACCAGTTATATATCTCGACGGCAGCTGGGCGTCTATCAAGTGGATCACAAGCACGCAGCCGCCTCAAGGCTCGCAACTTGGCACTTCTAGTTAATATTCTGCGGCCGCCACCGCGTCCGTCATTCGTCTACTTTGTCAGCTTATTTGGTCTCCGCCTGATTTTGAATCGCAATTGTCAGTGTACAATACAATAGCCCTCGTCCAAGACTTACAATACAATAGCCCTCGTCCAAGACTGAGGATGAAAAACTATATTTTTGGTCAGTGATGGACTTCTGACCGAGGCGGCTATTTCAGGAGGTGCTTCACTGTATCTTAGGATTCCGTAGTCAAATAAGGAACCCTTATAGTTTCGCCATGAAATTTAGTTTAAGCGCCTCCGTGGCGTAATGGTTTGTCCATTCGCTTCACACCAGGAGGCCGCAGGTTCGATTCTGGCGGGGTCAAATTGTAAGACTCGGTTTGATTGGTGGTAGGGCATTTTTTAAGCCCGCCTGGCTAGCTACCATCTTATCTAAGTCTTGCTGCCAAACATCAGTGTTAACAACATTGATGTGCTCCGGCTTGAAGATAAGATAGCCAGTTCTCCATTGCATTGGGGAATCTTGATAAGCCTTCTATCTTCGGCATCATCGTCACTTACCATCAGGTGAGATGATGCCAAGGGCTTACCAATTGTGTATAAAAAAGTACAACAAAATTTAGTAAAATACCTAAATACTAATCTTTTAATGGGTACCTTATTGCAAGACTTTATTTCAGTATTACACAAATCCAGTCTTTGGTGACATCAGTACAGAGTGCAATTTAAAAAACATTTTCTCAAACATGCTTGAAAATTTGAGCATTTAGTGGCTAAATAAAATAGTATGTAAACTCACATCTGACGTGTAATTTAAAAATGGAACGATCTTTTTCTCCGAAACATGGCAACCAAGGAGGTAACTTATCAAAGTTTTTATTTAAATTTCGAACTGGCTTCCAAATAGAAAGCTGTTTATTAAAAAAAAACTAATACGCACTTCGGCGCGTGAAAAATTGTTGTTGTGACTTCATTTTCATGTTCTGCCTAGGTACTAAAAAGTACGAATCTTATACAAGTCTTGGCAACAACTGCCCCAACGGCCATCTGATCTACGAGCTATGTAAAATTAAAATTAATGTCCTACCCACTTACGTAAAACATGCTTTCCCCACAGATGGGTCACCGAGTCCCGCGCTACTCCAGCCTGATGTGGGGCGTCTGTATCCCCAGTTCCTGCAGCAGCTTCGACCTGGAGCATGAGCTGGCCACCAGGCTCTCGGGGTTGGGAGTCTCGGTCAAGGTCCACCACACCATGTGCTCAGTCAAGGACTTAAGAAGGCCCTACTCGTTTGGCAAGGCGCTGTCTATGTAAGCTGGGACCTGATTTTCTTTACGATAACCCTGAAGAAGTCCAGCAGCGTTATTAGCTTTCTATTAGTATCTTGTTGTTAGTTGAGGACTGTTTTTGATCATCTGCTAAAACATCAGAGATCGATTCTATTTATGACGCTGAACAACTCCCCAAGAAAACTTCAAGCAAATTATAATCAAATGAAAAAAAACTCTTAATTAAAATTTAAGAAACCCCGACAATTATGATATTTTGTATTATCATTATCACGACTGGAGAGCATCGGAGCAAGCCTGCCACGTACGAATGTGTTTTTGAATTTCGATTTCTTATGTACGTTTATCCGACGCTCTTACGGTGAAGGAAAACATCGTGAGGAAACCTTCACACGCCTGCGAAAAACCTCGAAGATTTGTGTGAAGTCGACCAACCCGCACTGGGCCCGCGTGGTCGACTAAGGCCCGATTGTCCTAATTCAGGGTAGGCTCAAGCCCCTCGGTGGGGACGTATATGAGCAAGGATAGTCTTAATTCCTAGTCGGTGTTGGATTATCGACGTTACGAATCTGTGTATTGTGTAATCTTAATTTCAGACTGCTGATATAATACAAACGAATATACTGCAGAAATGCCTATACTTACTTTATTTTCGTTTTTCTTAGGAAAGTGGTCTTGACAGAGAGTCAACAAGGGTTTTATAATAATACAATGAAATTATCCTTGAGGAATGAAAGCTAATGGTCTGAGATGGTCGACGTTACAAAACTGTGTATTTTGTAATCTTAATTTCAGTTTTTTTTTAAGTAATTAGCAGTCCTTGATCGTGGTCGACCTACTCAGGTTACCTGTGTAGACCTCGTTTGTTAGGTAATCTGCTTTTGTGTCTTCTGATAGAAATACCTAGCTATGTTCTACAGAAATGCCTACCTACTTGTTTTCGTTTTTCTTTAGAACATTTTTTCCAAAATTATCGCCTCTCAGGTACTCATACCTACTAGATTATGTCTGAGGGTTGCAGAGCCTATTTACTTGCGTTATGCACATAAATTTCAATATCTTTCCAAGATTTTTCCATATATTTCGTCGTCTAAATACCAACCTAATAAAAGCTGCTTCAATATATTAAATGTACACGAGTATGTAGGTAAAATGGTGATGTAATAGAACGTCATATTGTACAAGTTCATTGGTATATTATTTTTATTATTCGAAAAAAAAAATAGTACACAGGTAAACATTGGACCCACAAAACTTAATGACTGCAAACCAAGTGCTAGCGGTACACCCCGAAATTCCGTAAATAGCTGCAAATCGAGGTATTGATTGGATGGAACAGTTGTCTCTGTCTTTTTCTTTACGTGTAAATAGTAAAGAAAATAACCACACTTTTTCACTTTTACAATGGTTTTCCGTTTCAATAAAAAAATACAATTATAGTATAAAAACAATAATTAATAATTACTCACTTTGTATTATCATAACAAATATTGTTGTATATTTTTTTTAATTTATTCGTTTTTTCTATCGAGCCAAAACTGCTCAATCGTGTTTCTTTTGACAATAAAGAACATCATCAACAATAAGGGGTTTTTTTCAACCTTTATCGTTTAGGAGTAATTGACGTCAAAAATAACGAAAATCTGTAATATTACCGCCATAAAAGCATGAAAATTAGAACGATTGATTTTTAGGCTATATGAATTAATTTGGCCCATTTTTGTTCTCAAACCTATCATATGCGGTATCCAATGAAAGGGCTTAATAAACTAATTACAAAAATATATCACTACATGACATTTTATATCCAACTCTAGCTCCAAGAAATCAATTTTAAAAATTATTAGATTTAGTTTTTTTTTTATTGTTACATTATAGAGGTATAGAGGGTCCAATTTTTTTTTGAGAATTGTGTATGGTTTCTTTAGGGAAAATTGTTCATTGTGAAAAGTAGAAGCCCCTGTTATCGACTCCTACACCTATTTTTTTACAAAAATTTGTACCCTCCATACAAAAATTCAATTTAAGGAATGAAATAACGAAAAATAAAAAAAACTAAATGCATATATTCTCAAAATTGCTTTTTGGAGATACATATGATAATATCATCATTTGAGGTATATTTTACCAAAAATTATTCAAACGTATCGTATCTAGAGGAGCCTAAACTGGGTAGCTTTTAAAAATGATTTTTACTTTAATTTAAAACAAGTGACTGAAATGTCATGATGTGATATCCCTTTCATGAAAAGCCTTTTCATTTGATATCACGCACGATAGGATTAAGAACATTTTTTTGCCATACAAAAAAAGATTACGTCATACATACCTCCTCTCCTTTTATTTGGTGCTACGGGTCAAACTGATTCATATAATGACCTAAAGATCAACTGTTCCGATTTTTAACCGACTTCAAAAAAGGAGGAGGTTTCTCAATTCGTCCGTATATATATATTATTTTTTTATGTGTGTTCTTCTGTGATAACTTCGTCGTTTATGAACCGATTTTGATGATTCTTTTTTGTTGGAAAGGTATCCCAAGGGTAGGGATGCCAAACCTCCGGGTTTCAACCGGAGTCTTCGGGTTTGGATAGTGCACCTCCCGGCTCCGGGTTAAGCATTCATATCTCCGGGTCCGACCGGACTGAGAAGCGACAGCCGTCCGGTACTTTTTCCCGTTAATTTTACCTACCAGTCGATTTAAGATGGGTCCAGTAACTCAAAACTGGACACTGAACTGAACTCTCCAAAATAATAGGTAAAATATTGTCTGTTCCAATCAGCAACGCTGTTGTTGTTCCCTACACTTACCTAATATATGCTTACCCCTAAACTTACAACTAAACCTAACTTAAACCCCCCTCTCCCCCTGGGGGCGCAATCTCCGGGTCTGCTGGTCATCAAAGTTGGCAGCCCTACCCAAGGGTCGTAACATGATAAGGAAACCAGGATCTGATGATGGCATCCCAGAGAAATCGAGGGGAACCTTAGTTTCCATTTTGAAGCCGGTTTTTTTCTGTTCAAAATTATCATGATTTTAACACTTTTTGCAGCTGTTTTTGGCGTACCGCTAGGACTAAGTATTGATTCTACTCATGAGACTGAATCCATTTTGTTTTTTTATTTAGCTAAAATCGAAATAAATTTAGGGTTCCGTCCGAAGCCAAAATGGCAAAAACGGATCCTTTATTATTTCGTTATGTCCGTCTGTCTATAGTCTATCATCACAGTCAATTTTCTCTGCCACTATTAGACCTATAGTAATGAAATTTAGTGCACTTATGTAACTTAAAACACAAACGATTTTTTTCTTTTTAGGATTTTACATGTAAAAGGGCGATGAAACATAGTTTTGTAGTGTTCTCGAGCACAAAGTATCTACTTTGCGCATTGAGTGAAACTGTTTTGGTAAAAATAATTTTGTCCGGAATTTTTCGCACGCTCTCCCTTTATGACTTCCCCCTTGTTTGTTCGATTTACAGTTATACAGTATTGCACGTAGATACGTACATGTTTATATACTAAAAACGCAAAACATAAATTTGGTTATTTTGTTAAAATACATAGGGGTGCCTTCCATACAAGTAAAAGGGTCATTATTTTTTTGTGTGCACCCCTTTGTGTGATATTATTATTTTTAAATGCATTTGTGTTTTTAACAACATATTTTATGAAGCGTATCCAGATATTCTTAGCCAATCAAAGTCGCCGATTACGCAGGTATTTAACAGAGTTTCGTGGATCGACCCATTGACGGATCTAGGATTAACTTCATCTTCGGCATCATCGTCACTTATCATCAGGTGAGATGATGCCAAGGGCTTACCAATTGTGAATTAATAAATAAAAAACACAAACAAAAAAGACTTTACTTCTTTATAATATTACGTATAGGGTCCTTTTGAAATACTTGAAAATAATTTAAGTCAAGGTTCAGCTTATGAAACTGAACCACTTTCCTACCAGAACTTATCTTGAATTCTGCCATACAAACTTCGCTATCAGCTGAACAATTATTGCCAGGACCAAATATATTTTTTGCGATTTTAGTACAGGTTCCTTGGGGAAAGTTGTTTAGGCAGCTTCATAAAATATTACTCTTCTAAACCGAGTCCTCCATGTGGACCACGCCGGGAATCGAACCCACGACCTCCTGTTGAAAGTAAGTATACTAACCTCACACCACGGAAACTGTTTTCCTTTTTTTCTTCGCTGTCCGTCCGTCTGTCTGTATGTCTGTCTGTATGTCTGTCTGTCTGTCTGTCTGTCTGTCCATCTGCCTGTCTGTCCGTCTATCAACAGGCTGTATTTCATGAACCATGATAGCTAGACTGTTGAGATTTTTACAGATGATGTATCTTTGTTGCCGCTACAACAAAAAATACAAAAAATTAAAAAAAAGCGAAAAATGAGGGTTCTCCATACAAAAAACATGTTTTTTAAACATGAAGAAACTAGCGCCATCTAGTCTCAATATGATGATACGGGACCCTTTGTACTAGCGCCATCTAGTATGATGGTACGGAACCTTTTGTATGCGGTTCTGACTGGCACTTGGCCGATTTTTTTTTCCTTTTTGTGGTGCCTACAACGGATTCTTTTGTTGCAGTACATTCTTCCTCGCAGTGCTCCTCTTACTGAGCATCGGCACACTACTTGACGATGGCAAAGAAGGCACTACGAATTTCGAAAAACTCCTAAATGCGTTCTCCTTGAAGAGGAACGTGAAGAAGCTTTTCGATTTGAGCGATGATCCCAACAAAGTGAAGGGTCTCGATGCGTTCAGAGGACTGAACGCCTTCGCATTGCTCCTCGCGCATAAGAGTATGGCAATGGCGCACAATCCTTATGTCAACAAGGTCACTTATTCCGCGGTAAGTTTACAATAGGTTTGTTCATGTAGGTACCGTGTTTGTGTATCATCAACATCATACAATCTCGATGCATTCAGAGGACTGAACGCCTTCGCATTGTTCCTCGCGCATAAGAGTATGGCAAATGGCGCAGAATCCTTATGTCAACAAGGTCACTTATTCCGCGGTAAGTTTACAATAGGTTTGTTCATGTAGGTACCGTGTTTGTGTAACATCGACATCATACAATCTCGATGCATTCAGAGGACTGAACGCCTTCGGATTGCTCCTCGCGCATAAGAGTATGGCAAATGGCGCACAATCCTTATGTCAACAAGGTCACTTATTCCGCGGTAAGTTTACAATAGGTTTTTTGATGTAGGTACCGTGTTTGTGTATCATCAACATCATACAATCTCGATGTATTCAGAGGACTGAACGCCTTCGCGTTGCTCCTCGCGCATAAGAGTATGGCAAATGGCGCACAATCCTTATGTCAACAAGTTCACTTATTCCACGGTAAGTTTACAATAGTTTTGTTGATGTAGGTACCGTGTTTGTTTATCATCAACATCATACAGCCCGCGGATCGCTCGGCGAAAGTGGAGAGGGCTTAAGGAGAGCGATATTCGAGTACACACATCTCTCTCATTCATTACGGAGTGAGTGAGTCAGAAAAAGTATGCGCTAGTTTTACTGTACATCAGTATTACAATATAGCGGCTTACAGTAGTGCAACGAATGTACGCAGAGCAACAGAAAGTAGGCGGCGGGGCACAGACTGGCAAACTCAGCGAGTTTTTCTAGACTAGTCAGACTACAGGCTAGTCTTGCTAGTACCTACGAAGTGGCGGCATCGTGCGACATCAAAGGCGTTGCGCTACTGTAAGCCATATCGTAATACTGTGACTATACCTACCAACGCAAAACAGTCACCTGTTTGCGGAAATCGTCAGGTCATTACATTCTCCAAAGGAATTTCTATTATATCTATTAGATATATACAGGATGTAAAAAAGTTGGCGTAGGACCCGTTAACAGGAGGTTCTTCTCATCATACAGAACAACTTTACCCCAGAAACCCATAGTGAATTCTCAAAAACAAATTTGAACCCTCAATACCAAAATTCACAAAATTGGTTAATCAGCTGATCGAGTGCTATGAAGATTTATTTTTTTTGCGATTTCAGCAAAGTCGTATAACAAAAGTTGTTCAGTATGATTAGTAAAAGCCCAGGTTAAAGGTCCCTACACCACTTTTGTTACACCTGTATAAACTTATAAGTCTTGCACACATGCACATTACACGCACGCAGGTGTTTTATTTTTTTTGGTCTCGGCCTAGTAAGTCCTTAGCCGATCTAACACTAACATTAGTAGGTATACATATTCTAAATCCAATGGGTTAACCAATACCACAGTAGACTAAAGTCATCATTACAGCTCATATATGTCCCCACCGAGGGGCTCGAACCTACCCTGAATCAGGGCGATTAGGCCTTAGTCGACCACGCGGGCCCAGTGCGGGTTGGTCGACTTCCCACACAACCTTCGAGTTTCTTCGCAGGCGTGTGCAGGTTTCCTCACGATGTTTTCCTTCACCGTTAAAGCAATCGGTAAGTATGTACGTAAGTTTTTGAAAACTCATTGGTACATTGGCCGTCCAGATTTGAACCCGGTACCTCTGGTTAGATGGACCGAGTCGTTACCGGTTGAGCCACCGACGCTTTTTTAGCCACCGACGCTTTTTTGTATGGAGACTAAAGTAACAGTATTTTATCTCGGCAGTGTCCTTGAAATCATTACCTACACCTACAACTGCGTGTACACGAGTTCGAGCCTAGGGCTGTCTGTCTTGGGTTATGTATTTATAATGCTCTCTTAAATTGTTCGTATTATTTTTTCACTAAACATTAGTGCGTATTTTATAAGTTTGAATTAGAAATCCCTTACATTCTGCATTGTAAAATTGTAATAATACTATATTTAAAATGTATCTCTATCACTTACAATAACGACTGCACTGTAGGTACTTAAGGCGACAGTTGTACCATTTTTTTTTGCGTACCATAATTATTACTATTGTATTATATCAAGATGCCATCGTGAATTAAATGAGACATTTGATGTATCTCTAAAACAAACAAAAAAATAAGATCCTATTGTTACTCGTAAATGACTTATTGTTAATAAACAAATTTATTACTAGTGGCTTTATAAACTGGTAGACCACGCGAGTTTTTCGTTTTAACAGCCATGGCTCTGCCGCCATTTTGAAAAATTTCCAAAAACTGAATTTAAAAAAAAGTCCATGTATTATCGAACCTGCAACAAAATTTCACGAAAATCGGTAGAGAAATACGACCTGTAGAGGAGAACAACCGGACATCCGCCTGACACCCGGACATACGCATATTTATTTACCCCATAGACAGCTGAAACGGAGACGCTTCGCTCGCTCGGTCAGTTATTAATTATTATTATTCGTCGCTCCGATTAGCCTTTAAGGCAGCTTAGCTGCCTAGGCTACAGGGGGTCGTTAGTGGGTAGTGTGGTCTTGGACCTGCGCATATTTATTTATATATACCTTATGTATATAATGGGTATGTATGCATATAGGCGCAGGGCTGCGAGTCCCACATAACTAATACAGCCGGCTGTACTGGTATGCGTAAAAGCATTCTCCCCCTTCCCTCCTCCGCAGCCCGAGGGAAAAAAATATTATTAACTTATCCTTGCCATTACATTCGACACGTTACACACGTTAGACTCTGGTACGCCGAAAGCCAGATTTAATGGTCTTATATCGTCATGAGAGGTCGCGTGTTAAAAATTTACGAGTTAGAGTTTGAACTCTGTGTAGTTGTAGTAAGGCCCTATAGTAAGGTCGACTAAGGCCCGATCGCTCTAATTCAGGGTAGGCTCGAGACCCTCGGTGGGGACGTATTTAGGCTGATATGATGATGATGTACTTGTAGCAGTTTTTTTTAATCCACAAATGTTAAGCCCTTAGCATCATGTCACCTGATGATAAGTGACCATGATGCCGAAGATGGAAGCGGGCTTACTAAGATTCCCCAACGCAATAGGGATCTGGCTAAGTATCTTATCTTCAAGCCGGAACACATCAATGCTATTAACACTGATGTTTGGCAGCAAGACTTAGATAAGATGGTGGTAGCCAGCCAGGCGGGCTGTGAAAATACCCTACCACCAACCAAACCGAGTCTTACAAAGTTGACCCTGTCGGGAATCGTACCCGCGACCTCCTGGTATGAAGCTAATGAACTAACCATTACGCCACGGAGGCGGTAAAAAAAAAAAATAAAAAAAAAATAGTCATCATATCAGCCGAAAATCGTCCACACTGCTGGACAAAGGCCTCCCCCAAGGATTTCCACGACGACCCGTCCTGCGCTGTCCGCATCCATCGGCTTCCCGCGATCTACACCAGGTCGTCGGTCCGCCGCGTGGGGAAAGGTGATGGCTAGTGTTTTTTTGGGACTCACAAGGTGTGATCTACATCGATTACGTCGAGAAAGGTAAAACAATCACGGGGCTCTACTATTCCGACTTATTGGGCCGATTCGACGTCGAATTGAAAAAAAACGGCCCCATTTAGCAAAGAAAAAAGTGCTGTTCCACGACGACAACGCGCCAGCTCACACCTCTGCCATCGTCATGGCCAAATTGGTCGAATTGCGCTACGAATTGCTGCCCCATCCACCGTATTCTCCAGATTTGGCTCCCGGTGACTTCTTCTTGTTCCCAAATCTGAAAAAGTCACTCGCCGGCAAAAGATTTGGGTCGAATGATGAGGTCATCGCCGCCACAGAGACTTATTTTGAAGACCTCGGGAAATCGTATTTTTGGACGGGTTAAAAATTTGGAGCATCGCTGGGCCAAGTGTATTGAATTGAAAGGAGACTATGTCGAAAAATAAGTCTCTTCTTTCTTAAAATTTTCGTTTTTCTTTTGTAAGTTAAATATTTGTTGAATTGCCCTCGTATATATTAGTACTAACATACAGTATGGACACTCCCTGCCCCTCTCTAGATTGCGACCTCACCCCCTCGTCACCCAGATTGATGCAGATTGGTAACAGTTTGGTTCTCGAACGTATGGGATTTCGCCGTGATTTTGTTTGCTCCGTCATTTGTTTTTAGAAATGTCATTTCACGACCATTTGTTTTTCAGTGTCCGGGGTGTGACTGAACTGTGAACCTCGTCTTAAAAGAGATAAGATAAGATAAATATACTTTATTGCACACCAAATATACAAAAATGAAAAAAAAACTTATTAACTAGCAGAACACACAATGATATGCAAAGGCAGACTTATTAAAAGAGCAAAAACCTCAACGAAAATTGAAATCAAGAAAAACAGTAAATTCCGTTTGCCTTATTCAACTAGTCTGCTGTCTGCTGCCGGCAACCCAATCGCTTACTCCCAGTTAACGTCAGACGCTTCGCATCCCAGCTGGATTATCCACTTTACCTAACAACGAAGTACCGCTTATTATACGAAGCGATAAAATCCCTCCAACTTTAACAATGGATTCATTAATTTTGCTGTTCCAGTAGCTTAACTTTTCAGGCTGAAGTGGCGCTTTTATTTACAGTGCCTAGATAGTACTGAAAAACTTTCAGATGTACAGTGTTTCCTGGCTTGAGCGCTTTTGCAGTCCAATGAGCACTGTTGTGAAATTAAGTGCTGAACATTTTACAGTACATAAAAATATTGTTAGATTCGTAGCGTTTATACTAGGGATGCATCCGATACCGATACCGATACCGATATATCGGCGATACTTCGGGTTAGCCGATATATCGGTATCGGCGATATTTTTATGGCAGATTCAACGATACTTTTCAAATTTCGCGCTTTAAAAATGTAATGTAAACGCGCGTGTTGTCCCATCTATTTCGTTGCAAACGAGGCACCTGTCGCATCTGAGAGACTATTTTCCACCGCAGGTCTTATTCAAACAGACATGCGAAACGCCTTTGCCCGCAAAACTTAAGAATGCTTTGTTTTTTAAATAAAAATCTTATAAATGTTAATTTTGATTACTAAAACTATTAATTAATTGTGTTTTATTTATTCTACCTTCCTTTTTGAATTCAATAAGCGTATCGGTATCGGTATCGGTATCGCCGATATTTTTATAAGAGTATCGGTATCGGTATCGTATCGGCAAAAAGGCGTATCGATGCATCCCTAGTTTATACAGGTTGTAACAAAATTGGTGAAGGTCCTGTTAACTGTGGCTTCTACTCATCATACTGAACAACTTTTGTTCTACAATATTGCTGAAAACGTAAAACATTTTTTTTTACTCTTCATACAAATCGATCAGCTGATCGACCGATTTTGTGCATTTTAGTATGGAGGGTACAATTTTTTATGAGAATTGACTATGGGTTCCTTGGAGAAAGTTGTTCAGTATGACGAGTAGAACCTCTAGTTAACGGGACCTATACTAATTTTGTTAGACTCTGTATAGACTGAAAATAATATTATAAGTACATAATGTCACTATTTTTGGTTTTGGTTGGTGGTAGGGCATTTTCTAAGCCCGCCTGGCTAGCTACCACCATCTTATCTAAGTCTTGCCGCCAAATATCAATGTTGATATCATTGGTGTGTTCCGGCATGAAGATAAGATAGCCAGTTCCCCATTGCGTTGGGGAATCTTGGTAAGCCCGCTTCCATCTTCGGCAACATCGTCACTTACCATCAGGTGAGATGATGCCAAGGGCTTACCAATTGTAAATTAAAAAAATAAAAAAAAATAAAAATTAAATATCTACATAGAAGAATTGAATTTAACACTATTATTAAAGTTTTTTGCTACTCAAAGAATTTTTTTACATACATCAATAAAATTGATCTGCCCTGTGTTGTTATGGCTTTAAGATGCCTCAATCCGAGCAGGTTGACACGTGTTAAAATAATATCGAACGAAAGCTTGATTTTTACATGTTTTTGTTATTTTTATTTACTTTCAATTATGTTTAAAAAAATGTGTTTAATGAAAATGAATGGTCTTAAACTCACCGATTTTTGTGTGATGGTTTCATTTAACATTAACTATTTGTTTTCGAGAAATTTAGCAATTAATGCCAAAAACAGACTCTACAGTATATTTTTTTTACATGAAAAGTTGTAATATTTTTAAATTATATTCAATTAAATCAATTTTTTATTACTTTAAGTATATTATGTATTTTTTCCATAGTGATAGCTTTACACAGTCTTTCAATAATTTGAATTGAATATTGTCATTTGACCCATCTTAAGGCTTTAAAACAGCGTTTTACAAAATTGGTGTAGGACCCGTTAACTGGGAGTTCTACCACAGATTACTAAATAGTTACTTCGTAGTTCTACTCATTCTACTGAATAACTTTCCCCAAAAAACACATAGTCAAGTCTCAAAAAATATTTGGATCCTTCTTACAAAAATGCACAAAATGGATTTGTATGAAGATTTTTTTTGCGATTTCAGCAAAGTCGTAGAACAAAAGTTGTTTAGTATGATGGCTAGAAGCCTGAATTAACGAGACTTGAAACAATTTTGTTACACCTGTGTATAATTCATCTGTACGTGTGAATGTCACTGGACTGTTCCCTACGAAGAAACTAACTGTTCCTAAACTTCTGGACCGGTTTTGATGAAATACTTTTGGTGTGTTTGGTTTATATTCACATTAGACCCAGTAGGTGGCGCTGCTATCGGATTCTAGGGTTTATAATGTCTTTTTTTCGCAATTTCATGATTCGGACAGGACAAGGACGTCTGTCGGGCCCGCTGGTATAGTAACTATGTATAGATATGTGTTTCAGTTTTGATATGGCAAAGACAAAATTGATAATTACTCAAACTCATGAGTGACATTTTTACGTTAATCGAAATAGGTCCCCATCAGTAGGTGCAAAAATTATAAACAACGAATAAATTACACAAAATCTAATTATGTTTGATTCCATAACCTAAGTTTGACGTTGCGTTGCGTGCAAAAGGCTATAAAATAACATTGAAATAGTCATACAAAGGAAAAAAACGAAATACTTATTCCGGACTACACGATATTTGTGTTTGACTGACCACCTGGTCCAGTAGCAGCGCTGCTGACTGCTGGGTCGAGAGTCGTGGGTTCGATCTCACCTAGAGTAAACATTAATGTGACGTACAGGTTTGTTTGCTCTGAGTCTGTATGTTCAATATCTATACAGGGTGCAAAAAGATCACTTCCTAAAACTTAAACTGGGGATTCCACTCATCATATTGAACAACTTTATCCAGAATGGGTATACTGAATTCTTAAAAAAAAACCGACTTTTCATACCAATCAGCCAGCTAATCGGCCAATTTTGTACGGAAAGTCCAAAAAAAATTTCGAGAATTCAGTATGGGTTCCTTGGACAAAGTTGTTCAGTATAGTAGCCTGTATATGTGTATTTAAACTATGGTACCCTCTGGGTACCATAGTACAGGGAACCCTAGTCTGGGGGCGGATAAACCTTTGTGATTTGCCATCGTATATTAATATTATATGTTGATCCTTCAGTTTCTTAAAGAATATTGTATTGTATTGTTACTTTTAGAGTGGAAAATATAAAAATACTGTTTAAAAATTAATCAGTCGTAAAACTAATTACAAATTGCACCTAAAATAAAATTCCTAAAATACCTTAAATAAAACACCTAAAATAGCCCGTCCCTCGTCATCCCCGGTGCAAAGGTGCCCATAATAATAATAATAAATAATTCATAATTATTACATTGATTAAAACATCGTGAGGAAACCTGCACACGCCTGCGAAGAAACTTGCAGGTTGTGTGTGAAGTCGACCAACCCGCACTGGGCCCGCGTGGTCGCCTAAGGCCCGATCGCCCTAATTCAGGGTAGGCTCGAGCCCCTGGGGTATATGAGCTGATATGATGATATTAATATTATATGTTGATTCCTACAGTTTCTTTCAGAGTGCAAAATATAATAATAATGTTTAAAAATTAATCAGTCTTAAAAATAATATCACACTAATTACAAATTCTATCTAAAATAAAATGCCTAAAATACCTTAAATAACACCTAAATTAACTTAAATAAAACACCTAAAATAACCCGTCCTTCGTCATCCCCGGTGCAAAGGTGCCCATAACACTAGCGGAAAACGAAATTCGATTACCCAACTATACAAAAAGGAGGGTAATGGCTTTGGGTTTATGTATGGATCTCTGTTTCTTTGACTGAGCCTATATTTTGGATTCTTCTGAAACCCCTGAGTGACATAGGAGACATCCTACTAATAGATATCCTACTAATATTATAAACGCGAAAGTTTGTAAGCATGTATGGATGTATGTTTGTGACTCTTTCACGCAAAAAAATACTGAACGGATCTGGCTGAAATTTGCTAGGTAGACAGATTAGGACCTTGGTTAACACATAGGTTATTTTTTTCTACGCTCTTTTTCTTGATGTTCTTTTTTAATCCACTATTGATTGATACCAGTAAGCCTGCGCACCCTCGAAAAGTCATAGAAACGTTGTCCACGCGGGTGAAGCCGCGGGAAACAGCTACTTTGGTAATATTTTTAAAGCAGTCAGGTTCTTGATTTTAATTCAATAAATTAATAGGATTTATAGTGAAGGAAACCTTCGTGAGGAACCTGCACACATCGCGAAGAAACTCGAAGGTTGTGTGTGAAGTTGACCAACCCGCACTGGGCCCGCGTGGTCGACTAAAGCCCGATCGCCCTAATTCAGGGTAGGCTCGAGCTCCTCGGAGTGGACGTATATATAAGCTGATGTGATGAATAAGATAATTAAAATCTTTAACAATATGAGGCACTGATTGTCAATGTTTCAAGTTTTCTTTTCTCTATCTCCCCTTCTATTATTCTATTTTTCCTTGCAGGTGTTCGGCATGCCCTGGGCCGTCGTGGGCCGCTCCGCCATCCTCTACACCGATAGCTTCCTCTATCTCAGCGGGTTTCTAAACGCACACAACCTCCTGCAAGAGCTGGAGAGAAAGGGCACCATTGACGTGAAGAATAAGCTCATTTCCAGATGGTTCAGGTTGGTTTTGATCACTGCCTAATAGCATTTGTGTGTTCCGGCTTGAAGATAAGATAGCCAGTTCTCCATTTGCGTTGGCGAATCTTGGTAAGCCCCCAATTTCACCTTTTTTTTCCGGTTTATCTTCGGAATTATCGTCACTTTACCATCAAGTGAGATGATGCCAAAACTAAAGATAAAAACCACTAATTGTGAATAATAAAAACTACAAAAATTAAGATATTAGATCCATAAATATTTTTTTTTGTAATGTTTATTTTGTAACTGTTAGATACATGATATTTTTGTGTTTGGAAAAAATACTTATGGCAGGATGCCCAGTTCTTCCAAACCATAAAGCACAATATACAGAAAATAAACAGAAGTACATATAAAGTATCTAAACGTCTAATGTACTAAACAAAAACTGGGGCGTTAGCAGGTTCGCTTATCTGTGGCAAGTCTGCAATTCAATGCCTTGCACGTTTCCTCAGGTGGTACCTCTTGTGGTACTCAGTGCGCTTCTGGATATTTCGGTTAATAATTCCTTACGACGAGAATTAAACGCACAATGTGCAAATTTCCTCACCATAGTTTAGCACTTTCGCACATTTCCCGTAGGAAAGGTCTTATTGAGTTTGACACATACATAACTTTGACGCATCGTGATAAAAAGTTAAAGCACCATAAAAAGTTAAAACATAATTAACTCGTTCTCCTAGGAAATGGTTTTTTAGAATACATGTCACAGTTATTTTGCCATATAATAAAATGGAAGAGTCAAGTAAAAGGAAAGAATAGTAGGTTGTCTTCATACACTGGTACATCGCGCGATTTGTTGCACGCACCATACGCACGCACACTACAATAAATAGGAATGGTCTTATGTCACTTTCTATTTATTGTAGTGTGTGTGCGTATGGTGCGTTCGCACACATACAAACCGCGCGATGTACCAATGTATGAAGACAACCTACTATTCTTTCCTTTTACTACGTCAATAAGAACCACTGTGATAGTTAATAGTCAAAAGGCGTTTCAAGGGTGGTAACATTGTCCTTTGACAAAAACTTTGTGGCGTAATAGTTAGTTCATTCGCTTCACACCAGGACATCGCGAGTTCGATTTCTGGCGAGGATTAATTTTGAACACTACTTCTGGTTGGTTATAGGGCATTTTCTAAGGCTAGCTACCACCATCTCATCTAAGTCTTGCCTGCAAACATAAATGTTAACAGCATTGATGTGATCCGGCTTGAATATAAGATAGGCAGCCCCATTGCGTTGGGTAACCTTGGTTAACCCGCTTCCATCTTCGGCATCAAAGTCCCTTATCATCAGTTAAGATGATGTCAAGAGCTTATCAATAGTGGATTTAAAAAGAACATCAAGAAGAACATCGTTAGGAATCACTATCGACATCGCAAACAAATTGAGAATGGTATATGTTAGGTTTTCATGTCATCATCACATCAGGCAAAAGACTTCCACTACCCGAGTTGGGGGGGGGTTGGCGATCGCAGGGTGCGATGTGGTGGCACAGTAAAGCGGAAAGGACGCTGCTTCTGGTTCAGTCCTTTAGTCGTCTCTTACGACACACACTGTAACAGATAGTCTATAAGCTGGGAGTCGGAAGCCAGACGGTTTTCATGTACAAAGTTAAATAGAAAAATCTAAAGTTCATTCAGTTAGAACAGAACTACAATCTAGAACACATAAACCTGAAGATTTTTTGCTCTACAACATCGCTGAAATTGCAATAAAATCTACTTCTCATACAAATAATTCAGCTGATTCGCCAATTTAACTTTGTAAGAGAAGGTCATTTTTTTACGATTTCAACAAGGTAACAAAAAAACCGGCCAAGTGCGAGTCAGGCTTGCGCACCGAGTGTTCCGTTCCACCACACAATATATTTGTGTTGTGTATTTACACATAATAAGTCGGATTGAAGGACAACTTTGTAATTGAAAAAAAATATTTTCCATACATCCATTATACGTCACGTTAAATTTTCCAACTGCTAATGTAAGTTTTTAATCATGTTTTTTATGTGATGGATAACACTACCGTCTCTAAGGGACTGAAGACCTTACTAATTAATTTCTAGTTGATACCTACTTCCGCGCGTTCCTTTAAAAGGGTCTTGCGAGTCTTGACTTACAGACAGATCACAGACAGACAGACAACGAAGTGATCCTATAAGGTTTCCTTTTTCAGCCGGATAGACAGACAGACAAACAGATTGACCAACGGATAGACAGACAGACGGACAACGAAGTGATCCTAAAATGCAAGTTAAGAATTGAATCTAAGCACGAACAGAACATTATGACTGAGTAGTTGCGACCACAATCACAATTTATCAATAAGAAATAATTATATTATCGATCGTAACGTCAATAAACATTAATATTGCGTGTTGTCCAAACACGGAAATAGCAAAGTATGTATACTGAAGTGAGTATACTTCGGACAACAATAGACAGCAAAACCAAAAAAAAACTTCCAAGGGTATCAAAAATTATTGTTTTGTTTGTATAATGATCGAAATTATTTTTTGACCAACGAAGATTACGCTACATTTCCGGGAGATGTCATATTATAAACTTAGACATATTTATTGCCTATATAGCGTCGGTGGCTCAACCGGTAACGACTCGGTCCATCTAACCAGAGGTACCGGGTTCAAATCTGGACGGCCAATGTACCAATGAGTTTTAAAAAAAAAACTCACGTACATACTTACCGATTGCTTTCACGGTGAAGGAAAACATCGTGAGGAAACCTGCACACGCCTGCGAAGAAACTCGAAGGTTGTGTGTGAAGTCGACCAACCCGCACTGGGCCCGCGTGGTCGACTAAGGCCTAAACGCCCTGATTCAGGGTAGGCTCGAGCCCCTCGGTGGGGACGTATATGAGCTGTAATGATTGCCTACGTCTAGATGCCTCTCGCAACTCGTCTTTTTAAATTGATACAGGTGCGCATTTTTTTTTTGGTCAGACGGACCAGGAGTATCATAACATAAGTCATAAGGATACTACACTACATCGGGCATGTTAAACTCGAATTGATAGGTGGAAAAAAATCTCAAAAATTGACGACTAAGTGAACTACACAGATAATATCAAAATTTACCTACTTTATTTTAGGCGGTAATTTTACAGATTTTCGTTATTTTTGACGTCAATTACTCCTAAACGATAGAAAACCCAAGGTTGAAAAAAATACCCTTATTGTGGATGATAATCCTTGAAGTCAAAAGCTATTAGAAACACGATTGAGCCGTTTTGGCTCGATAGAAAAAAAACCCCAAAGATAGGTCTACACCGTTACTTTCAACTCTAGTTATGACAAATATTTTGAAGTATAAATTTAAAAAAATATACTACAATATTTGTTATGATAATACAAAATGAGAAATGTTATTATTTTTTATACTTTCAAACTAAAAAATACTGAAAAAGTGCAAAAGTGTGGTTATTTTCTTTACTCTTTACACGTAGAGAAAATACAGAGACATCTGTTCCAATCAATACATCGCCTTAATAAATTACACATACACTAGCTTTTGCCCGCGCCTCCGCCCGCGTAGACATCTTTTCTATCACACATGAGTTTTCTCCAGATCCCTCGGGAACTAGATCGGGCTATTATGGTTAGTATATGTCATTTCCTACCCCCATCAACTATTTCTATGCAAAAAAATACAAAACCTGGATTTTTTTTTGTCCAGATCCCTCGGTAACTATATCGGACTATTCTGATTAGCAGGCTATTTCACTTATTCCCACCCCTTCAACTATTTCTATGCAAAAAATTGCAAAACGTGGAAATTAGTTTCCTCCAGATCCCTCGGTAACTATATCGGACTATTCTGATTAGCAGGCTATGTCACTTATTCCCACCCCTTCAACTATTTCTATGCAAAAAATTGCAAAACGTGGAAATTAGTTTTCTCCAGATCCCTCGGTAACTATATCGGACTATTCTGATTAGCAGGCTATGTCACTTATTCCCACCCCTTCAACTATTTCTATGCAAAAAATTGCAAAACGTGGAAATTAGTTTCCTCCAGATCCCTCGGTAACTATATCGGACTATTATGATTAGCAGGCTATGTCACTTATTCCCACCCCTTCAACTATTTCTATGCAAAAAATTGCAAAACGTGGAAATTAGTTTCCTCCAGATCCCTCGGTAACTATATCGGACTATTCTGATTAGCAGGCTATGTCACTTATTCCCACCCCTTCAACTATTTCTATGCAAAAAATTGCAAAACGTGGAAATTAGTTTTCTCCAGATCCCTCGGTAACTATATCGGACTATTCTGATTAGCAGGCTATGTCACTTATTCCCACCCCTTCAACTATTTCTATGCAAAAAATTGCAAAACGTGGAAATTAGTTTCCTCCAGATCCCTCGGTCGGTAACTATATCGGACTATTCTGATTAGCAGGCTATGTCACTTATTCCCACCCCTTCAACTATTTCTATGCAAAAAATTGCAAAACGTGGAAATTAGTTTCCTCTAGATCCCTCGGTAACTATATCGGACTATTCTGATTAGCAGGCTATGTCACTTATTCCCACCCCTTCAACTATTTCTATGCAAAAAATTGCAAAACGTGGAAATTAGTTTTCTCCAGATCCCTCGGTAACTATATCTGACTATTCTGATTAGCAGGCTATGTCACTTATTCCCACCCCTTCAACTATTTCTATGCAAAAAATTGCAAAACGTGGAAATTAGTTTTCTCCAGATCCCTCGGTAACTATATCGGACTATTCTGATTAGCAGGCTATGTCACTTATTCCCACCCCTTCAACTATTTCTATGCAAAAAATTGCAAAACGTGGAAATTAGTTTCCTCCAGATCCCTCGGTCGGTAACTATATCGGACTATTCTGATTAGCAGGCTATGTCACTTATTCCCACCCCTTCAACTATTTCTATGCAAAAAATTGCAAAACGTGGAAATTAGTTTTCTCCAGATCCCTCGATAACTATATCGGACTATTCTGATTAGCAGGCTATGTTACTTATTCCCACCCCTTCAACTATTTCTATGCAAAAAATTCAAAACGTGGAAATTAGTTTTCTCCAGATCCCTCGGTAACTATATCGGACTATTTTGATTCGCAGTCTATGTCATTTATTCCCATCCCCTCAACTATTTATATGCAAAAACATTACATCAATCCTTTGCTTCGTTGCGACGCTGACGTGTCAGAGCGTGGAAATAAGTTTTTCCCAAATCCCCCGGGCTACACCGACCACACCCTAAACTCAGACCACACCCTGGACACTTCATACAACGGGCCAGAAATGACATTTCGAAAAACGAATAACGGATCAAACAAACTGGCGGCGAAATCCTACACGTTCGAAAAACAAACTGTAACCAATCTATATCAGTCTGGGTGACGAGAGGGTGAGTTCGCAATCTAGAGAACGGCAGGGAGTGTCCATACTGTATGTTAGTACTAATATATATAATTTGCTCAGACTATGCTAATGCATACGTTACTTCCTACCAGCCCCTTTACTATGTATGTCTGCAAAAAATCACGACGATGCCCTGCTCTGTTGCGTCGTGCGGAAGTGTGAAAATGACTTTTATTCCAGATCCCTCGGGAACTATGTCAGGATATGTTATTTGGTAGTCTATGTCATTTCCCACCCCCTCAACCATCTCTGTGCAAAAAATCACTATTTTCCGTTGCTATGTTAAAGAAATCCATAAAAAACTTTTTTTTTTCAGTTCCCTCAAGAACTGTATCGGACTTTACTATTTTCATTAGATAAAAATCAACCTATGTCCTTCTCCATGACTCAGGATACGTGTACGCTAAATTTCGTAAGGATTGGTTAAGGTGTTGAAGCGTGAGGTAACACACAAACAAACATGTTTTTTTACATTTATAATATTAATAAAAACACATTAGATAAGATAAGATAAGATCATTTATTTGCTTTAAACGTGGTAAAAACACGTACAATATTTTTAGCTTAAGTATCTCACATTTAGCCTAAATAGCATGCAAATACACAAAAAATTATTAGTAACATAAAATTAAAAATGTAAAATGACACCATATTAAATAAAATCATTTCATTATTAATTATTTCATTTCGCCTGTATAACTCAATGTCAATGTGAACAATCTATAAAATATTCGTTAAGACTATAGTAGCATTTTTCTTTTAACCATTTAGATAATGCTGTCTTAAATTGTCTATTTTGTAATTGACGGATTTTCTTTGGTATTTTATTATATACTGTAATAGTCATCATAAAGCAATTTTTCTTGTGAAGAGAAGTTCTTCACAATGGCATTAGCAACTTCTTAATCTTGGGTTCTGTACAGGATTTTAAAATAGGTTTGCATTCTATCTATCGCCAAAAAAATATGACATGACTAAGGCCTGACAATCGACTTTGCAGACTCCAAGTTCCTATATAAAATTTAACAAAGATTATTATGATACGCACTATTATGTGCCCTTTAAATTAAATTCAAATTTTAATTAAATTAAAATTAAAATTCTTCTAAATCATCTTCTATACAGGATGTAACAAAATTGGTGTGGGTCCCGGTAACTGGGGCTTCTACTCATCATACTGAACAACTTTTGTTCAGTGCCAAAAACTCGTTGTACAAATCAATCAGCTGATCGACCAATTTTGTGCATTTTTTTATAGAGGGTCCAATTTTTTTTTGAGAATTGACTATGGGTTCCTCCTTTCAGTATGATGAGTAGAACCCCCCAGTTAACGGGTCTTAAACAATTTTGTTACATCATGTACCTACTCATAAAATCGTTTGTCCTGACTGACTATTAACGCACAGCCCAAACCACTAAACGGATAGGGCTGAAATTTGGCATAGAGATAGCAATTATGACGTAGGCATCAGCTAAGAAAGCATTTTGGGAAATTTTCACGGAAACGGCAAAAATCGAGATTTGCGCGGGCAGCGCCGCTGGGCATCCCCTAGTTTAAGATATATTTGCAATTAAGAAATCCAGTAGATACAGTTGGCCATAAGTCAGTAATAATAAAACTGACATTACGCTGTTCTCACTTTGCATGAAGTTGTCTTCATAGCGTAAATAATTTTGCAGAATATGATGGTAGCGTTGCCTCTGCGGCCGCGTGGCGGATCGTGCGTTTTTAGCTTAAAGCAAAGTAACGTAAAGAACTAACATACAATATGGACACTCCCTGCCGCTCTCTAGATTCCGAACTCACCTCACGCGCCACACAGATTAATACAGATTGGCTACAGTTTGGTTCTCGAACGTATAGGATTTCGCCGTCATTTTGTTTGATCCGTCATTTGTTTTTAGAAATGTAATTTCACGACCATTTGTATGCAGTGTCCGGGGTGTGCTTAAAGTGTAAATTTAACTGTGACCTTTTTTCCCTAAAAGTAGTATAGGATTTTTAATAGAATTTTTTTAAAGTTTTTCTTGATTTTTAGATTCTGTAATAATATTTCAACAACATTTTTCAGTCATTTTCAAGGGAAAACCACTAGAGAGCGCTAGTAGTATCTTTCTGTAGCTCGATTTTGTGTCTTTTCTTTATCATGTGAATATGTATATCGTTGTCATAGTTGTGTGGAGAGGTGTGGTGGTACGGAACCCTCATACCGCGAGTCCAAACTCGCACTTGGCCGGTTTTATTAGGTTAGGTTATTGTTGACATTGTTGGAAATTTCTATTGAAAGATACTGTACCTACCTAATTTCTGTATACTTTGTTATTCTAGTTATTGGTTTTCTCATTAGTAACAAATAAAACTTTAAACTTAAAAACTAGTAACCTAATAAAAAAGTAATGAAATGTCTTTTTTAAATGTGATTATATTCCAATATCTTTCACACGTGCTACCTTGATAAAATTTATAATACCTCTATCTAAACTGACCTAAAATGAAACTAGAACAATAATGTTTAATTGGAATTTAATTATTTTATTTTTATAGAAAATCCGGGAAATCATTAGGTAGTTTATCACTAACTAGCTTTTTCCCGCGTCTTCGCCGCCGTGGATATCGAGAGTGAGCGGGTTTTTTTACCCTCTGTCCATCCTGAAATTCCATTCAAACTATTGGCACAGATGAGTAGTTACTTCGTAACTATTGGTGAAAGATTTTTTTAAATCGGATGAGTAGGTTCGAAGATTACCTCCTACATACAAACTTTATCTCTTTATAATATTAGTTCGTTCGCTTATTTAACTGTAGCTTTGACGGCTCGCGACAAACACTCTGTTAAAGAGGCCGCCTTGTGTTCAATGGCACCGCTATAGACGTTGTGGGCGTCGCGATTGAACTCAGCGCGGCCTCTTTGTCGGAGTGTTTGACTATCGCCGCTGCCGGCTCGCGGCATTCATCAAAGATGCAGATAAATGAGAGAACTAACTTCATAGATGATAATGGAAACAATAATTCGTAATACCTTAACGTTAGCTGAACATAAACTAATAGGAAGTAATTCATCAACCGTAAAAAACAAAATTTTTAAAATACAAACATGTTATTCTTTGTAATCTACTTGTTTTAAAACAATTTGTAGATATTGATCGCTTTGTGTAGCGCTGTGGTCTTTTTCATTCAACCGTTCATATTCCTGTCTCTCGCCTGCAGACTGTTCCCGCTCTTCATGAGCCTGATGCTGTTCTGCACCTACATCTTGCCAGATGTCAACAACGGCCCCCAGTGGAACCTAGTCGTTGAGGAGCATAGCAGGGTCTGCGAGAAGCACATGTGGAAGAGCTTCCTTTTCATCCACAACTACTTTGGCTTTGAAGATATGGTAAGAAATTGTTTTCATAAATGAAAATTTTCGTTTCAATTTATTAAGAAATTGTTTTCTTAACAGAATATTTGCGTTTTAATTTATTAAGAAATTGTTTTCATAACAGAAAATTTTCGTTTCAGTTATTAAGAAATTGTTTTCTTAACAGAAAACATTCGTTTAAATGTCGACTGAGTCATCGAAAAACACATGCACTCTCTCTTTCGGTTTTGTTTTTCTTGTTTTTTTGGTGAAAAGCACCATACTTAAGCTTTCTTATCGATTTGAATTTTGTCGACTTCAAATCAATTCGAATATAAATGCAACAAATAGTTTGGACTTTATAAACAAACTTAGGTTAGGTAGCTGCTGTATAAAAAATCTTTTTTTTTGGATTTCAGTAAATTTGTATTACAAAAGTTGTTTAGTTTGTTGAGTAGAACCATCAGCTAAGACTTTTGCAGTTATGTACCAGTCGCCCTAAGCTGTTTATGAGACTTCATATTTTTAAGTCAAACAGTTTAGAAACTCCAAGGGAAACTCGTTTAAAACCTCCGACGGACTTTGTCTCGCTAACTTAAAATTTTACATTGTTTATTTAAATTGAAATGAAATTCATGATTCATTTATGAATAACCTAGTACAACATAACGACAACCCAGAGATTCCTATCACAAAAACGCAACTTGGCAATTTAATAATGTCTATAGCACAAATGTTGTGTTTGTTATACAGAATAAACTCGCCAAGTGCGAGTCAGAACCGAGCACAAAGGGTTCCATAACATCATACTAGATGGCGCTAGTTTCTTCACGTTTAAAAAAAACACGTTGTTTGTAAGGAGACTTTCACTTTTTTCCAATTTTTTGTAATTGTTCTTATAGCGGCAACACAAATATATCATCTGTGAAAATTTCAAATGTGTAGCTATCACGGTTCATGAAATACGGCCTGATGGATGACAGACGGACAGACAAAAGGACAGTGAAGTCTTAGTCTTTTGGTCCCGTTTTTACCCTTTGGTACGGAACCCTAAAAAGCGTAAGAATAGGATAATAATTGATATGCCTGCTGCTTATCTTCTATCCATCATAATGACCAGGATAAGGAAACTTGCTTCATTCAGTTTGCATATAAAACCTGTAATTTTAAGTAATTACTAAATTGAAATTAGTATGTATTTACTAATATCATAAATATATGTTTCTTATTCCCTTCTTGTCATCATCATCATGTCAGCTCATATACGTCCCCACCGAGGGGCTCGAGCCTATCCTGAATTAGGACGATCGGGCCTTAGTCGACCACGCGGGGCCAGTGCGGGTTGGCCGACTTCACACACAACCTGCGAGTTTCTTCGCAAGCGGGTGAAGGTTTCCTCAGTTTTCCTTCACCGTAAAAGCATCGGATAAACGTACATATGAAATCTAAATTCATAATCACATTGGTACATGGTTGGATTCGAACCACGACCTCTGTACGGCGTACCTAGCCATTACACCACCGACGCTCGCTCTCCTCTTGTAAGACGAAGTACTTAATGCTATTTCATAATTGGCCAATGTTTGTCGATAAAAAGCAATGAAGACAATACCACACGATACGAAGAATGTGATACACTTCCCACAGCTCTTATATAACGTACTAGAACTGTGTCACCTAGAAATTTTAAGATCTAGATATGCACTTGTTGTGTATAGGAGACTGTTTTTGTCAACACTGTTAATTAAACTGTAAGTAGGACAAATAAGTAAGTATTATTTATTTCACACCGAAAAACACATATGAAAGTTAAGATTTAATGCTGATGGTCGCGGGTTCGATTCCCGGTGGGGTCAACTTGTAAGACTCGATTTGGTTGATGGTATGGCATTTTCTAAGCCCGCTTGGCAAGCTACCACCATCTTATCTAAGTCTTGCTGCCAAACATCAGTGTTAACAACATTGATGTGTTATGGCTTGAAGGTAAGATAGCCAGTTCGCCATTGAGTTGGGGAATCTTGGTAAGCCCGCTTCCATCTTCGGCATCATCGTCACTTACCATCAGGTGAGATGATGCCAAGGGCTAAACAATCATGAATAAAAAAATATTATACGAAGGCAGCTTTTTCGTTTTTAGCTATTTCTCCTAGGCAACCTTGAGTAACCGGAATTAAAGATAATATATAAAAACCAATGTTTGTTCGTATTTTATGCACTGCCATACCATTCATCCGATTGTGTCAAAACTTCGTGCAGAATTGTAATTTTGAATTAACTTTTTCTTCAGTGCTTAACCCATACCCACCAACTCGGCATCGACATGCAGCTCTACGTGGCTACATTACCCCTGATGCTGGTGCTCTGGAAGTACCGTACCTTGGGCTGGACCCTGGTGGGGGCCATCGCAGCTGCCTCTACCCTACTACGTTACCTGGCCGTCTACTGGCATGACATCAGCATGTTCGTCTACTTTGGCATCTCGTACGTTATCATTTAAATATATTAACTAGTTTTTGTCGTCAACTTAGGACTGCTCCCGCTCACAGAGTTTCCATAATATATTTGATTTCTACAATTAGAATAGATACGAAATGTATTTTTGCGGATTGATGGAGAAGTGGAGTCAAGTAACAAATTTAAAGACCTAGCTAACAAAAATAAATTGTATTAAAATTACATTAGCTTTGTCTCAGTCTTCAGCAACCTATGGGAAGAAGTATTTCGTACGGCATACTCAAACGTGGGGTAATTTACGTGACATAGAATTTACCTCTGGACATATTATAGAAACTCTATGTGCATGCTCTAGTAGAGGCCGTGTCCATCAGATCAGCCGGTACGACATCATCGTGTTTGTCTACTTGGCATCTTGTGAGTCTTATTCCTGGAGTGTAAGACTTGATGACCATGGTGAGTTTTTTTTGTAGCTGCATCCACTGCTTTGACTCTTGGCACGAAATCAGCATGTTGGCGTCTTTAGCTAGTGTTTCATACCTGAGCCGGGTTCTAGTCGGTAACATCACATTACTCCACCACGATATCTGAGTCTTCTGACATAAAATCAATTTGTTTCTTTCCTTTGGCATCCCTTTAATTATTAAGTACCAATGTATAACAACTTTAGTTTTTATTGAAATGATGTGTCAATTTACCCTCTTCTGGCTCTGTTTTTGGCCTTTCCAATACTCGTATGACAAAAATCCTTGTTTTAATTAACACCTTCACTTTTCTAGCTTTTGATGATGATGATGATAATTATAGAGGTTTTACTTAAGATCGTTTATGACCTTAAATTGGTAACTATTGTAACAGCGATTTTATACATTTTTTTCGCGTCATCGTAACATTAGCTAATTAACATGAAGCTGTTAAAAGGATTTCGGTTGTCGCGTTATTTTTTTCTCACCATTTTCTTTGTTTAGTACGTCCAAATCGCTGACGATATCGTGGTCATGGCTGAGACTATGGAAGACCTAAACAAAATACTCGATGGCCTCAGTAAAGTCTCTTAACAAGTGGGTCTTAAAATGAACATGGACAAGACCAAAATAATGTTAGATGTCCGTGTCGCACCCACCCCTCTAAAGTTGGAGACTCTACACTGGAAGTTGTTGACGAATATGTATACCTGGCACAAACAGTCCAGCTAGGTAGTTACAACTTCAAAAAAGAGATCAATCGACGAATCCAATTCGGCTTGGCAATCAATCAATCAATATAAACGGACCGGAAGACGCAGTGTTAGACGGCCCCCCCAACGTAGACTGATGATCTGGTAAGGCTCGCAGGATGCCGCTACTGGCATATGTCTCGAAATCGTGCTGAAGAAAGGTCTATCTGGCCGTTGTTGAACAGTGAACGTCATCCGGCTGTGATGAAGATGATAATGACTATAACATTATGAGCGCGTACGCATTTACCCACGCCCTACCGTACCTACTCCTACGGCTTGCCTCACACGGACCGGAAGACGCAGTGTTAGACGGCCCTCGCCAGGTAGACTGATGATCTGGTAAGGCTCGCAGGATGCCGCTACATGCATAGGCTCGAAATCGTGCTGAATAGAGGTCTATCTGACCTTTGTTGAACAGTGAACTTTATCTGGCTGAGATGATGATGATAATGACTATAACAATATAGGGCTTTAATGCTTTATGTTACAGCTTGTCTTATTTGTCAATCAATCAATCAATATAAACGGACCGGAAGACGCAGTGTTAGACGGCCCCCTAGAGGTAGACTGATGATCTGGTAAGGCTCTTAGGATACTTGCATATGTCTCGAAATCGTGCTGAATAGAGGTCTATCGGACCTTTGTTAAACAGTGAACGTCATGGGATGATGATGATAATGACTATAACTCTTTTCGTCATTATTAATGGTCAGTAGAATCGATCTATCTGAAATAATCTGCACATCTTCCCCTGTCACTTTCTTCAATTCAAATAGACTATTTACATTGCAGAATCCGAAAACTTCTGGACGCTGCTCGATACTGTTACATCTTGCCTACGCACCGTGCCACAATCTACCTTATGGGAGTAGCTATGGCTTATGTTATAAAGAAGAAAATAAAAGTGTCACTATCAAGTGTAAGTGAATACATTAATTTTAATTTTAACCGCCTCCGTGGCGTAATGGTTGGTTAGTCCACCAGGAGGTTGCGGGTTCGACTTCCGGCGGGGTCAACTTTGTAAGATTCGGTTTGCTTGGTGGTAGGGCATTTTCATAGCCCGCCTGGCTAGCTACCACCATCTTATCTAAGTCTCGCCGCCAAGCATCAGTTCCGGCTTGAAAATAAGGTAGCCAAATTCCCATTGCGTTGGGGAATCTTGGTAAGCCCGCTTCCATCTTCGGCATCATCGTCACTTACCATCAGGTGAGATGATGCCAAGGGCTTACCAATAGTGAATAAAAAAAACAGGGTGATTTGTAATAAGTGGCAGACCATAAAAGGGGATATAGAAGAGGTAAATTCTAGTCGATTTAACTACAGAATGTACTGTCCAACCAAAAGTGAACTGTCTCCAAGATATTTCAAATTTTATGTTTTTTTCAATAATCATAGCGTCATCTTGAAAAAATAAATTTGAAAAAAGAATATTTTTTTTATTGGTTTTGCATTTAAAATATTTCCAAAAATACATAATATCAATTAGGTGCACTAAATAAACATACTAAAGCACTGTGCTCCAAAACATTTAAAAATTCATTTTTTCTTCTAAGTAATTACGCACATAGTTAGTTGATAACAATAAAACTCAGTTTTTTTGCATATTAATTTAAAAATATGTGCGTTTTACTAGCTTTCGAATGAGGTATAACAATCCCAAATCGCCAAAGTAATGACAAAGATATTATTATCAATACAATAAAATTGGTGCATGTAGTACAATAAAGTAAAAATATTCAGGTTATAAGGAAAAAAAATACTTATTACAGTTATAAGAATTTTTTTACAATTTACTTTAAAAAAATTAAATACAATACTCAAAAAAGAAAATACTATGTATTTACTTTAAAATAAGCGAATCTCAATTGCTGAGCTTAACACTAAAGAATAAACTTTTTATTTTTTAAGAAGACACATGTTTTTTTAAAAGTTTTATATAAAATTTGAAATATCTTGGAAACGGTCCACTTTTGGACAGTACATTGTATATTTAAATCGACTGGTATTTATTTTATTTTTATTTATTTTTAAGGAAAACTAGGTTACATAATATAATTAAATAGTTAACTCTTCTATATCCCCTTTAACGCAGATACGCCTACCGGGCGTTATAACACCCATTTTTTTCTAAGCAATCGCATGCAATTATAAAAAAAATGTTATTTCTGTAGAAAGTGCGTAAGGTCTGCCACTCATTACCAATCACTTTGTATAGGCTTAAGAGGATTGTGAAGCTGCTACTTTTCATACAAACGGCTTTAACGCTTTTCACCTCTTAAAATATTAACCGATTTTGACCAATTTTGATGGGAACAAACGCTAGGTTTGATCTTTTCAATGAAGTTATTCAGTTAAATTTTATTGTCATTCACGTGTTTGCATTTCGGCTATTACTTATTTTTGAATCAATCATTTAAAAACGAAACCTATAAACTCAGCTTTTGCCACAGATTACTAAATAGTTACTTCGTTACTTTAGGTTTGTTTGGTCTGACTGATAAATGTTAAGTTATCCGTAACGGCTAGGGTCGCTACCTCCTATCCGAGAAGTCGTGGTTCGAATCCTGCCACGTACCAATGTGTTTTCGAATTTCGATTTCATATTTAGGTACGTTGGTACGTTTATCCGACGCCCTTACGGTGAAGGAAAACATCGTGAAGTAACCCGCACAGCGCACACGCCTGCGAAGAAACTCAAAGGTTGTGTTTGAAGTCGACCAACACGCACTGGGTCGATAGGGACCGATTGCCCTAATCAGGGTAGGCTCGATCCCCTCGGTGGGGACATATTTGAGCTGATATGATGATAACCTATCAAAAATTGGTCAAGATCGGTTAACTTTTAAGAGGTGAAAATCATTGGGCCGTTTGCATGAAAAATATAATTTTCGCAATGGCACAATGGGTTCACAGTCCTCATAATATATTCTTGTAGTCAATTGCCTAGCCATTATCATCACATTAGGTGCAGGTTATATAAGTTAACTTTTTCTGCTGATACATTATGTGTTTTGGTTTAGATTTTGGAATCGATGGTCATTCATTTTTATTGCACACTGTGTAATACCAAAGTATATAATATTAGTACTAACATACAGTAATGGACACTGCCTGCCGCTCTCTAGATTCCGACCTCAACCCCTCGTAACCCTGATTGATACGGATACGGATTGGTTACAGTTACAGCAATAAAAATCATCACGGCTAAGTAGACTTATGGAGTGATAGCCAACCAACTTAAGATGTTCTGTTGGATTTGTAAAAAATCATCTAAACCAACTGCAAAAACAACTTTTTTGTTTAAATTAAGAACCCTACTTTGCGCGTGATCCGCAACGCACTTGGCCACTTAAAAAAAAAACATAGTATTACCAAAATATATGTATTAGTACAAACATAGTATTAGTGATGATTTTTATTTTAAACTAACTGTTTCCCGCGGCTTCACCCGCGTGGACAACGTTTCTATGACTTTTCGAGGGTGCGCCGTGGAAAAATGTAGCCTTTGTCCAGGTCCTAATCTGTCTACTTACCAAATTTCAGCCAGATCCGTTTAATAGTTTTTGCGTGAAAGAGTAACAAACATACATCCATACATTCTTACAAACTTTCGCGTTTATTAATTGCTTTTTCCCGCAGCTTCGCCCGCGTGGACAGCATTTTTATGAGTGTCTTTAAAGGTGATTAGTAAATTATGTCGTTTCCCACCTACTGAACCATCTCTGTGCAAAAAATCACAACAATCGAGTATTTTTTTAGTTCCCTCAGGAACTGCATCAGATTATGCTATTTTCCCGGGATAAAAAGTAGCCTATGTCCTTCCCCGTGACACAGGCTACTTGCATGCCAAATTTCATAAATATTGGTCAAGGAGTCGAAGCGTGAAAAGGTAACAAACAAACACATTTTCACATTTATAATATTAAGTAAGGATTAACTATAAGCCATACTTTCCCCAATACTTTTTAGACTTCCGGAAATAGTAGATAGTATAGGGGCGGCAGAATAAAAATCACATCATAAAAACGTAATATTTTTTGTAAACAAACCTCCCCCCCCCCCGTAGTTTGTATCACCGTACCAAATTTTAGCTTTATTACTACAAATCTTCGAGGACAGACAAACGGACATGAGATACTGTAAAGCTTTCTAATTTGACTACGGAACCCTTATTTTTTTATATTTATCATATTCCGGATATTTTTCAGCAAATTTTAATCTTACATAATATATTGTCAACGAAATTGTCCTGAAAGCTATATACCATTACTTCTTTTTTTTACTTTCGAGCGACAAAGGATTAAGAAGGTATTGTGATGGCCAAAAAAATCGAAGTTGAGATTTTAATGTGGATCGATTGTCTTACACTTATAGAGTCAAAAAAATTAAACATGTGTGTGTGTGTGTGTGTGTGTGTCTGTACGTCCGTCCGGTGCTCTAGTTCCCAAACTACTGGACGGATTTGGATAAAATTTGGGTTAGGACCGTATAATTTTAACATCTCCAAGTGGTTTTTTTTATTTCCCCTACCTTGATTTAGTGTTGCCACCATAGTAAAAAAAACACTTATCTTTTTTTTTATACTTAAAATTGGCTTTACGGTTCTGATGAAACTCGGTGTGTTACTATAACTGTATATGGCCTACAGTACGCGGTAGTTTGTCGTTCCAATAAAAATCCGAATAAGGTCCAGGTGGTTTGTTACTTTTTCTCAAAAATGGATGTAACGATTTGCATGGAACTTTGTAAATAACTAGGAATTAATAAAGCCTTCTTTACTGGGTACTTAAATATTCCAGGAAAAATCTGAGTAAGGTACCTCCCACAAACCATATAGATATAAGTCTGTGGTACCTCCCACGTACCTCCCGTACAAATCCAAATTATTTGTAATTTTTTCATAAAGTTTGATATGCTTACCTAGCTTTATTCTTTGCTACTAAGCAAGTGTAATATTTATTGTAGATTTGTTAATGTCCGACTATGACAAATGGTGAAGGCTTTGTAGCGCGGTGCGCAGATATTCATTCTCTTTCATTCTACCATCTTTTTATCCCATTTTTTTCTTTTCCGCGCATGCATCAATCTATTTGACAATATCATTTTAAATTCTTTTCGAAAACAATCACAAATATTAATTAATTATAAAATAAATTTAAATACCTTGATATATTTACCGGTTGCTCCCTTTATAAGACCCATTTTGGGTCTCAATTTTTTTATAATAAATTAATTCTGTGGCACGCATATTATATTTAAACCCACGCCCACTACCCTACTACCTACAAGTCGTGCTACAGCTTTTCGAGGAAGTATGCACAGCGTGGCTGTACAATTTATTTTATTTGGCAGTCACAACAGAAGCTCCTCTGGGCATCCTGTCTTGCGCTCATGGCGTACACCCTCTGTTACCCGTACCAGATGGGTTTGGAGGGGTACAGGTTCGAGCCCCGGGCTGCAGCTATCTTTGCCGCATTCTCACCTATCATGTGGGGCGTCTACATGAGTATCGTGCATTGGGCTGTTTGCAACGATTATACAAGTAGTAAGTACACAACTCAATATGTTTCGTTTAAGTCCTCGGGACAGAGGAAGGCTTACTTAAGCACAAACAGTATCACCACAGTATTACAACATAGCGGCTTACAGTAGCGCAACGAATGTACTTGCTGGTCAGCGGGCGGCGGGGCACAGCCTAGCAAACTCCGCGAATCGACTTTGCCAGGCTGACTACAGGCTAGTATGGGCTAGTACCTACGAAGGCGTTGCGCTACTGTAAGCCATATCGTAATACTGTGGAAGTTAGTAGCTGGCCGGTCACAGCTAAATTTCACCAAATCTCACTCCAATGGCGACTTTTCGCCAAAACGAAGATGGAAGCGGGCTTACCAAGATTCCCCAACGCAATGGGGAACAGGCTATCTCATCTTCAAGCCGGAACACATCAATGTTGTTAGCATTGATTTTTAGCGGCAAGACTTAGATAAGATGGTGGTAGCTAGCCAGGCAGGCTTAGAAAATGCCCTACCACCAACCAAAACGAGTCTTACAAAGTAAGACTCCGCCGGAAATCGAACCCGCGACCTCCTGATGTGAAGCTAATAGACTTAACTATTACGTCAAGGAGCTTAACTTTAACAATGAATAAGCAAAATTTTAATTTCTGTATTTTATTTCAGAGCTGGGCACCAAGTTTTTGGAAGCTGGCGTGTTTAAATTCTTCAACAAGATCGCGTATGCGGTTTACCTGACACAGTTCCCGATATTTTTCTACAATGTCGGCGTACAGAGAACCCCAGAGTTTTACTCGCCTTTGATGCTGGTAAGCGCCAAATTTAATCACACCACGGTCTCAGACTATAAAGAATCGTCCCATGTCAATATTGAGGATGATAGTTTCATTGCAACATTTTTGAAGACTGTTGATACTGAAAATTACTACTGAAAGTTATGTAAATAATAAAGCATAAAAAAAAAACATTACTTACTTTGTATTATCATAAAAAATATTGTTGTATATATTTTTTTTCGCAAAATCGCAAAATAAGTACGCAGTATTAAATTTAAAAAAATAATTTAATTTAATAATTTAAAATTTTTGTCATACTTATAAAGTTTTTTTACTAAATGATTAAAAATATATATATACTTAGTTTTTTTCATAACCATTTTGTATGTGGTGTGTTGTGTCCCGCGTAATATACCCAAGTCCCAGATGTCGAGCTGGGTAATCCCGGAAATGCCTTTTTTGGAGTTGGCAAGCCTAGCTATGACACCCCTGGAAATTATATGACAACTTCATGGCAAAGTGTCGTACTAATTACTTCAAGTACAGAGGCCAGCACATCCACATAAGCTAGACACTTTACCGTCCTTATGCCGTATGCGCGTATGGATCAGAATCGCACTACGAATGTCTAGCTTGATGTGCTGGCCTCTGTACCTTCTGAAACATTAAGTTTAATATTGAATGAAAGTAAATATTGGCTGTCTATTGTGAATGTGCGTCCTAGGAGTTTGTAAATTAGTTTATCTTGTTCACTTACAAACTTTACCTATTAATTTAGTTGCGAAAGCAGAGTTGGAATAGTCGATGACTTTCAGGTGACATTATGAATTGAATTGTTCACTGACTCGAGTTCCGAATTGATTTGCTATTTCCGTGGCTTTTGTTTCATTATCTGGTTAATGACTGGGAAACGTTGCTGTGACTTTTCATAGGTACTAATTGTATGGAGAGATAGTCTAACATATGTTGTTTTTTTTTACCTGACTGCTTCAGAATGAGGTTATGTTTTTCGAGTGTATGTTTGTATAATTATGTAGATTTTTACCGCCTCCGTAGTCCACAGACAAAAATTCACTGGCTTTACACAGGAGGTCGCGGGTTCGATTCCCGGCGGGGTCATTTGTAAGACTCGGTTTGGTTGGTGGTAGGGCATTTTTTAAGCCCGCCTGGCTAGCTACCACCATCTTATCTAAGTCTTGCCGCCAAATATCAATGTTGATATCATTGGTGTGTTCCGGCATGAAGATAAGATAGCCAGTTCCCCATTGCGTTGGGGAATCTTGGTAAGCCCGCTTCCATCTTCGGCAACATCGTCACTTACCACCAGGTGAGATGTTGTCAAGGGTTTACAAATTGTGAATAAAAAAAAAAAAAAAAAAACTATGTTCCCTGCTACACCCTGAACGGTTTGAAGGATTCTAACGTATGAGGTATCGCTTAATTGTCAATTAGTTTTAATTGATCCCATATGTGACCCATTTTTATCTGACTTGCCAAAAAGAGGGGTTAAGTTTTTACGCAAATGGGTTTTTAAATTCCTAAAGTTTGTTTGTTTGTTTGTAAACCTTTATTGACATGTTTGAATATAGACATACAGTTAACTTCCAGTCAACCCAATAATAATGTTATGCTTATTCTAGTATTTTTGAACAAGGCAACATTAGTGAATGATTTATTGATATCAGAATCTGATGCCACTTGTCATTAGGTGTTGTCTGCCTTTTTTTCAAGCAGTCAAAATAAATAAGAATGATTTTGTTTGTTCCAGCTTCATATCCCAGAGATGGCGTGTGTCCTAGTGATATCCGCGTTGGCGACTGTCGCCATCGAGATGCCCTTCAACCAAGTATATAGGATATATTTTGGTGAGTTCCTATCTTCTTATCAGCTCATAAACGTCAACACCGAGGGGCTCGACCTTACCCTGAATTAGGGCGATTGGGCCTTAGTCGACCACGCAGGCCCAGTGCGGGTTGGTCAACTTCACACACAACCTTCGAGTTTCTTCGCAGGCGTGTGCAGGTTTCGTCACGATGTTTTCCTTCACAGTGAGAGCGTCTGATAAACGTACATATGAAGTCGAAATTCGAAAACATATTGGTACGTGGCAGGATTCGAACCACGGCCTCCCGGACAGGAGGTAGCGGCCGTAACCGTTACGCCACCGACGCTCGAGTGAGTTTCTATACGACGGTGAGTTTCTATAAGTACTCCTAAATCCACGATTGATAAGACATCACATCATACCCATGCACGGCAGGACCGTCGTAGTGGAAATCCTAGGGGGGGCTTTGTCCAGCAGTGGACGTCCTTCGGCTGATGTGATGATAATGCCCATGCCGCCTGATGTCAAATGATGATTGCCCATCTAAAGGGTTCCTGGTGGTAGCTTAAGTTCTATCTTCCTAAATACTTCCTTAGTCAATGAAAGTAAGAATGGTTCTGCTCGCTCATGCATGCAGTATATAGTGTTTATTTACTAATGATGAATCACCACATTATAAAATGTTTGTTCTTGTTCCAGGCAAAACACAGACTAAACTAAAGGACAAATAGAATAAGACTTGTCATATGTAACGTATAGACTTATTTTTTACTGTATAGATTTAGTTGTAGACCTGGACATCACATAAGCTAGTTTATAAGTTACTTTTCACTATTTTTTACTAAGAATGATAATATTAAAAGAAGATGTAAATGTAAAGATATTGAAATAAAAGTGATATGTTAGTTAATAAGAAAAGTATTTGTTTAATTTAACTTTTCATATTCTACCCTATATTTTATTTTAAAACGTTAACTTGAGATATTTATTTTGTTGGAAAATAAATATCCCTATCAATACACTTACAGGCATACTTCAGCCTTAATGCATTTAGACTCATCTTAACATAAGGCAATATTGAAGCATACATTAGATAGGTTCACAATGGATTTAAATTTGTGAATACCATTTGTTTTAAATGTATCATCATCATCAAAGCTATCCTCTACTCCTTTGGATATTTTTGTAACGATTTTAAAAAATCCAGAACTTCATAACATAACATATGCTGCTAATATTATCTTGTTAGTTTTCTAGTAACTACAAACTACAACGAGATCATTTTATTGTTTACTTCTACTTCCGTCAACTTTTAACACTGTTGTTCCCTATGCAACCTTTGGTCTCCTTTCCTGGTATACACTGACATTTAATGGTTCCCGTAAGGTCTTTGACCAACAAAGAACCTTCAAGACAAGGGCCTTGGGTGTGAAGTATATGGCAGGTGTTGTTGAAGACTCCAGTTCCCCGTCTGGAAGAGCATGTCGCTACCTGGAATAAGATGCAGATATATGAGCTACATTGCTTCCCAATTTAGATTTCTGTGCCTCTTTAGTGCTATGATGAATCCTTACTAATCCTTGCTAATATTATAAATTTAAAATTGTGTTTGATTGTTTGTTACCTTTTCAGGAATTAAACCCTCGACCAATCTTGATAAATTTAGCATGCAGGCGTCACTAGGAAGCACATAGGCTTCTTTTTATTCCGTGAAAATAGCATAGTCTAATGCAGTTCCTGAGGGAACTTGAAAAATACTCTTATTCAGTTAATTTCTTTAACATCGCAACCGAACAATGGATTAATGTGATTTTTTGTACAGACATGGCTGAGGGCGTGGGAAATTACATAATTTACTAACTAGCATATCCTGACATGGTTCCCGAGGGATCTGGGGAAAACTCATCATCACGAAATGAAATTATTTACTAATTGGCATACCCTGATATAGTTCCCGAGGGATCACCACTCACCCTGATGCCCGGGCTACACGAGGCTAGTTTTCAAGCTAGGATAGCAAGCTAGTGTCAGTAAGCTAGCAAGCTAGTACTTCTGGCTTCGCATAGACAAAACTAGCTTCATTTCTGTAAGCTGTTTACAAACCAGAACAGTTTTTAATAGGATGGAGTTCTATTTTAAAGGCTAGTAGCGCCCCCCACCATTGATTTTACTATCCTGGCTTGCTATCCTAGCTTCAAAAACTAGCCTCGTGTAACCCGGGCATCAAAGACAGTCATAAAAGCGATGTCCATGCAGGCAAAGTCGCGGGAAGAAGCTAGTAATTAATAAATTGAGTTAAGGCGAGGCACCGGTGGAGAAGCGGAGAAACCCTTTTGCTAGATCAAATTTTTTGGGTAATCACTACTAAATATTGGTCTTTCAAAAAATATTGGACATACTTAAGGATATTTTCTGAGGAATGTGCTAATATGTTACACGATAGTGTGTACTTTACTCCATAATAAAATAAAATCCCAAAAACAGGTCTAAAACGTCAAAAAAAAAACTAAAACGAATTGTTTGTTAATAAAATTTCTAAATTTGCACATAGTTTATAAATGGAGATATTTTTTCTTAAGTACTACAGGGAATCTGCTAAATTTTTGTTTTTGAATTGAAGTCTTAAGAGAAATAACAACGTAAAATATTGAAAAAGTGCAAAAGTGTGGTTATTTTCTTAACTCTTTACACGTAAAGGAAAAAACAGAGACAAATTCCTCGCCTTAAATATTTAACCAACATCAGTTTCTAGAAATATATGTTACCTCTCGCCTAGTGCAGACGCCGCTACCGCAAGCACAAACTCCGTTATGGCTTAGCCCGTCCAGAGCCGGTCGCGCTTCGAAGTCGAAGGCCACCACCTCACCAGCTGGACAGGGCTCCGCTGTACCAGGGCGGTAGCACCGACGGCGTTCCGGCACGTAGAGGCGGCCGCGAGCACAGGGGACCTACAGTTATTTGATAAGGGTGATAGTTACTTGGATATTGATATAGACTTAAAATTCTTTAAATTATTATTTCAGTATTGTTATTGTACCTTTCATCATATCCACACCGAAGGGCTCCAGCCTACCCTAAATTAGGGCAATCGGGCCTTAAACGAGCACGCGGGCCCAGTGCGGGTTGGTCGACTTCACACACAACCTGCGAGTTTCTTCGCAGGCGTGTGCAGGTTTCCTCGCGATATTTTCCTTCACCGTAAGAGCGTCGTATAAACGTACATATGAAATCTAAATTCGAAATCACATTGGTACGTGGCGGGATTCGAACCACGATCTCCCGGACAGGAGGCGGCGGCCCTAGCCGTTACGCCACCAACGCTTGTACCTTTACTTTTCTTAAAACGCTAAACACGTTAAAAAACCGACTTCGATCGCAACAACTTAGTACATTTTTGCATTATTATTTTTGGTTTTTGTTAATTTTCTAATAAAGTACAACACCGATTTTGATAAAATTTATATGGGACCACACGGGAAGCACTAGCTTTAAAATAAAATAAGAATAATAAAAATCGGTTCACCCAGTCCAAAGTTATGACGTAACATACATAAAAAAAAACACAGACGATTTGAGAACCTCCTCCTTTTGGAAGTCGCTTGAAAAGTCAATATTTCTAATATGATCTTGCCAGAATTAATTGATGTAATTTACTTTGTGTGTCATAGTTATTTTATTTTTATTCACATTTTGAAAGCCCACTTCGGCATCATCGTTATAAGTAGATAACGATCAAGATTTTTCAACGCAATGGCCAACGGCGATCCTATGCCGTAACACGTAGTGATTCGACATTGATGTTTGATGGCAATATTAAGATAGCATAGTAATAGTTTATGGCTTATTGCGGGTTAATAAAATGCCCTACCACTAACCATAGCGAGTCTTACAAAGTAATATCCAGCTGGGATTCGAACCCGCAACCTCCTGGTGTAAAGCGAGTAGACTAACCACTACGCTACCAAAGCATATATATTAGTACGCTACGAAAACGGTTACTTCATATTTATTTATTTACTTATTTCAAACATAATTATCTGAATAACGTTGAATTTATTCAACTGTTAGACAAAGGCTTATCAAAACACAACTTATACATCAGTCTTCACTTTCACAAAACAAAGCAATCACAAAGCCAAGTCTAGTATTTTATCAGTAGCCAAGTTCAGTTACATCACTATAGAAGTTAGGATTCCTCTACTAACCTTAGTACAACGCCCTCCTCTTGCGATCATTTCATCATTGGCGCAAGGTCCCCTCGTGTAGAGTCTGTAGCAAGCGCCATCTGCCGCCCGTGCATGGAACGACTTGCACCGACACTCCGCCTTTGAACCCCGGTGAGATACCTCCGTGATTGAGAATAGATGGCCTTTGGGACAAGGGCCCACTGAATCTGGAAAGTATAAAATATTTCATAAATTGTATTTCTATAACTATGCGGCCTGTTTGGTCTGAATCCTAGATACCTACCTAATATTTACTCATACCTATAGCTACGTAGAATGCCAATATTTTAAGAACATTCAGCGCCTTATTGATCTAACTAACTAAGCCTCCAGGGCAAACAAAAAGATCTGGTAGCAATTTGATTTTATTTACGCAATCAGAGTAACAATTTGATCTAAGCACCCAAAATGTTCAATAAATCTAAGCTATGACTCATTAATGTAAACTGTCAAGGTGTTCATCCTACTAACGCAAAAACTTCTGAACGGATCTGCCTGAAATTTGGTAGCTCGACAGATTAGGACCTGGATTAACACATAGGCTACTTTTTTCTACGCTTTGCGGCTCGCGCACTGCGCACCCTCGAAAAGTCATAGAAACGTCCACGCGGGTGAAGCCGCGGAAAACAGCTAGTTTATAACACTGAATTACTACTACCACGTAGTAGTAGTAATTCAATGGTTTATACATATAATATACCTACGCACTACGCAGTCAGTCAAATTGTTCAAAGGTATCTAGGCATTTACAATGGTCAATAGTGTACCTATATCGTAAATTCAACTATATTGCTTATTTCTTACAGTACCTTTTTATTTGAAAATCAAAAATAAGGAATAAATAATTTTTAAATAAAGAAGAATATTTGCATCAACGACGACGGCGACGTCAGCAAAACAAGAGAAACTAGAAATTTTCCTTAATTTGGTTTAATTTTAAACAGTCATCGAAACCATTACTTGCTAAAGAGTCTTTAATGTAGGTACTTCTTAAGTAAAAGAGCAATTAATGAGGATATGTCAATTTCAAATCAAAAACCTATTTTCCAACAGTAGGTACCGGATTGTTTAACTATACATTTAAGTAATAATAAAACGTAACTATTTAGTAATCTGTGATAAAACTGTAACGGGGCCGTGTCTGTAAATACTAGCTTTTGCCCGCGGCTTCGCCCACGTGGACATAGATTTATGACTCTTTTTGAGGGTGAGTGGTGCGCCAGCCGCAATCAGCTCGCAAGCGTGGACATGAGTTTTCTCCAGGACCTCAGGAACTGTATCGGGCTATTCGGATTAGCAGTCTTTGTCACTTCCCACCCCCTCAACAAATTCTATACAAAAAATCACTTTAATCCGTTGCTCCGTTGCGACGCCACCGACGTGCGCGAGCGTAGAAAACAGTTGTCCCCAGATCTCTCGGGAACTATGTCAGGATATACTTATTAGTAAATTATATCATTTTCCACTTCATCTCTGTGCTAAAAATCACACCAATCCATTTTTCGTTACGATTTTAAATAAAACGAACAAAGAATATTGTTTTAGTTTCCTCAGGAACTGCATCGGGCTATAATAATTTCCACAGATAAAAGGTTGACTATTTCATTCCCAGTGATACAGGCTACCCGCATGCCAAATTTCATCAAGATTGGTAGAGGTGTTGAAGTGTGAATAGGTAACAAACAAACACACACATTTTCACATTTATAATATTAAGTAAGGATTTCTAAATCTGAAATAAAATATAGAGCGTAGGTAGCAAAACGGTTAGGGCCACTACCTCCTGTCCGGAAGGCCGTGGTTCGAATCCTGCCACTTACCAATATCTATACGAATATCGATTTCATACTAGTGTGTACGTTTATCCAACGCTCTTACGGTGAGAAAAACATCGTGAGGAAACCTGCACACGCCTGCGAAGAAATTCGAAGCTTATGTGTGAAGTCAATCAACCCGCAATGGACCCGCGTGATCGTCTAAGGCCAGATCGCCCTAACTCAGGGCAGGTCGAGCTCCTTGGTGGGGACGTATATAAACTGATATGATGAAATAACACATATACCTATATTATCAAAAAACTAATTCAAATACATTATTGGTATCAATCTAGTAATAAAATTTCCTAACAATATTAATATGGGTCAAATCCTCGAGTCGTATCAGCTTCAAAGGAGCCCAAGACGTACTTCTCGTTGCCGCGCTGGATAGCAATAGACAACCTTAGCAGCAGGTAGGACCTCACGTCACATCTCCTCTCTCGAAGGCGAAGGCCAATCTCCTTTGTGAAGGCAAAGGCCTCTGAGGGTTCAGCAGCCGGTTGTCTCACAGACCAGCGGCACAAAGCAGTAATTTGCCTCCAAGACCGAGTACTTATTATGCTTCTTTCTCACCGCAAATTGAGCAGCAGTACCGTACGGGTGAGGAGTGAGGCAGAAAAAGTGGCTTCCCAAAGCAGACGCGTTCCTCTCTGCCATAGCACCTGTTTAAACCCTCCGGCCTTTTGCCATCAGATCGACTAAAGCCCGGCCGGCGGCTGCATCAAAGATGGAATATTCCATTCTGTCTGGAATCAATTCCATCTGGCTGATACCAGTGCCCTCCGAGTGAGGTCATTAAGGAATTGGTGACGTGGGAATCTTCACAAACACGACTGCAACTCAGTGAGTGATGGCCAATTGCCTCCGCCGTGGACCCGCAAATACATTGATGAGGTTCACAGATATTGATATTGCAAGCGGAGAGCAACTGCCACACGCAAATAGTCGCCGTCAGAAGAGTTCCCATATCTGTGCCTCTTGTTAAAAGATGCTAAACTCGATTTATGTGTTTTTATTCTTTTACACGATTGGAATCTGTAAAAAAATACCTCTCTGTTCGTCTATGAAAAACATCGCTATCGTACCATAGTTCCAGAGTTTAAAGTAGCGTATGCTGAAAAATCAGAGATATGCTATATATAAGGGGAGGTAGGTTACATGCGTCTAAAAAGTGAAGCAAAAAAAAGATGCCAATTGGCATCTCTTTTCTTAGAAACATTCAGTGCAATAGAAGGGAACTACCTATAACATTGTGTGTGTAAATGGCTTCGATTTTCAAATGTTGTTTGTTAGTGCATAACCCATCTATGGTAACAAATCTCTGTGAAAAATACATAAAAGAAAAATCCACTCAAAAGTATGAAATAATATTTTAATGTTCTAATACAACTTAAGCGCGTTTTATTATCCCCGCAGTGCCATCTATTGACATTCTGCTACTATGATTATAATGTATGGTATGTGTAGCTAATATATAGAAAAAAGTACTCTAGTGATATTATTGTAAGTATCGATAGATAATTTCCCACGGGACCTCTTTAGTTTTCCGGGATAAAGAATACCGGACTATACAATGATGGTCAAAAACACCCCATCCCATTGTAAAGGTTTCATATTGTTACGTTGAGTCATTCTAAAGATACAATTTTTTGCATTCCTGTAGGAACCCTAATTTTTTTGGGATTCACAATGTCCCAGTTTTAGTTCGCGATAAGGGTATCAACGTGTAAAATTTAATTGTAATAGGTCAAGCCACATTTGCGTGGTGAGCCATTCTATTAATGAATACTTTTGATTTTCCCATGGGAACTCTTGAATTTTCTGGGATAAAAAGTATCCTATATGTTAACCCGGGCTATAAGGAACCACCATACAAAATTTCATCAAAATCAGCCTGGTAGTTTTTGCGTGATGCGCGAACATACAGACAGACAGACAGACAGACAAAAATTCCAAAAGTTGTTGTTTTGGCCTCTGTATCGTTAGTAATGTCCACCACAGTTATAAAATATTTCATGTACAGACACGGCTCCGTTACAGTTTTATTATATTAATAGACTAGCTTTTGCCCGCGGCTTCGCCCGCGTGGACATAGCTTTTATGCTTCGATCAATAATGATCGAAGCTTTTATGACTCTTTTTTAGGGTGAGTGGTGCGAGAACCGCAATCAGCTCTCAATCGTGGACATGAGTTTTCTCCAGGTACCTCAGGAACTGTATCGGGCTATTCGGATTAGCAGTTTTTGTCACTTCCCACCCCCTCAACAAATTCTATACAAAAAATAACTTTAATCCGTTGCTCCGTTGCGACGGCACCGATGTGCGCGAGCGTAGAAAACAGTTGTCCCCAGATCCCTCGGGAACTATGTCAGGATATACTTATTAGTAAATTATATCATTTTCCACCTCATCTCTGTGCTAAAAATCACATCAACTCATTTTTTCGTTAGGATTTTAAAAAACTTAACGAACAAAGAGTATTGTTTTAGTTTCTTCAGGAACTGCATCGGGCTATGATAATTTCCACAGATATAAAGTTGATTATTTCATTCCCAGTGATACAGGCTACCCGCATGCCAAATTTCGTCAAGATTGGTAGAGGTGTTGAAGTGTGAATAGGTAACAAACAAACAAACACATTTTTAATTTCTGATTTCTAAATCTTAAATAATATATAGAGCGTCGGTGGCAGAACGGTTAGGGCCACTATATCCTGTCCGGAAGGCCGTGGTTCGATTGCTGCCACTTAACAATATCTATACGAATATCAATTTCATACTGGTATGTACGGTTATCCGACGCTCTTACGGTGACAAAAACATCGTTAGGAAACCTGCACACGCCTGCGAAGAAACTCGAAGCTTATGTGTGAAGTCAATCAATCCGCAATGGGCCCGCGTGATCGTCTAAGGCCTGATCGCCCTAACTCAGGGCAGGTCGATCCCCTTGGTGGGGACGTATATAAACTGATATGATGAAATAACACATATATACCTATATTATCGAAAAACTAATTCAAATCAATCTAGTAATAAAACTTCCTAAAAATATTAATATGGGTCAAATCCTTGAGTCGTATCAGCTCCAAAGTAGCCCATGACGCACTTCTCGTTGCCGCGCTGGATGGAAATAGACAACCTTAGCAGCAGGTAGGACCTCACGTCACATCTCCTCTCTCGAAGGCGACGGCCAATCTCCTTTGTGAAGGCAAAGGCCTCTGATGGTTCAGCAGCCGGTTGTCTCACAGACCAGCGGCACAAAGCAGTAATTTGCCTTCAAGACCGAGTACTTATTATGCTTCTTTCTCGCCGCAAATTGAGCAGCAGTACCGTACGGGTGAGAAGAGAGGCAGAAAAAGTAGAGTCCCAAAGCAGGCACGTTCCTTTCTGCCATAGCACTTGTTTAAACCCTCCGGCCTTTTGCCATCACATCGACTAAAGCCCAGTGGCTGCATCAAAGATGGAATATTCCATCTGGCCGATACCAGTGCCCTCCGAGTGAGGTCATTAAGGAATTGGTGACGTGGGAATCTTCACAAACAACGACCGCAACTCAGTGAGTGATGGCCAATGGCCTCCACCGTGGACCCGCAAATACATTGATGAGATATTGATATTGCAGGCGGAAGAGTTTCCATATCTGTGCCTCCTGTTAAAAGAAGCTAAACTCGATTTATGTGTTTTTAATTTTTTCTTTGAAACACATCGCTACGTGCGATAGTTCCAGAGAGTTGTGTAAAAAGTGTATGCTGAAAAATACATAAAATAAATCCACTCAAAAGTATGAAATAATATTTTAATGTTTTAACACAACAGCGCGTTTTATTATTCCTGCAGTGCCATCTTTTGACAGTTTGCTGCTATGATTATAATGTGTGGTATTTGTAGCTTATATGTTGAAAAAGTACTCTATACTTATTATTATAAAGATTGTAAGTATCGATAGATAATTTCCCACGGGACCTCTTTAGTTCAAAACAGCCCATCCCAATGTAATGGTTTCATAATGTTACGTTGAGTCGTTCTAAAGATACAATTTTTTGCATTCCTGCAGGACCCTTTTTTTTTGGGTTCACAATGTCCGAGTTTTAGTTCGCGATAAGGGTATCAACGTGTAAAATTTGATTGTAATAGGTCAAGGCACATTTGCGAGGTGAGCCATTCTATAAATGAATACTTTTGATTTTCCCACGGGATTTCTTGAATTTTCCGGGATAAAAAGTATCATATATGTTATCAAAATTCCAAAAGTTGTTGTTTTGGCCTCTGTATCGTTAGTAATCTCCACCACAGTTATTATTTTCCAAAAATATTTCATGTACGGACACGGCCCCGTTACAGTTTTATTATATTATAGATTTATAACTGTGGTGGAAATTACTAACGATATAGAGGCCAAAACAACAACTTTTGGAATTTTTGTCTGTCTGTCACTGTTATGCCCAAGGGTAGGTAAGTGGGAACACTATATATCATAAACGTGGTAGTCTTAGCGTATCTGGTAGATATACGAGAGGGAATGTCTGTCTATATGTTCGCGCATCACGCAAAAACTACCAGGCCGATTTTGATGAAACTTTGTATGGTAGTTCCTTATAGCCCGGGTTAACATATAGGATACCTACTTTTTATACCAGGAAATCCAAGAGTTCCCTTAAGAAAATTCAAAACCTCCACGCGGATGTACCTACCTACGTACGAATATATAAGGTGTAACAAAATTAGCTGAAACTATTTTAACTTGTGCTTCTACTCATGAAACCGAACAACTTTCCCCATGGAACCCATAGTCAAATCGGAAAAAAAATTGGCTCTCCCATACTAACTCGATTAGCTGATTAGCCAACTTAGTATGGGAAGTTCAAATTTTTTTTGAGATTTGACTATGAGTTTCATAGGGAAAGTTGTTCAGTTTCGTGGGTAAAAGCACCAGTTAAAATAGTTTCAGCTAATTTTGTTAGACCTTATATAATCATAAGTATAAAACATGAGCGTATTATTCGAATCATACCTAACTCATAGCAGGCTTGTGTCCCATTATGGTAATGAGGTAAATGTTGTTCACAGCCACATCTAGGGCCCGGCAGGAAAAGCTGGCCCTTTTCGCAGGGGCCCCTAGTGTAGTGGCCATAGCACCCCCCGTCGACGGGCCAGTGGTGGGGACCGCCGGTAGTGCACTGGAATCAAATTCAGAAATCAATGACTAATCATACTGATGGCAAGTGCATGGTTCTATGTCTTTTACGAATTCGGGACAGAAGACATAAAATCTAAAAATTCAAGATATTTATTTATTACGGTAAAGGAAATACATCGTGAGGGAACCAGCAAATGCCTGTGAAGAAACCCCAAGGTAGTGTGTGAAGTCGACGAACCCGCACTGCTAGCGGGACGTTAATATGAGCTGTAGTGATTAGAAACAAGAACGAAAATTACATTTTTAGGAATACCTAATGAAGATATTGTGATGTAATTCGAAATTATTTTTTTTTAGATAGATAGTTACCTACTATATGCATTTATCCAGAGCTCACACAAGTAAATACAGAAGTTTTCCATAACCGCTGCTTATGGTAAAAACGATCATCATCATCATATTAGCCGAAAAACGTCCACTGCTGGACAAAGGCCTCCCCCAAGGATTCCCACGACGACCGGTCGTGCGCTGCCCGCATCCATCCGCTTCCCGCGATCTTCACCAGATAGTTTGTGATAATATTATTTTTTGTTACTGGGACACTGATTATGTGAGATAAACAATGGCCGATCGTATGACATTATTTTTATCTCTTTCCAGGAATTACTCGCAAATTTCTGCATGATAATATTCTTGCCCGCCCTATTCGTTTTGCGCGTCCGTAGTCCGTACCCAACAATAATAATATTATTTCTATTTTCATTTCTTTCTATTTCAACATTTATTCCACTCAACTCAAAAGACATCAACTAGACCTTACCCGACTCCGTGGCGTAATGGTTAGCCCATTTGCCTTACGACAAGAGGTCGCGGGTTCGATTCCCGGGGGAGTCTTACTTTGTAAGACTCGGTTTGGTTAGTGGTAGGGTATTTCCTAAGCCCGCCTGGCTAGCTACCACCGTCTTATTGCCGCCAAACAAAAATTTTGAAAGCATTGATGTGTTCCGGCCTTAGACAAGGGTCTATCTGTTCATCATCATCATATCAGCCGACGGACATCCACTGCTGGACATAGGCCTCCCCCAAGGATTTCCATGACGATCGGTTCTGCGCTGCCCGCATCCAGCGGCTTCCCGCGACCTTCACCAGGTCACCGGTCCACCGAGTGGGAGGCCTACCTACGCTACGCTTTCCGGTTCGCGGTTGCCACTCGAGAACTTTACTGCCCCAACGGCCATCTATTCTACGAGCTATGTGCCCCGCCCACTGCCACTTAAGTCTAGCAATTCTGAGTCGGTTACTTTAGTTCTCCTAGTTTCTGATTCGATCGCGCAGAGAAACTCCGAGCATAGCACGCACCATTGCAGGAATTAATTTATAATTAAAAACCCGACAGCATAAAAACTGAACCCCTCTTTTTTGTACAATCGGGTAACTCACTGGACCTTTCAGTCCAAAATCCATCAAGCCGTGAAGGCTACAGAGCGAGCCAAATAATTAAATAATCTCTTTTTTTTGGGCAGTCGGGCAAAAATGTCACTCACGGAAACAAGACACGTCTTCTCGGACTCTAAACTACATCAAGCCGTTTAAGCTACAGAGCGAGCTTAACAAAGAAATAAATATACATACATACATACGAGTGTATGCAAACATAACCCTCCTTCTGACGCAATCGGGTAAAAACCTACGTTATATATACAAAGAACTGTGGCCGTTGGGGTTGTAAAGTTCTCGAGTGGTGACCGAGCACCGGAGGACGTAGCGTAGACATGAAGCCACTGAATACAGGCAACGCACGACCGGTCGTAGTGGAAATTCTTGGAAGAGGCCTTTCTTTTGCAGAGGGCATCTTTCGTTGATGATTGTTAATACAAAATGGATGAAGTAGCAAAGGGTGCTGAGTGCTTATAAAGGTGGAACTGGACCAGCATCTTCTGTCAGCCGAGCCGCCCAATAACTTATCTCTATAAGTTTCTCATTAAATATTAAGGTACACATTACCTTACAGTTGGCGAGTCCATCGTCCCCCAGGTCTAGTATGGAGCCCGGGTAACAGGGGCCCTGGCTGAGGCGGTAATAGCATCTTCCATCAGCCGGCCAGTAGACTAAGGTCTCATCAGCGCATTGTTGAGGGCGCACACACATGCCTTGACGCTCACTGGAATTACAAAGTACTTGTGTAAAAATTTAAATAGATATTATAATAGATACTTACAAATTAATTGAGTAAGGTTCTCTATGTTTGAGATGATGCCAAGGGCTTGCTAATGTAGGATTAAAAAAGAACACAAATCTGATGATTTTTATCAGTAGGTGATGTTGGTAACGAACGACCAACAATACTGATTCAAAATCGACAGATTTTAGGTCGACCGTTGCAGTATTACGAGTTTGACAGTAGAAGCACAGTATATAGCGGCTTACAGTAGCGCAACGAATGTACTTACGCAGAGCAACGGAAGGGTACTTGCGGGGCAGCGGGCGGCGGGGAACAGCCTGTCAAACTCCACGAGTTTGTCAGGCTGGCTACAGGCTAGTACTGCTAGTACCTACGCCGCTGTGGCGGCATCGTGCGACATCAAAGTTGCGCTACTGTAAGCCATATTGTAATACTGTGGTCGAAGTCTCAATAAACTCATTAGCAAAAAAGTGGGCAGCAAATTTTTCTCAGTGCATTTTCAAAAAAGAGGGACTTCAAATAAGCACGATTATTTTTATAAGTAAGAGCACAACATTCTGCAGCTCCTCGGAAACTCTGTAGGCTCTTTCAGAATAAGGGGCATGATGTTTTTAGGCAAAATGTAATGACAATTTTCGATTACCAAGTGCACCCTTCTGAGCAGTCTGCCGAATGTTGCTCTTGGAAAAATTTGTAGCTAAGGATCTAACCTAATGTTTTTTTTTTTTATTATTTTAGGTGGTTTTAGTTTTCTTAATTTAAAATAATTATAATTGCAAACGCTAAACACGTTAAAAAACCGACTTCCATCGCAACAACATAACTTTTTTTTTGTTTATTTTCCAAAAAACTTTTTAAAAATTTTGGTATATGACACCAACTTGGCAGCATTACCTGTCGAATAAAAAAAGAATCATTAAATCGGTCAACAATATGCGAAGATATCGTGTAACAAACATACAAAAAAAACCATACAGACGAATTGAGAACCTCCTCTTTTTGGAAATCGAGTCGGTTGTTAATAATCGTGGTTATTTGGAGCCCCTTTTGTATGAAAATGTACTGGGAAAAATGTGATGCCTACTTTTTTTGCAAATAAATAAATATTCGGGGACAAATCACACACGGTCATCTGGCCCTCAATTAGGATTCCCTGACCTGGAAAAACCAGAGACTGATGTAAAGTACATACTCATATAAAACATTTACATATAAATTTACATTTAAATATGTAGACATGAAACACCCAGACACAAAGCAAATTGCCCTGTTCGTCACAGGAAAGTCTGCCTTGAGTGGGAGTCGAACCCACGATCCACGGTTCACCAGGGAGGAGCGCTGACTGCTGGACCTCCAAGTCTATCAAGTCTGTTATTTACTAGCTGTTTCCCGCGGCTTTACCCGCGTGGACAACGTTTCTATGACTTTTCGAGGGTGCGCAGTGGAAAAAAGTAGCCTATGTGTTAATCCAGGTCCTAATCTAGCTACCTACCAAATTTCAGCCAGATCCGATCAGTAGTTTTTGCGTGAAAGAGTAACAAGCATACATCCATACATTTTCACAAACTTTCGCATTTATAATATTAAGTAGGATTACATATTTATATATATTTACCTAAATAACATAAATTATACATATAATAAAACTGTAACGGGCCGTGTCTGTACATGAAATATTTTTCGAAAATAATAATTGTGGTGGACATTACTAACGATATAGAGGCCATAACAACAACTTTTGGAATTTTTGTCTGTCTGTATGTTCGCGCATCGCGCAAAAACTACCAGGCCGATTTTGATTTAATTTTGTATGGTGGTTCCTTATAGCCCGGGTTAACATATAGGATATTTTTTATCCCGGAAAATTCAAGAGTTCCCGTGGGAAAATTCAAAACCTCCACGCGGACGAATCCGCGGGCACAGCTAGCAAATAATAATAAAAACAGTTGAAAATCTAAAACCTAAAACATTGAATTCAATACAGAGAGCTGGTGTTGTAATCACACGTCATGTACGCGATGGTCAGCAAATGCTTGTTGTAGGATCATGAATATTTAGCTGATCGCGTCTTGGTCAGTCTTCCGATTAAACCTTGACGAAACGTTGAGTCAAGGTATTCCATGAAACTGATGTAGTAATAAATCGTCGGTGGCGCAACGGCAAGGGCCGCAACCTCCTATCCGGGAAGTCGTGGTTCGAGTCCTGCCACGTACCAATGTGTTTTCGAATTTCGATCTCATATGTACGTTTATCCGACGCTCTTACGGTGAAGGAAAACATCGTGAGGAAACCTGCACACGCCTTCAAAAAAAAAACCCGAAGGATGTGTGTGAAGTTGACCAACTGCGTGGTCGACTAAGGCCCGATCGCACCAATTCAGGGTAGGCTCAAGCCCCTCGGTGGGGACTTATATACGAGCTGATTTGGTGTAGTAATGATTACACATAGGTAATTTGATCGGAAAATCGCAGAAATTTACAATAGATATTTTGATTGAAGGTAGAGTAAAAAAAACAGCTTAATCAATTAAACCTAGTGACAAGTTCAGTTAGAACTGTGACTATAGACGATCATTTTGATATTCGGTGATCATCTTCTATTCTTATGATACTCTCATCCAACTATTTACTTGTTTTATTTTATTGATTTAATTACATACAATTTCATTACAGGGCTAAGCCCTAATGCGAAAAAGTAGATAGATCCTATTTAAAGATAACTTAGATACATATACCCGTAAGACTTAGATATAAAAATAATTAAAATTAAAACAATCTAGTTTTAAAAAAAACTGAGAATCTTAATAGTGACAACAGTGAACTCCTCAACATACAGCTGCAAATATCGATCTCTTTGGAAACCAAATTAAGAATGCGTAATGCCCACGTGAGGGGAGCAAACTCTAGTACCTAAGCATGTTCAAGCCACCGGCACAGCGAAAAGCCTAGTAACCCGAGGACCGATACGCAACGTGCTGTTTGGCACAACTAATTTGATCGATAATAGTATTTGTTGGCTATTTAGTACTATAACCTCATGCTAGGTAATTCCCTTTCGTTTTTCTACCAGATACGCTAAACTATTAGGTTTATGATATAGCGTCCCCACTTACCGACCCTTAGGGCATAACAGTGAGGGCCGTTATTCTTGCCAACGCTATAAGGCGAAGGCAAGTACCAGTTACGGTAGGTCTTGCCGCCAAGACGCTTGTCCTGGCACTCTGCAAGGCGAGTGCCTCGTGTATGAGAACCACTACCTACTCTCCAGGTAGTTCCCGGAGCTGTAGGCACGCTCACTTCCCGCGGCTTTCGCTGCTGGCGCTTCGATCCCCGCTCGGGACGCCAGAGAAGCTGGCTCCCACATCTCCAGTGTGTTACCGTAGTTGTTGGTGCGCTCACTTCCCGGCGCTTATCGCACCTGTCCAGAATTACTCCTACGCAGCTTGATCAGCCGGAGCAGTATTAGCTTAGCTCTACTTGCTATCCAGGCAAGTGCCGGAGATGCTTCCCCGCCAGTGAACAAACCAGCAGTTTCGCTTAATGGACAACTCACGTTCCCCGCGTTGTTTTCGCACAGAGCCCACGTGGCCGGCTGCAACAACTCTCTAGTTGCGTTCGGGGGAGGACGCCTGGACGCAACGTGCTTGCCAGGCAACAAACATTGCCCAATCCCTGCAACTAACCACATACCACTACGATTCCTTGACCCAGTCGGGGGACCGACAAGCCAGAGTGCCGAAGGCGATAGATCCAACAGCAGGCAAGCGGTGGGCTACCCCCGACCCCGTAGTATCCTGATCCAAACAGCCGGACCCGTAGTTCCGGCTGCGACCTCCACCTAGCCGGGTAACTCTAAGAAGAGGAATATAAATAATATTGCTAGGTAAGCATAATTTGACAGAAACAAACTGGGTCTGCCTGCAGTGGCCAATTTTAAACAAATTATGGCAGGTCGCGGTGTGTGGTAGCTAGGCCGGGCTAGACCTTTGCTTCCTCCTATGGTCCCTTAACCTCACATCCTGTACTTACAAAGATTTACAGTACCACAACTATACCAAAGACCTGATGCTTACACCTATGCTCGCTTATTGATAGACTCTTCAACGAATGAAAATTTCTGTAGGGGCCCCATTCAAACTGCTTTATAACCAGTTGTGGTAAAGGGCAGCTGGACTATGGTCATTTTTCTGATTCGTACATTCCCTGTACCCCATATCCTGAGCTTCTGTTCACTCGTACCATTATATCGAAGACCTGATGCTTACCTACCCTCGCTTATTGAAAGACTCTTCGACCGGTGCGAAGTACTCCCCAGGTCTGCATGGGCCCCTCTCAAACAGCTTATGGCAGGTCGTCGTGTGAGGTAGCTGGGCTGTTCCGGGCGGACATTTGCACTCCGCTATGGTTCGTCCACCCCAGCGCCCTGGGCTCAGCTCTTGCGTATCGGGGCAGGGATAGCCTTTCTGGAACAAGAAAGACAGTGATCAAATATCTTAAAGTAAGAAGACATCGTTTTCTCTGGTTGTAGTTACCTACGTATATTGGAGTTATTATCCGACACAAACCTCTTTGGGATAAGACCTTCTTGAACTGATAATGAAAGACAGCTTGTTAAAAATATCTTAAAGTAGGAAGACATAGTTATCTCTGGTTTTAGTTACCTACCTATATTAGAGTTATTATCCGACACAAACCGTTTTTTGATAAGACCTTCTTGAACTGTGACTGAAAGACAGATTGTTAAAAATATCTTAAACTAGGAATACATAGTTGTCTCTAGTTTTAGTTACCTGCATATATTGGAGTTATTATCCGACACAAACCTCTTAGGATAAGACCTTATTTGATGTTTGATGGCATTGTTACGATGGTGGTAGGTAACCAAGTGGACTTAAAAATGGAATAAGAGTGGAATTCCCTGCAGGCGTCTGTATTCCCCGATTCGTATAATTTAGGAATCTTCTAGACAAGAGTGAATAGGCACTATTTGAGCTTGCTTGTTACATCCTCGGCTGCATCGGCACTTACTATCAAGTGAGGTGTAGCCAAAAGCACTCAAATTAAAAAAAAATGCCCTACCACCATCCAAACCAAGTCTTACAAAGTTAGACTCCACCGGGAATCGAACCCACGACCTCCTGATGTTAAGCTAACGTTCTTAACCATTACGCTACGGAGACGGTTACAAATTTAAATTACGGAATTCAAATTGTGCATTTAGAGTTGTATTCAAAATAAATGAAAAAAACCGGCCAACCGCACACAAGGCTCCGTACCGTCATACTAGATGGCGCTAGTACAAAGGCACAGTATATATATTAGTACTAACGACAAAGGGTTCCGTACCATCATTCATGCTAGATGGCGCTTGTTTCTTCACGTTTAAAAAAAAAACATTTTTTTAAGACCCGCCTCTTATTGTTTCACTTTTTCAAATTTTTAGTATTTATTGTTATAGCGGCAACAAAAATACATCAGCTGTGAAACCTTTTGTCGGATAATACCATACAATGTTACCATCCATAGCAACGAAATATTTCGCATCGTTTTCATGTTTACGTTCATCTTCAACATAGCGATTCTCTTTTATTTTTTACTAGCTGTTTCCCGCGGCTTCACCCGCGTGGACATCGTTTCTTTGACTTTTCGAGGGTGCGCAGTGCGCGAGCCGCAAGCGGCTAGCGAGCGTGAACAAAAGTAGTCTATGTATTAATCCAGGTCCTTATCTTCCTAGCTACCAAATTTCAGCCAGATCCGTTCAGTAGTTTTTGCATGAAGTAGTAACAAACATACACACTCACACTTACAAACTTTCGCCTTTATAATATTAGTGTGACAAGCAATTATAATAAGTTATAAATGGTGCTTAAAGGTAAATTCACAATTCCCAACATTGCGAGAAATCGAAAAATTATCACCCCTTGCCCCATAAACCACGTATGAAGCAACCAGCTCCATTGCCGCAACGACGACGCCAGCAAACGTATCAATCACTTGCACTACGTTTGAGCAACCAATACGTTGAGTATAATAACTATAGCAAGTAACTTAGAGGCCTTTGGGACCCAGTGGCCTTTCATACTTGATGTTTAGTTCGCAGTTCAAAATAACCATGCTCCTTGTACAAACATCAATGTTAACGGCATTGATGTGTTCCGGCATGAAGATAAGATAGCCAGTTCCCTATTGCGTCGGGGAATCTTAAAAACTTCCTCTTCCATCTTCAGTATATATGTAATATTCATGTATACACATTTTTTAAAAATCCATGACGAATAGCCAAAACACTTGTGCCCCAGGTAATTTTTTTTGTCATGAAAATCTAATTGTGGTGTGAAATACTGGGAAAGAAAATATTCTCGGACGACACATCACAACTTGTACTGGACTTCTGACATTAGTATGAATTTGCTTTTTAGTTAAATAATGCTTTTGCTTATAACGTATGTATAATTACCAAAATTTATTATTTACCATAAAAATCTACTGTTGACTTCTGAGAATTGGATATTGCTAATTTTATTTAATAACCTTTAAGTTACTTATTGCTCTAGCTAATAGCGTAAACGTAAGCGTAATGAATGAGCGTAATATTTACCGAAATAAGGCACTGACTCGTTTTTTTATCATTTATTTTACGAAAAGCTACATGTTACGAAAAAACACCAGCCAATATATTGCTTTGCCTGTGAGTCTGTGAGAAACACGCACTAGGTCACTAGGTCTCAGTGATCGGTCACGGTCTTTCATAAGCAAATCGATCGGTGGAACGTAAATCCTATTCAGTGTGACTGGTTTTAGTTAATTAAATGCTGTTATTGTCTTTTTCCTTCGGCTGATATAATGGTAATGATGATTGTCTTTTATTTAAGGCTTATCCCTCATAATTTATCTGAAATATATGTATACAGGCTGTAAAAAAATTGGTGTTAACTGGGGCTTCTACTCATCATACTGAACACTTTTCTTCTGGAAACCCTTAGTCAATTAAAAAAAAAACGACAAGTGCTTTTTTTTTATGTGATTTTTGTATGAACTCAAGACCATAACTCACGATTTGAACGGCGGCGTTTGGATCATTTCTAATCATCATACTGAACACTTTTCTTCTGGGAACTCTAGTCAATTAAAAAAAAAACGAGTGCTTTTTTTATACGATTTTTGTATGAACTCAGACCATAACTCGCGATTCGAACGGCGGCGTTTGGATCATTTCGTATAACCCTTGTCGTCCATCTCACCTGATGGTAAGTGAAGATGATGCCTAAGATGGAAGCGGGCTTACCAAGATTCCCCAACGCAATGGAAAACTGGCTAACTTATTTTCAAGTCGGAACACATCAATGTTGTTAACATTGATGCTTGGCGGCGAGACTTAGATATGATGGTGGTACCTATAGCCACGCGGGCTTAGAAAATGCTTTTTCAATGCACCAACCAAACCGAGCAATACAAAGTTAGATTCCGCCATAAATCGAACCCGCGACTTCCTGATGTGAAGCTAACGTACTTAACCACTACGCCACGGGGGCGCTAAAATTGTCAACTTTTTCAATTTTTGGCGATTTTAGCAAGTTTGTTGAACAAAAAGCATGTTAAATATTGTACAAGGCCCACTAGCCCAAACAAATAATAAGTGATTATGATTAATCTTATCTCTCAAAGCTATGTTGTACACAATGTTTTGTGATGTGACCGACAAATAAAATGCCTTACTTATATCTCCGATCTTCTATTGTTCTTTTTTTCTGTGACTTCCGTCGATGCGATGGTATCATCGTTGAAGTTATGTCTTAGCATTGCATAAGAAACGCCGTGAACTCCACTTACCTACTTAACTACTTAGAATAAAGTTTGGTGGTGTTATTTATTGTTTAAAAGACGATGGATTGGATACTTTGGTCGCAGGGATCTCAATTTTTCTTAGCAATTTTAACGTGTGTGTCTGTGTGTCTGTCTGTGGCATCGTAGTTCTTAAATGAATTTGTTTGAAAGCTGACGGGATCAAGGTGGTTCTTAGCTATAATTTGTGAATATCTATTCAGCCGTTTGAGGATCATCATCTCTTATCTAGGTGATGAAGGGATGTGGGCCACTTATGCAGGTCTGATCGATTTAAAATTTGGTGCCATGTTGCTGTTATGATATTTCAAAACCATTTGTAAACTTGACCTGATGCTGCAGCATCTCCTGGAATCTGCAGGATACGTAACTTCTCACCAGCTTTTAGCAGAGGCCTCGAATTTGGGCTCATTGGAATAGTCTAATAATTGGTGTTAGATAGAACATGGTAACCTTGACCTGATGCTGCAGAATCTCTTGGGATTTCTGGGATGCAGATTTGCAGGATATCCAACTCCTTGCCAATTTACAGTAGAGGTAATTATTAGGTTATTTATTCTTCTTTATTAATAATAATTAAAAATATTCTTTTATTGCATACTAGAAAAGGCATTAAAGAAACTTTATTTAAATATGTACAGTGCAGAGACGGCCTTATCGCTTATCTTACGATCTGAATCTATTTCATCTATTTCTCATGCGCTGGCACATAACAATCCATGTGTCACATCTTGAAATAAACTGTGACACATGTGCTTCAAAATCCAAATTCCATCATACTTCAAAATTTTCACCACCAAAACTGTAAAATAAAAAAAGTAAGTGTGTGGTTTTATGAAACCACGGTAAATGTGAAACTTTACAGAGGACAAAACGATCATTGCTGATCTCGCTACGGTACAGAGGACGAAACCACAGTATATATATTAGTACTAACGTAACGAAACGATCATACCGTCAGACGAAAGCGACCGTCAAGCGACATGCAACACACAGACAAAAAAAATTTAGACGATGTAAAAAAAGTTTCACTTTAATAAAATACCTTGTAAATACTGATTATCTCTTTAAGTATTCTTTGCCGTGTTCTCAACAACGACGCCCGGATCAGGGATGTTACACCCCTGATCCGGGCGATGTTGACCATAACCACCCTCTTTATACCTTGCCGAAGTACGAAGCAACGCATTTTAACCGCCTCCGTGGCGTAATGGTTAGTCCATACTCCATTCACTTCACACCAGGAGGTCACGGGTTCGATTCCCGGTGGGATCAACTTGTAAGACTCGGTTTGGTTGGCGGTAGGACATTTTCTAAGCCCGCCTGACTAGCTACCACCATCTTATCTAAGTCTTGCCGCCAAACATTAGTGTTAACAACATTGCTGTGTTCCGCCTCTAATATTCAACAAGTTTTTTTGACTATTTAAAAGTGTGTGTATACACCTATTTAAAATAAATTATTTCGATTTTGAAAATGAGATAGCCAGTTCCCCATTGCGTTGGGGAATCTTGTTAAGCTCGCTTTCATCTTCGGCATCATCGTAACTTACCATCAGGTGAGATGATGCCAAGGGCTTACCAATTGTGAATAAAAAAAAGCAATATAACAGCGAAAATTACATTCAAACCAATCCAGTATATTCGGAAAAGAGAAACATCACTTGTTTTGTAAGAAGAGATTGTAGAATACCTTCCTACAAACATTCTTACCAGTTGAGGAAAACGGAACCGATGTATTCATTTTATTCGACCCACTCTCGATAATTGCACTTCCCATATGCCCATCACTCGTAAATAGGTGGTGCACTATGCAATTAAAATAATGTAATCCAATACTCTATTATGTAAGGCCATTTACCTTATGTAGCCTGTAATTGTATGCGTAGGCAGGTTCCAACTTAGATACCTAACTTGAGTAAATCTTTAAGAACTTCTTTTTAAGTTTAAATTTTAATCTTCGACGTTTCTTACTAAAACAAGGTTCTATCTGCTTAACCACTGTATTTAAATTTCTACAAAAAACAATAGCTAGAAAAAAAAACAGCCAAACTCGCACAAAGTAGGGTCCCGTAGTATTTTCAAAAAATAAATGTATACTTTAAAAAACAAAATTATATTTACAGTTGGTAATAGAATATTTAGTATGAAAAATCTATGAAATTTTTGACAAATCCAACTGCACACCTTAAGTTGGTCGACTATTACTCCTAAACTAAGCCTTTTATTTCAGATATTCTTGATTTTAATTCAATTTTATGCAATTTAGATGCTATAACTAACAACCAGACCAACCAAAAAATTTATATTGATTGAAATGCGGATATTTATATATTCATATAGATCCTTGTTTCCATATCCTATCCTACTAATATTATAAACGCGAAAGTTTGTTAGATTGTATGGATGTATGTTTGTTATACTTTCACGCAAAAACTACTAAACGGATCTGGCTGAAATTTGGTAGGTAGAGAGATTAGGACCTGGATTAACACATAGGCTACTTTTTCCACTACGTACCCTCGAAAAGTCATAGAAATGTTGTCCACGCGGGTGAAGCCGCGGGAAACAGCTAGTTTAACATAAAAATATAATAGTCATGTCACACAAATTTTATAGAAAATCGTTTTAGCGCGCTAGATTATCTTTATCTGTTGCCGCTTCGGTTTACCTATAGATTTAATACTACCGCTAGATTAGCAATACAAATGAGAAAGAACATATTATACGCGTATGTTGTAGTGAGATGACAAGACAATATGGATGACGACAGCATTTTTTTTTATTCACAATTGGTAAACCCTTGACAACATCTCACCTGGTGGTAAGTGACGATGTTGCCGAAGATGGAAGCGGGCTTACCAAGATTCCCCAACGCAATGAAGCAATGAACTGCATCAGAAATAAATTATGTCGAACTCTTGATCACTAAAATGCCCTCCTACTTAAACTTCGAAAACCTTACTCTTTTTGTTTTCCAATCAAGTCTTCGATTTTTAAGTCACAAAAATAACAAAATGAGTACATAAATGACGCTTCTAAACTATGACGTCACGCCTAGGTATTTCAAACATTTGTAGAACAAAATGTCGTTTTTAACAGATGATAAAAAGTTACTCAGATAACTGGCATTCGTCATCCTCATTCACGAACTAAAGCCTATAAATAAATAAATATTCTGTGACAAATCACACATGGTCATCTGGCCCCAAAGTAGGATTCCCTGTGTTATGGGTTACCAGAGACTGATATACATACTTATATACGTTTAAATACATACATATATAGATATTTAACACCCAGACCACAGTATATATATTAGTACTAACGTACCCAGACACAGAGCAAACAAATCTGCTCATCACACAAATGCTTGCCCTGGGTGGGAATCGAACCCACGACTCTCGGATCAGTAGACAAGGGCACTAACCACTGAGCCACAGAGTCAGTCTAATAATATAGGTAGGCCTGGCGTTAAAGAACAAATCCAATTTTTTTTTCCAAAAACTCGGACGTTTACATGTAATTTGGTGTTCAAAAGACTAGTTTAGTTTAGTTCAGTTCACATGTCGTACCTACTAATGAAGTGTTTTGCTGTCTAAATAGTTGGTTTTAGAAATACCACAAAACTTTCGTTCATAAAATGGGTAGAAAAGATATCGAACGTAATCATATAAATACTCTAAATGCATACAAATTCAATTTAAAAAGATAACACATACTTGAATTTTGGGTAATATGCAGGGTGTAACAAAATTGGTGTAGATCTCGTTAACTGCAGTTAACATACCCATGGGGGTTTTACTCGTCATACTGAACCACTTTCTCCAAGGAACCCATAGTCAATTCTCAAAATAAAATTTGGATCCTCCATACTAAAATGCACAAAATTGGTCGATTAGCTGATTCATTTGTATGAAAAGAAAAAAAATACGTTTTCAGCTAAGTCGTAGAACAAAAGTTGTTCAGTATGATGAGTAGAAGCCCCAGTTAACGGGACCTACACCAATTTTGTTACACCAGTATAACCTAACTTTAATCCTTGCTAATATTATAAATGTAAAAATGTGTTTATTTGTTTGTTTCTTTGTTACTTTCACTTTTCCGCTTGCGGCTCACACACCACTCACCCTCAAAGACTGTCATAAAAACGATGTCCTCGCGGGCGAAGCCGCGGGCAAAATCTTGTAGATATACAGGCTCTAACAAAATTGGTGTAGGTCCCGTTAACTGGGGCTTCGACTTATCACACTGAACAACTTTTCCCAACTAACCCATAGTCAGTACGCAATAAAAATTTTCGACGTTCCGTTCCATACAAAAATGCACAAAATTTGTCAATAAGCTGTTCGTTTTGTATGAAGAGTTCCAACATTTTTTGCGATTTCAGATAATTTGTATAGAACAAAAATTATTCAGTATGATGATTAGAAGCCCCAGTTAACGGGACCTACACCAATTTTGTTACACCCTGTATAAACTTATAAGTCTTGCACACATGCACGCACATTACACGCACGCAGGAGTTTTTATTTTTTTTGGTCTCGGCCTAGTAAGTCCATAGCCGATCTAACACTAATATTAGTAGATATACATATTCTAAGTCAATGGGTTTACCATATACATAGATATTTTTCCTAATATGTTATGTATTTCCTTACCGTTCAGTGTCAAGGGTCAAGTTACGCAATGCAGGCGAAACGTATATTTTAGGTACAGTAGAGCACCTAACGGTTCGATATTGATAACTTTTTCATGATATAAACGCGTTTTCTACGGATAGTCCCGAATCCTAATTTATACATATGGTATCGACTAGCTTTTGCTTGCGGCTTCGCCCGCGTGGACATCGTTTTTATGACTGTTCTCGAGGAGGAGTGGTGCGCGAATCACAAGCGGCTCGCGAGCGTGGACATGAGTTTTCTCCAGATCCCTCAGGAACTAAATCGGGCTATTGTGATAAGCAGTTTATATCACTTCTCACCCACTTAACAAATTCTCTAAAAAAATCTCTTCAATCCGTTGCTCCGTTACGACGCGACGCCGACGTGCGAGAGCGTAGAAATGAGTTTTCCCCAGATCCCTCGGGAACTATGTCAGGATATGCTAATTAGTAAATTATATCATTTCACACCTGCTCAATCATCTCTGTGCAAAAAATCATAACAATACATGGTTCTGTGACCAAATAAATGAGTATTTTTTCAGTTCCCTCAGGAACTGCATCAGACTATGCTATTTTCACGTGATAAAAAGTAGCCTATGTCCTTCCCAGTGGCACAGGCTATCTGCATGCCGAATTTCATCTAGTTTGGTCGAGGTGTTGAAACCTGAAATGGTAACAAACAAACACATTTTCCCATTTATAATATTAAGTGAGGATTTGAAATACTTTTGTATACAAAATAGTTTATGTAAAGCCGTTGGCCTTTTTAAATTCCGGAAGTAAAAGCGGACTATCGTTGCATAATTTGGCATCATCTATACAGGGTGTAACAGAATTCATACTGAACAACTTTCCCCAAGAAATCCATAGTCAATTCTCAAAAAAAAATTTGGACCCTCCATACTAAAATGCATAAAAATTTATCGATCAGCGAATCGATTTGTGTGAAGAAAATTTTTTTTTTTGCGATTTCAGCAAAGTCGTAGAACAAAAGTTCATTGTGATGAGTAGAAGCACCAGTTAACGGGACCTACACCAATTTTGTTACACCCTGTATACTGGGAGAGATAATGCCAAGAATTTTGGGCATAGCTGCTAGAATGGGTTTGAAAAGGAGGAGTTTCTAAATTTGACTGTATGTTTTTAGAAGCTTTTAATTAACTTGCAATATATATATGTATGTATGTACGAGTACGTTTGTTTTGGTCAAATCTTGCAATCGATCTTAAAGCGACTTCCAGAGCTCTAATTGAGCTGCAATTTGGTATGAAGCCGTATTCCCTGAGACAATAGATTCTTTTGTTATTTTAAAGTTTCTGATGATGAACTTTGGGGGTGGAATCAGGGTCCCAAGATCATCTTTTATTTTTAACAGAATTGCAGAAAGTATTGTGCTCGCCTTTTTTTAATTTAGATACGTGCTGTGAGCATTTAATTTTTGGGCATAAAACTCTTTTCAACCAACTTCCTAAAAGGAGGAGGTTCTCAATTCGACTGTATGTTTTTGTTATGTGTATTATCTCAGAACTTTTGACTGGGTGAACCGATTTTGATGATTCTTTTTTTCTTTGAAAGGTAGTGCTTTTCGTGTGGTCCCATATAAATTTTATCAAAATCAGTATAGTACTTTATTAGAAAATTAACAAAAACCAAAAATAATAATGTAAAATTGTACGAAGTTGTTGCGATGGAAGTCGGTTTTTTAACGTGTTTAGCGTTTTTTTTTTTTTTTTCAAATAAAAGCCTGAACCTAAAAGATTTTAGATTTTTCTTCAACTTATTTTGTTTGTTGATATATTACGCGATATCTTCGCCGATTGTAAACCGATTTTGATGATTCCTTTTTTGGGTTCCGCAGCAGGTAACGGTACCCTATTACTAAGCCTACGCTGTCAGTCCGTCCGTCCGTCTGATGTTCGCGCATCACGCAAAAACTACCAGGCCGATTTTAATGAAATTTTGTGTGGTGGTTCCTTATAACCCGGGTTAACATATAGAATACTTTTTATCCCGGAAAATTCAAGAGATTCCGTGGGAAAATTCAAAACGTCCACGCGGACGAAGTCGCGGGCACAGGTAGTGAAAAATATTTGCTAACTTTTTATATAGAGTGCCCTTACTTTACTCTTATACTGTAAACACTGCCGTATACTATCGTCGAAACGTGTTGCGGAGACATTCTTGGCTAAATTTATTATTCGTGGTTTTACAACAAGATACAAAGGTTTAACTTAATAAAGGACCTCGATTTTGACCCACTTTAAACGGACAGTTTTAATTCAAACTTTCTACATTTATCAAGAATCAGTGACAGTATAATAATTTCATAAGTCTCATTATCCTGAACTAAAAATTGAAAAATAATTAAGTTTATAAAAAACTAAAAAAACACGCTTTTAAAGCACATGAAACTAAAAAGTGCAAAGTAATTCTTAATATAAGCTGAAAACAATAATGAACGAAAAATACTAGTATTATTGTGAAAAAAGCGTGGGGCGCTTTGTACCATATTTTTGGTATATTGAGCAACCCACGATTTTTTTTTTACAATTCTACTAGTATTTTTCGATTATTATTGTTTTCAGCTTATATTAACAATAATTATTTTTCACTTTTTAGTTTCATGTGCTCTAAAAGCGTGTTTATTTTAGTTTTTTTAAACTATATTTATTTCTGTTACCTACGATTTTCTGATATTGAATTTTTAGAGGCAGAGTTTTCTTTTCATATGCGGATGATAAATTTCCGATTTTCAACCGATTTCCAAAAAGGAGGAGATTTTCAATTGGACTGTATGTTTTTTCTATGTGTGTTACGCTATATCTTTGCAGATTGTGGACCGGTTTCATGATTTTATTTTATTCGAAAGTGTATGCTTCCAGGTTGGTTACATATAAATTTTATTAAAATCGGTTTTCAAATTTAAGTTTTTTTTATCCACAATTCCGTAAGCTCTTGACATCATCTCACCTGATGATAAGTGACGATGATGCCGAAGATGGAAGAGCCCAACGCACGCAACGGAACTGACTATCTTATCTTTAAGCCGGAACACAGCAATGCTGTTAAAATTGGTACCTGGCGGCAAGGTAAAATTGTTATAAAATGCCCTTCCACTAATGAAATGAACAAAAACCAAAAAAATAATAGCAAAATTTTACTCGGTTGTTGCGATTGAAGTCTGTTTATTTAACGTGTTAGCTATTCTAATTGACTAAATTAATAGATATTTAAGGCATTTATAACAAAATGTATGTTTGTATGTATAAACATGTTATTGCACACTTGCATAATAAACGTTCAACATTATGGAATCTTTGATTAATTGGGGCTTATTTAAGTTCACGAGGCCATACTCTTTGACGAGGCGAGCTAGCTCTTCCTCCCCAAGTCCCCATGGTAGGCCCCCGTCACTCGGTCGAGCAGGCGAGATAAGTACCTACACATTGACGCGGCCTACAGGCCGCGCTCCGCTCGAGTCAGTTGTGAGCGCTAGAACGCCGTACAGTCGCCGCCGCAATTCGCGCTCCCGTTGTATGCAGTTATAACCGCTAAGTCGAGCGCCTTATTACCCATGTTTCCGTGTATTGTTTGACAGTGCGAAGGAGTAGATGAATAAATGCGTAGGTATTTTCGTTTCATAAGGAAGTGCAATATCTGTTACGAAGTAACTAGTATCTCAGCTGTGCCCATGGTCACTACTTATAGATATAATGCATACAGAGTGTAAAAAAATTGGTGCTTGGAGCCGTTAACTGGGGGTCCTACTCATACTGAACAACTTTCCCTAAGGAACCCATAGTCAATTCGCAAAAAAAAAATGTATTCTCCATACTGAAAGTTACGAAGTAACTAGTATCTCATCTGTGCTAAAAGGCACAAAATTGGTCAATCAGCTGATCGATTTAGTGTGAAGAGTATTTTTTTTTGCGTTTTCAACAAAGTCGTAGAACAAAAGTTGTTCAGTATGGTGCGTAGAAGCCCCAGTTAACGGGACGTACAACAATTTTGTTAGACCCTGTATAGTTAAGTTCCCATACCGTTATAACTTCCAACTTATAGATATAATATACATACGTACATAATTAGTATGTATATATTTTTGTATATGTGTGCGTTTATACGTAACATTTATTGTTTTATTTTATAATCTATAATAATCTATAATCTGTAATTATATTGTAAAGAGGAAAGATTTGATTGTTTGTTTGTTTGTTTATCTTGAATAGGCTCCGAAACTACTGGACTGATTTAAAAAAATATTTCACCTTCGTTGGGAAGCTACACTATCCGCGGTTGCTATAGGCTATATATTTTTTTTTTTAAATTAGGGATCCTTACTAAAACTCAAATAATGTAACCTAAGGTGAAAAAAATTTAAAAAATGACCAAAAATTCTACAAAAAGTAGTGTAGTGTAGTGGTATTGTATTGGAATTGGTAGTGGTAGTGGTAGTGGTGGTGGTGGTAGTGGTAGTGGTAGTGGTAGTGGTAGTGGTAGTGGTAGTGGTAGTGGTAGTGGTAGTGGTGGTGGTGGTAGTGTACTGGTAGTGTATTGGTAGTGGTAGTGTAGTGGTAGTGGTAAGGTAATGTTAGTGGTAGTGTAGTGGTAGTGGTAGTGGTGGTGGTGGTGGCGGTGGTGGTGGTGGTGGTGGTGGCGGTGGTGGTAGTGGTAGTGGTGGTGGTGGTGGTAGTGGTAGTGGTAGTGGTAGTGGTAGTGGTAGTGGTAGTGGTAGTGGTAGTGGTAGTGGTAGTGGTAGTGGTAGTGGTAGTGGTAGTGGTAGTGGTAGTGGTAGTGGTAGTGGTAGTGGTAGTGGTTGGTAGTGGTAGTGGTAGTGGTAGTGGTAGTGGTGGTGGTAGTGTTAGTGGTGGTGGTGGTGGTAATGGTAGTGATAGTGGTAGTGGTGGTGGTAGTGGTAGTGATAGTGATAGTGGTAGTGGTAGTGGTAGTGGTAGTGGTAGTGGTAGTGGTAGTGGTAGTGGTAGTGGTAGTGGTAGTGGTAGTGGTAGTGGTAGTGGTAGTGGTAGTGGTAGTGGTAGTGGTAGTGGTAGTTGTAGTGGTGGTGGTGGTGGTAGTGGTAGTGTACTGATAGTGTATTCGTAGTGGTAGTGTAGTGGTAGTGGTAATGTTAGTGTTAGTGGTAGTGTTTTAGTTTTAAATTTTGTTTTCTCTTCTTTTAAATCGTGTACTAACGTATTTTTTGCTTGTTATTTGAGTCCATTCAGTGATCAAAAGTTAGATGGAAGAGATTCCTGTTTGGGATAAGTCCGCCTTTGTACACGTTATTCCTATTATGTACCTATAGCTGTAAAATTTGTTGTACAATAAAGATTTCACAAACAAACAGACTATTAGAGAATTCAAACATTCAATATCAACATAATATTATCACAGACAGAGGTCAGAGTCACAACTGTTATGCAATAGGTGCAGAGACCAGCACATCAAGCTAAACACTGCAGTGCGATTCTGATCCATACGCATACGGCATAAAAAACGGTACAAAGTGTCTAGCTTGATGTGCTGGTCTCTGTACAATAACATAAGACAACCAAAATACTTACTGCCACGGCCACGTGTGTACATAAAAGTTTTTTTTACGTAGAATACAAGACAAAATTTACATGTACTCGTATATTGGGTAACTTTTAATTAGTTCTTGATAACAAAAAATATGCATGTACTCGTGATTATAAACAACATTTCCAAAGAAACTATATTATGTCAAATGTGAAAAAAAAAATTCGAACTTATTTTTCGTAGCACTTTTCATTTGAAGGCGAGTACAGCCTCAGCTACCCCCTAGGATGAGCAGCGCACGGGTTTCTCCTCACATCAGCCCAAGGTGGCGGCAATATCACCTCCTAAGTTCCGCATAGTTTGATTTGCGTTGGTTAAAAAGAAGGACAAACAGAAACACAAACAGAAACCTTGAATTCTATGACTTACTTAGTAAATCGTGTAGCACTTTTCATTTGAAGGCGAGTACAGCCTCAACTACCCCCTGGGATGAGCAGCGCACGGGTTTCTCCTCACATCAGCCCAAGGTGGCGGCAACACCACCGCCTAAGTTCCGCATAGTACGATTTGCGTTGGTTAAAGAGAAGGACAAACAGAAACCTTCAATTTTATGACTTACTTTGTAAATCGTGTAGCACTTTCCATCTGAAGGCCAGTACAGCATCAGCCAGCCCCTAGGGTGAGCAGCGCACGGGTTTCTCCTTACATCAGCCCAGGGTGGCGGCAATACCACCGCCTGAGTTCCGCAAAATAAGGCTGCCAACCAAACCCATGCTGCCATTTTGAAAACCACCTTCTTATTTTAAATGTCCCGCGTTCACATATTCACTTTATTTTTTTTGTCACACGCAAAGCTTTTTTCACATTCAGCCACTGTTCGTTTTATTTAATTACTTTAACTGTAAAGTTATAACTTAATGATTGATTTTTTTGCATCTTAAGAAGGTAAGGTACTAGATTCTAAATTAATGTTGCATAGTTAAAGTTTCGACCTTTTCTCTTACCAATCTGATCTCAATTATCTAATCGTACCTTGAATAACTATCCTATAAACTATAATTAACCTTAACGTGATATAAGTGCTTATTATCCTTTTTTTTACAAATCTGTGTTAAACATTTCATTATTTTGCTTTTAAAATGCATCTAGTTATTATGTACTTTTTACTTTTTAATGTTTCTCAACGATAACTTAAATGTCACTGTGGCTAATGTTGTGGTTTTCACAATTAGTAATAAGAAAACTATTTAAGTTTGTATTATAATACAGCGTGACTGTTTATTAGTCCTTAAATAAACAAAAAAAATATATAACTATTTACTACTTATGTGCAAATTCACAGTTTTACTCAGTGTTAAGGCTAAGAGAAAAAACAATACCACAGTAATACTATCAAAATTAATTATGTACTATTTATCGCGCCCAAGCAACCAAAGAGTAAAAAGTGTAACAATGTTATTTTCTTTCATTATTCTGCCGTTACGTTACTCCACGCAATTTTAAAACAATAGCCGTACGTATTTAGCGAAGATTTATCGTTCCGACTTAAGTTAGAGCTAACGGTTAGTGTAGTTACCGTTCCCCGTTGCGCTGACTTGGAAATGTCGAAATAGAGTGGATTACTTTATGTTAGCCCAGTTACTTCTTTACCGCGGTTACGTGGTTGACGCCTTGGCTTATTAGAATAGTTCGAGATAAAAGCGGAAGCGATCTATGTAGTAGGAGAATTATTCCGTTTCCGCGCAGATTCCGGTTTTTGCCGTTCTCATGAGAATTTCCCAAAATCCTTTCTTAGCGGATGCCTGTGTCATAATATAATTGCTATCTGTGTGCCAAATTTCTCAAAATTGTGTTCTGTGTTCAAAATTCAAGTTTTGGTTGTGTGTTGTGATACAGCGTTGCCAGACGTCCCGATTTTGGCGGGACGGACGTTTCGATTTTTAAATCAAAATTAAATGTCCCGCGCGGGACAGGGCAAGTCCTGTTTTTCGGGGATAACTCTTAAAAGTTATTCTCATTTGTTTACAAATTTCTATTTCGCGAAAACGCACGACTACGTACGAAGGAATAACAATACCTATTGCATTTGTTTTAGTCCTTGGACAAGTAACTAGTATATTATCTGTGCCTTGGATAGCAGTTAGCAAGTAGTGAGTTGCGCCGCGTGCGTAAAATTTAGTTTAATAATTATTCTCATAATGTAAGTTACAATTTGTAACACTCACTCCTCAGACTATTATTTGAAACACCAAATTTTTCTAATGTATAAAACTTTTAGATTTTTATTTGTAATATTTTTAATTAGAAGACTAAGAAAACTCAACTAGGTATGTACCTCACAGGGTATGTACCTAATAGGGTAAATCTGATTTAAAATATTTTATTTTTATGAAAATTACTATTATTAGGCTTTTATTTAAAAACTTCTGATTATATAACGTTTTTTTACTATGTCCGCTTTCGACGAAAGAATCCCGCTTTTTTCACTCAAAAAGTTTCATAATCCCGATTTGGCAAAAAAAAATCTGGCTACGCTGGTTGATATACTAGTCAGTCACCTTTTCCTTTTATACTCGTATATACAGATTATTTATGTATAATATCAACCTTATTATAAAGTATATAGGTACTGCTGGAGCTCAGGCACAATATATATATTAGTACTAACGGCTCAGGTGTCTGCCCGTATATGTGCGTAACACAGCCTAGGATAGTAGGCCAACCATATCATTAAGTGGGGGTGTTGTTCAATGAAATCTAAATTTTTAGGGTTCCAAAGTCAACAAGGAAACCTTATAGTTTCGCCGTGTCTGTCTGTCCGTCTGTCCGCGGCTTAGCTCAGAGTCTATTAGTACTAGAAAGCTGTTATTTGTCATGGATATACATATTAATCACGCCGACAAAAAAGTTCAAAAAAAATCTTGAAAACAAATTTTTAGGGCACCTAAATGAGGGAGTAAATTTTTTTCGTCGACGTAAACTATCGTGTAGGGTATCATTTAATAGGTCTTTCAAACGTATATTTCGATTCAGGGATTTAAAGTGATATTTTTTGTTAGATTCAAGTGTCCTCCCCCTCCCCCCCTCCCATCCCCATATTTTTTTCTCTATCGTAACAGGTTACGAAAGTCAGTTGCGATGGCGGCCGGAGCGGTTTTTTGTTGTATAGGTATCCCCCTTTAACTTTTCTAATTTTTATTATTTAATGTTATGGCATCGAATCCAACTCGGCTGGGCAGCGTTCGGGAAGCTTAGTAATATCTTTACGTCCCAGATACCGCAGTGTCTTAAGACCAAGGTCTTCGGCCAGTGTGTGTTGCCAGTGATGACATACGGAACTGAGACATGGTCGCTTACTATGGGCCTCATAAGAAGGCTCATGGTCACCCAGAGGACAATAGAGCGTGCTATGCTCGGAGTTCCTCTGCGTGATCGAATCAGAAACGAGGAGATCCGTAGGAGAACCAAAGTAACCGACATAGTTCTCAGAATTGCTAAACTTAAGTGGCAGTGGGCGGGGCACATAGCTCGTAGAACAGATGGCCGTTGGGGTAGTAAAGTTCTCTAGTGGCGGATGCGCACCGGAAAACGTAGCGTAGAAAGGCCTCCCACTCGGTGGACCGATGACCTGATAAAGGTCGCGGGAAGCCGCTGGGTGCGGGCAGTGCAGAACCGGTCGTCGTGGAAATCCTTGGGGGAGGCCTATGCCCAGCAGTACACGTGATGATGATGATGATGATGATGATGATGATAAATGCTATGGCGGCAATAGAAAAACACACTCTGTGAAAATTTCCACTGTCTACCTATTACGGTTCATGAAATACAGCCTGGTGACAGGGAGACAGACCCACGGACGGACAGCGGAAGCTTAGTATGGGGTCCCGTTGGCCACCCTTTTTTGTGTACGAAACCCTAAAAATGGCACTGATTAATGTTTGGATAATGAATAAATATACATAGTTCGCTCGATCTTATAACTTGCGCTTAAAAAACTAAAAGCAATATAATAAAAACTAAATCATTATTTCATAGTCTGTTTTTAGTAAGTTGTGCTTGAATAAACGAGATGGACAAAAGTTATCTTTCCGCATTACTGGATTCTAACCTCAAAATTGTATTTAATAATGGAGGTAGCCATAGTGCATCCGTAAAAAAATATATAAAACTTTTTGTTTTTACCTATTCTATTTTCGAATATAAAAGTTATGAAAAATAACAGCGGAGGCTTAGTAAAAGGGCCCCGTTTGTTACCCTTTTTGGATGTTAGTACGGAACCCTAAAAGTGGTACTGATTAATGATTGGATAATGAATAAATATACATAGTACGCTTGATCTTATAACTTGCGCTTAAAAAACTAAAGCAGTATTTTAAAGTCTGTTTTAGCAAGTTGTGCTTGAATTAGCGAGATGAACAAAAAGTTATCTTACCGCATTACTGCGTGCTAACCTCAAAATTGTTCTTAATAATGGAGGTGGGCATGGTGCATCCGTAAAAAATATAGAACACTTTGTGTTGTAAATCACAGTTATTTTTTGTAGCTGTTTTGTTCATTATTATTACCTACTAGCTGTGCCCGCGACTTCGTCCGCGTGGAGGTTTTGAATTTTCCCACGGGAACTCTTGAATTTTCCGAGATAAAAAGTATATATGTTAACCCAGGCTATAAGGAACCACCATACATTTCATCAAAATCGGCCGGGTAGTTTTTGCGTGATGCGCGAACATACAGACAGACAGACAGACAAAAAATCCAAAAGTTCATGTTTTTGCCTCTATATCGTTAGTATAATGTCCACCACAGATATTATTTTTCAAACACATTGCATGTACAGACACGGCCCCGTTGCAGTTTTATAATATGTATAGATTCTATTTTTGAAAATAAAAAATATAATATTGTCATTTTATTTTGATCAAGAATTAAAATTATTTGTTTTTCTCTTTCTATAATATATTTTTTTTTTATAAATGAGTCGATAAGTAAATATATCATAACATCATCCATTCTGTTAGCTAAGTAACTTCATAATGGATATTTGTTTATGAGAAGTTTTAAGATTAGATACTTTTTTGTCGGAGGGTATTTCTTCAAATATTTTTTGTGATAAATACGGAGTGTTTTAAATTTGATGGACAGCTTAATTTAATAGTAATTGACCACGCTAAACACGTTAAAAAACCGACCTAAGTAGCAACAACCAAATTAAATTTTGCAACTTTTTTGTGTTTAAGTTAATTTTATATTAATTAAGTACTTATTAGAAAGTTAAAATATAAAGTAAAATTTTGCAACTTTTTTTAAGTTAATTTTCTAATAAGTAAGTATTAATAAGAATATTAACTTAAACAAAGAAAGATGCAAAATTTTACTTCGTTGTTACAATTGAAGTCGGTTCATAAAATGTTTAGCGTGGTCAATTATTATTCAATTAAAATGTCCATCAAATGTAAAGTCCGTTAAGTAATCAATTTTGATAAAGTTTTTGTGATCCACTTCAAGGCTTTTGAATAATAAATGAAATTTTAAAATCGACCCTCAATTGAACAATCTGTGGAAATACATTTAATCTACAGTCGAACACAGAACCACCTCCTTTTTTGAAGTCTGTTAAAAACTGCATTTCAAAACGTATCGCAGCATCAAAACGTAACGATATTTTTTATCTTGTTAACTTTACTAGCGGTACTAAGCTACAGTGATTTCTTTACTCAGTATCAAAAAAAAAACATTGCTTCTACATTAATTTAGTTAATCACACAACTTTATTTTTTTTGTTACTTTTCACAGATCAATTACTAGCACGTGTTCCACGAACTCCGCGAGCACTGAGCGCGGGCGACGCTTCTCGCGACTCTCTGTTCACTGGGACAGAGCCAACAGAGCTTTGGTCGGCCACACACGTTGCCATAATCTGAGCTCTGAGGCCAATTATGCAGCCTCCTTAAGCTAATGTAAATCCCAACGCGAAGAAGAATAATTTAAATCTGTCGTTGATAAATTCAGTAGATTCGACAGCGCGCCATGGACTTTGGGTTATTAAATTCATATACATACTAATTTCGTTCCCTTCGCTGTTGAAACGGCTGGCCCGTGAGGCATGGAGGCAAAGGCTTTCATCAGAGAAATTGGGCGCCGACTAAGAAATAATGGGTTTGACTCCCGCTCCAGATCCTTCCTGGTGCAAAGGATATCTATAGCAATACAGCGTGGCAATGCTGCGAGCCTCATGGGGAGCTTTGCACCAGGAACGATTGTGGGTGGATTATTTTAATGGTTTATTATTAGTTCCATTGGTTTTGACTATATCTCACCTGATGGTAAGTGACGTAAGTTATTCATCATCATCATCATATCAGCCGAAGGAAGTCCACTGCTGGACATAGGCCTCCCCCAAGGATCTCCACGACGACCGGTTCTGCGCTGCCCGCATCCAGCGGCTTCCCGCGACCTTCACCAGGTCATCGGTCCACCGAGTGGGAGGCCTGCCTACACTACGCTTTCCTACACGACGTAAGTTATTATATTTTTTTTATTTTAGATAGTAAATGTTTATTACCAATACAGATCTAATATTCTATACATACTAATTAACAAACTTCTTACAGAGTAACAAACTTCTTACAGAGTGAATCCATATAATTAAATACTTACAAACTTCTTACAGAGTAAATCCAAATAATTAAGTACTTACAAACTTCTTACAGAGTAAATGCATATACTTAAGTACTTACAAACTTCTTACAGAGTAAATCCATATACTTAAGTACTTAAAAACTTCTCACAGAGTTAATCCATATGAAATAATGACTATTCTCGTAAATACACATTTGCATCATATTTGACGTACATTTTTACTTCATCTCTTCGAATCGACGGCAAACTCAGATAGTCCCATAACATTTCCCATATATAACATTTACCAATTTACTCTTTTGCACTATAATATTGATTGCACTATAGATTTAAATTAATGTTTGCACTATGTATCGGGTAGATGAACGAACTAATAGATGGATGAATGGAAAGTGCATTGTGACTTGAAATAAACGTGTCTGTCAAATTTCAGCCCGATAATGGGTAAAATATTGATTGCAAAATTCCAGGACATTATTACATACAAGTCAAATTAAATAAAAGCTTTTATTAAAAATACAAACAAGCAAAAAATTAAAATAAAAAATCAACAAAAATTTTTTAAAAATCTACATTCCTTGTATTTTTGTATTGTTTTCGTTGGAGTCGGAACCAAACTACAAAGAAAAAAACACTCTATTTTTCCCAAATTTTTCCATCTTTAGGGCAAGCGGCTCGCTGGTTTTTTACAAGCTTATAATTAACTTGCAATGTATGGAGGAGTATATATATTTGTTCGGGTGGAATCTTGCAAGTTAAATTTGACCTACTTCACGGTTCCCGATTGAGCTGAAATTTTGCATCCATATGTATATCGCGTGACAATGTTATATTAAAAGTTTGTACTTAAAAGTTTTTTGGTTTTTCGAAATTTATTTGTCATATTAATTCCCGGGCTCGCGCGCAACAACACGGCACAGTAACATAACATATCGTAATTCGTTTTGAAGTGTGGTAAATAAATGTAGGTAGGTAACAGAAATCATATTCTTTTTAAATATCTAGTTTTAAGATAAAATAAGACACTAGGTATTATTTAAACTCTTTATTGTTTCATGAACGTGTACTTTTTACTTTATTTTTTTTATTTTATTTTTATGAGGAGAACACAAACGGTAATGTACATTGATACTTAAGAGATGAAATATAAATAGAAAGGTAAGTTTATACATTCCAACAACGAGTTCCATAATTATTTAAAAATATAAGCATACTTATCAATCTACCGCTATAAACAGTAAAAAGCTGTCATATTTGTTTTAAAAAAACTATAAAATAAATTTAGAAAACAACAAAATAGTAGTAAAAAGAATGGATAATTATAAGGGAAAAAAAATTCGAGCGAGACCTACAGTACTCGCATATGATGTGTAACATGTGACAAAATACTTTAGGTTAGTTAGATTTGATGACGATATTGTACCTGGGTGGCGGATCTGACAGTAACGAAAAAAACCGACCAAGTGCGAGTCGGACTCTCGTAAAGTAGACTTCCTGTTACACATTTCCGTCCCATGTTACACATTTCCGTCCCATTTCACGAAATCACTCCCACAAATTGCAGGAAAGCGAGAGCAAAGATGTTACACATCAAAAATATTAGTAAAACTAAGAATCAAAAAGTGTGTTAAAAGACAATAATAGACGATAAAAGTGCTATTCTATGCGCTGTTAAGTATAGAGATAATATTTGTTCTATATCTTGTCAAGGGTGTGCTGAATATATCGAGATCAGAAAACTTAAGGCAGTAAACTAAAAGAGTAACAGTCTAACAGTTGTTGATTTTGTTCATTAACAACAATGAGACTGGGTTTTATGTTCGTGTGAAATTCAAATATTGGTTTGGCAAACAGACAAAGTGACTGCTAACACAATACATTTTACTAACGAAACTTAAAAGCTCAAAAGAAATAATTAAATAAAAACCAGTTTTTTATCAAAAAATCCTTGTGAATTCTGGTAAGTATTCTTTAAACTTATTTGAGGCTGCTGTCACAGCCAAGACTTTACAATGTAGCGAGCAATCGTATGTCCATATGACATTCAAATTATATTGAGTCTGCTTATTTCTAATTAAGGCCTTAAGATAGGTCAAATGACAATATTCAATTCAAATTATTGAAAGACTGTGTAAAGCTATCACTTTGGAAAATATATATAATATACTTATAGTAATAAAAAATCGATTTAATTGAATACAATTTTAAAAATATTACTATTTTTGATGTAAAAAAATATACTGTAGACCTTGTTTTTGGCATTAATTGCAAAATTTCTCGAAAAAATCTAGTTAATATTGAATGAAACCAACACACATAAATCGGTGACTTTAAGACCTTTTGTTTTAATTGAACACATGTTTTTAAACTTTTTTTTTTTTTTCTAATCAACTACTGACTAATAATTTCACAACTATTTTATAAATATTACTACATAAGTTAAACTTTTTTGGGCCAATATATATTAGTTTTTACTTTTAAGGCCCTAAGATGGGTCAAATGACAATATTTAATTCAAATTATTGAAAGACTGTGTAAAGCTATCACCATGGAAAAAAAAAATTTATTATAAAAAGAAAAAAAATCATACAATTTTAAAAATATACCACTTTTAATGTCAAAAAATATACTGTAGACCCTGCTTTTGGCATTAATTGCAAAATTTCTCGAAAACAAATAGTTAATTTTGAATGAAACCAACACACAAAAATCGGTGACTTTAAGACCTTTCACTTTAATTGAACACATTTTTTAAAACTTATTTGAAAGTGATGGAAAGTAATAAAAACATGTAAATATCAAGAATTACTACGACGACCAACCCGCACTGGGCCCGCGTGGTCGACTAAGGCCTAATCGCCCTGATTCAGGGTAGGCTCGAGCCCCTCGGTGGGGAAGTATATGAGCTGATATAATAATAATAATAATCAAGAATTAACAGCCACGTTGAAGCTCGCATTGATTTGAACTTAAAATGAATAGACTAACGTTCGATATTATTAAATTTAAACACGTTTTAATCTGCTCAGATTGAGTGTTCTTAGGGCCTTGAGAGGTTTTTGTCAGAGGTTTTTCTTAAAATAGATTGCGAAAAAACATGAATGTGCTATATAATGTAATTAATTAATTAGTATATTGATTTGTGTTCCATATTTTTTTAAGTTTATAAAACTTACCTGCCTCTAAGCAATGTGCATTATTGCCCGATGAATAAATGACTTTAAATAACTCTGAATGACTATTGTCCTAAATCAAGATCAATTAGGTAATGGCTTCCGACAGAGCATCCATCTCATGGTATTATATCTCCCAGACAGCGTTCACGGTCATGTAAATACATCATCGGTGAGCCGCGCCCATGACTTGGTCCCGTTAAATAAGGTTGATCGACCGCTTACCGGGTCCCATAAAAAGTGCCTCGTTTATCCTCATACTTGGATCTTGGAACTAATTGAACTCGAAAGATAGTCATTCATATTCACTTGACTCGAATTTCAACGTGTCATCATCAACTTTGAGGACGATTGAAAGACGACTACAGTTGATTAAAAGAGAGTTGTTGCGTAATTGTATTCAGAATTAGTTAGGAAGCGTTACTGCTTTATTAAATTAATAACTTTTAATTAAAAATAAAAAAACGTTACCCTTTTTTGAGAAGTCAGGTAAAAAGTATACTACGTCACTCACGGGATCAAGACGAATCTAAGGATACTTCGTGCTCTAAAATTCATCAAGCCTTGGAATAATATAATACATATATACAGCCTATGTACTATAATTAGCCCTAAATTAGATATGATGTATTGTTAACATTAATTGGTCAAATAAACTTATTATTATTATAGTTGAAATTAGTAATAGATAGCCCGTTGAAATTTTATGTATTTTTTTTATTTGATATTATGGCGGATTTTTTTTTGATTTTTTTTATTCACAATTGGTAAACCCTTGACAACATCTCACCTGGTGGTAAGTGACGATGTTGCCGAAGTTGGAAGCGGGGTTACCAAGATTCCCCATCGCAATGGGGAACTGGCTATCTTATCTTCATGCCGGAACACACCAATGATATCAACATTGATATTTGGTGGCAAGACTTAGATAAGATGGTGGTAGCTAGCCAGGCGGGCTTAGAAAATTCCCTACCACCAACCAAACCGAGTCTTATAATTGACCCCGGCGGGAATCAAACCCGCGACCTCCTGTGTAAAGCCAGTTAACTTTGTATCTGAGCTACGGAGGCGGTTAAAGAAATTTATATATATATTTACTAACAAATCATAAATAATTACTAATTTTTTTTATTAAATGTACAAAATCCAAATGTATCTAAATATATTTAATTTCTGTTTAAATTAACTATCTACTATCCCAATTTTATTTATAATCATCATCATCATCATATCAGCTCATATACGTCCCCACCGAGGGGCTCGAGCCTACCCTGAATTAGGGCGATCGTACCTTGGCGACCACGTTCCCCCGTGCGGGTTGGTCTACTTCACACACAACCTGCGAGTTTCTTCGCATGCGTGTGCAGGTTTCCTCACGATGTTTTCCTTCACCGTAAGAGCGTCGGATGAAGGTACATATGAGACCTAAATTCGAAATCACATTGCTACTTAGAAGGATTCGAACCCGGACAGGAGGCGACCACGCCACCGACGATATTTATTATCAAAAGCAACCCAAGCAGCTATTTGCAATCAGCCATTTTGTTTAAATTTGTGAAGAAAAAAGGTTGTGTTGTTGGTGTCGGCGTTTATAATTATAGTTACTATACGTATATAGTTTATATTTATTTCAGGTCCCTACTTTAAACAAAACTCCCCATGCCACTTAGTGGCGCTGAAAGAACTCAACGATACAGAGAAAAACTTAAACAAATTCCTTCATAGAGGAAGAGGAATATGAAAGACAAAGAAAAACAAATTTAGCTAAAGAGAAATGTATTGTGTTGGTTGTGATTTTTCCCCTTGTCTGTCGCACCAGGAGCCGTAAATTCGACAGACAGGATTTTACCGGCAGCCGGAATTCGACAGACAGGGTTGTGGGCGCGTTTAATGGATTTTCTGTGAAACTAAATGAAAAATTGTGTCTATCCATTTAAAACATTATTCTTACTTATTTCTTTTCGTTGCTTTTACTTTAATATTATGTTAATTGATATTAACTATGGGGTATCTAAAAATTAACTACATTTCTTAGTTAAAAATAAAACTATTAGTGAACTTTCCTATTATTGTAATTTATACCTGTTTATAAATTTTTATAATACAATAAAAACAAAATAACCCAAACAAACAACAAAATAACAGAGAAAACAACAAAACAAATGACACACTCGCGACTTGAACTACGAAAACCTAATTTTTAGTAAAGTTTCTCTGAATATTTTTATATTGTCAGTGTGGCAAAGGATTAGTCATACAGGTAGTCTTCTTCACTCCCATACATGTCTAAATGCATTCGAAATAAGGCCTACCAACCTTTGGCGTATTTTGAGGCGCTAATTTGACCCGCCGGACCGATTTTTACTGGCTCTCGGAAGGTCGACAGATAGGGAATTCGTTTTTTTTCCCGGACCCCAGAAATTGACAGTCAAGTGGGTGATAAAACTTTATTATTTCGTGATAAGACGAGATTATAAATCTTTACGAAAACTGTATAAACCACGACTTTTATTTCCATTCACGTAACCCAAGCTTAAGGATTTTGGATGTGTCGGTTTGGCGACTGTCCCAATTTGCATGTGACCCTTTTTATTTAATTTTCATTTTGTTTATGTATTATTCTTTAATTGGATTTAATTTTATTTTAATTTAAAAATGTTGAATAATTACAATTCATAATTTAGTATATGGTTGCTGGAGTAAGCATGAACGCAAAAAAATATAATGACAATTGCATCACTATAGTCACCAAACCTGAAGTTTAAAATTAATTCTAGAGATACTTTCAATTAATTTCTAGATAACTTTTTGACTTTTTCTGATAAAATAAAACAATTAGCATTAATTTAAGTAAAAACCAAGTCATTACCCTGTTTTTTTTTAATTTACAGCCGTTTTTAATTGTCACCAAACTGACGACAAATTTAGTAGAATGTCCAATTTATAACTGATTTAAAATAAAACTTTAATTATTATTGGGAACAAAGTGTTATTTCCAGTTTAAGAAAATTCGTAAGACCTCAAATAACATAATATTTATTTATTATAATTAAAAACGCTAAACACGTAAAAAACCGACTTCCATCGCAACAACTTAGTACATTTTTGCATTCTTATTTTTGGTTTTTGTTAATTTTCTAATAAAGTACTACACGGATTTTGATACAATTTATATGGGACCACACAGGAAGCAGTAGCTTTCAAGTAAAAAAAGAAGGGTGTCAATTAAATGGTTAGCATAGTATTGTTATTTCTGTGAGCAGAAAAATATAATCGGTCAGCAGAAATAGCTAATCGGTCAGCAGAAATAGCTAATTGGTCAGCAACTCATGGTCAGCAAACATTTCAAAATCAATCAGCAATTTATGTCATTCTGGATGGCTGTAATTATTTTAAACATCCCCGTACTACACTCTTCCTACAGTGTTGAGTGGTCGACGGAGCCCCTTCGGGGCTCCTACTTCTGTGTTCTCATGTTAAACCTAACACTACGACTGTGCGGGGAGGCGAGCTTAGCTCGCCTCCCCGCACAGTCTCCGAACCTAACGGATCCGAGTCGGGGTGCTCCGCAAGTCCGAGCTCGCTTCGCTCGCTCCCGCTTCCATTTAGAGCTCCCCGTACCACACTCTTCCTACAGTGTTGAGTTGCTGCTTATAGACATGTTTTTCTGCCGCTCAATCATGAAATCTTGCCGCTCAAGTAGTTATTTTGCGGACTGAATGTTTATTATGCCTTTAATTTTTTTATTTTTTTATTTAATTCATATTCAGGATTCAAACAGTCACATACAAACATAGACTAAGAAATACTGATTACTTAAAGACCTAGTAGATCCCTAACTTATTGTTACACAAAAACAGTTTCTATTTCTAAGCTAACACGATAAAAAAAAATAATAATAAGAAACTTAAGAAAGTACAGTTAAAAAATATATTATATATTATATATATATATATTAATATATTAATATTAATATATATATATATTAATATATTATATATTTAAAAATATATTTAAAAAATATATATTTCAAAAAAGAATCATAAAAATCGGTTATCCCAGTCAAAAGAGTCTGAGTATCACACATAAAAAGAAACATACCTACAGTCGAATTGAGAACCTCCTCCTTTTTGGAAGTCCTTTGAAAAGACTACGGGACCCTATTTAACATGAGTCCGAGTCTTTTGTATTTGGTCTGCGCGCGGTTTCAATTTTAATACCTACATATGTGTCGAAAAAATTCTTTGTTTTATTAACTATTCAAACTTAGTGAACCATGTAAGGGGCTAGTTTCCTCTCGCATTCGAGAACCACCAGTAGGGCCCTATTTGTGCATTCCCATCCGCTGATCAGATTTTTATGGCGCGCAGTTAGCGATCAAACGAAGCTCGGTGCATTTTAGTACCGTTATCTTAATCCCGGTAATCGTTGCTTCATTGATGATTTGTTGCATGTAAATCACTGCCGTATTACACTACGAGTGTATTCATTCTTTGAAAAGTAGTGGGTTCATGTATGAGTGATTCTACCGCTGCCAACCAAGAACACGTGACCCGTATCCTAGGAGTGTCAGAAAAGTATGTAAATAAGAGGTATGTGGGTGGGGTGGCCATCCTAAACAATCCTGGCGGCGCTCAGTGGTAGCAGATCTGAAGACGATCGGGTTGTCATGGCCCGAAGTAAAGTGCGTAGCCCAAGACAGGACGCAATGGCGGAGCACTGTGGACGCCCTCTGCCTCAGCTAGGGGACTTAGGACTAGATAAGTCAAGTCATATCAGCCGAAGGACGTCAACTGTGGGACAATGGCCTCCCCCAAGGATTTCGACGACCGGTTCCGCGCTGCTCGTATGCAGCGGCTTCCCGCGAACTTCACCAGGTCATCGGTCCACCGAGTGGGAGGCCTGCCTACACTACGTATTCCGGAGCGCAGTCGCCACTGGAGAACTTTACTGCCCCAAAGACTATGTGCCCGGCCCACTGCCACTTAAATTTAGCAATTCTGAGAGCTATGTCGATTACTTTGGTTCTCCTACGGATCTCCTCGTTTTTGATTCGAACACGCAGAGGAACTCCAAGCATAGCTCGCTCCATTCTCCTTTGAATGACCTTGAGCCTTCTTATGAGGCCCATAATAAGCGACCATGTCTCAGTTCCGTATGTTATCACTAGCAACACACACTGGTCGAAGACCTTGGTCTTGATGATGATGATGATGATGATCTATCAGACCGATTTCGGTCATGGCGACTTCTTCGACTCTTTTGTATTTGGTCTGCGCTGGGGCAGAGGGCGTCCACAGTGCTCCGCCATTGCGTCCTGTCTTGGGCTACGCACTTACTTCGGTTTGCCGCGCGTTAGCTCGAAAATGGTTTACGTAGCCAATCTTCGCAGCGTAACTCCTCGCGCACTTAGGGCATTTAAGTATGGTCTTGGTCTTAAGACACTGCAGTATTTGGGACGTGAAAGATATTGCGAAACTTCCCGAACTCTGGCCAGCCGAGTTGGATTCGACGATTGATCTCTTTCTTGAAGTTGAATCTACCTAACTGGACTATTTGTCCCAGGTACACATATTCGTCAGCAACTTCGAGTGTAGAGCCTCAAACCTTCTGAGAAGTAGGTGCGACACCGACGATCAATATAATTTTCGTCTTGTCCATGTTTATTCTAAGACCTACTTGTTGAGAGGCTCTACGGTAGCCATCGAGTATTGTGCCAAAGTCGTCAATAGTCTCAGCCATGAGCACGATATTGTCAGCGAATCGAAGGTGGGTGATGTACTCGCCGTTGATATTGATGCTGAGTCCACCCCAGTCCAAAAGCTTAAAAACATCTTCCTGAACGGCGATGAACAGTTTCGGAGATATGACGTCTCCCTGATGTATGGCTGATTGTACTCTTCGGTCTTCTGTATAATCTGTCGCATCGTATGTAGGTGGTCTATGGTAATAAAGCCTTTTCGGAAACCGCCTTGTTCGGGAGGCTGGATATCTTCAAACCTGCGTGCGATACAATTCGTAAAGACTCTCGAAAACAGCTTGTAGACATGGCTCAGAAGTGAGATGGGTCAGTAGTTCTTCAGCTGAGTATTGCCACTCTTTACGAAGAAAAGCATGACCACACTTCTGTGCCATGCCTTAGGCGTTTGTCTTACAGAATTAAATAAGTTCTTAAGAGCTGTAAGTACCCGTGTTCCACCTGCTTTCAGAAGCTCATCCATGATTCTATCATCTTCCGGTGCCTTATTGTTCTTGAGCTGTTTAAGACTAACTCGACACTATACCGAAGATATCCCAGACGTAAGCCTGTACGAGATTAGAATGGTTCTTAAACAGCTCAAGAACAATAAGGCACCGAGTGATGACGGAGTTACGGCTAAGCTTCTGAAAGCAGGTGGAACACCGGTACTGAAACTCTTCGGAAGTTTTTCAAATCCGTAATACTGCAAGATGTTTTTAAGCTTTTGGACTGGGGTAGACTCGGCATCAATATCAACGGCGAGTACATCACCCACCTTTGATTCTCTGACGATATCGTGGCCATTGCTGAGACTATAGACGATTTAGACACAATACTCGATGGCCTCAGTAGAGCCTCTCAACAAGTAGTTCTTAGAATGAATATGGACAAGACGAAAATTATGTCAAACGTCCGTGTCGCATCTACTCTTCTGCAGATTGGAGGCTCTACACCTGAAGGTTTTGCCGAATATGTGTACCTGGGACAAACAGACCAGTTAGTTAGGTCCAACTTCAAGAAAGACACTATTCTTCGAATCCAACGTGGCTGGGCAGCGTTCGGGAAGCTTCGCAATATCTTCACGTCCAAAATACCGCATTCTTTCGACCATTGTGTGTTGCAAGTGATGACATACGGAACTGAGACATGGTCGCTTACTATAGGCCTCATAAGAAAGCTCAAGGTCACCCAAAGGGCAATGGAGTGTGCTATGCTATGCTCGGGGTTTCTCTGTGTGATCGAATCAGAAACGAGGAGATCCGTAGGAGAACCAACGTAACCGATATAGCAAGTGTCAGTGGGCGGGGCACATAGCTCGTAGAACAGATGGCCGTTGGGATAATAAAGTTCTCGAGTGGCGATTGCGCACCGGAAAACAAAGCGTAGGCAGGCCTCCCACTCGGTGGACCGATGACCTGGAGAAGGTCTCGGGAGGTAGCTGGATGCGGGCAGCACAGAACCGGTCGTCGTGGAAGTACTTGAGGGAGGCCTTTGTCCAGCAGTGGACGTCCTTCGGCTGATATGATAATGATGAATACCCAGGAGCTACAAGTATCACAATTCTAATTTAAAAAATCTTTGATTTGACTTGTAAACCGATGGAACCTATATGTTACGGTAATGTGTAATACCTAATAATGATGTTGGTGTGCCTTGTTTAATTAAGGTACTGGCACATACGAAGGCCCGGCCTCAACGAAGGCCCACTTTAAAAACTCCCACTTGCCACTGCTTGAAACATTCAAAATTTCGCGCCCACATTCACCTTGACTCCATATTAAAAGTGCAATGGCGCCAACTCACTTCCGAGCCGCCATTTTGTTACAACTCGTTCATTTCTCTCTGAACGCCCTCGAAGTCGTGTGATTATAACCTCGCTGTGATTGTTTTTGCCAATTTCTCCGAAAAAAGCGTTAGTTTTCTAGTGATTCTGTCATCATATTCTTAAATAATCACTGGAGGCTAGAATGCAATGGTAAGTTTACCGATTATTTAGTTATTTGTGATTTAATGTCATTTTTTCCGTCACTATGAAATAACCGTAGTATGGCCCGGGCCTACGTAGGGGCCTATGGGCTTTACTAAATATATTAAAATGGCCAATGCGCTTGTATTGTTAAAACCTACTTACTAAAGTATAAATAAAACCAAGTTGGTTTATTTAGTTTATTTCTAGTGTATCATGAAAGGCATGTTGAAATAGACACGTTATATTGGTTAGCTGTATACGTACTTATCAATGGGGATTTAAGTATCAGAGTTTAATATTAATGTTAGTTTTCCTTTTATTAGAATATGGATCCACAACCAAAGAAAAAAAGAGGCCTGTGGACTGAAGAGAACTTGAAAAAAGCCTTAAGTGACATTGCAAACGTCTTTCCCAACGACAGGCAGAAAAAATATATAAAATACCCCGACGTACTCTGCGAAATTACCGGGAACAAGAATGTAACACAAAGAAGGCGGTGAAAAAATGTGTTCTGACTAAAGACCAAGAACGAGGTTTAGTTTATAGAATCAAAATATTTGCTGAAATAGGCATTCCTTTGACACCTAAGAGAATTCGACAGCAAGCTTACATTTTTTGTGAAAAAAATGGCGTCAAAAACAATTTCAACAAAAATAAACGTTGTGCTGGCAAAAATTGGTTAAAATAATTTCTTAAACGAAACCCAGACATATCAAAACGTAAAGCGCAGTTTATGAACCCAGCGCGGGCCCAAAAATTAAATAAACTTATTGTTCATAAGCACTTCCAATCAATTCAGGAATTATACTTTGAATTAGATATCACTAACCACCCCGAACGAGTGTATAACATGGACGAAAAAGGATGCCGGCTAACACTGCACCATCAGCAAACTGTTTTGGCTGAAAAGGGTACAAAAAGGGTGCACCTTATAGCTCCAGAACACGCCGAAAATGTTACCATTGCCATGTGCGTGAATGCTACTGGAAATACCATTCCACCGATGATAATTTTTAAAGGGAAACGGATGAAACCGGAATTCAATGATAACCTACCTGCAGGAAGTTTGGTGCGAATGGCTACAAAAGGTAGTATGACCACCGAATTATTCATTGAGTTTATCGGTCATTTTTCTAAATTCAAGTCACCTGGTAGATGTCTGCTCATCTTTGACGGCGCATCATCCCATTTAGACTACCGAATCGCCGAAAAAGCAGATGAACATAATATTGAATTATATTGTCTTCCGTCAAACACAACTCATGAGTTGCAGCCTCTTGATAAATCGGTCAACAAATCCTATGAACATCACTGGGATCAGGAATTGTTATTATACAATTATCAGAACCCTAACAATAAGTTGACTAAATCACGATTCAACAAAATTTTTTCAAAGGTCTGGTCAAAGTGCATGACCCAGAAAAATATTATTAATGGGTTTCGTGCAACTGGCCTCTACCCCTGGGATCCTAGTGCTGTTCCAGAAGAGGCGTATGCGCCCTCTATACTTACAGAACGACCAGTTCCATCTCAAGATCAAACGCAATGTAATTCAACTGCAAGTAATCGATATTCTGGTTCTGTTTCTCCGGTGATAGTAAATGCTACTGATTTTGATCGCCTTACTACGCCTCTTGGAAATCAGGACAGTTCTGATTCCGATGTTACTTTTTGTGAGGATGATGATCAAATTACAAAAGGTTCACCTATTGAAAATCCCGGAGACAGATTGCAAATTCAGCATAATTCAAGTAAACTGAGTACAAATTCGCCTGATTTAAATCCTAGAAAATTGGTAGACTACAGTTCGTCAGAATCTGAGGCTCCAGCAATGGAACAAAATGAATGCAATGAACCCGTGCGGTACAGCACACCGATTCCTTCTACTTCAGGCCTTTAACGTCTTCAATGCAATATAGTACGCCATACCTCACCTTCAGGCTCAGACATTGACGATTATGATTATAACATACAGCAGCTGTATCAGGCCAAAGCTAAGAGCATCAGAATTTATTCTTCAACTTCCGATTCTGACGAAGATCATGAAAACCGTGCTTCCGTCGTCACTATAATAAAAACCAAAGAAGTATATGATTCAGAGGACGAACAACCCTTGTCAAAATTAAAGCAATCTGCTAAAATTACTGCGGTTTCACTGACACCATTTCAAGAACTGTTACCAACTCCAAACTACGCCACTACGAAAAACAAACCAAGACGCAAAGCTTTAAATTATATTGGGCAACGGGTGACAAAAGACCTGTTCAAGGAAAAACAGAACAAGAAGGAAAACACACACCCAGAAAAAGATAGCAAACTGACCAAAAAACAAAACAAAACTACTCTAAGAATCACGAAAAACAAAGATATTAAAATTGAAAAACGAGCTACTAAAAAAAAATCGAAACCCGGAAAAAACATACAACAAACTGGAAAACAACAAAATATAGCAACAAAGAAGGTCATCAAAGATAGACAAATAACGGGAAATTGGTACTGTAATGCTTGTAAGACTGAAAGGGTTGATGATATGAGACTATGTATCACTTGTCACCAATGGTATCACGAAGATTGTGTAGGTCTTACAAGAGACGATCTAGAAGAATTTGTATGTCCAAACTGTGGGTAGTTTGACTACCTACATTATTTTATGCTTTTGGAGCTGGCTTGAGTGCACCAAAAACATTGTCCACCAAAATTAATTAATAATGTTAGTGACAGTACTGTGATTAAGAATTTTTTTTTTGAACTTTCGACATTTAATTAGTCATTTATTCTAAGTATTTTGTTCATTTGAGACTACTGATTTTTTATTATTGGTGTTGATTTTTGAATGTTTGCATTTTTAAATTGTTTATTTTCTTTACTTAAAAAATTGATCCTAAAGCTGTAGCTTGTTAAAGTAAAAAATAAATATTTAATAGCCCTAGTAAGGCCCACTTAAAATCCGAGTGACATCTGAATACTAAATATTTAGATTTTTTTATTTCATAGTGTAAAGAGTTAAGATTTTGCTATCAGAAATAATTGTTTTTTTATTGATTTAGAGCAGATTTTTACTTTTATGATTATTTTTGTTTTTCATACATGGGTAAAGGCCCAGTGTGTATTTTTTTTCTTTTATTTCAAAAATATAGGTTGTGTAACTTAAATATAAAACTGTTAATAATGATTTGTGAATTATTTCCTAAAAGAATTTAGTAGATTTTAAGTAATAATTCGTTGAAAACGGGCCCTAGTAAGGGACTGTGCCTTTAACAAGGCCCAGTATAGAGTTTTAAAAAAACCGCCTTTCTAATAACTTTTAGTAAGAAAATTCAAATATTTTCATTATTTTTAGAAGTATAATAAAACATTGCAACATTTTATGTAGTTTTTTTTGTTAAACCTTTAAAACTTTATTTTTTATAAAGATTTTAAAAAAGATGGGCCTTCCTGGGTGCCAGTACCTTATATAAAAACCGATCAAGTGCGAGTCAGAACCGCAAGAATAGAGTTCCGTACCATCATACTAAATGGCGCTAGTTTCTCCAGTTCCGTACTATATCATACTAGATGGCACTCGTTTCTTCCCGTTTCAAAAAAACACGTTTTGTGTATGTAGACTTTCACTCTTTCTAATTTTTAGTATTTGCTGTTATAGCGGCAACATAAATACATCATCTGTGAAAATTTCAACTGTCTAGCTATTACTGTTCATGAAATACAGCCTGGTGACAGACGGACAGACGGACGTACAGCGAAGTCTTAGTAATAGCAGGCCTCCCTCCGTCACTCCATGTACTTGCGCGCTATAATTACCTACCGCCCGACCGAGCGTTCTCGGGCCGTTTGCGGACCCAATTCAGTGCGGTTTTCACAAACGAAGCGCACGCACGTAGTTTAATTTAAATCGTTTTGTTCGTTCGTACGCGTACCTACGATGCCGTCTGGTGCCTTATGTGCTGTAGATGGGTGCAAATCAAGCAAAAGAAGAGATAAACACCTAAAATGTTTCCATTTACCTGTCAATGAAGAAAGGTAAGTGATAAACTATTACTATTTTTTGTCGTTTTAAAATTATTTTTAATACTAGGTATACTAAGCAATAGCTAGTACTCTTTATTACACTGTGGCATTAGCTTGCCTTTCAGACACAGATTTTCATTTTTTTGTTACATAGAAACGTCATTCTTACCTTAAACACTATTTTAATAACGTTTAAAAAGCTATTTTTATTAAAATAAAATTGTGATAATATGTGAGTCGCAGGCGCGGCGACCTGTCTCAACTTGTCGTGCTGTTAGCGCACACAAAAACTTTTGACATAACAATTTAGTAATCTGTGCTTGTGATTCGGTTTTATGCGATTTGTAAAAAATATACATGGTGATTTTTTTCTATGAGGAATTTCTAAATTATAAGAGATAGAGCAAAGCGCTCTTAAGAACCGTGATTTCAATTTTAGAGAAAATAAAAATTGCGTGTTAAAAAATAAAAAAAATGATAGGTCCTGGAGTATGTACTCCGGAGATATGACTTTTTCTTAAAATTTGTTTTTGTTATTTCGATTGTATATCACTATACAAACTAAAAATTGTACGGAGACCATAGGTCTAAAGTTGCTAGAAGTTGTTGAAATAAACGTTTTAAATAGTATGTGGAAACTGAACTTACAGACCGATTTTCAAATGATAAAAAAAATATAAAAACCAATTTATAAAAAAAAAAAATGTTGCCCGCGGCTTCGCCCGCGTAGGGGTATGAAAAATAGATAAGAACCTATTCTCAGGCCTACCCGATATGCACACAAAATTTCATAAAAATCGGTCCAGCCGTTTCGGAGAAGTATGATTACTAACACTGTGACACGAGAATTATATATATATAATTGATACAATTTTAAACTACCACCTATAGGTCAAAACATATTCACAGTTCTCAATGACATAGACACAAAAAGTTATGTTAATAGCCCTGCGATCGCGCGGTGTGAAGCAAGCACTGCGGTTGCTGACGCGATGGAGTAAGCTATTATAGCAGTAGGTATTGGAAATTTACTACTGAGTGAAGTATCTGTTACGTAGTAACTAATTAGTAATCTGTGGTAATAGTGTCCCGTTTTTACCCTTTGGGTACAGAAACCTATTAAAAAAATAGTAAAAGACCTGTACTTTTCTTATACGCAACTTTAGGTAACTAAAATAGGTAGGTATCTATAGTATAACAGTTGAAGATGTATTTTCAACCGACTTCCAAAAAGGAGGAGGTTCTCCATTCGACTGTATGTTTTTTTTTGTATGTGTGTTACGCGACAGCTTTGCAGATTGTGAACCGATTTTCATGGTTCTTCTTTTTTAATATTTGCTCACGAGTTGGTCCCTTAAAAATTTTATCAATATCGGTGTAGTACCAACTTTTTTTGAAAATTAACAAAAACCAAAAATAATACTGCGAAAAGTTGTACCTTTTTGCGACGGAAGTCGGTTTTTTAACGTGTAGCGTTTGCAATTATAATAACTAACTTCCAAGAATGGTGTTGCCGGTTCGCGGTTTTTGAAGGTTAAGTGGACTGTATTTTGCGGAGCGGGGTGATATATAGCGGATGAGATATTGCGACTATGCGTGTTCAAATTCAACATAAATCAGGAGACTGCTCCGCCCTAGATGGTAAAATGGGGACATATAAAACAGAGCAGTTAAATGGAAAAGGAACTCACCATCACGAAGTAAGAGCGGCACGTGTGGTCAGTCAGCGCTGGCTCAAATCCTCCTTCTCCAGTTGGAACTCCTTGTGGCAGGTACTTAGGTTAGCACTTCAGATTGCACACACCCAGGTTATTTCGGTCTTTCACGGCGGTTAGATATTTAAATTAATTTTATTAATATATATTTGAGATATTCGCAACAATCCCTTTCATTTGATATGTCACACGATACAGTTTGCAAAACTTTTTTTTTATTTTCTAATTTACTCCCCAAAAGTGGCCACCGAATTTAAAATACTATTTATTTACGTTACAGTTTCGTCTTTACGTCACTGACTTACCAAATCTTTGATTTTGACTTGACCAAATTTCAACTAAATCAGTCCAGTAGTTTCGGAGCAAATTAACTGTGACAGACGAATGAACAAACAGACACGCGAGTAATGCTATAAAGGTTTCGTGGTTGCCTGGTGTTGCACTTAGCATCACCCGCGGTCACGTGTGGGCATTTAGATTTACACCTATACGCACGTGTGCAACGCGACCTTCATGCAAATTTGGAATCAGATGTGCAGGTTTCCTCACGATGTTTTCCTTCACCGTTAAAGCAATCGGTAATATATGCACGTAAGCTAGGAAAAGCCGTCCGGACTTGAACCTGGGACTACTGGTTATGAGGACCGAGTCGTTACCGATTGAGCCACCAACCGACGCTATTTGGTCACTAAGATAAATAAATCAATTACCTACTATAATACTCATTAGGTAGTGAAACGCTAACTATCGTTTCGAGCTGTTCTCTTTTGTCGCGTTTCATAATAAAATTCTTTTTTGATGTCGTTGCTCTATGGTATTTGAATTTGAAAATAGTTGTTATTTTTTTGACAAGAGAAAAACAAAGGTTGATCGTGGTCCCGTCGAAACTGATGTGTATTTAAATTTTTTGTACAAATTGTGTTATAAGTTGTTGTTGAGGCCCACCATTTTATTCTGTGGTAAGTAATTTGTATAAGGAAACCGCTTTGCGTGTATTTTTGGTACTGCGGCGGACTACATTTTTATATCTCCGTAGGGTTTCATCCAGCCCCTGCGAGGTTTGACGTCCCCGAAGTTTTACCGGATAAAGGATTAATCCTGGGACGGAGCAGTGCTGATCACCAGCCAGTCCTTTCTACTGCCCGCCCAGCTGCTCGCCATAAGGGAAGTGAATTTATTTTATCTTTTATCCCAAGCGACTCTCTGACTCTCTGACCTTTCTGCCGACCTAGAAGATTTCCTGTTTCCAGTTTCTAACCTTTAGTTATTTATTTTAAATTTTAAAATGTGTTTTGTATCTGATACATATTTTGTTAAAAGATAGGGTAATTCAGATCAAACTGAAATTTTAAACTTAGTAACTTATTTAAGTACCAAAGGGACGGTGACGATCGTTGCCTGCCGGCATACTATAATATAACCATTTTATATACAAATAAAATTGTAACCGTAAATTTATTTCCGTAAATTCTCCATAAATATATTAGGTCATTGTTTTTTTAATTGTCTACACGGTCAACCAATGAAATCGCACCTTTTTTTATACTCCTATTGTTTATTGTTCCTTACTTTTAAAATAATCATGAAAATACATATATCCTAATTTACCCCATAACCTTTTTTTCCTTAAAACTCCGTTTAGGCCCGAACCTCTAAATCTTACGTATCATATGTGGCAAACTCCGTAAGGGTTTTTATCCCCAGTTCCCATTATTTTTGTCACAGTAGGTAGGCACCTACTTACAACGAGTCTGTTCACAGAATTTACACAATCGAATGTTTACTTATACAGCTATATTAGGTACAAACCAATTAAGATTTTGAACTCATTATACGTGAACATTATTACGACAAAAGGTCGGATATAAATCTCGACGATGATATACCAGTTTTAAAGTATTCAGATCACTTACTGCAGCAATTTGCTTGTTATTCAATTTTAAGTAATTGGTTCCCTCTTAACAACGTACTCGTAACTACTGAACCGATACTTATGTACTTACAGATAATATTTCTACCTCTTCTTTAAACTTACAACGAGAACAACTACCTAGAAATAATTTAACAACCAGGTCACTTTCTAAACGTGAACTCCTAATTGTTTTATCAAGATTTAAATCTTAAAATACTGTGTAAATAGCTTTAACTAGCTTTTGCCCGCAGCTTCGCCCGCGTGGACATAGCTTTTATGACTCTTTTTGAGGGTGAGTGGTGCGCGAGCAATCAGCTCGCAAGCGTGGACATGAGTTTTCTCCAGGTACCTCAGGAACTGTATCGGGCTATTCGGATTAGCAGTCTTTGCCACTTCCCACCCCCTCAACAAATTCTATACAAAAAATCACTTTAATCCGTTGCTCCGTTGCGACGCCACCGACGTGCGCGATCGTAGAAAACCGTTGTCCCCAGATTCCTCGGGAACTATGTCAGGATATACTTATTAGTAAATTATATCATTTTCCACCTCATCTCTGTGCTAAAAATCACACCAACCCATTTTTTCGTTACGATTTTAAATAACTCAACAAACAAAGAGTATTGTTTTAGTTTCCTAAGGAACTGCTATGGTTATGATAATTTTCGTCAAGATTGGTAGAGGTGTTGATGTGTGAATAGGTAACAAACAAACAAACACATTTTCACATTTATGATATTAAGTAAGGATTTCTTAATCTTAAATACCATATAGAGCGTCGGTGGCAGAACGGTTAGGGCCACTACCTCCTGTCCGGAAGGCCGTGGTTCGAATCCTGCCACTTACTAATATCTATACGAATATCGATTTAATACTGGTATGAACGTTTATCCGACGCTCTTACGGTGAGAAAAACATCGTGAGGAAACCTGCACACGCCTGCGAAGAAACTCGAAGCTTATGTGTGAAGTCAATCAACCCGCAATAGGCCCGCGTGATCGTCTAAGGCCTGATCGCCCTAACTCAGGGCAGGTCGAGCCCCTTGGTGGGGACGTATATAAACTGATATGATGAAATAACACATATACCTATATTATCAAAAAACTAATTCAAATTGTAAGCGACTAGAGGAAATAAACCCTCCAATTTGTAAATAATGTTTTTTAAGCACTTATGTTCCTTTGTTTTAATTGTTCATGTCTATAATTAGTTTCTAAGTATTTTTTGTATTGTTGTCTCTGTCTAAATAAACCGTCACCCATGATCCCACTAATAGCGAGATAGATAAAAACTTACAAATAAAGGCAATCACCGCCATACTCTATCTCTGCAACTATCTCACTATATGTGTCTCGCTCTGACGTCGAACTTCGAACAAATCTATGGAGTTTCAATTCATACAATCCCCTTCAGTTTTGGTCCATCGAGTGCCGGATTTAGAAGAATGAAACAGCACATGGAAGAAAGAAGTCAGTAAAGAAGAAAGAAGATTCATTATCGAAGAAAGAACATTCATTATCGAAGAAAGAAGATTCATTATAGAAGAAAGAATATTCATTATCGAAGAACAGAAGATTCATTATCGAAGAACAGAAGAATCAATATAGAAGATCTTCAAAAAAGAAGGTTCACTTCGGGCAAGCTGACTTCGAGGTTAGAAGAGGACAGCGGCGTTCAGAGCAGAGCATCATCGAGTCCACGCACCGTCGAGAGGTCACCGCTGGCAAAGAAGACACCCAACCGTCAACCGTCATATAGTTTCTGACCTCAAAGTTTCTGAATTCATAAGTTTCCTAGTGAGTATTTAGGCTCCAGCAATAACCTTGCAGGAGTAACTGCCGCAGTCTTTTTCAAGGCTTAGTACGCGGTGGGGCGGCCTTTTTCAAGGTAGCTTCTTCATCGCACCGTTCCGTGCAGAAGAGCCGGTTCGGTAGCAGTGAGATGAAGACGAGGTCGCAAAGGGGAGAAAGCGAGGGAACTGATAAGTCGGGTAGTGGGAACACAACGAGCGAGACGGAATCGGGTACGGTATCTACGGAATCGGGTACGGTATCTACGGAATCGGGTACGGTATCTACGGAATCGGGCACGGTATCTACGGAATCAGGCACCGAATCTACAGCTACTAGCACAGCAACGAACGCGACGGATCGGACGATGAGCGAGAACAAGACCGGCGTTGAGGAACAACCGCCGCGAGAGGGAGACGCACCTATACTCGAGAGAGAGAAGGTTGCGAAGGATTGCACAGACACATCAAAGCTCACTTCAGTGATGCCCGTCCTAACCAAGTCGAGAGGAGGAAAGTCAATAGCGGGGCGCCGCAGGGCCGAACTACAAGCCCAACTAGAGCTAGAACAGCTCAACCTGGAAAAGGCGCGCGCCGCTGCCGACTGCGCTCGGCTACGTCTGGAACTACTGCAGGTGAACTCCGACTCCGAGTCTGACGAAGAAATCATTACCGTCAACGAGAGAGTAGACCAGTGGGTCGGACAACACGCACACATTGCTACTGGAGTGGAGGCCATATTGCCGCAGCCGGCGGCAGGGGAGAAGCGTGAGGAGAGCGCGCCCCGACCGGCTCCTAAGGAAGAAAGGAAAAAGGACACGGAAAGTTCTTTGGCGAACGCCATAATGGAAGCTATCAAAGCGAGTACCACGGGCAACAGACCGAAGACCGCGCCGCGCTATATAGCAGAGCTGCACTCCTTCAACGGGAACCCAAACGAGTGGATCGCATTCCGCGCCACTTACCGGGACACGGAGTCGTACTTCAGCGGCATAGAAAATGTCGCAAGGCTACGGCGCGCTGTACAGGGTAGAGCGAGAGAGGCAATCAAAGGCAGGCTCTACACAGCGAGCGACCCAGAAGACATCCTCACCGCCCTGGAACGACGATTCGGCCGCCCATCATACCTCATAAAGAACGAGATGGCAAATATCGACAAATTACGCCCGATGACGGACGACGCACGAGAAATAGTGCAATTTGCAGGTGTTGTAGCCAACACAGTAGCCACCATCGTCCAGATGAAGAAGACCAACTTTCTACACTCGAGCGATTTGTCTGAGAAAATCATTGAGAAGATGAGCCCCATCATACGGTTCCGGTGGTTCGATTATCGAGCTTTGGACGAGGAGCAACCCATACTACTCGCGTTGTCAACATTCCTAAACAAGATAGCCGACCAGTTTGAAGCTTACGACACAGGGAGCGTTAAGCGGGAAACAAACAACGGCGGCGCATTACGAAAACCACGAAGGGTGAACGCAGCTACAGCAGTGGTCGAAGAAGCAAGTTACGAGTCAGATTACGACTGCGGCAGAACGACGAGTGACGAGGACGAAGCATGCGAAAGAGAGATGCAACACGTCTTCGCTACTAATCAAAAGAAAGAGACAAAAGATGCCGCCTGCCCTGCGTGTGAAAGAGACCACCAACTGAAGAGCTGCGCGATATTCACAAACGCTAACGTGGAAAAGAGATGGGAGATAGTGAGAAAAGCTCACGTATGCTTTCGCTGTTTACGAAGTGCAAAACACAGAGGTTTCAACTGCAAGGCGAAACCGTGTTCCAAGTGTAGGCGTGGCCACCACGTGCTACTGCACGCAGACTCAGCGCCTGAAAAGCAAGAAAAACAGGAGGAAAACAAAGAAGATAAGCAAACTGCATCGGTCAACACGTTGGTGGCCACGAAGGCCTACCTAAAGATCGCTCCAGTAGAAATCTCGGGTCCAACGGGAACGAAGAAACTCTTCGCTCTTCTCGACGAGGGCTCCACCGTCACGCTGATCGAGAAAAGCGTAGCCGACGAGATAGGCGCGCGGGGCCCCAAGGAGGAACTGTTCATCGAGGGAGTGGGAGGACAGAGACTAAAGGAAGCTACTTCCCGGCGGCTGGAACTGAAAATAAGAGGACTCTACTGCCGCGAGTATGAAGACATGACCGCATCTACAATAGAAAAGCTGAAACTGGCACCTCAAGCGGTCAGAAAGGAAGACCTGGATGAATGTCCACACCTGGAAGACGTGCCCTACGAGCTCACGTACGACACTGCCAAACCTTCACTGCTGATTGGGCAAGATAACTGGCACTTGATCGTGTCACGAGACGTACGCAGCGGAAGCAGGTCTCGGCCCGTAGCTTCGCTTACAACCCTAGGCTGGGTCCTTCATGGCTGTAGCTCCAGCATAACGAAGCCTGTAAGGTCGATACACGTCATCAACCACCTCACACATGTCAGTACGCACGAAGACACCGTGGAGCAGCTCATAAAAGAACATTTCGCCATCGATTCGCTCGGAATAACGCCAAGAAAACCGGCGAACGACCCGGAGGAACGAGCTCTCACAATACTAAAGTCCACTTGCAAGTACGTGCCTGAGGAAGGAAGGTTCGAAGCCGGGCTATTATGGAAGACAGACGACACACGAATGCCTGAAAGCCGACCCAACGCTGTGCGAAGACTGCTCGGCATAGAAAAGAAAATGAAGAAGGATAAAAACTTCAAAGAAAGCTATGAAAAGCAAATAAAAAATTTGATTGACAACGGCTACGCGGAAGTTGCTACGAGCTACGCGCCTACTACGCCGCGCGCTTGGTACTTACCCCACTTTGCGGTAACTCACCCACAGAAAGGAAAGATGCGACTCGTATTCGACGCCGCCGCTAAATCATACGGACGAAGCCTCAACGACGAGCTTCTACCTGGACCCGACTTGCTGCAATCACTATTCGGCGTACTGCTGCGATTTCGAGAAGGCCCCATAGCAATTATGGCAGACATAAAAGAAATGTTTCTTCGCGTGAAAATCAGAGAGCAAGACCGCGATAGTCTGCGATTCCTGTGGAGATGCCACGAGGGGGAGCCACCGAAAGAATTTAGAATGACATCGCTCATATTTGGAGCTGCATCCTCGCCATGTACTGCGATCTACGTGAAAGACTTCAACGCAGAGCAATCAAGCAAAGAGTACCCCGCTGCAGCACGAGCGATACAAAGAAACCACTACATGGACGATTACTTGCAAAGCTTTTACGACTCTGCGAGTGCGAGCGAGACAGCAACACAAGTCGACGCAATACATAAGAAGGCTGGTTTTCACCTGCGCGGCTGGGCTAGCAACATGGAATCAACTATAGAAAAGCTAGCTGAAACGCGAAACTCGCTTGAAAACATAGAGCTAGGAAGTATTGCAGTTATAGAAAAAACGCTCGGCCTACGATGGAACGTAAAAGAAGATACGTTTAATTTCGCTTTAAACATGCGAAACACACCCGAAGAGGCGCTTACAGGACAACGCGCGCCTACCAAAAGGGAGATAACTAGCGCTGTGATGTCAGTATATGACCCGCTAGGCCTTGCTTCACCTACGCTCATTCAAGGAAAGATGCTCATCCAAGACTTATGGAGAACCGGAGTCGGATGGGATGAGCCCGTGCAGCCCTTACAAGACCTGCATTGGCGCGAATGGCTATCACACCTACACAAACTAACTAGTTTGCACATACCAAGATGCGTATCGCAAACGAATCAAGAGGCGGAGCTACACATATTCTGCGACGCCAGTGAAAAAGCATACGCCGCCGCCGTTTACCTACGCATCCAGCACGCAAATCACACAGAAATATGTCTGTTGGCCGGAAAAGCACGAGTATCACCGAACAAACCCACGTCGATACCACGCTTGGAACTTCAAGCCGCTCTCATGGGAGCCCGCCTTGCCGCCACCATACAGACAGAAATGGATAAGAAAATAAAGAGAAGAATATACTGGTCCGACTCACGCACCGTGCTTGCCTGGATCAAGTCCGACCCACGTACTTTCAAGACGTTCGTAGCTCACCGGCTAGCCGAGATAGAAGACCATACCAAATCCAACGAGTGGAGATGGGTACCCACGAAAGAAAACGTGGCTGACGACGCAACCCGCGGCGCCCCAGAAAACTTCAACTCAAGCCATAGATGGTTTTCCGGCCCCGCCTTCCTACGAAAGCCCGAGTCAGAATGGCCGCTTGACCGATCCGCTACCGTGCCCGTAACAACCGGAGAAGAACGTCTTACAACCCACACGATTAGACGTGTAACCATTGTTACGCCCGATCCAAACCGATTCTCTACATGGTTACGTCTTTTACGAGCCACAGCCCGATTCCTGCAGTACATCGCCTTGTTCAAAAACCTTAAAAACAAAACACGTATAGCAGCTCATATCAAGAAAAAGCCGCAAGATGCGAACTGGCGAAAGCACGCTAGAAAGGGACAGAAACACATCCCCGCTACACCTCTCGCTCGCTCGTCTATACGAAACAATATACCCGACTCACTCGCTACCTCTCTCGCTCGCACTAACGACCTTGTGCCTATGTCAGAAGAGACAATAAAAAACGCCGAGAAAAGGCTTTTCGAAATCGTTCAGCGCGACTGCTTTGAAAGAGAAATAAAAACCCTAGAGAAGGGAGAAAACGTAAAAAAGGGATCACCACTGCACAAGCTTAACGTAACTCTATGCGACGGGATTTTAGTACTTCACACGAGAGTCGGCGCAGCAAGCTATCTGCCGCTGGAGTACACCAAACCCATCATCTTAGACGGAAAACACTACGTCACTCGCCTGCTGATAGAAGATTATCACCGGCGCTTCGACCACGGAAATCATCAAACCGTTATGAACGAACTACGCCAAAGGTTCTACATAGTATCGCTGCGCAAAGTCGTTAAGGCCTTAACAACCCGATGCCATTGGTGCAGAGTGCATAAAAGCGCACCACGCGTGGCTCCAACAGGAAATCTGCCGGCCGAACGACTAGATATGGGCACATTCCCCTTCACCCATACAGCCGTAGACTACTTCGGCCCTATGACAGTCAAAGTAGGAAGACGTAGAGAAAAGAGATGGTGTGCGCTCTTCACTTGCCTCACAACGAGAGCTCTACACCTGGAACTCGCAGCATCACTGACAACTGATAGCATGATACTAGCCATGAGAAGATTAGCAGCTCGCCGAGGCTAACCGCAAACTATGTACAGCGATAATGGCACAAACTTCGTGGGAGCAAGCCGCGAGCTAATCAAAGAACTTAACGAAAACCTGGCTGGATCTGCGAAGCTTAAATGGAAGTTTTCACCTGCCGGCGCTCCCCACATGAATGGCGTATGTGAAAGAATGGTACGCTCTGTCAAAACCGCCCTGCACGCCACGCTTAAAGAAAGAGAGCCAAGCGAGGAGATTCTCCATACACTTTTACTAGAAGCGGAGCATTTGGTCAACTCTCGTCCCCTTACAGCAGTATCTATCAACCCAGACGATGAGGAAAGCCTAACTCCAAATCACTTCCTAATTGGACGCTCTCATGGCGCTCATAAGCTTGGAAATGGCAGCAAAACACTAGACTCCAACTGGAGAGCCGCCCAAAGACTCACTGATATGTTCTGGAAACGATGGCTACGAGAGTACCTGCCTACGATCAGCATCAGCAGAGGAAATCGACCCTACCGTGAACCAGCAGTTGGAGACGTCGCCTTGATCGTCGACAGCTCATTACCGCGAGGAGTATGGCCAAGAGGACGCATCGTAAAGAAGTACCCAGGCTCTGACGGTCACACGAGAATCGTCGATGTGAAGACTCAAGCTGGGATTTTCAAGCGCCCCATGACAAGACTAGTCATATTGACTAGCACAGAAGAGAACGTCGCTACCCCGATCACTATGGGTGCTATTAAGCGCACCGAGGGGGAGACTGTAAGCGACTAGAGGAAATAAACCCTCCAATTTGTAAATAATGTTTTTTAAGCACTTATGTTCCTTTGTTTTAATTGTTCATGTCTATAATTAGTTTCTAAGTATTTTTTGTATTGTTGTCTCTGTCTAAATAAACCGTCACCCATGATCCCACTAATAGCGAGATAGATAAAAACTTACAAATAAAGGCAATCACCGCCATACTCTATCTCTGCAACTATCTCACTATATGTGTCTCGCTCTGACGTCGAACTTCGAACAAATCTATGGAGTTTCAATTCATACAATCCCCTTCACAAATCATTATATCGATCTAGTAATAAAATTTCCTAAAAATATTAATATGGGTCAAATCCTCGAGTCGTATCAGCTCCAAAGGAGCCCATGACGCACTTCTCGTTGCCGCGCTGGATGGCAATAGACAACCTTAGCAGCAGGTAGGACCTCAACAGGTAGAGTACTGAAGACGAAAGTTAGGACTTAGAAAAATCATCAGAGAGCTCCGTTGCTGATGGAGTCGTAGCTCAGGACTTTGATCAGTAGTTTAATTCATTATCGGAAAAGCTATTGATTTTTAAACTTGTAAACCATAGATTCTCTTGTAATACCCAATAAATTACCAATTAAAACCATATAAAAATTCACAGTATATAGTATTTCTTCTGAGGAATAATACTAACTATCTGCATTAAGTTATGGGATACCAAAGACGTTTTTTAGTATTATTTCTCAGTGAGATAGAAAAGGGTAAAAAAGTTTCAGTAAAATCGGAAGAGGATCTGGTTCAAACGCAGTTGATGTAACGTGAAACATATCCGGTACTTTTTCGTTCGTAGTCCTCTCTATATCTTAATTGCACTTGATGGATGCACTCGAATTATGGCCACATTTATTACAGCAATCTGTAACAGGGTTACTTCGTTATCCGCGGTAGATAAACACCCGAATAACGGTAATGCTAGACGCAGCCCTGGGCGCGTTGGTTCTCGGGTAATAATAGAGAGTGGGGATGGTAGTGAACGGGACCGGTGGCAAGCCGGGACACGAGAAACGCAGCGTGGGCATTAGAGGTTGGTTTCCGGACACAGCAACAGCGTCGGAAAAACAAGGTAATTATTCTCTCGTTAAGTCCTGTAAATCTGTGGAACGAAGCGATGAATTTTTATTTTCTTAAATTTTAATTTTGTTTAATAAAAATACTAATGCCTTCCGATTTAACAGGCCAACCTTGTTGAGAGAAGTTTGACGAGTTGAGGTGAACGGGACCAAGACAACAACACCCAGGGAAAACGTACAAATTTCACCAAGAGCTCGACGTAGGAGAGTAGTCGTAAGAAGCACGTTTCTATCCTTGCGGTAACAATGGCCGCGGTCTAAAATACCCGGCGCATTGCCTCTAAACATTTATCTCTGATTATTCATCAGCCTTAGCTTAGTTTATCAAACTGTTAATGTCGTACTAGCTCATTATTGCAAACATTTTATTTTATGAATTGTTAATTACTTGATAATTATTATAAATATTGCGTGGCTAAAATTTAACACCCAGAATACAGTCAACTGACCTTGAGTTAACTTTTGAGAAAATGGACATAAAATAACTGCTGTCGAATTTACTATTTACTGAATCAAGTCTCGAAAACCTAAAATCTGATTGAGACAGAATTATTATAACATAAAAATTGTTGTCAAACGAATTTTCGACTTGATTAATAATTTAAGAATGAAAATCTACCAGCTAGGTAATATCAGCAGTTTTAGCTCACATGTCTGTCCGCCATCTTATGTTCTGAGGACTCAAGGTCATGTCATTATAATAAACTGAAATAACTCGGTATTCTGTGGGTAAAAGAATTACAGATTAAGTATTTCTTAGTTGCCTAGAACAGAGCTATGTTTTAATTGTTAATTAACATGATTTTCCATCAGTATTTGAGAGCTACTATCAGTATTAGGAATAGTTTGTTGAAAGTTGAGTATTAAATACTAGTACGGCTGTTACCTAAGACCGGAAAGAATTAATCGATAATTTGAAGTAATTTAATTACTCAGTTTTACCAATGATCAAAATAAGTTAAAGCTTTATTTATAAAATTATACAATAGCTTTTGCTCAACACATACTTCAGTATGAGAATATATAGAGCCTATTAGTGATTACGTCACGACTGATATACCAAGAAATTATTGTCTAATTTTAAGCCAGTTTATTACTGCAAAGAATTTATTATTTTAATATTATTGTTAGTAGAATAGGGTTAGAGATAAAGAGAGAGTGTGTGTGTGTGTGTGTGTAGTAGAGTGATATTGACAAGGAGAGTCCGGTAAATGACACAATAGCACGGATGTAGTCCTCTGCATCCGTCCCCTCTATGCTGATGCTTTCCGAAATCTTTTTAGTCTCAGTTTCAGTCAGTGAGTCAGTTTCAGTCAGTCAGGCAGTTATCAGTCGGCAAATTAACGCGGAGTGCCACGGATAAATGGCATAATTGTACGGTTGTGGCGGCTCACAATCGTCCCCTCTGTATCTCGTCGGGACTCTAAGACCAAGGGGGTGGTTCGGTCAATTGACGCGGAGTTCCACAGATAAACGGCATAATTGTACGGTTGTGGCGGCTTACAATCGTCCCCTCTATATCACGTCGGTACTCCAAGACCACGTCAGTAGTTAAGGTTTATAATTTATAAGGATGAGAGTATGAGTGAGTTTGTTTTCTAAGTTATTTTGTGATAATAAATATGATAAACCCAATTAAATCATTTGTTATTTCCAGACCCAGCTTCCTATTCTCTCTATTTCCCTGTAACAGATCTCGTGCCGTTCTTTCGGTTTCCAGGTGGCCGATTATTTTACTTGTTTTATTTCAGTAACCTGGTGTCGCCCGTCAACTCGAATAAGATCTTGCGGTTGAAAACCAAATTGTCCAGTTACCTTTAGTTTAAATAATTTCGAGTATAGTAAATTCAGTAAAATATTTAGTCTCAGTAATTTTTATTCGTTTGTTTGACGGCGGCCTAATAGCGGGAAAACCACCCCGTTACAACTCTTTGGTCCCGGCGCCAGCCTGCCTGGGTCCTGTGACGTGGGTGCCAAAAATATATTGACCAATCGGCAGGTGTGTTTCAAAGACCCCCTACCAGGGTCCGTTGACGCACGCTGACCCCACTAGTGACCATTGACGTGATATTACCGTATATGGTCAGTCACGTGATAAATAACCAATCAGAAGCCCAAATTATGAGTCAACAACACCTTTGACGTCAAAGGGTTAATAATATTAACCAATCAGGTGTCAAGGTTATATCTCACCATATACCTGTGACGTTAAAGGGTTGACAATACTGACCAATCAAATTAGCCGTTTTATCCAAAAATGCCCCAAATTAGAAATATAGGTCCGTGATTTTGGACCACAGACCAGTCAGTAAGTAGGTCAGAAGTAAGCAAATAAGCAGTAACTTACTCCGGTGAAATCCGTCAATCTACCAGTCCCTGTGAATTATCACAATACTACAAGTTAATCTAACCTGATCCTAAGTCATTATACTTGCAGGATTCAAACCTGATTATTCTTAATTGTGATTAATTCACAGGAGAATAACAACAGATAGGAAAACGGTATCAGCTTGACCCCTCTATTAGCTCTGTCCCCGTGAAGATCGTGTGTACTGTGCATGAATAAAAAATTAATTGAAAAAACATTTTCCAGTGGACCAAATTGTGAGTCTAAACTATTCTCTTATCCCCTTGAACACATACAAAAAATTTGATCAAAGTCGGTCTAGCCGTTTAGAAGGAGTTCAGTGATATATACACGGACAGAAGAATTACCCTTAAAAAATAATATTACGTTTAAATATTTTTATTTCATTTAATTACTCATGTTACGGAGGCAGGGCCCCCTACAGTGATAGTGGGCCCATAATTACGGGTCCCGGAACCATTTACAACTCGCGGAATGAGTTACAGAAATCAGAATTTAATATTTTTATTTAAATAAAATCTAGAGGGGAAGGTGTAACGAGCCTCGTTATTTTCAGTTAATTATTAAATGAATAAATGAATAAATAAATAAATTATTAAAACCGTTAAATTTATAATTGATTAAAGTTAAGAACACCTGAACACCCGACAGCTGAGGGCTATTATTATTATTATTATTATTCCTACTATTATTATATTTATTCTTTTTATTCACCTTAATGGGATTTTTTCAGTAGTGTGGGCCTATCCGGCAACACACTACCCTACTATGTTAGGTTTAAGTGACGTCGAACTATTGCTGTTGTACGGAGTATGACAGCCTTTTGCATTTTATTCCGCAGAGTCGCCGGAAGGTCCAGTTTGACTAGACCCTCCGACAGAGTCTTCGGAATAACGCCTGTGCTGGAGAGAATAAGTGGCACTATGAACACCTCCCGCTGCTGCCAGACTTGCCGGATCTCCTCGGCAAGCTGCTCGTATTTCGTCAACTTCTCCTCCGTGTACCCCTTGATGTTATGTGTGTTGGGTACACCGATGTCCAGCAGCCACGTCATGCCTTTTGTTCTCTCCACCAGTAGGATATCTGGTCTGTTGTGAGGCATAGGCCTGTCGGTCAAAACGGACCTGTCCCAATACAGCTGGTGGGTGCCGTTGTCGAGTACCGATTTCGGTTGGTATTGCCAGTAGGGCACCTCAGTCTCAGTGAGCAGGCCGTGTTTAAGCGCCAAGGCTTGATGAACAACCTTGGCCACATCGTTGTGGCGCTCAGTGTACTCCCTGCTGGCGAGGGCCTGGCATGCACCCGTTATGTGCTGTATTGTTTCAGTTACCTTATGACACCGTCGACACTTATCATCCTCCACTTTCGCCTTTATAATGTACTTTAAGTAGTTCCTAGTAGGAACTACCTGGTCTTGGATCGCCAGCATAAACCCCTCTGTCTCGGCAAATATTTCTCCACGACTGAGCCAGCTGTTGGAAGCTTCTCGGTCCACATGCGGTTGACTCAGTTCGTGGGCAAAGCGGCCGTGGAGAGGTTTTGAAGTCCACTGATCTACTTTGCCTCTAATGTATACGGCATCCGTATCGACAGGCGTGGTGTTTGAGAAATGGAGGAGGTCAAGTGGCGTCAGTTTGTTGTCTGCGCTAACAACCGCTTGGTGTAGGGGGGATGTATCTTGAGCGCAAAAATAATTTTGTAGACCCCTGATTTGTTTGGTACACAGCCTACCTATATCCACCATGCCTCTACCACCGGATGTTCTCGGTAAGGTAACCCGCTCAATCGCTGAATTCGGATGGTGATTCCTAAACTTGGTCAGCATAACACGGGTTGCTCTTTCGACGCTCTCAATTTCAGTCTGCGGCCACTTGACTACTCCGAAGGTGTAAGTCAAGACTGGTACAGCAAAGGTGTTAATAGCTTTAAATAGATTAGCTTTGATTTTTTTGATTTTTTTTTTTTTTTTTTACTACTATTATTATTACCACTATTATTACTATTACTATTATTACTATCACTACTATGATTTGTAACGGGACAGTTTTGCCTCGTTTCTTGGGCAACCATTAACAAATTAAACTAAATAAATAAACTACCAAATTAGAACAATTAAATACAACCAGATGTCATTGTTGTTAATGGGCGCCACCAGGGTTTTATAACTCGGTTCCTGGAACCGGAATAAGCAAGAGAGATAATCTACGGGTCGAGAGAGTGAGAGGAGGAGCTGTGAATAATAAAAACATTAGTTGCATATATTCGGTTTATTTACCAGTTTACAAAAGATTTATAACACTCACACACTCATACCAAAACTTAATACTAGTGGGCTTTTTAACCACGGTCTCCCATAACCTGCCTAAAACTAAACTCCACCAGAGTGACCCTTAAACTTTCCACAACTATGGGCTTTTTAACCACGGTACCCTAACCTGACTAAAACTAACTCCACCGGAGTAACCAATTTCTTATAACTAGTGAGCTTACAAAGATTTTATTTTCACCCAACTGGTGATAATTCGTTTAATTAATTAATTTTGCCAAATTGATTTAGTTGGTAAACAATTATTAATAATATTTATCTCTAGAACTTATTTCAGTTCGATAAATAAATTAGAGTTAAACTCTGTAACTAATTTATATTTAAAATAAGAATTTACTGTCCACCATCTTATGAACGGGGACGCAACACAACGTCGTAAACGACTGAGACATTTATTTACTAAACCAAAGCCATGCCAATATTCGTGGTCTGAAACCCAACGGAATATTATAATATAAAAACAATTAATTAAACAATTGAATTACAACTTTACAATCTTAATAAATTAATAATAGTAATCTACGGAATATTAATCAACTAAATCGACTCTCCAAATAATTATGTAAATAAATTGAGGGAGAGAACACGGTCAAAATTACCCAAGGTGAAAAACACCCGGTCTTACTCCCAATGTCCTCTCCGGCCGGCTCACCAAATATTCCGGAACAAGATGGACGCCATAGGTACGTGGATACAAGTAGTAGAATACGTTGAGCTTCGCTGGTTCACTCCTCGCAGCCTTCTCTGGTATCCTTGGACAGTCCATGGGTCTTCTTGTCCTCACAGATTACACTGGATGTTCGTATTAAACGAAGCTGGCAGTCAGGCCGGTGGCTACTCCTCAACTAACTCTCTCCATCACTGTCCTCCGTCCTCAGCTCAGCAGTCCCGAATTTCCCCACTCCTGACATTTATGCACCTGAGTACTCACATTGCAGCGCACCGAGTGCTACGTCGATAACTAACTAACGATCGGGTCTTATCGAGACAGGATAATATAAATTACCCTGTTACACTCCCCCTCACCAGACGTGCACCCGGGAGCAGTATTTTGAAGTACTCACCAGGTCGGCCTCGACGATGAAGTGTGACTGTGTAGTTTGGAGCAGTACTCTTGGGATTGCCAGCTAGATGAACATGATTGAAGTTGAGATGACGACGATGTAATTTTAAGACAGCCAGACGTGGATGAAACTGAATAACCAAGTGCTTTATTTATGTTGAATGAAATTTTTCATCAAAACTTGTTTATGAGCCTCTCTTATTCCTAATTAACAACTGGACTTCTCCGGTATGGTTCCACACACATGTTGAGTTTTTGGCTCAAGGTTAATTTCGTGCCCAATTATTGTCGCAGCGTTGATGTTCGATACTTTATCCAATTTTACAGTACACGTCCAGAAACTCTTGAAGTTTATTTACTCACAATGATGTTATACATAAGCAGTAATTTCCTTACAATTGATCAGCAACCGGAAAACTTCTGGGGTATCAGTAAAATTTCTATGAGCAATCCTTGTGACCAATTTTAAACACCAAGTTTCTCACGAAGTCCATACCCAAGACCAAGGAATAACTCAAGTCTGGTAATACTCACACAAGTACTGTCCACCTGCAACAGTTCCGACTCAATTAATAAAAGATGTTCCATTCTTACTCCTGCAAGTAGAATGATAAGCAAGAAACACTCTCTGTTGAGTTTGATCCTCCTGGAGTCCATCAGCAGCACAATCCTTGATGTCTTCATGTACTTTAGCGTTGACCTAACGAACTCTCACTACCAGCATTCAATATTCCAATCAACCTAACTCCAATTATCCCGATTGCTATCGGAATGCGTGACGTTTCAGCCAGTGGTAAACCGGTACTGTGTTTGGAGATCTGTCGTGACGTTAATCGTTGAATAAAAGATGCTGGAGGGTTCTTCCCCTGACGAATTGGAGGTAGCGTTTTCTCGAGACGAGACATAAGCTGAAGATAAAGCTTCCACTCGGAACGATGTCGACTCACTTATGCTGGCTCAAATTGAGGTTCAACTTCCTTCTCCCATGCAACATCTGAAGTTTGACAACTTCAGGTAGCTCTGCGTCCACAAGGATGCCTAAAATTTTGAGATGATTAGACTCAATTAATTCTGAGCTTACCTCGAAAGTCACAGCTGACAGATCTTCTAACAACTTCACTCCATGGCAACTTCATGAGGACTGAACGACTCAACTTGAGTCTGTGAACTTGTTGTACTTGAGTTTATCTTAACAGGTGGTGAAATAACTGATGACGTGGTATTTAATGAACGAACCATTCCAAGGAAAGAAACCGTTTTGCTTCTTCCCCGGTCATTACTAGGTCACCGGGACCCAATCCAAGGAGAGAGGTTCGCAGCCCTTCTCCCGGTCATTAATCAGTTCCTTACTATTCACAAAGTTATTAATTTGCTCATCTTCTAGTTGAGCGTCATTACTATTTTGAATATAGGTAATAGCTGTCCTTGCAGTATAACGACCTTCTTGATTACTCTGGATGGACAAGTTTGACGTAAAAGACCTGAACCTAGACAATTATTACAGACTTCCCGACGTATACCTTCACAAAACTCGAATATCTATCCAGATCACTACAAATGAAGCACGTACTTGGTCTTCGCATGTAACGTGAATCAACTACAGTCGAGCATTAGATGTTGAAGCTGACTGTGCTAACCGAGCTGCATTACGTGACTGTTGAGAAGCTGCAAACTGTCCAGATGGTTGAGTAGACGGAATTTGTTGTCTTTGATATAACTGCTGACGAGAATAGGCTTTCATTACGAGATACGGAGTCGTCAGACGTCACAACACTCCATATTTATTATAATACTCTCCACAACTTCATATCAACACAACATTTAAGTAGACTTACGTAGGTATAACTGGTGAGATGATTCACAACCACTACTTCAGTAACACTATTACCTGTTTGCATCCTTATGGTAAAATTTTCTCAAAAATTTAACTGTATAATATCAGATGAAGTTATCTTAACCTCAAGGACCTCTCGAAACGACGAAGATGCTCGATGTTGACTAGTTGACGGTAGCTCTTGGTAACAGGGCTGACCAGACGCACTAGCGTACTCCCCTTCCGCCAGACCGTAACCCACCGGGTTAACGGTTGAATTCGATGACTAGTCAGCTTGAACCGCGTGGATGGTCTTGAGGTATACAAATAATTATACAGATTGAAGCTCAACAGCGTATATCTTAATTGTCGATACCACGTTTATGCTATATGAAATATCGCCCAACGACAGACAACTGTCGTGGTCTATTGTAACTTTGTGTATATTATTTAAGAATCTTGAAGATAAATATCATGAGAGCTGTTCATACCTGTAGCTATTGACTGGTAAGCTTAGATGGTATCGCAGCTGATGACCGTGGATTTACAATCTCATTAACTTTAACCTGTAAACTATTTTTTTTTATTCCTCGTTGTCCTCAACCAAAGTATTCAATTTGTAATATCCACTAACTATATTCTCCAATTCTCCGGTATCTTTCCAAGTCTGTGATATTTAAATTACTCTGAGAGTCTTCATAACTGATGACTTTACTCAAGCGATGTTGTGTCATTACATATACTTAGATTTGAATAACTTTGTAAATTTGAGTCCGTTATAACACTCTGCGTAGTCAAAACATTCATACTGTCGAAGTAACTATCACTGGCAAAAACGTGGAGATCTTGTTAACTTTGACGAGGTTAGATCTTCAACAGGTTTTGCTACTTTCAATAGTTCTATTACTGGAATTTGACGAGCGATATCCGAATCATTAAGCGTCGTTTCGTGATCACCAGTACAGGTTTTTTTAAAAGACTACTGATGAATCCGGAGAATTTTCAACAGCACAACATCTTCTTCAGACTCTTTAGAAATATCAACCTTCAAAGGTGCCACATTGTCAAGCTGTTGTTTCAGATTCTCATTTTCTACTTTTTTGTGTAAGTTCTGTAGATGCAATGTAGTCTTTGAGGTTATTAATTTCACTCTCAAAATCATGAAGTTGCTTTCCTTAAGCTCAAGTACTTTCTCATTGTGCTGTTTAAGTAAATCCGTTGTTAATTTCTATTCTTCATTTTGTGATGTCATAAATGCCATAACTTAATTCTTGTAATACTTAGTCTTCTTCCTTCAACCAAAATCTGCACAGCCGTCTTCTCGCCTTCCCTGAGAGTTTCCTCACATTGCATAGTAGACAGTTGTTATCTTAGTTAATCATTTGTCACCTGAAGTTCACTAATTTTCCCAGTATAAAACTCAATTGGTATTTCGAATTGGTACAATCTTTTACCACGATTTCTAACTGGTGAAAGACAAAGAAACTGAATTTTGGACACCCTCACGAAACATTAGAAACTAGTCCAGCTCTAAGATGTTTTGATATCTTAACTGAAATTATTTCAAATTTGGTGTAGTTATTGTAAAATATAGTCTGTAAATTATCTTAAGAACCTCCAGGGTGAATATTATTTAAACTTGCAGACTATTGTACTCTGGTATGATCAGTGACACGTAAAACTGTGATACTTGTTGCTGAGGGATCGGTAGACGAGGCTAGTACTGTGAATCTCCAGGTATTTCAGCTTAATTTCCAGTTGGATTTCAATCAACAATCCTGGTCCTCCACTAACAACGAGAAATTGGTTTTCACTTCTCGTTGAACTCATACTCGTAGTTCACAATGTGCTCTAGCTTCAAGAGAGTTGACAAAATCATTTGCAGAGACCCTTTCCTGAGAAAAACTGAAGCTAGCTACTGTCTACCGTCTTTAATCTCCTTCCAACGGCTGTACGGAATATAAGCTGATCCTTGTTGATTATTCGCTGTCCCAGGATACCATTCCTGTGGTGATGTTGGGCAACCATTGTTATGGTCTTGTGAAACATCAGGTAACCCAATAGTTTGGACAGCAGTCTGCGGTACATCCATGGGCACTAGTTGGGATAATAACGGATCAGACGTAACTTTAGCTAATCTTATGTTTTCAACTCGTTCTCTATTTGGATAACTAATAGTTGCTCAGAGTCGGTGAACTTGATCTTCTACAAAGACAGGAGTGCTCGAATTGATTAACCAATGGTTTAAGCTACGCCATTTCGCGTAAAAGAGACTCACGTAACTCACGTTCACGTTGTGTGTATTGGTTATATGTGCGTACCGTAGATCTCGTACTTATCTGAGAGATCTGTTACTGAGCTATCCTCTCCAGATTATTCACCTCGAAGCCACCTCTGGATCTCCACGGAGTCTCTGTTGTAACGTAGAAGGCTCCCAATCCATGTTATCAGCTACGTCATGACCTGTCTGACTCTATCTTCTGCATGTCCGGAAGAACTAGATGACTGTGTCTGTAACTGGCTATTTATTCTGTTATCCAACCACGTCTAAGCAGTGGCGATTATAGAAGACGTTGATCCACTTTTAACTGAAGCTACAGTGTATTATTGCCCAACCTCACCGAAGTAGAGGCGGTTCCAGCTGGAACAACCCGCTATTCAGTGACGTAGTTGCTAGATTGCCCAACCATGCAGAAGCAATGGCGGTTCTAGACGAAGCAACTACAGCATGTTGGGAACATCCAGAAGTGTCTCAACGACCCTGACAGCGTTCAAAATATTCTAAAATTACTCAAAGATCAGGAAATTGAAATCTAACTCATGTATAATAACAGACCGTCAATTGATTACTTGTTGATCTGATCAGGTATGGTCAGATCTGATTCATTTTTCCCGGGAACCTCCCCGTGTTTCTCGCTGACGGTTAAATAAACACCTTCAGACATAACAAAAACCAGATGATGGATTTCCCCAGGTCAGATGGATTGTTGACCTCTTGTTTTCGAGTAACTCGTGTGACGTAAAACTAATTACCAGCGGGTACACCCCACGGCTTATCTCCTCAGTATAAAAAAGAAAGTCATCCGCAGATGTTTCACTTGGAAATTGTCTGTCGACATAAGTGCTGGTAAGTGTTGTAATCTTTGATAAAATTTTATGTTTTATGGTCCAATGTCTTGCTAATTGAACCATCAAGCGAGGCCGCCGAAGGCGGCCGAAGCTCGATGTAAATTATACTTCATGTCTCGCCCTTCGAGATTACAAATGTAGAACTTTAGAGTGATATTAAAAATTTTTTTGTTATAATTTTGCTCCGTTATGGTAGCATGAGTTTCTCAGCGAAGTTGTCTCCCTGGACGTTGATCGGAAGGTTGTAAAATCTTGCAAAGACCTTAGATTTTTGTGACCATCCGGCAACCCTTTTTATTTCGTCAATATTTATGCCTCTTTCAGCCGCTTTTGAAGTCGATGCGTGGCGAGTGCTGTGAGCAGTGTATCGCTCGTCTACTCCCAACTCATTGAGGCCTTTCTTGATTCATCGTCCTATTGTATCACGCGATATTTTATTGTGTGGTTTCTGAAATGATATTAAAAGAGTGTCTTCTTTCCCTCTCAGGTTTTGTGTTTTCGATATGTAATGTTTGACTGTACTTGCTATGCACAGACCCGGTTTTTCTTTAAAGAATGGTAGTTTCAGCAACGGTTGTACGGCTCCTGGTCTCGATGTTTTAATGTGGTCTGGGATTTTTATTTCTAATCCTTTATGTGTTTCTGCTACATTGCTTATTTTAATTTTTGCTAGAGTTTGTATCCGATGCGCCGTACCTAGAGCTAGAAGCAGGACGAGCTTCTTAGATAGCTCCTTCAAGGAGAGAGATTCGAGAGGGTATAACTCTGCGATTTTGTCTAGAACTGGATCTACATCCCAGATGGCATCATATCTAGGTTTAGTAGGTCTCTTTTTATATATTCCTTTCATGAATCTGTTGATGATCTTGCAGCTCGTGATTTCTTCGGAAGAAATTAGTGCTAACGCTGCTTTGCCAGTATTTATTGTTCCATGACTGGCACCTTCTTGAAACCTTTTTGTTAGAAAAGTTAAAACTTTGGACGATGAGACGGCGAGAGGATCAGACTGAAGTTCCTGGTTGAATTTCCACCAGAGTTTGTATGTGGATTCATATTGTTTCAGCGTTGAGTCTTCTAGGGATGCTATTATTATTTCAGTTGATTCTTTTGGAGTTTTCTTGTTCAGTAATGTCTGCCGGATAATTTCGCGGCCACCAGGGTAAGGTTTCTGCTTAGTGGATGTGTCTTGGAGCTGGAAGAAAACAGAAGATTAGTATGTGGCTCAAAAGTGATCCAATTTCCTATTATTAATTTTTTGAAGGCTGGGAACCAGTTCTGACTAGGCCATAGAGGAACTACCAGGATTCCTTCCGCTTTATCCATTTTTATTTTCTGTATTACCTTGGCAATCACCGCGAACGGTGAAGAAGCATAGAAATACCACGGCCTCCAACTGATTGTGAAGGTGTCTATCGGGATAGCTTTTGGATCTCTGTCCCATGAGCAGTAGCTAGTGCATTTTTTATTAAACTCTGAAGCGAAAAGGTCTATTTTCGGGATACCAAATACTTTAGTTATCTTTTTATATGCGTAATCAGCTAGTTTCCACTCTGTATCTCGATTTGATAAACGTGACAACGAGTCCGCTTCCACGTTGTCTTTTGACGCGATGTACGATGCGTAGACCCAGAGGTCCCGACGCTCACACCAGTTCCATAAGTCTCTTGCTAGCTCGTGTAGATCTTCTGATCTTGTACCACCTAGTTTGTTGATGTAAGCCAGTGTGGTAGTGTTATCTACTCTTAGTAATATTTCTGTAGAGCGTAAGTCTTTTGCAAATAGTTTTAGAGCTATAAATGCTGCTTTTAGTTCTAACTGATTAATGTGTAAGGATTTATCAGCCTGGGACCATACTCCGTGGGCTCCCTCGCCGTCACAGTAGGCGCCCCAGCCTGATAAACAGGCGTCAGAGAAGATCACTTTTTGGAATTGAAAACTCCTAATTTTTCTGACTGCAATCGGCAGTCTGGTATGCCACCAGTCTAAGTCCTCCGCTACGTATGCTGGGATGTTCATATTCTTGTCATAACTTTGTCCGCTAAGGTTGAGGGCTTCTAACTTAGCTTTTTCTAAGAACTTACAGTGTAACATCCCATAGTCAACTGCTGGGCAACTTGCTACTAGCATGCCTACTAACTGGGCAAACTTTCTTATTTTGCACGACTTTTTGTGTTTTATCGCTTCTATGTAAGTGATAAGTGAGTTTCTCTTTTCATTCGGAAGTTCAATTATCATTCTTCGAGAGTTTAATAAAAAGCCCAGATATTTACACCGTTGACTAGGCGATAAGTTTGATTTTATCCTATTCACAATAAATCCTAGTTTTTCTAACAGTTCAATCGTCGTTTGTAAGGATTTATGACATTCCTCTATGGAAGTTTCTAGACATAAAATGTCATCAAGGTAAATTACCGATAAAAACCCCATCGACCTCAGATAAGTCATAACTGGTTTCATAAGTTTTGTAAAGACGTATGGGCTCTCACAGAGACCAAAAGGTAGGCACGTGAATTCGTATAGTTGTCCCTGGAATCTAAATCTCAAGTATTTTCTATCAATTTTGTGTATTGGTATCGCAAAATACGCATCTTTAATGTCTACTGAACCCATGAACATGAATCGCTCTAGCAACCTGCAGGCAGATCTGAGGTCTTCGAGCTTGAAATGTTCCGTATTGACAAAGAGGTTGAGCTCCTGTAAATTTAAAATAAATCTTTTGGATCCATCTGGTTTTTCTCTCAGAAAATAGCTAGAAAGGAATTGATCGGGTATGTCAGAGCACTTCTCGATCGCTCCAATTGCCAGGAGCCTGTTTAATTCTTTCTGAATATCTGAGTTTTCCTGGGAAGACCAGGTTTTCCCCACTGGAGGATGTGTTTGATATGGAGTTTCTTTAAAATTAATTTTGTGACCCGTAACACATTGACGGATGAATCTATCTGGCGTAATTTGTTTCCAAGCCTTCAAAAAGTATCTTAATCTTCCTGCTAACTTTACCTGTCCTTGATCCTCTCCTATCGCGTCCGTGACCTGCTGGTGCTGCTGTTGTAGTTGCTGCGGCTGCTGCTCGAGTGTCGACGAGGATAGTTCAGACTCTGAGTCTGATAGGATCTGTTCTGGCCGGACTGTTTCGCTGGTGTCTTCTGGACTGCCGACTTCGGAGTCTGAGGTTGAAATTTCTGGCTCGTCAGGTTCGTCGGCTTTCGGGGTGCTGACGAGCCATTCCAGTTTCCCGAACTGGGTGTGAGAGTTTTCTTCTGAGGCTGGGCCTTTAGGTCTTGGGTCAGTTTATCCATGCTCTTTATTTCTTTGATTTTTTCCCCTAGTTTCTCTCCAAACAAATGTGTATCAACCTGTCTTTCCTCTAGTGAGGATGCCACCTGCTTTGTTAACCCAGGTAGGATGTAAGCACGTCGAGCAGTGGATTGCGAGTGATGAAGCTCTGCTTGGATTTTTGCTGCATCCCAAATATTACTCAGTATCTCTTTCGAGTCGACTTTCTCATTCTCCAAGAGCAGGTTAATTACCGGCGCCAGGGCTGATAGACTTGACCCTGCTAGTTTTTGTGTATTGCAGAAATACTTATCTCGCTTCAAGGCTGGTTCACTCAAGGTCGACGCTATTTCTAGGTTCAGTATTGGGGCCTCTAGCAGGCAGGCTCCCTTGCGAGGATATTTTTTAAGGAGGTTTTCTTTCTCCTCTTTTTTCAGACCAGATTTCAGCCACGCGTTCCATCTAACTACAACATCAGTGTGGATTTTTTGACAAGCCTCTTCAGTTTCCGGTGCCTGACCCAAGATTTTTATAATATCTTCATCGAGAATCGTTGGCTGATCTGACAATTCCGCCTTGCCTGAGCTTTGATGTTCTGCTTCTATCTGAGTTGTGTCCGAATTATTTTTCTCAGGGTCGCCAGACAAGTCAATAGGTCCGTTTTGAGGTTCTTGATTTTCAGGTGTTTCTCGAGCACCTCGATTATCAGAGCCTAGTTGCTCAGACGAGTTTTCTGGGCCGTCGTCTGTAAGCAATTCAGAAAAGAAAAAACAAACCGGTTAACATTATTATTCTTAAGGTCGTTATTTTTATCACCTCTCGTGTGATGTATGTATGTATATATATTGACAGGTAGTTGATAAACCTTTTTTTTTTTTTTTTTTTGAAAAATATTTTTCAACTGCCTGAGTTCTTTGGTCTTATTCCTGTCTTTCATACAGGCTTGACCCGAAATTTATTAGGATACGACTCATCTCTCGTACGAGTTCTCCTATTATTTTTCAGATTATTTGTAAAATTTTTTACCTCTTAAAGCATTGTTAATATTTCCATCTGCCTACATGTTGGCAGCCCCCTGTGTGGGTTGGGACGCTAGAGCTTTCATAACCAATTCTTTCAAATCTTTCATTTCACGACGTAACTTCTTGATTTCTTCATCTCGATCCTGACTGTGGGAACGCTTCTTGTTTTTCCCCATAATAAATAGATTAAAACGTACGTCAAAATAGCTAAAAATATTTGGTGTAAACGAGAGCGTTTTCTCGAACGTGTAATTCGCTTGGCACACAAATAACTAATGACGAAAGTGAACACCTGGTGGCGCAAGGAGCGACCAGGCGGGATTTTAAAAGTTTTAAAGACTCTGAGTTTCTCTGAGACTCGGGGTAGGGGGTGCGAAGAATCCCCGGCAGATGCCAGGCTACCAAACCCAACGACCTTTGAAAACGTAGCGTAGGCAGGCCTCCCACGCGGTGGACCGATGACCTGGTGAAGGTCGCGGGAAGCCGATGGATGCGGGCAGCGCAGGACCGGTCGTCGTGGAAATCCTTGGGGGAGGCCTTTGTCCAGCAGTGGACGATTTGTGGCTGATATGATGATGAAGACTCTGAACGTGTGATTTGAAGGCATGAAGTAGCTGTACTACATTTGTCATCTCGAAGGGCGAGACATGAAGTATAATTACAAGTCATATTGCTATGGTGACTGTGACCCATAGTATTATAACATCCTTATTAGCTTAAAAACTGCTAAAATTTAAAAAAATTCCATATTATTTAATTGCATTATATGTAGTAACAGTCAACCAACATGCACATGATCCCACAAATAGACATGGGAAATGAGAGCTTCTGTCTTTGTCCCTCTTTACAGTTAAATCTATTTCTAGCCTAGTAAACAACCCAAGTGCGTTATCCGTCCTTGATTCCTAAAAATACCCGTGACCATGAACAACTCTTTGGTCCCGGCGCCAGCCTGCCTGGGTCCTGTGACGTGGGTGCCAAAAATATATTGACCAATCGGCAGGTGTGTTTCAAAGACCCCCTACCAGGGTCCGTTGACGCACGCTGACCCCACTAGTGACCATTGACGTGATATTACCGTATATGGTCAGTCACGTGATAAATAACCAATCAGAAGCCCAAATTATGAGTCAACAACACCTTTGACGTCAAAGGGTTAATAATATTAACCAATCAGGTGTCAAGGTTATATCTCACCATATACCTGTGACGTTAAAGGGTTGACAATACTGACCAATCAAATTAGCCGTTTTATCCAAAAATGCCCCAAATTAGAAATATAGGTCCGTGATTTTGGACCACAGACCAGTCAGTAAGTAGGTCAGAAGTAAGCAAATAAGCAGTAACTTACTCCGGTGAAATCCGTCAATCTACCAGTCCCTGTGAATTATCACAATACTACAAGTTAATCTAACCTGATCCTAAGTCATTATACTTGCAGGATTCAAACCTGATTATTCTTAATTGTGATTAATTCACAGGAGAATAACAACAGATAGGAAAACGGTATCAGCTTGACCCCTCTATTAGCTCTGTCCCCGTGAAGATCGTGTGCATTGTGCATGAATAAAAAATTAATTGAAAAAACATTTTCCAGTGGACCAAATTGTGAGTCTAAACTATTCTCTTATCCCCTTGAACACATACAAAAAATTTGATCAAAGTCGGTCTAGCCGTTTAGAAGGAGTTCAGTGATATATACACGGACAGAAGAATTACCCTTAAAAAATAATATTACGTTTAAATATTTTTATTTCATTTAATTACTCATGTTACGGAGGCAGGGCCCCCTATAGTGATAGTGGGCCCATAATTACGGGTCCCAGAACCATTTACAACTCGCGGAACGAGTTACAGAAATCAGAATTTAATATTTTTATTTAAATAAAATCTAGAGGGGAAGGTGTAACGAGCCTCGTTATTTTCAGTTAATTATTAAATGAATAAATGAATAAATAAATAAATTATTAAAACCGTTAAATTTATAATTGATTAAAGTTAAGAAATTGAAAGATTTGCGCGCGACAAGCCGATAGCCTACCCGCGGACTAGAAAGAGAAAGTATTCGAGTTGGAAAGAGACTTGGAGTGATGAATAGTATACTTGTTGTAATGGAAGTACCGCTGGAATATACTTCGAGGGTGTCTGCGATCCATTTTGGTAATAATTTGCTTGTGGTGGCGGTACCGCTGAGATATATCTCGAGGGTGTAGTTCTCGCCACTGGATGGTAAACTGGACTATCGTAAGGAGCATGATGCGTCGCCCCAAGAGTGGTCACTGGGCCGAGGCGAGAGAAAACGGGTTGTCTGGACGTCGAAAGTTGTGTGGCCTGTCCTCCGACTGACAGGCTACAACTAATTTCCACCGTGCGAGACTCTCGCTCTCCCACGTCGATTTCGGTCACTACCGCGTCCTCCGGGTGTAGACCGCGAAGAAACAGCTTTAATCTCCCTCTCTCCATAATCTCTGTAAAATAAAATCTATTAGTAATGAATCACAACAGGTTAACTATTCTAGTTCTTATTAACTACCCGTTTACTACGTCTAGGGATTTTTAGGTCGGGCAGATAGTGCTGTCCTAGTAATTTGTTCTTATCGGATCTAAGTTCAACTACTAAAGGACTGATAATCTTAGATACAACAGCAGGACCTAAATATTTAACCCCCAAACTAGCACTATAACCTTTCGCTTTATTACTTAATTTTCTGTTCGGGTAATATACTAAATCATTTACAGAGATTTCCGGAATTTTTAAGTCGTTGCCGTTATATTTATCCTGACGATCACTCTCTTCTTTCATACTAGATTCTATCTTGTGTCGTAATTCCACGAGTCGCTGGATTCTCTTGGGCCATTCGGGATTCTCAAACTCGAGATCTGTTACTTCTAAATCGGTGACTTTGTTAGCAAAACGAGGCTCCTGACCTTGTACCAGAAAGTAAGGAGACATTTTCAAGGAAGAGTGATATGCACTGTTGTAGGCCAATTGCAGTTCACCCAAATGCTCATCCCACTCTTTCTGATCCTTTTTGATGTATGCTCGGATCATGGGTTTAAGAGTCCTGTTGATACGTTCGACGGGATTTGCTTGAGGGTGAAACACAGCAATAGTTGAAAAACGAACTCCCACCTCCTCGAGGTAATTTTTCACCACTGAATTTATAAACTCCGTACCATTGTCAGATACGAAGTATATTGGGTAACCTCTGGAAGCAAAGGATCTTTTCAGACACATGACGGTACTATTCCCATTGCTTCTACGCAAGGTATAAAATTCTGCGAAGCGGGTGTAAAGATCTTGCACGATTAAGACGTATTTGGAACCTTGTTTTGATCTTGGAAAAGGTCCCGTGACGTCGGCTGCAACAACTGCCCACGGATTAATTGACTGTCTAGTTTGAAAAGGTGCTCTTGACGATGTTTGTTTATACTTGACCTGTTTACATATTTCACATGCTGCCACAAAATCTTCAACATCTTTGTACATTCCCGGCCAACAGAATTCCTGTTTCAGACGTTCGTACATCCGATCCCGTCCCAGATGGCCTGCATCAGGTTCTTTATGATGTCTTTTTAAAACCGCGAGGACTTCGTGGTCTCTCAAAACTTTTTTCCATTCATTATCGTCTCCAACAATTTCTTTAAGAGGATCTGGTCTCCTAAAATAAAGTTGGTCTTGTTCAATTTTCCAATCTTCAAAGTTCCTCGGGTGTTTTCTGACGTTATTAAATTTCAGGTCATACCAACTTAGTGTTTGTAAATGTAAAAACTTGGCTTTTTGTAGTCTGTCTCTAATCTCCATCCAGTCTTCAGGAGCGTCGTCTTCGTACAAGCGAGACAAAGCATCAGGTCCCTCGTTTGTGGTACCGCGTTGATGCTTGATGGTGACTTGGTGGGAGAATAACTCTACTGCCCAACGTGCTAAACGGCCATTTGGGTCCTTCAGCGAGTGCAGCCACATCAAGGAAGCGTGATCCGTGACTACTGTGAACGGAGCGCCTTCCAGATAACATCTAAGTTTCTTCACCGCCCAAACTACAGCTAAACACTCTTTTTCTGTAGTTGTATACCTGGTTTCTGCACCGCGAAGCTGACGACTGAGACAGATAATGAGATGCTCCTTGTCAGTTCCGGGTTCCTTTTGCACTAAGAACGCACCGAGACCTGTATCATAAGCATCTGTATATAACAAATACGGCCAGTCTGGTTTTGGCGTAATTAGTGACTCTGCGTTTATCAGTGCTCTTTTCAATTCTTGGAAAGACCTTTCTTCTTCTTCCCCCCATTTCCACTCACTGTTAACACAAGTCAATTTATTTAACGGACCTTGAGCCTTAGCAACGTTTTTTAAATGGCGATGGTACCAGTTTATGAGACCTAGGAAACTTCTCAGTTGTTTCTTGTTTGTAGGGGTCGGAAAATTAACAATAGGAGCGATTCTTTCTGGATCCGGGTACAATCCACTCTCGTTAACCACGAATCCAAGAAATTTCACTTCATCTCTACAAAATTTACATTTCTCTAGATTGATGAGTAGGCCAAATTCACGGAAAACTTCAAAAAGTAGTTCCAAGATTTGCAAATGTTCCTCGAACGTTTCACTGATGACTATCCAATCATCCAAGTAGGCAAATACTTGTTCTGCCCACTTGGTTGGAAGATTTCTGTCAACTAACAATCTGCAGAATCTTGCTTTGACAGTGTCCATGGCTTTTTGAAATGTACTTGGAGCTCCGACAAGCCCATACGGCATACAGAGCCACTCAAATTGACCTTTTCCTTCAACCGAGAAAGCCGTGAGAGGAATAGATTTCTCTTCCATGTAGATCGAATGGAAAGCCTCTTTTAAATCCATTGTTGTGATGTATATTGCACCATGAAGAGCGCTCAGAATCCGGAGCATATTTGGAAGTGGGTGAGCCGGTGGAACTGTTACTTTATTGACTGGTCTATAATCCACACAGAATCTCCATTTGTTGTTTGGTTTAGCGACCATCAGTGGAGAAAACGACCATAAGCTGTAGCTGGGCCTGATGAAGTTTTTCTCTAACAGCTCATCTATCTGTTTATTCAATTCTTCACTCACAACTGGACTTCTACGATATGGCTTGATCCGCACTGGCTTTGCTCCAAGCTCCACAACTATTTCGTGTTCTATTATTGACGTTGCTCCAATCTCTTTTACTTCTTCAAACTTTTTTAACTCCCGTTCTAAAAATCTTTGAAGATCTTTTTCTTGAGTCGAAGAAACCGTGCATACACGTGTCTTATTATCATTACATTTTATTGGCAAGAACGGAAATACTTCTGGTGCATCTGCAAATTTCCAAGAGCGATTTCCACAGTCAATCTGAACACGAAAGTCTCTCATAAAATCCATTCCGAGTACCAGAGAGTAACCTAACCCCGGTAATATGCTGAGATATTGATTCCCTGCAACTGAACCGATCTGAATAATGAAGGGGGCTCCACCCTTACTTTTGCAAGAAGAGTGATCAGCAAGAAGCACACCTTTCATTGTCTGATCATTCTGTAGTTCACCAGCAGCTAACTCTTTGATATATTCATATACCGTGTCGTTGATATATGACAATTCGCTACCAGTATCCAAAATTCCTTGTAATTTAACCCCAAATATCCACACTGACACAGGAATACGTGACGTTTCCGTCGGTGGTGTACCAGTGCTTAGTTTAAATATACGTCTGGATGCCAGACGATGTATAAATGAAACTGCAAGGGGTTTTCCTTTAAGAATAGCCGGTAGAAAACTTGCTTGAGCGTTAGCTGGAATATTAGACTGACTGGATACTACAGGTTCAAGTTGCATATCTACTTCTTCTTCCCGCTCGCCTTCTGATTCTGTTCCATCTTCGGGTGTTTCTTCTATACACTGAGACAACATATGTAAATGTGTCATACCGCGAAGATCTAAATCAGCTTCAGATCCAAACGACGAGGGGTTTTCTAACAAACTCACACATTTTACAATATCGTGCGAGCAAAATAGTTCATTTAATATCTGTACACTGGATTCATTCTGATGAATATTAGAACTTCTATCACCAGATTTTGTTTTGTTTGAAGACAATGTACCATCAGAAGTGGGTGTATCTTTTACCGCACTTGCTGAGGTTACCAAAATCTTTTTATTGGCATCTTGATCCCGGAAAATGGGTTTTTCTTTTACCGCACACTCCGGGATTTTTAAATTTTCACATCTACCACTCGACGACCCCAATTTATCGTTTCCCAAATCCTCAGAGTTCTCCGGTGAGCACGTGGGAAACAACCGCGCTCCCTTTACGCATTTTTTTGTTGTTGGTCAGAGCTGTTATTTGACTGTATTATTGCCGACCAGCAATTATTGCAAAGTGGTCTGCGAGGGCTACGGCAAGACTCAAACACATGCCCCGGCTCCCCACAATTAAAACACAAACTTGGTCCACGTAACAAGCGTGGATTTCTCAGCACTCCAGTTGGTTGACTTGTAGCTGGAGGATTTTGTATTGTTACCGTCTGTTGACGTGAAGCTGCATAATCTGCTATAGATTGAGTAGCCGGGGTAGTGACTTGTTGCTGCGGAGTAACCGGAATAACCATTTGCGGTTGGTGGACATCTAAATACTCGCCAGACGATTGTGTGGCCGGAACTAGTTGTCTTGAGACGAATCTACCATGATTCTGACCTCTGTTATTGTTGAAAGGAGTGGCAGGTCAACGGTATACTCCATATCTGCTATCGTACTTGATGGGATTTTGCATACGCAACGCGTTAAGTGCTGTCAACTCTGGTTCTTCCTCAACAAACTCAATCTCCTCCGCCGCCGTCTGGATCATTCCGAAACGTGTTCTCTCTGGAGTTTTCGTTTGCCTAGCTGTTTGGGTCAGGCTTGCATCTCTAGAACATCTTGCAGCCTCGTGAAGAGTACTCAGAAGGTCCTCATACGTGTGAACTTGACGTGAAAAAACCATAAGTCTCAACTCATCCGTTAAATGATTCCTAATGCAGTCCACTTGTTCTCTGACTAGTGGCGGCACCTGCATTGCCTGATATTTTTGTTGTACGCTCAATACAAATTCTGTTGGATTGTCACCAGGTTGCATCCTCAATTGACTGATGTCAAGTATAATCTGATGATCTGTGGTCGGACTTCCAAAAGCTCTTTTAAACTCTTCTTTAAACTGTGAGAATTTCTGCCATCTAAAGTAATTCGTGTCTACCCAACGAGCAGCTGCTCCTTTCAAAGTGTGACTTACTACTTTGAACAATTCCTCCTGAGTCCACCACTCATGACGAGCTCTTGCTACGATTGAACTGATATAATCATTGGCAATGATTCCTTCTTGAGGGAAGAAGATATTCGCCATCGTGACGCTGTCTTTGATTTCTTTCCAACGGTTGAACGGAACATTCGCTAGTCCATAATTATTTACAACAGGAAAATTATTCTGCGGCATGTGACCTTGCGCGTTCATGCCAAATCCTCGGTTTAGTTGTTGAGGGCCTTGATTATTTTGACTTGACCCTTGGTCGTTTCCCTGGTTCGTCGGCAGAGCGTAATTGAGTGCAAAATTTATCGGATTAACAACAGGTTGTGTAACGTTAACTCTAGGCTGATGAAATGCTTCCATCAAGTCTATCAATGGTGCTCGACCATTTAGTTGTTGAGCAGTATGTGTTGGTCTCCGATTTTCGTCTTGAACCGCTGCCGAATCCGCCTCACAAACTTCTCCTTGATTCTGTGAAGCTGTGTTTGAATCCGAGTGTCGTGACTCATTACGCGCAATGCGATCACGATTTGCCTGAAGTTCTCGTTCCTGTTGTTCCATTAAACTACGTAAACGGGCTTCTTGTTCTTGTAACTGTTCCGCGCGTGATTGCTGGTCCCTCTGTTCTTGATTTAAACCTGCATTCGTGCGCTGCTGTAAGCTGGCTCTCAGCTCTTGTAGCTCCCGTTGTTGTTCTTCTTGTCGGCGCAGCAATTCATCTCGTTCATCTAGTACTCGATTGTGCCTGATTACCAATTCCTGCTGTTGTTCTCTGATTTGTTCGCTGCGCTGAATTAATCGGTTAAACCCATCTGTCACATTGTACGACTCCGTGTTGTCTCCAGAGTGATTTGCACCTCCGTTTCTGCTAGCCAACAAATTTTCTACAACGATATAAGTGCGGGCAATCATTTCATCAAGGCTAGTCGCCAATACGGACGAGTTTAATGAGTTAGGCTGTGTATCTGTACCGCTGGTCGCTGAAGACCTGCCCGTAGCTGGGGTACTAGCGTTGTTTCTTCTGATATTACTAAAATTTAACCCGCTAGTGCCAGGGTTTCCTCCACTAGATACTCTTGAAACATTGTGCGGTGGTAAGCCTGTTAATTGACGATTTGCCGCCGAGATTTGTTGATGATCAGGCCCGGGGTTAATATTCTGTACTCCCGCAGGTCTGTCTGTCTCAAGATTTTGTGTTGGTACCGCAGGCACATTGGTATGTGTCCCGGGTGTTAATAATGGTGACGGTGTTCTTCTCCCTCTGCCTCTGCCGAACGAAACACGTCGTTGGTCTCTCTCTTTGTCTTCTACACGTCCCTGAGACCTTAGTCTCATTACTTGTAGACGATCCATTACTACGGAATACTGAATATATTAGTTTGCAAGTATATAAAACGCAAAGTACATAAACATGCACAATACATGCACTTGTTCCTAGTTTTGAATTGAGGGTGGACAATTTCTGTATAGGCCGCCGCCAAACAGCGAATAAAAATTACTGAGACTAAATATTTTACTGAATTTACTCTACTCGAAATTATTTAAACTAAAGGTAACTGGAAATTTGGTTTTAGTTAACATTAAAGGAGAGAGCACTGTACTTATTTAAAAATAAAAATAAAACATTTAGTCCTTCCTTCACCCAAGTCCAGTCGAGTCTTTTATTTTTTTTACTCTTAAAAATTAATTTCAATTCACTAAAAATAAAAAGAAAAAATTAATTTCAATTTATATATTTATATATATTTTTAAGGTTCTATTGTAACTTATCATTTGTTATTTTTTTTTAAACAGATTATGCAAGTTCCCGATCCACTTCTGAAAGACTCCGGTGATAGCGATGTGCGTTACGATGGAATTTTATTCCAGTTCATTAATCGCACACCGCTATTGAAGCGGTATGAATGTGTTTTTAAAAATGTAAGCGGCTGTTCTTGTCGACTTTGGGTATGGAATGATGGCGGGGTGGTTGTTATAAATGCACACAACGGGCACACGAGAGAAACCACGACGCCGCTGCCCTCAAGTAATTCTAACAGCACTGTTTCATCTCCTCCTGAAGAAGCTCTTAACCGCAATCTAAACAGGTACAATTTGGATTTTATAATTTTATTTTTTATTGACAATTAACGTTTCAATTATTTACTTACAATTTTGTTTATTTTTAGTCATCCGCCGTCAATGGTTACACATAGGAACACCAGACAAAATTTATCGGAAGAAAATGAAGATGAAGATGAAGGTGGAAATGGTTTGGGTATAGCCAGCACATCATCATCCAACTACAATGCAGCAGTAGCAGGACCTCGTTCGGAACAATCACAGCCGTTGTGTGTTTACTGCCTCGAAACAAATGCTACGGTAGCATTTGTGAACTGCGGGCATTTGTGCATATGCCTTATATGCAAGCCAACATTATTTCAAGGCAGAGCACGTGAACGCTGTCCAATATGCAGAATGATGTCCGAGAAGGTTTTGCGCATTTATATGTAATTTATAATACTAGAATACCATGTGCGCGCGCAAGCGCGCGCCGTAACGCTAACGTCTATATGTATGAATAGTAACTAAAATTGTAATGAATTTAGGTATATAAATTTTATATATTGTATTGTATATAATCGATTAACTTGTAATTTGAAAATTAAAACATTCACATTAGTATATATATATATATATATATATATATATATGTAACCAGTCTTCTATGTGTACTTTAAGGCTGGGCCGTAATAAATGGACTTTTTGAAATTTTATTTTTCTAATAATTATTGAAAGATAGTTTTAATTAAAGTTATCTTAGGCTTCCAAGTAAGCTTGCCATATTTTCTTATTCGGAAACTTTGAATTTTTTGATTCCAAAATTCATTGAAAAGGTAATTAGAAAAATGAAAATTCTGAAAATACATTGAGTAAATAAATAAATACATTATATCTCACCTAATTGATATAAATTCATAGATTAATCAATTTAATGATATTTTGATTACTAATCTTAATAGTGGTAGGTATTAATTTGTAGTGTGGGATCATCATGGCTTAAAAGCTATGAATACGAAATTTAATGGAATGTTTATTCTATTATAATTTGTAATTTCTAATCTAGATGTATTTAACAATATTTCTCATATATGTAACGCAATGGAATTTGTCATAATAATAATTTTAAAATTATTTATGAAAATTATATTTTTTCGGAAATTTATAACATTATATGTCACCTAATTGATATAAATTCATCGATTAATCAATTTAATGCTATTTTGATTACTAATCTTAATAGTGGTAGGTATTAATTTGTAGTGTGGGATTATCATGGCTTAAAAACTATAAATACGAAATTTAATGGAATGTTTATTCTATTATAATTTTTAATTCCTAATCTAGATGTATTTAATAATATTTCTCATATATGTAACGCAATGCAATTTGCCATAATAATAATTTTAAAATTATTTATGAAAATTATATTTTTTTGGAAACACAGTGAATTCATCGAATAATCAATTTAACGAAACTTTGACGACCAATCTTAGTAGTAGTATGTAGCAATTGTTGTTTGGTATTAGCATAGCTTAAAAATTCATATTTACGATATGAATTTGAATGTTCACTCTATTATAATTTTCTATTCATAATTTGTCAGTCAATGATATTTTTCATGAATGTACTGCAAATTTTAATTATAAGATTATAGAATTGTTCTTACGTAACCCTGTCATTTTCGATATTACAATTTTCTCTGCAATTGCAGAAAATATCATTTGAAACTGTCGAATGATATTTTAGGCTTTTTAATTATTTATACATATATAAAGTGTAAAATTTATACGTAAAGTTCTTTGTAAACAAAATTTTTAACTAATCTGTCAGTCTTACTATTATCAAAGAAAACTGCTAATGATTTCCAACTACGTACTCGAGAAAGGGCTACATACACGGAAAGAAAATTATATGAAAAATTACTATCTGACATCGTAATCCAGAACCAGAGATTCACCATCTCACTTTTCAATAGAGTACATTTTAAAATTTACTATACATCTACCTAACTTTACGATGTTGGAAAGTAATAAGTGGTAAAACTACAGTAAATTTTAAAGTGTAATATCTCTGGTCCTCGATTACGATGTAAAATAGTAATTTTTCATACAATTGTAGTAATTTTTCTTTTAATTTTTTTTCCGTGTATAATTGCCCATGATTGAATACATCCTTCGTAAGATCGATTCCGATTTTATCAAACGTTTGCCCTTGAGCTTTGTTTATCGTCATACAAAATGCCAGTTTAACTGGAAATTGGCGTCGTTTAAAAGTGAAGGGATAAATATTTTCACAATATAACGTCATACGATTTATAAAGACAATGTTTCCCGCCCTGTCACCTGTTAAAATCTTACAACGTAAGACATTAGTACTTAATTCCAAAATCATTAGTCTAGTACCGTTGCATAAACCTTCACTTAAAGTAAGATTTCTAATTAACATAATGATCGAATATTGTCGTAATCGAAGTTCATAAGGAGCAATATTTGGTGGATTTAACGTATTGAGATATTCTGTTAGGATTGCTTCTTCGAATTGTCCATTGTCACAATTTTCTGTACTGTCGATAGCGGTATACGTTTTTTCAGTATTTATATCTAAAAGCTCAACAACTTCTTGATTAATTGCATCTACATCAATATTTCGAGCAGAAAGAATAACTGTTCCTGTAAGTTCATTGTAACGTTTTCCTGCAATAGTCTTTTGATAAATATCATTTACAATATAATTTCGTGTCGATATTGAACATGAATCAGGAAGAGATAACCTGTCGCAAGTATCATTAATTTTTCCATCCCCAATATCTAGTAGAAATTGAACGAATTCAATTTCTTCTGGCAATGCCGGCATATTTTGTTTCAACGAAAAAGTTCGAAAATAACTCCATAATGAACTGAATTTAATTGATAAATTAATAGTTTCAGACCTTGTCGCATGAGGTTGCACTGGGAGTAATTGACGAAAATCTCCGCCTAAGATCATTATTTTTCCGCCAAAAGGAATATTATTATTCATGATATGCTGTAACGTACGATCTGCAATCTCTAAAGCATATCTAGGTGCCATAGGTGCTTCATCCCAGATGAATACATCAACGCTCTGTAAAAATATTCCTTCTTTTGAATTTGGCCTGATGTTTGATGATGAGTCAGAAAACATAGGAACCAGTAAACCAAACGTTTTATGCACAGTTTTTCCGTTTGGTAAAAGAGTGGCTGCAATACCCGTATAGGCCATTGTACATACAATTTTACTTTTATCCTTTAATAACTGGTATAACGTCGTGTAAATGAAAGTTTTGCCTGAGCCACCTGGTCCATCAATAAAAATTCATTTACTATCAACATAATCACCGTCAGTTAATGTTAAAACATAGTTTACAATTTCTTTTTGGTCTGTGTTTAATTTATCATAATTTGAACGACCTATGTCGTCGTGTAAGGAATTTTGTTCTGAATCATCGATATCCTCAATGTCCGTTATTTGTGGCATTGTCGGGAACGTCTTTAGACTATAACCTTCCCTATGAAGCATTGAATTAATGAAAATATATGCTTTTTTTAGTCCATTTTCTAAACCAAAACGTTTAACTAAATCGTCGGACATAGATTCTTTAAACTCATCCCAAAGTTCATGTGGATGGAGTGGTTGACAATGAATTAGTATACGTACAAATAGACATCGTAATTGTCGAGGCATCATCCAAATCGTTGCTTCATTAAGTGTTCGCTTCCATTCATCATCGTCTTCAATGAGTCCAGCCGCTAAACAGGCTTTCGTAAATGTAGCATAAAGGACTCCATTAAATGTCAAAAGTTCTTCGTAGCTCTTCGCACCTTTGATGTGGAGTAACATTATCCTTAAATGAAATAATTCAGTCTGAGCCGGGCTTACAGAATACATGCGACCAATAACATTAAAGCATCGTTGTCGAGGATTCCATTGACACATTTTAGAATTATTTTTTTTTGAGAACGTGTAATGACACGGAATATCACTATATATATATTGTCTAGCTAATGGATCGCGTCTATTTAAATCAAAGTAATCAGTCAACATTGATTGTTTTTTTAAAGCTTCAATTATATCGATGTCATTGCAATCGTCATTTATAGTAATATTATGTTGATTTGGCAAATGGACTGGTAAACGTACAATGGAATGACTTTTATCTTGTAAAGGCTTACATAAAATTCGCCATACGGCTTCAACTGGTCCAACATAGCGAGCATCAACGAAGTTTTTCACTTCATCATGATTAATTGTTACATTATCCTCAGATTGATTAGGTAACTGGCCATTGTTTTCTGTTGATGATGGTGAAGTATTTTGTAAATTACCGTTTATCGTAATACCTGCTTTGTCGTGTCCTTTATATACATATTTATATAAATATTTGACAGCTCTTACTGTTGAGACTACTTCAACATTGATATGACAGTTAAATGTTAAAAGCAAAACACGATTATACGGCACAACATGTCGATTATCAAAAACTGTTTGATTTCTTGTGAATGTTATTCCAATCTCACGACGACGATAAGAAGGATACCCATTAATATCCAGTGAAGTTTCATTTTGAAATGTTTTCGGGAATTTTTTAGAGCATTTATCATTGATAATGCACCAGTCTCCGCAAGGTCCATGAAGCATATTGGTTGTACCAATATTATATAATATATACATAGTAGTAACTTTCGACTATCGATACATTTCGAGCATACAGGACTCAGCTGCACTGTGTTAAAGTATATCTATATATAACATAAGATGCTAGGCACACCGTACGCTCTCATTATTTTAGAAAAAAAACCAGCAATCATCTTGATAATTAATCAAAAATTAAATAACGTGTACCAATAACATATTCTAAATTAATTTATACTATGAATTAATTAGTTTATTAACTTATGTAAAAAAAATACTAACAATAGTCTTATCTGGTTGGAAGGAAGTTATGTGTTAAAGTAAAGGACTTCACATCCAGGAAATTTGAGGTTACTTCTGGCGTTCCACAGGGTTCTCATCTTGGGCCACTATTGTTCTGTATATTTGTGAATGACATTGGTAACAAGCTGGTATCTGAATTTTCGTTATTTGCGGATGATTCTAAGATATCCAGATGTATAAGAGATGTGAATGATCTCTATGTATTACAGGATGACATTAACAAGTTAACGAGTTAGTGTGATAATAATAAACTCAAGTTAAATGTCAAAAAGTGTGCAATAATCAAGTTTGGTCGGTACATGGGTGTTCATTATAATCTTCACCAGTATTATATAAAAAATGATGTGGTGCCTCAGGTAGATGAAATTAGAGATTTGGGGATTTACCTTGATAGCAAGTTAACATTTAATGGGCACTTGAACAATATAATTGCAAAGGCCAACAAAGTCCTGGGTGGTTTGATGAGGTCAAGTAATGACTTTAGATTTGACAATACATTAATTAGGCTATATTGTAGTCTAGTTAGACCAGTATTGGAGTATGGTTGCATAGTATGGGATCCCATCTTCAACTATCAGATAGATAAACTGGAATCAGTGCAAAGAAGATTTATAAAGCATATTCGATATCGCTGCAGTAAGAAAGGAATTCAACTGGATAGAAATCAAGCCTATGAATATTGTGGACTGTCCACCTTGACTGATAGGAGGAGATACTTTACTCTATGCTGTGGACTCTATATCATAAATGGTCTTATTGATGTCTCTGAGTTATTAAATGGATTGAGTTTCGTGGTGCCTAAAGTCAACCTCAGGACGAATAGAATAGTTGATACTCCATTGGTGAAATCACACTTTCTTACGCGATCACCCATGTACAGAATATCTAGGCTTATAAATGAAAGAGCAGTGGGAGTGATATTTCTAGGTGCAACTATTGATAAGTGCAAGAAAGAAGCTAGAAGAGTGATATTGGACTGACTGTTTTGAGGAGGAAATTGTTATTCTTGATATTGTATTATCTTTTTATTTTTTGTTACTAATAGTAATATTATTTTGTTTTTGTTTTGTTAAAACATTGATAAGAGTAGCTATATTGATTAATAATGATGTATATTTAAAATAGTCACTCTTTACAACACATATTATACATGTACAATTGCCGAAGGGCGTTTTAAATAAATAAATAAATACTAATGATTAATATAGACAAAAGTTTATTATTTTCATAATCATACAGATACATTTTTTTTATATTGTTTTTATAAGTAAACGAAAATAAAATTCAAAATTTCATTCAAATTTTTACAAATTCAAATTTTTTGTATTTTCAACCAAGGTAAAGTAGTCCCAGGTGATCTTCGTTTGCATTTTTGTTCATTTCTTCGAGAAGTTTTGGATCTTTAAGGAAAAGTTCTGCAACTCTATTTGGCAGAAATACCGAGAACTCATTGTCAATTGATACAATGATAGTGTCCCCATATTTTGATTTGACAGACTTGAGATCACTGATTACATAAACTTCGTCAGCTTCCAATTCACTCAATTTTTTGGTTGGCAAAAAATTTTCACAACGGCTAATAACGTTGATTTTTGAGTAATTCATTGTGTACTATATAATCAGTAAATTTTCGTTATTTCAAGTAAAAAAATTTATTCAATAAAATAATATGAATATACGTACTTATTGAATTTTTTTTTGTCACACAATAATTTTCAATGCACGAAAAAGTGATTTTAATTTTATTTCTTTAATTAGTGCTCTCGATGAAGCTTTGATTTCAACTTATACAATTCAACTCAAATCAACCCTCTTTATAGGATGCTCCCCTCTTTAAAGTTATCAAAACCACGTCGCAATTGAATTCTCAGAAAATATTTATCACCACTACTCGAAATTAGTTTATTATGCGCAGTATAAAATTCGAAGAAGAATGTTAAATTAAATAAAATAATTAAAAAAGGTATATGTATTCCTATAGTAAAAAGTTTATTATTGTTTTAATTATACAAATACAATTATTTTTATGTTTTTTCATATCATAAGTAAACAGAAATTTTACGATGATTAAAATTGAAATAATGAAAGTAAGCTTCAAAATTTCATTTAAATTCTTGTTAATTCAAATTCATTGTATTTTCCACCAATATAAAGTAGTCCCAATTGATGTTCTTTTGCATTTTTGTTCATGTCTTCGAGGAGTTTTGGATCATCAAGCAAAATTTTTGCAACTCTACTTGGGAAAAATATAGAGAACTCATTGTCAATTGTTATGATGATAACGTTTCCATATTTTGCTTTAACAGACTTGATTTCACTGATTACGTAAACTTCATCGACTTCCAATTCACTTAATTTTTTGGTTGGCAAAAAATCTTTACAAAGGCTAACAATGTTGACTTTTGAGTAATCCATTGCGTACTAGAATCAGTAAATTTTTGATATTTTTCAAATAGAGAGATTCGTTTAACAAATATATGTACTTTTTTAATTTCTTTGTCACACAATAACTTTGAATGCTCCAAAAAGTGATTTTAATTTTATTCCTTCAATTATTGCTCTCAATGAAGTTTTGATTTCGACTTATACAGTTCTGCTCAAATCTACTCTTTTTATAGAATGCTCCCCTCTTAAAAATTATAAAAACCACATAACAATTAAAACAATAATTTTCATCAACCATCTTTGGAATTATTGCCTTACGCAGTAGAAATCTGAGATTTCTCGGAAAAATTCTTTAACTACAGTTCTGAAATTATTATTTTACGCAGTGAGAAATTTGAGATTCATCAACAATCCTTGACATAATTATTTTACGCAGAATGAAATTTGAGATTATTTATAAAGAATTCATCAACAATCCTTGAAATCATTATTTTGCGCAATTACTCAAGAATTCTTAGAAGAATTTTGATAACTGCGTACTGGTTCTAAAAAAATCTTGACTGTTAAAACTAAGTAGTTGAAATTTTTTTTTTTTTAAATTAGCTATTAATGCGTCATTTCTACCACTATATAAAGACAAGCTGTCAAAATTTTTTCAATCAGTGATTTAACTCAGATCTTTCGCTGACGTCTGGAGTAGCAGACAAAGAGAAAGCGGAAACATATAAAAAAATTAATCTTTTTACTGAGTCAAGAAAGTATATTACGTGATTGAAAATATTTTGTCGAACAGTTGATAGCAATCAATTTTGAGTGACAGTTTAAAATGGATCGATCCAGTGGGCTCATCAATACCCTACAAAATTTAGTCAATTCAGTAGCTCATTCATTCAATGATTTGAGAGAAGAGACAATAAGTGAAGAGTATTCTCAAAGATGCTATAATGTTTGCTCTGATACAATTGATTATTTTAATACTATTTTGGCAGATCATTTTAAGATAATTTTGACATGTTCATGCAACGCCCACATGGTAATTATCGTCGAGTCTGCTTCTAACTTCCCAACATTTGCTCTCTTACCCGCTCAACACTGGTAAACTCAGCATCGAGTACTGTTGTCTTGAATACAGAAGGAATGCGATTGGTGTTTGAAAGTATACAACTTGGTTAGGAATTTGCAGTGGAGTACAGATGAAATGGAGTTGAGTAATTTTGAGTACAGTAGTGAGTACGTATCAAAGAAATATAGTTAATAGTAGACGCTCTATTGAGCAAAGTTGTCACCGAGTTGAGTAATTCGGAGTATAGTTGTCTCCCTGCCTCTCCTACGTCGTGCTCTTGGTGAAATTGGTACGTTTTCCCTGGGTGTTGTTGTCTTGGTCCCGTTCACCTCAACTCGTCAAACTTCTCCCAACAAGGTTGGCCTTGTTTTTCCGACGCTGTTGCTGTGTCCGGAAACCAACCTCTAATGCCCACGCTGCGTTTCTCGTGTCCCGGCTTGCCACCGGTCCCGTTCACTACCATCCCCACTCTCTATTATTACCCGAGAATCAACGCGCCCAGGGCTGCGTCTAGCATTACCGTTATTCGGGTGTTTACCTACCGCGGATAACGAAGTAACCCTGTTACAGTTTATTACATAAGTTATGTCAAAGGTGGTATCTTGGTTTATTGTACGATTAATTCGTTGGATTATTTTAATTATCTTATTGACCAGCTCATATGTATTATCTATCATTTTAGTATTAATAAAAGCAGTTATAATATAAATCACCGATTTCATTATTGATTAGGTTACTTTAATATAGTTTATCTGTAGGTTACGCGATCCTTACACCCGACTCTGGACGCGACGAGCTATCCACTCGTGAGGGGACTTTGTTAAATCCAAAGTAAGGCCTTCCAGCCTTCCGTAACGTTACAGGTAAATTTTGGCGCTCGAACAGGGACTTAAAAGCATTCTTATAAAGGTGTAATCAAAGTTAAATGAAACACAACGAAGCATATATCCCGTTGCAACTCCCTTTAGCATTCAACACGACCTCACGGTCAGTTGACGAGTATCTTTACAGTCTAAAAAAGCGGCTAATTAAATCCAGTTCACTTCGAGAATTTAGACCAATTGCTGAAACACAATCTGGTAATATTTGTTACGGTGACGATTTGATTAGTTTTACAAAGCAGCGGGAAAATTTAATAATAGGTAAGAAGCACATTTAGTTTAGTTTCGTTCTGTGCAACAGAGGGTAACTCACCGTCAGTCGGTACAGTAGAATTTTGAAACTTACTCTGACCATACGAGAATTTAAAGTAGAAATCACAGTTTTGCTCTTACCATAACGTAACCTAGTTAAGAGTATTACTAAGAAATTTTATTGTAAATCACAGAAGAACAGCGCTGAGTGTTGAGGGAGGTAGTAACGCGGACCTGTTAGCAGGGTTAGAAGCAGCAGAACATTCCGAGGGAGACACTGAGGTGTCCGCGACCGGTAATCAGCATTTAGAACATGTCGAAGTTCGCATCTCGCACAATGACTCTGTCCAGTCAACCCCATCTCGTAGACGAAGACCTCTGGGTCTTAACCCTTCATTGTCGCGTTCCGCGGATCAGTTAGGGATCGAGCAACTGCTCGACTCATCTGAAGATGAGGAAGAAGTAGAACTGAGAAGGTTAGAACGTGAGCTAGAGGAGAAGAAAGAACGAGCACGATTAGAGAGAGAGAGAGAGCAATGCGTGCGAGAGAGAACGAAACAGCGTTGCGACGCGAGATTGAGGAGAGAATGGCGGGAGAACTTCAGAGACGGCAAATAGATAGAGAGAGGCAGGAAAGGAGGGAAAGAAAAGCTAGGGAATTGCAAGAAAGATGGGCAAGAGTGAGAGCGTTGCAGAATGAACTAACAGAGAACCAAGGTAGTACAGGACCGAGTGAGAGTAGGGAAGAAATGACTGCTAGGTTAGAAAGAGAGATTCGGACTAGACTTGAGAGAGAATTTCGATTTCAGAGCACTGGTAGACCAGCGGATGGTAACGAGAACAGAATTGTAACTAACGCGGCACGGACCCAAGTAGAAGGAATAAAAGAGGGAGAATCACGACGAAATATAATAGATGTGAGAGAGCACCTAGCGCACCTAGTTGCGGTCGTTGTTCACGACTTTATATGTTTGTGCCCGTCGCTGTTTAGCTTTATGCCAGGAATTGTATGTGACATTTTACAAAACTATTTCACTGTAGATTTTTGATAATAAAGTAGATTTCAGGGAATATCTTAAAACATTAATGTTATTTATATAATGTTATTGATAATCTACTTTATCAACAATAATGGTAATATTTGCCAGTCGATAATAGTTTCGTAAAATGTCACATAGAATGCCTGGCGTAAAGTTATTGCGTACTAAACAGCAACGGGCACAAACATATGAAGTCGCCAACAACGGCGGTAACAAAGTACGTTGGTAGCATTCAATATCTGGCTCAAAGTGTGAATATAACTAACTCTAACTAGAACATAGTGACATTGGCAGTATCTTAGACAGGATCAAAGTACTAATGCAACAAAATGAGTACAGCTTAAAATGACAAAGGAGCAAAATTTATAAGTCTCAAAGAACTATTGTTACTAAGTCTAGATAGATTTAAGTGTATAAGTCACAAACTTGAATAGTTTCTCACATCATATGCATTTAATTACATTTGTTACAAACCATAACTGACATAATTTAAGTCTGGAACAATCAGCTGCTGGAATAAAATTCATTTGACATTAACAATAACTGGCTCTTAGGCATACCCGGAACAATATACGACTGTCATTAAGTCATATTGCATCAAACTACATTTTAGGACAAAAATGTGTCAGTAGAATCTTAGTCCGTTATTACAATACATGATGCTAATCTAATTTTTCTATGCAAAAATCCAAAGTCTTTCGTATCTTAATTACTTTTGGAATTATCTGCTATATTTATCGAAATAAAATGATGCGCATGATCCATTAACAAAAACCCAATATAACACTAATAATTACTTAAATCTTTTTTTTTTCCTTTTGTCCTACAGTCCTGCAGTTTGTTCCTTAAACTATTGATAATACATTGAGTTTCTTTAGTACACCATCCTTCTTTGCGTCCGTATACCTCAACGTATTTCATCATAGTGTCCCTCGCACTGTCGTCTAATCCAGGCCTGATATCTGTTTCACCGCAGTCAAAAAACGTAGGCTTTGCATCAGTTAGCGAGCATACTTTTAGTGCACTGTCTGAAAAAATTTCCATCATTAATCGCCTCGCTAATGACTTGCAATCCCTCGCGAGTCTCTGGCACGTCTGGAGCTTTATAACGTGAACGTAGACACCACTAGGAGATGAAAGTTCTATCAGATCTGGTCCTGGTTCGCGATACCTCAAGGTCCACCTTGAGTCATCTGGATCGTAGTTTGGAGGTAGAGTAAATTTAGCAATTTTTTTTTTGACCGGTTCACGGGTATCATCACTGCAAGATATCACTTCATCACCTATCTCTTCAGTAAATCTATCACTCTGAGATGCTTGTGACTCAGAGGCAGTAAAATCCTTCCAATTCTGATAGTTTTTCATCAATTCCGCAATTTCGCTGAACTTATCCCCTCTTTTAGTGTTAATTATCCCCAAATGTTCTACCTTCGAAGTGAATCTTAGAAGATGGGCTAGCATGTCACTGAACAGAGTGTCAAATTTCATGAAATAGCTAGCGTACTCTTCTGTAAAGTCTTTTCTGATCTCTGGTTTAAATCGTTTCATCATCGAACAATTCTGCAAACAAAACAGTATATTAACGTTACTATCATGAGAATAAAGACAAAAATGACAACTATAATCTAAACAATTATTTTAGCAAGCAGCAAAAAGGATAAATTAAGAATATAATTATAAACTTACATGCTGGGGGTGGGCCAACAACGAGGACTTCAGCAAATTATACGGCAGGGCGCACAAGATGGCACTTGGTGTATCTAGGAACACCCCAGAATATCTGTGGAGAACGGAAGCTGGAGTCCACGCAACGCGTCTTAACAGAAATCCAGCGAGGAATAAAATGAGCTTGTTTCGGTTTTCGCCATGTACATTTTCAAGCGTTGGTTGTGTATGTCAAACAAAGAGGTATTTAACTCTGTTGTGAGTCACTCAGATAATATTTCAACTCTGAACAGTAAACAATGTTATATTTTATTTTCTAACATGCTATGAGTAATCCTATTCTTTAACAAACAACTTTACATCCCAGGCTTATTTTATTTGAAAACAACTCTTCAAATTAATTCGATAAGTAGAGATGATCTATTTCGTCTCTTATTGATATAATCGTGGCCCTCTGCGCAGTTCATAAGAATGATTAAAGCAAAGCTGTGACTTTCGCTCATTAAGCCGAATTAAGTACTTATCAGTGACATATTATCTTTATATTTCTCGGTAAAATAAAAATAAACAACTATGTTCATTCAAATTGTGTATTTACTAAGAAACAATGTGAATACCTCCAGAACAATATAGTTTTACATGTGAAAGCTTATTCTGAGGTGCCATTAATTATTGAAAGTAGTTGTTCCACCGCTTTTTTCATTTCAGCACTAATTGCCTTCGTAGTAGTATCAAGATCTATAGCATTTGTGCCATATAAACTTATGTAGTGCATTATTTTGGTTTGCAAAAATTTATCATAAGTGACGGCCCGTACGTGCAGATATTTATAGTGCTCGTTCCTTTCGAAAGTTTGGGATGGGCTACTGTTATTGTCACGGAATAGGTCAACGGAACAAAGAACACTGGCAACTAAAGGGCGAACAATGCTGCATTGTTCGGTCAATGTAAGCCTTCAGGCTTGAAAATTGGCCATATCAGGCCTCATAAAGTTGATCAGGCCTGATATGGCATGATCTGGGTTGCTATAATTTGATCTGGTTTGATATAATTTGATATGTCTATATATAATTTTTTGATATATTCTGATATGGCTTGATATGGGCAGATATAACTTGATATGTCCGTTTATAATTTTTTGATATATTCCGATATAATTTGATCAGGCTTGATATGACTTGATGGGAGTTCTAAAAATTTTAAAAAATATTAATTTTGTATTTTTTAATTTTCTTTACAAAATTCTTCGAATCGAGAATTTATGTATATTTTATATTTTTTTTTTTCAATTTGCTCTACTAATAGTATACCTTAGAAAAATAAATTGCTGGTATCGCGGAACTAAACAATTACAATTATTTATTTCGTTCAAAACTTAAAAAAAAAAGAAGATATTTTTTAACTTGTAAAACAAATATAGAAGTTATTTTTATTATTGTTTATTATGCTACATATCAGGCCAAATAAAAGAAAATCTTTCATGTATAAATCTTTTATTTATGTAATTAAATTTATGTAAATGTAATTGCCATTTTTTAATCTGTGCATTCTGAAAATTATTTAGAAATAAAAAAAATTTATAATCACTCAGATTTATTAAAATCTGACAATTTGCTAGTAATTGTAAATAAATCTCACGCAGCAATCGTACATTTCACCGCCGAAAATAGTATTAAAAACTTTCAATAGATGGCGCATGGTCGAAAAATTGTCTCCTATCTAGGGAGTTGAGTTTGAAGTGTTAAATTCGAAAAAAAGTACAATTCATAAACTCTTTTATAGAGTGTACCTGATTTTGATTTAGTTGCTTGAGCAACTAAAATTGATTTTATATTAAGCGACTGCTATTTGTTGTTGACATTTTTTTAAAACAGATATAAAAAAGATTATTCATAATTTAAATTTATGTTTCATGCTTTTATATATCTTGATATGGACATATCAATTTTGATCAGGACATATCAAGTCTGATATGGCCAATTTCCATATCAGGCCTGATATAGACGGCTCATATCAGGCCATATCAGGTCTGATCAGAATCTTTTTTCAAGGGTTTCCAGTGACCCGAAGCTGGCGAGCTATCAATAACTAATTGTATAACCTCCTGGTTTTCATTTAAAGGTGGTTAGCGGATAAACACATTCTTTGCTAAAGGTGAATTCAGCCACTGACTTGGGATGCATTTTAAGCCCGACTGGTCATTGAATCTGCCTATAAATTTAACTACCAAGTATTTTTTGGCTGATACCGTCGGCGAGGTCTGAAAAGCGCAAATGCTCGATTGAGAACTAGGTACACGCGTACTGAACTTATAACACTATGCAACGACACTTACCATATTCATGGACGTAACTTTAGTTCAAGAACTCGGACTTCACCAAAAAAACGTGTGCTTCTGAATTAGAAATAGGAAAACGTTGTTAGACAAAGAAGCCTATGGCTTTTTATAGGCAAACTCCCAAGAGAACCGCTGCATGGATAAGTAAAAAGTCAGACGACCCGTTTACATTAAAAATTTATTGGAATCTCAATTTCAAACCTATTAATATAAAACATTGTTATGGCATAGAAACAAAGGATTTGAAGCTATTTAGGCGGTAGCATAACTCAAATATACTGAAACGCTGATGTAACGTTCCTGCATTGAGTCGGTGATTGTTTTTGTATGTCTTCAGCCAATCGTTTTTGGATGAATTGCATTCCATCGTGGATATCATCTGTAATTAACCTAACCGAGCAAATATCAGAACCGAGATAATCAAAAAAGTATTGAGTGATATATTACTAAGTGACAGAACCAACGCAATGATCTAACACTTTTATCCCTTAACACCTGTACAACTTTTATTAAATATCCTAAAAAATCAAATTGTTTTGTGTCTAGAGTAGTTTGCCATTGACCGATAGTGAATTTGAATTCGAGACCAGCAAGTCAAGGTCGACAGCGCAAAAAGTTTAACCACGTTAAACATATTTGTTTTCTCGTAACCCAAGTCTCGTAAGAGTGAATTTTCAAGTGGGTATTTAGATACTCATCTAGACACTCAGTGCGACATCAAACGTACTTCCGTAAAAGCAAAGTTCGGCGCTAGATTTATTGCAAGGAAATTTTTATGCAAATTAAACACCAAGTATTTTCGAAATTTCTACTTGAAGAACTATCCTAGTCACGTCACATCTCTTCTCTCGAAGGCGACGGCCAATCTCCTTTGTGAAGGCAAAGGCCTCTGAGGGTTCAGCAGCCGGTTGTCTCACAGACCAGCGGCACAAAGCAGTAATTTGCCTCCAAGACCGAGTACTTATTATGCTTCTTTCTCGCCGCAAATTGAGCAGCAGTACCGTACGCGTGAGGACGTTCCTCTCTGCCATAGCACCTGTTAAAACCCTCCGGCCTTTTGCCATCAGATCGACTAAAGCCCGGCGGCTGCATCAAAGATGGAATATTCCATCTGGCCGAGACCAGTGCCCTCCGAGTGAGGTCATTAAGGAATTGGTGACGTAGGAATCTTCACAAACAACGACCGCAACTCAGTGAGTGATGGCCAATTGCCTCCACCGTGGACCCGCAAATACATTGATGAGGTTCACAGATATTGATATTGCAGGCGGAGAGCAACTGCCACACGCAAAAAGTCACCGTCAGAAGAGTTCCCATATCTGTGCCTCCTGTTATAAGATGCTAAACTCGATTTATTTGTTTTTAACTTTTTTACACGATTGGAATCTGTAAAAAATACCTATCTGTTCGTCTATGAAACACGTCGCTACGTGCCATAGTTCTAGAGTTAGAGTTGTTTAAAGTAGCTTATGCTAAAAAATTCATAAAAGAAATCCACTCAAAAGTATGAAATAATATTTTAATGTTTTAATACAACTTAAGCGCGTTTTATTATCCCTGCAGTGCCATCTATTGACATTCTGCTGCTATGATTAAAATGTGCGGTATTTGTAGCTAATATGTGGAAAAAATTACTCTATTGTTATTATTGTAAGTATCGATAAATAATTTCTCACGGGACCTCTTTAGTTTTCCGGGATAAAGAATACCCGAATAAACAATGATGGTCAAAACACCCCATCCCAATGTAATTTTTTCATATTGTTACGTTGAGCCATTCTAAAGATACAATTTTTTGCATTCCTGCAGGAAACCATATTTTTTTTGGCATTCACAAAGTCCCAGTTTTAGTTCGTGATAAGGGTATCAACGTGTAAAATTTGATTTTAATAGGTCAAGCCACATTTGCGTGGTGAGCCATTCTATAAATGAATACTTTTGATTTTCCCACGGGAACTCTTGAATTTTCTGGGATAAAAAGTATCCTATATGTTAACCCGGGCTATAAGGAACCAACATACAAAATTTCATCAAAATCGGCCTGGTAGTTTCGGTTTGTTAGTTACTAATACACTAATATACTATGGATATTGTTTTTCCGAAATAAAGCTTATTTATCTATTTATTATTTATTTGCGTGATGCGCGAACATACAGACAGACAGACAGACAAAAATTCCAAAAGTTGTTGTTTTGGCCTCTGTATCGTTAGTAATGTCCACCACAGTTATTATTTTCCAAAAATATTTCATGTACAGACACGGCCCCGTTACAGTTTTATTATATTATAGATAGATAAGTACCTAGGTTCGGTACAAATCCGATAAATCCTTACTAATATTATAAATGTGAAAATGTGTATAATTGTTTGTTTGTTACCTTTTCGCGCTTCAACACCTTCACCAATCTTGATGAAATTTGGCATGCAGGTATATCCTGTGTCACTGGAAAGGACATAGGCTACTTTTTATCCCGTGAAAATAGCATAGTCCGATGCAGTCCCTGGGGGAACTGAAAATATACTCTTTTTTTGGTTAGTTTCTTTAACATTGCAACGTAACAATGGCTTGCTGTGATTTTTTGTATGAGGGCGTGGGAAATTACATAATTTACTAACTAGCATATCCTGACATGGTTCCCGAGGGATCTTGGGAAAACTTATTTTCGCGCTCGCGCACTTCAGCGTCGCAACGAGGCTACGGACTGAAGTGGTTTCTTGTATGGAATTGGTTGAGGGGGTGGGAAGTGACATAGACTTCTAATCAGAATAGCCCGATATCGTTCCTGAGGGATCTGAGGAGAACTCATGTCCGCGCTCGCTGCAAGCGGCTCGCGCACAACACACCCTAAAATACAGTCATAAAAACGATGTCCACGCGGGCGAAGCCGCGGGCAAAATTATTTATTATTATTATATCAGCTCATATACGTCCCCACCGAGGAGCTCGAGCCTACCCTGAATCAGGGCGAAAGCGGGCAAAAGCTAGTAACTAAATAAGCGATGGATGACAGCGGTTATGACGACAATCCGTACCGTGGGACGGTTGTTGGTGGGCACACGCACGTCCCTTGAAACAACTTTATTCCTCAGAAATACTTTTGCCATGGGTCGGCAGGAGTACAGACAAGTGATTTAATATTCATGTTCAATAATTAATAATTATGTATCATTTTTTTTTGTTTATCCATCATTGGTAAGCCCTTGAGTCAAGGGCCTACCAATTGTGGATAAAAAAATAAAAAATAGGCCTTAACATCATCTCACCTGATGCTAAGTGACGATAATGCCGAAAGTAGAAGCGGGCTTACCAAGATTCCCCAACGCAATGGGGAACTGGCTATCCTATCTTCAAGCCGGAACACATCTATGCTGTTAACTTTGATGCTTGACAGCAACACTGCGGGAGCTTGCCAGGCGGGCTTAGAAAATGCCCTCCCACCAACCAAACCGAGTCATACAAAGTTAGACTCCTCCGGGAATCGAACCCGCGACGTTCTGATGTGAAGCTAATGGACTTAACCATTACGCCACGGAAGCGATTGTTTCCTACGATTCTATCGAAAAAAAAGACGATCCTGGGATTTAGATTCCACCTTTAAAGTTGATCATCAGATCAACTTCAAAATACTAAAAGGATCTATTGTTTACGGGAATACGGCTTCTTGCCAAATTTCAATTCAATCGAACTTCTGGAAGTCATTCTAAAATCGTTTGCAAGATTTAACATACAAACATTGCAAGTTTTTTTTTTTTTTTTTTTTATTCACAATTGGTAAACCCTTGACAACTTGAAAAATAAAATCTTGAAACAAGTTAAATAAAAGCTAAGAAAGATCTGTAAAACAACGTTCTTGGAAATTTGCCACCTGTTGTAAAGATAATAGCAAAATATAATTGCTCTGTGTTGTAATACAGGCAGGAACCACATTATTAACTCGGGTTTAACACCGCATCAACTCCCCTCAGAGGCTTAGATTTTTTTCCATAATCGTGATAATTTTCTGATAAATAATAATGCGATAATAGGCTTTTATCGATTAGCGATTACTTATCTTTAGCCAATTACTTTTTTAACTTGGGACCGAGTGTGCTTTTAACAATCTACGCGTCCCGAGCGAGAGCCAACATCTAGTCTCTTTGTCCCTTTCTAACTCCGTAGTTCTATGTTCCATAATTATGGTAATATGTATAGATATATGTTATTATTAGCGCATTGGCGGTTAGAAAGGGCCAAAGGAACTAGATCTATACTCGCTTTCTACGACCGAATTTTATGAGGCAGCGCGCAATCCCTTTTGCGAAAAGTAAGCATACAACGTCCTTGTCTAAGACTTTCTTTCTTTATTATTTGAATAATAATGACACGGTGTTAGTCATCTAGAAACGCAAGTAACGACTACATTTCAAATAGGTTGACCGTCTCCGTCACGCAGATAAGAAAAAAAATTGCCGCTCCTTCACATCTGAAGGTCGCACGCGTGTTATGCCTGTGTCGAATTTTGTAAGGCTCGGTTTGGCTGGTGGAAGGGCATTTTCTTGTCTTGCCGCCAAGCATCAATGTTAACAACATTAATGTCTTTCGGCTTGAAGATATGATAGCGCCAGTTCTCTATTGTGTTGGGGAATCTTGGTAAGCGCACTTACATCTTTGGTATCATCATCAGTTACCATCAGGTGAGATGCTGCCAAGGGCTTACCAATTGTCTAAAAAAGATAGTACATTCTACTTAAAACTGTACAATTAGGGCTGTTATGATAAGTGAGTAAATACTTTTTGATCATTTTACTACCTCAACGAAGTAGGTAACTATTTAGTAATCTGTGCTCAACGTGCCTCAACATTTGAACTTAAGGATTTGTTGTAAAAACAACACTTTGGCACAGTATTGCGATATACATTGGCCACACTCTGGACACTTCATACAACGGGCCAGAAAAAACAAAAAAGCGATTGACGGAACAAACGAATTGCCGGCGAAATCCTATACGTTCGACAACCAAACTGTAACCAATCTGTATCAATCTGGGTGACTGGGGTGTGAGGTCGCAATCTAGAGAGCGGCAGGGAGTGTCCATACTGTATGTTAGTACTAATTGGTACTAATATATATAAATACTTTGCTTTGGCGTAAAAACACCATGTCACAAAAAGGTCTCTCCATACATCTAATAGGGGATCGGACTGCCTCAAAAATAAATTCTGAAATATTATTTCCTTAATTGCTCTCCTCTTGAAGTTTCAAAAAACCATACTTGTGGTTGTTTTTCCATCTCGTCTTCAATTTTTAATTGCTCAAATTCACAAAACAAGTTCGTCAATGAAGCTATAAATCTATGACGTCGCTTGTGGGTATTTCAAACATTTTTAGAACAAAACTTCGTTTTTGACAGATCATAAAAAGTAACTCAAATGACTAGCAGTCCGATCCCCTATTGTTGTTCCTATTATTTCAGTCACCTAATGATCATCTCAAGTGAAATGTGGCCTTAGTATTTGAAACAGGCTATACCCAAGTACTATAAGTTGACAACACAATAACTTGCCATTCGTCACAAATGATTTCGCGTATGCCTATGAATCAACTTTATACGATGTAGGACCTACACTTTATGTACGAGTATAGATGGTACAAACAAATACAGAATCAGGTTTTACGACATGGCATTTAGAAGAAAAATTTCCAAAAAACCTAGAAACATTTAGGTGCAAGCTTTTAAAATTGCATTGTCACGAGGTATACATATAAATCGTCGGTGGCTCAACCGGTAACGACTCGGTCCATCTAACCAGAGAAACCGGGTTCAAATCTGGACGGCCAATGTACCAATGAGTTTTTCAAAAACTTACGTACATACTCACCGATTGCTTTAACGGTGAAGGAAAACATCGTGAGGAAACCTGCACACGCCTGCGAAGAAACTCGAAGGTTGTGTGTGAAGTCGACCAACCCGCACTGGGCCCGCGTGGTCGACTAAGGCCTAATCGCCCTGATTCAGGGTAGGCTCGAGCCCCTCGGTGGGGACGTATATGAGCTGTAATGATGATACATATAAATGCAAAATTTCAGCTCAATCGGAAACCGGGAAGAGGGTCAAATTTAACTTGCAAGATTTCATCCGAACAAACATACATACATTGTAAGTTAATTAAAAGTAGGGATGCATCGATACGCCTTTTTGCCGATACGATACCGATACCGATACTCTTATAAAAATATCGGCGATACCGATACCGATACGCTTATTGAATTCAAAAAGGAAGGTAGAATAAATAAAACACAATTAATTAATAGTTTTAGTAATCAAAATTAACATTTATAAGATTTTTATTTAAAAAACAAAGCATTCTTAAGTTTTGCAGGCAAAGGCGATTTCGAAAGTCTGTTTGAATAAGACCTGCGGTGGAAAATAGTCTCTCAGATGCGACAGATGCCTCGTTTGCAACGAAATAGATGGGACAACACGCGCGTTTACATTACATTTTTAAAGCGCGAAATTTGAAAAGTATCGCTGAATCTGCCATAAAAATATCGCCGATACCGATATATCGGCAAACCCGAAGTATCGCCGATATATCGGTATCGGTATCGGTATCGGATGCATCCCTAATTAAAAGCTTTTAAAAAGAACATAGTCTAAAAATGATTTGTGTTTTTTGAGAGATGAAAACCGGCTAAGTAAGAGTTGGTCTCGCGCACTCCGTGTTCCGTACGAAAAAATCTTCATAAATCAACTACATACATATACATTGGTGTAGGACCCGTTAACTGAGGCTTCTACTTATCATACTGAACAACTTTCCCCAAAAAACCCATAGTCAATTCGCAAAAAAAAATATTCGACGCTCCATACAAAAATGTTTGTTGGCCCAATGCAGTATACAAGTAGCACAGTATTACGATATGGCTTACAGTAGCGCAACGCCTTTGTCGCACGATGCCGCCACGGCGTTGGTACTAGCAGTACTAGCCTGTAACCAGCCTGGCAAACTCAGCTGTGTCGCGCCGCCCGCTGCCCCCGCAAGTACCATTCCGTTGCTCTGCGTAAGTACTTGCACTACTGTAAGCCGCTATATTGTAATACTGTGCTAGTAGGAACTCGAAAGGACTGAATTCTACCTTCGGCTTTACGGTATCGGGCGCACTGGCGAGTGAACGACCGCACAGTATGCTATGCTATATCTATCTACAAACTTTTGTCTTTGTGTAATTTCTCGGTTTATATGGGAAAGTGATTTTTTTTAAATTGTTTTTCCTGTGTTCTTTACTTGATACTGAGTAATCTTTTAAAGTTTCACTCTTGATTAAAGGTGTCGCGCCAAACTCTATTAAGGCTCTGAAGTTGGTCGCAAGACGCGTCGCAGTAGCAAACTTTGAGTGTTAGTAGGGTAGGACGTACAGGCATGTACGTACGTACATGTACCTACTATTCGGTTATACCGGCGCAGTAAGCACTCGCTCGCATCACAGTTCAGGTCAGTAATAAAGTTTGGCGCGAGCTGAGTAAAATTAAATTAAAAAATCATTTTTGGGGCAGTGTATAAGATTATACAATAAAATGCCAGAAAATGTAACTAGTTTGTCAGAGAACAAATTCAAGACTCATCTCAAAAAATGCTTGTGCTCTAGAGGATATTACAAAATAATATATTATGTAAATGACAAAGATATTATATATGTTGATTCTTCAAATACCATTACCTGAGACTGTAATCTGAATCATGACATTATGTAATAGACAATAAGTATTTTTTTTTTGACTATTTAAAAGTGTGTGTAAGCACCTATTTAAAATAAATTATTTTGATTTTGCTGTATTACTCTGCGTCTTTTTGTACCGATGACACAATTCTTGGGCATGTTTCTGCGCGGGCGCATCGGAACTATAAAGTGGTGACATTATTGCCTTATGTCAGCCACCTTATGTAATGCTTGAAGCTTATGGCACACTACGTGACACCAGACAGACCCTACATTCGTAGAACAAGTTCTATTAGAAAAGTGAAAATATCTGATGTTAATAGGGTTTAAAGGCTATAATATTATAACACTGTCACATATCTGTTACAATGCTCGGAGATTGCTGCGTGAACGAATCAGAAACAAGGAGATCCATGGGAAAGTAACCGACATAGCTCTCAGAATTGTTAAATTTAAGTGACAGTGGGCGGGGCACATGCGTTAGGGTAGTAAAGTTCTCTAGTCGTGGAAGACATATTTTAGGCCCACTCGTAGACCGACGACCTGGTGAAGGTCGCAGGAAGCCACTGGATACGTACGGGCAGCACTGACCGGGCGTTGAAGAAGTCTTTGAGGGAGACCTTTGTCCAGCAGTGGACGTCTTTCGGCTGTAATGAGAATAATTACACTTCTATTTCTGTCCACGCGGTACTGCCACATCACAATCTAGAACCACCCAAGAAATATGTACCGCCAAATTAATTAATATACCTACCAGTGGGTTACACTGAGAGGTAATCCAAATAAAATGACATAAGGACATAATGCTTAGTGTAAAATAAAATCGGCAAAGTGCGAGTCTAACAGGCCTTGAGTTCCTAAGGTATTCAAACTCAAGACCTTTGCTGACATAGTTCATGGTGTTTTCCAAGCCGTTATAACCGCCTCCGTGATGTAATGGTAGTCCATTAGCTTCACACCAGGAGGTCGCGGGTTTGATTCCCGGTGGGGTCAACTTGTAAGACTCGGTTTGGTTGGTGGTAGGGCATTTTCTAAGCCCGCTTGGCTAGCTACCACCATCTTATCTAAGTCCTGCCGCCAAACATCAGTGTTAACAACATTGATGTGTTCCGGCTTGAAGATAAGATAGCCAGTTCTCCATTGCTTTGGGGAATCTTGGTAAGCCTGCTTCCATCTTCAGCATCATCGTCATTACCATCAGGTGAGATGATGCCAATGCTTACCAATTGTGAATTTAAAAAAGGCAGCCTGAAATGTTTGAACCAGAGGTCACCACCACGCTACTTATCACACTGCGTGCAGTAAAAATTACTTTTTTTTGGCCTTCTATAGTGGTAAGGCACAATAATTCCGGAAATGTTAATGTAGAAGAAAAATCACAGTTATACAGTCTTAAGTACTTAAAGTAGGTAGTTAGAAGTTGTAACATGAAACGTCTTTAAAATTACGTACGAGGGTACCAGGTCAAAGAACTGAAATGCAACGGATATACCGAAAGAGACTTAGATCTGTTTCTGGTGGAACCGGCAATTTGTAAACGACCTCATTTCTTGGAACAAGCAAACCTCATTAGTTATCCACTCATGGAAGAAAATTGAAATAGTGTCCCCGACATAACCCCGCTTATTTATTTTTTTGGCCTGCTTTTTGTCCCTCTCAGTTTCGTTACGTTAGTACTAATATCTATACTGTGGTTTCGTTTTGTGCGGTCCGTTCTACGTACAGGCACAAGCCTTTGTTCGATTTAATTGCAGGTTTCAGTTGAACCCTCTAAAACGCATACATTCCTGCCCCTAAATATCCCCCTTTTCACAATCCTATCCCTAAACTGGGTAAACCCCTAAGTTTTCAACTCTATGAGGAATTGATTTGATATTTTTTCTCAGATTAATTCTACCCCAAAAAGGGGTAAACTAAATCCCCTACGTTTTCACCTCTTTGAAGAATTGAGAATATTTGTCTCAGATCAATTCCTAAGTTGTCACCTCTGTTAGGAATTGAGAACATTTGTCTCAGATCAATCCTAAAGGGGTAAAACCTCTAAGTAGGTAGTTGTCACCTCTTATGGGAATTGAGAATATTTGTCTCACATCAACCCAAAAGGGGTAAAACCCTAAGTTGTCACCTCTTTGAGGAATTGAAAATATATTTCTCAGATCAATCCTAAAGGGGTTTAACCCCTAAGTTGTCATATCTTTGAGGAATTGAGGATATTTGTATCAATCAACTGAGATAGGTATTTTGTTATTATTTATTTTATTTACTTTGTCTACCAACAGTAATTTACGCCAACAAATTCGCAGCATAATTCTTAGTTATTGTCTAAGTGCAACCACTTTTTACAGGTAAACACAGCATGCACCATTTGAATCACTCAACGCTATTCACAATTAATACAGAACGGTGATTTAATATAGATTAAAGGCCATAAATGGAAGCAAAAATAAAAAATATATAAAAGATTATAAAATTTACTAACGGCATTTTATTACTCTCTCTCTCTCTCTCTCTCTCTCTCTCTCTCTCTCTCTCTCTCAAGATGAGACACCGAAATAGAAAACGGCGGCCGTCGGCTGTGGTTTCTTCTATAAATTCCAACAAAAAGGCATGGAATTTGATACGGAGGAAGTAAGACGGAACTATTCTTCTTACGTCACGGATTATTCATAAAGGCCATCCTCACTTTGGAACGTGCCTTAAATCATGATTTAGACCAGTGTTGCCAACGTAGGTGATTTATTGCCGTTTAGGCTACTCGGAATGGAAATCAGGAACAAAAAATCTGAAAGGAGACTGGTCGCCATTTAGGCTATTTCAGGGGACAAGGTACTTAACTTACAACACAAATTAATGAGCATAAGGTAAGGAAAAAAAGTCATCATCATATCAGCCGAAAGAAATCCACTACTACTAATTTCCACGACGACCTGTCCTGCGCTGCATCCAGTGGCTTCCCGCGACTTTCGCCAGGTCGTTGGTCCACCTTATTGCAGGCCAGCCTGCGCTACGTCTTTCTGTGCGCGGTCACCACTTGAGAACTTTACTGCCCCAACGGCCATCTATCCTACGAGCTATGTGCCCTGTCCAATAACAAAAAAGACATAGCAGTGTGAGATATCAAGAAGAAAACGATGAGCACACCGCTTTTCGATGGTCGTAGTTAATAACATGTAACCTAATTTAGAATATAATACAGTTACAAGTATTCGCTTAACTGATAATAACCATTAAAATTATTTGTATTATACAGACTAAAAAGTTTAAGAAAACTCCAGTATTTTTTTGTCAACATTGCTTGTGCATTTTCATCGACGTCGTAGTGATTTCCAAGGCATTGTGTGACAAACAAAACATATAATGGGAAAACACGGAAAATATTTTAAGAATTACCGTGAAGAATGGGAACAAATACCGGCATTTGAAAGTATGTAAGTGCAAACTAAACGTCACTTCCTTGAAATAAAATGGACCTATAATAAAAGAGTACCGCTATAAATAATTTATTATTTAACACAGTAGCTCGAAAAGTGGTACTTCATATGCTAGTTAACTGTGCGCAAAATTGATTTTACCTTACACGTGCTTTTACTTTGCCACTTTTTTTAAATTTCTAGCTAGAAGGAACAATACATTTCTAGCAAATAAAAATATATAATAAATAACCAAAGATACAGAACCCTCTTTAAGACTTTTAAAGGAGAATTTTAAAAGAATATCAGAAGCTTGTTTGTTACTTATTTTTTTACCACCCTTATATCATAAATAACTATCATAATTAACTATAGATACCTAGGCAGGTATGACGACTGTAATATTTTGGTCTAGGGATCAAAATTTCTGGACACAACGCGGGATCGTCAGTTTGAGTCCCGCATGGGACAATGTTTTTTAGATTTGTCCCAATTTGGTTGAGATGTAACAAAAATAGACAGGCAGATCCTTCATACCTTTTGAAGAATTATGATGTCCGAATCCAACTAACCTGCAGTTTATGTTTTGTGCAGCTTCATTTTGTTAATGAGGGTTTTTTATATGACAGTTTTGATACTACTTAAAATTTATATTTATTAAACTTATATTTATTGTTAAAAACTACGTTTTTATTTTATTCATAGCGCAGTTCTGTCGTTTGGGCTATTTTAGGGTACCTTAGCTCGAATTAGGCTATATTGGGCTACATCCGTGAAAAATGGCAATGTCAGGTCCTGAGTTGTTGGCAACACAGACTTTGACAGACAAGACAAGTCAGGGGGATTTTTTTATGTTTTTGAATCATTCCATTCCAACTTTAATTTAAACTTTGTTTTTGTTATTTTGTTTTAGTGAAATGGATAAGTTTCGGACTAAAGATGCTTCAGAAGGAATAGCAGTAAGTAAAAACACAATTTATTAGCTAATTTGTATACTTATGTTTGGATCACACTAATGTTCTTGTAAACCCATAATTGTAACTTCTTCATTGTGTTTTGTACTAATTAGTGGTTTTGTTCGTTTATTCTGTTTTGTCGGCTACCTACTTGGCAAATTTATACGCCTCTAGGTACCTGTGAAATTGCGTACAATACAAGATGAAATAAAATAAATTCCTAGTTACCTACCTTTTTTGGTTATCTACCTTTTTCCATATACCAATACTAATATTGTAATAATAGCTACGTAGTCAATAGTCAGTGCCCTATTTTCGTTTCTTACAGACAGTTTTTCGTACTATTGGTCTGAAGTAAACGTTAAATACATAGTCACGAAATAAAAGAGCTGATTCACCTGTTTTATGAAGCATTATAAAGTCAAGAACCTTGATTATGGTTACCTAATGAATAATGATCATTTATGACAATGCAACTGAAATAACCCTGCTGTAAAGGCTGTAAGAATTAATTTTAGTGCTACCATTTTATGTCCTACAATGCATCAATCATTTTCTTTTCTGTGATTTTTAATTTTTAAAGTTGGCATTGCTTTTTTTATTAGGTACCTATTACTATTATCAGACATCTGTAGCGCTTAAGCATCATTTGACTAAGCTTGATTTGCATGCTAATCAAAAAAATATGGATTCTATTTTTCCATAGATAATTATTGGAAAGTACCTATGATACCCTCTTGTCTGTCAAAAACTAACAGGTGGAAAAAGAAATAAAAAGCCCTGTCTGTCAATGACCGCGAGGCGGAAGAATTCGGAGGGTCAAATTAGCACCTAAAAATATGTCAAAGGTTGCTATGCATGATTTAGAATACATATTGACATGTATGTGGCTAATCTTTTGACACACTGACAATATAAAAATATTCAGAGGAACTTCACTCAAAATTTGTTGTCGTACTTCAAGTTGCGAATGTGTCATTTGTTTTGTTGGTTGTTCGTTAGTTTGTTATGTGTTATTTGGTTTTTATTCTATAAGAAACATACTAAAAAGTAATAGAAATGTTCACTTATCGTTTTATTTTTATTTAAAACCAAGTAATGTAGGTAATTTTTAGGTGGGGTGCATACCTTATATACCATATATCCATTTTAACAATTATTATAATATTAAAGTAAAAAAAAACAATGAAAATATATAAGTGAAACACTCTAATAAGAATAATATTTTAAATGGAAACACACAATCTTTCAATTAGATTCAAAGAAAAGCTATTAAACGGGCTAGAACCCTGTCTGTCGAATTCCAGCTGGCGGCAGAACCTGGTCTGTCAAATTCTAGCTGGCGGTTGTGACAGATAGGGAGGTGGAGAGTAATAACAGCTTGACAGTTTAGAGGCAATGCGTCTCTTTGGTAGTTATTTTACTTTTTTATTATAACTGATATAAACTTTAGTACTTTGTTGGAAACCTGATACAATGAGGAAGTTTTTTTTTTCATATTCTGCACACTTATATAATATAATAATAATTATTATTATTGTTTATTTTACTTCAGATAACATAATCCATATTGTGTTAGTAACAGTCTTAAAATTAATGTTAGTATAATTTAAATCCATGTATATATTGAGGTATGTGATGTCATTTTAATTATAAGCACACACATATAAGCACACAATTGCATAGTTTTGCACTGGCAAAACATAATTGTATCTTAATATTTTACTTTACATCATACAATTTATTTCACAAATTATTGCACACAGAAATAGGGACAAACAAACATTAAACTAGATAAGAACATACAAAAGGTACAGCTTATTTCTATTAGAAATTTCTTCCAGCATACTACTATGTTTGCTGCAAACAAATTAATTATCATTTCATTTGATTTCGATAAAATAAGTAGTTATTGTAGATGGAAGGATACTATACTTTTTTTTCATTCAGTTCAGACTCCTTAGCATGAGTATGAGTAGTTTTACTTTAGGATTAGTAATGTAATCAGTAATCACATCAAGTTACACAGACAGAGCAAAAATGTAAACCTATTAAAAACATTTCTTGTATGTGGACTTTCCTTTATTTTTCACTTTTGCATATTTAGTGTTAGATTACATTTAAAAGAACAAGATTCACGGTCACGTGTTCAGAAGTGTCCGAACATAAAGTCACCCTTTTCGATCATGGGAGTGTACTTTCACGGTTCTCCCTCTCTGTCTTACATAGCTATTTGAATATTTTTATCATTTTGTCCTGTCAATCAATTGTCTGGACGTTTCGGTTCGAACTAGTTCCCTAGTTTCATAAAAAAATAGGGCCAAGCGTGACTCAGGGTCACACAAACAGGGTTCCGGAAACCAGGGATCTAGTTCTTTTATGTGTCATCAAGTTATGTGTTAGTAAACCCCCCATAATGACATTCTTTGAAAATTTTTGCCAGTACCCAGTACGGTCCCTAAGATACAGCCTTTAAAGGTTTTACAGACAGACAGACAGACAGACGGACAGTATAGGCTTAGTAATAGAATCCCGTTACCTAGTACGGTAACCTACCAATAAGGAAACTATTATTCTTTATTATTAATAACTTGCTTCCACATTTTTCTTTTTGATGCCTAGTGATTCATTATCTATACTTAATATTATAAAGAGGAAAGATTTGATTGTTTGTTTGTTTGCATTGAATAGGCTCCGAAACTAATGAACCGATTTGAAAAAATCTTTCATGTTTGGGAAGCTACACTATCCGCGGTTACTATAGGCTATATTATTATTATTTTTAATTAGGGATCCTTAATAAAACTAATAATGTAATCCAAGGTTTTAAAAAAATGACCTATAAAATTTTCTGCGTTATCTACAAAAAGTAGTGGAGTGTAGTGTAGTTTAGTGTAAGGCCTTACGAAGTTCGCAGGGACAGCTAGTTCATAATAAATTAATAATTGTTTATTAATTTCTTAATTCATTATTAATTTTCTAAATAATACCTACCTAGTTTAAATGAAATCAATTCAAATTGGATGAATGAATTTAAATTTAAGTCATCTCCCTTTTTTTTGTATTCTCAATTGTTAAGCCCTCCTCTAATGAAGAGTAAAGAAAATGAATTTTTTGGTAAACCAGCTTTGACACCAGATGAAATAATGCTAAGGGCTTACAAAATGTGAACACTATATATATATTGGTAATCCCTCAGCCTATGGGCATAACAGCGCTGACAGAGACAGCCCTCAGCAACCAGCCAGAGTCCCGCTACGAGTGCCCGGTGTGCCTCAACTGGCTGCGAGACCCTGTCATCACCACCTGTGGACACAAGTTCTGTAAGAGCTGTATAACCTCATGGCTGCAGTGAGTAAAGTTATAACATTTCTTTTTGCATTGATGCCTATCAATAGACCTGCCCTTCCAAGCATTTTGCTTCAAAAAGTTCTCATACTAAAAGTGTCAAATCTAGTAGGAAGCTATGTTTTATTGTCAGTCGCTGCCTACTCAATTGGCAGTGTTGGTAATAACTGTTGGCTTCACTTGGGCTTCACCAAATTGCCCCACTGACAGTGCTGATGGGCCTGTCCTTATCGAATAAAGAACAGATTAACTGGAGCTTCTACTCATCATACTCAATTACTTTTGTTCTATGACTTTGCTGAAATTGCAAAAAAAAAATATTTTACTCAACATTAAAAAAAAAAATATAAATAAAAAGCGTCGGTGGCTCAACCGGTAAGACTCGGTCCATCTAACCATAGGTACCGGGTTCAAATCTGGACGGCCAATGTACCAATGAGTTTTTCAAAAACTTACGTACATACTTACCGATTGCTTTAACGGCGAAGGAAAAACATCGTGAGGAAACCTGCACACGCCTGCGAAGAAACTCGAAGGTTGTGTGTGAAGTCGATCAACCAACCCGCACTGGGCCCGCGTGGTCGACTAAGGCTTAATCGCCCTGATTCAGGGTAGGCTCGAGCCCCTCGGTGGGGACGTATATGATCTGTAATGATGACTCAACATACAAATGAATCAGCTGATCGACCAATTTTCTGCATTTTTGTATGGTGGGTCCTTTTTTTAAGAATTGACTATGGGTTCCTCAGGGAAACTTGTTCACTATACTGTGTAGAACCCCCTGTTAACGGGTTCTACACCATTTTAGCCTAGCTTGTCTATTTTATGGCTGTGACTATTCCAATCTATTTAAACTGTGTAAAAGACAGTTAATAAATCACATAGCAGAAACTATCAATTTCAGGAACAGTGGCCACTGCCCCATAGACAACATCAATTTAAGCATGAAGGTGGACATTTTTCCTGACAACTATACGAAACGGGAGATCCAGGAGCAGAGGATGTCTTGTCCTTTTGAGGCCAAAGGTACAGTTATCTTCAGCATAAAGTTTAATATTTACCTAAAAGGATAATGGGCTATTTTGTATGGACGCCGTCTCCACTACCTTGTAGCACTTTCACAATATTTATCCCAATATCTATTAAGGGTTAACAAATACTCGTAACTATGGCAAATCGTGTTAATAAGTTACAGTATAAATTGTGATTTTATGGGGATCAATTGTCTTCCACTAATAGTCTAGAAAAAATAATAAAAGTGTGTAGTATGTGCGTGAGTGCGTGTGTGTCTGTCCGTCCGTCCGGTGCTGTAACGCCTAGACTACTGGACGGATTTGGGTTAGGACAATTGTTAAACTCACCGGCACAGAAATTAACACACCTAATTTTTCTCAGTACATTTTCATTTAAAGAATTTCAAACAGCAACAATTATTTTATTAAACCAAGATAAGTAAGGACACTGTTAAATTGAATCATTAGGCCAGATCTCTCGCTACATATTTGTCGAAGAGCCTAACCTTTTGCAGTAGATTGTCTTTAGTGGAAATTGTAAGATTCTCAAATTTAAGTTGACGGAATCTTTTCCAAGAAATACCTAGCAAATCAAATTATGGGTAGGTATAAAATTATACGCTTTTTTAACCAAAAAAAAATAACCAAGTGCGTGTCTGACGGTAAGTTTCTGTAGCCTTTTCAATAAATAAATGTATGTTTTAAAAAACAAAATTGAACAATTTGTATGGAAAATCTATGAACTTTTTACAAATCCAACTGCACATCTAAAGTTGGTCTAGTGTTACTCCATAACTAAAAAATCTTACTTAGCCGTGATAGTTTTCCTTTTAAATTGGCCATATGTTACTTTTTTTTCCCGATGTTCTGAAATAGTAGTTTATCTGGCACTTGACTCTAACAAAAAATAGCACATTTAAGCTTAACACCCGCAATATTTTTGGAAGACCTATCCAACGATACCCAACACCATGGGATAAAATCCACCCCCACTTTTACGTGTAGTAAAATAAAAATACCCTAATTTTTTTTTCAACATTATGAATATATTTTTCAAATATTATCTAAATTAAACCGCTGACATGGGACAGACGGAACGTGGACGTGGCGAAAGTGTAAGGGTTCCTTCTTGACTAAGGAACCTTAAAAAAAGTGTTTAAGTTTGAGCGGCAAAATAATTTTCTTATCTGTGTACCACCAACTAAACCGAGTCTTACAATGTTGACCCTTCCGGGAATTGAACCCGCGACCTCCTGATGAGAAGCGAATGGACTGACCATTAATGAATGAATTAAAATGCAGCGGTCATAGCTCAGTACGACTTGCGTGGTTAGGTCGATCACGCTGGTTAACTCCCAGAAGCACGGTCATTGGCTGGATGGGTTTGACTGTTAGTGGCATTTGTCTCGATCGTTTCCACAGATAACATCGTTTCCGTGCTTCTTAGGCACGTTAAGTCGTTGGTGCTGGTTGCTATCACTGGATGGCTGTCGTTAAGCCGTGACAGAGTTTTAACAGGCTGTTTGTGAACTTTTGACATTGGGGCAAAGTACTCGTACTAACATACAGTATGGACACTCCCTGCCGCTCTCTAGATTGCGACCTCACACCCCAGTCACCCAGGTTTATACAGATTGGTTACAGTTTGATTGTCGAACGTATAGGATTTCGCCGTGATTTTGTTTGCTCCGTCATTTGTTTTTAGAAATGTCGTTTCACGACCATTTGTATGCAGTGTCCGGGGTGTGATTGGGGCCGCAATTAGCCACATAGTCTCCACCAATTCGGACTTGTCGCGGACTACCGCGATTCCCTTTACCAGTGAGATTTGTTTGTTGCTGGGAGTGACACCTGAGGATTCACTTGCCGTAAAAAGCGTAGGTGGCTCTACAACTCGATCCTCCTATACAGCCGTCCCGGGTTCGAACCCGAACGGCCAACTTACGTACATATACTTACCGATTGCTTTAACGGCGAAGGAAAACATCGTGAGGAAACCTGCACTTCTGATTTTATTACAAATGTGTATGAAGGTCGCGTTGCACACGTCCGTAGGTGTAGATCTAAATGCCCTACACGTGACCGCAAATGATGCCAAGTGCAACACCAGGCAACCGCCGTCTTATCCCTTAGATAGCACGGTTAACTGTTCCACACTATAAGAGAGTAGACTTGCCGTAACCTTCTTCTGTTGTCGAAAGTGTCTTAAGAAAGTATTGCCAATTTCCTGTTTTTTTTTCACGGCTCGACGCGCGGAGAAGTGAAATCAAGTAACATATTCAAAGACAGCTGTGAGAAATAAGTTGCATAAAAATTGTACTAGATCTGTCTCACTCTTACGACAGCGACATATGAGGAGGAGTACTGCATGTACTCCGACGTGGCACCTTTTACGCGAAAAGAATCTCTCTGGCTGGAGATATTATTAAACTCGTTGTTAGAAACCAAATAACTAAGAATAATTTTAAATTCCCAGGATGCACACTCAAAGTGACTCCGCTGGACCTGGACGCTCACATAGCTTCGTGCAAGTTCAACTGTCCCGAGCCGTCCACCCAGCCAGCTGTGAAGATACCCTGCTCTTTCCACTCTGTTGGCTGCAAGGAGACCTTCGAGAATCAGGAAGACATGACTAACCACTTAACTGATGATGTCCAGAGTCATATGAGTGTAAGAAATAGCACTACTCTTTGTTCTGAATTAATTCATAGGGTTCTTCAGAAATACCTGAAGAAAAACTTAAGGATGTTTTCAGCCCATGAAACTGAACATTTTCCAAGAAACCTTTACAGTTTACTCAACAGGGGATCGGACTGCTAGTCATTTTACTTACTTTTATGATCTGTCTAAAACGAAATTTTGTTCTAAAAACGTTTGTATTACCCACAAGTGACATTCATAGATTTTTATCGTCATTGACGAACTTATTTTGTGAATTTGATCAATTAAAAACTGAAGACGTGATGGAAAATCAAAACAAGTTAGGTTTTTTGAAACCTCAAGAGGAGACAATTTAGAAAATCATATTTCAGAATTTTTTTTTGATGCAGTCCACTATTCACAAGTATACTTTTGGAATGTCATCTACACCAAAATTATAAAGACGTAAAGTTTATAAGTTTGGATGTACTATTTTTTACCGCGATAAACTACATCCAGGCGAGCGGGGCCGCGGGCAATAGCTAGCTACTAAATAAATCCTACTAATATTATAAACTAGCTTTTTCCCGCGGCTTCACCCGCTTGGACAACGTTTCTTTGACTGTCTTCGAGGGTGCGCAGTGTGCGAGCCGCAAGCATTATTTGAGTTTGCGTGTACCATCCTCAACTGCATCATCACTTACCATCAGGTGAGTTGCAGTCAAACGCACTCAAATTTTTAATAATTAAAAAAAAAGAGTATGTAACCACTACCATGCCACAATTAAATTTTTTTTTTTTTTTAGTTAATATTGTTAATTACTTTTTATTTTTTATTTTTTTTATAATTTCTTTATTCAATTTCTTTTTACAGAAAAAAGGACGAATGATAACATGTCAGCTTAAGTGTTAACTAAGTTTGGTATATTATATGTAGGTGCATTCACTAATAACTTATCGTTAGCTATCACTTATTAGTAATTCATGGCCGGGGCCCACGAGTCAACTCCCAAACTAGACGAAATCTGTGCTATGGCAAGTCGACGCGGAGGTCCCAACGAGAAAAACAAAATAGTAGCATCTTACGTATAGTATCATGCACCAATGGACTTGTAGGCGAATGTTATCATTATGTTTCTTATATGTATAACTGTTTCCACCCGTAGACAATGGAATTATCTGTTATGTGGAAACAGGATTTTGGATCAGGATAATTATTACAACATAAAGTAAACAAAGAACCCGCCACCGCCTAAAATTCTAAGTATCTATTTTTAACAATACAAAACATTATCTTAGCCCAGCTGATGTCTGTTTTATTTATCAATCTTATAACTAAGTGTAGGTAGTAAGTGAGTTAAGCAGGTATGTGAAGCACGGGAGTATTGTAGGCATATCACTATGTGCATTTGTGAGGGTAGTTTGTATGTCCATGTACTTATTGTAAACTAAGAGGTGTTTTGTATACAAAGAGACGTGTGTGTGTGTGTGTGTGTGTGTGTGTGTGAGGCAAAGCCAGCTGGTTAATCATATTATTAGTTTGGTTGAAACATTGTTAAGAGGGCACAGTACCAAATCGAGCAAAGCAAAACGGGATGAAAAAAAATAATAATTAAGTTTTGACGCTGTTATTTATTTATTAAATTATATTTATTTAATAAGAGACCAATTATTTAGCATACTCAGAATTAAGGTGTATGTTTGGTACAAGTTCAATAGATTAGAGGGTATAACAAGTATATTCTGAGGTTGCCGAAAATAATTACCTAATGAGGTAGGTACCTACGATGATGAGGAAACTAATTGATAACTAAGTGATTGGTAAAAGTAGTTTTTCGGTTTCAGAGTAGGTCATTTTAAGTAGCCAGTCAGTTAACCTGTTTTTGCACTCGTACGAGTTTTTGTAGTATATATCCAGGAACTTATTTACCCTGTTATAAAGTCTGGTGCTTAGTACAAAATAATGTCTACCAGCAGTACGTAGTATATCATATTATCTTTGAGTACTACGACCATGCGTAGTATCCAGTAGTATGTGCTACTACCTACGTCTATTTTTCTGAATTAAAAAAATGAAAAAAAATAGCTAGTTTTGTGATTGTTCACAAAACAATTTTCTAAAATTTATTTTTGAGTCGTGTTGAGAAACGTAAAACAATTATATGACATTTCATTTTTTCCCACAAGTGTGTTGAACGTTGTATGATACTCTTTGGTCACTTATATCATAATGTACTATAATAATATTATTTTGTAGCTTCTAATGAACGCGTACTCGGAAATGAAAATCAACAACGACATGTCGAGCGCGAGCCTCGACGCCAAGGAGCAGGAGGCCATGAGTCTGTGGGACGCGCCTGAAAAACATGAAGGGCAAACGTCCGCGAAACCATTGAACAACACCAGTGCTCTTATAAGGTGAGCTATACAGTTTATTGAACAACACCAGTGCTCTTATGAGGTGAGCTATACAGTTCATTGAACAACACCAGTACTCTTATAAGGTAAGCTATACAGTTAATTGAACAACACCAGTGTTCTTATGAGGTGAGCTATACAGTTAATTGGACAACACTAGTGCTCTTATAAGGTGAGCTATACAGTTCATTGAACAACACTAGTACTCTTATAAGGTAAGCTATACAGTTAATTGAACAACACCAGTGTTCTTATGAGGTGAGCTATACAGTTAATTGGACAACACTAGTGCTCTTATAAGGTGAGCTATACAGTTCATTGAACAACACCAGTACTCTTATAAGGTAAGCTATACAGTTAATTGAACAACACCAGTGTTCTTATGAGGTGAGCTATAAAGTTAATTGGACAACACTAGTGCTCTTATAAGGTGAGCTATACAGTTCATTGAACAACACCAGTGCTCTTATAAGGTGAGCTATACAGTTCATTGAACAACACCAGTACTCTTATAAGGTAAGCTATACAGTTAATTGAACAACACCAGTGTTCTTATGAGGTGAGCTATACAGTTAATTGGACAACACTAGTGCTCTTATAAGGTGAGCTATACAGTTCATTGAACAACACCAGTGCTCTTATAAGGTGAGCTATACAGTTCATTGAACAACACCAGTGCTTTTATAAGGTGAGCTATACAGTTTATTGAACAACACCAGTGCTCTTATAAGGTGAGCTATACAGTTTATTGAACAACACCAGTGCTCTTATGAGGTGAGCTATACAGTTCATTGAACAACACCAGTACTCTTATAAGGTAAGCTATACAGTTAATTGAACAACACCAGTGTTCTTATGAGGTGAGCTATACAGTTAATTGAACAACACTAGTGCTCTTATAAGGTGAGCTATACAGTTCATTGAACAACACCAGTACTCTTATAAGGTAAGCTATACAGTTAATTGAACAACACCAGTGTTCTTATGAGGTGAGCTATACAGTTAATTGGACAACACTAGTGCTCTTATAAGGTGAGCTATACAGTTCATTGAACAACACCAGTACTCTTATAAGGTAAGCTATACAGTTAATTGAACAACACCAGTGTTCTTATGAGGTGAGCTATACAGTTAATTGGACAACACTAGTGCTCTTATAAGGTGAGCTATACAGTTCATTGAACAACACCAGTGCTCTTATAAGGTGAGCTATACAGTTCATTGAACAACACCAGTACTCTTATAAGGTAAGCTATACAGTTAATTGAACAACACCAGTGTTCTTATGAGGTGAGCTATACAGTTAATTGGACAACACTAGTGCTCTTATAAGGTGAGCTATACAGTTCATTGAACAACACCAGTGCTCTTATAAGGTGAGCTATACAGTTCATTGAACAACACCAGTGCTTTTATAAGGTGAGCTATACAGTTTATTGAACAACACCAGTGCTCTTATAAGGTGAGCTATACAGTTTATTGAACAACACCAGTGCTCTTATGAGGTGAGCTATACAGTTCATTGAACAACACCAGTACTCTTATAAGGTAAGCTATACAGTTAATTGAACAACACCAGTGTTCTTATGAGGTGAGCTATACAGTTCATTGAACAACACCAGTGCTTTTATAAGGTTAGCTATACGGATGGATGCGAGCAGTTCAGGACCCGTCGTCGTGGAAATCTTTGGGAGTGGCCTTTGTCCAGCAATGGACGTATTTCGGCTAATATAATGATGATAAACCTTGTATAAGAAGGTAACTATCAAAGTCTTCATGGTTGACTGCATCAAAAATAAATTATGAATTAGTGTTCACGAAATTGTCTTCAATTTTGAAATTTCAAAAACCTTTCGTTTTCCATTATTTAAATTCAAAAAATTAGTATCAACTACGCTGAAAAACTATGACGTTCTCTCTTTCTATCTAACATAGCTATTTGAATATTTCTATCATTGTCTCCTGTCAAACAACAGTACGGACATTTTTGGAAATTGATTTGTATGAAACCGGGGATCTGATTCTATTATATTATTTATATGTGATCGAAGCGTTACGCCTCGTTGGAACAAATTTTCGTTTTTGACACATGATGAAAAGTAATTCAAATGACTAGCAATCAACTACCCTATTCTCGATAAGCCAGTTCCCAAAGTTTGCTTCATCAACTATACCACTCATCATCATCATCAATATATTTGCCGAAAGACGTCTACTGCTGGTTAAAGGCCTCCCATAAGGATCTCCACGACGACCGGTGCTGCACTGCCCACATGCAGCGGCTTCCCGCCACCTTCACCAGTTCGTCGGTCCACCGCGTGGGAGGACTGCCTACCGCTACGTCTTCCGATGCCTGGTCGCCACTCGAGAGCTTACTGCCCCAATGGCCATCTGTTCTACGAGCTATGTACCACTCAGATTAAGATAAGTGGGAACGGTAAACACGCTTAAAAACTGACTTCAATCGCAACAACCAAGTACATTTTTGCTACATATTTAAGGTTTTTGATAAATTTCAAAAAATCCTTAACCTATCTTGATGAAATTTCTATGGGACCAATTTGAAAGTATATTCTTTTAAATAAAGTAAGAATTTACCAAATCGGTTTATAAATGACGGAGTCCTGAGGTAACAAACATACCTCCTCCTTTTTTGAAGTTTGTTAAAAAAGTACTTAAACCGTATTTTTTTTCAGAGCCTTATACGAACGAGTAGTCGTCCTAGAACAGCGCAACCGCGAACAGGACATAGTAATAGCCAACATGACGAAACAGTTAAACGCCTTCGCAATGGCAAAGATGAAACAAAACAATGAGATGATGCTGCGGTACTGCATGGGGAACTACATATGGCGGATAGACAACTTCAAGGCGAGGCTGGAGATTATGCTGAAGGAACACTCCAGTATGCTGTATAGCCCTGGATTTTATACCTCCCCTAATGGTTATAGGTAAGTAAATGAATGGCCGACTAAGGCGTAAGCCGCGTGGTCGACTAAGGCCCGATCCGCCCTAATTCTGGGTAGGCTCGAGCCCCTCGGTGGGGACGTATATAACATGATATGATGATAATGAAGTAAATGAATAGGGTCTTGCTTGATACAACGATACCTAGGCGCGTTGAATAACTAGTGTATGGCGTTCTATGTAAAGCTAATTATGTAGTAAATGTCGGTGGCTCAATGGTGACAAGAACTGCACGACCTCGTTCCATTCCACCTTTGGTCAACGAGACGCAGGGGGAGGTTCCACCCCTTTGTTGTTGATATTCAGCCTATACGCATGAAGCGTTTTACGCTTACTCATTTATTATGCGGACAGCGATGGAGTGGAACTTCTTGCCTGCGTCTGTGTTTCCCGACTCATTTGAATTACAATTTGGGGATCTTCAAGGCGATAGTAAATACGCATTATCTGAGTTTGCGTGTACGATCCTCGACTACATCGTCACTTACCATCAGGTGAGATATAGTCAAACGCACTTAAATTTTTAATTAAAAAAATATATATTCGATTCTCCTAACCAGATATCCTGGGTTGAATCCAGAGCCTTTACTTACCGATTGCTTTAACGGTGGAAAGAAAGTTAAAAAGTTAAGTTTAAAAGTTCAAAAATTTACCACTCAGAAGAATAAACATGTTATGTTTATTACATTCATTCCAAAAAATAATCTTAAAGATTAAAACACTGCTTATCACTGATACGCTATACCGCTAACTGGCTTTTACCCACGGCTTCGCTCACGTAGGCATCGTTTTTATGACTGTCTTTGGAGTGAGTGATGGGCGATCCGCAAGTGGCTCGCGAGCGTAAATATAGCCTATATCACTCAGGAATAATATATATTTCTACTGGTGAGAAATAATTTTCAAAATCGATTCAGCAGTTCCAGAGATTACTTCCTACTAACTCCAAACTTTACCTCTTTTTAAAATTATGAGAATAGATAATTTATCAGCATAACTTTCCAGATTCTGCGTCCGCCTCAACATATCCCCACAGAACCCGCTATGCTTCGCCCTCCACGTGCACCTAATGAAGACCGAATACGACGACTGCCTGGAATGGCCTTTCAACGGACGAATCACCTTTGCGCTAGTCAACCAGTACAATCCTGAGTTAACCCAGCGAGACACAATGATGTCCAACTCGAGTCTTGTGGCCTTCAGGAAGCCCACCTCGAACATTTGTCTACGCGGCTTCGGGTACACGGAGTACGCGGTCGTCAGTGACGTGGTGAGGAATGGGTTTCTGAAAGATGACGTCCTGATTATAAGGGTGCACATCAAGTGTGTATGACATGAGGAGTAATTTTTTTGTTTGTTTTTGGAGGGTTTCTAAGTAATACAGACTGTTTGTGCTGAAGTGAGCATCTAGCGGGATAGTTGTGGGGTAATTTGGAATACGATTCGGGTTGCAAGATCTCCACTCACTTCGTTCCGTCACGAACTTTTGTTAGCACACCACAGGTTCGGATTCAACACCCCAAGATAATGTCATCGCTGTTAAATAGCTATAAGAGAAGGGACTTTCATAGAGCAAGTTTCACTAACAAAACGTCAAAGTTTGCGCCCCAAAGCGAGACGGTAATAGAGCAAAGGCAATAGAGCAAGTGAGATAAATATAGTCCGCCATGTAAACGGTACTAAACTCTATACAACATACCTCAATATTGCCTAGGGATATTTAAAAATTGTTCATGTAAACATGGTTTCGTGAAAGCTATTAAAAATTACTTTGGACATGTGCATTGTGCAGTACAGGGTATACAAACTTTTAATGTGGGCAAGTGCTGTATTTACGAGTACCTTCTGAGTTCTTATAAACATAGGTTCTACTAATTTCATACAATCCGTGCCATCCTTCAACGCCAATATAAAAACACAAATTTCATTTTCCGCGCGTCTTTAAGAAAGCCACTCGAAACTAAATTAGTTTATGAGAACCGAGAGGGTAAATATAACACTTGCTCATCTCGAATATTTCTACCCTACACATGTCCTTAGTAGTTTTTTAGTTCTTCGAAAAAAACATGATTTTTGGAAGAGTCTAAAAATATCCATAGTCAAAGTTTGTGTGTATTTTTCTTCGAAGTTGTGACAGCTTAAAATCATAACGATAATACAACTGTCACAATCACAACTGTCCGAGTAAGTAATATGACTTACAGTAATTAAGAGGCAACTCTTCGAGAGTGACTGTGATTTGTGCTAGAATATAGTTAATTTAAGTACTGTATCTACATAGTTTCTATAATATCTCTATTCGCTGGGTGCGAAGTACTAGGTGGGGGTAATATAATCGATCGAAGCGCTCATAGTGGCCAAAAGTAAAAATAATGTTGGCTCTGTCATCTGTCATATCTCATAGTAAACTGTTCAGACTTGGTTACCTAATTATAATAAAACCCGGTCCTTAAAATAATATTCATTTCGATCTGAAAACGATATTTAATTTATCACTACAGGGACAATTATATATGTTAATTATTATTGAATGAAACCATTAAAGTAGCTTTATCTTCTTGTTTTACAGTAAAACTACAACTAAAAATGAAGTAAACAAACCCTGACATGTTCAAAATAAAACACACTTTTTGAATAAAATTTACATACCTCATTTGATTTGAATGTCCAAAAATTCTCCACCCAAACCAAGGTATCACAGTTATTTTGAAAATAAATTAGTAGATAATTTTGGATTATAATAATATTTGTCACGTTGTCGTGATTAAATGTCAAAACGTCAGAGCACAGATTACTAAATAGTTACTTCGGTCAGAGCCAACAAAGTTGCGGACGCTAGGTGGCGCTAAACTCGTGCACAGAGCCAATAGAGACAAAACAAATTTCAACGGCTCGAAAACACGTAGCTGAGAAAATCAAGCTGTATGACCTCTAGCGATACTAAAGAAACTCTGGCTGTTGTATGTATTTATATGGTACAAAGCCTATTTTTTTGTATACTGTATTAGTACCATTGAAAAGGCATTTTTGCTTTCAATTGTTTTTATCTTATACTTGTAGATAAAATTTTTGATTTCTTTTAATTGATTTTTCGAACAATGGCTCAAATCTTGTACTTAGCTTGTTATTAGTATTGTAACAGACACTCTTACGGTGACTATTTTCCCGTGACCTTATTATTTTGTCCTACTGGTAGGACCACGGATGCCCAGTGGTCCTACTATATTATTTCTAAGCTTTCCTTTTATTTTTTTCATAATATACAGTTCCTGATGGAACATCATTGAATACGGTCGAATTGGGTAAAATTTGGAAAGTTTTTTGGGAAATTTGGTAAAATATGTTCGAATTTTGATGAATGTGGTTGAATTATGTTCATTTTGTTGAAATTTTGTCAAACTTGGCCTAATTTGGTAATTTTTATAGTCGCTTTTGGTATATTATGAAATTTTGTGAAATTTGGTAATGAAAATTCGATCTCGAAGCGAAATAAACTCAATCTCATCCCAACGCCGCCATACACCTTGCTTCTAACCATATACCATTCACCTCATCTACATTTACAGGAGATATTATTCGAGAAAATCTTAGAACTGAAATAGTATGACCATGGTGCATAGGTTGTCTCCGTGGTCCTACTTTTAGAACAAAATAGTAGGACCACGGGGAAACAGCTCCTACGGGGTAAAGGAATACATACATAGTGAGAAAACCTGCACACGCCAGCGAAGAAACTCGAAGGTTTTGTGTGAAGTCGAGCAACTACTAAAAGTCTACTAAGGCCCGACCGCCCTAATTTAGGGTAGGCTATAGCCTCTTGTTCGGGGCGTAATTTATGCTAATTTGATGATTACTGTAACAGAATCCGTCCATTATGCTTCGCTATATTACATTATTTATTGACGCCAAAATAACATCAGTGCTCCATTGCGTTGGGGAATCGTTGTAAGCCCGCTTTCATCTTCGGCATTATCGCAGGTGAAATGATGGCAAGGGCTTACTAATTGTAAATTTAAAAAAAAAATACAACATAGCAATCTCATTAAATCTTTGTTACATTCCATTTTTACCGTAATATAATAATAAAATAAGTATTATTTTAGTTTTAAGTACATATACGTACAGTTTTAAGAGTATTTTCAAGGAATATTAATAGAATGTTGTCGATATCCACCTAAACATAATTTAAAATGAACAAATGATTAATTAAGGTGGTTCGATTAGCACACTAGCGCCGCCAATAGAAATAAATCATTTACTCAGTTTTATGGACTTAAATCGAAATCATGGAGTATTTAGCGCATATAGGGGAGCAACAACTGTTGTTTGTTATTTTACAACTGTAAATATTAGCAACAAGGTATTTTTTTGCAGAACTGCCAAAAGAAGAAGCTACTTTTGACAATATCGACAAACATAACTTGTTGCTAATAGGTAAAGTTATACAACAACAATTAAAAAACACCTTGTACTCCTGTATATGCGCAAAATACTCAATGATTTCGATTAAAATCCTTAATTATGAGCGGACGCTAGCTGAGACACATTTGAAAAATAGGTATTTGAAACAACCGTTGCCGTCGCGCGTTGGCGCTCGCGCCAGCGCTATCAATGTGTAGGTAAACCTGTCATTGTGCGATAAGGACAACTGCAGTTCCCGGTGAATATTTCGATTAAAAATTTCAAAATTCGAGGTTTGGCTCTCGACGATTTTCTCCTCCAAAATTAGACATATTATGTTAAAAAAAATCACACATAGAATAATAAGTAGTTGTACTAGGCCTCTATGTTTAGCTTTTTTTGTAAATACTTTTTGAATCTCCACACTAGACGTCTTTAGTGGTGATAAAAATTAGGTATTTTTCTGTCATTTTTGAGGGCTTCTAGTTGTTCAAAAAAACAAGTTATCAAAAAAAGGAAGACATAGGAGCATAGAATAAATGGATACTTATATATAAAAATCATTTCTTTAGTGTTAAAAATTAAGGAGAAAACTGTCGAGAACGTTTGTATGGAAAAAAAACAGTGCCCGCCTAAGGATTTACTCAATAGTAAATTATTTATTTCTATTGGCGGCGCTAGTGTGATAAGTGAATCGGAGTAATCAATGGTTTTTTTTAAGTGATACAAGGAACCCTTATAGTTTCGCTATGTTAAATGTAAATTATAAGTATATTATTTTTGTTATTCCTATCAAGTTTTGTATAAACTAGTTATTTTTTAATAATAATATTGATTGTTTTACTTTTTCCAAACATGGGCCAGGGTATCAAACATAAAACACAATTATACTGAGAATCAAAATTATATTGGTATCCATAACTTACAAAATGACTTACGTTCTAACCGTTTAATAATAAAATATAGGAATTTAACTTATCATAATAAATATTCTAGCGATTAAAGTACTTAGATATAACTTATCACATCCAACCATCACATTATTTACCTCATATGAATTTTAATGACTACCCTCTTATGGCAGAGACATACAAACAAAATTCAATTCAAAGCTTTTCTCATGCACTTTATCTCCTAGGCTGCTTGTTCACTGGTGCGGTGCTAATCAGAAAGAAGGAAAAATATCCAACAGAATCAATCCATTTTGTTATCTATCTATGCTAAGTTTAGGTTGGGCTACTTTTTTTTCTCACGAAACAGCATTTTTATATGGCTCTATCCTTTTCTGTCGCTAAGAAAGGTCACTTGCTAGAGCAAGAAGAACGATAGCGCACATTCGCTTTAGTCGCGGTCGATCGTCTGTCTTCTCGCTGTGAATTTTCTGACCTGATGCATGGGAACGGACGCGACTAGCCATCGATCGGATAAAATTCGAAAGCGTGCTGCAACAGTTCATTTTTAGTGGATTTTACCTCGCCCCGCAATCTGTGAACAGGCAGCTTGAGATTTTCGGAAGGTTCGTCGTTTGAGTAAGGCCTCGGCTTAACAAAAACGCTTCTTTTTTCGCGTTCATTTTTTTCTATCTGACTTTAAATAGTTTACTTTTTTTTACGATGACAATCCTTTGTGCATATGTTATGATGATATTAAATATGTACATTCAATGCGAACAGTGGTAACTTTGGATAACCATCAAAAGTTTATTTTTTCCTCCGCAACCATTCTTGTATTTATATGATACTGTATAAAATTTGAATACACTCTAAATACAAGGTAAGTTATGCCAGCCATTAAGTATAGGCTCTACACATGAAACTGAACAACTTTCCCCAAAAAACCCACGCCGAATTCTCAAAAAAAAAAGTACTCAGATTGGATGTAGTCCGACCAACCAAGATTTCATGGAGTCCAAAACTATTTTGCGAATTCAGTATGTTTTCCTTGGAGAAAGATGTTTTTCATGAGAAGAGCCTACCTTTCAAGGCTTACACATTATTAAAAAAAAAGCCTGTATACGTAATAGGGCTTTAAGTATAAAATTGCCGATTCAGTTTTTGAAGTTTAATGCCAATTTTTATTGAAAATAAAAAAGTTAGTTTTTTTTTATTATTGACCTAATAGTGACACTACTTATGGTATTTTATTAGTAACTAGTGGCACGTCTTTCATGTTCCAATGCCCTGAGCTACGTAGCATTGGATGGAACAAAGGGGTTTTCTTAGTGGTCAGATGGGGCAATTAGACTATTAATTTTCTTGGTTTTTTTTTAAAGTGACGAAATCTTATGCTGAGTATTCCCAAATATGACATTAGTAACGGAGAAACTGCTGCGATAACTCTAGAGCTTTAAAATTAAAAATCTGTATTTTTGTCTAAAATGGTGATTTATAAAATTGAAAATAACTGTATTCATGGGTTTAAAGCCACCATGCTCTCAAAATATCTAAACAATAGGCACACATTTACCAGTTATTATAATAGTCTAATGCTAATTTGAGAATAAATTTTTATTTTAATAACTATTTCTTTTTTAAACTTTTTTATCCAGTCGGCATTTTCATACTATTAACACGCTTTTATTAGCTTCATTACAAAAATTACTTTTATCATATCAGCCGAAAGACGTCCACTGCTGGACAAAGGCCTCCCCCAAGGATTTCCACAATGACACCGGTCCTGCGTTGCCCGCATCTAGCGGTTTGCCGCGACCTTCACCAGGTCGTCGGTCCACCGTGTGGGAGGCCTGCCTATGCTACGTCTCCCGATGAGCGGTCGCCATCGGCCATCTGTGCTACGAACTATGTATATATGTAACGGAATCTTTGAACGTAAATTTCACGCACTTTAAGACGTCGGATTAAATCGAAAATTTGCAAACGTATCAAAGAACCGACGACAACACAATAATTTAATTTTTAAAAAATGAATTAGTTCAGTTTGCCATTAGAGCGTGATTTTTGTTTTTTAAACTTTTATGTATTAATTACATAAATAATTTAAAATGGATTAGGTATTTTATGTACGAGATATTTGCTTAATTTTTACAAGATCATAATTACGTAACTTCACAGCTTTTCATTGCAATCACACATAACATAAAACAATCATATACACTACCTACTTACAAATAACATTAACTTAGTTAACAATCCTTTTCGATGGGTACTTACTCCCCTTTATCGTAGAACACATTTTATTAAAACTTTGGCGCCGTTTGATGATATTCTATTAATTCAGACCAGTGGCAAAGTACTAACATACATTATGGACACTCCCTGTCGCTCTCTAGAATCCTACCTCACCCCCTCGTCTTCCAGGTTGTTACAGATTGGTTTAAGTTTGGTTCTGGAACGTATAGAATTTCGCCGTGATTTCATTATTTTCGTCATTTGTTTTTAGAAATGTCATTTCTTGCCCGTTGTATAAAGTGTCCGGGGTGTGCCAAATTTTGATTTTTAGTGTAACGAGTCTGATTGTTACGCATCATAAGATCGTTTAGTTTTCGGGATAGCTATAGTGAGAATAGAGTGATGAACATGAGGGTGAAGGTATATAGAAAGGAGGAAGACAGAAGCGATGGTAGGAGGATGGAGTCAAAAAGGACATGGTAGAAGTGGAGTGACGCAAGAACTAACCGGAATGACACCAGAATGAAGACAAAAAACATTGAAATCGATCCCAAATGAATGATTGAGGCTAAGAAGATGATCGATCATGTAAGGTTATATTGATACTACCCACGAAACTGAACAACTTTTTGTGCAAATTTGGAATTTGACATGACAATTTTTTATTCGGCCTCCAGCCTCGCATGATCATGTTTCCTTAGCCTTCGTGACTGAAAAAACGTAATGAATGACACTAAAAGTAAGCGTTACCGATCAACACTCGATTTCACCCCTCGTATGTATGTTTAGTTTATATATGAATCGGTTTTAAAGGAGTAAACTCCAAAAATGGGCTCCATACAAAATTGATCAATCAGCTGATAATTTTGAATGAATAAACCCAGTTAACAGTTCTTACACCAATTTTGTTACGCCTGTAGATTTTTTAGAGCGTATCTTCGTCGCGCATACAAAATATGTTTTTTTTTTAAATCCTTTCATATACAACTCGTTTTTTACTGAAAAAAAATGTTAATGATGAATGATTCCTAAAATTTTACTTTTATTTTTACGCCTTACACCAATTTTTAAAAAATCCTTAATATAAAAATTTTATACCTAGGTTCTTACAATTTACCACAGACTATAATAATAATTAAAACAATTTTATTTTTTACCAAAATTTTTGCTAAATGAACATAAAAGTAAATATAACGATATAATAAGTACTGCAAGAGTTATTTATTACGGTTAAAAACTGATAGAAGCTCGCCTTCCCGCCAGAGCATTCACAAAAGGTCCATACTCTTCCTAGTTCATAATTAATAAAATTTAGTGTAAGAAAATTAATAACAATATTAGATAATTCGGCAGTTTTAAGGTAAAAATCGGTCAAGCGCGTATCGGGACACGCATAGTGTAGGGTTCCGGAGTCATTACTGAAAAATATTTGTCACAGGATAGGTATCCTAAATAAGTATAGACAACGACTTTGACCAGCTATATCTTGAGAACGGAACTCTTGATAAAAATATGTTGTAAGAAAGCACTACTGCATTTAGAAATACCAATTTAATGATACCCACACGAAGCACACAAATATTTTTTTCATGTCCTTTTTACTGGTATACAAGGACTCCTAATTATTTTTTTTACAATAGTTTGTTTTTTCGTTTTGAGTATACGGAAACATGTATGTGCAAAATTGTATTATTGTACATGTTATGAGGAGGTGCAGTCAAAAGACTTTCAGTTGTATAAGTCACTGCTCAAAATTTCGTAAATCCTACTTTGATGAAGTACACCAAAAATTTTCTTTTCATCCCCTTTTACATGCAGGGGAGGCATCTCAAAAAATGTTAACATATTATTTTTCTTTTTTGCACTAAATTTCATTACTGATACCACTACTAGAAAGAAAATTGACTATGACAGACGGACAGACATGACAAAATTGCAGGGGTTCGATTTTTGCCGTTTTGGCTCCGGGACCCTAAAAATGTGTTTGAATTTATGCTTTAATTTAGGCTTACAAAACATCGTCAAAAGATTATATAAAACATACAAATACCTCATAATTACCTACGGTTAAAATCTTTGCCAATACGACAAAATAAATTATTATAATATTCAATTCAAAAAAAAAAACGTTACAAAGGTATTTCTACGCGAGGAAGACCCCATTGATGGAAGCTGTTTATCCGATACAGGTAAACTTAAAATCATTAGTATACTAAGTAAGTAATTTTTATGCTTCATGAGTAAGGTGAAAACCCACCTCACAAAACACTTAAGTTTCAATTAAAAAGTGTCATTTGTGTCTGAAAAAATCCAAAAGAACGTAGGTACGCCGAGAAAATATTTGTTAATAAATTTCATTTAATTTGGCTAGCTCAGTTCGCGCCACGCTTCACTAGAACGAACGTACTGAACTGACCGCTTCTGTCCCTCGTGTGCTTTATGTACGCGGCGAGGGCATCCACGGGCAGACGCAGTCTTTATTTCTTCGCGGTCAAAAAGACTGCCCCGCCCCTTCGTGTGCAAAGCGCCTTACGGTCAATTTCCACTTATCAGTCTGTTATGATCTGTCATCTAAGAATCATTGCAGAAAATTTTCAATTAACAAAACTTATTTCTTTGATCATATTGAAGTACCTACCAAATTGAGGAGCTACCGGACTTAACTTTTTTTTTTTCAATGCTTTCGTAAACGTCGAAATTTTTGTGAACATAGTTCTCAGCCCATCACTAAAGCTTTTAGTTGGATAATAGGCTAGTTGACTGCTAGTCATTTGAGTTACTTTTTAACTGTCAGAAACCAAATTTTTTTCTAAAATTATTTGAAATAGCAAGGTGTGACGTTATAGTTTGTCAGCGTAATTGTTGTGCCAATTTTTTTAAAAATTGAAGAGTTGATTGGAAAACAAAACGAATTTAGGTTTTTGAAATTTCAGGAGCATGGCAATTTAGGAAATAATTAAACTTTAATTACACTTTATTTCTCGATATTTATATTACTACGTCACTTGTGCTTTGCGGTGATTGGTCGTAGTTCAAATGTGTGTTTCTAAATTTCAAAAGGTTCAGCCAATTGGGATGATAACTGCATCAAAAATAAACTATGAAATTTGATCACTAAGACTGAAATTTTTAAAAATTATGTTAACCGCTATGTTTTCCATCAAGTCTTTAATTTTAAATTGCTCGAAATCACAAAATGAGTATACATAAATGATGCTAAAACTATGACGTCACTTCTATGTATTTCAAATATTTTACAACAAAATTTCGTTTTTTGACTGGTGATAAAAAGTTTCTCAAGTGACTAGCAGTCATAATCCCTATTGTATGTGATTGTAGGTTTCCCCGCCCGTACCTCAGACTTGCTCCTCAGCTTCTACCACATAGGCAGTAGCATTCTATTGAGGAGCGATTTCTTTTACCTCTGTGTCGCCACCCATACAGAAAGCATACCAATGATTTAAAATTCAAAGCAATACGTGGACCCATTGTCTATTTTGTTAATACATATTTTTGGAATGTTTTATTTTATCAATTAAAGATTTATAATACTTGCCTATTAGTTGTTTTTAAATTTTTAATGAAAACGTACTTTCACTTTTCACCTATCTTTACACTACACACGCTTTAAGTTTAACTACATATCACAGTTACGGTAAACAAATGCATAAATATTAACAAAACAATGTGATGGCATTTCGCTCAAGCAAAACTAAATAATATTACACAAAGTATGGCAACGCCACCAGGAATCGTTCTAAATAATCTTTGTGTCCTTAGAATCTTCGAGAAAACATTATAATTGTTTGAATACCTCGTTATAAAAGCCTCTACCTCTACGGCTTTACTTACCCCAAATACATTTTAATTATGTTATACGAGCTCAGAGGAATAAGGACTTCCTTCGACTACAGGAAAAGTGTAAAAATATTTCTCTTATCAATAACATGGAGACTGGCCACGTTGTATCTGTAAACAAAAAAGAAATAAATTAATCAACAATAATAAATGAGTCGAGGTATCTTCTCTAAGTAAGATACTAGGTTAAAAGATATAATCAAATTATTTATTTTTAAAAAGGCTAATTTAGAGTGTCCGTAGCGTTACGGCTGGGGCCGCTACCTCCTTTCAGGGAGGTCATGGTTCGAATCCCGCCACGTACCAATGTGTTTTCGAATTTCGATTTCATATGTACGTTTATCCGACGCTCTTACGATGCAGGAAACATCGTGAAGAATCTACACACGGCTGCGAAGAAACTCGAAGGTTGTGTATGAAGTCGACCAACCTGCAATAGGCTCGCGTGGTCGACTGAGACCCGATCGCATTAATTCAGGGTAGGCTCGAGCCCCTCAATGGGGATATATATGAGCTGATATGATGAACAAGGCCAGCCAATTTTTTCTAGCTCTTTTAAGCTTTGTGTAGCCTTTTTCGATATTTTAAAACAGGAATTAAAGGGATCTTAAGGGTGCAGACTACCTTTTTCTAGGTATTTTGTATTTAAGGCTTTTTGCTCATCGGATACAGATTAAACATAGAGTAGTACTTAACTACGTTAAGCAGTATAAAGCATAAATCGAATAATAACGAATATCACTGAACATATAAACGAGTTAAGCACGACTAGTTTACAGCGTCTTAAAATAAAAACTTTAGAATATTTTTCAGTATACTTTGAGATAATTAAAATTATACAATATTCTGGGACAATTGTGGAAATTATACAATGATTAAATACTATTACACTATAATTCAAGTTTCAAAGTATTTTTTATTTTATCTAAATGTTTTATTACAAGACCGAAGAAGGACAGTATTATATATAATCCAGTATAATCGATTTTTTTGTATGTTTATGAATATTTTTTTCTCGTCATTATTCATTATTGTATGAAAGTTGAAAAAAATTAGCGCGTAAAGAGAATGTGTGTAAGCAAGGTGTTTTTTAATCGTTGCCTATATCAGTTATTCCTACGTACCGTGCCCCAAAATTCAGCCTAATGAAATTTTTTAACCGACTTCAAAAAAAGGAGGAGGTTTCTCAATTCGACCGCATACAACATCTAATAATGTTTTTAAACTCTTTTGCTCTCTTCACAATAAAATTCAAGACAGACAACACGTCTTTCATTAGAGCACCACGAAATTATTTTAATTAAGTAGGTTTCCTACACCGACTTCAAAAAAGGAGAAGATTTCTCAATTCGACCGTATATATATTATTTTATGTGTGTTCGCGGATAACTTCGTCGTTTATGAACCGATTTTGATGTTTTTTTTTTGTTGGAAAGGAGATATCCCAAGGGTGGTACCATGATAAGGAAACCTAGATCTGATGATGGAACCTTAGTTTCCTGTTTGAAGTCGGTCTTTTTTGTATAAAGTTATTTTAGATTACGTTGTGTCTGGAGGCAAGTTCCAGGCTTATTTATAATAATATCAAAAATGTACTCAGCAGCTAGTTGAATATAGGAATAGCTTCGTAATAATTGCAATTATTTTTAATTATTCTTTATTTTGTTTAGCCAAAGACTGTTTATGTGCGAAAAACTATCAAATCATAGACTGCAGCCTTAAGGTGCTAAGCAACGTAAACCTAATGCGTGTCGAAAGAAATGTGGACCAAAGTTACATAAAATAAATCTTATATTGCCGCACTGTAATGTGCCTGTTACGACCTCCGCTCCGTCCGAGCAGCGCGAAAATAATACTTTCCACGTAAACCGAACTGCGTGTAGCGCAAAACCGGTCGTCGTGGAAATCCTTGGGGGAGGCCTATGTCCAACAGTGGACGTTCTTCGACTGATATAATGATTAAACCGAACCAACCGCGTCACCAATTCTTACCATCATCGCATTGAAAGATTTGTTAGCAGTTCATCCAATACGCGATTCTTCAACATTATTACACTAATGATTATATTTATTTTTAATAATTTCCACATTTGACATTATGTATATGTAATTATTATTTTATGGCCATCACAAAGAAATAGTGTAATATGCACCTATTTTAAATAGTGTAATATGCACCTATTTTAACATTTTGAATTTTTATTTTTGTCCAAATCGTATTCCAAGTCTCATTTCGACCAACACGCATTTTGTCCAATACGCTTTTCGTCCAGCACACATAATATCTATGTCCAATAATAGGGGATCGGACTGCTAGTCATTTGAGTTACTTTTTATGATCTGTCAAAAACGAAATTTTCTTCTAAAAATGTTTGAAATACCCACAAGTGACGTCATAGATTTTAAGCGTCATTGACGAACTTATTTTGTGAATTTGATCGATTAAAAATTGAAGACGTGATAGAAAACAAAATAAGTAAGGTTTTTGAAACTTCAAGAGGAGAGCAATTTAGAAAATCATATTTCAGATTTTATTTTTGACGCAGTCCGATCCCCTATTATCATGTATAATAATTTGAATTCAGAACTCGTACTTTATTGTTTACGAAGTTTGCGGAGAAACATTACGAAAATAGAAGCACTGTACATATTTGTTAATTAAAAACAAACCTATCTGAGCTTTAGTCTCCGAGCGATTCAAATTGAGATAAAATCGAGGTAACATTATTGCTATCTAAATAAGCACACCTGCTGCGATCACACGGAGCCGCTGGAGTCGCCCGGGAACTGCAGGTTGTCGCTGCAGGAGGGGGTGGGCGAGGAGGGCGGGTCGAGGGAGGCGCGCGACGCCGAGCTGAAGCTGCTTGAGCTTAGCTCTTCGGGTTCGGGCTCGAAGCGGTTTGCCGATGCAGCTGCCGCCGCCGCTGCTAAAAATTGTATAGTAAAATAATGTATTTCTTGTCTATTGTCAATAAAAGGCCTCGATTTCAAAGAACATATTTTTTTGTTTAGGAATAAAATTCAATTAAATAACTATTTAGGCTTATAAATGAGTTATCTACGTATTTAAGTTATTTTCAAATGTACAAATAAATTACCTTATAGCTACTGGCAGGTAATTTTAGTTTTAATTTCATAAATATTTCTAGAACACAATATACATCAAACTTAGGAAATGAGATAAAAATAAAAATACGCAAATGTGGTTTTCGAATTTCATTTTTATTTTATTTTAAACACTCCATAACATTATCAACAAATAATACCCAGACAAGGCAGCCAAATTATGATACTATATTTTTACATTTACAAGACCTGTTTTAAAGTTAAAATGGGGTTATCCCCAGCTAACTAGCGCCACTGTCAGTTAAAAAATAGTTAGTCGTCGAGTAAATAATTTATGGTAAATGAAAATGAAGAATAGGTACTGTAATTTGAAAAACTACTAACTATGAAAAATTATAGTTCGCTGTAGTTAAAGATAGCATAGGCGCTAAGTGGCCACTGTCGTCACATATGCTATCTGTAACTACAGCAAACTATATTTTAAATATTTAATAGTTTCTAAATAAACTACAGTACTTACTGTAGAATTTCTTGCTACTTATTCGATCTTTTTACGCTTCGCACTTCACAGATATAGGTCAAATTGTACTGGTCAAAATAGCTTTGGAATAATTTGCTAGACAGAAGGAAGTTTTTGTTTTTTCGGAGATTGTCGTCGCACCAGCTTTTGTGGAAATCATGGAAATAATTTACTTAATTTAAAAATGTAAACTACTCTTTTTTGGTGATTTAAGTCGTTTATCTTTTGACGGAACCCTTACGTTTTTTTTAGGTAAGTGGTTAAATTTTCCGATTATTGTTTCGCCTTTTAGCAGCGAATCTGTGAACGTAGTGGTTTTCATTACGTTTTAGAGTTTTATCCGCACAACTGAATCTCTTGCAGATTTTGCTACTGGCACCAACCAACTGATCTCCCTAACATCCTGAGTCGGCCGGGAGCCTTTTTGGTACCGGACTGGTTTCTCCGAGCCGCTCGGGCGTAGACCGACTGACACCACGGTTAACGCCGGGGCCAGATTCTATATTTATTTGAAACATTCATACGCAAAACAGGAGTATTTTTAAAAATATTTTAATTATTAAAACTAATACAGTAATTGTAATCAACTTTATTTAAATTTTAAGCACTTTAGGGACTTGCGGCCTTGTGCGTACTGGGTTAGCTACTTGATTTGTAAATTTTCGTTTGGCGATATTCATCATCATATCAGCCGAAGGACGTTCACTGCCGGACATAGGCCTCCCCCAAGGATTTTCACGACTACCGGTTCTACGCTACCCGCATCCAGCGGCTTCCCGCGACCTTCACCAGGTCCGGGCGATATTACTATTTTTAAAAATTCCCACTTGACCACCTTTTTCCCAATTAGGTTCATTCCCACTTGGACACTTTTTTATATTTTGTATTGTGGGGTGACATTTTTTTTATATAATGTGTTATTTAATTATTTCTTAAAATCTAGCACTATCGAATATATCCCTTTACTATCCTCACCAACTTTTTCTTTTTCCCATCTTACAACTTTTAGGCCAATGATTCCAAATTACTACCTTCGTATTCTTGTGGCAAATGGGTTTTCCGGTTTCTTTCTTAATTTAAATCCCATTTTTGCCACATTACATTACATATCCTTCATTTTCATCGTTCAAATATGTTTGGTAAAGTATGTACTCAGCAAGTTAATATTTTTTAACTGATGGCACAGCTAGTAGGGGGATCCCCTTAAGGAACAGGGATAATGACTGCTAGTCATCCGAGTTACTTTTTGTCATCTGTCAAAAACGACATTTGGTTCAAATTTTTTAGGTATTTGCCTAGGCGTGACTTCATAGTTTTGCAGCGTCATTTATGGACTCATTTTAAGATTTTGGTGAATTAAATATTGAAGAGTTGATGGAAAACAAAACCAGGAAGGTTTTTAGTGGAGTTCATAATTTATTTTTAATGCTGTCATCATCCCAATCGCAAAAAAAGTATTTATTTAAGTATGGAGTTATCCAATTCAATATTTACCGGATTAAGTACAGGTAAATTACCCTGACACGGTTTTATATAGGTTTGGTATAGGTGCACGCACAGGGACCAGGGGGTGACATTCGGAGAGTGGGTGGCAGGGGCCACAGATAACATATGCTATTATGGTGCGCGCGGCATAACGGTTGCCGCTTTACACTTGCTTGCAATAACTATGTCACGCAGATGCAAAAAACCATGTCAGGATAATTTGACTGTAAGTATATTAGTTTGGCTTTTCTCTCGAGTCTCCAGGAGGCTCGAGTTTCCATACAAACGTAGAAGACTTCCCGAATCAGAAACGAGGAGATCCGTAGGAGAACCAAAGTAACCGACATATCTTTCAGAATTGCTAAACTTAAGTGGCAGTGGGCGGTGACCTATAAAAGTTCGTAAAACAGATGGCCATTGGGGCAGTAAAGTTCTCGAATGGCGACCGCGCAGCGAAAAACGTAGCGTAGGCAGGCCTTCCACTTGATGGACCATAACTTGGTGAAGCCGGGACGGGAAGCCGCTGGATACGGGCAGCGCAGAACCAGTCGTCGTGGAAATCCTTGGGGGAGGCCTTTGTCCAGCAGTGAACATCCATCAGCTGATATTATGACGGGAAGTCAAATATCTATATCTGTAATTTGTTTTTTTTTGTGTACTCGTAAATTAAACGAAAGAAAATTAGAGCGAGTTGAAAAATTTAATACAGAACTAATTAAGGCTTTTATTTAGTTATGTTCTTTATTAAGATGAAAACCAATTAAAGACAGACATCAATATGTGTCTTCACAATATATTTGCAAAGTTTGGATTAGATTCGGCATTTCGACTACCTTTGTATGGAACTTAAGCCCCTGGTGAAAGTTAATCTAATGGTCTAATTTTCCTTATTTGCACTCAAGCTTGAGTATTATTAAAATCAAGAACGAAAATACTGTTGCATTCATTTTCGGGTACACCTAAGTACACCCTATACCTACAATTTGCTATCAGGTACAAATTGTAGAGGCCAAAATTTTAAATTCAATATAATACAATCATGCTTTTGAACACGTGAGCCAATGTTTTCCTTTATTTACATAGTTTGGTACGAATTTGGCTTATAATACATATCAATAGACTTGTTTTCGAATAATTATAAACAACTAGGAAATTCATAATATATTAACTTATATTATGTAAGGCAAAATTAAGAATTTACCTATACATACTGATAACATTTAAAGTTACGAATAAATGATTCTTATTATTTCTGTAACATTTATAGAGCTGCTGTTCAATATGTACCGTATTTTGTAAATATTTATTACAAATTCTTACTTTTACCAGTTTTCAATGGAGATGAAATTAAATAATATGCACCATCTATTATTTTACAATGACACATTCCAAAAAAAATAATTGTAAAACACAACCGCTTACAACAGTAAGTAAATTACATTAAAAAAATAAATATTTGTCATGATTCAACATATTAAAACTAATTAGATTAATAATACTCGCACTGAAATAAAAATTATAGTAATAATATTTGTACATATAAGACAGCCGTTCAAAGATGGTATTACATACCGTTACCAACGATGTATTGTGTACAATTTCCACGTAATTACTATGACCCGTTAACTCACAAAATATTAATGTGGTAATGCCAAATTATTTTGTGAATAATTCACACACCACAATAATAAAACTCCACGAGCACCTTAATCAAATTAAGGTCATGAAACAAATGGATGGACTTCATCTATGTACATTTTAAAAGCTAAAGAAGCAATAGGAAGGCGACAAAATAGTAAGTTCGACTGTCCAAAAAATAGTGGAAGCGTGCACATCTGAGATTCGTTCGCAAAAGTTAGGTTGAATTAGCTAAAATATGGTAGAAATATTAGGTAACAAGATACAATTATACTGGCCTTCAGAAAAGTGATAGCACAATTACACAATATACTTATCAGTAGGTACCTAAAGATTTTGTCTGTTTAAGGTTTTTCATTTTATGAAAGGCAAATTGTCTATTTGTATAGCTTTTTTTAATATAAAGCTATTGCCCTAAACATAATAAAGCCTGAGAATAAAGATATAAAAAATAAGTACTTAAGGACGAGCAAATACATATAATTCTGTAATGTTAGCAATACATATTTTTTCCGAAGACTATCCCCAGTCTTGTTAATTATCGCTTTGTTTACTTCTGAAAGGAGCTTCGCAAAAATCAGTTAGGTATAGAATATTTTTTATTATTTTACTAGTTTTTCATATTTTTATGTTCGTTTTTCGATATGACAGCAATAATACTACAATATTCGAGAAATATACAATATTATTATTGCATGTGACTCATTTATTAACTCGAGTAGCACTTTGATACAAACTATGATTATTAACGATATTTTTTTGTCTTTTTCCTGTACATATTCACTTTAAAATCACTTAGCTAAATTATTCTACTACAATAATAGCAACAAACGTTTCGAAAAGTTTTTCTCTAATTCTAATTGAAGATTATGATATAATTATAATGCAAAACCGACTGAAAAACGTGAATGATATTGAACACAATGTTGATTGATATTACTTTTTCTTCCTACGGGACTTTTTGGATTTAGCTGATTGCTTTGTAGAAGGCAGAACTAGGTTTGAAGCACCAGAGTTTTTCTTATCCTCTTTGTCACTGTCGGTAGACACGACTGGCGACGTATTGTCTTCGTCCGATGACTTCTCCATTACGTCTCTCTCATCAACCTTAGTATCATCATCAAATTTAATATCCTGTGACTTTATTTTAGTGCTCTCAATAACGCTAAAACCTTTTTCCTTCTTCGCTGGTATCTTTTCTAAATCTATTAAATTGAAGCTACTAGATTCTATAACTTTACTAGTAGTATCTTTGATCGACGAGAGTATATCGTCTATGTTGATCTTGCAAATGGGACTCGTTATTTTCGGATCGTTCGTGTCCAAAAGACTGTCTCTCATTACTTCAAGATTGAAGTCGTCAAGGGCGAAGTCTAAAGGTTCTAGTGGGGGCAAGTCATGCAGGACTGCGTGATGTTCCTCTACAAAGTTGAGTTCGGAGGGCTCATCGCATTCGGCTACCATTATATCATTCCGCTTACAAAGCTCAAAAAGTTTATCTTGCAAAGACACAGTCTGGACTGGGCTGGCCTGTAAAGCTACTGCTGCATCTTTAAGGTCCTCATTAATTTTATTTTCCAAAGTCTCAAATTGTTCATTTTCCTCCCATTTCTTGGTATTCTTAGAGGCAGCAATAGAGCTCCAAGATTTTACTGGTTTTTCGAATACTGGCTCTTTTGAAACAACTTTATTTTCTGGCTGCGGTGATTTCTTGTGATTCTTACTGCCTCGAGTAATTTGTATTTCGGGGAAATCATCTTCAGTGGTGTTGATTACATAAACATCCTTTTGTTCTAAGGGTGTCTCAATTCTCCGATTTTCAGGGTAAGGAGAAAGAGATTTGCTCTTCGGTGGCTTTATAGACTCCTTGAATATCGCTGAAGAATTTTCGCTTGCAGTACCCTCAATATGTTTCTTAACTTTGAGTGTGTGTGGACTTGGAGGTTCTTGGACTGTTTCTTTATTAGCTTGTGCTTTGGGCTCAGCTGGGATTAAATCGGTAGATGCTTCAAACGATTTCTTTTTCAGTTTGCAAGAATATGAAAATGGTTCTTCTACTTTAAAAGAAGACGTTTCAATTATTTTTCTTTCATAGTCCTCACATTTTTCAGGAGGCAGACATTTCGGAGAGCGTGTTTTTTTAGCTTTTGAGATATATGAAATATTTGATTCCAATTCTTTGAAAGGTGTTGAAATTGAAACTATATCTCCACTGCAGGATTGCTTTTCTTCTATGGCATGTATTTCAATAAAACTGTCTTCATCAACTTTCGATTGCAATTCATCTTGATTTTTTTTTGTTTTCCTGATTCTTTTTATCGATTTAGGTTTTTCATCAATGGACTGATTGCCAATGTTCAAAACCATAGGATTTTCCGGCTCGTTTAATAACATATCCCAAGCCTGCTCTTCTGTTTTTATTTCAATCTCTTCATGTTTTTTAGTTTGAGCGTCATCTTTAGATGGCAAAATTAGTGTTACTCCTATTGACGGTTTATCACTGACAGGTCCTAGATTCTTGTCTGTATCCTTCGCATCCTGCTCTATTTCAACGGAACTATTTTCACTACTTGAAAGTTTTTCTTCTTTAGTGACCTTAATTTCTTTTGCAAGCTTGAGCTCAATTTGGTCATTTTGCTTTTTAATATGTTTTACTTCTTTAGGCTCTTTTACAATAAAGTCGTCAAATTTACTAGATTTAAAATCCTTAAAGCTATCCTCACTATCTCTATCACTAACTGACTTCGGGGTGGGAGATTTCTTAAGTCTAGTTCTGGCTATCGGCTGAATATCATCCGACATCAGATTCAATTTTGGCAGTGATTTAGAATCTTTACTTTCTCGCTCGGCACACTCCGCCGAGCCCCTGTCACGCTCACTGTCATACCTTCTTGCATCAATCTCCTGACATTTGAGATCTTTATTTACACCTGTTTTCGTAATATTAACATTAATTCTATCTATTTTTTTCGCAGTTTCGGCGTCTTGTTTGTTCGCTTCATCAGTTTTTTCATGGGATTCATGGTCGACCACTCTTTGCTTTGACTTTTTAACCACTTTGCTTTCTTTCTGCACCTTATTTTTTTCTACTTTTTCCTCTTCTTGCTTAGTAATATTTTCAGATTTAGCTACATCATTTTGTTTAATAGGTTCTTCAAGTTTCGAAACCACTTCATTTTGTCCATAGAATTGGCCAGTTTTGTTATAATCTTGTGTTGGCTTTTCTACTTTCGGTTCTTTTGCTATAGCTGATTCGTCAGGTTTTGTTTCTGTTAGCTTAGACTCCTGTTTTGAGATTTTATCCCTTTTCGCAAATTTCTCTGTATCAGTATGAATATCAAGTTTTTTATCAATTTGCTTGGTAACTACCTCCCTTGGCGGAGAAGTTTTGGTTTTGCGCTTTTCTACTGTAACTTCACATTTTGATGTTAATTCAGTGGCTTCTGGTTCTATTTTCCATTGTGGGACATTAGTCAACGCCGCCGGGATTACCACATCCGTATTGAGGGGAACTGGCTCATCCTCCGGCGACAGGTGGCACACGGGAGACACGTTCTGCACTGGGATGGTTGTGTTCCTGGGCAGGGGGCGCACGATGATGTCCGCGTCGGGCGGGATGGCAGTGGGCGCGCGCACCACGGGCCGGAAGGTGGCCTCGTCCGCGTTGCTTGTGGTGTAGTCATCCGGGTCAAGTGCGGGTGGCGCGCGGGGCGCAGGCGGCGCCACCACAGTTCCCAGTGGGTCCACGGCACGCTCCACCCCACCGCCCCGCATGACGACCTCCCGCTCCTCACTCTCCGAACGCCACCCTATACGAAACCGAAGGCAACCGTTATTCAAATCTTTGTACCAGAGGAGATTTAGAAAAAAGCATGATATTTTTTTTAATCGAAAGCCAAAATTAAGATGGATGCCTTTGGCTTCAGTGTAGGGCGACGTTTCGACGCTTTCAAACTGTAAAGTATTATGCTTTCTTCGCTCTCCTCCACTTGTTAGCTTCAATCTTGTGCGTTTGTAGTGTTGATTCTTGTGAAAATAATGTATTAAACACTGATAATAAAGTTATAACACGTGAACGAACGAGTATTAAATGTACCATTAGCAATAAATCTAGGGGTATTTTCAATTAAAAAAAACTTTATATGTGATCGTTCAAATCTTGCATGACTTTATGTTATGTGGGCAAGAAAGTGAAGCATATGCACTATTTAATTTATTATCTTATTAGCAATCATTTCTATAGTTCAGTATTGAGAGAAAACTAAATACTTAATTTATTATCTTATTAGCAATCATTTCTATAATTCAAAACTAAATACTATTGATTAAGCCTATATGCCGTTGGCAATACCTAACTTGATGGTAAGTGACGACTATGCCGAAGATGGAACTAAGCTTACTACTGTGGAACTACCAGTCTTCACATCGGCTTTACTACGACTACCTTAAAGCTAAACAAAAACTATAAAATGGTACAACTCACCCTGTTCCTCCTTCATGGCTTCAGCCAGGTCCTCCTTGAGTTGCACGTCGCAAACGGACGCGGCGCGACCGGTCTCCGCTAGCAGCGACTTGCGCCTGAAGTGTTCAGATGGCGAGTGTTCTAAGGAGCCTGGAAATCGTGAAATAAATAAATACTATGATGACGATAAATGGATCGGACTAGATTAAACATACAAATGGGATATATAAATTACTAAGTAAAAGCCAACGTCTAGTATAAGCTATAAAATGGTACAACTTAACCGCCTCAGTGGCGTAATGATAACGTATATTAGCTTCACATCAGGAGGTCACGGGTTCGATTCCTGGCGGAGTCTAACTTTGTACCGTATGAATGTAGTGGTGGGTACTGTCTATATTATTTCAGAAGGGCAGTGCAGTAATAAAATACTTATTAAATCCACTTTGATTTATTGACACACTTTACTATATAAATTGCGTAACGGGCTACGTGTGAGCTAACGAGTCAAGTGACTGGAGACGACTGGGGGGGGTCAGGCGCGTCGCTGCCGGCGGGCACATAATTGCACGGTCAGCGGGATCGCACCTGTGTACCTACAACTCGGTTTGGTCGGTGGAAGGGCATTTTCTAAGCCCGCCTGGCTAGCTACCACCATCGTATCTAAGTCTTGCCGCCAAGCATCAATATTAATATAATTGATGTGTTCTGGCTTGTAGATAAGACAGCCAGTTCCTCATTGTATTGGGGAATTTTGGTAAGCCAGCTGATGACGATGATAAGAAGAAAAAATAATGAGTTGATGTCAAGGGCTCACCAATTGTGGATTAAAAAAAGCTAGGCTTGGTTTGTTAAGATTTACAGTGCAGTTATAGAGTGGTTAGCCGCAAACATTTTTTGTGTGCATCTCCCCATGGCATACTTATAATATTTTTTTTTAAATGCTGAGTTTTATACTATTTGTGTCCCTTGTATACCTTGTATAACAATGTACTATTATGAATAACGGTTCAGTAAGTAACTCACTGTTGAATCCATAGACGATGAGAACTGGCAACACAAATGGCATGTTGACAGAATTGAATCGCGCTGTGATGCTACTCATTATAACACGATATGATTCAGTAAGTAACACACTGTTGGATCCAGAGTCGATGAGAATGGGCAGCACAGATGGCATGTTGACAGAATTGAAACACACTGTGGTTCAGTAAGTAGCTCACTGTTCGATCCGGAGTCAATAAGAACGGGCAGCACGGATGGCATGTTGACAGGATTGAAAACTCACTATTGGATCTGGAGTCGATAAGAACTGTAGACAATGGTATGTAGACAGAGTTGAAACGCACTGTGCTGCTGCTCATTATAACACTCTATGATTCAATAAGTAACTCACTGTTGGATCCGTAGTCGATAAGAACGGGCAGCACAGATGGCATGATGGCATGTTGACAGTATTGAAACTTGATGTGCTGCTGCTCATTGTAACGCGCTATGTTTCAGTAAGTAACTCACTGTTGTATCCGAAGTCGATAAGAACGGGCAGCACAAATGGCATGTTGACAGAATTTAAACGCGCTGTGCTGCTGCTCGTTATAACAAGCTATGATTCAGTAAGTAACTCACTGTTAGATCCGGAGTCGATGAGAACAGGCAGAACAGATGGCATGTTGACGGGATTGGAACGCGCTACACTGTTGCTCGTTGTATCTACTTCTACTGTCTCTGCTTCCGAGAGGGATGAGGTCGAGCTGGTTAACATGAAACAAAATTTGTAATAAGAATACCTCTTTAAAATTTCAAAATGGTTATTCTTAGTACTATATATGTTAAAGAACATAAAGTTGACGAATGACTGACCTACAGGGCAAAAGTTTAAAGTGTTAAGTATTATCCATATTACTGAGGCACATAAGAATCTGCTCATTACGAGAATGTTTATGCCCATGACCCAAATGCTTAACATGCTGCTTCTGGCTTTTCATTGTCAATTTTCAACCCTGGTTTCATTTCCCATTAGGTGGGCCATCACGCCAACCTTTTATTATTTACATATCGCACACTGAGAATGATAGTGACACTATAAAAAAAAACAATTTTGAGTAAAAAGACTTTAAAGTTTTTAAAAATGAGGTGACTGCAACTTCTTATAAAAATAAGATTTTTGAATGCGGTTTTTACGGAAAACGATGTATAAGCTTCTAAAATAAATGACCAATAGGATTCCATGCAACTTTTGTTGATAGATGCGAAGTATTTTTGAAAATTTAGTTTAGTGTCACTGTTATTTTAACTTTTTCTTTTAACATTTATAGTGAGTTGAACGAAGGACGACACTATAGTATTTGAATGTCAGTATACTTCATAATAAGTAAATAAAAAAGATTAATAAAGAACTGATGGATAGACATGTATAATTTATTAAACTTTTTAGACATTTTGCCTGCTGAGAACTCTAGAATATTTCCTAAAACTCCTTAAAAATGTAGCACTACCACAAATAAAAAATTCTTCTACCAGTATCTTATATCAATTATAGTTATTACTACATTCGTCTATAATATTTATTTGTGGCTTGTACATTTAAGTTTTAGACCTTTTCAAAACAATAAAAAAATGTTAGGAACTACAAAACATAAGATAAATCTTAAAAAAAACACAAACTAATATTTATCTCAGAACAAAATAATCTTATCTAATCAAGTTACGAGGGGGGGTCCGAAAATTCGCGGAATGAAATGATTCCAATTCAAATGAAACAATAGAAGTATTTTTCTTTTTCAATATAATTACCCACAAGTATAGTGCACTTTTCTGATCGACCAATTAATTTGTATAAACCATCAAAAATATATGTTTTGTCTTTGCCTTCAATATGAGCAGAAATTGCCTCCTTCTTCATGGGTATGATTTTTTTCCTCGTAGTTCTTTTATTAAATTTGGAAACAAATAATAGTCGCTTGAGGGAAGATCCGGGCTGTAGGATGGGTGGACCAGCGATTAGAAGCCGCACTTGTTAAGAGCAACAGACGCAACATGGCTCTTGTGAACCGGTGCATTGTCGTGCAATAGCAACACACACTTCGACAGCTTTCCCCGCCTTTTTTTCTTTAATGGCTTCTTGTAGTTTTTCTAATAGCGTTGCGTAATATATCACAGTTATGGTGACACCCTTATCTTTGTAGTTGATCAGGATAATCCCTGTTGAATCTCAAAAATCAGCTTTCCGGCCGATTTTGATACCATGAACTTCTACGGAGGAGGTGCTCCCTTCTTATGCCACTGCATAGACTCTTGTTTCGACTCGGGTTTAAATGATGAACCCAAGTTTCATCTCCAGTCACAATTCGTTCCAATATGTGGGCAGGGTGGTCACCGCATAAGATTAAAAAAGCGTCGACGCAATAACCAACTCGCATCCATAGTTGTACGTTTATTCCGAAATAATTCGTTTGAATGGCAATATTTTAAAAACAAACGACGGCTTGATTTTTTGATTTACTTTTTTCTAAAGAGTTCTCAAACACAATAAGCACATTTTACCTCCTTCTGCTTCATTCCGCCAATTTTTGAATCCCCCATCGTATATGTATTTCTTAATCATAGGTAATATCTTAGGTTAAAGTTTTGCAAAGCTTTCTTCCTTCTCTTGACAATCTTTTTTTTAATCGCTATACAAAACAGTAACAGTTTTTCCTCTATTTATTTAATTCCCGTATCGTTTGTTGTCTTAAATAATGATTTTCTATCCTCGGCATACTGTTTATGTGTCGGCGAACTCTGTCTAATTATGTTCTCTTTTTCGATTAGTTGTGGTGTAGAACTTGATTTGTTAACATCTTTGATATTTTTTTAAATTTTCAATATTCTCGGGTTACGTCGTCGCGGCATTTTCACTGAAACAGTAGTAAAAATATTTTTCAAAAACTACAAACAAACGCACAACAACAGCTACAGCATTTTTATATTTTAAGAAAAACAGTACACTGATGCAGTAATAAATGAGTGTATTAGTAGTACCGTGTAAAAGACACTAAACTAAAAATGACCAAGTTTTTTTTACAAAAATATGTACAGAATCTTAAAAAGTAAGCGACTTTATGCAAAATAGAACACTAATGCTGTTGTAAAAAGTAACAAATACATGGATTGAGGAACCGATTGAAAGACACTAACAAAAAAATTACTTTGTAAAGTTACGTAACCAATTTTGTTCCTATCTCTGCTCGCTGACTGCTAAGGTACAGGCTTTCTCTAGCCTAGTTTAGTAGCCAGAGTTCCAATAACTAAAGTTAAGATGTACAACTAGAATTAAGACCTTTTTTTTTCTAACTTGTAAACTTTTTGTGAAATAAATTTATTATTAATTAATTCATAGATGGTTTCTAAACTCACAACGACATTTTAAGGATAGTGCCTTTTTTTTGTAATATAAAAGTCAACATATTTTTATCAAATAACGTATCTACACGAAAAATGACGCTATCACTATTACATATACTAAACTAATGTACTGCATAGTTAGTGTAATATCGGCACTAATTAGATAAATACGTTATTACTTAAATATATTATACAAACTTACCGACTAGATTCATTGCAGAACGCCATTATCCAAGAAATGACACTCTTATTCGCAGTACTAACAGTTGATCGTCCGCTGTCCCTGTCACTATTAAAATAATGTCTCTCTCACTCCAAGTCATGCTCCCCGCCCCACAAAGCATCATAACGTTACTACGCCATCTGGTGACTTCTAAACGAACTACGTTTATGTGGGTTTTTGTGTTCAGCAGTTCACGTTTTAAATAAAATGATGTTGTTATCTTAATACAGTCCAGTTTTGTATAGTGACGTTATCGTTCTCAGTGTGCGAATTATTATGATGTACCAGGCGAGCAGCTTATAACTGATATGCCGATATCTGTTTTAGTGTATCATAAAGTTGTTACTAAAAAAACACTTCACATTTGCCACCATTAACAATTAAAAAAAACTGCTGTGCGTTGGGTATCAACCCACTTATTGTCATTTAACTTTCACTTACCCGGTGCAGTTGTAAGTCTTGAAGACGAACTGAGGTCCCATCCATAGGCGGCGGTGAGGGCCCGCATGCGTCACGATCTCGACTTGGGACAGCCAGCGTTCTTCCTCGCTCATACACATGTCAGCACATCTCTGTGGGAAGAGGATAAGACGATAAAAATTGCAGTACAAGAACATTGTGATTTCATGAGTACTGAACTTTTAACCAAAAAATAAAGCCGACTTTAATGGCGATAAGGCACACTGAAAAGAATAAAATAATAATAATTCCGCGAAATAGTAAATACGTACAAAACATTTTTACACCATACGTACGACACGACAAACAAAAAATTTAGAGGCCGCTCTACACTATGGGCCATCGTGCGCTAGCAAAAGGGACAAAGCTATAGGTTAAAAGAGTGAAGATGTAAGTACGAACTTGTCTTACTTGTAGCTTTGTCCCTCACAGTGGCGCATGATGGGCCATCGTGTAGAGGGGCCATTAAATTTTTAAAGTGGCTGTCAAGCCAAACCACGCCGCTATGTCCGGGCAGTTCTAAGAAATCTATTGAGATACCTATATATCAGCAGTGAAAATCTTTCGACTGATATGACGATTGATTGAATTATCAATTGATTATTATTATTATAGTATTACTAGCTTTCGCCTGCGGCTTCACTCGCGTGGGTATCGTTTTTATGACTGTCTTTGAAGGTGAGTGATGCGCTGTGTTTGTTTGCATGTTACATCTTCACGCTTCAACAACTCAACCAATCTTGACGAAATTTGGCATACTCGTAGCCAGTGTAATGGAGGACATAGGCTACTTTTTATCCCGTTAAAATAGCGTAGTCCGATACAGTTCCTGAGAGAACTGAAAAAAAGACTCTTTATGGTTCCGTTGCTTCGTTGCGATGTTAAAGAAATTAACATGGCAACGAAGCAACGGATTGTTGTGATTTTTGCACAGAAATGGTTGAGGGGGTGGGAAAAGTCAGAGACTACTTATTAAGGCTTTAAGATAACTCAATCCGAGCAGGTTGAAAAGTGTTAAAATAATCTAGAACTTAAGTCTATTCATTTTAAGTTTAAATCAATCAACGCAGCTGTTACGTTGAAAGCGAACGCCCCATTCTCGATTTTTACATGTTTTTATTACTTTTATTTACTTTCAAAAAAGTTTTAAAAAGTTTTAAAATTATTTTTTTATTAAGTATATGTCGGAGCGCAAGGACGTGGCGCCACCTATGCATGCGTCGAAGCACCGTATGTTTTATCTTGAAACGTCAAGCGGTTAGCTAGGGTAGTACTAATAGTCATATTTGGCCAAGGCGTGGTCGGTGCGAGACCGGAACCCGGAAGTTGGTAGTGTTGGTACTTGTTTGTTAGCCAATCAGAATCGTTGTGATTATAGAACCATTAAATGACAATGCAGCCAACCTACAGAGGCTACGACAGAGCCGCCAATTATTTTACGAGCACTTTTGATCGAGCAGCAGAACTGTCAACTTGGGAAGCCAGCCCCGTGCCGAACTCATCGCAGTCTATAAAATAATCGGTTTTCATCCGAATCATCGTGAAGCCTCGTGTTGCAAACGTGTGTGAATATTGATTGTACACTCCAAAACATCTCAAAGACGAGTTTATTTCTTAGATCCGGCCAAAACCTTTCTGACGATCCGAAATCAGAAGTGGGATAGGACATGGACGCCCCCCGTGTTCCAGATAGTGATGTGAGCAACACAAAATAGAAAGTGCTTCTGGAACAGCGAAATTAGAATTTTCTGACGCTGATACTAGCCACGCGGACGCCATCATCGTCCCATGAATTGAGGTTATCCGATTTCAACCCCGATAGATCGGATGTGAATGCACGTGCATGGATTGCTACTACGGATCTGTGTCTACGACCCATATCGGCAAGGGGCAGGGCCACTACATGTCTAGCTGCTTGAAGCGATGCAGCCAAGAAGGAAGCACCTGCAAAGCTGCCCCAGTGATGGAGAAGAGATTCGACCTTTGCGTGGTTGATGCACAATACTGGAATTCCATCGGGTGAGCAGTTTTCATTATAGAGAAATCTGTTGTTATCTGTTGCTTCAGTGCAAGTTAAGAGGCACTGAGTAGGTACACGACTACCATTGACAATGCTACTGACTGACGACAGCTGGTTGTCCGACTCTTTAGTCTGACGACTAAATGTGCGCACGGAGCCGAAACGACACCTTGGTTCGGAACCATCATAGACTAAATGACCATAAACTAACTAACCATAAACTAAAACAAAGAAAAAGATGGTACCGACCGTATGATTTTGTCGTTTCCGTGTAGATTTGTTTACAGCCAGTGTTGTTTGTTCAGGTTTCCTGATGATACTTATAGTGACGACTGCAAACTATTTCACATTTTTACCGTCATTCCTTTTCCCTGTGTACCACGGCGTACAAGACCGCCCAGAGCACAGCATCGACCTTTCTTTTTTTTTTAGAGCCCCTGTGTACCACGGCGCATATGGACATATGCGCCTAGAGCACAGCATCGACCTGACCTTTATCATTTTAGAGCCTCTGTGTGTCACACAGCATCGAACTCTACGTATTCCCTTTATTTTTATGAGCTTTGCCCTGTGGAAGGGGAGTTCAAGTACCTACATAACTCATCGTCATCACATCAGCCAGGCAACGTTCACTGCTTTACAAAGGCGCAATCGCTTGGCCGGCAGGTGGGCGATCGCGGTGTGTGGCACGGTACGCAGAAAGGACGCAGCTGCCCATCCTCCGGTCTTTGGTCCATTAGTCACCTCTTACCACACCCTCGGGAAGAGACGGGTGGTACTATTCTGGGGCCACACCACAGGCCTACTTATCTGTAGTAGATTTATGATAAGTTAGGTAACCTGAATACCTAACTTAAACACACACCCACTCCTCTTTACTGATTATGGCAGCTGCTGGGCACGCATCGCCGTCAGGGTGGCCGTGTCGGAGCGCAAGGACGTGGCGCCACCTATGCATGCGTCGAAGCACCGTATGTTTTATCTTGAAACGTCAAGCGGTTAGCTAGGGTAGTACTAATAGTCATATTTGGCCAAGGCGTGGTCGGTGCGAGACCGGAACCCGGAAGTTGGTAGTGTTGGTACTTGTTTGTTAGCCAATCAGAATCGTTGTGATTATAGAACCATTAAATGACAATGCAGCCAACCTACAGAGGCTACGACAGAGGCGCCAATTATTTTACGAGCACTTTTGATCGAGCAGCAGAACTGTAAACTTGGGAAGCCAGCCCCGTGCCGAACTCATCTCAGTCTATAAAATAATCGGTTTTCATCCGAATCATCGTGAAGCCTCGTGTTGCAAACGTGTGTGAATATTGATTGTACACTCCAAAACATCTCAAAGACGAGTTTATTTCTTAGATCCGGCCAAAACCTTTCTGATGATCCGAAATATATTATAGGTTTTTTTGCATAATGATATCTGATAATCTTTTAATATTTGAATTGAATATTTTCATTTGACCCATCTTAAGGCCTTAACATAGCCCAAGATAGTTCCTGAGGGATCTGGGGAAAACTCATTTTCAGGCTCGCGCTCGTTCGCCGTCGCAACGTAGCAACGGATTGACAGGATTTTTTGTATATAAATAGTTGAGTGGGTGGGAAGTGACAGACTGCTAATCGCGCACCACTCACCCTCAAAGACAATCATAAAAACGATGCCCATGCAAGCGAAACCGCGGGCAAAAGCTAGTATGTACATTGTACATAAAAATGCTGTTCGTTAATCTTGGTAAAAGTCGAAAACGGCTCGACCAATTACGATGAAACCTTGGTGAATTCTTAAGCGCACGCAAGTCGCTTGCGGCTCTCACACCGTGCCACCTCGATATCCACATGGGCAAAACCGCGGGCAACAGCTAGTTATTATATAAATATATTGGTCCTCCGTGGACGATTAGTTCCATAATAAATAATAATGAACACCTCGCCTCGGAACGAAAACTTTCAAGTCGTAAACTTAGCGCACCGGAAGATGTAGCGCAGGCAGCCCTCCACGTTGGACTGACGACCTGGTGAAGGTTGCGGGAAGGCGCTGGATGCGGGCAGCACAGGACCGGTCGTCGTGCAAATCCTTGGGGGAGGCCTTTGTTCAGCAGTGGACGACTTTCGGCTGATATGATGATGATGATGAAACGTCGCTACTATGTTCGGCTAAATTATCAACAGATGGCGCTACATGTATTTCTAAACCGCGGAAAGGTAATTTATTGAGGAGTTTTATGGACTATCTTCTGAGTCCATGATCAGATCTTTAATTGATTTTTGTGGGACTGAAACTGGAACACTAATTTGATTAGATGGTGTGAAATATAATATGAGTTGTATAGAAATATCTAGTGATGTGATATTATAGTCACATTCTATCAAGGAATAATAGATTGAGATTGACTGTTTCACCGACAAAAGCAACGACCAACGCTCGTGTAGATTGTTTGAAGAACAATTTTATTCATGTAAGTTACAGTTATCTACCTACCAAATAGCCACTGTTGATTGTTACATGCCGCCGGTGATACAGCCCTACCTGCATTCATGCCTATAAATACGTCAGTTGGTATGAAGTGTCCGGGGTGTGTCACAGTTAAGGGCTCCAACGCCAATTTCTTTACACCCTGTATTGTATATTTTCATACACAAGAATTGCTAACTTAAAGTAATAAAAACATTACATTATTGTATAAGATAATAATAATTAAAAGTCAAATAAAAATACAAATGATATAAAAAATAGCAGGCAATAATACAAATAACAAGTCTAATGTTTATTGAGGGGTCAATATCAATGTTATTTTCACAGTGACACATGTAAATTGCTCTTTCATCCATTGTACTGGAAATAGGCAAAAATGCTAGTATGTAATTTTATAAGCACTTCTCAAACTCAAACCCAAAAACCTTTTTAAAAAAATAATTAAATTTGTTAATTAAGTTTTGTGTATATTTTTATTTATTTTGATTTACTGTCTATTGTACTTGTACTATTACGATCATCTGTGGTACAGTAAAAAGTTTTTACTGTACATCAAAATAAATAAATATACACACAAAACTTAATTAACAATTTTTTTTTCGACTTCTATTAAGGTTATCAATCTCCTTCCAAACCTCGCCAAACATAACTTACCCTGCAGCTGAGTGGTTGTAGCAACGGGTTAGAAGGCGGCAGCGGAGCCAGCAGGTCAGCCGCCGAGCCCCGTTGCAAGGGCCACTGAGCTATTGGTTCCACTTGCAGTTCCAATGGCGTCTCGTCGCAGATTTTGTCTTTTGGCACATCTGTTGAAGAAAAGGAAAGATTGACTTTGATCGATATCTACGAAATTTAGTAGTTTGCCCACAAATACACTCAGCGGCACAGAAACTTGGCTACCTAATTTTTTCTCAGTACATTTTCATACAAAAAGAATGCCCAAATAACAACAACTTTTTTTTAATCAAGATAATTGAAAACGCTGACTGAACATGTTAAAAAACCGACTTCCATCACAACTTAGTACAATTTGCCAGAAACAAAAGAGATAGGCCTTTGCCAAACAGTGGGACAGTGTATGTATGTATTTGGTGGACGAGTACTCAAATTACTTAGAAACTAGCCGCGAGCAGGTACATACAGCACGGCCACGAGCGCTCTCTTCTGAACGTCCACTGTCCCCACCGGAACTCCCGCGCATAGTCCAAACGTGGTTTCAGTGTTTGAAATACCTGATGTTATAGACTAGGTGATATCAATACGTTCTACTAACAGGGCGGCGCTTCAGAGCGGCTTATTCCTCACTCGAACCGTTCTTAACTCGAACCGGAAGTAAATACCTAACAAAAATTCTCAACTCGAACCGATTTCATCTAGGTGCGAGGCCCAGTGCGCCCTCGCGCATAGTCCAAACTTGGCGCACGCTAGCAGCCTTCTAGCAGCTAAGGATTCAGTGTTTAAGAAATGATATACACAGTGGATAAAAATAAAGAAAAAATAAGTAAAGCTGTTGTGTAAAGTAGTAAAGTTCTCGAGTGGCGACCGCGCACCGGAAAACGTAGCGTAGGGAGGACTCCCACACCTGGTGAAGATCGCAGGAAGCCGATGGATGGATGACTTCCCGCGATCTTCACCAGGTCGTCGGTCCACCGCGTGGGAGGCCTGCCTACGCAAATTATCATCACATCACATAAACAGCTGATAGCCCGCCCGTTTGTTCACCCGATAGGATAAAAACTATACCTACGACCGGATTCACAGGCGGGCGAATGACCTGTTGCGCGCTATCTACCTACCAATTTTCGTCTATAATAAATGCTTCGATTAGTATTTGTACAGGATTTTGATGGATTTTTTTTATATTCTATATTTCACCCTTAACAGACTAGGTGAAATAAATACGTACTAGTAGCAGGGCGGGGTCTCAGAGCCAGGTGCGAGAGACCACCGCCAGCAGCGAGCAGGTACACGGCGGCCACGGGCGCCTTCTGCCCCGCGGAGCCACCCGCGCCCGTCGGCACCCCCGCGCACAGACCGAAAGTGGCGCGTGCAAGCAGTGGAGCTGTGTTGCTGTCTTCTGACAGGGATGAGAGTCGTTGACGACCTGACGAAAATACGTCATTTAAATAAAGGTATCATATCACGACCATATAGGTACAGGGTTAATGACTGCTAGTCATCTGAGTTACTTTTTTTATCATTTGTCAAAAACTTTTTTCTAAAAATGTAAGAAATACCTAGGCGTGACGCCATAGTTTTGCAGCGTCATTTGTATACTTGTTTTGTTATTTTGATGAGTTAAAAATTGAAGAATTGATGGAAAACGAGTGAGGTTTAGCCCTCCTACTGCGAATTTACTTTCTTTCTAGTTTCCTGTGCGACTATATTGATTCTCTTTCGCTCTGCAATGATTCCATCCTTGTAACTCTGCAATTGCTCTAACTCCTTTGTCCAGTGGCTCCTCTAAACTCTCTCTTTAGTAAATTTACACTACTTAGCAAATCAACTCTGTCTAGTGACTCCACTATTGCTATCTATAACTCTTATTAGTGAATCCACTGTATTTAATTAATCAATTCTGACTATTCATATTCTATACTATATAGTGACTCTACTCTCGCTTGCTAATGTTTCCACACTCGTTCGCTATTGACTCCATTCCCGCTTACCTGAGCTGTTACGGGTGATGGTGCGAGTGGGCAGGTCGGTGGGGCGCAGCTGGGCCAGCGGCGCCGCCTGCACGGGCTGAGGGTACGGCGGCAGCCGCGGGTTCGGGTACCACAAGTTGCCGCCGCTCACTATGTCGTTCACCTGAAAACAGACAGTGAAATGAGGCACTGTTCTTTTTTTAGTATGTACTATCAAGGTGATTAGAAGCTGACTCAAATATTCCAGATTGTTCGAATCGAAAATTTTCCGAAATATTATAGAAGCGTCGCCAGGTTGAAATTATTAAAATGTGTGTAGATTTCTTCCGTCCTCTAGCCAAGTCCTCTATAAGTTACGAACTTCACCGAGCCCTAGAGTTACAACCTTTAGCGATTCGGACAAGGCCCCCGTGTGTGGAGTACGGCCAGACTTTTACCGAGTTTGGGATGAGGCCCGTGTCCCAGTAGTCCCCACCACGTCCCCACGTTACTCGAACGAACTTACGGGAGAATGGCGGGCGTGTATAGGCAGGCCGGCGGACCTATGGAAGCGCGACAGGCGGTTGACGACACGGGGCGATGTGTGCGTACGAACGCCACAAGCGCCGCCGTACGGGCTTATTGCGAAGATGTGCGTGGTCCCGCGCAGAGTCGATATGGCGGTCCAGCGGGAGTCGGACGAGATCGCTATGTCCTGGAGAAGAAAATTTAATTAAATGCCTGCTTCAATGTGATTGGTTTGGGAGCTACTTAGCGGAAGTTCATATTAAGGTGGTTCGATTAGCACACTAGCACCACCAATAGAAATAAATAATTTACTCATTCTTATGGACTTTAATATAAATCATTGGGTACGTCCAACTAGCTCATCTGTTACCTAAAGGCGAAAACTTCAATGTTCCATGCTTAATTGATACTTACTTCTGTAACCTAGATTTCCTTCAAAAAAGGAAAAAAAAGAAAATATAGGCAGACAACAACTATTGCCTAATTGTTATTCTATAACAGTAAAGTTATTTTTTGCAAAATTGCTAGGAGTTGCCACTTACACCTTGTACCTCTATGTGCGCAAAATACTCAATACGGTATTTTACTACTACTCATTTGAGTAACTTTTTATCAACTGTCAAAAACGAAAGTTTGTTCTGCAATTAATCGAGTTACAGACGTAGTGACGTCATAAGTGGCATAGTCTTTAACGAACTAATTTGTTATTTTTAAAAAATATAAAATTAAAAATTATTTAATATTTCAAATTAACAAATTGTTTTTGCTATTCTAGAAGAAATGCTATTTAATGAATAGTGTTTTTTAATTTATTTTTCATACAGTAAAATAGCCTATTCATCATAATTCATCATCATATCAGCCGAAAGACGTCTACAGCTGAACAAAGGCCTCCGCCAAGGATTTCCACGACGATCGGTCCTGCGCTGCCCGCATCCAGAAATAAATAAATAAATAATTTATTCACTTTAAGAAGTCTTATCACATAAGTTTCTTAAAATACTCAATTATTTTGATTAAAGTTCATAAGAATTAGTAAATTAAACTATTTAATTTCTATTGGCGACGGCGCTAGTGTGCTAATCGAACCGCCCTAAGATGTAAATAGACTAAGCTATTTTTATTTTTGCTACTCAGCGTAAACCGTTGTTCAATAGGGACGTTGACTGCATCAAAAATAAATCGTTAAATGTTTTTCCAAGTTCCCATTGAAATTTCAAGAAATCTTACTAATTTTGTTTAGCATTGAGTCTTTAATTTTTAATAAAAACTAAATCACATTAGCACATCATCATCAATGACGCTGAGAAACTATGACCTCACGCGTTCCTATTTGGTGCATTTTTAGAACAAATTTTAGATTTATTTTTTTTATTCTGGGACAAATCACACATGGTCATCTGGCCCCAAAGTAGGATTCCCTGTGTTATGGAAACCAGTGGCTGATATAAATACTTATATACGTTTAAATACATACATATATAGATATTTAACACCCAGACACAGAGCAAACAAATCTGTTCATCACAAAAATGTTTGCCCTGGGTGGGGATCGAACCCACAACTCTCGGATCAGCAGTCAAGAGCACTAACCACTGAGCCACCGAGTCAGTTCTTGACACATGATAAAAAGTAATTCAAATGAATAGCAGTCATAATCCCTATTGTCAAGGTTCGTACACGATGCTCAATTATCTTACGATCAATGTCTCTTTGAAGCGAAACACGAGTGGAATTCCGTGATTGCCATAGTAGTGCCTCTTTGCAGCATATACAGATGGGGCACCGACACCAAGCTCGGCGTGCCTTATTACGTGAAAAAGTCGTGATTACGTCACTAACCTGAACTTTCGCCGTTGTGTCGCCCCTATGCAGCACATACAGATGGTGCAACGTCGCCAAGATCGGCCCGCAAGGGTGGGGTTTTAGCCTTGCCTTAACAAGATAACATGTGAAAGTCGAGATTACGTCACTAACCTGAACTTTCGCCGTTGTATCGCCCCTATGCAGCACATATAGATGGTGCACCGACGCCAAGCTCGGTCCGCACGGATGGGGGTTCAGCCTGAACACGTGAAAGTCGTGTCCTCTCCTATCGGCGGTCACTAGCAGCATTCCACTCGAGTCGAACTTCATGGCGATAATGGCTTCCGAGTGCGCCACGAAGTGAGCAACGAGCGGATCGTACGGCTCCTCTAGCTCTGGGCCGTCGTCTTCTTCATTACCCTGCAATTAAAGCCGATATGCTAAGAAAGTGAACGCAGAGGCCGAGCATCGCTTTCAAGGCGCCTAAAAGTAAAACAAAAATGTCTTACTACGCTGCTTGGTCTCTCTCAGTACGGAAAGTCAAGATGCGGTGGAAGAATACTTCTTACTGACAAAATAATTAAATTCGTTATCTAAGACGTTCAATGTCACATTTCGCCAGTAATTGTTCATATTTTTCCGTATTCAATGAATAGATGAATAAAATTACAATGTTGTCTGTAAAGTCGGTTAACGGACGATAATTTTACGAGATAGATAACGTGTCACAAGCCGAACACTTGTGTGCTTTATGGCCATCCAGATGCACGTCGTCGTGACCAACTCGATTAGGTACAATGTAATCGGCCGTGGCAAGTGGCCATTGCGAACGCTCTCACACACACTTTGACACATATACCGATACGTGTTTTCCTCACAGAGAATTGACCGTATTGGAACACCTCTTGTAAGGTCCTGGAAGCCTAGTACTTTTAATCCATTGACACACTTGTTTGACGGTTCGTCCGTCCGTCCGTCCGTCCAAGTGTAAGTACAAGTACAACTGTATGTACTGACCTGTCATCAATTTATAAGACGTTAGCAGCAGGTGTCAATTTGGTGTATCACGATTTAGCTTATTTGACAGGATGAAACAAAACTTAAGCATTCGATCTCTCCTTGTCTTTTCGATACAGAAAGAAAAAGACAGAATGCGTAAATTTAGTTTACTCCTGTCAATATAACACTTCAAACTTTCACGATTATTCATAATGACAAATTGAAAACGGGGCTTGACGTGATTTTATTGATGTTGTTTTTACCTCAACGTTTCGACTATGCTTCGATAGCCGTGGTCGCGAGTAGACTGACGTTGAGGTAAAAACAACATCAATAAAATCACGTCAAGCCCCGTTTTCCATTTGTCATTAGTCCTGTCAAATAAGTTAAATCGTGTTACATCAAATCGACACCAATATATCTGTATCTTTCTGTATATGACGACTTAGCCTTACAATTTGAAAATATTATAATATTATCTGCGACGTATGTGATGGTCCATTGAATTGTATGGCGAGAGATCGTTATTATATCTGCAGATAAAACATTATAGTACCTTCGCCAGCACATCAAGCTAGACACTCGTCGTGCGATTCGGATCCTTACATGTACGGCATAAGAACAAAGTCTATAGTGTCTAGCTTGATGTGCTGGCCTCTGTACAAATCTGTTTGTGTGGCCATGGCAACCTCCGCCCGCGTACTTTAATTCTTGCTACTAATTTTATTATAAATTGCAGGTAAATCTCTGAGATATTATCTGTAATTTTATTAAAAATTGCAGGTAAATCTCTGAGATATTATCTGAGATTGTATGTAAAATATGGTAAGTATTCATACTCAATAGTATTACACTAGCAAAGATTGATCAACTTTTTTGATTATTATTGGATTTTTACGGCCTTTTAAAATAGGGGCGTATTTTAAAAGGCCGTAAAAATCCCATAATAATGCTTCTTTTAAAATTCGTTTCGGACTCCTTAACGCGAGTACGACTTACTTATTATTTGTTGTTTTGCGTCAGTATTAGAACTGTAATAACACCAAGTTTCACGCTTATATGTATTAACGTTTACGATAGAGCTAAATCAAATATACTGTAAAGATCGTATAGCAAGAGCTATGAAGCAAGAGATAATAACTTACATCGATTTCCAACACAGTGACAATGCCAGGCTGCTGGATATCAGTGGTTGATGGCGAAGGGGACTGAGACGTGTCTCGAGCGCCGGCTACCGAGTGAGCATAGAAAGACTACCATAGAAAGAATAAAATAAAGCAATAATAACTTACCTCGATATCCAACACAGTGACAACGCCAGGCTGCTGGATATCAGTATTGGGAGGCGATGGGGACTGGGATGTGCCTCGGGCGCCGGCTAACGAGTGAGCCACACTCTCTCCTAGACCGCGCAGCCCTTTGCTGAGAGATTTGGCTGCGTGGAGGACTGTGGCTGTATAGCTGGTCACGCCTTCGCCTGTGATTGAGATTATATTTATTTAACTGTTTCATCATATCAGCCGAAAAACGTCCACTGCTGGACAAAGGCCAGACCGATCCTACGCTGCCCGCATCCAGCGGCTTCCTGCGACCTTCACCAGGTAGTCATTCCACCGACCATTTAACAGTTTACTATGTACAAATGTAAGATATTTTCTTCCATCAAACCCGGAAAAGAGTTAGTTTTAAATGAAATGTTTTTATTTGTTGGCAACGACCCATCGAGTTATTTTTCATGTTTCCATAAATGTCGCTTGTTATTACGTACAAACTGTTAGAATTCGCGGTTTGGAAGTACCGCTTGTATAATTTCCAACTGCATAGCGCTAAAATACCAAACTATAATAACCAAACCCTGGAATAGGATAAATACGAATAGTCATTTGAGTTATTTTATTTTTATCATCAGTCGTAAAACTCATTAAGAAATTTTTGTTCTAAAAATGTCTGAAATAGCAAGGCCTGACGTCATAGCTTTCCAGCGTTATTACTATGCTTACTTTGTGATTTTGGTTAATTTAAGACAGAAGACTATGCTTACTTGTGATTCTGGTTAATTTAAGACAGAAGACTATGATTACTTGTGATTTTGGTTAATTATAGAAAGTAAGGATTTTGTACCCGCCTGACCAAAAAGGAGGGTAATTTGTTTTAGATGTATGTATGTCTGTTATTTTGGATGAGCCTGTAGCCGAAACGACTTGATGGATTTTGGAGTGTAACGTGTCGTAAGATCGTCTTGGGACCGAGTGACACAGGATACCACCCAATTGACTTTTCCATTGAGATTAACTCACCAGAATAAGCCCTAGTTTTCAGGTTCTTCGTGAGTTTGGTTCTCCACATTATAAATGAAGTATATATGAGTAATATTATGGAAATATTAATGAACAGCTTTTGCCCGCGGCTTCGTCCACGTGGACTGTCTTTCAGGGTGAGTGGTGCGAGAGCCGAAAGCGGGTCCCGAGCGTAGACATTAGTTTTCTCCAGATACCTATCCCAGATGAGGCTATTCTGATTAGCAGTCTATGTCATTTCTCACTCGCTCAACCATCTCTGTGCAAAAAATCACAATCCATTGTTCCGTTGCGATGTTAAAAAAATGAACCAAAAAAAGACTATTTTTTCGGACTGCATCGGACTATGCAATTTTTACGGGATAAAAGTAGCCTATATCCTTCCCCGTGACACAGGCTAACTGCATGCCAAATTTCATCAAGATTGGTCAAGGTGTTGAAGCATGAAAAGGTAACAAACAAAACAAACACATTTTCACATCTATAATATGAGTAAGGATTATCTGTTCAGTCAGTCAATGTATGTATAGCTTAACTATTTAGGTTGCATAGTTCAAGCTATTATAGGTTCAATAAACTTATGTTTTTTTTATTATTTAATTAACGTTATTGTTTAAAAACAATAAACACTACACAAGTTCTTTAACTGGAGCTGGAGATAAAAGAACCATGATAACAAAGAATACTGACTATTACTACGACGATAAGGCGCGTAACGTGATTGTACTGCAACAACTGCATTGTTCTCCAATATTATTATGTGCACATGTTAATGTAATGACATACCCTCAACTACTCTCAACAAGGTCAGCTCGAACTGCTGAGTAAATAAATAAACTCTATCGCTGAAGACAAAACGTCGCATGTTCTTCTATTGCGTCTTTATTAATATATAATAATACGCAAATGATTCTTGTTCGTCAAGAAGTAATTAGTTTATTTATTTTTAAGCGACTTCAAAAAAGGAGTAGATGAGATAAGATAACATTTAATTGACAAAAATACACACAGACAACATAAAAATAACAAAAAAGGTACAATTTAAACAAAAATAAAAAGTTGAAAAATATGAGTATAAGTAGGCTCTATGTTCGCCTGTATGTTTTTTTTCTTTATGTATGTTCACAGATATTTTCGTCAATTGTGGCCAAATTTATAAAATCTTTTTTTTTATTTGATAGGTTATGCCTTCCTTCAGAGTGGTCCCATAAAATTTTTATTAAGATCGGTTTGGTAGTTTATTTTAGCAAATTACAAAAATCAAAAATGTAGCAAAAACGTTGGTAGTTTCAACGTGTTTAGCGTTCTTAATTATTTATCCATACATTTTATACTACTAATAATATAAATGTGAAAGTTTCAATGGATGGATGGTTGGATGAATGTTTGTTATTCAATCACACCAGAACCGCTAAACGTATCTGGATGAAACTTAGTAGGTAGGGAGATCTGGACCTGGATTAAAATATAGACTACTTTTTTAGGTAAGTATCTATTAGTTACATATTTATTTTAAGTTGGTGGTAGTAGATTGAATTCTTCAATTCGTTTTTGTTTCTGAACAGCAGAAGTAGTTTTGGGATCGTCTGAAGAATCAACTCCGATATTTAACCATTTATCGAAATGTACAAATTTGGAAATGTGGCACGTTCGCGAAGTTTCCGTTCATAACTTCGTTTTGCGCAGGAATGGAAACACACCTGTTTTAGTACCTTCCTATTTCCTACCGGCTTTCCCGTCACTTCGTAGCTTTTCTTTAAAAAAATATTTTTCGTATTTTATTGGTTTAATGTATCTCTTCAATATGCATTCGAAATAATCAAGTGTTAACACTTCAGTTAATTAAGATCCTTTGTAAGACTCCGACACGTTAATGGTGATGACGCAAGAGTCGCAATATCTGGTGACGCCATGCTGTGATTACCTAAAATTTTACTTTCAACCAGAGATTTGTTACCATAGATGGGTTATGCACTAACAAACAACATTTGAAAATCGAACACATTTGAAAATCGAACCCATTTACACACACAATATTATAGCACAGTATAATAAAGAGTACTACGTAAAGTATGGTCACTCCCTGCCTCTCGTTGAAAGTGCCGTCCACCCCCGCTCAGATATCTCCCAGCAATCCTAGCAAGTCTTATCTCACTCACACAAGCATGGTACGCGTTCACCTACACGAGCTTAAACTGTGTGCGTAGGGACGCGTTTGTTTCATACATTTGTTCGCCAGTGACCGAGGTGTGATTATAGGTAGTTCGCTTCCGTTCACCAAATGTTTTGCTTCACTATTAGGATGCATGTAACCTATCTACCTCCCCTTATTTATAGCATATCTCTGCTTTCAAAAAATAGTAGACATTTACGGCAATTATAAAGAAACTTACTTTCACATCCCCCACTGCTTCTTTTAGAAGGGTTAAGTTTCTTGTCCGCATACGCCAGCCACCGGTCTCCCAAAGCCAGAGGATTAATAGGCTGGCTGCCCCCCAAAGGGCAAGGGCAAGGGTAGCATGTCGTTACAGCCATTCTATCTTCTAGTGTGGCCGCGTCGAAGACTGCGAAGCGTTCGGAGAAAGACACGACAACAGAACGCTTGTTCGCTAGTACGTCCAATATGGGGTTCTTGAATTTTATGCTTTTTACCTGTTAAAAAAATATTTGATTATTCTAGACTAGAACATAATCAACAACGCTGCATAGTCAGACATTGAATTGAGATTGATGAAAGTTATTAAATATTATAAATCAATCTTAATTAATCATAATATGAATTTAATAGCCTGCACATCAATGGCTCTGCCAATATTTATACCTACTGTACATTTCAGATCAGTTATTAACATAATTGTTCAAAAATTTCCTTTATCTGTGATTTGGTAGATAAGCAGAAATGTTAGACTGTAATAGTTAGGCATATGATTGGGATAGGCCTTCACTAGCGTTATAGACTAGACATAGCGTGGGTGATCAAAGGATTATGTTTGTAAACACTATAATTAATTATCTTTAAAATTGCACTGAGCAATTTATTTAGTATTTCAAAATTCTGCACATTTGTTATGTTGTTTATTGATTTTGTTATCTTGGTTTATCTACCAGACTTTATTGGGGGTTATCATAGGATAATATCACAAAGAAGAATTATAGGAGGTATTTCAATGTACCGACACTGGATCCTTACCTGTTCCCCTCCTTTGATAGAGATGAAACTAAGCGAGCAGAAAGCTGGTCCTGGGCTGACAGAATCACACAAGGCTATAAGGGGCCTCTTCGATGCAAAGCAATCGCCGCGCTGCGGTGTGGGCAGTATACGGAGCACCCTAACTGTGCCTTGTCGCCATGACAACACCTCCTGGGCCTCCCCCGTGGGGGGGATCAGCCACACTTGTACCCCTGAACCGTAGCCAAGGATGAGTAAGAGGGGGGATATGTCATTGTCACTGTCGCCCTCTGGCGTAGGCTCGTTTATATCAGCTGTTTCGAACCTGAAAGTAAAATATGTTATTATAATAATTGAACCACAGAGAAAAAAAATCGCTTACACTATGCAAATAATCTTAAAAAGTTTATTTATGACAACAAAAAAGAACGAAATGGATACAACACACACAAGAGTCGTCCAGCTAGCATAACGTGTGCAGTGTGACAAAATTTTGTCGTCGCATTATCTTGTCTATGGCCATACAAAACGAGAACATTTCCCACGACACGCATGTTAGCCCGGTTGGGGACAGAAAACAGTCCACCAATATCATTACACTCTTTTCATAACTAATGTGTCTACTGTACTCTAAAACAGTCTGTCTTCGAAATACAAAAAGGTCATTGTCAGTCAGTTACGCTTCGCGTCTTATCTGACCTTTTAAAAATAAAAGGATTATGATTTATCTGACATTTCAAGGGTTCCATGAGTTAGGTCTATTGAATGAACATGTCGATTCCTGCTAGACTAAATTTTATCAAATAGTTTGACGTCATGTTGGCTAACCTGTCTGTTGTGCATAGAAAATATAGGCATGACAGACAGGTTATCCAACATGACGTCGTAGGAACTATGTGATGAAACACAGTCAACCAGCCATATTCAACCTCTGATATCCTATTTTTAACATCAAAATTTCAAGCCTTGGCCATTTTCAAGCGACTTCCAAAAAGGAGGAGGTTCTCAATTCGTCTGTTTTTTTTTATGTATGTTACCTTATAACTTTGGACTGGGTGAACCGATTTTTATGATTCTTTTTTTATTTGAAAGCTAGTGCTTCCCGTGTGGTCCCATATAAATTTTATCAAAATCGGTGTAGTGCTTTATTAGAAAATTAACAAAAACAAAAATAATAATGCAAAAATGTACTAAGTTGTTGCGATGGAAGTCGGTTTTTTAACGTGTTTACAGTTTTCAAATCATTTAAATAACTGACCATCCGGAGAAATCGCGGTGTGTAACACTTCTTACAACTTATTTTTAAAAAATTAAGTCTTGTTTGAGTAAAGCCTATTAATCCACTATTAATCAAACAATAACACAGATATAGGCACATCAGCTAAAAGCTGCTCGCTTATTACAACATATTATTATTAATTTCCCACTTATCCCACTGGATCACGCCCTTGAGGTCTAAGCCTCCCTCATCGGTGGGCGTATACTAGTGATCTTGCCTTATACACACAGTGCTTTTGTTTTACGGTGGCCCTGTACTGAATTATCTACTTGCATCCTATAACGTGCGCACTGCGAGAAAATGGTTTCTACGCTTTTCTCGTAATCTTAATTAGTGTGGGACACTGTCTGTCTGTGCGACTTTTAAAAGGCTGTATCTTTTGAACCATTCTAGGTAGCCAGCTGAAATTTTCACAAAATATGTGTTGTTATGGAGAATTTACTAACAAATAATTAAAATTAAAAAAGTGAAAAATAAGGATCTCCATACAATAAACGTGTTTAAAAGGTTTTTTTGCTCTACCGTAAAAACGGTAATACATACAAGAGTGAAACTTGGTGTGATTATAGTATCTATAAATCCTTAGTAAAACAACAAATATAATAAAACCGGCCAAGAGTGCTAAATAGTCTGAACTGAATGAAAAAGACAGCAATTTTCTGTCACTCGCGTTGAGGTCTATTGTTTAAAATGAATAGGTATCATTGTTATACTTCTGTCGAGAGGTGTGGTGGTACGGAACCTCAGTCCGCGAGTCCGACTCGCACTTATATATAACAATCGCTATAGACAAGATAATACGACGGCAAAATTTTAGACAAGATAATACGACGGCAAAACTTTTTCACGCTGTGTACGTTAGTCTAGCTGGAAGGAACACAATACAATTTACTTAGCGTGACATCACTGATGGAGCCGGAGACCGCGTTATGAGGCTATGGTCGGAAGGCAGCTGCGAGGGCACCATACAAGATCCTATACTCAACACTTGCGCCCAAGAAGTATGTCACGTCACTGGATCACGTCCTTGGGGTTGATATTGGAGTTGGAGGAGAGGGTGACGATGTCATTGATGAAGCCGGATACCACTACAAAGAAGCTGAGGCCGGACGGTGGCTGAAAGGGCACCATCAGAGGTCCTATACTCGACCCTTGCGCCCTGGAAGTGGGTCTCACCTAGCCCACTGGATCACGTCCTTGGGGTTGATATTGGAGTTGGAGGAGATGGTGACGATGTGACTGATAAGCCGGAGACCACGTCGAGGAAGCTGCTATCGGACGGCGGCTGAAAAGGCACCGTCAGAGGTCCTATCTCAACATTTGCGCCCTGGAAGAATCTTACCTAGCCCACTGAATCATGTCCTTAGGATCTACATTGGAGGTTGAGGAGAGTGTGACGTCACTGATGAAGCCGGAGACCGCGTCGATGAGACTGCGGTCTGACGGAGGCTGCGAGGGCACCGTCAGAGGGCCCCCGGAGCGCGCGTGCCGCGGCGACTCCGCCGACATGCTGCGTGCTTGTCAAACACACCTGATAATGGAATAGAATTGTCTTAAAATTATGTACCAACCGCAAAAAAGGAGGATGTTTTATGTTCGATTGTTTTTTTTTTTTATGTATGTCCACCAACATGTCTATCAATTGTGAACCAATTTTAAAAATTGTTTATTCATTTGAAAGAGTATACACCTGTGGTGATCCCATATAAATTTTATTAAAAATAGTTTCACTATTATTATTTTTTAATTACAAAAACATCAAAAAGTAGCAATATTTTAGTTGCTGAGATTCAAGTTGGTTGTTTTAACGTCTTCAGCGTGGTCATATTATATGCTCAGGTACACCTACCAGAAAATAACCCAGCTTTATTTGTATGTGCTGAGGAAATGTTACATGCAGAATGTGGTGGGGTGTGACATACCCAAATGTTATTGTTCTGTCATTAGGTGAAATGTAAGTAAATACTGCTCTTAATGTGTATTTTAGCTACCTAAAAAAAGGTTGCCTATGTATGAAGCCATAAGAATTATTAATGTTTTGTAGATATATAAATCAACTTAAAACTGAAGGCGGATGAGGTACTGTACTACTAAAATCTAAAAAAGAATTATTTTTCATCTCATATACATTACATATTTTTTCATAAAAAATTAGAAAAAACAAATGAAAAAACCTTGACAACCAAAAAACTTTTGTATGACCTCAATTAACATCAGCTTATTGTATTACATCCTCTATTACCCCTTTAAGATTGTCATACTAGTGTTTGAATTTTGGACACCTGTAAAATACAAAAAAATAGAGATGTACCTAAATTCGTTTTACATTCGGTATAACCGAACTTTGGCAGCCAAATTGCGTTTAGATCCACTGAATTTCCTTTCTAAGGTCTACCAAATTTCGGTGGTTTTTAATAAAAAATGGAACTGGTAAAAACATTAATTTAAAATGACATCTACAATCTACACCAAGTGTTGATAAATTCTTTGTAACATAATGAGGAACTTTCCAGGTTCAGTTCCTTGAAAAAATCATAGATGGCGCTGTCTAGTGTACTTAGCAAAGCGAATATAACAAGCAAAGTTTTTACTTAGTCAAAGACGACCTTTTAATATCCATATGCATTATATGGGTCCTTACGTTGTATTTTTTACCCTGATATAACCAACTCCGTGGCGTAATAGTTAGTAATTTCGCTTCACAGCATGAGGTCGCGGGTTCGATTCCCGGTGGGGTCAACTTGAAAGAATCGGGTTGGTTGGTAGGGCATTTTCTAAGCCCGCCTGGCTAGTTACCATTATCTCATCTAAGTCTCGCCGCCAAACACCAGCGTTAACAACATTGATGTGTTCCGGCTTGAAGATATTTTCTTGGACCTAAGCCGGGCTTAAAGCTGAGCTAGAGAAGCGTAATGCTAAACGGACGGGAGAAAAAGCTGTACTCATTCAATGGTCATTAAAGTTTTATTATTGCATTGTATATACCATCAAGTACCTAGCTATGTTTTAGAACTGTAATGATGTTTACACTGATGTTTGGCGGCGAGACTTAGATAGGATGCTGGTAGCTAGCCAGACGGGCTTAGAAAATGCCCTACCACCAACCAAGCCGAGTCTTACAAGTTGACCCCACCGGAAATCGAATCCGCGACCTCCTGGTGAGAAACGAATGTACTAACCATTACGCCACGGAGGCGGTTATATCAAGGTAAAAAGTTCAATTTAAAGATACATGAAATAATACATATGGGGAAAAAATACAACGTAAGGACCCATATAATGCATATGGATATTAAAAGGTCGTCTTTGTCTAAGTAAAACCTTTACTTTGTTATATTCGCTTTGCTAAGTACACTAGACAGCGCCATCTATGATTTTTTCTAGGAACGGAGCCTGGAAAGTTCCTCATTAAGATAAATTTTTACTTTTACTTTTAGTCAAGTTTTTTTTATTACATGACAAAATGAAAAGAAAATAATTTATTATTTTTTATATTCATATTTTTTATTATACTTTTGAAACAGGTACAAAGCTAATCAAATATTATGAATTTGCAATTATGCTTAACAATTCATTTAAATTGACAAAACCATTATTTTCTTTAAATATTGGTGATAGTGGGCAGCAGGTGGAATGCACACTAGTGAAACTACAAGCAAAGGAACACAATTTAACAGGATCGGACCTATTCATCAAGCAAAAGCGCACGAAATTTAACCGAATTTTAGAAGAACTTTGGCACATATTTAAATCTAATATTAGGCCGAATTGGACATTCGACATAACTCACATTTGGTGCAACTCTACTAAAAAACGAAAGAAACAAATACTAAGTCAATTCTGTGTCCTAAAGTTATAGATTTGATAAATTATAATTTTAAGACATACTGTAAATTTCTATTGAACATAAAGTGGGGTAATGGTTAAGGTCATTAACTTCACATCAGGAGGCTGCGGGTTCGATTCCCGACGGAGTGGCGTATTGGTTAAGGCCAGTCTAACTCTGACTTGGTTTAGTTAGTGGAAGGGCATTTTCTAAGCCCGCCTGGCTAGCTACCACCATCTTATTTATGTAAGTTTTGCCACCAAACATCAATGTTAAAAACATTAATGTGTTCCGGCTTGAAGATACGATAGCCAGTCCCCCATTGCGTTGGGGAATCTTTGTAAGTCCCTGCTTCCATCTTCGGCATCATCATCATTTATCATCAGGTGAGATGATGCCAAGGGCTTACCAATTGTGAATAAAAAAAATGTTCTTTGAAATGTAGTTGTTAATTTATATGAAAATTAAGTAGTGGAGTGCTTCTACCAAAGTATTTAACCTTTAACTGTGGACACGCGGTCCTACAGGCCGCTCGGTGTTTACTATTTTCGAGTTTACCCCACACTCCTCTGTTTTGAGGTGCTCAGTAGCTTCGATTTTAGTGGCGAAACGACTGCTGAGACGAGAGGTGGTGTTGCCGGCTGAAAACTTGGTGAGTTATTTCATTCAAAGTTTGACTGCAGCCTGTGAGACCGCGTGTCCCCATACAAAAGATCTGAGATTGAGTTTATGTTTGTTTTAGGTAAGTTTGGTTCAAGATGTCAAAAAATAGTCAAACAAATAAACCTGCATTAAAACAAGTGGCAAGGTCACCGCCGCCGCAACAGTGTGCGAACAAAATATTGAGAATAGAAGATCCTTCATTTGAAAATGAGGTCAATAACTTACTTTTGGAGTCAGACGAGTCGGATAAGAAGGAAGATATTGAAGATTGCATAGTCACTGAAGAAGATTTCATACTAAATCATGAGAGTGATTAAGAATTATGTGACAAGTGATACTGTTACTGTGAGTAAGAATCCAGACGATTACAGCTCGGAAGATGATTTACCTCTTATAGAAATACAAAGCCTTGTCTTTGTAAAGAGACTAGCTCGATCACTGGTCGTTCCGCACATGCAAAGACGCATAATAAATTCGAATCTCCCGAAAGAGTTGAATCTGACCATAAAGCGAGTTCTGGGAAAAGACATGCTTCCTGAAGAACCTTCTACTCATGAAGTGGGTACATCAAAGCAAAGGACTTGTAGGCTCTGTCCACCTAAGCTGAAAAGGAAGACTAACTATATATGTAACAGTTGCCAACAAGCAATATGCTTGCAGCAGTGTTCTATGCTCCTGTGCAGATTGCAAATAATTTTGGACATATTCACTACCTGACAGAATTTTTATGTTTCAAGTTACAGAGTTGTCTTTTTGTTTTTAGTGTTGACTATACATTAGATTTTTCAAAAATATTTCTGTTTTGTAAGGTTTTGTTCCTTTAAGTGATCTCAGGTAACTTTAGACTGAAAAGTGCCTTAAATTGTTAAAAAGCTTAAGATTTCTAAGAAAATAAATAAACATTGATTAAATTGTATTAAATTAATTAAGTTTAGTACCCCCTTTAAATATATAAATAATAAAAACATTGATAAAATAAGTATTTTTACATAATTTTGACCTTCAGACATGGCGGTCTGGGAGGCCGCATATCCATACTAGTGTGACAAAAAATGATGTCCACAGTTAAAGGTTAACTTTGTACTTCTAAGTGTGCATTCAACTTTGTAGATGTGTTACTGATTCTATCTTAAAACTTACAGACTAAAATTGAGCAGTGTTTGGATCAATAATGCTATGGCTGATGCAACCAGTAAAATCAATAACACTCAACTCTTGTTTTTTTAGAGATAGGTAAAAGACTAAAATTAATGTAGAGAAGGCTTACTCAAAGTAGATTCTGTAGCACCAGTCTTCATTTATATTCTATGATTTTATTACATGTATAGATTGATACACAATATTGATGTGACAAAGATTACATAATGTACAAATATAACAACATAAACAACTTAGTCACACACATACCTGTTGTATAAAACTACAACCAAAATAAATAGTAACAGCTGGTTAAATAAACAGTACAGAAAAATGTATAATGCTCTATAGAATATATTGTATAGTCGATTAGGGGCCGAGGACAAAGGAATCGTTGGTACTCCAGTCACTTCACGAAAATAATGTAAACTCAACTCTAAACGCAATAAAAATAACAAACGAAATGCGCCTTATCTTAGCACTTACCTTGTTTACGAAAACAATTCTCATTTTAAATCCATTTTCGAATAAATTGAAACTGCGTCGTTTGTTACTGGCTACTGGCACTCGAAAACAATGACGTCACACACACTGGAATTAAAAACTATGGGGATTACAAACATCACTCAGTCACACAATCAACTATTGTTGAAAATAAATTATTAACGTTTTTCAATAAATAAATTTGGAATAAATTAATTTTATGTACAAATTATACAACGATTCACGAAAACAGATGATTTGAATGACAATACTTGACTGACGCTCACTAGTTCGTTGGTTTGTTTGTGTGTAGTATGTCTGGCTGTACTTATGTATACATACGACCATCAAACGTGATTCGCCCACCACGGCAAATAAAAACCCGCTTGTGTGAGTGATTAGTCAAATGGCAAACATCAAGATATTTTCAGACATGACATAAAATATCAAATCCGGATGAGGTAAAAATTGCTGAGACTATTTCTATCGAAGTGTAGGGGCAAGAATTACAGCTAAAGACGAGAAAAGGCTATTCAGTTGTGATTCAGTCAAGATCTAAAGATAAATCACCGGCTCATGTCATGATGGTATCTAGGCGCGGATCCAGCCCTGTCTGAAAAAAGGTTGTGACTGCCACAAGAAAATCGGTAAAGTATGAGACGGACTACGGACTCGCTCACACGATCGATACGTTGCATTTCTACAAATTCTTAATTTTCTCTTGTATGGTGACTTCCATAAACTTAAGTTTTTGTATTTTGTAATACTGGTCCACGCGGTCAAAGCCACGGGGCGAACACAATAAAATTATAAAATTTTAGTCTAAACAGTTTGTCGAACAAACGTTTGCAGATCACAGTATCACACCCAAACCTTAATGAACCGATTTTGATGATAAATTTTTAGGTCAGCCTATTATCCTAAAAGTATAGCACGTTTTCTCTTTTTTTAGATTTGTAGTTTGAGTGTGTTTTTGAAAATTTTTAGTACTTATTGTTTAAAAATGTTCCGCTTTACTGCCATACGACTAAATAAATAAATGCGCTTTTATGTTTATTTTACGCCTGCAAAGAAACTGGAAGTTGTATGTGAAGTCAACAAACCCGCACTGGGCCAGCGTGGTGGGCCCGATTGCCCTATTTCAGGGTAGGTGAGAGCCTCTCGGTGGGGACGTGAATGACGAGCTGATATGATGATGATGATAATGTTTCGAAATGTAATTTGCTATAAGATGACTTCAATTAGGGTTTCAGGTGAATTCGCGCCTGATGGTATCAACATCGAGCATCTAAAATATACTCGTATTTCAAGTGTTAATGTCAGAAATGTTTTACACAATATGTCCAAGGAACTCGTTTTTACCTGTAGATCTAATGAGAACAATGCACAGGGCACGCTTTGACCGTATAAGCCATATTGGATCAAAACTTGCCTCCTACCCATCTGGGAGTAAAGCGTTTTGGTCCTTGGCTAAGTCGGTCGATTCGAATTTCTGCCGCTCGTCTTCGCCTTCACTGGTAAAACCTGACGGATCACTGGCTCACTCCGCTGTCGACAATGCAATAGACCAAATTTAACCGCAACAACCAAGTACAATTTTGCTACATTTTTATGATTTTGTTTGATTTCTAAAAAAGTACAAAACCAATTTTGATAAAATTTATATATAAGACAGACCTGGCAGCATACACTATCGAATAAAATTAATTTTCCAAATTGGTTGATAAATGACGGAGTTCTGAAGTAAAACATAAAAATACACAACCGAATTGAGAACCTCCTCCTTTTTGGAAGTCGGTTGAAAATAACAAATAACCTGGATATGTAATAGGAAGTATCATATTCCGATTGTTTCTAGAACAATGAACATTATAGTGAAATAGGTCGTAAATAAAGTTGTAGAAAAGTATAGAGGTTTATCAAAATCTTTAGACATTTTTGAAAAAAAAAACAAATAAACTGGATTTTTACAGAAAGTACCATAGTGTCATTTTTCCTGTAATAATGGACAGAATGAACTTCATACTGTAGTAGACCGTATAAAATTGTAGTGACGTCAAATTTTATCAAAATCGGTTTAAAAATACAGTATTTTTTTCTTATTATAGTGGTAACCTGTAAATTAAGATATAAAAAAATATAAAAAAAGGATGAAGATAAACAACAATTTCCGTTCTCCCAATTCATACCTAAATCAGTTTCAAATAAATAAATTCAGATAGAACCACTGTCCGTCCATGGTTCATAGGTTTGTCTCGTCTGCGTTTCATTTTCTACAGTGATGGAAAATAAACGTTTCAGAAAACGCAGTTTATTAAAAAAAAATCGTATACCTTTTGAAACATCTTTTAGTAAAACTAAACGCAAAAATAAGTGGGTTATTTTTCTGTTTTAGCGTGGTTTTAGACTCGAGGTCAGTCTAGGCAAATATGAGCTATTATTACTAGCGGTTATAGATCTAAGCTGAGAGTACTCTTTTCTCTTATCTCTTTCAAAGATGATCTATTTTCTGTGTGGTCCTTGTTTCTTGCTCAGGTCAAGTCTCTTGCTATTTATAGTGCGGCCGTCGAGAGAATGCTGATTTGACATATGCTAGTTTGTCGTAACTAGTGATGGGCCCATAGACATCCATAGTAAATACTATGTACCTATCAAGTAAAAATACAGTTACCAAACCCGAGGTTAAGTTTACCTTGTGGACAGTTAATTTTAGCCCTATTTTATCCCTAAAATTGACGGTCCACAACGAACTTCCGAAAAGGAGGAGGAGGTTCTCAAGTCGGTTGTATATTTTTATGTTTTACCTCAGAACTCCGTCATTTATCAACCAATTTGGAAAATTATTTTTATTCGACAGTGTATGCTGCCAGGTCTGTCCTATATAAATTTTATCAAAATTGGTTTTGTGCTTTTTAGAAATTAAACAAAAACTTAAAAAATGTAGCAAAATTGTACTTGGTTGTTGCGGTTAAAGTCGGTCTTTTTTCACGTCTCAAAAATCAGCCTAACGATTTTAATTAAACTTTGTAAGTTGACTAAATAAGATCTACTATACCGGGTAGTTCATTAATCCAACGAGTTTAGCAATCCAAAACCAAGGCCAGATCACGGTCTTCTTGCTTCCTTACATATTTTTGTAATTCATCATTTTTGTTGGAGATCTCAAAAACATTTTTATTACAGAGCGTGTTTTCTTGATCACACTACCATGTTCTAAGTTAAAACGTGGCGCCGAAACTTCGATAAATGTGAATATTTCATTGTCACCGTCTTCATCTTCACTCTCATCGCATCTGACTTATCTGACGTTTCATTTTCATCGTATTCAGTGTTGGTGGGGGTTTTCTATGTAATACGTCTGACACTCCAAGATGTATCCCATGTGCCAGACAGATTTGATGAAACGCTTCTATATTGCGGCCGACTGTGCACATCACACTGGCACCATCAGTTGTTATTGCCACGATGTCTCGGTCTAACGATAGCTTAAACTCAAATAGTTTGGTTTTCATTATCCTGATACAAGTTTCCACGGGCATTATGCCATCAATTGGGTATGCTAAATTTTTTATAAGCCATGAAAATAAAAAAACCATTTCGAGATATTTTTATTTAAAGCCATATTTTTTCATTTTCCACTCGAAAAAGTAAAAGATTGCGTAAAAAAATCGGAAAAGGACAATAACCTTCATTTGACCCCTATGACGTCACGAGTTTACAATAAAACCTTATTTCACCACTGAACGGAACGTGCACTCTTACTTGTCATATCAATTACGGACCTTGCATTTGAGGACGAGCTTTCGTCGAGCACTGAAAAAGGCACTATTTATTTATCATCCACCAAAAACTACGTTTGAAACAATCAAATATTATTAGAACGTCATTCAAATTAAATACTTAAATGGGTAAGATATTCATTAGAGGTCCAATTTTTATTGTGGTTCTAAAAAACATTTAAACTCTGAAGGCCTTGTCCATACATAGATTATGATGTTTGATGACAAGTAAATTTTGACTTTGACGTTTCGTTGTTGGCTTTGTGATAGTTTCGTTTCGGAAAAGGCAAAGGTTACTAAGACCATACAGCCAGGTCTGACGTATTTAGGCTTCCTTAGCTGTTGGATTTGTAATGCTAGTGCCGGTGCAATGAAAAAACAACAAAATAAAACTACGAATGCGTCTACCACAAATCCCGCCAAAAAACTTGATTGACAGTTGACGTCAAGGCCTATTCATTTCATCGTCATAGAAATAGGGCTGTTCGTTTCATAGTAATGTGAACCGATGACGTCATCAAGGTTTCAAAATTTAAAAAAATATTTAAAAATATCTAGAGGCTTAAAAAATGAAATATTCAAATTAGTTTTTCAAAATGGTCTAAACCATCAGAAAAAAAATTAAAAAAAATACATTTTTTTTAGCATACCCAATTCTGACTAAACCAATATTTGTGAATAGCGACCCATCTTGCAACTCGCTTCCAATTGCAGTGTAACAGTTAACATTCATGTATCTGCGGTTTCGTAAAGATGTCCATTCGTCAAATGTCAATAAAAAAATTACGCCAGCTTTTATCATTGCTTTGATTTCTTCTACATGATTTTTATTTTCTTTCTTGCTATAATTGATTACAATATTTCTTAATTCTTTCCACGTTTGCAGATGAGTGAGGTAAACATAAAAGGTAAAGATATAAGATAAAAGAGGTGAATTACAAATGTACTCATTAATCCTAATAAAGGTGTCCCGTCACCCACCTCCTTTCATTTGGGCCACATTTGCCCAGAATTATTCTTCCTCATCTTTAAACCCATTAGTGTTCCTAAGCAGACGCCAACAAACTTAAAAATCGGGAGATATTCGTTCGATAAACGAGGGCTAATATCGGGAGATCTACCAAAAAATCGGTAGGTTTTGCAACGCTGCCGGCTGTCCGGAACAGAGCTGACCGAGAGGTTCAATACTAATTCAATGTATGAGAGAGAAAGATGTATGATGTTGGTTGATGTGGTTGCCGCTTCAGAGCAGAGCGCTTACGTATCGTCTCTGCCGTATTGTGTCCATGCGTGCGCGAGTGCTGTTAGCAATTTATTTGTAGAAGTAAAACATTAGAAAAACAACTGAAAGCAATATCATTAAATACTACCTAGATATATGCATGAAGTGTTTTCTTTTGTGTAGTTCATTTTGTGGTGTTTTTAATCGTGATTATTCGTGATTCGTATCATATGATAACTCATCTGCACTATGAACTATAGAAATCGAGCGTTCTGCTTAGTCTTTAAACACCCTTGCAAAAATAGATATCTTTTTTCTAAATACCGAAATAACGGTATTTTATCCTCAAATACCGGTATCAAAATACCGAAAAAAAATACCGGTATACCGGTATCCATGCCCTACCCTGAACAGTCAATCCGTATGCTAGGCAGCCCTGTCACCTGGCAAGCCACAGCCAAATACCTAGGAGTCACTCCCGACCCAGACTCACTTTTGGACCCAACATCTAAAACGTGACCCGAAACGCCCGCTTCTACCTGGGCCGTCGTAACAGTATGCTATTATAGGTAGGTATAGCACAATGTCCCCCTCAAATAAGCGAATACTCTTTAAGGTTTGCATCCGACCGGTAATGACATACGCGGCCCCCGTCTTTGCGCTTGCGTCTGAAGGGAACATGAACAAAATTCAAGTTTTCCAAAACCTGTTCCGTCGTAGAGCGCTTAACGCCCACAGGTGCGTCAGAAACGCAGACCTACACCGAAACTAGGACTTACCGACTACTCAACAGTTCATTAAACGCACTCTAATCCGTTAATTCGAGAGGCAGCGGACTGTACCCCGCCACTCGAACTATCTAGTTACACGTGATACTGGAGTGTTTCCGGATCTCATAAAATTTAGTAAAATTGTTCCACTCTTCAAGTCCGGGGAAAAGAAATACCCTGGTAAATTATAGGCCTAAGGTTTTTGAAAAAGTATATTAAATCAAATGATGACTCACTTTAACATCAATAAATTGCTTTTTAACCTGCAGTTTGGCTTTACAAAAGGGCGTTCCACAACGGACGCGGGAGTTGAACTCATTAAAAACATATATGATGCTTTTGAGAAACTCCAAAACGCGATAGGGATCTTCTGCGACTTGTCAAAGGCATTCGATTGTGTGAAATATAAAACGCTGCTTATAAAACTGGGCCATTAAAAACACCGTTTTAGAATCATATTTAGTAAATAGGACACAAAAAGTACAAATAAATTGTATGAAATCAATGGGTTCTCGGGTGAGATGGGTTCTCAAGGTTATATTTTAGGACCTTTCCTTTTTTTAGTTTATGTTAATAATCTACCATTCATGGTTGAATTACTGTCGAAAATTGTGTTGTTTGCGGATGATACATCACTAGTTTTTAAGGTTGACAGAAAAAAACTGATATGTCTGACGAAGTAAACGACACTCTTTCAAAAGTATACAATTGGTTTACTATAAATAACTTAGTTTCAATTGCAAAAAAAGACCAAATGTATTAAATTCACATTACCTAATGTTATGGAAGTAAAAAACAATGTATCCTTAGCTGGTAATGTATTAGAATTTGTAAATCAAAGCGTGTGTTTAGGATTAACTGTTAATTCAAGGCTTCTATGGGACCCGCATATAGAAACGCTAGCTGGCAGGCTTAGCTCAGCCGCATACGCAGTCAAACAAATCAGACTCTTCTTTAGTATTATGTCTTACGGGATACTTTTGTGGGGATATGCAGCTGATAGAAAAACCATATTGCTCTGCAAAAAAGAGCGGTTCGCGTGAATTATGGAATCTCGTGGGAAAGTTTAAAGATATTAACATAATGACTTTCCCCTGTCAGTACATTTATGAAAATAAAATGTACGTATGTACGTAAAAATCTGCATGTCTTTTCACTGAATACTGACAGGCACAGTCGCAATCTTCGGAATATGAATAAACTTCTAGTAACTTATGCCAGACTTAGCGAAATCAATAAGTCCTTTGTAGGACAATGTTGACTCATGTATAACAAATTACGCGATGATGTCTCAAAAGAACTCTTTGTAAAAAGGTTATTATAAGATATCCGAATATTTAAGAGCCCGCTGGAGTTCATAAATCCCATACAAACCAAACAACCGATTTGGAAATAATTTTGTATCGATAATTGGATGATGTATATCTGTGTCTGTACCGCATTACTTTTTTGAAAAACGAAACAGGAATCCATTATAAATAAATAAACTTGTTTTTAAGGTAAAAGAAGAAAACAAGTTTATTGGCATTAAATGGATTCCTGTTTCGTTTTTCAAAAATTAATGCGGTACAGACACATATATACGTCATGCGATTATCGATACAAAATTATTTTAAAATCGGTTGTTTGGTTAACAAATGAATTAAATACTACGTTTGTATGGGATTTATGAACTCCAGCGGGCTCTTAAGTGACAAAAATGTATGGGTAGATAGTGTTTCTTCTATCAACACTACTAATCATGTTTAATAGTAATAAAATGATAAACAACCTCAGAATTGTCGTGGAAGCGACAAGACATGACAAGTCTAGTACTTCTTTTAATTAATATTTTTATCTTAGCATTGACATGAGTGGTGCATGCTCGCTTAAATGTTTGTGCGATTGGTGGCGCATCGGGAGCTGGGTCGTTCCTTTCCCTCTAATATGGTTGATGGGAGCGTTGGCTGACTCTCACGCGTTTTACTCGCGACCACGTGCTACCCGTGTGAAATGGCCTACTCTTGTCAAAGGTATTAATGACAATGATCTTTATGTATACATTTTCGTGTCATATTGTTTTCATGTTCTAATGACATAATCTGGTTTATTTCAAGAATTGAATTTTGAGGTTATTAACTAATGGTTGCTTATTTCTTGATTTTTCACAAATGATAATGTGTTATTATTATTTTATGACTATCACAAATAGTGTAATTTGCACCTATTTTAAATAAATACCTTGAATCTTGAAACATGGTCCGTAGACCAAGACACATACCATCTGATCTTCTCGATCAAATTTCAGCCGACCTGAACCTTCTCCTGGCAGCTCAGGGAGGAACCGATAGTGTCAATCTTCGAATGAAACAACACCTCCCCCCTCACTAGCACAACAGATGTAATTCGCAAAGCGGTAGCTCCCATTAGACCATCAGACCATCAGGTTAGACCATTGACTCTAACCTGTCCATGAAACGCCACATCACTTCTGTTCAGTCTGGCAGACTCGCGCAGTCAGAGCTCTCCTGCGTCCCGACTTGTGGTCGCATCATCCATTGCGCATGAAGATCAGCGTTTGCAAGACCTACATCCACTCTCGTCTTACTTATGCTGCACCGGCTTGGTACGCGCTGGTGACCGAGCCGCTCCGCGAACGACGCTGCGCGCCCAGCAGTCGCTAACGCTTCGCATGCTTGTAGATGCCCCGCGCTATGTGAGGAACGCGACCATAGCACGGGATCTTGAAATAGAGAGCCTGGACAAATTTATTTGTCAGCTAGCCAAGTCCATGTTCGGGCGAGTAAATGAGTCGGCACTCCCGCACATCCGGGATCTTGCCCCCTACCGCTCGAATGCCCTGGACAGGAAGTGCCTGGCCTGCCCCGAGACCTTCTAGAGGTTGCGGCGGGCCCCTCACCGGTACCGACTCCTCCGGCACCGACACCACCGCCGCCTACGCGCTGGTCGTTCGCTGAACCTTCCCCTATGGGGAACCGCTCGGCAGGGCTTGACTGCGCCAGGGCAGGTGAAGACACCCAGCAGGACCCTCCTGATGTGACCCCAATGACCTGCCCGTATTAATTAACGGGTAGTGTAGACAACTACGTTCATGGGACTATGTGCCGGCAATGTTTCCCCTTTGCCCCTTCAGGCGACGCATTAGAAACTTAGGTCGCAGGGATCTCGATTTTTCTTAGCAATTACAAAACATATGAAAGTGATATTTCGTAAAATGATTCTTTATTTCAATGACTTCATTTTGTCAGTTGCAGAAACACGATTCATTAACTATTATTAGAACATAAAAAAAGCGTGTGGCACTCAGGGACTGCCGCGGTAAAGCTATTGCATAGCATTTTTTTATCAACTTATGCAATTATAATTATTTATTTATTTTTTATTTATGCAGTATTTATTCACTATTTTTTATGTTTTACTGTTTTTGTGTGCTCCTTTTGATTAAAGGACCATATAGTTTTAAACTTTTTTACTTTTCCAGTAACGAAAAAGTTTTAAAATGGTGGCCACTTTTATTCAATTAGGGCAACGGATTAGTGATAAGGGACCTCAGGGACCCCCAGATATCGATTTTGGAAGCAATCGGTCCAGTAACTAAAAAGTTCAAAATGGCGGCCACTTTTTTCGAATTGGGCAGCGGATTCGTGATAAGGGACCTCAGGGACCCTCAGATATCGATTTTGGAAGCAATCGGTCCAATAACTAAAAAGTTCAAAATGGCGGCCGCTTTTTTCACTCCCGTCAACGGATTCGTGACAAGGGACCTCAGGGACCCCCAGATATCGATTTTGGAAGCAATTAGTCCAGTAACTAAAAAGTTCAAAATGGCGGCCACTGTTTTCAATTCGGGCAACGGACTCGTGATAAGGGAACTCAGGGACCACCTGATATCGATTTTGGAAGCAATCGGTCCAGTAACTAAAAAGTTCAAAATCACGGCCAGTTTTTTCAATTCGGGCAGCGGATTCGTGATAAGGGACCTCAGGGACCCTCAGCTATCGAGCAATCGGTCCTATAACTAAAAAGTTCAAAACGGCGGCCACTATTTTCAATTCGGGCAACGGATTCGTGATAAGGGACCTCAGATATCGATTTTGGAAGCAATCGGTCCAATAACTAAAAAGTTCAAAATGGCGGCCACTTGCGGCTAGTTCTTGGGGCGCGGGATGTTTATGTAATAAATTAACACTAAGAAAGTTACACCAGTAAAATTGACTAAGTCCTTTTAGTACCGCAAATCGCTAATAGATGGCACTGTACGTTTTATTAGAACGCGGTAACGTTACGTCACGCTCGGCCGAGCCAGTAAAATTGACTAAGTCCTTTTAGTACCGCCAATCGCTAATAGATGGCACTGTAAGTTTTTTTTTGAACACGGTAAGATACATGGTAGGCGGAGTGTGGGGTTTTTTCGTTACGGAATTTCCTGATTCGGTCGCCGCGCTCAAAGCTTTGCAATAGCTTAATAAAAGGACAGAGACAACAAGTTCCTATCAAATCATCAATGCCTCGCCTTCAGGGCAACGAGAAGAAACCCGAGCGTTGGAGAAATACTGTAAGGGCGACCGTTCTCACACAAACATCTAAACCTCAGAGTAAGTATGTAGGTACAGAGCACGTCCTTTATAATGAGAACAGTAGGCACGGGTGGGAACAAAGCGATGTTCCACGCGCAAGTGCTATCGGTCATAATCGACTGCTAGCGGAGTGCGTGCGTGGGATATTCCTAGCAGTATTTTCCAGTAAATTACCTATCAAAATGGTCAAATGTGCAGTGAAATCATGTAAAAACGATACTCGTAAACACACGAAACATAAATCGAGTATTACATTTCAGCGGTTAGTCATTTTTTTTTGTTCTTTAATGCTAAAAATTAATCACGTATTGCGGGGGTGAAGGAGACGTGTGGGGCGGGAGCTAGGTGTTCCGCGCGCACTACCCCGCACCGCCGCCTCGGCCTCAATGTCTAATTAGTGATGTGACGCGTTCGGTAATAGTATACATACTTTCGATATTTATTATGAAAGTTTAATCTCTTTGAACAAATAACTTTTAATGAAGATATTGATTCAAATATTGAGTTTTATTTATTGCCTTGCCTACGCCACAGATTACTAATTAGTTACTACGTAACAGATACTTCACTCAGTAGTAAATTTCCAATACCTACTGTTATAATAGCCTACTCCATCGCGTCAGCAATCGCAGTACTTGCTTCACACCGCGCGATCGCAGGGCTGCCTCTTCGATAAAATTAAATTAACATAACTTTTTGTGTCTATGCAGGGCTGCCTCTTCGATAAAATTAAATTAACATAACTTTTTGTGTCTATGTTATTGAGAACTGTGAATATGTTTTGACTTATAGGTGGTAGTTTAAAATTGTATCATTTATCTATCTATCTATAATATAAAAATGAATCGCAAAATGTGTTGGTAAGCGCATAACTCGAGAACGGCTGGACCGATTTGGCTAATTCTTTTTTTGTCGAGTTCGTTATTGTTTTCATACCTCTACGCGGGCAAAGCCGCGGGCAACAGCTAGTAAAATATATATTTTTTTATAAATTGGTGCTGACTGTGCAATACATCTAGATAACACATAATTTTAGAGGTCAGTGTGTAAGTAAAATGAAAAAAATCTTTAAGAGTTACATGTGTTTTATTTTTATATAATTTTTTTATTAATTTTTTACCCTTTCTAAATTCTCGGTTATTAAATTTTAGTGTAGCAAAAATCCTGAATCTACTAAAAAGTTTTATTAGATATTGTTTTGGGAAACAAGGGCAGGGAGAGTCAAAATGTATGTCATTTAAAATTTCATATAGAGTACTACCCGGCCTTTGTTTTATATTTTTTTCAAAATTATTAATAAACATAGTCTCAAGTTCTCTTACATAATTATAAAACGCATCTGTTGGTACTTTTAACTTTCCATAAAAAGACGATGTTTTGTTGAATGCTTTGCACATTGTTGAATACTACAGCACATAAGGCACCAGATGGCATCGTAGGTACGCGTACGAACGAACGAAACGATTTAAATTGAAATACGTGCGTGCGCTTCGTTTGTGAAAACCGCACTGAATTGGGTCCGCAAACGGCCCGAGAACGCTCGGTCGGGCGGTAGGTTATTATAGCGCGCAAGTACATGGAGTGACGGAGGCCTGCCTACGCTAAGTCTTCCGATGCGCGATGGCCACTCGAGAACTTTACTACCCCAATGGCCATCTGTACTACGAGCATGTGCCCTGTCCACTGCCACTTCAGTTTAGCGATTCTGTGAGCTATGTTGGTTACTTGGGTTCTTCTACGGATCACTTCATTTCCGATTCGATCGCGTAGTGAAATTTCGAGCATAGCTCGCTCCCTTGGAATACCTAATAAGAATAAAATCTTTTTTAATACGATTTAAATTATTACTTTGTAATACCTAACAAAAATAAAAACTTTTTTAATACGGTTTAAATTCTACTTAGGAATACCCGACAAGAATAAAATTTTTATTCTATAGTACAATCACAGTCTAAAAATCTTTGAAGTGGCGTAATAAAAATTTACGTTAAGTGAATATGTAGTGATTTTTCATTTCTCTATACAGGGAATGTTAATAAAGGTGACACTTTAAGGTGGGTTTAAATTCATCAAACTGAACAAATTTGCTGAAATCGCGATTTTTTTTAATTTCTATACAAATTGGTCAGCTTGGCCGGTTTTGTTTAAAAAACCTTTAAAAAAAATCGTGATTTTAGCAAAGTTGTAGAAAATAAAGTTATTCAGATTAATCAGTACAAGCCCACCTTAAAGTATCATTGCACCTTTATGTTACACCCTGTATATTATACTGAAATTGGTTTTATTGTTAATTGACTTACCTACCCCAAATAGTACCTACATCTATGTGTGAGTATATACTTGTAGGTACAAATGTTTTATTTTTGTATGTATTAGGAAATAAACATTATATGATCCATAAATCAAACATAAATTCTTAAAATTACCTACTATATTATGCTGCTGTTTATCCTTGGTTATCGATAATCCGCTAAGGCGATAGTGCACTGCAGCCCATCCCTATTTGTTACGTATACATCTATATAATTTACTATAGCTCACTTGCCTACGATGTATTAATATGCGACCGATGCGGTAGACGCGCTCTATACCTACATACTTACTCTGAGATCTAACCCTTGCCTAATTTCGCGGTTTTCTAGCCTCTCTCTTGTCATTCCCAATGAGAAACAGACACACAATATCATAGACATCTCATATGGCTCCTCTAAATAATGGGCTACAAAGGAGACAAAGATATAGGTTAGAAGAGTGGAAATGTAAATACGACCTTGTCTTACTTGTAGCTCTGTCCCTCTCGCTGGCTCATAATAGGCCATCGTGTAGAGGGGCCAATAGACGAATGCATTTTGCGAAACCAAACGCACTCGTAATACGTACACCTTGGTTTATTAGATCTGTAACCTACACGCATAGCAAGCACCATCTATTTTCGACCTACGAGAAACGAAGCATCAGGCATCAATCACTCACAGGGGCGTGGTTTACGAAGTTTAGTATCACATATTACTAAATAGAGTATCTCATCTGTGGCTAATATATATACCAAATATATACTGTGTCTGTGGCGTGGTGGTTTTCCACAAAGAGAATATAATAAACTAGTTTTCCACTTCGGCAGGCGGTAAATTAGAAATCATTTTAATAGAAGAATTAATTTCGAACCCCTCGTTCTGGGGTAGTAGTTACAGATATAAAAAAATATATATTTATTCCTAACAAGCAAGCATCAAAACGTTTGCATTTTCATTCTTCACTAGTTTCTAGTAGCATCGGGCAGATAACCATTCGACAGATATGAAAGAAACAGTATACCAACCTATGTATAAATGGTTAGGTAAATAAATATACTGTAGAATTTATTTACCATTTAATCTACGAGTACGTGCTCATTCATTAGTTCATTACAATCATTAGGTACCAAAGTATATAATTATATTAGTATATACCTAACATACAGGGACCTAATTCTGCTAATGTAATTTTCACTTTTTACATCTAAACCTATTCTAAAAGTATATATTAGTACTAACATACAGTATGGAGACTCCTTGCCGCTCTCTAGATTGCGACCTCACCCCCTCGTCACCCATATTGATACAGATTGATTACAGTTTGGTTCTCGAACGTATTGGATTTCGCCGTGATTTTGTTTGCTCCGTCATTTGTTTTTAGACATGTCATTTCACGAACATTTGTATGCAGTGTCCGGGGTGTGTCATACATTACTCTGCGCGCGCATTGGTTTCATTTCAAGTACAGAAAAAAACTTCGTAAACAAAAACAAAGGAAAATCATCGCATACTGCTTTGAAACATGAGTCAAATAGCAAACAAGGAAAAGTACTATCAATAGTTTACAGATACAGACGCATGATTATTGATTAATTACAAAGCAGAAATGTATTTTATTTTATTTCTGTTGGCTACTCAAACGACGAGGATAGTTCTTGCGAGCGAAAATAAAAAACTCTACAACATTCTTTTAATTATTGTCGACGACTTGCGACCTCTGGCGGACCAAAATGTTAGTTTGGTCAACATCCGGAAAATGGAAGAAAAAGGTGTTAGTTTCAAAAACGCCTTTGCTCAAGTAAGTGTCTTTATCATTTTAAATTAAATATTTAGGAACCTACATAACTTTATATTCGTTATATTTTTATTCACGATCTATAAAAACGGAACCAAGGATCTCTGGTTTGTGTCTGTGTGTGTAACGTAATTATATGAATTTTAAACATGGATTTTAAACTTTCGGACGGTAAATAATTTTTTGAAAAAGTTTTCAAAATATATTGTGTGACATATCAAATGAAAAGGCTTGTTGTGAGAATCTCTAACTTTTTTTTATAATTTTAAGATAAATAGTTTTGAAGTTATTTACGAAAACAGACGAAAATTGACCATCCCCCCACCTCCCCTTATCCCCGAAACTACTGGGCCTTAAATCTTGGAAATATCATAGTAGTTAGATATATGAGGTTGAATCAGAGATATGCTATATATAAGGGGAGGTAGATAGGTTACATGCATCCTAAAAGTGAAGCAAAAAAAAGATGCCAATTGGCATCTCTTTTCATAGTAACATTCGGTAGGTACTTGTTATAATGTGTGTGTAAATGGATTCGATTTTCAAATGTGGTTTGTTAGTGCATAACCCATCTATAGGTTACATGCATCCTAAAAGTAAAGCAAAAAAAAGATGCCAATTGGCATCTCTTTTCATAGTAGCATTCGGTAGGTACTTGTTATAAATATAATGTGTGTGTAAATGGATTCGATTTTCAAATGTGGTTTGTTAGTGCATAACCCATCTATGGTAACAAATCTCTGGGTTGAATGCATGGATTACAGGATAATCTATTAGAAAATTTAAAGGAAAAAATAAATTTATATGGTCCACAGTAAGTAGACCCCTATATACCTAGCGCAAAGTATGTACTAAGTGGTCTTGTTCTATTGGTAGTTAAAGTTTTGGTGCGGAACTCTCTTCGTGTGACCCCGAGTCGCGCTTGGCCGGTTTTGACCTACCCGTAACTTAAAATCTGTTTGACCTACACACTTGCGATTTCGAGTGTTCAGTAAGACCTCCACAATCAGCTAGAATCTGAATTTTCATAAATATTTCTTTTACCATTTCTGGGATATTGACATTCAAAAAACATCATTTTTCTGACTCACTGTCAATTAACATTGACTATAACAAATGCGATTGTATCTATGACTTTATTTTGTAGTTTATTTGGTAGTTTAAAAGTATTAGCTGTGAATTTTAAAAGTAATGATTATAATAAGATTGATATTTGCATACCAAATCTGGTGAAATATTATGAGGACTTCCTAAATAATGTTAACAGCTTTAAAACCATGTTTTATGCAAATAAATTTTCATTTTTCACTCATCTAAATTTGGACCACTTGTAGAAGGCTCGACTATTTAAACTTGCCAAGTTACACCATAAGTAGCACAGAACAGAACAAATTTTCTTATATGCAACTGAAAACCATTGTGCATTCTCTATTATTTGGACACGTCTGAAATACTTAAATATTTTAATTTGAAGTCCCGTAGCTATGATTTAAGGCCTTAAGATGGGTTAAATGATAATATTCAATTCAAATTATTGAAAGACGGTGTAAAGTTATCACCGTGGAAAAAATATATATAATATACTTAAAGTAATTTAAAATCGATTTAATTGAATACAATTTTAAAAATATTACCACTTTTGATGTAAAAAAATATACTGTAGACCCTGTTTTTGGCATTAATTGCAAAATTTCTCGAAAACAAATATAGTTAATATTGAATGAAACCAACGCACAAAAATCGGTGACCTTAAGATCTTTCATTTTAATTGAACACATTTTTTTAAACTTATTTGAAAGTGATGAAAAGTAATAAAAATGTGTAAAAATCGAGAATTGGGCGTTCGGTTTCAACGTTAACAGCCGTGTTGAAGATCGCATTGATTTGAACTTAAAATGAACGTTCGATATTATTGAAACACGTATTGAACCTGCTCGGATTGAGTGATCTTAGCGCCCCTTAAAAAACCACTATAGAACTTGATACCTACCTACCCACTTTAGATCTCTGTAATTTTTTTGTATCGAACTTGACTCCCTTTCTCATTTATATTTCATCAGCATATCAGCCAAAAATCGTCCACTGTTGGACAAAGGTCTCCCCCAAGGATTTCCACGACGACCGGTCTTGCGCTGCCCGCATCCATCGGCTTCCCGCGATTTTTACCAGGTCGTTAACGAAACCGCGTGGGAGGCCTGTCTACGCTACGTTTTCCGGTGTGCGGTCGCCACTCGAGAACTTTACTGCCCTTTACGTGGTAACTTACTAATACTAATTCTTACTAATATTATTGTGAAAACGGATCGACCTGATTTTTGACACAGGTGTAACAAAATTGGTGTAGGTTACACCTTGTATAGTTGAAGGGGTGGGAAGGACATAGGCCATTTTTTTATTCCGTGACAGCATGGACAGGCACAGTTCCTAAACCGAAATAACTCTCTCTTTTTACCCGACTGCGCCAGAACGAGTTTTATGTTTTTCGCCTGTATGTATGTATGTATGAATATTTATTTATTTCTTTCTTTCTTTGGCCCGCTCTATGTAGCCTAAACTTTTATTTAAATTATTTTCTAGATTTCTTTCAGGTCGCTAAGAAGCGACGGATTGATATGACTTTTTGCACATACATACTCGTAGTTTAAGGGGTGGAAAGTGATACCTACAGACTACTAATAATTAGCATCTAGCGGCTAGCCTGACGTAGTTCCGGAGGGGTCATTTTGCACGCTCGCGCTTGTCGCAATGGATAGACGTGATATTTTGCACAGATTGTTGAGGGGGTAGGAAGTTACATAGACTACTAATCAGCATAGCCAGACACCACAGAACAACTAGCGCAGACACAGTTCCCGAGGGATCTAGAGAATACTCATTTCCACGCTCACGAGCCGCTTGCGTCTCGCGACCACGCACCCTCGAAGAAAGTTCAGACCTTAGGTAGGCCGCATTGATTTGAACTTAAAATGAATAGACTAACGTTCGATATTATTGAAACACGTATTCAACCTGCTCGGATTGAGTGATCTTAGCGCCCCTTAAAAAACCACTATAGAACTTGATACCTACCTACCCACTTTAGATCTCTGTAATTTTTTTGTATCGAACTTGACTCCCTTTCACATTTATATTTCATCAGCATATCAGCCAAAAATCGTCCACTGTTGGACAAAGGTCTCCCCCAAGGATTTCCACGACGACCGGTCTTGCGCTGCCCGCATCCATCGGCTTCCCGCGATTTTTACCAGGTCGTTAACGAAACCGCGTGGGAGGCCTGTCTACGCTACGTTTTACGGTGCGCGGTCGCCACTCGAGATCTTTACTGACCCAACGGCTATCTGTTCAGTTGTACTTAGTACTTACCTAAATTTAAACTAATTAGGAATTAATTAAAAAAATAAAAACCCGAGTGTATAAAAACTGAACCCCTCTTTTTTGTACAGCCGAGTACAAATTTATCCTATGTCACTCACGGGATCAAGACGACTCTAATGACACCTCGCACTCCAAAATCGATCAAGCCGTGTGGCTACAGTACAGAGCGAACCAAATATTAAATGACCTCTTTCTTGGCTAGTTGGGTAAAATTGTATCCTATGTCACTCACGGGATCAAGACGACTCTAATGACACCTCGCACTCCAAAATCGATCAAGCCGTGTGGCTACAGTACAGAGCGAACCAAATATTAAATGACCTCTTTCTTGGCTAGTTGGGTAAAATTGTATCCTATGTCACTCACGGGATCAAGACGACTCTAATGACACCTCGCACTCCAAAATCGATCAAGCCGTGTGGCTACAGTACAGAGCGAACCAAATATTAAATGACCTCTTTCTTGGCTAGTTGGGTAAAATTGTATCCTATGTCACTCACGGGATCAAGACGACTCTAATGACACCTCGCACTCCAAAATCGATCAAGCCGTGTGGCTACAGTACAGAGCGAACCAAATATTAAATGACCTCTTTCTTGGCTAGTTGGGTAAAATTGTATCCTATGTCACTCACGGGATCAAGACGACTCTAATGACACCTCGCACTCCAAAATCGATCAAGCCGTGTGGCTACAGTACAGAGCGAACCAAATATTAAATGACCTCTTTCTTGGCTAGTTGGGTAAAATTGTATCCTATGTCACTCACGGGATCAAGACGACTCTAATGACACCTCGCACTCCAAAATCGATCAAGCCGTGTGGCTACAGTACAGAGCGAACCAAATATTAAATGACCTCTTTCTTGGCTAGTTGGGTAAAATTGTATCCTATGTCACTCACGGGATCAAGACGACTCTAATGACACCTCGCACTCCAAAATCGATCAAGCCGTGTGGCTACAGTACAGAGCGAACCAAATATTAAATGACCTCTTTCTTGGCTAGTTGGGTAAAATTGTATCCTATGTCACTCACGGGATCAAGACGACTCTAATGACACCTCGCACTCCAAAATCGATCAAGCCGTGTGGCTACAGTACAGAGCGAACCAAATATTAAATGACCTCTTTCTTGGCTAGTTGGGTAAAATTGTATCCTATGTCACTCACGGGATCAAGACGACTCTAATGACACCTCGCACTCCAAAATCGATCAAGCCGTGTGGCTACAGTACAGAGCGAACCAAATATTAAATGACCTCTTTCTTGGCTAGTTGGGTAAAATTGTATCCTATGTCACTCACGGGATCAAGACGACTCTAATGACACCTCGCACTCCAAAATCGATCAAGCCGTGTGGCTACAGTACAGAGCGAACCAAATATTAAATGACCTCTTTCTTGGCTAGTTGGGTAAAATTGTATCCTATGTCACTCACGGGATCAAGACGACTCTAATGACACCTCGCACTCCAAAATCGATCAAGCCGTGTGGCTACAGTACAGAGCGAACCAAATATTAAATGACCTCTTTCTTGGCTAGTTGGGTAAAATTGTATCCTATGTCACTCACGGGATCAAGACGACTCTAATGACACCTCGCACTCCAAAATCGATCAAGCCGTGTGGCTACAGTACAGAGCGAACCAAATATTAAATGACCTCTTTCTTGGCTAGTTGGGTAAAATTGTATCCTATGTCACTCACGGGATCAAGACGACTCTAATGACACCTCGCACTCCAAAATCGATCAAGCCGTGTGGCTACAGTACAGAGCGAACCAAATATTAAATGACCTCTTTCTTGGCTAGTTGGGTAAAATTGTATCCTATGTTACTCACGGGATCAAGACGACTCTAATGACACCTCGCACTCCAAAATCGATCAAGCCGTGTGGCTACAGTACAGAGCGAACCAAATATTAAATGACCTCTTTCTTGGCTAGTTGGGTAAAATTGTATCCTATGTCACTCACGGGATCAAGACGACTCTAATGACACCTCGCACTCCAAAATCGATCAAGCCGTGTGGCTACAGTACAGAGCGAACCAAATATTAAATGACCTCTTTCTTGGCTAGTTGGGTAAAATTGTATCCTATGTCACTCACGGGATCAAGACGACTCTAATGACACCTCGCACTCCAAAATCGATCAAGCCGTGTGGCTACAGTACAGAGCGAACCAAATATTAAATGACCTCTTTCTTGGCTAGTTGGGTAAAATTGTATCCTATGTCACTCACGGGATCAAGACGACTCTAATGACACCTCGCACTCCAAAATCGATCAAGCCGTGTGGCTACAGTACAGAGCGAACCAAATATTAAATGACCTCTTTCTTGGCTAGTTGGGTAAAATTGTATCCTATGTCACTCACGGGATCGAGACCATTCTAACGACACCTTGCACATCCATCAAGCCGTTTAGGCTACAGAGCGTGTAGATAAATAAAAATACACTCGAAAGACAACCCTTCTTCTGGCGCAATTTTAGCATGTTAAAACACATACTTTATACCTACTCTGTAAAAATAAATAATAAACGTTTATTATATTAGTTCTACTTATTTAAATTAGGTACCTACCTGCTGACACGTATTTATTTAATTTAAATCTTTAGTTTAGTACAATCACGGAATTTAATTGTTTAGCAGATTCACAAAACTTCAATTTTGCCGGTTGGTTGGATGTGAATTTTTCTTGGCCATGGAAACGAGTCCTACAGCCGAATTCGTAAAACATTTGTTTTTGGATTTGTAATGCTAGTGCCGGTGCATTACAAATCTTTATGAAGTTCTTGACAGCATTTGCAGCAGCCTAATTCTGAGGTAGAACACCCGGTTGCAGTAAGGCGTCTATAAAACTGCACCCAGTCCAAACTGGGTTTTCACGTCCTTTTTCATTTTATTTTCTTGTTCTTCACGTTGCTCACGTGTACCAGATGATTTTCTCCAAAACGCGCCACTTTTTGAAATAAATTCTAGCAGAAAACAATGCAAATACAATAAAATAAAATTACGAATGCGTCCACCACAAATCCCGCCAAAAAACTCTCAATTTTGCCGGGTTTAGAAAAATTTACATGGATATTTAAACTTTTTCTTTAACTTCCGATCTTCTTCGTCGTTACTTATATCCACTAAACAGAAAGTGGATGAAACAGGAAAAACTAATTTCATAACCCGGCAAAATTAAAGAGACTTGAATCTGCTAAACATTTAAATTCCGTGACTATACCTACGAGTACATAATATTTTACTTATGTTTTTGCAACAGCAAGCGCTCTGCGCGCCAAGCAGAAACTCCTTGCTGACGGGTCGGCGGCCGGACACGCTGCATCTTTACGATTTCTACAGCTACTGGCGGCGAACCGTGGGCAACTTCTCCACGCTGCCCCAGTTCTTCAAGCAGAACGGCTACAACACCTACTCAGTCGGCAAAGTATTTCATCCGGGACCCAGTTCTAATAATCAAGACGACTACCCTTACAGTTGGTCCGAACACCCGTACCATCCACCTACAGAAAAATACCGAAACGCAGCCGTCTGCAAAGACCTAAACACAAAGAAGTTACAGAAAAACTTAATTTGTCCCGTCACTGTGAAAACTCAACCTGGAAAGGCTTTGCCTGATCAGCAGTCATTGAAGTACGCTGTAAAACTGCTTAAAATGAAAAGGAAGAGTACAAAACCATTCCTTCTGGCTATTGGGTTTCATAAGCCACACATACCTTTTAAATTCCCCAAGTCTTACTTAGGTGAGAGAGTAAATAGTATCGTTAAGTTATTCAAGTTTAGGCGGTAATATTACAGATTTTCGTTATTTTTGACGTCAATTACTCCTGAACGATAGAAAACCCAAGGTTGAAAAAAAATACGCTTAATTTTGATAATGTTCCATATAGTCAAAAGCTATTAGAAACACGATTGAGCAGTTTTTTCTCGATAGAAAAAAATTAAAAACTGACTTCCATCGCACCAACTTAGTACTACATTTTTGCATTATTATTTTTGGTTTTTGTTAATTTTATTAATTTTGTTAAATTTATATGGGACCACACGGGAAGCACTAGCTTTCAAATAAAAAAAGAATCAAAAAAATCGGTTCACCCAGTCAAAAGTTCTGAGGTAACACATAAAAAAAACATAGTCGAATCGAGAAACTCCTCCTTTTTGGAAGTCGGTTGAAAAACAGAGAACTGTTCCTATCAATGCCTGGCCTTAACGAAGAAAAAAAACAAAGGCCTGTTGAAAACCCAATCACCAATCAGTAAGACATACCTACTTTATGTCTACTTGGGCCATATAAAAAAGGCCTCTGTAACATGGACGCAGGCTTCGCTGAGACATTTGCATATCGATCTTCGGCGCGGCAGCCTCCTATACCACCTTGGCTACCAAGCTTTCGAAGCTATTCTTAGCTGTAAACTAATTAGCAAACTTGTGCAGATTGTTCTTATATTTGGGGCGTTTCACTTTTTACCCGACTGCCCAAAAGGGAGAGTAAAATATTTTTCGGGTAATGTATGTAAGTATGCATGTTTCTTCGGCTGATCCTGTAGTCTAAACAGCTTGACGCAGATTGGAGTGCAAGGTGTCGTTAAGATTCGTGTTGATCCTCCATTTGACATAGTGTACATTTTTATCCGACTGCCCAATAAGTAAGGTAGTATTTTTCGGGTAATGTATGTAAGTATGCATGTTTCTTCGGATAAGCCTGTAGTCTAAACAGCTTGACGCAGATTGCAGTGCGAGGTGTCGTTAAGATTCGTGTTGATCCTCCATGTGACATAGTGTACATTTTTACCCGACTGCCAAAAAAGAGGGTCGGTGGCGTAAAGAGCGACGGTGGCGTAACGGTTACGGCCGCTACATCCTGTCCGGGAGGCCGTGCTTCAAATCCTGCCACTTACCAATGTGTTTTCGAATTTCGAGTTCATATGTACGTTTATCCGACTCTCTTACGGTGAAGGAAAACATCGTGAGGAAATCTGCACACGCCTGCGAAGAAACTCGAAGGTTGTGTGTGAAGTCGACTAACTCACACTGGGCCCGCGTGGACGACTAAGGCCCGATCGCCCTAATCCAGAGTAGGGTCGAGCCCCTCGGCGGGGACGTATATGACCTGATAAGATGTCCAAAAAAGAGGGTAATGCCATTTTTTGTAGTCGGATTTTAATTTACTTGGAATTTTATTTTAGCTCATTACAACACCTATCATATCCCTATCCCCATCGAAGAGCTCTAGCCTACCCGTCGAGCCTTAGTCGAGCACGCGGGCCCAGTGCGGGTTGATCGACTTTACACACAACCTTCGAGTTTCTCTGCAGGCGTATGCAGGTTTCCTCACCATTTTTTCCTTCACCGTAAGAGCGTCGGACAAACGTACCTATATATAAAATGAAAATTCAAAAACACATTGGTACGTGGCAGGATTCGAACCACGACCTCCCGGACAGGAGGTAGTGGCTCTAGCCGTTACGCCACCGACGCTCTACAACAACTAACTCGCGTGCAATAGGTACTTAGATACTTACTTCGTTTATTACCCAAATACGTATAAATTTCAGAAAAAGTCCCCATAAAGTCGGTCAGACCACCGGTATTCCCTTCTATGCCCTATGGCCTGCCTACTGTAGCCTGGCAAGGCTGGACGGACATTCGTGATAGAGACGACATTAAGCGCCTAGATATAGTATTTCCATACGGAGTCATGCCTGAAAAATGGACCATCAAAATAAGGCAGAGTTACTATGCAGCGGCCTTATACGTGGACAACTTGATTGGCAAACTACTGAGACAAGTCGACATGAGGAAAACTATTGTCGTTCTGACCAGTGACCACGGTAAACCTTTATAATATATATTTTTTTACATATTGTACGTGTAGTGTAGGTACCTATATGTATCTACTGACCCGGCTGGTCCAGTGGCAGAGTTCTTGTCTGCTGGGGTGAGGATCGCGAGTTCGATCCCCACTTCCGGTGAACATGACGAACAGATTTTAAGTTTTAGTATTTAAACGTACATTCATATTTTTTTTATTAAAAATTTTAGTGCGTTTGACTACATCTCCCCTGATGGTAAGTGTAAGATGTGTAGATGGTAAGATGTAGTTGAGGATTATATTATGTTTGTATACATATTGTGTAACAAAATTGGTGTCATCAATATCATCATCATCATATCAGCCAATAAACGTCCACTGCTGGACAAAGACCTCCCACAAGGATTTACACTATGGTGTAAGTTCCGTTAACTGGGGCTTCTACTCATTAAACTGAAAAACTTTTGTTCTATGACTGCGGAAATCGCAAAAAAATGTTTGCTACTGATACAAATCGATCAGCTGATCGACCAATTTTGTGAATTTTTGTATGGAGGGTCCAATTTTTTTTTAAATGGACTATGGATTCTTTAGGGAAAGTTGTGCGGTATGATGAGTATAACTACACCAATTTGTTACATCATGTATATCAGTCTCTAGTTCCCGGATGGAATCCCAGTTTGGGGCCCGATGACCGTGTGATTTGTCCTTGAATATAAAAATATAATTACGCTAATAGTCTGCTCTCATTCTCATTTGTATAGGTACACAATCTGGGGTGATTGTATGCACTTTTATCACATACATAGTAATTATATCATACCGTTCGTTCTATTAAACAAGTTTTATGCTGTTGATCTCAGATTAAAAATAATGTAGAATGTAGATGTTGAGTTTCATACATCATAACAAAAAGTGGGGTAACGCTGGTTCTGTTATATACGTACGTATGCATCTTCACCTTATGGGTCCCCTGGAGGTTCGACTTCCATACAAACGTAGTTCCGCTCTAATACAAAAACTACATGCCGGATTGAATCCAAACTTTGCAAATATATTGAGTAGACACATATCGTTGTTTGTACTTAGTTTTCATTGTAGTACATTTAAATATACACAAAATAAACATTTTAAACATAAACAAAGGTTTAAATTAGTTTTTTACTAAAAGATTCAAACTGCTCTTTTTTTGTCCGTTTTATATTACATACATCAAAAAAATCAGACATCGATATGCGTCAAATCAATTTATTTAAGAAGTTTGTATTTAATCCGTCATGTGGTTTATATTGTAATAAAGCGGAACTACGTTTGTATGGAAACTCAAGCCTCCAGGGAACCGTTAATTGGTGACCTCGAATAATGTTTCGACACGTGATAGGTCCTATCCTTCACTGTAATTGAGACAGGTGCATTTAACACATGTCACAACACATTTTGGCATGTTGACGGTAAGTCTGCCAACGCGTGACTGTAAGGAAAACTCTGCTCCGTCGTGATTGGAGCAGAGTTTTATTATACCCCATTTTCAAAACGTTACCACTAAATCTACCTTTTATTTTTGATCTAAGTTGTTGATTGACTATCTATCATACTTATGAGGAATGTATCCCCGCGATTACAAACGAAGTTTGGTTTTTATTTGAATATTATAATTAAAGTTATTGAATTGTTGTAGACGTTCTAGAAAGCAATATCAGTGTTTGTGGTTAGTCAGGTGTCCGTATTTTGTATACATATTTAAATTAGGTAAATTTCAAAGATTTGTACTTATACTTACAAACTACATATTTTTACGAAAATCTACAAAGCACAACAGATATTAGTTTCTCTAAATAGGAACCAAACCTCGTTTGTATATAGCGCGCTAGGGATTCACGTACCAAAATATTTACCATAATATTTTCTACTTTCTATTTCCACCCAGTAATTTAAATTCATTTTTCAGGTTGGTCATTAGGTGAAAATGGTTTGTGGGCTAAATACAGCAACTTCGACGCAGCACTAAAAGTGCCGCTTATATTCAATATTCCAAAATTAAAGCCAAAAGTCATACACACTCCAGTGGAACTGCTTGATATTTTCCCAACACTAGTGGAACTGTCTGGCTTACCCAACAATATAACTAAATGCGATTCATCAGAAAAATCAGTTTTGTGTTTCGATGGACGTAGTCTAGTGCCTTTAATATACCACGAGGAGAATCATAACAGAGATTTTGCTATAAGCCAGTATCCTAGACCCAGCCAGTACCCACAATTAAACTCGGATAGACCGCGTCTGAAGGACATAAAAATAATGGGATATAGTATAAGAACAAAAAGGTACAGATACACTGAATGGATATATTTTAACAACAAATTATTCACAAGGAACTGGAATAAAATATATGGCGTGGAGTTGTACGACCACGAAAGAGATCCAGAGGAATCCAACAATTTACATCTGAAATTAGAATATGAACATATAAGACGATATTTGTCTAATTTGTTACGATCACAAGTCGAACCTGGACCGTAACCATAGTAAGAATATGAACATATAAGACGATATTTGTCTAATTTGTTACGATCACAAGTCGAACCTGGACCGTAACCATAGAACCCTGTATATTGTACTGACTTTTAATTAGTTCTTGATAACAAAAGGTATACATATACTCGTGGTTATAAACAACTTTCTCAAAGAATCTATATGTCATATCAGAAAAAAAATTTGGTTTTCGATACATAATAATAATAAGTTATCAAATCGGCAAAAATGTATAAAGGACCAAAATTTTTTTTGTCATATTTGACATAGTTTCTTTAGGAAAGTTGTTTATAATCACGAGTACATTCATATCATTTGCTATCAAGAACTAATTAAAAGTCACCCTATTATATGTACAGCTGTAACAAAATTGGTTCTTATAGGTCCCGTTAACTGGGGGTTCTTCTCGTCATACTGAACAACGAAAATAATCAAATCTTTTTTGTCATATGGAGGTATAGACAGTTTATGAAAAGAGTTTTATTATCTTCTGAAAATGATCAAATCTTATATGTTTGTTTAAATTGTTTAGACAACCGATACTGTTGCCTTGGCAACCGATATTGTTGGTAAACAAAAATAAATAGTATCTCTCTTTCTATCTTCACTAATTCATATGTATATTCCTCTCAGCCGTTCGCCTCGCCCGATTACACTTCCGTAACGCTCTCGTCTCGCATCCACCAGCTTACTCCCCAAGTCAAGCGTCCGTAAAGAAGTTTTACTTCAAAAATGTATGTGGAAATTAAGTATATCGATGAATGGGAGAACATTTTTTTAACTAAAAAGTTAAGATTGTCCTTCCATCCGATTGTTGTACTTTTTGATGTTTGTATGGTTTCCTATCGAAATGTTTTGTTACGGAACCCTCAGTGCACGAGTCTGACTTGCACTTGGCCGGTTTTTAAAATATTATTTGGGCCTATAACGTCATCCCATTTAACATTTGAAAAATCATTAAAAATAACCAATGATCGTAAAAAAATATGAAAATTAGTTTCTTAAAATAAATATAAAAAAAATTATAGAGCACGTATCGTGCAAAAAATACTGGATAGATTACGCTATTTTTTTTGTTTTACTTTTTAGATACTTGGTCCTTATCTAAAAAAAAACCGCGAGCCGCTTGCAGCTTGCGCACCGCTCACCCTCGATATCCACGGGGCGAAACTGCTGGCAACAGCTAGTAGTCTACATTTTCTTCACAAAAAAATAATAATTAAGTTCTTGATTTGTGACAATTGGCATTTGAGTTTTTTAAATTAAAATATAGAATTTGAATATTATTATTTTTAATCACTGGTTATTTTTTATGATTTTTCTAACGATAAAAATACTAAGAAAAAGCGTCCCCAGTACTAATTTCAATTGACGATTATGAAATAAATTATTTAGTGTTATTAAATTACTTTTTGTAAGTATGAAAATCGGTATATCTTTTTTTACATACCTTATAAAACTGAAAAATGCTAATTATTACAGATAGTATTTAAAATCCTTTACTCTTTTGTGCAGTAACTTTGGTTTTACACATAAAACTAGGGTATTTTTCTTTAATTTGTGCTCGAACAAGCTTCAAAGAAATGCAAACACTTCTGTGATGAGTGATAAGAGGCATAACAGAGAGTGAGAAGTATGTTCTCCTTTTCATATGTGATATGACTGATGGAAAAGAATGAGTCAATGAGATGAGATCCGAGTGCAAAATCCACGCAATTTTGAAATTATGATGAATTGAGACAACAGTCAAGTATGTACCTACCTATTGAAATTTATAATTTATAATCCTAGCTAATTTTATCTCACTATCTAAGCCATTGACTTTGGTAAATAATTTAATTATAAAAATGCATTGTAAAAAACAGGTATAAAAACACAAGTGAAATTATAAGGGGCGATTAAGAATCTACTTTAGAATACAAGAAAAATATCGGAAATTCTTCGTTGGAAAAATTTTTTTTGAACTTACAAGCTACTATTTGAATGAGCGAGCGAAGTTCTCAGAGTCGACTGGAACAATCCGGGGCTAAAGGCAAAGTATATATATTAGTACTAACATACAGTATGGACACTCCCTGCCGCTCTCTAGATTGCGACCTCACCCCCTCGTCACAGAGGTTGATACAGATTGGTTACAGTTTGGTTGTCGAACGTATAGGATTTCGCGGCCATTTTGTGTGTTCCGTCATTCCTTTTTTGAAATGTCATTTCCGGCCCGTTGTATGAAGTGTCCAGGGTGTGCTAAAGGTTTGATGTATAAATGTTTGTTCCACGATAACTCGAGTATCATTGATCGGAACGTCGTCGTGTCGTGAATTTTGGTAGGCGTATTAATGACAAAAATATTTTTTTAAGTTCGCACATGAATCAAATCCTTCAAGGGGTTGCCGAGATATAGGAAGTTGTAAATGTTGAAAACATTGTTTCCATAAACACCACTAGATGGCGCTGGGCGGATCCTACATCGCGCAGGCGTTAGCGAGTGTCACAGGTCGGAGCGAACCACTAGTTACGTTAATTTTTACTTAAATGGGCCGCCAAAACTTTTTTTTAATATTTTTTTTATATTACTCTAGAATTAAGAAAAATATCAAAAGTTTTTTATATTTTTCTTGTATTCTAGAGTTAAGTACTAGTTTTTTTACACCTGTATACATGAGGATTTTGAGTCGACTGGGCAGTAAGGGCGGGTACGTTAATCTGTAGCTACAGGAACACTTTTTTTTAGGAGACTGTCGGTAACTTCTGGAGATATTTTGTTTGACCTGCATTAACGGACTTTGAAATCTCATAAGGATTAAGAGACTATCGGACCAATTGAGGTTGAATTAGAATAGGTACTTTTCACATACATTTTATATTAAAAAAAACTAATGTTCTTTTCTATAAATGATGTCCATCGGCCCCGCCTCTGAAAAGAAGCAAACGACAATGGAAGTGAGTTTAGTTATAGCAAAGTATACATATTAGTACTAACATACAATATGGACACTCCCTGGCGCTCTCTAGATTGCGACCTCACCCCCTTGTCACCCAGATTGGTTATAGTTTGGTTCTCGAACGTATAGGATTTTGTTTGCTCCGTAATTTGTTTTTAAAAATTTCATTTCTTGCCCGTTGTATGAAGTGTCCGGGCTGTGGTTATAGTAGAGTAGGTACATAAAAATCAGAAATCACAAAAAATCTTTCTGATACGTGTTGTCTAGGGAATTGATCTTTATAATATAAGAAACAGGATCGGTTGGAATCAAAAAGTTTTTGCGTTCATAGCCCATTTTCTTGTTGACTGATACATCATCATCATCATATCAGTCAAAAATCGTCTACTGCTGGACAAAGGCCTCCCCCAAGGATTTCCACGACGACCGGTCCTGCGCTGCCCGCATCCATGGGCTTCCCGCGATCTTCACTAGGTCGTCGGTCCACCGCGTGGGAGGCCTGCCTACGCTACGTTTTCCGGTGCGCGGTCGCCACTCGAGAACATTACTGCCCCATCGGCCATCTGTTCTACGAGCTATGTGCCCTGCCCACTGCCACTTCAGTTTAGCGATTCTGTGAGCTACGTCGGTTACTTTAGTTGACTGATACATTTTTACAAATCTGTGAATGCAATCAAAATAATATCAACAAAAGTTAAGGACAGTCTTCTAAGCACGTTTTCTTGTAGCTACAATGGTTAATTTACTGCCTTAGCCCAAACATCCACCTGTATATAATTAATAAAATTATATGTTAAATACTTATAAACAGAATCTATATACAATCTACATAAATGTATACATAATATTAATTACAATTTAATTACATTATACAAATTTGTTTGTTGATTGGAGCACTTGTGAAAGATAAGTAAGCCTATTTTATCTTCGGCATAGTCATTCCCACAGGTCATTCCTTATCATAATATAATGACCACTTAGTACAGACTACCAACCTTCAGTGCAGCACACTCTGACTCCTGTAATATTGGCACTCATACTAATATTGGTGTCTATTCGGCTAGTTGTGACGTCGCACTGCTCTTTGGTATCACTACACACAATAAAGTATGTATTATAGATGTCGGTTTAATGACTTGACTGTATTCAAGTTGATGACAGCTTTGTAAAAAAATCTACTTATTAGTCTTTTCAAACCACCTCGCTCGCGTTTGTAGGTTGTATACTTACCTAAAATAGGACTTTTAATAGGGATGACGAATGCTAGTCATCTGAGTTACTTTTTATCATCTGTCAAAAAAGACATTTTGTTCTAATTATGTTTCAAATACCTAGGCGTGACGTCATAGTTTAGCAGACTCATTTTGTGATTTTAGTGAATTGAAAATCGAAGACTTGATGGAAAACAAAACGAGTAAGGTTTTTCGAAGTTTAAGTAGGAGGGCAATTTAGTGATCAACAGTTCATAATTACTTCTGATGCTGTCGTCATCCCTATTATGTAGATTCATTAACTGACGTTTCGTGGCTTACTACATGACGTTTATTTCTTACCCACGAAACGTTACTGAATCTAATTAAAAGTCCGACTTGACATACTCGTAAAAACTGTACTCTACGTCCAGCCGTCCGGAAATTACGGAAACGGTGCAAAATTAACCCAGGTCAGGACCCTGGAAAATTATTCCCCTCCATTCCTTCTAATTATTCCCCTCCATTCCTGCTATCGCCCTTCCCCCGATTCACTCTATTCTTTAAGGGGAATGGGTGCAAATTGTACAGGAGCAAGGTGGTTAAATAACTATATTAATAAACGTATTGATTATCTGTGTATGTACATTATAATTTTACTAAATTCGTAGTTTTATTTATTAGTGAGTTTTAGGCCATGGATATAGGAAAACTATATCGATGTTTAAAACAAGAAAATATGTAGTACTAAGCGGGTTTCTGATTAGAAATACTTTTTCCAATTTTAGTCTTCACTTATAAAATAAATAGAATTTGAACTAAATAATAATGCTTATAAATAAATCTAACAAATATCATACTATACTTTTCTTCTCTTCTTCTGAGTTTTTCCTCGCAGCTCTCTCCATTTCTTGTTGCTTAAATCTCGCGTACAAAGCGCTACTGCCCAACACAATGATGTTGGAAGTCCACCAAAGAAGGTTCTTGGTCTCATTATACCACTGTGTGGCCATCACTGTTTGCGCACACGCCTTCGCTGTGCCAGATATGTTGTGCGTTAGTGGCGAAGTCACCTGTAAAGAGAAAATGTATTTTATTCAATAACACACCTAGCTAGTACGCTGGCTTCAAGCTAACTTATCTAAGTCTTGCCGCCAAAAATCAGTGTTAACAACATTGATGTGTTCCGACTTGTAGATAGAATAGCCAGTTCTCCATTGCGTTGGGGAATCTTGGTAAGCGCTCGCTTCCATCTTCGGCATCATCGTCACTTACCATCAGTTGAGAAGATGCCAAGGGCTTACCAATTGTAAATAAAAGAAAAATTTAAAAAAATATATGTCGCAGGATCGTTTAACGGCCGAGTTCCGGGAGAGCCTGGGCTCACCTGGGTATATTAACAGCATTATGGACGTTGCGTCTGTTGGGGATTGTTGCTAAGCCCGCATCAGCATTATCATCACTCCATCAGGTGTGATGCCAAGGGCTAACCAATAAAAAAAGTAAAATAGTAAAAAAGGTCAAGTGCGAGTCGTACTCCCGCACCTCTCCACACAAGTACAACAAAGATACCTACTTCATATTCTATAACAAGACATCAACGCGAGCTACAGAAATATGTTTTTTTATTCAGTCCAAACTCTTAAGCATGAGCCGCGAGTACAAATCGAATTTTCACGTTTGTATGTACCTATATATTCAAGTTTTTACGATAGAGCTAAAACAAATAAACCTTGAAAAACACGTTTTGTTATATTTTTTTTTAATTTTTATTATTTTTTAGTAAATCCCCTATGATAAAATTGCAGCCGGCTATTAGGGTTTAAAGATCGGACAGACGGACGGATAGCGTAGGCTTAGTTATTACTAAAACGGTATTACCTGGTACTGAACCCTAATAACATAAGAATGTGAATAAATTGAATAACAACAAGCATGCACGCACCTCAACGCACTCGCATCGCAGTTACACGCGCGCACACGTTTATTGATAGTTCAAAATTATAGGTAACTAACTCGTATGTTATTTAGAGCACACCCTGGACACTTCATACAACGGGCGAGAAATTACATTTCAAAACAGGAATGACGGGACAAACAAAATGGCGGCGAAATTTTATACGTTCGACAACCATACTGTAACCAATCTGGGTGACGAAAGGTGAGGTCGCAATCTAGAGAGCGGCAGGGAGAGTCCATGCTGTATGTTAGTACTATATATATATATATATATATATATATATATATATATATATATATATATATATATATATATATATACACTTTGGTTATAGTAAGGTGCAGAAGCAGTTGTAGCTCATTTGGTCAGGTTAAGTTAATCACAAGAGCGTCGGTGGCGTAACGGCTAGGGCCGCCGCCTTATGTCCGGGAGGTCGTGGTTCGAATCCTGCCACGTACCAGTGTGATTTCGAATTTAAATTTCATATGTACGTTTATCCGACGCTCTTACGATGAAGGAAAACATCGTGAGGAAACCTGCACATGCCTGCGAAGAAACTCGCAGGTTGTATGTGAAGTCGACCAACCCGCACTGGGCCCGCGTGGTCGACTAAGGCCTGATCGCCCTAATTCAGGGTAGGTTTGAGCCCCTCGGTGGGGACGTATATGATATAATAAAGTTAATCACTCAGGTTAACTGACCTGACGTACGGTCATTTCTTGGATGGGTTTGGTGAGACATTTCTCTCGACCATTTCCGTGCTTCGCGAGGCATTTAAAGCCGTTGATGCCGGTTGCTATCAATAGACGTCAGTCGTAAGCCGTGTCAGACTTTTATAAAAAAAAAACAAATATAGGTCATGATTTGTCAAAACATATTTACCTTAATCTGCAGTGACGTCAAAAACCCTATCGCAAAGCCACATAGGCCTCCGACCACCATCTGCGTCCAGAAGAAAGCACTTGAAAAGTGTTCATATTTAAACAGTGCATTTATTTCTCCATTTAAAACTATCAGCGGCAGGAAAAGGAAGACTGAATATGCATTATTGTAATATGATAGAAGCCACACTTCTTGATTGACACTGGGAAGCACTTTTTTCGTATATATTGAATATAAAGACAGCATAAGTGAGCCACCCACACCAAACAGTGTGCCCGCTAGTGAAAATGAACCTGAAATGACAAGAGAATACGGTATGTATTTGATTATGATTATCTACCTGTATACATCGTCGGTGGCGTAACGGCTAAGGCCGCCGCGGCTAGGTCGTGGTTCGAATCCTGCCACGTACCAATGTGATTTCGAATTAAGATTTTTATTGTTACCATAGCTTTACTCATTGTTTTTTTGTGCCTGGTCGGTGAATAAACGGTTTATCTATCTATCTATCTATCTTATCCGATGCTCTTACGGTGAAGGAAAACATCGTAAGGAAACCGGCACACGCCTGAGAAGAAACTCGCAGGTTGTGTGTTGAAGTCGACCAACCCGCATTGGGCCCGCGTGGTCGACTAAGGCCCGAATAAAAATGTAAAGGGGCCGTGTTTGTACATGAAATATTTTTGGAAAATAATATCTGTGGTGGACATTACTAACGATATAGAGCCCAAAACAACAACTTTTGGAATTGATGTCTGTCTGTCTGTATGTTCGCGCATCACGTAAAAACTACCAGGCCGATTTTGATAAAAAAATTGTATAGTGGTTCCTTATAGCCCGGGTTAACGTATATAGGATACTTTTTATCCAGGGAAATTCAAGTTTCCTTGGGAAAATTCAAAACCTCCACGCGGACGAAGTCGCGGGCACAGCTAGTACATAATATATTGATTGCGATTCAGGAATTAAGACCCTAACATGGGTCAAATCACAATATTCAATTCAAATTATTGAATAACTGCATAAAGCCACCACTGTGGAAAAAAAATATAGGAAGTTATAAAAAATCTAATTAAATTGTATTCAATTAATTATAAATTTCTCGAAAATAAACAGGTGTGTTGGTTACACACAAAAATCTGCGATTTTTACACCTTCCATTTTAATTGAACACTTTTTTTTTTAAACTTATTTAAAAGTGAAGAAAAGTAATAAAACATGCAAAAATTTATAATCGAGCGGGCGGTCTCAACGTTACCACCGCGTTAAAGCCCGCATTGATTTGAACTTAAAAGGAATAGTGTTACGTTCGACATTATTTTATCAAGGATCGACCTGCTCGGATCGAGTCGTACAAGGCCTTAAAAGAAGAACACAGGGTAGTATTTGGTAATAAGCACCTACTTAGAATTAAAATTCAAAATCCTAAAATTAGTACATAAATGACGCTGTAAAACTACAAAGTCACTTCTAGATATCTCGAACATTTTTCAATCGACTCCAAAAAAGGGGGTTCTGAATTCGAATGTATGTTTTTGTGTGTGTGTGTGTGTGTGGCGCACAACACTAGTCCACATCGTGCCCAACACTATCCGCGAACCCGTCCAGACCACAACGGCAGAGAGGAAGGCACGCGGGGCAATCGTCGCGCCACCGGCTCCCATTCTCCGGCGGCCAGCGCAGTGTGTGCTGCTAAACCGTTCTCGCGCAAGATCTAAGTCGGCCGATCCGTTGCACCTACTTATAATCTTAGATTTCCTTATAATATTGTCTTTCTCAAATTTCATCTAATACATACCAATTTCAAAGTGTTATCAGTTAGTTTCATTTGTGTAGTGAATAGACGATCCTACATGTGTTACGTGATATCTTCGCAGATTCTGAACCGATTTTCATGATTATTTGATAGGGTATGCTCCCGAGTTGGTCCCACATAAACTTTATCAAAATCGGTGTAGTACTTTTTTAGAAAATTAACGAAAACCAAAAATAATAAATTAATGCAAAATTGTAGTAAGTTGTTGCGATGGAAGTCGGTTTTTTAACGTGTTTAGCGATTGTAATAATTATAGATTGAAATATCGATTTGGGAGTTTACCCGCGGTCCCACCGCTATGGCCCACTGCCGGGTCCACAGGTGATTTTGATTAACCGTAGTCTCACTGTACTTGATATAAGCCTAAAATATTTTTAGATACAAGCTTTTATTTTGAAAAGAGTGTTTACGCTCAAATGCCAAAGAGCACAGTATTTTCTACGATTCTATTAAAAATAAAAGACGATCCTGGGACCTTAATTCTACCTCCAAAGTTAACCATCAGATCAACTTCAAAATACCAAAAGGATCTATTGTCACCAGGAATACGGCCTCATACTAAATTTCGATCGGAGCCCTAGGAATCGATTGCATGATTCGACCTAAACAAACATAATGTACATACTTAAATACATCCGACGCTCTTACGGGTGAAGGAAAACATCGTGAGGAAACCTGCACACATCTGCGGAGAAACTCGAAGGTGAAATTGACCAACCCGCATTGGGCCCGCGTGGTCGACTAAGGCCCGATCGCCCTAATTCAAAGTATATATAAGCTGATGTGATGACATACATACAAACATTGCAAGTTAAATAAATAACTCAAATGACGCCAAATAATTTTGAACAAAAAAAACCGACTTCAAACAGGAAACCAAGGTTCCCCTCGATTTCTCTGGGATGCCATCATCAGACCCTGGTTTCCTTATCATGGTACCACCTTGGGGATATCTCCTTTCCAACAAAAAATTAATCATCAAAATCGGTTCATAAACCACGAAGTTATCTGCGAACACACATAAAAAAATTAAAAAATATATACGGTCGAATTGAGAAACCTCCTCATTTTTTGAAGACGGTTAATTATCCTTAAATTAATGTGACGCTAGCCACATAGATCTTTGACTAAGAAATTCTTGCAAAACTAGAGACTAATCACTGTAAGTGATGCTAATTTCCTTTTGAAAACATGGATTATAAATAAATTTGTATTGATTCCTACATGAATAATTACCTAAAAGATTCTCTTGATCCACCCCCAGATAGAATCCAAAACTTATGAATGCACAACACAGGATACATTTGTATGATGTCGACTGTCGTAGCAAGATCCAACTAAACGCAACATTGAACACTGTTGTGAGGGACCTGCCGATGAAGTAAAACGATACGCCCACATACATGAGGCAAAGAATATTGAAGGCAATCATGAGTGTGAACATTACTGATAATGGCAGCACCTGGAATAAGAAAGGTTTTATCAATATGAATAGTTCCTATATATCAGCGGAAAGACGACCACTGCTGGACAAAGGCCTTCCTAAACGATTTCTACGACGGCCGGTTCTGCGCTGCCCGCATTTATCGACTTCATGTGACCTTCACCAGGTCTTCAGTCTACCAAATGGGAGGCCTGCCGTCTTCCAGTGCGCGGTCACTACTCGTGAACTTTACTGCCCCAGCTACCAAGCTATGTGCCCCACCCACTGCCGCTTCAGTTTAGCGATTCTGTGAGCTACGTCGGTTTATTCTGGTTCTCCTACGGATATCCTCATTTCTGATTCGATCAGGTAGGGAAATTGAGCCAGTGAGCACAGTTCGCTCCATCGCCCTTTGGTTGACATTGAGACTTCTAATGAGCCCATATTAGATAAGCGACCATGTCTCGGTTCTGTATGTCATCACTGACAATGACAACACACACTGGTCAAAGACCTTAACCTTGAGACACTTTGGCGGTATTTTTATATCAATAAAGACTGGCTTGGGAATTAAGTCTTTATAATATTTGTATACTTTCTCAATACTATGTAATATGTATACCTACTTATTAATATGTATTCTTATTTATATACTCATTTTGGAGTAATAAAAAATTAAGAATGATGGAAAACAAAGCGGGTACGGTTTATATTTCAGTAAATGGGCAATTTGAATAAAATGCCAGTTGCTCAATAGTCAATATCAACAGTTCATTAGTACATTATTGCCGTGGTCTGTAATGACTGCGTTGCGAGCCACGTTAATGATGGCCGAAAACGCAGCGTAGCGCCGCTCTAGTAGGTCATCACAGCACGGTCAGCATTGCAACCCTTGATGGGCAAGTTGGAATCTCGGAACTTAGAAGCTTCGGTCTTGGCCTTTATAGTGCGGACAGCAATTAATAAATCCAGGATCAATTTAAGTTCATATGAAAATAGCCTTGTACTCGTGCTCAGCAGTACCGGTTCTGATGATTTATTTCGATTCAGCGCCATCGAGTTTCCAGATATTGACTCTAATTTGGCTACTGTATGAATGTATGAATTTTTATATCACTTTAAATTTCGGACGTAAGGTAAAAATGCCCTTAAGCTCTAAAATATCTAAAATAATCAAATTTACCCAATTCTGCCACCTCAAATTATGCGAAAATGACTCCTTGATTGTCGATATCGGTTAAGATTAGCAATTTTAACAATTTAAGGTGTAGTTCAACCCTCACCCCCAAAATCAACCTTTATGGGGTGTATCAAAAATCACTAAGGGTCAAATCATTCTAAAGGATCTCATCTACCACTGTACCAAGCGACCTGCTTTTAAAATAAAATGCAGGTTATTTTGGCATACCGCTCGCTAGTACTATTACAAAATCGCTAAGATGGCCGTTAGGGCAGTAAATTTCTCGAGTGGCGACCGCGCACCAGAAGACGAAGCGTAGCCCTCCCACTCGGTGGATCGACAAACTGGTGAAGGTCGCGGAAAGCCGCTGGATGCGAGCAGCGCAAGACCGATCATTGTAGAAATCCTTGGGGTAGGCTTTTGTCCAGCAGTGGACGCCTTTCGGCTGATAAATCCACAGGGTGACTTAATCACTCGACTGTTCGGCTATGCCCTTCAGGCGTCCCACTTTATAATAATAACAGTAATGCAAAAAGAAAATACTTCACCTTATACACTACTTCCATGTCCCAAGGTGATCCTTTTGGGAAGCTGAACATTCCCGGAATGCCTCCTGTCTTACTCATCGACAAACATATGACAACCGAGACTATACATTGGAACCAGGTGATGAATAATGGTGCCTCCAATGCCATAGATTGGCCGCTCATTAACGATTTATTTACAAAAACTGTAGCAATTGACACTATCCTGGAGAAGTATAAAAACATCGATTAATAAGATAGGAAACATTGAATATTAAGATGGTACAATTGTGATTACTGAACAGTTACCTATCGTAACAAACAAATAGGAAACATTGATTATTATTATTAAGATGGTACATTTTTAATTACTGAAGGCTAAACAGTTACCTATCGTAACAAACAAATAGGAAACATTGATTATTATTATTAAGATGGTACATTTGTAATTACTGAAGGCTAAACAGTTATCTATCGTAACAAACAAATAGGAAACATTGATTATTATTATTAAGATGGTACATTTGTAATTACTGAAGGCTAAACAGTTACCTATCGTAACAAACAAATAGGAAACATTGATTATTATTATTAAGATGGTACATTTGTAATTACTGAAGGCTAAACAGTTACCTATCGTAACAATGTTTTATTTCATTTCATTTTCTCTAGGTTTTATATGTACCTTAAAATTATTCAAATTCAATAAATATTTATTTAAATTCTGGTAATGTTTGACAATTTTAAATGGATATAATTATAACACGTACGAAAAGTAAATTAAATAACCGGCCAAGTGTAAGTCGGACTCGCGCATAGAAGGTTCCGTCGTCATACCACACCTCTTCACAGGTGCATCAATGATACCTATTCATTTCAAACAAAAGACATCAACGCGAGCGATAGAAAAATGCTTTTATTCTCATTAGTGCGAGTACGACTCACGCTTGGATGGTTTACGTATTACCGTTTTTACAATAAAGCAAAAGCAAAAAACACTTTAAAAAAACATATTTCTTGTATGGGGACCTCCCTTGATTTTTGACCTATTGATTTTTTTATTATCTGTTAGTAAAACTACCCCATAATAACACACAATCATTTTGTGAAAATTTCAGTCGACTTTCTATTATGGTTAAAAGGATACAGACCGATGGACAGACAAAGGTAGCCTTAGTAATATGGTTCTATTCATCATCATCATATCAGCCGAAGAACGTCCACTGCTGGACATAGGCCTCCCCTAAGGATTTCCACGACGACGACCGATTTCCGCGACCTTCACCAGGTCATCTGTCCACAGAGTGGGAGGCCTGCCTACGCTACGTCTCCCAAAGAGCGGTCGCCATCGGCCATCTGTGCTACGAACTATGTAACGGAATCTTTGAACGTAAATTTCACGCACTTTAAGACGTCGGATTAAATCGAAAATTTGCAAACATATCAAACAACCGAGGACAACCCAATAATTGAATTCCGGTGCGCGGTCGCCACTCGAGAACTTTGCTGCACCACATTTAGCAATTCTGACAACTATGTCGGTTACTTTGGTTCTCCTACGGATCTCCTCGTTTCTGATTCGATTATGCAGAGAAACTGCGAGCATAGCATGCTCCGGTACCCTTTGGGTGAACTTTGAACCTTCTTATGAGGCCCATTGTAAGCGACCATGTCTCAGTTCCGTATGTCATCACTGGCAACACACACTGGTCGAAGACCTTCGTCTTAAGACACTGTGGTACTTGGTACATGAAGATATTGCGAAGCTTCCGGAATGCTGCCCAGCCGAATCGGATTCGACGATTACTGGACCTACCTAACTGGACTGTTTGTCTCAGGTACACATATTCTATTATGTGGTATGAAACCCTAAAAAAAGATTGATCAGTTTATGAATGTTACTGCATGAATTACCAAGTTACTGAAAAGTTAAGTGCCAATAAATACATGGAAACTACCATACAAATATCTAAAAATAAAAAAAAACTAATACACCTAAATATTGGCTATGATTAAAATGGGCTTTAATATATTTAAATGGAGAGTAAAATACTGCATCATTTGCAGTTTAAAAATACGAATTGGGCAGATCAATTATTGATTGGACAGTTAAATGTGCGCATAACTAATAATTAAGCATAACTGGAAATGGGCAGTTAAATATTAACAAATGGGCAAGCCCTCTCGTACATCTACCAGATACGCTAAATACCAGGTTTATGATATAGCGTCCCCACTTACTGACCCTTAGGGTATAAAGTGAGGCCCACTATTGCTGCCAACACCATGATCAAAGGCATCAAGGACCAACTGCGGTAGGTCTTGCTGCCAAGACGCTTGTCCTGATACTCTGTAAGAGGTACCGGAGCTGTAGGCACGCTCACCTCCCGCGGCTTTCGCTGCTGGCGATTCCAGATGACAGAGAAGCTGGCCCCCATACATTTCCAGTGTGGTACCGGAGCTGCAGGTACGCTCACTTTCCAGTGCTTATCGCACCTGTCCAATCTCACTCATGCGGCGGAATCATGGATATGAGCAGTAAAATTAACAACAGCTGGACAGTAACACATTTCAAGTGGATAGTAAACTAGGGCATCGAGCAAAGTAGTTTATGGTTCTTTGCCGGCCGCTGCCGTGATCACTCTCTCGGCTCACCTGTTTTCTTAAACTATCGCTTTGCTCCTCGCTACCTAAAAATACTTCCTAATGATCTTTGTACGTCTTTCTGTGCGTCCGTCAGTCCATCTGCCCGCCAGTTGTCCATCCTTGCCTATCCGTTCTTTGCTTCATCCTCGCTCGAAAGAAAAAAGGATGACAAAACCATTATAGGATCACTCGTGAGTATGTTTGTCTATCCGTCTGTCACAGCCAATTTGCTCGGAAAAAAGTTTTAAAAATATATTTGTGGAATAAAGGAAAGGCTTGTTATGAGAATCTCAAACTGCATGTGTTTAAATTAAAATGGGAAATTGTTGGGAATGAGTGGTATACATCATTGTTGGGAATGAGGGGTATGCATCATATGAAAACTACTTCAACAGCTCCAAGACCCGTAAGAATTTTAGTTTCTATAATTCACAGACATTGGCCTGTTATTTATCGTATGAACATCTGTTTATTAGTTTCAAAGATCCAGGTAGTAGTTTTTACAGAATGTGAGATCCGGGAAATATAACATTTAAAAATGTGGGAATAAGATATTTTCCTGTTCAATTCCATGCAGTAGTTTTTGCTTTGGCTTTAAAATTATTTTTGCTTAAAATTGTTAGTTTGGCTTCTATTGCTCTAATAAAGACCCCCTCTCTATAATATCTATAATGTGTAAACATCTGCCTGTTGCAATTTTATTGATAGTAGAGATGCAGTAAAATCAAGCGTGTATTTTAAGTTAGACCTATAACAACACATTGGTGATATCAGCATTCAATTCCATGCAGTAGTTTTTGCAAGATGTGGGTACAAACAAACATACAGACAAAAATTCAAAAAAATGTTGTTTTGGCTTCTGTTGTTCTATTAAAGACTTAGTTTATATTAGTTTTTCTTCTATATCTGTAATGTATAGACATTGCCTTGTTACAATTTTAATATTAGTAAAGATAAACAAATATGGTTTTGATTGAATTACGTTTATAGCGTCTATAGTTCTTTTTATTGAAAATTCGGTATTCGGCTAAATAGTTGGTAGTGTTCGGACAAAAATGGTAAATAGGCCGAAAAGTTTCAAAATATTTGTTGTATTTTGTTTCATCTCTACTGCACTTAAGTACGTAGTACCTACTCTTTATTATACTGTGACTTAAGTATGTGCATGCTTTTCGGTTTTATGATGTTGCCTATGCATCAAAGCTATGCATGGTAATTACTTCTAATCACAGAATAAAAACCGCACCATACAACCACGTCATACTTATCGATGTCGAGCACTAACTAGATCCTAGATAATTGTATTCCGACCAAAACCTACATTTCTATTATAACGCCATCCATGTAAGATTTAAACGTAAGGCGTAAAAGTATAAGGCATAAATAAAATAATTTAAACCTTGTTTCAACAAAACTTCTATGGGAAGTTTCAAAAGGTACATAACTTAAACTTACCAATATGCAGCAACTACAAAAAATATTTTTAAGTAGCGCGAATAAAGATCAGCTTCTCGGTCCTTCATTTTTTATACAAAATGAATTGTATTAAATCAAAGAAATTATTTTATATTTTTGAGCATTTTACATTACCACTACTACCTACCAAACGTACATAGTGATTTTTTTTTTGGTTTCTTCTTTCCGGCTAACAAAAAGCGCGGAAAAGGCAAAGGTTACTGAAAGACCATACAGCCAGGTCAGACGTATAGCTTCCATGTCTTTTGGATTTGTAATGCTAGTGCCGGTGCATTACAAATCTTCTCTGAAGTTCTTGACAGCATTTGCAGCAGCTAAATTCTGAGGTGGAACACCCAGTTGCTGTAAGGCGTCTATAAAACTGCACCTAGAGCAAGTTGGGTTCTCACGTCCTCCTTCGTTTTATTTTATTGTTCTCCACATTGATCACGTGCATTAGGCGATTTTCTCCAAAATGCACCACTTTTTAAACAAAATCCTAGCAGAAAACAATGAAAAAACAACAAAATAAACCTACGAATGCGTCTACCACAAATCCCAGTACATAGTGATTTCTATATCCTTTTTTTTTTGGTTTCTTCTCTCCGGCTAAAAACCACCTAAAAACGTAGGTTATTATATTCACTTTGTCTCCGGCTTTCAAAAGCGCGGAGAAGGCAAAGGTGACTAAGACCATACAGCCAGGTCTGACGTATTTAAGCTTCCTTTAGTTTTTTTATTTGTAATGCTAGTGCCGGTGCATTACAAATCTTCTCTGAAGTTCTTGACAGCATTTGCAGCAGCTACATTCTGAGGTGGATGGAACACCCAGTTGCTGTCTATAAAAATGCACCCAGAGCAATTTGGGTTCTCACGTCCTCTTTCGTTTTATTTTCTTGTTCTGCACATTGCTCACGTGCACTAGACGATTTTCTCCAAAATGCACCACTTCTTGAAAAAAATCCTAGCAGAAAACAATGAAAAAACAATAAAATAAAACTACGAATGCGTCTGCCACAAATCCCGCCAAAAAACCTCCGACTTCTATATCCTTTGACCTGACCACTCTACCCACAAAGTAGTAATAAATATACCAGAGTTGTTAGTCACGTCCCTACAACAGCGACATCTTCATAGCAATGTAGTAAATAATCTCATTTATCTATATACGCATAACTAGGTTATCGTTCTCCTGTAGGCGGGGGTTTTTAATTTTAATAATGATTATTATTTCCATGATTATTTTGCGACCAGTTTACCACTTGTCGCGACATCTGCCTAAGATGGCGCGAATGTAAATATTTCACTCTGACAACACTACACCAAAGAAGACAAGCACATTAGACAAGCGGGAACAGATCCGTTTTCAACTCCGTCCGAGCACGCTACTGTAAGTGAGCCCAGATATTTATTTGTCGATTGTAAGTGAGCACATTTAATTTTATTATAAGTAAACCCAGATATTTATCGGCAATAAGTAAGCCCAGCTATTTATTGGCAGTATTGCGTAATTGAAAATGATAGTTATCGCGTAGTACAGTGAGCGTCATGCGCCATAATTATATTTTATATACCTTTAATTTTACCGCCTTGCATGCGTAAGTTTCGTCCGATGTGAGCTCATATCCTTTTAGATTATATTGCAGTGCAAATGGCCCCTACGGCTTATAGCCAGTGTTTCAGATCCAATGATTATGAATGAGAATGAGTTTAGTGGCATTGTCTGCTGTGAGGCCCCCATTGTGGGGCCACCCGTGCAATACTATCTGCACCATGTATTGTAGCGGCTGCGAGTAATTAACCACAGTTTATCCAGGGTCTTGCGGGAGCTGGATAGGGTTCCTGCTGGGAACCCGGCGTTGGTGCATTCCGGCGTGCAGTGGAATGCACAGCGTCTAGACAATGTATTAGTTTTATGCTGGCTTTGGTTATGTATTTTATGAGATGAGATTTACCTGATATTCAAAGTAATGTTATATGTCTGTCCTGATGGGACTTAAGCCTTTAAGCTGCTGAAGAGCAGTGGTCTCTGACCCTGGAGGGACGCCATATGGTGGAGGTGCTGGGATCATATGGCGACGCCACATAAGGGGGTGATTAGATAACATAATATTGTGTGTAGATGGTAAATAAGACATTGAACATAAAGGTCTAGGTGTAACTCAAGGTAACGTCCCCGGGCAACGCCATAACGTTAAGGATGCATAGAATTGGAATATGTGTGGATGGAATGCTCACCAATATTTAGCCGGCAATTTCTCTGTCGTCCGGTTCTTTCGTATGACAAATCTGCTTCGCTTTATGTAGGGGTTTTAGTACAGACGTTTGATGAATCTGTAATGCAAAGTAAGTCCGGGCAGACACTGCTTGGAAGGCAGTGTCTGCCGTACACAGCACATGGATAAAAGGGGGTAAAAGATCAGTTACAGCGCAAACCCTCCAGGGTCAGAGACCACTGCTCTTCAGCAGCTTAAAGGCTTAAGTCCCATCAGGACAGACATATAACATTACTTTGAATATCAGGTAAATCTCATCTCATAAAATACATAACCAAAGCACAGTATATATATTAGTACTAACGTACAGTATGGACACTCCCTGCCGCTCTCTAAATTCGACCTCACCCCCCCGTCACTCAGATTGGATGTAGATTGGGTACCAAACGTAAAGGACGAGCTACGCAAGCGCGATAAACGTCACTTATATTCACTTTGCGCGCCGCTGTGATTTCGTACACCGGAATAAAAAGCAACTATTTACCGAACGTAAAGGACGAACTACGCATGCGCGATTAACGTCACTTATATTTACTTTGCGCGCCGCTCACCGCTCGACGCCAATAGGCGGCCGCGGCGTCTCAGCATGCCTCGTATCATGATTGGCTGACCACCAATATTATACGACCAAATCTAAGAACAATCAGTTCCTATGAATCTTCATACTAGCTGTAACTTTTTTTTTAGAAATGTAGTTCCTTTATGTTTTTCATATGTCAGATGTCAGTTTGTTATTGTGGCTTGTGAGATATTTTGTTCGTTTTATTTATTTGTTTGTAATAATTTGATTAGATGGTGTGAAAGTATGAGTTGTATAGAAATATCTAGTGGTGTGATATTATAAAATGTGATATCGGAATTATAGATTGAGATTGACTATTATTGTAGGTTGCTAAATGAGATTGTTTCACGGACAAAAGCTCCTGTGTTTGAAAAACAAATGAACAATGTTATCCATGTAAGTTACATAATCATTTAAGATAACTGTTGATTGTTGCTGTTGAGTGTGCATGCAGTAAATAACTAACAAACATTTCGTGACCAATACCGCCGGTGTGATTCAACCCTACCTGCATTCTTGCCTATAGATACGTCAGTTATAATTATGTATATCATTTCTCGCTCGTTTGTATGGAGTGTCCGGGGTGTGACCAAAGCCAGCATAAAACTAATACATTGTCTAGACGCTGTGCATTCCACTGCACGCCGGAATGCACCAACGCCGGGTTCCCAGCAGGAACACTATCCAGCTCCCGCAAGACCCTGGATAAACTGTGGTTAATTACTCGCAGCCGCTACAATACATGGTGCAGATAGTATTGCACGGGTGGCCCCACAATGGGGGCCCCACAGCCGACAATGCCACTAAACTCATTCTCATTCATAATCATTGGATCTGAAACACTGGCTATAAGCCGTAGGGGCCATTTGCACTGCAACATAATCTAAAAGGATATGAGCTCACATCGGACAAAACTTACGCATGCAAGGCGGTAAAATTAAAGGTATATAAAATATAATTATGGCGCATGACGCTCACTGTACTACGCGATAACTATCATTTTCAATTACGCAATACTGCCAATAAATAGCTGGGCTTACTTATTGCCGATAAATATCTGGGTTTACTTATAATAAAATTAAATGTGCTCACTTACAATCGACAAATAAATATCTGGGCTCACTTACAGTAGCGTGCTCGGACGGAGTTGAAAACGGATCTGTTCCCGCTTGTCTAATGTGCTCCGTGCAGGTCTGCCACGACACGCATGCTCACAACGTCTTCTTTGGTGTAGTGTTGTCAGAGTGAAATATTTACATTCGCGCCATCTTAGGCAGATGTCGCGACACCACTTTTTCTAGACCAAGGCCTGGAAAAAGTGGTAAACTAGTTGCAAAATAGTTTCGCATACAATAAAACACAAACGATTACTTTTTCCTTCTTTTATTTGCATAATGCATAGCCAAACACTGGAACTGATCTTCCTTATGTTAACTAGATATTTATTTCAATGGATCTAGAGGCTAATATCCTCGACGAGCGCTGGAGCAAAAGTAAGAGCGTGTCACTTCGAACAAACACTTTTATATTTTCATAGTGATCCCATCTTCTTTGCACGCGCCAGGACCGAATCGGAAAATCGGTAAACGACGACCGCCATCTTGAATGAATTGTTGTGTTGCAAAAGCGACTCGATAGATGGCTGTAGCAGCGAACCCGAGACGATCGCTGCGTTTTCTTAAATGTTGCCAACACTTGTCGTAGCTATTGTTGGTGCCGGAAAGTATTTTATTCACGTTCCGACAACAATTACAAATTAAAAACATACACACGCACACATTTCCTTTCCGAAGCCATAACAAAGTCCGTTCCAGTGCAAAATCAGGGTCCGAAGTTCCAAAAGCCGAGTCGTCAAAATGTGCCGGAGTTCCTAATACCAAAAAATACTATTTACACGGTAAGTACAACCCCTTTCATAAGAGAAAAAACATCAAAGACTATGTAATAATTCTAGGAGGTGATAGTAGAGTTAAAAAAATATATTGATTTAACCCACAGAGTAGTAAATAACCAGACAAGGCCACACGAACAACCAAAGTCAAGCCTCCAAAACCGATGTAGAAAAAAAATAGCCTCTCTTTGGTTATTCTTGTGGTCTTGTCTGGTTATTTATTTGTTTGTAATTTAATCGCATAATACATTATGCAAAAGTTAGACATTTTTGAGATTTTTCATAAACAGCAAACTCTGATCTGAAATCAGAATAAGGTAAACTAAACATTACCAGTTTTTTTTTCAATAAGTTAATTACGACTAATACATTCGCGTGTGCAATGGATAGTAGCAAGTTATGGTTTCGACAGTTGAACGGTTTGTCACATCTACCATTTTTTTTATCGGCCCGCAGCGGGCGGCCTGCCACTTGAAGGGTAAATCCTCGGCCACAGAATGAAAATCCCCTTGTGAGATCATTCTACGAGTCAGTTCGTCTCTAGCCAAACAAAAGGTACTATATTCGTAAATTTTAGCAACTCCAACCTGACTCGTCAAGAATTGTCAAAAGGCAGACATGGCGGATATTTCATTCAACAATTGAGGAGTAAAAAAAATTCTAAAATATTGTGTAAATAATTTTACTTAGGTAAATCCACAGTGTAAAAACACACGAGAATTGTAATATTCTCCAATTTTCATTGCATAATCTTTGATTTTCATTGCATAAAAACATTTTATTACTGTCAAGAATCCGATTAAGCTGCCATCTACTTAGCAATGTACGTACTAATCTGCCCGATCAAACTAGTATGGAAGCAAAATTATTCGAAGTGAAACACCCATCATTGACTACAGTGACTACCTACCTGACTACCCACAGAACACAGCTGTAAAAGTATTAACAGACGTTCGAATATGGTGCGGCCGAACAGACGGACCGGTACGGTGCGCTCGGCACGCCACACCACCGCACCGCATCAAAGACGGTCCAGTGCTTTCCGGACAGTGGTCACGTCGGCATGCTTCCAACTTTATCCAAACAAGCTAAAACGCGTTACTTGCGGCAACCGTTCGTAGCAACTACACCTATCGAAGAGAAGAGAAAAGACAGAAAAGAATGGGCAAAATTATATTTAAAAGACGGAGAGTCTTACAGTCATGTGCGACTTATAAAAGACCTTGATTATGAAGATTTTCGTATATATCTTCGCATGAGTTGATGTTTAAGTTTTTTTCCGTAATATTCACGGCTTGCAGGTCTGATGCCATTGAAAACGTGTGTCTCACTCGGAGGTAGAAGTGCGACTAAAGCGCTGAACGGTGCGGTGGTTCGGCCACACGACCGAACTTGGTGCAGACCGCCCCAAATCCTGTGAATAAATCATAACAGACGTTCGAATATGTTGCGCTTCGCACCGTGACCTTGGTGTGCTCCGGACCATATTCGATGGTATGTTCAGCGGTCCAGCGCACATTATTATTATTATTGACGGTGCGCTCGGTTCGATGATTTGTCCACAGGATTTGGTGAATACGAATTTTAACCGTCCAAAACCAATTATTTAAAAAAAATATTGATATAACTCCAAAACGATTAACTTTTGGATAGCACATTATAGGACAAATTCGATTGATTTTGACCTAATCTATCACCCCTTAACGGGAATACGTGACATTACAAATCACCCTGTATAACCAATCTATTATAAACTTATCTATTTTGTACAAAATGGAAATACCTTTCGATATTTTTGAATTCACATCTATCGATACCTAGTAAAGTATCGGAACCAAAGTATCGAGTACAAAAATACTAGGTAACGAAGCGAAAGTATCGATACTAATCATGTCTCGATACTTTCTGCGGTTGTTTTATCAGTACTTAGTACCATAGATATGAAAAATAACAGACAGACAGACAGAGTAAAGCGTACTCCCTGGTTGAGGAGTTTTTTGGCGGGATTTGTGGTAGACGCATTCGTAGTTTTATTTTGTTGTTTTTTCATTGTTTTCTGCTAGGATTTTGTTTAAAAAGTGGTGCATTTTGGAGAAAATCGTCTAGTGCACGTGAGAAATGTGGAGAACAAGAAAATAAAACGAAGGAGGACGTGAGAACCCAACTTGCTCTAGGTGCAGTTTTATAGACGCCTTACAGCAACTGGGTGTTCCACCTCAGAATGTAGCTGCTGCAAATGCTGTCTAGAACTTCAGAGAAGATTTGTAATGCACCGACACTAGCATTACAAATCCAAAAGCTAAAGAAGCTTAAATACGTCAGACCTGGCTGTATGGTCTTAGTAACCTTTGCCTTTTCCGCGCTTTTTGTAAGCCGGAAAGGATAAACCAAAAAAAAAAATACTCGTTGTATTGTATTGTAACCTGCAAGCTTTCTGCATCTGCAAGCGAATTCCCTTCCAATTTCTATAAATCTTGGTGGTTTTTGCTTTTATCGAGCAGTATGAGCAATATATTCAGATTAAAACTCACTGCTCTAGGCCATCCTAACCCAGACAGTTTTAATTCTGAAGGTACATTGTGTTTTTTCCTAATCTCTTTTTGAGTAAAACGCTTGGGCCTGGTCTGCTGCGAAGATTCAGCATATTTTCCTGTTTATTTACAGACGAGAAAGAATACAGGAGCGTAGTTTTGTGGCTAGAGGATCAGAAGATAAGACATTACAAGATAGAAGAGCGAGAAGGCCTCAGGAACATTGAGGCCGCCGGTTGGAAGGTTGCTTACAATACGTACCAAAAAGACTTAGTTAGTCCGACCTCAGAGGGTACCCTACACGAGCAGTTGAATTGGCTTCTTTCATACGCTGTTAGATTGGAATATGCAGACAATGGTTAATATCAATTTTGCTATACCTATCTATTCCTTCCACCTGTTTGTAGTGAAACTTTGGTTAAATGGTCACGCTTAAATGTTCGTTTGGATGGTGGCTCATCGGGAGCCGGGTCGTTCCTTTCCCTCTAATATGATTGATGGGAGCGATGGCTGACTCTTGCGTTATACTTGTGACCGGGTGCTGTCCGTGTGAACTGGCTTACTCTTGTTAAATGCTTTCAATGATTTTTATGTGTAACTTTTCAGGTCATATTATTTTCATGTTCTAATGACATAATCTAGTTTATATCAAGGATTTAATTTTGACATTATTAATTAATTATTGTTTATTTCTTGATTCTTCACAAATGACATTGTTATTATTTAATTTTATTTAATTGAATTGACTTATAAATCTCTTTCAGTTGAAAAGTATAAAAAAGCGACAATAGAACAACCTAAACAGGCCACTCCTAATGTTGTATCGTCAAATCCATTGGACAATCTTGATTGTAAGTATCATAATACCAATCAGTGTAATATTCATATCTGTTGCAAAACACAACACTGGTACTGCATTAATTTTCAGTTTCAAGTGCTGCATTCAAGCAAGGAGTTGACAGGATCTCAACTTTAGCGGGAGTTGGTCCACATGCTGACCCCAGGCCACGGGTGGCTGCTCTTGCTAAGATATTGAAGACGTCACCACACCCTGATGTACCAAAAACCGATGCCAACATTGTTCAAAAGCCAGAAGAAGTCTTGGAGCTGCTATTTGTGCAAGACCTCAGAGATCTACAAACTAAGATCAATGAGGCGTTGGTGGCTGTTCAGAGCGTCACAGCTGATCCTCGCACTGATACAAAGCTTGGCCGTGTTGGAAGATAAACTGGCCTATATCTAACAGTTTGAGTGCCCATTCCGCCGGGGTCATGAAGCCTGGTCATGGGCGGGTACCCATATCCAATAAGCCATTCATGTGGGGTGCCCATTTAATTTTAGCATTGTTTGATGCCCATTTCTGCAAAACTTTACAAGATGGCTGCCTGTGGCAGAGATTGAATAGATGAGCAACTGCCATCGAACCTGCTTCATGCCCCCTGGCATAATGGGCATCTTACTTAGATTCCACACTTTTATTTATTTCTTATATATATATATATATATGTATATATATAACTTTTATTTATTTCTTAATTACTATTGAATTACTTTTTTATGTTTATTTTTATTTATATAATATTTATTTGTTTTGATTTGTATTATATATATTTATATAAGTATACATGTATTATTGAGTACAAATTTTTTATTATTTTTTTATCTGCAGCCACCCGCATTTAGCCTTTTACCTACCAACTCCTATACCGGTTACCTTAAGGTTGCCTGGAAGAAATCGCTAAAAGCGATAAGGCCGCCTTTGCATTGTATATTTTTAAATTAAGTTTTAAGTTAAGTTTTTTGGTATGCAATAAAGAATATTTATCTTATCCACATTAGATATATGGGCACTCAACTGTTACCCTATTTCAAACTGAATGGAAGGGTGCAAAATTTATAATCTTCATGATATCACCACTATAATGAGAATTTAGTCCAAATTCGCAACGTGACTATCCATTCTATTTGGAATATGCAAATGCTGCTTTTGTCATTCGTCAGGTTTTAAAAATTTTGCAAGATATTTAGATTCAGTCAAGACTTGTTAATGCAACATAAGGTTTGATCATGGATACCCAACTGAACTGATTTACAATTAATTTATTTCTAAGTTGTAAAATGGAGCATTCCACGTGAAGCAAACAGGTAAAAAATATTGACATTTCCGATTTTAGTAATATTTGATAAAGTTATACCTATATATGTCTTCGACCCAGATATACAATATTTTTTCAGTACAATACATAGTTAACGAGTTAAAGGGCATTGAAGTTTTGACTAATTAACAAGTATGCACTACTTAAAACCCAAGTACCAAGTGTTAAAAAGTTATAATCAAATAAACAAAGCAATGGATTGAATACTTTACTTGAGCTTCCTAATCGCATTTCTGTAAATTAAAAACTAAATTTTTTTTTAATGAAAATATGTAATTTAATTTTTCAAACTCGATTTTTTTATAGTTGGAACTATTTAATTTTTTTTTTTTTCTCATAATAGGTTTCAGATTAGTCACAATGCCAAAATAAGGTAAAGCATCTTCAGATCCAAAGTTTTTGTTAGCTGTTGCTCACGGGCTCCAGGACTGGTCTAGCTCCTACATGACTTTTAGGCCCATTACAAAACTTGGCATGGATTATCTATCACCCTATTAATAGAAAAAAAAAACTGGTCCAACTTTTTAAAAATCGAGTATGAAAACTTCAATTACATATTTTCATTAAAAAAAACTTTTTTTTAAATTGTCAAAAATGTGATTAGGAAGTTCATCAAATCAAGTTTATATTTCACTGCTTTATTTGATTATAACTTTTTAACACTTGGTACTTGTGTTTGAAGTAGCGCATACTTATTAATTAGTCAAAACTTCAATGCCCTTTAACTCGTTAACTATGTATTTGTACTGAAAAAATATTGTATATCTGGGCTGAAGACATATATAGGTATAACTTAATGAAATATTACTAAAATCGGAAACATCAACATTTTTTACCTGTCCACTTCATGTGGAATGCCCCTAATTTTAAATAATAAAACTCTTCTAAACTATCAACAGTTTTTTTTATTTTCCATGGTTTCCATTTTACACATCCAGAACTTGTTAATGGTGAGAAATGCTAATGGATTTTTTAATATGCCAAAATTATGACAGTCTTACTAAAACAGTTAATTTAAGTGGCAGATTCTGCATCACAAATACACTACTAAGGGTCAGAACAGAGCAGAGCATTTTCTGAGATCATTTAATAATGAACTTTATAACTATTAACTTTAAAGGGTCAGTGCAGACCCTACAGCAAAATGCTCGAGCATTTCTCTCTAGATGCACTGTATGAAAATAGTTATAAAGTTCATTTTTCAATGATCTCAGAATATGCTGTGTGCGCTAACCCTAACCCTTTTGGTAATACATTGAAGGCATTCAATATAATGAAGAAAAAAAGACGACAATGGAATATTAATCCTGCCTGGATTAAATAGTCCTTATAATAATTTATGTCTCACTCATCCCAATATATTAAACATTTAAGATCAACTTGAAACTACAATTCTTAGGAGCTATGGTCAGTGCATTCCACCTCCTTTCTCCAACATCTGTGCAAATCTGTTTGTGATAAGGAGTGAGACATCTATGAATCTCTCTACACAGTTTGTGATGCAAGTCTCCGTGCGTGAATCCAGCTTGGCACCAGGTTTGTCAACACACTTGTCCCAGCAGAAGTCGTTGAACTCGTGAATCTGGAATGGAAGCAAATGGCACTTTTTATTGTATCTGAATGCTATAAGTATTATATAAAATAAAATAACCTAAACAATTTAAAAAATACAACCCGATTACATAGAAACATTACCTACCCCTTTTATTCAAGTAGTCATGTAAGTGCAAGACTATGGTATAAGTGTATCTTAGGTCACTCACAAGATAAAGGCAAATCTAACAACACTTTACACTCTAAAATCCACCAAGCTGTTTAGTCTTGGTGTTATCCAAAGAAATAGACATACATAACCCCTCTTTTGGGTAAAAAGTAGACATGGGGCGGGTAGCGATTTTGCCGGGTACCCGCAAGGCGAGTACCCGGCAGCGCTCAGACGGCGTGACGCGTGCGTCCTGTTTGCCCGCTCGAATATTAAATATTAAACTTCCTAACAAATATTAAATTAAACTTCCTAATTATCTATTTTTTCTTGCTATTACTCATAAATTAGTCCAGCTTATCATAATTATAATGATTACCATTTGTGTTCCAAGTCAATAAATAATTAAAAATCTAAAACGTATCATTATTTCTAGCCTTCCAAATTACCCGCACAGAGCCGGGTACCCGGCACCATTACCCGGTACCCGGCCGGATACTTAAAAAAGTGCCGGATCCGCCGGGTACCGGATCCAAACCGGGTACCCGCCCCATGTCTAGTAAAAAGACAGGTAGGTTAAAAAAATTGGTTGGAGTGCACTTGAAAGAGCTGCCATTACGCCCCAGTAATGTAGAAGTCATTGGCTGCCAGTCATTCTAACTAAAGGTAGGAGACTACACTGGAAGTCGGTGAAGAATATGTATATGGGGGACAAACAGTCCAGCTAGGTATGTCCAACTTGTAATGAGTCCACCTAGTGACTTGAACACCCGCCTGTACCCCGCAGGCGTCCCACCCAATAATGTCCAAGTTCAAGAAAGAGATCAAATGACAACTCCAACTTGGCTCAGCAGCATTCGGGAAACTACACAATATCTTGACATCCCAAATACCGCAATGGTTCGAGACTAAGGTCTTTGACCAGTGAACCAGTGACCAGCTATGTTCGGAGTTTCTCTGCGTGATCAAATCAGAAACGAGGAGAACCAAAGTAACCGACATAGCTCACAGAATCACTAAACTGAAGTGGCAGTGGGCAGGGCACGTAGCTCGTGTTAAACAGATGACCGTTGGGCAGTAAAGTTGTAGAGTGGCGACCGCGCGCTGGAAAACCTAGCGTAGGCAGGCCTTCCACGCGGTGGACCGACGACCTGGTGAAAATCGCCGGAAGCCGATGGATGCGGGCGGCGCAGGACCGGTCTTCGTGGAAATCCTTGGAGGCCTTTGTCCAGCAGTGTACGTTTTTAGGCCGATATGATGATGGCTGCCATACAAAAAAGCAACCTTTGTGCACCCCAACCACAGAACAATGACTAAACCCCAACCATCCATATTCTTAGCTCAATTATTATTATACCTACATATTAACAGCAACACAATAGTATTTATTTTATCTACCTGAGCATGAAACTGGGCTTTTTGTTTTTCAGCCATCAGAAAGTCTTGAAGTTCCGAGTCGCCAGGCTTGGGGCTTGAATAATCCGATAAATCTCCCATGAGTATGACAAAACAGAAACTTTAAAAAAATATATTGTTCAAGTATTCTGTTGTCTTCCAAAATCCTATCCTAACCTCAACTTAAAGCGAGACGAGGTAGGGGAGGGAAGAAAATATGTCAAATCAACCAACAAAAACGTGGCAAAGTGCGTGACGGACCACACGCAAACTAGGGTTCCATAGTTTACCAAAACATAAATACCTACCTACTTACTGTGCTTACCTATACTTAAAAAAAGTTATTTTTGCAGTTGGTATAGAACATTTTGTAAGAAAGAACCTATGGAAAATTTGAGAACTTTTTACAAAGCCAACTACATAAGTACATAATTTTCAATACGATCCACACCTTCCGATCCATATCCAATTTGTCTGAAATCCTGAGTCAGAAACTTCTCTACACACTTTCCGATTTGTGCTTCCTTTTATCAGATCGGCTCTATGACTCGACACAGACGTGTTAATTTGTCAATTTTACAATGTAGCATTTTTTCAAATCTTTTTAAAAACACTTTTACTAAAGCCTATGCTTTCATAGGCCTTAAGTCTCTAACTATTTGAATACTGTAAATGCTATAATTCTATACCATTTTAACCGCCTCCGTGATGTAATGGTTAGTTCATTCGCTTTAGACCAGGAGGTCGCGGGTTCGAATCACGGCGGGATCAACTTGTAAGACTCGGTTTAGTTGGTGGTAGGCTATTTTCTAAGCCCGCCTGGCTAGCTACCACCATCTTATCTAAGTCTTGCCGCCAAACATCAGTGTTGACAGAGCGCTGATGTGTTCCGGCTTATAGATAAGATAGCTAGTTCTCTGTAGCGTTGGGGAATCTTGGTCCATCTTCGGCATCATCGTCACTTAACATCAGGTCAGCGAAATGATGCCAAGGGCTTATCAACTGTGGATAAAAAAATTAATACTCTGGTGCCGTAGTGTCCCACAAGTACCGATATTTTTATAAGTATCTAACAAAATATAAAGTACCTATCCACAGTCTGATAGCGTATCGCAGTCTTCGTCAGAAGACATTTTACTTACTTCCGTCTCAAGTCGACGCTGGTGCGTTTGTGAGTGTGACGGTTCGTCGGACGAAGTTTCTCAAATGTTCTATACACCTTCCGATTGAGGATAGTCGGAACGTCCGATCGTCCGATTTTGTAATAATAATAAAAAATAAGGATAGTTGCACAATACATTTATACAATTTCATCCGATAATTCGTATCAGATGGTGTGAATCGCGCTTTCCTTTTAAATTAATTAGTACATAAATGTTCACTATTTTCTATACTATTCAGATTACCGACGGATCAAGCTGAAGTTTGACTGGTAAGGGATTGGGGACAAATCACCACTTATATACTTATAAACTTAATATTTCGTAAACGAGTCATTTATTGAAAAAAATAAGGGTAGGGCTGTGTCTGGGCACACTGCCGTTGTTGATTTAAGGCAGTTCGATTAGCACACTAGCGCCGCCAATAGAAATAAATAATTTACTTAGTTTTATGGACTGCAATCGACATCAATGAGTATTTTGCGCACATACAGGGTACACGATGTTTTTAACTGTTGTTGTATAGCATAACTTTACCTATTAGAAACAAGTTTTGTTTGTCTAATCTAAATTGTCAAAAGTGGTCACTTTTGCAAAAAATAAGTTGTTATTAACATTTACAGATCATCATCATCATATCATATCAGCTCAAATACGTCCCCACCGAGGGGCTCGAGCCTACCCTGAATTAGGGCGATCGGGCCTTAGTCGACCACGCGGGCCCAGTGCGGGTTGGTCGACTTCACACACAACAGGTGTGCAGGTTTTTCACGATGTTTTTCCTTCACTGTAAGAGCGTCTGATAAAAATATGAAATCTAAATTCGAAATGTTATTGGTACGTGGCAGGATTTGGAACACGACCCCCTGAACAGGAGGCGGCGGCGCTAGCCGTTACGCCACCGACGCTCTTTTACAGTAATAAAATAATAATTTAAAAATAGTTTTTGCCTTCCTATATGCGCAAAATACTGAATGATTTCGATTAAAGTCCATAAGAATGAGTGAATTATTTTTTTCTATTGGATAACTAATGAGGTTTACTGCTACCAAGAAATAAGGTTGTTATAAAATTATCCGGGTCCACTGCAAACAGATCTAAGTCGTTATATTCGTTGCATTTCAGTTTTCTGACCTGGCACCCCCGATATGATTTTAAAGACGTTTTACGTCAAAAAATATTCTTTACAAACGCTCAAATTAAAAAAAATATACCTATTCTATGACACCTTACACAATGGGGTATACGTAAATAATTAAAAAACACCCCTACTTTACATGTAGAGGAGGTGCACTATTTTTATACAGAATTTATGCCATATATACTATTTTATAGGCCTCACAGACTTGTTGAAAACCTTAATATTTTTTAGCTTTATAGGTTAAACTTTTAGTAAAACCGATGTGACGGACTGACAGACAGACGGACATGGCGCAACGACAAGGGTTCTCTATTTTAACTACGGAACCGTAATAATGTGAAGAACGAGTGAATGACAATTCATACACGGCCATAGTGATGGGCACACATTCTGCACAACGATTAATGTTGATCGATCAATTAAATTAATAACGAAAAAACATTTTGTGGCACTTCATTGTTTACAGATGACTTGACTTAATATGGTTTATCTTATCTGTGTCGTGTTCTTTGTATACAATAAAAATCTATCTCAATCTGCAAAAGCCATTTTTTCAATATTTCATCAAGTGAGATGCCGCCAATGATTTAACATATACATTAAAAAATGATAGCTAATTATAAACAAAACAAAAGATGTAGTTATGGGATTTTCTCCAACATACTTGGTAAAATAAAAGTACATATTAAATTTAAAAATTTATTAATTTTCATACTTATTATATGTTAAACTACGATTTTTTTTCAATAAAATCAGATATATATTTTTGTACTGAGTCACGAATATTATCATCAAATACGTACTGACAAGAATGAAGTGCTAACTCTGCTATTTGTGAATTGGAGAGCTTGAACGTCTCTGCGCACAAAATGTACTCTTGTGACAACGATGTAGCAAAAACTCCTTTGTCGTCAGTCTATAAAATAAAAATGTAAACTCCTATTTACATAATATTTTAACGACGTACTTAGGTGGGTACTACTTATTTTTATTTGATTATATAACTAAGATTCGGATTTCAACTTACACATATAATAACTGGTACACCGGCATCATACAACTCCTTAAAATGATGCGATTCGTAATCTGGTGTTGACTTAGTATTTACATTACTTGTTAGACAAATTTCTGTAAAGGGAAAAATATCTGAGGACATTCAAAACAATGCATTGTTTTTTATTTGACTTTTTAACCAAGCTTTGTATAATAAAATAGAAGGAAGAACTAAAGAAACTAATATAAGGTAGGTAAGGTTCCAAAAACGACTGCAGAAAAATAATTTCTACAATATCTCCAGAGGAAAATTCTATATCACGTGGGGCACGTTTGAGTATGACATAGTTGCTGTCGTGAGAGTGAGACAGGCATAGTATACGAGAAATTTTCATATAATTTTATTTTCAGTTGCATCTCCGAATCTGTTTGACTTGACTTACTCCACTTTTCCGTTGAGCCATGAGAAACATTACGTTTCTGTGACTACAGACTGAAAGTACGGCAACTCTGCTTGTAAACACCCATGTGCTATACTCTGCTTTTATGCACCCATGATATTAAAAAACGACATGTTTGCCAGCTTTTCTTATCTTTAATTCGTAAGATTTATATTTGTGGTCACAACATTTTTGTCAAATTGATGCGTACAGCGACACTGCAGTCGTGCGTGCTCGGAACCACTGAAGAGAAAGTCAGACAAAAGCTCTTGGTGTTCTGTGCTAGAAACCATGCAAAACTTACCGACAGGTATTTTGTTCTTGCAGAGCAAAGACCAAGTCTTATCATTGCCTCCAAATCTTGGATGTATACAAACACCATGGCCAATTCGTTCTGGTTTGAAGGCAAGCATTTCAGCTATTTCGTCTGGATTAAATACTTCTCCACAGTGTAGGGATACCTAGAAGGTAAAAAAATCTAAATTAATCCAACACTAAAGCACAGTATATATATTAGTACTAAACTAAAGTAACATTACGTATTTTAATTATTTATTGTTACTAAAAACTGTTGCGTCTTGTAAAATTACTTTTAGTCCTGCATTTTCAGCTTTAGATAAGGCTGGTTTAAAATCTTTGAATCGCCCTATGGTAGGATTACCACTAAGTTCAATGCCAACTACCACATCTGGGTGGGCTTTGTTACATTCTATAGCGAGTTCAGCAATGCTGTTAGCTTCCTCTGCAGTAGAATTTCTGTTAATGGATATTATTAGTCGAGCGATAATTTTAAGCTGCTTGGACGAGTTTCTGTAAAGAAATCAAAATTTTACATTACTACATTTTCAATAAAATATTTTAGCTCTAAAGCAAAGTAAAGTAAGGAAGTATTTTTTTAAAATATAGATGTAGTGTTAAAGGGTAGCATACATAACTAGCATAATTTGAACTTAATAATATACATCTTAATTTTAGCTATTTAATTTACACTCTAACTATCCATACATAATTAATTACTTTATTGTGTGAATAATAGTATAAATATATTGTTTCTTAGACATATATTCAGTATCTTTCGGAGTACTTCTCAGCTCAATGTAACAGCACCCATCTTCTTGAAATTCTTGAATCGTAAGAAATGTAGCCAGTTCTAAAGCCTGTGGAGTTGTAGTCAAAGAATGAGCAATATTAAATGCTTGAAAACACCTGTAACCAAAAATAGAGTAGATAAGATGAGGCACTAAGCATAATAATAATACGAAAAATATACGGTCAGTGCGTAAGCAATGATGGTTTTATTTATTTTAGTTGTATCTGGATTTATATCATTCAGATTATTGGTATGAAACTTAAGCACAAATTGTACAAACCATAAGGCAAATAATGATTGTAATGTACCCGTAAAACTCTGGAAACGTGAAAGTTTAAAAAAAATCGTGGAGATTGATCGAGAACGCGTTTGAAAGTTAAGACATGATACTATTAACTATTAATAATATTGAATTGTTTATAATATTTACATTACTTTTGCACTAACTTAATATAATGCAGTTATTAAAATTACACTTTTCTTACTCGGAAAAATTCCTTGTATCTCCTGCCCCAATTTCAAATTCACCTAGAAACGCATTTGTTTTATCTGGAATTTCGGCATCAGCATACCATCTAATTAACTTCATCATAGTTGACCGACTTAAAGAACCATTCAGATGTGCATGTAACTCCTGTTAAGTAAGAAGACAAGTATAAAATTAGTTATTTAATGTTTTAATCTATGTTTAGTGTTCCGTGCTCAACAAGGAACTGTCAAGGTATCGTTGAATAGGTCTTTCGAAACTATTGCGAGTTTTCCGAAATCATTTTTAAATTCACGGAAATATAACTCATAAATAACCCCACTGCTGGGGCCCGGGTTTCTTCTCCTTTATTTTTCATTATTTGTTAGAAATAACACAATATATTATCCCGTCAAAATTTCAAACGGCTAATGTCGGTTGTAAAGATACAGCTCTCTAGAGGTCGGACGGATGGGACCCTTTGGGTACGGAACCTTAAAAAAAATGAAGTCTTACATACCTATAGACAAAATATAAAAAAAAATATTGGTATTAACTATTCTACGTTGAAAAAAAATTAATTGTTGAAATCGATATATCTACACAACACACAAATTGAATTGATTGAATAAATCTCTACACGATTAAAGTTTAGCGCATCACTAACTTACAATTTTTGGTAGCTCCCGGCAAAATTGGCTAAGTTCCATTATTTTCGATAAATTTATACCGAAGCTAAGAAATACTTGTGCTAAATACTTAGTTGTCTAAAATCTCAAAAAATATTATTATTTTCTTCGTAAGATCACAAGTAATACGATTAGGTTTCTAAATAAAAAATATGACATAGAACAAGCAACAAAATAGTGATTTGGTGTCGGTCATTCTCATTCATTTCATTCATTCTTTCTAGTTCTGAAGTTGAACTCTGAACACAATCAGCAGATTATAAACGTTATAGTGTTGTCGTGTTTTATTAGTCGATTACTAATTCGGTTGTATTTTGTTTAAATACTTGATTCGCTTTAAAACAGAAGACGCTTGCTATATGTAATATACCTAACAATGTAATTATCAGTCTGTGGTCAGACAATTACTAAGTAAACAAGTTTTTTTTACTATTTGTAACAATAATTATGATCAAATTAATTATTCAATTTTGTGCAATTAATTTTTTAACAAGCTATAGTGAACACAATATACCTATTGTAATAACTACTTGGAGATTTGTTAATTCTACTGTTAGAGGTTTGTAAAATATTCTTTTGTTTAAATTGTTATAAGCACCTAATTTCAATTCTTTAGTTAAATTTAAGTTTTTTTGCTTGAAAGCATGGGAGGTTTTAAGTCATGGCGGTTCTTCCCTGGATGCTGTAGAGCAGGGTGCTGCTGTCTGTGAAATACAGCAGTGTGATGGCACTGTTGGATATGGAGGCAGCCCCGATGAAAATTCGGAGACAACTTTAGACGCCTTTATTATGGATGGGTAAGTAACCACCTAGCCTAGTATAACAAAGATCGATGTAACAAAAAGTAAGGCATTTTATTTCTTTAAAGGAAAACTATGAACGTTGGTGCAGTTGGTGCTCTAAGAAGAGTCAAGGATGCTATTTCAGTTGCTAGGCACGTTTTGGAAAGGACTAAACACTCTATCCTAGTGGGGGATCAAGCAACGCAGTTCGCTTTGCAAATGGGTTTTAAAGAAGAGACACTTAGTACCGATACTTCTAAGAAAGTTTGGAAGAAGTGGCACAATAAGGACAGTTGTCAACCAAATTTCTGGGTCGTAAGTTATCCATTGTTAATTAAAAATAGGAAATTTTTGACTGCACTTCTCAGTACAATTTAAGCACACGAAATTTTAAAAGCAAAAATACTCATAGTATAACAAAGGTATTGACTTGCACACTAAATTATCCATACTTACAACGCAATTTCTAATATTGATGTACAAGCACAGTATATATATTAGTACTAACGTACAGTATGGACACTCCCTGCCGCTCTCTAAATTCGACCTCACCCCCCCGTCACTCAGATTGGATGTAGATTGGGTACCAAACGTAAAGGACGAGCTACGCAGGCGCGATAAACGTCACTTATATTCACTTTGCGCGCCGCTGTGATTTCGTACACCGGAATAAAAAGCAACTAGTTACCGAACGTAAAGGACGAACTACGCATGCGCGATTAACGTCACTTATATTTATTTTGCGCGCCGCTCACCGCTCGACGCCAATAGGCCGCGGCGTCTCAGCATGCCTCGTATCATGATTGGCTGACCACCAATATTACGACCAAATCTAAGAACAATCAGTTCCTATGAATCTTCATAGTAGCTGTATCTTTTTTTTTTAGAAATGTAGTTCCTTTATGTTTTTCATATGTCAGATGTCAGTTCAAAGAGTAGTATTATATACCAGTGTCAGTTTGTTATTGTGGCTTGTGAGATATTTTGTTCGTGATGATTGTTTGTAATAATTTGATTAGATGGTGTGAAAGTATGAGTTGTATAGAAATATCTAGTGGTGTGATATTATAAAATGTGATCTCGGAATTATAGATTGAGATTGACTATTATTGTAGGTTGCTAAATGAGATTGTTTCACGTACAAAAGCTCCTGTGTTTGAAGAACAAATGAACAATGTTATCCATGTAAGTCATTTAATCATGTAAGATAACTGTTGATTGTTGCTTGCAGCACAGTATATATATCTTGCAGTGTGCATGCAGTAAATAACTAACAAACATTTCGTGACCAATACCGCCGGTGTGATTCAACCCTACCTGCATTCTTGCCTATAGATACGTCAGTTATAATTATGTATATCATTTCTCGCTCGTTTGTATGGAGTGTCCGGGGTGTGGTACAAGTCATGCAATATTAAGTAAGACTGAAGGGATTCTCAACTAGACTAGAGTTGAGCGACCGAAGCGAGTGATAATAGGTTTGTTAGGTTTGATTGATGATTAACTCCTGAGTGGGAGATCTGACAGTTACCAAAAAATGTGGACCCACTTAGTATTTTAGTAACCGATAACTACTCAATAAAACAGTTTTGCTGAATCCATTAAACGGTGTACTTAATTTAATTTATATAGAGTGCTACTATCGAATATTTTGTTTAAAAAAAAGGGATTTATAGTTATAGGTTTAAATACAAGCCATAAAAATTTTATACTTAATGTTACTTTCGTTTTTTTTAAATATAGAGAAGACTTGAGGTGATTTTAGCCCCGTTTTAAATTTCTTTAAAGTACCTACTCAAAAATCTGCGTTTTGCCTTTGTCCACAAGAATAATCGTACCGATATATATTTTTCTTACTTTCTACGTAAGCTTTTGAGTAAATACAAATAACTTACAAACAAACAAATTAGTAAATTTATGTAGTATCAGACGTGGAGGCAATTTATTTGGAAAAAAAACAAAAGCATTATTCGTTACGTGAGTATGTATCAACAATAAAGTTATTGCAAACTCACTTATGCTTAAGTGTCGTTGGACCTTTCTAACTGAATTATTATTATATCAGCTCATATACGTCCCCACCGAGGGGCTCGAGCCTACCCTGAATCAGGGTGATTAGGCCTTAGTCGACCACGCGGGCCACACACAACCTTCGAGTTTCTTCGGAGGCGTGTGCAGGTTTCCTCACGATGTTTTCCTTCACCGTTAAAGCAATCGGTAAGTATATGTACGTAAGTTTTTGAAAAACTCATTGGTACATTGGCCGTCCAGATTTGAACTCGGTACCTCTGGTTAGATGGACCAAGTCGTTACCGGTTGAGCCACCGACGCTTTCTAACTGAATACGCATTAAATATTGTACAGACTAAAATTACATATTTTGGTGTTTTATCTTATCTCAGGACGTCACACCGAACCCGAGACAGTATTGTGGCCCATACAAACCAATAAAATATATTTTGGATGAAGAAGACAAATACGGCGCAGTATTAGTGGATAGGTACAACCACGACACCATAGGAATGGTTGCTATTGATCATACTGGAAATGTTGCAGCTGGAACTTCTACTAATGGGGCTAAGTTTAAAATACCTGGGTAATTTTAACTCCTTATACCTGGCTAGTTTTGACTGTTGGTGGCATTTTTTTTGAACGTTCCCATGCTTCGCAAGGCACGTTAAACCGTTGATGCTGGTTTCTTTCACTAGATGGCAGTCGTCAAGCCATGTCAGATGGTGAGATGATTTATAAGCGACTTGAAAATCTTCTGACAGTCTGATTCGCCACTAACCTTACAACCTCCAATAACCTAAACTTGACGTGTGTGAAATATGTCCTAAATAACCTTTCCGAGTTTTGGTAGAGACTTGTGTCTCAGCAGTAGGAAATTTTATGAGATATTTAACAAGTAGAATTTAAAATAATCATCTCATACACAATTTTATTACACCCTCTGTAACCTGATACTTCTCTGTAGTTATTGATTCTACTCATGTACTCGTAACTTCACAACTTTTGTTCTTAATCTGTTATATATTGAAGTTTATTTGTGGAGTTCAAAACTTTGCGATTCCATGCTTTTTTTCAGATGTATGAGTCTAATCACTAACACTAACCACCTCCGTGGCGTTATGGTTTGGTCCATTAGCTTCACATCAAGAGGGCGCGGGTTCGATTCCCGGCGGATTCTAACTTTGTAAGACTTGGTTTGTTGGTGGAAGGGCATTTTCTAATTCCGCCTGGCTAGCTAACACTATCTTATCTGAAAGTTGCCGCCAAACATCAATGTTAACAACATTGATATGTTCCGGCTTGAAGATAAGAAAGCCAGTTCCCCATTGCGTTGGGGAATCTTGGTAAGCCCGCTTCCATTTTCGGCATCATCGTCATTTACCATTAGCTGAGATGATGCCAAGGGCTTACCATTTATGAATAATAAAAAATCTAGCAACCTTGTTTTGCGTCAATGTTAACACTCAACAATTTAAATAATTTATGACTTTATTGTGTTATGAGTTATTATGATGATGTTAGTTTGTCTTACCACGCACCGGAAAACGTAGTGTTGGCAGGCCTCCCACTCGGTGGGCCGATGACCTGGTGAAGGTCGCGGGAAGCTGCATGATGCGGTTAGCGCTGAAACGGTCGTCCTGGAAACCCTTGGGGGAGGCCTATGTCCAGCAGTGGACGTATTCAGCTGATATGATGGTTAAATACCGTTGATTGTTAGCTTATATAATATGTTTCTGAAGTAATTATAATTAATAAATCGTTTTTTTTCAGAAGAATTGGTGATTCTCCTATTCCGGGGTCAGGCGGGTATGCTGATAACGAAGTTGGCGGAGCAGCCGCCACTGGAGATGGAGATGTTATGCTAAGATTTCTGCCTAGGTAAATACCTAATCAGTGTTTCGCCTTTATCTTACCACTATCAAAGTATATACAGGGTGTAAAATAATTGGTGTAGGACCCGTTAACTACTCGTCATACTGAACAACTTTCCCCAAGGAACCCATAGTCAATTCTCAAAAAATTCAGTATGATGAGTAGAAACCCCAGTTAACGGGACCTACACCAGTTTTGTTACACACTGTATATTAGTACTAACGTACAGTATGGATACTCCCTGCCACTCTCTAGATGCGACCTCACACCCCCGTCACATAGGTTGGTTACAGTTTGGTTATCGAACGAAAAGGATGAGCTACGTTACCGCACCCCGACCGTTGTGATTTCATTCGGGAATTATTAAATACAAATTTAGTAAACTGTTTATTTACTGATGTTTTAGATCACATAATGAAAAAGGCAGTAAAAAAAAGCTTTAACAGATATCTATATAAATTAAAATGAATCCCTATTGCCCTTGGTCACGGCATCACGCGTGAACGGGTGGACCGATTTCGCTAATTCTTTTTTTGTCTAGTTCGTTATTGTTCTTTATTATACTGTGGTTTAGTGTAGTGTAGGGTAGGGTGTGGTAGTGTAGTGTAGGGTAGGGTGTGGTAGTGTAGTGTAGTGTAGGGGTAGGGTAGGGTAGGCTAGTGTAGTGTAGTGTAGGGTAGGGAAGGGTAGGGTAGTGTAGTGTATTGTAAGGTGGTACGAAGTTCGCCGGGTATACTAGTCCTTTGTATAAAAAGCAACACAAAACCAGTTCATTATTTCTTATTTGGTCGTTCACCCCAGTATTACATGACTAAATCTAAGAACAATCAGTTTGTATGAATCTTCATTCTAGCTTGTTGTACATTCTTTTAGAAATGCAGTAAGTATAAATGAAGTTCTCTTTGTAGTTTCGTTCGTTCGGGGGATGTTGTAAACTTTATTTATTTTATAATGTGTATGTTTGAAGAACAATTTTATTAATGTAAGTTAATTATCTACCAAGTAGCCATTGTTGATTGTTACATGCAGTAAATATCTAAAAACCAATGCCGCCGGTGTTTCAGCCCTACTTGCATTCATGCCCATAGATACGTCAGTTTTTTTATATTTATATCATTTCTCGCTCGTTTGTATGAAGTGCCACTATTATATATGTCGTTATAGCCCACTGAATCTAAACATTTGATTCAGTAGACATATTAAAAGCATTTTTGAATTAAGAAGGTACTTTTAATCCACACGCGATGAAAATGGAAAGGAACTTTATCATATTCGTGCACGCGACCACAAATAACCCTGCCGGGTTTCAACGCTCGCGAGTGCATAATTTATAACAAACTTGCTTAAGAGTTTATTTTGTTTTTACAGTTTTCTAGCAGTTGAAGAAATGCGACGGGGAGCCTCACCTTCTGATGCAGCTAAGACTGCAGTGAGCAGAATAGCTACATATTATCCCACCTTTATGGGTGCAGTAGTGTCCCTTCGAAAAGATGGTGCCTACGGAGCTGCATGCCATGGAATAGATAATTTTCCTTTTGTGGTGTATGATAAATCTACCGATCACTACAGAGAAGAATCTGTTAAATGTTAATAGTGATATTAAATAATTCTACTTCAGTTTAAAAATATAATTATAACAATTGTAACAGTTCACTAATTGAGAACTGAGAAGTCTCATTTTGTTTAGATTAAAATCGAGTACTGTTGTGATATATAATTTGATCATTACCCCATCACTACTTAAAATTGTTACTCGTTCGTTTTATCACTAATTCATTCATTCATTAATCGTGCCAGTGCTGCCATTACGAGAAAAAAATCCTTATTTAAGGGAAATGAAGGGTATAGGAATTTCGTGCTTGTTCGGGGAATGGTTTAGTTTGGAAATTTTCGGAAATTTTAAGTACGTTTCAAAGTAATATGGCGTCTAGGCAAGTGATTAGGTTTTTGTGTAAGTTGTCTTCTAAAAGGTTCTTGGAAATGAATAAAATATAATTATATGAGACAATGTTACTTACGATTACGATTAAGATTAAATACATTATCCACTGTTACTGGTCTGATTAAACATCAAGGCCAACTGTGTTAAACGTTAATTCCCCATTTTATTGCGTAAATATATTTTTACTCTTTTTAAAGCTGAATGGGATCTGTCAACGCTCGCGGTAGATACTGGGACTGGGAGCGACGCTAACAGCTTTAATAGTGTATTCATATGTGAATAAAATGGAGATTCACACTGAGCCAAAAATTAATACATATAATTAACTTAGAAACAATATCCGTAGCACATCCTGGACACTTCATACAACGGGCCAGAAATGACATTTCAAAAAACGAATGACGGAACGAACAAAATGGCGGAAAATCCTATACGTTCGACAACCAAACTGTAACCAATCTGTATCAATCTCGGTGACGAGGGGGTGAGGTCGCAATCTAGAGAACGGCAGGGAGTGTCCATACTGTATGATAGTACTAATATTATACTTTGTCCGTAGGCAGGTCTCCCACAAAAACATATACTGAGTTCCCAATCTATATATATATATATATATATATGTATATATAAATGAATTGCTGTTCGTTAGTCTCACTAAAACTCGAGAACGGCTGGACCGATTTGGATAATTTTGGTATTGAATTATTTGTTGAAGTCCAGAGAAGGTTTAAAAGGTGAATAAATATAAAAAATAAAAAATAATTTTGGTTGACTTCACACACAACCTTCGAGTTTTTATACATACACTTAAGTATATTTTTTTGCTGTTCGTTTGTCTCGCTAAAACTCGAGAACGGCTGGACTATTTGTGGAAGTCCAGAGAAGGTTTAAAAGGTGAATAAATATGAAAATGCTCGGAATTAAATAGAAAAAATCGGAAAATAAAAATCAGTTAAAAAATAATTGGTTTTAGGGTAGGGTAGTGTAGTGTAGGTGTGGTGTAGAGTAGGGTAGGGTAGGGTAGGGTAGGGTAGGGTAGGGTTGGGTAGTGTACTGTAGGGTTGGGTAGGGTAGTGTAGTGTAGTGTAGGGTAGTGTACGGTAGGATAGTGTAGAGTAGTATATGTAGGGTAGTGTAGTGTTGGGTAGGATAGTGTAGGGTAGGGTAGTGTAGTGTAGGGTATTGTAGTGTTGGGTAGGGTAGTGTAGGGTAGGGTGGTGTAGGGTAGGCTAGTGCAGTGTAGAGATGGGTAGTGTAGTGTAGTGTAGTGTAGGGTAGGGTAGTGTAGAGTTGGGTAGTGTAGTGTAGGGCAGGGTAGTATAGGGTAGGGTAGGGTAATGTAGTGTAGGTTAGGGCAGTGTAGTGCAGTGTAGGGTGGAACGAAGTTCGCCGGGACAGCTAGTAAATTTAATAAAATAAACTAGCGAGGTTGCAATAATAATAAATTGAACAGCCAGTAGCCACGCTGTGCATACTTTTTCGCGAAGCCATCACCGTATTTTATAGTCGGGCATATATAAATAAAGTTGATTTGTTGATCAAGTCAGACTTTTGGTTCACACTTATTCAGTTAGTTACCAAAGTATAAAATTCAATTCCTAACGTCCTGTTTACATCACGTTTCTCTGATGTTCATTGTAAAAGGAAAAGGTAAAAACGTGTGTGGTGATAATTTTTTCATGCACAATTGGCTAGTAATACAGTTTATAACAAACAAATAAATAATATTTTGGTTTATTCTGTTCTCACTAACCTTTAGCTACGAGTAGATTGTAATTTCTCACCCGTTGTATGAAGTATCCGGGGTGTTTTCAAGGTTACCCAAAGGACGGTGCAGCGAGCTATGCTTGGATTTTCCCAATGTGATCGAATCAGAAATAAGGAGATACGTAGGTAAGCGACATAGCTCACAGAAGTGAGTGGGTACATAGCTGGTAGGACAGATGGCCGTTGGGTTAGTAAAATTCTCGAGTTGTGACTGCGTTCCGGAAGATAGTGGCAAGGCTGGTCTCACTCGATGGATCGACGACTTGTTAAAGATCTGGAAAGCCGCTGGATGCGGGCAAGCACGACAGGACCGATCGTTGTGGAAATCCCTGAGGGAGGTCTTTGCCCAGCTATGGACGTCCGTCGGCTTATAATTATTATATTTTAACCAAATTTAGGATGTAATAAAGTGATAAGCCAGTGGACCTGACGGTATACCAGCTATAGTGCTAAAGAACTGCGCTCCTGAGTTGTCTCCTGTTCTGACACGTCTGTACCGCCTCTCTCTTGAAACGGGTATAGTCCCAAAGTCCTGGAAGCTGGCCAACGTGCAGCCGGTGCCCAAAAAAGGCAGTCGTGCCGATCCCGCAAACTACCGCCCTATAGCAATCACCTCCGTAATCTGTAAGATTATGGAGCGTGTATTGAACACCCGCATTCTGGCATACATAGAAGACAACGACCTCCTTAGCGATCGACAATACGGATTTCGCCGAGGTCGATCTACTGGAGATCTTCTAGTGTATGCTATATGGGGCGAGGCCATCGAGAAGCATGGCGAAGCTCTCGCTGTGTCACTCGACATCTCGAAGGCTTTTGATAGGGTCTGGCACGCTAGCCTTATTGGCAAGCTTCCTTCTTATGGTCTTCATTTGGGATTGTGTAACTGGGTAGCTGATATCCTGAGGGAACGGTCTATTCGAGTGGTCGTTGATGGCTGTTCCTCAGACCTATTGGCGATTGATGCCGAGGTACCTCAGGGATCTGTTCTTTCCGCAACACTATTTCTGCTTCACATAAACGATCTGCTGAAACCCGGTATAATTGGTTATGCAGACGATAGCACGGTTGTAGAAAGATACCTGTCCAGTGCACGAGCTAACAGCGCTGATACGCTGTTTCTGAGAGAGGCCATGATAGAGCGCATTAACCTATCACTTCAGGCAGTGTTTGAATGGGGTGATTCCAACCTCGTGGGGTTTAATGCCTCTAAAACACAGGCGTGTCTTTTTTCCGCCAAAAGGAGTCCATACACCTTGACTCCAACTCTCCGGAATGAACCGATTCAGATATCTGACCACCTGGAACTCCTCGGCGTGGATTTAACACCCAATCTTAACTTCGGTCGTTACATTGAGTCCAAGGCAAAAGTTGCTGCAATGAAGCTGGGCATTCTCTCTAAGGTGAGACGGTACTTCGCACCTGGACAGCTGCTTACCTTGTATCAAGCACAGGTCCGCTCATGTATGGAGTACTGTTCACACTTATGGAATGGATCAGCCCGCTATCAGCTGGATACCTTGGACGCCATCGACCGACGCGCACGGAGACTCATTGGTGCTAGTCAATGACAAACTCCAAAGCCTTGAGCATCGTCACAAAGTCGCCTGTCTATCGGTATTCTATCGATTTCATTTCGGAGAGTGCGCGCAAGAACTTCACGACCTCATTCCCCCTGCTCCATTCCACCGTCGGTCAACGAGACGCAGGGAGGGGTTGCACCCCTTTGTTGTTGATGTTCCACCTTTTCGCACGAATCGTTACGCTTCTTAATTTATTATGCGTACAGCGCAGGAGTGGAACTCCTTGCCTGCGTCATTGTTTCCCGATTCCTATAATTTGGGGATCGTCAAGGCAAGAGTGAATAGGCATTATTTGAGTTTGCGTGTACCATCCTCGACTGCATCATCACTTACCATCAGGTGAGTTGCAGTCAAACGCACTCAAAAATAAAAAAAAGGTATTCAAACACATGGGAATTTAGCATCAGGCCCTGCGTTCCTGACAACACTGGTGTGCCCCACCTCTTTCTGGCCGGCCACCATCGCCATTCGTTCGTTCATCGCCATCGGCCATTTTGTATTCGGCCGTCACAGCGTTCTAGTTCTACGTAAGTTTTATCAATTTGTTAATTTTGGAATAGTTACTGAAGATTAACTTTAACTTGTGGTATTTAAAGGTTTAAACAAACTTTTGATTTCTCCTAGTCCCTCAGTATAATAATTCGATTGACTCCAAATTTTCACATAACCTAACTTCCACGTGGTTATTTATGATGAGAAATAAAAAATCATTTCATTCGTGGTATCTACCATAGTGTTTTCACGGTGATGGCCTTAACGCGTCTGACTTACTCCTATTTAGTTCAATTACGCTCATATTTTTTCATGTTACTGATAAAATGACAATTTCTTTATAGAATGGCGGACGCAGCTCCAGCCGGTGGACGTGGCGGTTTCCGCGGCGGCTTTGGTTCTCGCGGTGGCGACAGAGGTCGTGGTGGCCCGCGTGGCCGTGGTCGTGGACGCGGTCGCGGTCGTGGGCGTGGCAAGGAAGACCAGAAAGAGTGGGTCCCAGTCACCAAGCTAGGCCGTCTAGTGCGTGAAGGAAAGATTGACAAACTCGAAAGCATCTACCTGTTCTCTCTGCCCATTAAAGAGTTTGAGATCATTGACTTCTTCCTTGGCTCTTCTCTCAATGACGAGGTACTCAAAATCATGCCTGTGCAGAAGCAGACCCGTGCCGGTCAGCGCACTCGATTCAAGGCTTTCGTCGCTATCGGTGACAACAACGGGCATATTGGTCTGGGTGTAAAGTGCAGCAAGGAAGTAGCAACTGCCATCCGTGGTGCCATCATCCTCGCTAAGCTTTCTGTATTGCCGGTGCGACGAGGTTACTGGGGTAACAAGATTGGAAAGCCCCACACAGTACCCTGCAAGGTAACTTTTTTTTGTACCTTTACCTTTCAATTTCAAAGTTTTGTTTAGTTTATCTAGTACACCTATGATGAGAACTTGTAACAATTCATTCGTGGTATCCACTTGAGGTATATCCTGTGAAGCTTTGAAGCGTCTGATCCATCTCGGCGCTGAAACCTTATTGTATATATTCAAACAGAATCTATAAATATTTTCTATTGTTATAGGTCACAGGCAAGTGTGGTTCTGTCACTGTGAGGTTGATCCCTGCTCCCCGTGGTACTGGGATTGTGTCTGCTCCAGTCCCTAAGAAGCTTCTTCAGATGGCTGGTGTCCAGGACTGCTACACCTCGGCCCGTGGTTCCACTGGTACTCTTGGCAACTTCGCCAAGGCGACCTATGCGGCCATCGCTAAGACCTACGCCTACCTGACACCTGACTTGTGGAGAGACATCCCATTGACTAAGTCGCCTTACTCTGAATTCAAAGCCTAAAATGATCCCAATTAATTTGAGAATAAAGTTTAGAAACTTACTTGCATCTTTTTATTCAATTACACCTGTAGTTGTAGCAATTTGTGCCAGACCCTGTGACATGCTGTGACCATGAAGATAAGAGACCAGGAATGGAGGGGTGGGGTGGCTAGTGTTTTCATTAAATTTCACTAGATAATAATAGGATAGCACTGGAGCTCTAATCTAGCTGCTGCTTTCTCTAGATCTAGCTCCTTAGTTCCTTCTGACAATATTTCATGTGCGTTAAAACACGGGACCCCCGTTTTCTTTGCAATACCTCAAATTTTAATAAAATTAATGCTTTTATTTTCGCAATCACTTGAAAACTCGACGGGTTAGTTTGGAAGGCCTAACTTCGGATATGAAATGACTACCTAACTCACAAGGTGATAATGTTCGTTGCCGACTCGTATTTAGTCACCAGTATGACAAACAGGATAAAGTAATAATTCAATAAAAAATGCAGTAAGTATTGCAAAGAAAAGTGGGTGCCGCGTTTTAACTCTCGCGAGTTTGATATGTTTCTCTGAAACTGCTGTAACGAATTATATGAAATTTTGTATCTAGGTATTGTTTTACTTTCCAAGTCTATTGAGATACGTGTCATCCCATAAGTCCCGATTTCACACAAAAATATTTTCGAGATTTTTATTCAATATAAAGGTGCATTACACTTTTTGATAATCAATAAAATAGTAATTACATATAGGTAATTTTAGTTTAGTTAAGCTACTCAACAGTAGATGGTGCTACATGCCTAGGAGACTGATCAATAGGCTTACGTTTGAAGCGTTTCTTCTAGGCCAAAACAGATAGAAAAGCCTTGTGGAACTTTAGTGAGGAATAGACATACCAATGTCATGTGGCTGATGTGAAGAGAATCAATATTTTCAGTGCATATTCTCTTCAACAATATTACGACTAAATGTCTTCAGTGCAATGGAAGACTGATTTTATAGATCAGTTTGCTCGAGACCCTTTACTCTCACTGCTAACTTTAAATGGGATTTTTTTTACAGTGGCAATCGGCTTGAGCCTACATTAACTAAAACCAGAGGCACAGCATGAGTGTTCTTTCTAATTGCTGTAATTTATCATTGCTTCAAGGACCTAATGTATGTATGCAGGTAATCTCGCTGCCTATCTTGCCCCACCAGCCAGGATATAGATAGTTGCTTTATGGTATGTGCAGTAGTATCCAGTCGGACTTAGCTAAAAGATACTACAACTTCAAATCGTAGCTGAGCAGTGCGACTGCAAGTACAAGCCTATTCACCTGCCACTGCACAGGGCCGGATTGTACATCTCAAGCCAAACCTACTATGAATTTAAATCACATATAAAAGAACTAGATCCCTGGTTTCATACGAAACAAACTTCAAAAATGTCTGGAAAGGAGAAAGGATAAAAATATTCAAATAGCTACGTTAAACAGAGGGAACTGTGTAACTTACATTTTTTTGCAGACAATGTTTGGACCCTTATGACCATGTGACCATGAATCAAGTTCTTTTAACGAGCTCATAAGCTACGAGCCAAACTAGTAAAACCCTAAATAATTACCCAAAGTATAGGATTTAGGATTAAACAGATACTACATAGTAAATACTCTTTATTCTTTGCAGATACTAAATAAAAACAAGGTATCACGTTTTACGAAAATCATTAACTTCTTTCTCAAATAAGTTCATTGTATGATCACACACTTTTTCTAAGTCTGTGAGACCTCTCTTCAGTATTTCAAGTGCTGGTGTCTCACGAGCCTGTATCCTGAAGTGCATTTTAGATTCTGCTGGATGTGGGACTGTGTATCCACAGAAATCCACATCTGTACTGAAAAGAAAATAATGTGTTTGTGAAAGTGTACCTTATTATAAAAATAATAATGTTCAGGGCCAAATCACACACGATCACGGCCCCAAACTAGGATTCCCTGTACGATGGGAACTAGAGGCTGAATACATACTTATATACATTAAATAGAGGGAACTGCGTAACTGCATAGTCGACTAAGGCCTGATCGCCCTAATTCAGGGTAGGCTCGCTCGAGCCCCTTGGTTGGGATGAATATGAGCTGATATGATTACATTAAATACATACATTGATAGATCACCCTAATTCAGAGTAGGCTCGAGCCCCTCGGTGGGGACGAATATGAGTTGATATGATGATACATTAAATACATACATTGATATTGAAAAACCAAAAAATGCTTGCCCTACATGGGGATCGAACCCACGACCTGTGGTGCAGCAGATAGCAGCGCTGCCATTGGACCAACTGGTCAGTCAACTTGCTAACCAAAAGACAATTTTTACCCGACTGCGCCAGAAGGAGGGTTATGTTTTTCGAGAGTATGTATGTATGTATGTTTGTATGTATGTATAATTGTTTGGCACGCTCTGCAGCCTGAACGGCTGGATGGATTTTGGCTTGAGAGGTGTCGTTAGATTCGTATTTACTGTGAGAGTGACACTGGGTATATCAAAATAAAAAAAAATACAAAATGGCGGGTTTTTCGCGCTAAATTCAAATGTTTGACACGCTCTGCAGCCAGAACGGCTGCAGAATATTATTATATCAACTGATAAGTTAATAATCTGCGTAATCTTAATGTGTGTCATGTGTATATAGGTTACTACACAAACTCATTCAATAATAAAACTAAAAAATGAATAAAATAAAATACGGTAATTTAAAAAACTAAAAAACCCGACTGCGTTTCTGTGTAATATGTAAATGAAAAACCCTAAAACAAGAAAGTCGTCATACCCGATTGCACTTAACTTAAGAAAAATTGTAGCAGTCGGGACCCATTATAGAAAGTCAGCCATGTAGTCAGTATATTGGAGTAATCTGCAATGTAATATAGGTATGTGTTCTCAATTCACTAAGCCTCTATTTCTAGAATGGGTCCCGACTGCTACAATTTTTCTTAAGTTAAGTGCAATCGGTTATGACGACTTTCTTGTTTTAGGGTTTTTCATTTACATATTACACAGAAACGCAGTCGGGTTTTTTAGTTTTTTAAATTACCGTATTTTTAACCAACACATTTTAAAATTTTACTGGTAATTAGGGAAGTAGCTGTTTTGTGGCTACACTATCACAAAGACTTGAAATGAAAGATTTATGACCCCTCTCATAATTAGGCCATGATCATTGCAAGGAGAGGCTTCTCAAGCAGCGGAGGGTTAACCCTGTTAATATGGTTACAGAGAGAGCAATCTCAGGATTTCTTATGTGAGTTATTTGCTTATATCATCATATCAGCAAAAGGATGTCCACTTTGATATAACTGTTTAATAATATTCAGATACTAGTTGATGCCTGTGGCTCCACCCGCATGGACATCGAAGTTGCCTCGTGCGCAAGCCACAGGCAGCTCGCGAGGCTTTTTTTGTTGTAAACCTCTGGCATGTGCACTATAATTCACCAAAGTTTCATCGTAATCAGTCGTTCTCAAGGGAAACAAGGATTCAGGTTGGGGTGTACATAACCGGGCTGCCATACTTAATCCAAAAATAGGTTTGATGATTACATTGTCAAAGTAATCATCAAACTCACCATATGGCAGCCCGATTATGTGCACCCTAATTGGGATTCATTTTAATATTATATTTATTTTAAACAGATATGCGAAAAGTACTCACTATCGGTTGATAATGGTCTTCAAGGCATTGCCAAGCGTGTGGCTCTCATCTTGGAAAACATACGTGCGACATGTCACTCCCGACTCTTCATCACCAGGCAGCTGAATTATGAGTAAGAAAGAAAATATTTAAATAACCTGATTATGTACGGAAAATGCAGGCTTCAGGAAAATGCGGGGCTTTACTCTCGTATGTCGGTTAAGATAATGACTATAAAAATATGCACCCACCTCTGAAATTTTCATGCCTTTCCAAGATTCGTCTTTATAATAGCAGTGTACAGACCGGTAATTAACAAATAAATGAATTAGATTAAATTATAACAGTACATAGTAAAGTAACAAAAAAAAATTAACAACTTTATGATACTGCGGCGGTGCGGCCACAGATTACTATATTAGTCGGCCGCACAGATCTACTAATTCGGTCGGCCGTCCAGAGAATGCTAAAGTGTTGCCGCTCCATTTTTCTAAATTGCGCTAAATAATGTCTAAAAAAGCGCCAGAACAAATAAAGTAATGAATTTTTGGCGCTAGTTGTATTAGTACTAATATATTTACTTTGGTTGTATGGAGAGACTGAACTCGAAGTGCGTTAAAATGTATGAAACGTTGAATTTTTTTGGCGCTAGACTGCTTCGAAAGGGCACTAGTTCTTGCACTAAATGCGCTAAAACGGCAACACTGGAATGCTGATTTGACATAGCTAGTTTGACGTAACTAGTGATGTGCCCATAGACATCCTATCATGTAGATGTATGTAACTTAAATAACGAAATAAAATATCCATTTCCAAAATAGTGTTGTGAAACCCGAGGCTAAAGTGTACTTTGTGGACCGTCGATTTTAGGGGTGGTAATGGGTGAAAAGGTAGAAAATAAGAAAAAATGTGTGGCGGGAAATTTTATGAAATTATTCGTCAATATTAGCCAAATTTGTTGTATTGCGGTTGAATATTTATTATTTCCTTGCAATCGAAGTGAAAAACAGAGTGTAAAACTCAAGCATGAAACCCATTTTAACCTCGACGTGACTATCCACCCTCGCCGTACCGGCTCGGTTTGCTAAGTTAACGTCTCGGGTAAAATTGCTTATTTTATGCTGTTATTGTACAATCTACTATTGTTATTACTTAAACATACATATCACTTTTATGCCTAAAACTTTTTGGTTAGTTGATTGACGCAACAAGAATTAATTGCTTGAAATGTTTTTAACAAATCTATAGGTTACAAATACGTTATCAATAGTTACATGTGGTAACATCACTATTATTAAGAAGAAATGAATGACCATAGATGGTAACCTTTTTACTAACGTTTCATATAATTACAAAATATACATACCGTTGTCCTTAAATGTAAACATAAAACTATATATTTGTTCAGTTACTATTACTAAATAATAATAATAAAAAAGCTATTGCATAGCTTTTATCGCGGGCTTTGAGCGCGGCGACCAAATCAAGAAATTTCGTAACGAAGATAACCTAACACCCCACGAGTTCTAAAAAACTTACAGTGCCATCCATTAGCGATTTGCGGTACTAAAAGGACTTAAAACCCCACGCTCGACCGAATTCTAAAAAACTTACAGTACCATCTATTAGCGATTTGCGGTACTAAAAGGACTTAGTCAATTTTACTGGTGAAACTTTCTTGGTGTTAATTTATTACATAAACATCCCGCGCCCCAAGGACTATATGGTACTGGTAAATACTGCATAAATAAAAAATAAATAAATCATTATAATTGCATAAGTTGATAAAAAATAATATGCAATAGCTTTACCGCGGCAGTCGCCGAGTGCCACACGTTTTTTTTCACGTTCTTGTAAGTGTAGAAACTAAAGATTGATTTGTTTACAATTTCAAAGATTCATCGAATGATACGGGTCAGGCCGTAGATTTTGCCACAAATAGCGCAAAAGTGACTAGAAACTTTTGCTAGTCGGTTGCGCAGAGTGACGCAAAAAGGTAACGCAAAAGAGTGCGCACACTTAACGTGTGATTTTTACTTAAAAGTTAGTAATTATATACAATTAGCAATAGTTCAAAGTAGGTAATATCTGTGAACCAGCACATAGCACAGTGACCGGAAAATTGTTTGAATCGTCGCAGCACTAATTTTAAGGGCATTTTGTATAAGAAAATATTTATATTTGTTCTTAGTGATACTATGAAAGTTGCGACTTTCTATCGTTTAAATCCCTGTTTCTTTGTAATGCTCAAACTTTTCTTGGCTACTAATACTTTCTTGGATAGCTCAGAATAGGTGAAAGGTTTTTAAAATAATATGAATGCTTAATTTTATGGCGTTTTTTTTAAATAAATCCTTTTCTTAATCAAACTTAATGCAAATCTGTTAAATTAAAAACGTACAATAAAGTTCAGATATTTTTTATTGTAGGAAAAAATATTTAAGAAATTCAATTCAATTTTAAATGTATTTTTAGAAATAGGATGTCTAATATGCATATTAATCAAAAGAAATTAATAATCGATTTAAAGTTTATTGTATCAAATTGTAACAAAATATGGGGTAAAATCGATTAATTTTCATTTCTAGTATCTATCCATTAATTACCAGGAGACCTGTATATAAAGTACGTAGCCATAGGTACCTGTATCTTATTTGGTTTAAGCACTTTAGATTTCTGACAGACGCACAGACTGATTTACGTAAGACTACGGCAAACGACTACGACTTACCCAAAGTCGAAAAAAAACACTATTACTTTTTTAACCATTTGAACTTTGCAAACCACACCAATATTAGTTAAAACACCTGCACACCTATATGTATACATACACCTTTATGCGATAGCGCAAAAGAAATGGCGTATTCTCTACGCCATTGGTATCGCAAAAGTGGCGCAATGGAACTTTTGCGCCATCATGGCGTAAGTAAAACAAATCGAAAATAACTCAGCAAATAAGCAGTTCTTTCATGTACATTTAGCACTGAAAGATCACATACGGCATATAGAATCGTGCGCAGTAACAGTTATTGATATAAACTGAAAACTTACCTTGAAATCTCAAAAAATGCACTTCACGAAAAGTGTGACACCTTTTACTTCGAACGATGTTGACATCTGTACTGACAAAAGTATGGCCACCAAGAAGTTTATAGGTAAATCTGGAGGCCACACTCTAAATACCTACTTGAAGCAAAGAAATATGGCCTTGAAGTTTCTCGTTACTGCTCCGTCTCTTTCTAATTAGGAGGTATGAACAAGACGCGTAAAGGTGAAGCTCTTGCTCACACCCGCTAATTGAAAAGAGACGTAGCGGTAAGGAGACATTTCAAGGGCATATTTCTATGCTTCAATTAGGTATTTAGAGTGTGGCCTCCAGTTTTACCTATAAACTTCTTGATGGCCACTAACGCCGTATCAACCATAGATAAAGTTACTTTAGTGTTGCTACTACTCACTACACAAACCTTAGTGTTATTAACCAAAGAATGAACAGATAACAGTCGCGCAAATGAAATAGCGCAAAGGAACGGTTTCACGTACTTTTCAAAAAATGTGTGATACTTAATTTACTTTCCTTGGAAACATGAGACTATATTTAAAACCCGGCTAGCTAACTATCGTTATATAAAGATTAATAAAACAGATACCAAAAATTTTTCAATTTTTTATTTTACTGATGCTCAAATAGCACCCCTACCGAAACGGATTGTGTATTTTCATGAAAATTTTAACATTTTTTGTAGATTAATATATTTTATATATTTCAATGATTGATTTATTTTAAAGATCTTTAGTGGCCGCGGTTCGCCATTTCTTAGGGAATACGATGCAGTAATTAAAAAAATGTATGTATTGTACTTACGAAAAAATGGTGGCGGAAAGTTACGTTACCCAAAATGTTCCAAAATTTACGGCCTGACCCTTACATTCTATCGCTGGCTTGAAGTGTCAAATCAGCATTCTCTGGACGTGCTCTGGACGGCCGCACTATAATAAATAAAAGCTCAACCAAAGAATATAGAAAGAAAGCTCAACAAAGAGGACGCTATAACACAAAAGTAATAATTGTAAAACAAACTTTTTTTTAAAATAATGTATTAACGTCTCTGGATACACAAGCCCTTATGAGCCCTTTTGTATAATTAATCTTCATATCATTAAGTTTTTTGATTTGCAATGCTATAGTGCGGCCGTCAAGAGAATGCTGATTTGACACTTTGAGCCTGCGATAGAATGTAACAATCTATTAATCTTCAAAATTTTAAACATATCAATCTTCAGTTTGTGAGCTTAAAAAACATAAAAAAAACATTTTTTTTACTAAATAATAGTAACAGAACACATATTTAGTTTTATGTTTACATGTCAGGACAACAGAATGTGTATTTTGTATTTTTTTATTATATGAAACGTTAGTGAAATGGTTACGTTGTATGGCCATTTCTATTTAATAGTAGTGATGTTGTCACATGTAACCATAAGGTAACCACTTATAAGTGATAACGTATTTGTAACGTATAGATTTGTAAAAAATATTATGAGTTGCAAAACCCGGTCGCGCCTAGTCGCATTTATTATTTTTTTGTGTAAAAACTAATAGTGAACATAGTGGTTATTAATATAACATCCTCGCAAATACAAGCGTCCGCGAGTGTGTTTTTAATAGGCATAGTTTTCAAATTAAAATTTACAAAGAATTAGAGCTCAAAATTAAAAAAAAAAAACTTTACCCAAAAATGTTACCAATAAAATCATTTTCAGCGAATCTATTACCGTTACTCCAAAAGGACATTTATTTTCAAACGAAAACTTGGTCATGTGAAGCAATAGAACAATATCCAAACGTCTATTTTGCGCGTTACGTTAATTTATAAGATTGCGTAACTTGTGATGTAACCAAGTGTTGCAACGTGATAACGAAATTCACGTGACATTTTCGTTCTAATATCGAAATGCACTAACATGTGTTGACTAGAATATGCTGTTAGTATAAACCTAAAAAGTTGCTGAACATGGTCAGCAAATTAGCATCTAATTCAGTTTCTCCGCGCTCTCAAAATCGTCGCACGCACACTTATAAAACCCTGACAACTATTCAAAACTCTAGCGGTGATGTGACAACATTCAGCCACACCTCTGCAGTCATTTCGTCACGCCAAAGGGCGCGGCTACGCGTAGGTAACGTCAGCGGCCTGTAGGTTCGTTGTACATACCTCTGGCGAATACTATTCTATTATAATTAATCACCCTATTACTTTCGTCAGTAACCGATCTATAAAACCGTAGCTTGATAAATTATTCGTCATGTTTTCAGTAAGTACTTCTTCATGCGGTTTGCTGATAACATTGTTCATGACGCCATTGGCACAATTTTCCACAATCTCTGCGGTTAGCAATAAGTTTCAATTGACTATTTATGGCATTGCCGACATCACCAGTCATACCATGCGTACTTGTATTGAAATACCTAAATGACAACTTACTTGAGTTTTTTAAAATAGATTTTTCCAACACCCTCCATCTAAGTAAACAAAAACGGAGGTACGGAAAAGAAAACTCGATACCGATCATAAAAACTGTTTTCGGAAAGCTTGCCTTTGATATTTACATTTCTTTTTCAATGAGACAGATAACATCGTTTTACAATGATGGATGCCACCATAAAAATATTAATATCATAATACGAATCTGCGATGTATTTAGATGTCTAAATGTTTTTGCTCGGAGTTTCAAGTATCTTCCGTACAAAGAAAACTCGTTAAATATAATAAGACAGTTGTTTTAAATATTATGAAGCAATAAACTGGTACATCAATAAAAGGGAATCTGCTTGCAGTCTCAATACAGTTTACTATATAACTGCTTTATAATACTGTGAGTTATCAAATAGGGTTGAAACGTATACAATAAAAATATTGCTCCCTTAACTTTGGCAGTAGGCCAATTCAATTATACAGGATTTATGTTTGCATATAAGAATAGTAATTGATTGTCAGGTGCATTGAGAGTTGTGTTTATAAAATGCGTAAGGACGCAAAAAAATATATATTCAACACATGTCTGGAAACCGATCCTATTATATGTTATCCGTTTGTTCCTGCGTGCTTATGATGCACGCGAATATCATTGCGGTAAAATCATTGTGATTAGTGTAGCCTACTTACTACTTAAATGGTATTATTTAGGTAGGATGAATTACACACATATGTCGCTTAAAAAAAATTTATGACATAATTAAAGCTTATACATTATAGTTTAATGTTAGTTCTCATTTATTCTATAACACCAGCCTTATACCTATATAAGCACTAACACTAAAATGTCTTATTTTGACGATGGTGCCAACCCTATCTTTTTCGATACACTCAGGGAACAGACATGCGTTTAAAAAGCGAGCAATATTTCCTAACGCGACTTCTGAAAGTAATATTTTCGAGGTCACTGTCTTTAGATTTTTTCCTTCCTGAATCTAACGTGCATATGCTATGCAGCAAGGTCTTGTTAATGAATATGTACTCTTCTTTATCAATTGGTCCAAACAGTTATCTAACACACAGACCGACACCGCTCTTTCGAAGCAATCTATGCTATGGATCATTATTGGACTGACTGCACGCTTTTTGCAATCTGTTCTTATTGTGCCGTAGCCTTGTTCTTTGTTTACTATCTTCAAAAAGTAGATAAACTGAGTAGAGTTGAAAGGGGCGTTGCGATCTGGAAAGTCGTGGTACTGGTAGTGCGTGAGTGTCCTTGATTTCCTTTCCATTGTGTTTCTTAAATATAACACAAGCTGCGTGTAGTATTTATCAGTAATAATCTTCTTCAAAATGAAAAATTCACTCACAAAATACTCGAAGACTTGTGAATTACTAAGCCAATTATAACTTTTTAATTTCTTCTTGTCGAACCTCACAATCACTTTACAACCACTCTCCCATACAAAGCTCCAAAAATTGGAGGAATCAACTTCAGCTACTAGGCTGCTGACTATCATAAACTTTCTTTTCACATGGTATCCATCCACACAATTCGCGGAAAATATGTCGAACCTGGTGCTCATGACGACCGATTGGCGCCTCCTTTTTCTAGGTCTATTTTCCCATAGACCTTCATCCTCGAACGATATGCGGTTGATGAACTCATGCTCACTTTCCATAACATCTTGAAAGTTGGAACGCACTAAAATGATTTTCGGGAATACTAATCTTTGAAGGTCACGTTCACCGTTATTTCTACCTTTCTAACGTAAGCTTATAGAACTACACTGCATATCGTTGTTTCTTACTATGATTGAACGACATCAATTATAAATTATATTGAGTCTATCCATTAGGCCTTAATAGAATGTAATTCAGGTAAATAAAGGATCTGAAACGTAGGTACTGCGAATACGCAAACATAAGTATTGAAGTTGTAGGTAAGTGCGTAAGCACAATACATAGTATTTAAGGGTAAGCTTAAGGTAAAATAAATAAAATACTGATCTATCTATATATATTATAACACTTATCTAGCTATATATTTAGATTCTGTATTTACTGAAATAACGTAAGTTATGCCCTTTCATTACATGATAGAAAATAAATATGTATAACGGCCGTTTAATCGATACCTAATACATCTCGACATGCCGATGCTTTTTATTGCTTCCCTTATCATAAGTTTATGAATTACTTGATCATTTGCTAGTGGCGGCTTAACATAAACAACAACAAACAGACTACGAGATAAGCATTCAGTTTTCCTTACACGCTGTTCTGTTTTTTTTTAACTGACATTCGTAGACAGGCGAAGGTATTTTCTTTCTCTTAAGCTTGAGACCTCGGCTGGCTAATTAGATTAGCGCACTGTGCTAATCCTAATTCAGTTAACTACTATAAAATCTATGTAAGCTACTATTCGCTAGTTGCTGTAAATTAGTTAACATTGTGCAATTGTTTTAATAAACCTAAAAGCCGCAGATACCTAAAAATACTGTTTTTCAGTGGTTAGCAACAATATTGTAACAGTTAGCAACCATGGTATTTTCCATGACGTAAAACCGGGTAGGTCACGTATTCATAGCGAATATAGGATTATAACAATAATTAAGCCACAAAAATAATCTCGTATGCGTCAAGTCATAAGGAAAAAGACTAACTATAAATCGAGGCACAGTAACAGTAATATTACATTAAGTTTCTGTACATACATCAGTAAGTACACTGAACATTAAAATGGGGGCTGAAAATTCGAAAGCGCTGAGCCTGAAAAATTTTATTAAATTAATTAATGACGACAAAGCCACCACAATTTTTTGCAAAGAGCACAACAAAATCATGAAGAAGAAAATCAACGAAACGTGGGGTCCAGCATTGGAAATCGTTAAAAACAACGGATTCGAAGACGCACCGTGTTATGACCACAACCGCGTGGTGATATCAGAAGACGAAAGCTCCGAGGCCTCCTTAAACGCGAGCTATATTAATGGCTTCAAACACCCGAAAAAATATATATGCTCTTCGGCACCCTCAGAGAAGACAACTAGTACCTTCTGGAGGGCCATATGGGATCATCAGAGCGAGCTCATCATCATGCTATGCAAGCCTGTTGAAAATGGAGTGAACCAATGCTACCAGTACTGGAGTCCAGTAGAAGGAACAGCTGTGGAATTTGGAAGGCTTAAGATAGAAACGCTTGAAACTTATTCGCAACGATCGAACTTTCAAATAACACACCTTCATGTGACACACGAAGCTGGAGGCTCCCTGAAAGTTACTCATCTTCTTTTTGACAAATGGCAAGAGCATGATATTTCTGCAGTAGAGTCTGACTTTCTGGATTTGGTAATGACGACAAGGATGTGTGGTCGATGGATGGCCAACCAAGAGTCACCCAGTGGGAGCTGCATGTATCCAAGACGACCAATAGTGATTCATTGCAATAGTGGGTTGAATAAATCAATGGTGTTTTGTGCAGTTGACATCTGTATATCTTCATTTTTAGAAACGGGTAAGGTAAACCTATTTTCCACCGTTTGTAAGCTAAGACGTGAAAGATACAACTGTTTGTCTAACGTTAACCACTATGTATTTTGCTATTCTATTTTGGATCGTTATATTAGGCTATTCCACAGATATTGGTAATTGTTATTGTTAATTTTATAAAATTATCTCTAAGGTATAATAAGTTGCTTTCTGTATGTAATCAGTATTTTTATAATAAAAGTTTTATAATAGTAAATTGAATATCATTGAAGTTTTCTTAGCCTATAAATAGACAGCTTAAAAGTTATGTAGAATATTAACTCAGAATAGTCAAAAATCAACTCTGTTAATATCTTATACATTTCGTAATAGTTAAAAGACAAATTAAACTATTAAATTATTATGAAGACGGACGACAATTCATATGTTTTTATCTATGTGTCGTCATAACCTGAACTCTAGGCGGCGCACGCTACCGGCGGCGCCGCACTGTCTAGTCTAGAACATTAATTTTGGTTTACTTTCCTCATCAAAATACGCTAACTAAACGTGAAAACATTTTTTAACACCGTGTGTAACCGAGTTAACGTGATATATCTTTCCGCTCTGTAAACAGGAACGTGCCCCAGTTTATACACTACTTGTTTGAAATTTCAGAAGTATGTAAAGCTATTATGAATGAGCTTTAAGTTACTTTGGCGTTCATATGCATGTAATAAAAAAAGAAGATTATATGAAGTTTTTTAGAATTTTTAAAGAGTGGAGGATCGGTGGAATTAAATTGCAAAGAATAAGGGTGGGACTTAAGGGTGAGTCCGCAAGTCAAAAATGTCTGGGTCCTCTTTAGGATGAGAAAAGAAGATTATATGAATATTTTTAAGAATTTTTAAAGAGTGGAGGATCGGTGGAATTAAATTGCAAAGAATAAGGGTGGGACTTGGGAGTGAGTCCGCAAGTCAAAAATGTCTGTGTCGTCTTTAGAATGTGAGGAGAGAGCTCACTGAATTTTTTTAGAATTTTTAAAGAGTGGAGGATCGGTGAAATTAAATTTCAAAGAATAAGGGTGGAACTTGGGGGTGAGTCCGCAAGTCAAAAATGTATGGGTCGTCTTAAGGATGAAAAAAAAAGATTTTATGAATATTTTTAAGAATTTGTAAAGAGTGGAGGATCGGTGGAATTAAATCGCAAAGTATAATGATGGGACTTGGGGGTGTGTCCGCAAGTCAAAAATGTCTCGGTCGTCTTAAGGATGAAAAAAAAAGATTATATGAATATTTTTAAGAATTTTTAAAGAGCGTAGGATAGGTGGAATTGAATTTTAAAAATTGAGGGTAGGACTTGGGGGTTAGTCCGCAAGTCAAAAACGGTATTAAAGATTTGGCCGCAATATCGTATGTGATATTTTTGAGTAATATTTTTCATTTTCCCATATTGTTATAAATATAATTGAATATTTTAACTGTAATTATATGCATAAGGGTGGAATATCGAGGGGTGAGTATTATCTGTACCGAAATTGTTATTCCCAATCTCAGAAGTCCCGAGATACCTCACTGCGTCATTTTCTAGGCCAGTCAGCCATTTTAACAATCTAGATAATTTTCTTCGTTATCTAGATAATTTCGTTCAACTGAACGTTCGGAACTACAGGTACATATTCATGCGTCCTCCTTCTATCTAGCCTTCGTGGTTTGAAAAGATTTATTTATAAAAACTTACATTACAAGAGATGAATATCTAAGGGATGGAAACCGAATCGATGATAGATTTCCAGGATAAGGCGCTTTTGTTGGGCAATTTCGGAGTCGATTCTAATTATTTCTTCTTGAACAGCAGAAGAACGGGGTAAGTTCATCATCTGCTCCTTAATTCGTTTTAAACCTTCAATTCTCTGAAGGCGCACTTTTATTTCTGTTTTTGTGAGTGATGTCATGTATTCCATATTTTGCTGTAGAAAGAAACAGGTTCTTGAGTGCATGTTCATAAAAAAACTTCAAGCTGAACTGACGAAAAAATAAAATTAGTATGCTTACATTTTGTGCCATTGTGATTTTTGGAAGGTGTCGATAACAATAGTCACTTGATTTCTTATCAACACACGTCGTTTCTTTGAGAAAATTCGTTTATAACTGGCAGTTGCTGGGTGAAGATAAGATGACTGAACTAGTTATCAAAAATATTCATGACCTAGTTATCGGATATCATCGAAGGGGTCAGAATTGCTTTTTTTCAGGTAATTTTATATTCGACTTATAAAATAGCTGCTTATTAATGATATGGAAAGTAAAACTCAAATAAGTGTTCTTAAACATTTAATAATTAAAAAACTGAGTCACAACAAATGAATATCCATGGGAAAGAAATTACTGCTACTGTAAATCCTAATCAGCGATTGTTTATAACTTTCAATGTCACGGTCGATTTGACTTATCTCATTCCTTCTACTTGCGGAATCCGTCTGCTGAAACAATTTATCCTTTTTTTGGCTCAACACATAGATCCTGTCTCGGAACACTTCTATTTGACGGCGCTGAGCTCCAGTGAGTCGACCAGGTGGAAATGGCTGGAAAAAAAATTAACATTTGTTGAACCAAGAAAAAATAAATCTCTCTGTAGCCTAAATCAAAAATTTCAATTTTACTTCCGAGAAGATGGTGATCAATATATTTACAAACTCGGTATGGATGAAACAGCTAAATCTGTGAAACACTTTTATGAAAAAAAAAGTAGTGTATACTTATACTTCGTATCATTTTGATTTCAATTCACTGGAACGTTTTGCAAAAACAGGACTGAATGCCCAGCAGTGTCTAGACAGACTCAAACTCTGTACGGCTACCGCACGCTATATGCGATACCAAAAATAAGAATTGCATGCCATTATAATGTCGGCTGGGAGCAGCCTTTATCCTGTTACGTGAAGAAGTGGAACGCTTCACGTAATAAATAATCCTTAACTCCCACTCTTTCCTGCTTCACAGTATTAAATAAATGGACGGCGGAGCTCGAAGATTGTCCTAGCTTGGGCGGTGTTCGCGTGTTGTGCCCAATGAGTGACTAGGTTCGATTCCGAGTCAGAGCACAACAACCACAATAAGTAGTACTAATTTCATTGTATTTTCACTCAAAATTCATGAAAATTAGTCATAAAATTATTAAAATTTTTTTTTTTTTAAATGTATTTAATGCTGTGAAGCAGGAAAGAGTGGGAGTTCGCAAATCTTCCTATGAGGGAGAAACTTCCACTTCTGGTCACCTCATGGAAGAAATTTTCACCTTTACTGTTACTTATTGTCAGTATTTTCTTCAATCCATCTGTGAATTTTGATAGCTCCATTTCTCCAAAAGTTTCTGGGTCAATCCGTCTGCGCGTATAAAGTGTACAGCAAGTCACAATGTCGGCTAATGGATAATTCAAAGACCCGTTTGTGTCTCGCACCAATTTAACGATTTACATATTATTATTGTAGCCTGTGTTCGCTTGAGTTTTGTGTTACTGTTAAAGGCTATCACTAGTGATGTGAAATGACCATCATTTAAAGTTTTGATCACAAGACGGTCCGCTGACGGTCTTGTGACTGACGGACCGTCAGACTTTTTTTTGTCACAAATTTCGTCAGTCGCATTTAGCTAGATGAGCTAGATGACAATTTGTGACCGTCACGAGATTTTGGTCACAAATTTTAGCTTGGTCACAAATTTGGTCAGTCACATCTAGCTAGATGATTCCTGAAGGTTTTTTGGAAAAATAATTTTTATTTACTAAGAGTAATTTTTTAACAGCTTTTCAGAAAGAATAATTCGTTATTAGAAAATAAATATTTTAATTTTTATCAGAAATTATTCTTTTTCTCATCAAAATTTTAAAAATTATCCTCATATAAGTCAAAAAATCGGTAGATGTCATATTTCATCGGTACATGCCACATTTCATTTGGTTTTTAACTTCCGTAGGCATTTGAATACTAATTATTTTGTTGATACATACAATTAGATAAATTCTGATTATTTTTCGAATTCGAATAAATTGCTTTAGTGGGCGTCTTTAAACAGTCTTTAAAGAAGATATTTATATGCAACTTGTGTCTATAAATATGCGCAGCCGCAACTAGTATAATTTGCATTTAGACACGCACAACGCTGAGTATAGTTCGGATATGCTATCACATATTCAAGTGTGTATTGCGTCATTTAAGGGGACAATCCACATCAATTTATTGGAAAAATAGTTTGTTTCGCTAAATAAAAAAATAAAAACAATTAAATCTTCGTTCATTGAACTTATACATTGAATGACTAAAACTGTTTAAATCTTTGACTTGCTGATCAATACTTAAATACCTCTTACATATAACTTTACGTTAATGACTGCTCATAGTTTATGAATGTTGATTCAGTTCTCTTATACATAATGCCATTAATATTAACTGGCTGTTATTTGTTCAGTCATTCTGTTCGGTTTTTGAAAAGCTCTTTAGAATATCATAAAAGTATTCTATCAACACCCTCATAATACATTGAATAATCGCAATTTGTTTATTATTTCAATTCAACTAAACAATGAAAGTCTCTTCATAAAATTCCATTCGAAAAAAACTAACTATAACTTGATAATTTCTAGGAATTTGTATGATGATTTATTGGATTTTTTTTAATGCGCATGGAAGAAATATTTACTTATATTTCACCACGTAAGCATTCGAAATAGACTGAAGACATTCAAGTTTTCCTAAATTTAAAGATTAAAATAATTTCTTGTTACGGTCATAAACTGAACAGAGTATTTGTGCAGTGATTCAAACCACAGTCTATCGGGACCAGAAACAAACAACCCTACTACTTCCCGGTTTCCGATTGAGTTGAAATTTTGCATGTATATTTATATCGCATGACAATGTAATATTAAAAGCTTGTACCTGAAAGTTTTCGATTTTTTTTATTTAATTTGATTCCGTTATACTCGAGGGACAAACGCCTAAGGAATGGTACGAAGTGTGGTGGTGCTCTACTTCAAAAAGGGTGAAAATACCCTGCTGAAGAATTTCAACCCATCTCACTTCTGAGCCATGTCCACAAGCTGTGTTCGAGAGTCATTATCATTACGAATCGTTTCGCACACAGATTTGACGACTTCCAGCCTCCCGAACAAGCCGGTTTCCAAAAGACCTTAGTACCATAGACCACATACATACGCTGCGGCAGATTATACAGAAGACCGAAGAGTACAATCAGTAATGCTTAGCGTTCGTGGACTATGAGAAAGCCTTTCGATGGTCTTAGTCGAGCCTCTCAACAAGTAGCTCTTAAAATGAACATGGACAACACGAAAATTATGACAAACGACCGTGTCGCACCTACTACTCTGAAGTTTCAATCACTCGAAATTGTTGCCGAATGTGTGTACCTGGCACAAACAGTCCAGTTAGGTAGGTCTAATTTCAAGAAAGAGATCAATCGTCGAATTCAACTAGGCTAGGCAGCGTTCGAAAAGCTCCGCAATATCTTCACGTCCCGATTACCGCAGTGTCATAAGACCAAGGTCTTTGACAAGTGTGTGTTGCCAGTAATGACATACGGAACTGAAACATGGTCGCCTACTATAAGCCTCACAAGAAGGCTCAAGGTCACCCAAGGGGCAATGGAGCGTGCTTTGCTCGGAGTTTCTCTGCTTGATCGAATCAGAAACGAGGAGATCCGTAGGAGAACCAGTGTAACTGACATAGCTCTCAGAATTGCAAAACTTAAGTGGCAGTAAAGAAATATTCCCCAACGGGCAATAAAGTTCTCTAGTGGCAACCGCGCACTGGAAAATGTAGCGTAGGCAGGCCTCCCTCTCGGTGGACCGATTACCTGGGGAAGGTCGCGGGAAGCCGCTGGATGCGTGTATTGCAGAACCAGTCGTCGTGGAAATCCTTGGGGGAGGCGTATGTCCAGCAGTGGACGTCCTTCGGCTGATATGATAAATATGAAGGGGGTGAAAAAGGGGGACAAAGTTTGTATGGGACAACGTGATTCCTTGGCCAAATCTACTTAAGTTTTGCCTAATAATTCTTTAACGGAATTGATGGAATTCAATTCAATACATTTATTAAAAATGGGTGCAAATTACACTCTTTCTGATAGTCATAAAATAATAATAACAATGTAATTTGTGAATAATCAAGAAATCAACAATAATTAGTTAATAACGTCGAAATTAAATCCTTGATATAAACCAGATTATGTCATTAGAATATGAAAACAATATGACACGAAAAGTTATACTTATAAATCATTGAATGCATTTAACAAGAGTAGTCCAGTTCACACGGACAGCACCCGGTCACGAGTATAACGCGAGAGTCAGCCATCGCTCCCATCAACCATATTAGAGGGAAAGGAACGACCCGGCTCCCGATGCGCCACAAGAAGTGTTTCGTATTTTATTGAAATTCATTAAAAAGGGGTAGAAAGTTATTTTGGGGGTGATTTGCTTCGAAGTTGATATTAAAATCTCAAGAATAAGGTCTTTGACCAGTGTATGTTGCCAGTGATGACTTACGGAACTAAGACATTGTCGCTTACTATGGGCTTCTTATGAAGGCTCAAGCTCATCCAAAGGGCAATGGAGCGTGCTAAGCTCGGAGTTTCTTTGCGTGATCGAATTAGAAGAGAGGATATCCACAGGAGAACCAAAGTAACCGACATAGCTCATAGAATCGCTAAACTGAAGTGGCAGTGGGCAGGGCACATAGGACAGATGACCGTGGGGCTAATAGAATGAGTGTTCGCATGAAGTTTTGATAAGCGAACCTGTCTTTGCTCAACAGTTTCTGCAGCACGAGCAACATGCTGACGATCTCTTGCAGCATCAAGTCGTCGCTTTTTTTTGTCGGGAGTTTCATTCTCCCTAGCGCGACTTTTCCTTAAAGCATCCTTCGTTTTTCTACCTAGGCCCATAGGCACACCGAATAATAGTAGGTACGTCAAAGTCATGATTATAGATTGATATAGCCCAAAACTTATTACTAAAAAAATCTATAACTAAAATAAAATAAATGGAGGACTTAACTATGAACAAACTAGTAATTAGCCCAAGACCTATAGTAGATGGAGTACTTATCTATCACTAAAAAGTGTTAAATAAATAAAAAACAGTTATCAACCCAAAACCACAAGAAAACGAAGTACCTAACACTAAAAACTATGAAACGAAAAAAAACAAAACAAAAATGATAATAATTTTAATTCTTTTTTTAAAAAGGGTACCGCCTTCAAAAAACCGACCCACTGAAAACCACAAAATTAATAGGTATCCATTAATTAGTTTATGGCAGAAATTTGCTTACTTTTGGAATTTTTGTCCGTCTGTCTGTATGTTCGCGCATCACGCAAAAACTACCAGATCGATTTTGATAAATTTTTGTATGGTGGTTCCTTATAGACCGGGTTAACAAATAGGATACTTTTATCCCGGAAAATTCAAGAGTTCCCGTGGGAAAATTCAAAACATCCACGAGGACGAAGCCGCTGGCACAGCCAGTCTTTAATAATTTTAAGAATAATCTTTAACAATATATTTGCCTGACGTCAGTGGACAGGTCCACAGATATTTCCGACGGGTTATTTAAGCCACGACGCAAATGGAAATTTTGTCCCTCAGCAATAAAGTACCTAGATAGGTATTATCTACCGGGACGGTTGGCCCTGGAAAAGCTCTGTATAGAATTTTCTTATCCACGAGTATAGCACGTGTATTTATTAGGCCACCACGTGCCACCACGAGTGACTAACTAAAGTATAAAGATATACAACAGACCCAATCCCTAGAAAATTAATTAAAGGCACATACCCACTGTGCAATAAGGTACGGGAAGGTACTGCGGCAAGGTGTCAACCGCACCGAACCGTTGTAAGGTACAAAGCATCTGGAATGTAGGCACGTAGGAACCCTTTGTCTGCAACGTTCAGCATCATTGTTCTCATAAAGAGAATGGAGATCTTTCGCAGAATAAATTAAGCTCTGCGGCTTGCGAAGGTCGTGAAGTGACGGTTACAGACAGTCTGCCTTTATGTTAATAGGGGCATTTGTCTAACTACGCTCTTAGAGTATAGTGTTACTTTGCACTCTATTTTAATTAAGCTTAAATATTCAGGTAATAGGTATGTACTACACCGAGAAGAATAGATAGGTATCTACTTAGAGGTCTTTACCTATGAAATTGCCGATTGGATAAAAAAGTTTAAAGTTGAAAATTTATATTAAGATCAGTAGTTATTAAAACAAAAATTATTAGACTATTAGAAATTAAATGTTGGTAAACATATGCCTATTGTTTAGATATTTTGAGAGCATGGTGGCTTTAACCAAAAATTTACATTTTTAATTTTTAAGCTTTAGAGTTATCGCAGCAGTTTCTTATTATTGGGGATTAGATTTCGTCACTTTCAGGAAAATTCAATAAAATTAACTAGTCTAAAAAATTGCCCCATCTGACCACTAAGAAAACGCCTTTGTTCCATTCACGCCTCAGGGGATTGGAACATGAAAGACATGCCACTAGTTACTAATAAAAGACCATAAGTAGTGTCACCATAAGGTAAATAATAAAAAAACAATAACTTTTTTATTTCCAATAAAAATTGGCATTGACCTTCAAAAACTGAATCGGCAATTTCATAGGTAAAGATCACAGAACAGGTATTGTTTATTACCTGTTCTGTGGGTAAAGACCTATTATATTCTTGAAAAAGGGAGGCCTTTGTCCAGCAGTGGACGATTTTTGGCTGATATGATGATGATGATGAAAAAGAAAAAAAATACAGATATTTGACAAGGTTAAGGTGTGTGTGTGTTGGTGTGTGTGTGTGTGAGAGTGAGTGAGTGAGTGTGCGTGTGTAAGTGTGTGTGAGTGTGAGAAATAATAAATAAAAATAAACATCTATGATATAATTTGCATGAATTTCTCCGTTTCAGAGTAGTCAAGAGTCAGCAACTAACAATACAACCAATAATACTGATATTTACTCTTATCTGCATAACTTTGAATCCTCAGCAAGCAAATTACTATTAATCATTGCGCAAAACCCACAAAACCACAAAAACCACCGAACTTCTCTGATGATCCATCTAAATGGTTACTGAAAAGCACTGTTTAACTCAACCCGGCACTCGGTTACGGATTTTATGCCATTACCGCGAAAAAGGGAAAACAGGAACGCTGTTTTCATTTGTATTTTCCTTTGAAAGGGCTTAGCTCAGATGGATTGCCAGCATTTCTTTATTCCGCTAGCAGATTCTGATGCATTTTGCATGGAAACGAGTCACTTGATCGGCGTACACTCAGGGCCGGTTTTAGTTATGGCCGTTGTTGTTGACATTTTTGATTTTGGGGTATCGTACTAAAGCAGGAACATGGCGTCTGGGGCAAGCGTCGAAAATGCAGGTATTATAATTCTAGGTAGGTAATCTTTTGATTAATTTTATGTAAAGACGTCTATATTTTTTACTAGCTTTTGCCCGCGGCTTCGCCCACGTGGACATAGATTTTATGACTCTTTTTGAGGGTGAGTGGTGTGCGAGCCGCAATCAGCTCGCAAGCGTGGACATGAGTTTTCTCCAGGTACCTCAGGAACTGTATCGGGCTATTCGGATTAGCAGTCTTTGTCACTTCCCCCCCCCCCCCCAACAAATTCTATACAAAAAATAACTTTAATCCGTTGCTCCGTTGCGACGCCACTGACGTGGTTAGGTTAACCAGTTGTCCCCCGATCCCTCGGGAACTATGTCAGGATATACTTATTAGTAAATTGTATTTTACACCTCATCTCTGTGCTAAAAATCACACCAATCCATTTTTTCGTTACGATTTTAAATAAATTTGCGACCAAAGAGTATTGTTTTAGTTTCCTCAGGAACTGCATCGGGCTATGATAATTTCCACAGATAAAAGGTTGACTATTCAAGACTGGTAGAGGTGTTGAAGTGTGAATAGGTAACAAACAAACAAACACATTTTCACATTTATAATATTAAGTAAGGATTTCTAAATCTTAAATAAAATATAGAGCGTCGGTGGCAAAACGGTTAGGACCACTACCTCCTGTCCGGAAGGCCGTGGTTCGAATCTGCCACTTACCAATAAATAAATAAAATAAATATAAATAAATATTCTGGGACAAATCACACATCGTCATCTGGCCCCAAAGTAGGATTCCCTGTGTTATGGGTTACCAGAGACTGATATACATACTTATATACGTTTAAATACATACATATATAGATATAATTTAACACCCAGACACAGAGCAAACAAATTTTCTCATCACACAAATGCTTGCCCTGGGTGGGGATCGAACCTACGACTCTCGGATCAGTAGTCAAGGGCACTAACCACTGAGCCACAGAGTCACTTACCAATATCTATACGAATATCGATTTTATACTGGAATGTACGTTTATCCGACGCTCTTACGGTGGGAAAAACATCGTGAGGAAACCTGCACACGCCTGCGAAGAAATTCGAAGCTTATGTGTGAAGTCAATCAACCCGCAATGGGCCCACGTGATCGTCTAAGGCCAGATCGCCCTAACTCAGGGCAGGTCGAGCCCCTTGGTGGGTACGTATATAAACTGATATGATGAAATAACACATTACCTATATTATCAAAAAACTAATTCAAATCGTTATAGGTATCAATCTAGTAATAAAATTTCCTAACAATATTATTATGGGTCAAATCCTCGAGTCGTACGTATAAGACGCACTTCTCGTTGCCGCGCTGGATAGCAATAGACAACCTTAGCAGCAGGTAGAACCTCACGTCACATCTCCTCTCTCGAAGGCGAAGGCCAATCTCCTTTGTGAAGGCAAAGCCCTCTGAGGGTTCAGCAGCCGGTTGTCTCACAGACCAGCGGCACAAATTAGTAATTTGCCTCCAAGACAGAGTACTTATTATGCTTCTTTCTCGCCGCAAATTCAGCAGCAGTGCCGTACGGCTGAGGAGTGAGGCAGAAAAAGTGGCTTCCCAAAGCAGACACGTTCCTCTCTGCCATAGCACCTGTTTAAAACCTCCGGCCTTTTGCCATCAGATCGACTAAAGCCCGGCCGGCGGCTGCATCAAAGATGGAATATTCCATCTGGCCGAGACCAGTGCCCTCCGAGTGAGGTCATTAAGGAATTAGTGACGTGGGAATCTTCACAAACACGACTGCAACTTAGTGAGTGATGGACAGTTGCCTCCACCGTGGACCCGCAAATACATTGATGAGGTTCACAGATATTGATATTGCAGGCGGAGAGCAACTGCCACACGCAAATACTCGCCGTCAGAAGAGTTCCCATATCTGTGCCTCCTGTTAAAAGATGCTAAACTCAATTTATGTGTTTTTATTTTTTTACATGATTGGAATCTGTAAAAAAATACCTCTCTGTTCGTCTATGAAACACATCGCTACGTACCATAGTACCAGAGTTTAAAGTAGCGTATGCTGAAAAATACATAAAAGAAATCCACTCAAAAGTATGAAAAAATATTTTAATGTTTTAATACAACTTAAGCGCGTTTTATTATCCCTGCAGCGCCATCTATTGAAATTCTGCTACTATGATTATAATGTTTGGTATGTGTAGCTAATAAATAGAAAAAAGTACTCTTTTATTATTATTGTAAGTATCGATAGATAATTTCCCACGGGACCTCTTTAGTTTTCCGGGATAAAGGATACCCGACTATACAATGATGGTCAAAACACCCCATCTCAATGTAAAGGTTTCATATTGTTACGTTGAGCCAATCTAAAGATACAATTTTTTGCATTCCTGTAGGAACCCTAATTTTTTTGGGATTCACAATGTCCCAGTTTTAGTTCGCGATAAGGGTATCAACGTGTAAAATTTGATTGTAATAGGTTAAGCCACATTTGCGTGGTGAGCCATTCTATAAATGAATACTTTTGATTTTCCCACGGGAACTCTTGAATTTTCTGGGATAAAAAGTATCCTATATGTTAACCCGGGCTATAAGGAACCACCATACAAAATTTCATCAAAATCGGCCCGGTAGTTTTTGCGTGATGCGCGAACATACAGACAGACAGACAGACAGACAGACAGACAGACAAAAATTCCAAAAGTTGTTGTTTTGGCCTCTGTATCGTTAGTAATGTCCACCACAGTTATTATTTCCCAAAAATATTTCATGTACAGACACGGCCCCGTTACTGTTTTATTATATTATAGATGTAATTTTATATTGTTATAATAGTTGTTAATCTTTTAATCTTCCAATTATCGGCATAAAAATTAAATACAAGTGCATTTTCTAGGGAGTCTGAGAAAATGGGTATTTTTTGCCAAACCCTATTTAGATATAGAAAAACAAATTATTTAAAAACCTAATCAGCACGATCCTTGATCATAAAGTTCTAGCTAATACGTTTAAATACTTAGATAACTGTTGACTATTAAGTAGGTACCCTATTAACTTTTCAAGCGACTTCCAAAAAGGAGAAGGTTCTCAATTCGACTGTATGTTTTTTTATGTGTGTTACCTCAGAACTTTTGACTGGGTGAACCGATTTTCATGATTATTTTTTTATTTGAAAGCTAGTGCTTTCCGTGTAGTCCCATAATTCTTTTTATCAAAATCGGTGTAGTATTTTATTAAAAATTAACAAAAACCATAAATAACAATGCAAAAATGTATAAGTTGAAGTCGGTTTTTTAACGTGTTTAGCGTTTTTATTATTGAAGAAAAGTTTTAATGCATTTGAAATATAATTCGATAAGATTCCGGCTGGTGAAAATGGTGATCTTATCCAGCTATGGAACTAGCCAGTCCAGGCGAACAACGGTTTTCATGCCTACAGAATGTGTGCATTCACTGATTTCGTCTCAGTCGCTCTTTCGGAGGCCAAGAGGTCACTTTTTAGTCGTAAGTAAAGCTCCTGTAATACAATAATTATATGTCTAAAATACTATAAAAAATTCGCATGCTTTCATGATTATTTGACTCATCTTTTTAGATTAATGTATGGATAGGGCTGGTCCATAGCTGTTGTATTGGTCAAAGCTTCTATGTTTTAGTACCCAAAGATAACAAATTAACGTTTTATTAGTACCTTTGATTTGGGTTCAAGCTACGCTAGCACCATTTTAACTTTGGCAGTTTCGATTCTCTTTCCTGTCTGTCGTCCCTTTTATGTCACCCCCTCTAAAACCCCAAAATAAAATAATAAAACAGTTAAAACAATGTTCTGAAAATCTTATAGAAGAACGAAATAAATTATATTAATAAAAAATAATTAAATTGACTTATGTTTTACGGTTTTAGAGAAGGGGTGACATTTACTTTCCTTATAAAGTTGTCCAACCAGCTAGTCTATCAGTGTGATAAGTTCTATTTTTACATACGTAGAGGAAATATTGTTATAGCGAATTTTTTTTTTCAAAATTTTATGTGTTCTACATCATTATACATACCGAAAAACTGAATATCTTAATTCCGTCCGTCCGTGCGTCCGTGCGTCATGTTTGGCTCTAGAGGCTAAAAATTTGGAATTTATGAGTTTCAAAATATTTCATCGAGGGATTATCAAAAGTTTCTTTATTTGATACTACATCAAACCGAAGAGAACTTTATGCTCGAATGAAGTTCTCGAGTGGCGACCGCGCACCGGAAAACGTTGCGTAATTAGGCCTCCCTCTCGGTGGACCGATGACCTGGTGAAGGTCGCGGGAAGCCGCTGAATGCGGGTAGCGCAGAACCGGTCTTCATGGAAATCCTTGGGGGACATGGAGACATCCAGCAGTGGACGTCCGTCGGCTGATATGATGATGATGATCAAACCGAAGAGTAGCTGTCATACAACAAAAACTGAAATGTTTTTTTTCTCAAAAACGGCTTTAACGATTCTGATCAAACTTTGCAAGTCGTATTTGCTTATATTTGTATATTACATAACATACCCATTGGTGTGGGAAAAATCGTGTTTGTATGGTTCTCTTACCAATGAAAATGAAACTCGCTATTTACTTACTATTGGTTGGAACTATTGAATTGTTATGCATTACGAATAAATATTTTTTTTATTTAATTTTTGTATGAAATAAACTATAATAAAAAAATTGTCAAGACAGTTTAGTGCGGGCTGCCGTACAATTTATTTTTTTCCGTTTGTATGGGTTTGTTAGGTAAAGTTGTTCAGTTTAACCCCGAGTATCATATTTGACCAATGATTTAAATTTTTGCCTATTAATCGTGATATTAAAAATATATAATATGTTGTGATGATAGCTTCAAGTGGCTGAGACACATTTACTCGGTGTCTATGTGGGCCCCGTCCGGGGCTCCTTAGAACTGGGTACCTGGATCCAGGGCCTCACTGACCCCTTTTAAACGGCACTACGTACACTCTGGATTCGAGTGGCTTTAATCTGGCCTTTGTCGATGGTAGCCGCCGGCGGCGGCGCGGCGCCAGGATTGGCTTTCAGAGCTTTCAGAGTTCACAAAGGATGTGTCGTTACGCAAATGAAGTACCTAAGTTCCAGGAGCTGGCATAGGAGATTTAAAATTATCTTCTACCTAAGTCAAGTCAACACAAACTAAGTGCTATGCTCGGAGTTTCTCTGCGTGATCGAATCAGAAACGAGGAGATCCGAAGGATAAAAAAAGTAACCGACATAGCTCACAGAATCGCTAAACTGAAGTGGCAGTGGGCAGGGCACATAGCTCGTAGAACAGATGGCCGCTGGGGCACTAAAGTTCTCGAGTTTCCACCGCACACCGGAAAACGTAGCGTAGGCAGGCCTCCCACGCGGTGGACCGACGACCTGATGTCGATCGCGGGAAGCCGATGGATGCGGATTGCGGGCAGCGCAGGACCGTCGTCGTGGAAATCCTTTGTCCAGCAGTGGACGTTTCTCGGCTGATATGATGATGATGAAGTCAAGTCAAGATGCAAATACCTAGTTGACGTGAAAGAAGCTTCTGTAAAATAACATTTTTCCTTTCGAGCAACCGAGAAGCGAGCGTTGAGCGTTAGCGCGTGACGAAGGAGTAAAGAAGGTACTGTGATAGCAAAAGCAATCGAAGTTGAGATTTTGACGGGGATCGATTGTCTTACACTAATAGTCTAAAAAAACAAAAAAAAATATATGTATGTGTGTGTGTGTGTGGGTGTGTGTCTGTGCGTGTGTTTGTGCGTCCGTCCGGTGCTCTAATTCCCGAACTACTGGACGGATTTGGGTAAAATTTGGCTTAGGGCAATATTATGTTTATATCTATTGCGGTTTTTTACCCCTATCTTGATTTCTATCAATGTAAAAAAAAAAACTTAGTTTTTTACCTAAAATGGCTCAAACTAATTGGATGAAACTCGGTACGTTACTTTATATTTAAATGGCCTACAGAAGAAGGTACCTCCCATACAATACCAGGTTGTTTGTTACTTTTTCTCAAAAATGGCTCTAAAAATTTGAATGAAACTTTGTGAATAATCCTTACTATTTTATAATATTATAAATGTAATATTATTAATGTGAAAATGCGTTTGTTTGTTACGTTTTCACGCTTCAACGCCTTGACGAATCTTAACGAAATTTGGCATGCAGGTAGCCTGTGTCACGAGGAAGGACATAGGCTACTTTTTATTCCGTGAAAATAGCATAGCCCGATGCAGTTCCTGAGGGAACTGAAAATATACTCTTTTTTGATTAATTTCTTTAACATCGCAACGAAACAATGGATTGTGTGATTTTTTGCACAAAAATGGAGGGGGGGGGGGGGAAAATTACATGATTTACTAATAATCATATCCTGACATAGTTCCCGAGGGATCCGAAGAAAATTCATGTCCACGCTCGCGAGCCGCTTGCGGCCCGCGCACCGCGAACCCGCTAAGCCAGTCAAAAAAACTATTTCCACGCGGGCGAAGCCGAAAGCAAACGCTAGTTCGCCTACTGTATTAAGTAGTTAATTAAATGGCTCTAAGTAATTAAGTATTAAGTACTTAATTACTCCAGAAAAAACCTAAGAAAGGTACCTCGCATACAAACTCAGATTATTTGTATTTTTTTCATCAAGTCTGATATACCTAATAACATTCTTATTATGTTTATATTAATCCACTGAGTACGCTAGATACTTATTTAATACTTAAGGTACTCTTTTGAAAAAAATATTAGCTGATAGAGTATGGAGACACGATCAAGTCAAATAATGCCTAATTTGAAATAAAAAAAATAATTGAAAGAGATCCAGTTCTTCAAATTCATCTGAAATTTCTTGCGCTAATGCCCTTTGTAACAGTATGCTTCATGCCTTCGACCAAATATAATAGACTGGCCCTATCCATATAATAATCTCGTACAAAATGAGTCAAATACAACTACAAGCAAAAACACACTCACATCACTGTAATAGCCTACTGAGTCTCGTTAAAATATAATGATAGAGATAGAGAGACGTACTCAAGAAATTGCACGAATGAGCTAATAAATTTCACTCATTTCGACCTTCAACCCATTTGGGGAATACTGATCGACTGAGACTGTAGGCATCAAAGCCGCTTGTCGCGACGTCCGGTCCATAACTTTTATATTGGTCGAAGCTTCATGCAGTAGAAATAGGTATTTTGCAAGTAATTTTCTTATTATTATTTACTATTCTTAAAAAATAAATAAAGGCCAAGTCACTTGTTTTCTTTTATTATAAGCTTTTATTTAACTTGCAATGTATGTATGTATGTTTGTTCGGGTGAAATCTTGCAAGTTAATTTTGACCCACTTCCCGGTTTCCGATTGAGCTGAAATTATGCATGCATATGTATATCGCGTGACAATGCATTATTAAAAGCTTGTACCTAAAAGTTTTTAGGTTCTTCGAAAATTATTCATTTACATTTGGCTCTGTATTTCATCTCACTTCTTTTTATGTCCAAGTAATCTTAATCGAGACTTGATAGGTTTTTATAGAATATTTTTGTTTAAATTTTCATATCTTCTGAACTCTGCAAGATAAAGAAATGAAACATACACGAAAATTTAAGATGAAATTGTTGTCTTTATCCTTAAAATTTTCATTGAATCCGTTGAGTCATTTCGGAGCCTATTACAAGCACCTTCCTGCGGATCTAAGGAATGCCACAAATGACGATTTGTTCTATCTCCGACTAAAAAATCTTTTGTTGGATAATGAATTTTACAATGTTGACGAATTTCTACAAAAGAAATTCTAACCATCATTATGATGGATTTACTATTTTGTTTTGACATCCTATTTTATTTTATTTTGACTTCTTATTTAAATTTGTTTTAACACCTTATTTTTATTGTGACATTGATTTTATGAATTTTGACGATTATGTTACACTTTGACATTTTTAATTTTAATTAATATGTAATTGGTAACATGAAATAAATAATCTAATCTAATCTAATCTATTCAAAACAAACTTTCAGATAAAAAAACTAGAAACAGTAACGGTCACATAAGATAAGTCATCGTATAAATAGCAGTTTTTACATCATCATATCAGCCGAAAAACTTCCACTGTTGGACAAAGGTATCCCCCAAGTATTTCCACGACGACCTGTCCTGCGCTGCCCGCATCCAGCGGCTTCCCGCGATCTTCACCAGGTCGTTGGACCACCGCGTGGGAGGCCTACCTACGCTACGTTTTCCCGTGCGACGCCACTCGAGAACTTTATTGCCCCACCGGCCATCTGTTCTATGAGCTATGTGCCCTGCCCACTGCCACTTCAGTTTTGCGATTCTGTGAGCTATATCGGTTTACTTTGGTTCTCCTGCGGATCTCCTCATTTCTGATTCGTTCGCGTAGGGAAATTCCGAGCATAGCTCGCTCCATTGCCCTTTGGGTAACCTTGAGCCTTCGTATGAGTCCCATAGTAAGCTTTCACATACATTTTGTCATTTATTTAGAAATCACAGACACACACTTCAATTTTATTAATTTGTAGGCACATGTAGGTATAGGCACTTTGGGTCGATAATTTATATTGTTTTGTCATTTAAAGTGACAGACTGTTGGTTCCTTCCCCTCAACTGTGATCTAACATTAGATGGCATGCGGAGTACCACTTGTAATTTTGTCTCTGGCCTTTACGCTATAGAGTTTAATCAAAAAAGTCAGCTTCTAAATGGCACTTTGGGTCGATAATTTATATTGTTTTGTCATATAAAGACTGTTGGTTCCTTCCCCTCAAGTGTCCTCAACTGTGATCTAACATTAGATGGCATGGGGAGTACTACTTGAAATTTTGTCTCTGCCATTAAACTATAGAGTTTATCAAAAGAGTCAGCTTCTAAATGGCACTTTGGGTCGATAATTTATATTGTTTTGACATGTAAAGTGAAAGACTGTTGGTTCCTTCCCTTTAACTGTGATCTAACATTAGATGGCATGGGGAGTACCACTTGAAATTTTGTCGATGGCCATTAAACTATAGAGTTTATCAAAAGATTCAGCTTCTAACTAAATGGATACATTGAAGAGATTAGAAATTTTATATTAAGCTATTTAGAGTTCCAAAGCTTCTCAAATAGCACATTATACTAATAGGTTGCCATTTGCATTTATGCCAAGACGCTCTCGAATGTTCTGGTGTGATGTCTGAAGTTAGAATGTAAATAGAGAGTGTCAACTTCAGTTAAATGGAAGAAGTTTGAAGATGAAATTCATTATCATTGTCAACGAGTTATTTACAAGACCGCGGAGCGCAACAGCTGTTTTAATTAAACCGGGTTTTTTTTGTTACTTTTTAACGGCCACAATAATATAACGGTAAGAAGGGATATAATAAAATGAAATTATCGGAAAATATGATTTTTCTTGCAAATATTGTGAGGGTGTGACTTATTTATACAAGTAGTATTTGTTGTAATTTTTTTACCACTTTAATAACAGGGTGCGCGTGGGCAAGCCGCAAGCGGTTCGCGAGCCTTTTTTAGTTATAAAACTTCCCTGGCGTGAGCATTACAATTCACGACAGTTTTATCGTAATCGGTCCAGCCATTTTCCTGTTTAAACTCTAGATTCTATAGAATCCTTTGCTTATCTCAGAATTCAAACTAACGCCCTCGGAACAAAGCATTAATTTGTCCCCTTGTTACTATAACGATTTTTATGTGAAAACGCAACTTTCTGAGGGATGACGCATAGATAGATAAACTTGGAAAGTATAACGTGATAAAGGACCTCTGGGACCCTCAGATTTTGGAAGAAAGCGGTCCAGTAACTAAAAAGTTCAAAATTGCGACCACTTTTTTGAATTTTTCAATTCTGACAAGACAAATCTAACGACACCTCACATTCCAAAATCCATCTAGCCGTTTAGGCTTCACACTGAGAAAAATTTACATAGTCAGTCTACGTAATTTAAGTAGCAAAACGGTACAGCATGACAGTTGTAGCCGGAACCATGTCGCATACGTAGCTGGTATTAAGTAGGCGGTCCCGTGAAGTTTTTCAGTAACCGGCATTCGTAAATTAATGCTGTGCCGTTTTGCTACGTATATAAGTAGCTGGTATTTATTACCTGTATACCAGCACAGGCTTTATATATGTACTGTACCGGCTCGGGATCCGTAAATAATGGTGTTTACTACGTATATACTGTTACTGCATAGGTCTATACGGGCATAGGCTTCGTAAGCCTGGTATTGCATACGTACAACACTGACACGGTATCCTTAAAACATGGTGTTTACTATGAGCGTAATGTTGCTGCACAAGTACTATACAGGGTTAGGCTCCGAAAAGCATAGAATATCCTACTTATATACTGGTGATGGATGCGTACAATACTGTTACAGGATACGTAAGTCATTGTGGTGCCTACGTATGAAATGTTGCTGCACAGGTTCTATACTGGGCCAGGCTCTGTAAAGCATTGTGTAGCCTACGGAGTAAATGGGGCTGCACTGGTTCTATACTGGGCTAGGCGCCTTACAGCATAGAGTGTCCTATTTATGTAGTTGTCATGAATGCGTACAATACTGGCACGGGATCCGTAAAGCATTGTGTAGCCTATGTATAAAGTGTTGCTGCACAGGTTCAATACTGGACTAGGCTACGTAAGGCATGGAGTGTCCTACGTATGAAATGTTGCTGCACAGGTTCTATATTGGGCTAGGCTCCGTAAAGCATGGAGTGTCCTACTTATGAAATGATGCTGCATAGGTTCTATACTAGGCTACGCTCCGCAAGGCATGAAGTGTCCTACTTATGTACTGGTGATGTTTGCGTACAATACTGGCACGGGATACGTAAAGCATTGTGTAGCCTATATACGAAATGTTGTTGCACTGGTTCTGTACTGGACTAGGCTACGTAAAGCATGAAGTGTCCTACTTATGTACTGGTAATGGATGCGTACAATACTGGCACGCGATCCGTAAAGCATTGTGTAGCCTACGTATGAAATGCTCCTGCACAGGTTCTATACTGTGCTAGGCTTCATAAGTCATGGAGTGTCTTACTTATGTAACGATGATGGATGAATACTATACTGGCACGCGATTAATAAAGTATTGTGTAGCTACGTATGAAATGCTGCTGCAGGCTCTCTAAATACATTTTATCCTGTAAATTCTGCTATGATTTAATTGTGGATTATAAAATTTCCTTATGCCGCAATTAATGAATACTTTACGAATCGCGTGCCAGTATAGTAATCATCCATCATCGTTACATAAGTAGGACACTCCATGACTTATGAAGCCTAGCACAGTATAGTATAATAGCTGTGCAGAACAGTACGTACGTAGTAAACACAATGCTTTAGGGGTACCGTGCTAGTACTGTAGGCATTACATCATACATAAGTAGGGCACTCCATGGTATACGAAGCTTGCCTAGCCCAGTATAATACAGTATACCTGGGCAACAATAAATACGTAATAAACAATGCTTTAAGGATCTCGTGCCTTTACTGAAATCTGCAAAGCATGTTATCTACGTTCCGTCCTGCCAAACTTTAAGGGGTGCTTCCACTTTTGAAACTGAATATTTTTTCCCGAGCAACCTTTAAAGTAGAGGCCAATTTTTTTCTGAAATTGGCAAAGGGTTTCTTGGGAAAAGTTCTGCCGTTTCACGAGTAGAAGCACTCCCTAAAATTTGGCAGGTCAGAAACGGACGCACTGCATATGCAAAATATGTGACAGCACAAAGCACATGCCTTACAGATTACAGTACTTTTACGTACATAACAATAAAATCACACCAAAAAATAACAATATTGTATAACGGAACAAATAATAATTCACATAATATTCTGTTCAGTCATTAAGGAAAATATACATTATTTATGTAAATGTAGAAACACGTTACACCATGCCCTAATGAAAAACATCTTAAAAGACCTATAAGAACCTATGTACAGCAAATAACATAATCGTGTATTTTTGTATTGAAAAGGGTGAAAAATTAGTAATTACACGTGGTTATAACTGGAATCATATTTAATTTAAAAATGTATTAACAATCTGAAATATGTAACATTTTGCATAATTAAGCTAATTTTATTACAATGTTATTATTTTTGTACGTACTTAATAAAAGCAGAGATAATTATAATCCCTAACATATTAGCAAAATTACAAAAAAAACTAGATCAGTAAATAGAGCAGTTTTTGTCATATTTAGTTTTGATGACTGCCTTTCCTTCCGTTTTCTTGCAGGCAAAATGTTTACGATGAGGCCTAGAAGTAGTATTGATACATTGGTGGTCGTCTTCGGGTCTTTTTCTGGAAAAAAAATTAAATAAATTGTCACCTACAATCTTTTTAGTGTTAATTTTTTTAACTGGGACAGTATGCTGAAATCCTTAACCATAAAGATACGAGAAACTGTTTAAAAACCTTTAGGTCTGGTTTGATGGAAACTGTTTTGGCACAGTTAATTTTTCATTTAATTCGGACTCCTTAGCACGAATACGACTCACACTTGGCCTGTTTTTATTACTTGTTGTGTTACTTCAGAATTAGTACTGTAATCACGCTGAGTTTCACGCTTGTATATATGTATTGCCATTTTTAGGATAGTATGGATGTCGCTCTAAATTGTGTGTAAAATATTCTGTATTTGTTAATATATTAATTAGTTACAGATGAAGCTAATAAAAGCGTGTTAAAAATTATAATGCCCTACATAAAGTGATAGCACTGTAAAACTCTCACCAGGCTACAGGTTTCAGGGTCTTCCAATGCAGAGAAATTATTATAGAATTTTGCTATATCGCCTTAATAAATATTATTCAGACATTTTTTCTGCCCACTTCTCTTCTGCTTTACCAATCTTCCAGGGGTGTATGTTCTTTACCCAAGTGAAATTGTCATTGTCTGTGAATAAAAATAAACTCAGTTAATATTACTCATACTGCAAATGAGGACAAGTGAATATCATAAAGCTATACACTACAGGTTGAAATAAATAAATGGAAATGCTAAACATGTTAAAAACTGACTTCAATCGAAAAAACTTGATACAATTGGTTTTTTTTTAGTTTTTTGGAATTTTCTTAAAAAGTACTTAACCAATTGTGATTTGAACCAACCTATAGGCATATCCTGTATCTAATGACTCAACTCACCAGGTATATACTTCGTTTTGATCCTTCTTTTAATAATCTTTGAGAACTTTTGTCTGCATTTTGAATAAAACTGCCATCCATATTTCCCTAAAAATAAACATTACATAAACAAAAAGTTGGCCCTTTGGTTACAGAATGCTATGAACTACTAGTTAACTTTAAGACTGTGCACAAAATTTACTAGGGCACTATGCATGTAGTAAAATATAATTGGGAAGATAGATATATGTTAATTACTAAGCATGTCCCTAAGTAGGGTGAAAAAGTTGAAACTATAGTAACGACTATAATGAGTAAGTCTGTTCAAGAATTGATACATAATCTCTACGGATAATCACTTTTTGAACATTCCAATTGTTATTTAAGTTTATGTTGGCATGAGCTGCTACTCATGAACTGCACATCTTTTGCTCTACAGCGTTTATTTTTTGCAATTTCAGCATGTAGAACAAAAGTTGTACAGACGGACGGGTATAGCGAAACTATAAGAGTTCCTTGTTGACTATGGAACGATGAAAACATAGGTACTCACTATTTTAGTTGTCAGGAGGTTAACACACAGATTCTAGTCTCCTTTCCTGTCAGATCTAGTTATTTCCTGTTCCTGCAGCAAGAAAATCGGATTTCAGGAGCTGAAATTTAACCAAAATACATTAACAGAGGAACTGGAATAAAGATCAGCCACCTATGCTCTTCATTTAGTAAGTGCTTCAGTGTAGGCAGGCCCAGGCTAGCTACTAGGAATGCATCTTTGATGAATCTGCTATTGGATACATTTGTTGGTAGGGTTGGAGTGCAATTGAGAGGTAGCATCGCCATCCTTCAATACCTAATAACCTTTGAAGCAGGACGAATGCCACAATGCATTCATTACGGACAACGCTCAAGCCGGGAAAGACACGCAAGACATTGAAATATGGCAGTGCGGGCAAAAATAGTATAGCACTTTCCTTAAAACAGTTTATTTTTACTTACCACAAAAACTAACTTCTTTTAATCCAGGCCTTACACTTTTATGTAAACGAAAAACTTCCATCTTAATCTTACGATTACGGTACAGTACAGTGAATGTTACTCTTTGCACATTTTGCTCAAAAAAGTGTTGCCTGAACTGGTTTTCATTTTGCCCTAGGCTTGGTCTCAATTTACCCTAGATTCTACACATTATTATATTATATGAAATTTTTTTTATCTTTATTTTAAAAAAATTCTCGTGTCACAGTGTTAGTTGTCATACTTCTCGGAAACGGCTGGACCGATTTCCATGAAATTTTCTGTGTATATTCGATAGGTCTAAGAACAGGTAAAAAAAAATCACTGGGATCTGAGCGGGCGAAGCTGCGGGACACAGGTAGTATCCTATATTATTGTGTTTGATATCAAGATAAAGGCATGTTTTTGAAAAAAAAAATGGAAAATTTAAAGTGGGATTATTCTCATGTAATTGTCTTTAATGGAACAACACTTTCTCATTTTTGAGATTGCTGTTTTCTTTTTTTTTAGTAGAGAAGACATTTACAGGGAAGCTGGGATTGGTATAGGTTATCATTTTCGTGATGACGGTTTGAAGGTCATTGACCTGCGAAGAGAGGAAAAATAATAAGTCTCAAAGACGGTTAACTGTACAAAAAAGCTTTTGAGACAAAAAATGTACGTACTATTTGTTTCTTTTTGAATGAAAATGAAATTGTTACCTGAGGACAATTTTTTAATTTTCCGTCTCAAATATTTTTTTAGCGCATCTACTCGTAAAATATTAGTTGAATTATAAACCTTTGTATGGCGTACCTTACAGGTTCAAGTATAAGTTATGAGACTTTTTGTCAGTTTATTTTTTATCGTAAAAGTAAACATTTTTTTTTATTAATAATTATTGTTGTTAGTTATACCTACACAGACCGCACATTTGATTGTAGCTTCAAAGAAGGCTAGCAAGATTTCATTCACACATCATATCAGCCGAAGGAAGTCCACTGCTGGACATAGGCCTCCCCCAAGTATCTCCACGACGACCGGTTCTGCGCTCCCCGCATCCAGCAGCTCCCCGCGACCTTCACACAAATACTAGACAATAGAAAAATATAAATTCGATTGCAGCGTGTCTGTATAATAGTAACACGTAAAGTTTAAAAAGCATTAAATAAAATATTATTAAGAAATAAAAAAACCTGTTACAAAAACCTCTAAAAAGTAAAAAAAAAATATGTATTGGTCCTATAAGTTCAATTTAAGTAGTAATGTTTTGATCTAAGAGTCATCGCGTAGCAGACTGCTAAGTAAATAAAATAAAAACATAATTCATATGATTTATTTTACCAATACTAATTGCTTTACTTCCCTACTAATTTCTAATAATTTCACAAGTAAGCGGTCCCCCAACGCGACGACACTTGGATCAAAATATTACTATTTATATTAAACTTAAAAGGCTAATGTATATTATTCTTTTAGTTTTTCAAGGTTTTTGTCGAGAGTATTTTTTTAATTTTTAATTATTTTTTTATGGTTTATTAATAGTCCTCTTTGAAAACTTACGTTTAAAGTGAGGGATATCCTTAACGATGTGCAATGCAATGAAACATGTTGACCTAAACGAATCAGCCAAACTTAAAAAAATGGGTGCCTGTACTTATGTACTCTGACGTGCGTACATAAGTACAGGCACCCAATTTGCATGCAATTAAAAACTATTTTTAATGATGATAAAGAAGTATAACTTCTGCAGAAGTTATACTTCTTTATCATCATTTAAAATAGTTTTTAATTGCATGCAAATATTTAATTACAATAAAATAATAAAAGGAGTTGAAAAAGATAGCCAACACAGTCAATAAAGTTCAGTTTCAATTCAATAAACATATCGGTCCAGTAATTAAAAAGTTTAATATGGCGGCCACTTTTTACACTTCCGACAACGGATTAGTGATAAGAGACCTCAGGGACCCCCAGATATCGATTTTGGAAGCAATCGGTCCAGTCACTAAAAAGTTCAAAATGGCGGCCACTTTTTTCAATTCCGGCAACGGATTCGTGATAAGGGACCTCAGGGACCCTCGGATATCGATTTTGGAAGCAATCGGTCCAGTAACTAAAAAGTTCAAAATGGCGGCCACTTTTTCAATACTGACAACGGATTCGTGATAAGGGACCTCTGGGACCCCCAGATATCGATTTTAGAAGCAATCGGTCGAGTAACTAAAAAAAGGGGTCCTCAGGGACCCTCAGATATCGATTTTGGAAGCAATCGGTCCAGTAACTTAAAAATTTAAAAATGGCGGCCACTTTTTCAATTCGGGAAACGGATTCGTGATAAGGGACCTCAGGGACCCCCAGATACCGATTTTAGAAGCAATCGGTCCAGTAACTAAATAGTTCAAAATGGCGGCCACTTTTTTAAATACTGACAACGGATTCGTGATAAGAGACCTCAGGGACCCCCAGTTAGCGATTTTAGAAGCGATCGGTCGAGTAACTAAAAAGTTCAAAATGGCGGCCACTTTTTTCAATTCGGGCAACGGATACGTGATAAGGGACCTCAGGGCCCCTCAGAGATCGATTTTGGAAGCAATCGGTTGAGTAACTAAAAAGTTCAAAATGGCGGCCACTTTTTTCAATTTACAGAATTTCAACGTGTTACTTTTGTGTTACAGTGATGCGCGCGTATCTTAAAATTTCACTCTCATCATTTTTTCATAACGCGCCTAAAGAAGTATAACTTCAAAAACGTAAAAACCGACTTCAAAAAGAAAATCATTTATAATATAAACTCACGAAATTAACCAACAACGAAATCAAAGGTAGGTGCAAATCAACCTAAATTTTTTTGGGGTTGTGTTGGTATCAGCACACAGCTACTTACTTATCTATCAAATGTTTTAGATTCGATGGCTATGCTGGTTCCATAATTTTTGCTCTAAATATAAGGTAATTTACCAGTTGACAACACTCAAGTTTAGAGTACATATATAAGTGAGCCGAATATGTACTATAATGGTCCAAGCTACTTATAAGATGTTGTTGGCTACGTAAAATACGTAGCTTTAAAGTTGTTGAAAGTTTGCTGCTTACAGTAGTAATGCCGTCGGCTACTTAAAGTACGTAGGAAGCCAGTTGTTGTAAATAGACTGCGTGCACAAGCAATATCAGCAGCTTCTAAAAATACGTGGCTAGATATTATCCTTTTACAAGTGAACGGAACATGTGTAAGGGTGTTACATATCTAGTGAGCGAGGAATAGACTCCGTAAAGTACATAGGAAGCCAGCTGCTATAATGAAGCATTCTGCGTGCTAAAGAAATGTCAGCGCCTAGCTATAATAGGTATGTGTTTATTTCCTATTGCAAATAGATTACATAGTTAGGCTGCGTACGTAAATTGTTCTAAGTATGTCTCATCTCTGAAAGATTTAGAGTTAACCGGCTTTTCCCCGCCATAGGTATCATATTTAATTTTAGTTTCCAGAAGTGAGGCAGCTCTATCGGTTATGAAGCTAGCCTTTAATCCAATCAGACCGGGTTCAAACCTCTGTGTAGGCGTGGAATTCTTTTAAGGTTTTTTTTTAAAAAAAGAATATTGTGTTGTTTTCCCACAAAAAATATTTTTTTAGTTCACACGCCTAGAAGACTCCGAGCATCGCTCGGTCGCCCAGGTACCACCATAGTAAAGTATACTTGACAGCTGGCTCATTATTTTCAAGATAAAACACAATTACTACGTATGTGACATCATCCTGCGCATGATTCTCTAATACCATTTGTCCAGCTATACATAAAATTGTAGGCAGCTTACTTAAAATAAAACAGCTATCAACCCCAAGTAAATAGCCAGATTACTTAATAACATCAAGACATCGGCTGCTTATTGTACGCAGGTGGCCACATGCTGTATGTATGTCGCATACTGACCAAGTAGTCTCACTGGGTATAATTTACTGCTGGTAGGCTACTTTCGTTCGTACTATCCCCAGATTCGTTAGTGTCATGATGTAACATACTTACTAAGTATGAGGCATACGTTTTTGTAATACCATTATTGAAAATGGGGTTTCACACTTTCACGTCAGTATGATTTCCCATTGGTAGCGAAGCGCCACAATTATTACGTGTGTTACTAACGTAGTAAGTAGTAAATTGCAAGCACATTACAAAATCGTGTTCTGTAAGGAGCTTTTTTTTCTCAGTGCAGGACGAGCCAAAGAAATAAACATACATACATACATACACATATACGTACGTACGTACACACACACACATATACATCACATACACATTACACACACGTTACACACATTACAGACAAATAACACAGTACACACACACTACACACATTACACACATATTACACACACATTACAGACAAATTACACACATTATAGACGAATTACACACATACACACATTACACACCTTATTTAATAAAAATCAATTACTTAAAATGAAAATACTTCAAAAAACATAGATAAATCAAAAAACGTAACGCGGTCATTCGATCACTAGATTTTACTCCTCATAATTTTTTCATATTTATATGATAATCGACTCTACTTTTCATTTCGACTGTGAGGAAATGTATTATTTATATGATATAAAATATTAATTAGATATCAATAAATTAAGTTTACCTATATCCAACCTCCAACCTTTTCGCAATGGCCGCTTACCACAGCCGACTAGATGGTACCTAATCGAGTTGGTCACGACGTGCATCTAGGTGGCCATGCCGAAAATCAGAGCAGCAGAATAGAGGAATTATTTTAAATTTTAATCTTCTGCAATTGTGAAAAAATAGACCAACTATAAAATGATTTAATATCAACCTATAGATCGTAATAAACACGTCGTTTAATGTTAAGATATATGAAATAATGATCTTATTTTAATGTAATTTAATAATATGAAGTAACACAATTACCTTCGACTCCGTGGCTGGCAATAAAAAAAAATATTTTTCACCCTAGGGATGAAAATACTTTCCACCCTAGGGATGGAAAAGAAATGTTCCACCAGGCCATCTACTCATGAAAATTAAACTTTCCTAACAGGAGAGATGAAATAGTAGATTGTTAATCAAGGGAAGAAAGTGACCCATTTCACTCGAGATATTTCTGGCGCTCGAACGAAGTGAGAGCGCCGATAGTTCGAGGGTGAAATGGGTCATTTCACCCGAGTTAAACACTCTACTTTTCATTTCGACTATGAGGAAATGTATTTATTGTAATTTAATTGTTTATATGATATAAAATATTAATTAGATATCAATAAATAAGTTTTACCTATATCCAACCTCCAACCTTTTCGCAATGGCCGCTTGCCACGGCCGTCTAGATTGAAACTAATCGAGTTGGTCACGACGTGCATCTAGGTGGCCATGCCGAAAATTGAAAAACAAGTGTCATGTTATCATGGCATTATGGTGCGCAGCAGAATAGAGGAATGATTTTAAATTTTAATCTTCTGTAATTGTGAAAAATATAGACCAACTATAAAATGATTTAATATCAATCTGTAGATCGTAATAAACCCGTCGTTTAATGTATAACTGAGTTTAGATATATGAAAACCTCTTAGTTCGACTCCGTGGCTAACAATAAAAAAAAATACTTTCCACCCTAGGGATGACAATACTTTCCACCCTAGGGATGGAAATACTTTCTACCCTAGGGATGGAAAAGCAATGTTCCACCCGGCTATCTACTCATGAAAATTAAACTTTCCGAACAGGAGAGATGAAAATAAATAAACGTACTGTTCATATGCATGACTTGTACTTACTTATTTTCTAATAGAGGTGATAAAAAGTAGTGTGACCACTTCGACCATATTTTAAAGTGACCACCTCGGGAGCAACATTTTTTAAACTCAAGTGACGTACTTTGAATCCCTCGCTGCACTCAGGATTCTACTTTTGAATCCTTTCCTCCACTCCGGATTCAAAAAATACTCTTGCCTTTAAAATTGTTGTTTGCTCCCTAGGTAAACAATCTTCTATTCCGTTGTTATCCGCTTGCATTTTAATCTTTTAAACGGCAAGTTTTCAAAAGAAACAAATTTTCAAGGGTTTTTTGCGAATGGTCTATTGGTCCCTTTGGGAACGTTGTTCAAAAGGGGCATACTAAAATCCTTATCCTTACTTTAATATTATAAATGTGAAAATGTGTTTGTTTGTTTATTTGTTTGTTACCTTTTCACGCTTCAACACCCTGACCAATCCTGATGAAATTTGGCATGCAGGTAGCCTATGTGTCACGGGGAAGGATAAAGGCTACTTTTTATCCCATGAAAGTAGCATAATCCGATGCCGTTCCTGGGGAACTGAAAAAATACTCTTTTTTTGGTTAATTTTTTTAACATCACAACGGAACAATGTATTGTTGTGATTTTTTGCACAGAGATGGTTGAGAGGGTGGGAAGTAACATAATTTACTAATTAGCATATCACGTCATAGTTCCCGAGGGATCTAGAGAAAACTCAAGTCCACTCTCGCGAGCTGGTTGTGGCTCGCGCACCACTCACCCTCAAAGACAGTCATAAATACTATGTCCACGCGGGGAAGCCGCGGGTAAAAGCTAGTATTACCATAAAATTTTGTTCCCAGTTTGTTAGACGGACTTGAGTTAATTTTGTTTTTTCCTGTTGTTCGTCACGAATAATGCGATTAGGTGGGTGCGTATGATAATTGTGTTTTCAGATTGTTTTTTTCCTTGTTAAATAAAAGGTGTGTGCCAGAGATATGCTATATTTAAGGGGAGGTAGATAGGTTACTTGCGTCTAAAAAGTGAAGCAAAAAAAAGATGCCAATTGGCATCTCTTTTCTTAGTAACATTCAGTGCAATAGAAGGGAACTACCTATAACATTGTGTGTGTAAATGGCTTCGATATTTAAATGTTGTTTGTTAGTGCATAACCCATCTATGGTAACAAATCTCTGGTGTGTGCTAACTTAATCGCCTCCGCAACGTAATGGCTCGATTCCTGGCGGAGTCTTACTTTGTAAGACTTGGTTTGGTTGGTGGAAGGGCAATTTCTAAGCCGGTCTGGCTAACTACCACCATCTTATCCAAGTATTGCCGCCAAACATAGCATTTATGTGTTCCGGCTTGAAGATAAGATAGCCAGTACCCCATTGCGATGGGGAATCTTAGTAAGCCCGCTTCCATTTTCGGCATGATCGTAACTTACCATCACGTGAGGTGATGACAACGGCTTATCAATTGTGGAAAAAATTCTAAATATTTGACATTTAAATTTACTTATATTGAATATTTGATTGTAATGAGTCATTTAACTGTTACGTCCAAATCTTGAAGCGGCAGTGTGTTTGCTTATCTGTGAGTAAAATAGACAGGTGTAGTGTAACAAAATTGGTAGAGGACTCGCTAACTCGAGCTTCTGCTCATCTAACTAAACAAATTTACTCAAGTTACCGATTATCAATTAGCCAAAAAAATTTACGTTATCGTCATACAGATCGATCAGCTCTGAAGGTAAACAATTTTGTATGATGATACATTTTTCTTTGATAAATGCCGTGTTCTTTGGGAAAAGTTGTTAAGTAAACCCCATTTACCTAATAGCTCATACACGAGTTTTGTTACACCTTTTGTATTAACTTATGAAATTATAATTTGGAGATAGTTGTTTGCTACAGAATGACCCAGCGGCCGGTGTAGTGGTTGTGGGTATGGATAGAGCTCCTTCCAGCTGTATGGTTCACCCTGGGCCAACGCACTAGAAATGAATTACAATTCGTAAAGGTTCACTTTGTAGACCTTTACGCAAGCGAGGTTGGCCCTGCATGCAAGCGAGGTTGGCCCTGCCGGCAACTAACCCTGACCTATCCGGGAACCTCCTGAGATTTGGGAAAGCTCAGTCATTTTAATAAATAGCTGTTTGTTCTACATATCACGGACAACCCACCATGCAGAACGTGGATGGAGGCTGAACAGACTGCTGCCCACATCCTATTGGATTGCAAGGACCTAGCACAGTACAGGGTCGTGCACATGGGTGACCCCAGGGTCGCCCCAGGAAGTCGTCGGCAACCTGCGAGGCTACTGGACTTTTTGGAGGAGCTGGAATGTCAGTGATGCCGGCCAACCACGCGAAATGGGCGTATCGGTCGCCTGGTTACGGAAACCAGCCAGCCCCTAACCAGAACTACTCGTATAACCGTCCAAAGCAAACATTCGTGTGACGAACAAAGTTTGATAAAGCCTGTGTCAGAGTGTTTGTTATAGTGTGTGCCTGGGTGTTCGTTATAGTCCGAGTTGATTCTGTGTGTGTGATTTGTCGCTTTGGTTTTTAGTCATAGAGAAGAAAAGCAATATAACTTCTTGACAGTGACAGGATAAAAAATGCATATCTCGCTTTCTGCATTACAGACACACACACACACACACACACACACACACACACACACACACACACACACGCACTCACGCACATATAAATATAGATAATCTCCAAACATACGAGTACATAACCACAACGCAACACAGGCTATTATGGGGTGCTGGTGCCTATAGCACGGCTTTGAGCCTATTTTAGGTATCAGTCGATCCAAGTTTTCTTTTTTGTATCAGCCGTATTTTTGCGAAATAAATAAACAGTTGCGAAAACTTTTCATAATTTTCAGAATGACGTGAGCGTTTCAGCGAACTGTACGATAAATGTATTAAACGAGGTGACAACAATGTCCGCAGGCGAACAATGGGAGCGAGGTTTCTGGCTCGTTTATATTGATCTCAGCCGTCAGGCTCTATGGAGACAAATAATGCGCTGTCGCCTCGTGTCAACGCAGTTTTCCCGCTGTTTTGACTTATAAAATTGAGTTTAGATGTTCCTGAAAAATTTCATGTCATTGACGTGTGCCGTCCCGCTATTATCTGCTAAAAATTAAAAGCGAATACAGGCCGACATTTCAATGTCCTTTCACTTTACAGGTTGATAAAAAAGTATTTCTCAAATTTACTATAGTTCACATGGAACTGAGCACCATTAGATAATATTTCATCTATTCGTATAATATTTTACTTTTTATATACATCAATTGGCTGATTGGCGAAAGTACTTTTTTTGGCAAATTTAACGTAGCAATTTATTATACAAATTAATCATAGAAATTTACTATACACATTTAGCATACAAATTTACTATACAAATTCTAGGGAAAATTCGTTTAGTTTTATGAGAATTACAATTTAGCAAAAATATTGTTTACCACCCTGTTTGTGGTGCTGATTGGCGTAGGAGCAAAAGAAGGCATGGTTTCAGATTAATTAACTGCACAAAAGAGCAATTTTTGACAATTAGGTACGTAAATCCGTTAATTTATTTTGGTCGAAGATACCAACCGAGCAAAATGTTAAAATACCTATTTAATATATGTATTAAGTATCTAATATATGTAAATTTTTATTTATAAAAGCGTCGGTGGCTCAGCCGGTAACGACTCGGTCCTCTTAACCAGAGGTACCGGATCAAATCCGGACGGCCAATGTACCAATGAGTTTTTCGAAACTTACGTAGTTACATATACTCACCGATTGCTTTAACGGTGAATGAAAACATCGTGTAGAAACCTGCACACACCTGCGAAGAAACTCGAAGGGTGTGTGTGAAGTTGACCAACCCGCACTGGGCCCGCGTGATCAACTAAGGCCCGATCGCCCTAATTCAGGGTAGGCGCGAGCCCCTCGGTGGGGACGTATATGAGCTGATATGATGATATGTATTATGATTTTTTCTATAGAAAACATAATATAAAAATGTTCAAATATGTAACCTAAATTATAATACTTACCCGAATCTCTGATTTGTATACTCATAAAACAACCATAATCTAAGCACGAATAAAAATAAAGCGTCGCGAACATCGCTGTATTTTATTTTTTTATTTTTTGCAAGCGGACCGTTTGGATTATTACAGCTTTGTAATGGAGATCCGCAGGAGAACTAAAGTAACCGACATAGCTCACAGAATCGCTAAACTGAAGTGGCAGTGGGCAGGGCACATAGCTCGTAGAACAGATGGCCGATGGGGCAGTAAAGTTCTCGAGTGGCGACCGCGCACCGGAAAACGTAGCGTAGGCAGGCCTCCCACGCGGTGGACCGATGACCTGGTGAAGGTCGCGGGAAGCCGATGGATGCGGGCAGCGCAGGACCGGTCGTCGTGGAAATCCTTGGGGGAGGCCTTTGTCCAGCAGTGGACGATTTGTGGCTGATATGATGATGATGATGAATGGAAGTCATAAATAATGAGATTATCTGTGGCAGTAATTTGTCCGATCCAGTGAGGCAAGCTGGGAAAAGACACATAAAAGAGTCTTTAGACACAAGACAGAATATTAAGTATAAGAAAAAGACAGATCAGATAAATTGTACAGCCCCGCTGTACATGCTTTCATGCGTGGCCTTCACCATCTGGTATAAACAAATCAACGAATAAACAATTACGCTTGTATAGCGTAAGCAAACAATAAAAATAAGTTGATTGATTTATAAAGAAAAACGCAAAAGTAAATCATAATAATTGTGTCATGATTTAAATTTTTAGTAGGCAAATTATTTGTTTTGTTGGCAACACTGCCTGTTGGTGATTGATTATTGGATGTCAGAAGACCACTTAATTCCTCACTTGTGATTGGCTGTTTGGTATCGGACGATATTACGTCACTTCCGTACGAGCGGGGAGAGCTTAGGAGCTCGCGGGACAGCCAGTGGATAGTCAGTTCGTGGAGAATACTCGAAGTGAATAGTCGAAGAAATTGTAAATTGTACCAGAATAATTTCAATAAATAGTGATTTATATTCCATCAAGTTCACTGAGTTTTTATTTCTAAAAACTCAGAAGCGGGACACTATCCTCAGCCCATAAAGGTATGTAACTTTTTAAACTGCACAAAAGATATTAGTGCACGTGCTTTACTATTTAGTTATTTTGTCATACCTTCCGTCCGTAATAAAAATCTTTAGTGTTACGTTTTGAATAACTACGTATATCGGATAGCGTTGGCCAAGGCTACTCTTTGGTAACGTATTTCCGGTAAATTTTTGCAATTTTGATCGTAACGACCATTGTCTTGCGATGATAATTGCAATAATTGTATTTTAGTTGTTCGAATTCAAACAGAAAGGGGTAATTATTCGTCATAATCGGATCAGCGTTGATCATGGCTACTCTATTGACTACGTTGTTCTGGTAGGTTTGTGTAAATATCATTGCAAGGACCATTGTTCTTCAATAGTATCTTGCACAAACTTCTAATGGCGGCTAATAACCTACTTATTTAAAATTGATGGCAGGACTATCTTTGCGCAAGGCTACCCTTTGACAAATTTAGTCTGAAAAACGATGTAAATGTTATTGTAAGGGCCACCGTTCTTCAATAGCATCTTGCATTGCTGCTAATTTGAAAAAAAAAATATTGTTTTTAAATTTGAAACTGAGGGTATGACAAATAATTAAGACATTGTGAAATTGGTTATTATAAAATTTTGTTTATGGTCAAGTGTGTTGCTGCTTACCAGGCAGTGTCTTTTAGGCATTTATAAATAGGTATGGCATAGACGAGTTTAGTGACCAGGTGTGTCATACATATTGGACCAAGTGAGTCCTCATATTGACTAGGTTAGTCATACATATCGGACCAGGTGAGTCCTCATATTGATTAAGGAACTAAGCAGGCCATAGATACAGCCTAGTTGATGTCACAGTGACTATGTATGTCACTGGGACGGGCCAAGTGTGCCCATGTGTAAGGCTATGTATGCCATAACCCAGGACTTCCTCAAAGGCGGGTAGTTCCTATTTTATTTATTGCCGGAGGTCTGAATAAAGTGATGTCCAATAATACCATTATACAGTTACCGCGTTTTAGTTTCATTTTTGGTTACATTTTCAGTTTTTTTTTAGTTACATATATGAGTCTCATCAATACGTACTTTTGGTCAAGTTTTTCAAAAATTCAATCAGATTTTTGATATCTCTTACGGTTTTCGAGAAAACCGTAGTTTTTAATTATAATATCATCCCGTCTTTAGTTTCTAATACTGTTTAATTTCTCCGAGGTTATGGATGTTCCTGAGAAAGAATGCCGAGGGCGAACTCGACAGCGTAAGCGAAGGAGGCCTCCCTCGCCGTCGCCTACCTCCAAAACTCGCAGAGACTCGTCGACGACGCCTTGGATTGTAGAAGAGGTTAGCCATAGTAGGTCAGCTACACCGTCGTCAAATTGTGTACCACAAGTTAATAAAGAGGTAGTTAATGGAATTACTGCCGATGAAGTATTGAAGATTTTGTCTTCTTTTCAAAAGACGAAAGGGAAATCTAACCAATTAAATAATAATCACCTCAATAATGTAATACCAGAATTTGACCCAGCTAGCAAGACACAGAATATTGATTGCTGGCTTAGGAAAGTGAACGAATGTACTAGTATCTATGATTGGGACGAGAAGCAGACCATACATTTTGCTCTGCAAAAATTATCTGGCTTAGCCAAGAAGTGGTTTGAGGCGCTGCCATCAGTAGTGTACAGTTGGAACGAATGGCAGATAAAGCTTAAAAAAGCATTTCCTAATGAGCAAAATTATGGTCGACTTCTCGAGGAAATGCTCGCTCGCACTACTCGTAATAACGAAAATTTACGCGAATATTTCTATGATAAGCTCACTCTGCTTAATAGATGCGACATTCAAGGGAAAAGGGCTGTAGATTGTATCGTGCATGGTATCATAGATAAATCAATTAGGAATGGAGCTCAAGCCTTAGATTGTGAGGAACCTGAAGATTTATTAAATTTTCTCAATTCTCAAAGACCTGTGGATATTCCATTTTTCAAAAGAAAAAGTGAAAACGTAATAGGAAGTCGCCCTACGGTAGGCTCTTCATCGACTTCAAACGAGAGTACAGTCACATGTTTCAATTGTCGCTCTAAAGGCCATAGCTTTTATAGGTGTCCAAATCCCATAATAAAATGTCAAAAGTGCAGCAGGGTGGGTCACGATAATTCATCTTGTAAATTAGATCCATTAGCTCTTCGTAACGATAGCAAGCCGACCAAAACTGAAGAAAGGAAAACGTTAACGATTGCTACTCATAATAACTACAATGATAAGTTTTTCAAACGGGCCGTGATTGAGGATCAAAATCTCACTGCTTATGTAGATTTTGGTAGTGAATGTAGTTTAATCCGAGAATCTGATGCTGATAAATTAAAATTAACAAAGATCTTCAATGCATTGCCTGCGATTAAGGGCTTTGGTAACTCCTCAGTGGTCCCCAGCTACAAAAGCCTAATAACCGTGAAAATTGATGAAGTCGAGGCAAATATTGAGGTCCTTGTAGTCAAAGACGAATTCCTTCAAACTTCATTACTGATAGGCCAAGATTTTACAGAATTACCGTCTGTTACCGTTTTAAAGGACAATACAAAATTAATTTTCTATAAGAGTGCTAGCAATTATGTAAATGATCAAGAAGTTAAAACTTTAAAGTTATCAGTCTCTAATATGACCAAGTTACAAAAAATAAACATCATAGAGGTATGTTCGGATGATCCCTTATTCACCGGTGATGTATACGTTGAGGGGCATAGTAGTGGTGAGCCAGGGGGAGAATATCATCTTCATCAAGGTGCTTATTCTCTAACGAACGGCAAAGGTCACTTAGTTCTGACAAACTTAGCAACTAAAGATTTCGTACTAGAACCAAAGACTATATTAGCTAGGGCAATACCGTTTGTCGAGAAAGAAGTTCGCCATGTAAATAGAATTACTAAAGACGTCTCGTCCCTAGAACCTCTTCAAAAATCTGATATTAAAGTTGGCAGTCAAATAAGTAGTGCTGATGTAGACAAGTTGTATGCTCTCTTACAATCGTATCGCGACTGTTTTGCTCTAAATCTCAGTGAGGTAGGTTGTGCTAAAAACGCGGAAATGAAAATTGAACTCACAGATGATAGACCCGTTGTGTATCGTCCATACAGACTGTCGTATTCGGAGAGGGAAGAGGTTCGCAGCATAATAGAAGACTTGATGAAAAATGATATAATACAAGAATCCAATTCAGATTTTGCAAGCCCTATCCTGATGGTTAGGAAAAAGACGGGAGAACAAAGACTTTGTATAGATTTTAGAGCACTAAATAATAAAACAAAAAAAAATTGTTTCCCGTTACCTTTGATTGACGACCAGTTGTCTAACCTGAGTGGAAATCGCTATTTTACGACACTAGATTTAGCATCTGGGTATTACCAGGTCCCTATGTCAGAGGATAGCCGCCGCTATACTGGATTTGTGACGCCAGACGGCCATTATGAATTCAAGAGGATGCCGTTTGGTCTGGCGAATGCTCCGGCGGTTTTTCAAAGACTGATAAACCAAATGCTTGGGTCGAAACGTTTTGAGTCTGCTCTGGCTTACCTAGATGACATACTTGTACCATCAGTAGATTTGGAACAAGGATTTGTTAGGCTAGAGGAAGTCTTGAAACTTTTAAAAGACAACGGTCTCACACTGAAACTGTCAAAATGCAGATTCTTTGATGACACTATAAAATATCTTGGTTACGAAATCTCGGCTGGTGGGATAAGGCCTAATGCGGAAAAAATTTTAGCTGTAAAGGAATTCCCAACCCCTCAAAACGTACACGAAATACGTCAATTCTTGGGTTTAGCAAATTACTTCAGGAGGTTTGTTAGAGGTTATGGTGAAATCGCTAGGCCCCTTAACAACTTGTTGAGGAAAGATGTTCCCTTCCAGTGGACTGAATTGGAATCAGAAGCTTTTAAATGTTTAAAAGACAAACTTATAGAACGCCCTATTTTAGCGTTGTACGATCCCAAACTCGAAACAGAGCTTCACACAGATGCCAGTGCACTGGGTATTGGAGGAATACTTTTGCAGTGGCAAAATAGTCCTCGTGTCATCAAACCCGTCGCTTACTTTAGTAGGCAAACAACTCCCGAGGAACGGCATCTACATTCATATGAGCTGGAAACGTTAGCTATATACTGTTCTCTAAAAAAGTTTAGAGCTTATCTTTTAGGCATCAAATTTAAAGTTGTCACAGACTGCAACGCCCTCCGAACTACTCTTACGAAGCGTGATTTGATATCTCGCATAGCTCGATGGTGGTTGCAGATAAGTGAATTTACGTTTAGCATTGAGTGTAGACCAGGGACACAGATGAGTCACGTAGATGCTTTAAGTCGTAATACAAATCTATCCGAGCCCGTCGAGGAATCAATAACAGTATATAGTATCGAAAAGGATCACTGGTTAATGACATTGCAAATTTCGGACCCAGATATTGCGCGGATCGTGAAAGTTCTTAAACCGGAAAATGACGAGGAATCAAAAGACATAAAAAAGAATTATGTTGTTAAAGATCATAAAGTATACAGAAAGGTCGATGATAAACTATGTCTCGTGGTTCCCCGAAATGCGAGATTTCAAATTTGTAAGGCTAATCACGACGATATAGGGCATTTAGGTGTCGCCAAAACGTGTGAGAAAATTCAAGATTTGTTCTGGTTCCCTAAATTACGTCGATTTGTTAAAAAGTATGTAGCTTCTTGCATAGAGTGTGCCTATAACAAGGATAATATTGGTAAAAAAAAAACAGGCCATTTGTATCCAATCAGAAAAGTAGAGATCCCCTTTCACACCGTCCACATCGATCATCTTGGCCCTTTTGTAAAAAGTAGAAATGGCAGTGCATATATATTGACAATTGTGGACGGGTTCACCAAATATCTGTTTGTAAAGCCTGTAAAGAACACAAAAAGTAAAACAACAGTAAAAGTACTTGAACACATTTTCTACGATTTTGGCTTGCCAGCCAGAATAATATCTGACCGTGGCACTTCTTTCACATCAGCAGCGTTTAGGAAGTTTTGTGATCTTTACGGCATAAAACACATATTGAATGCCGTTGCGTGTCCGAGGGCAAACGGTCAAGCAGAACGGTTCAACCAGACTATTTTAAATGCTATGTCAAAACATAATTACGGGAAGGATGAACGTGACTGGGACACTTGTTTGGGAAAGATACAATGGGGCATAAACAATACTATCAACGCCACTACCCAGAAGACTGCGTCGGAAGCTCTGTTTGGCATGAAATTGCGTGATGCAATTTCGAACAAACTTGACATTGGTTCAGAGTCTATTACTAATAACATTCAAGACATAAGAAAAGAAATTAATGCAAACATTCAAGCAAGTCAGCAAAAACAAAAGGATCGACATGATGCCGAGCGAGCTCCCGCCCCAGTCTTTAAGGAGGGCGATCTTGTAAAAATCACTAGAACAAATTTTTACAATCAAGGGAATAGTACAAAACTTTTATCTAGATTTATCGGACCATACAAGATTATCAAGTCACTCGGTTATGACAGATATAAAATTGCAGATATTCCAGGTTTTAGTAAAAAAAAAAGATTGTTTGAAAGTGTTGTCGCAGCTGACAGAATTAGACCCTGGATAAACATTAACGCTTTAAATCCTGACACAGATAAATCTTCGGACTCTAGCTCTTCCGACAATGATAGCGAAGAAAACATTTCTTTGTCCGAACTGCAAAAACGCTTTCAAATGAATTCAATCTAATATACAAATAAAAATTAGATTTAACCGAATGTCATGATTTGTTAAAAAGGGTGTTCGTAAATATTAGATGTCAATATATAAAGCTTTTATTTGAATACCGATTGTATAAAGGTACGATTCTTCTAAGCTATACATAATTGTAAATGTAAAACTAAATAATACTTGATTTAATTTCTACAATATTGTTTTCATAGTTATTTAGTAATAATTGTTGGTATTAAGCAAATTGTTATTGTAATTGTGTGATATTGTGATAAATATGAATAACTGTCTTTCTGTAATCTAATTTAATCATCCATATAAATATAGACTAACTGACTATCTACTGGACGTGCACCGGGAGGTGCCACTTAAACGGATGGCCGAATGTCATGATTTAAATTTTTAGTAGGCAAATTATTTGTTTTGTTGGCAACACTGCCTGTTGGTGATTGATTATTGGATGTCAGAAGACCACTTAATTCCTCACTTGTGATTGGCTGTTTGGTATCGGACGATATTACGTCACTTCCGTACGAGCGGGGAGAGCTTAGGAGCTCGCGGGACAGCCAGTGGATAGTCAGTTCGTGGAGAATACTCGAAGTGAATAGTCGAAGAAATTGTAAATTGTACCAGAATAATTTCAATAAATAGTGATTTATATTCCATCAAGTTCACTGAGTTTTTATTTCTAAAAATTGTATGGGGGCCTGCCTTTAACGAATTTTGCCAGAACAACAATACTGCCACCTTATAGAACATCAAAAATATTGGTTACTTGAAAAGTTTCATTAAATTCATTAAAGCAATATTTGTGATTTTTTTTATGTTTACACCCGTCTACGAAAAAAGGATAGTCATACATGTATGTATAAATGTAATATATGTTCATCTGTTTTCTCATATTTCATAAACCACTTAACCGATCTTAACAAATGTGGTGTCTATGAATTTTTGCCATCACTCCGCGCGTCGTAGGATGATTAATTTTTTTGATAAAATAAATCGGCCAAGTGCGAGTCGGACTCGCTCACCGAGGGTTCCGTACCACCATATCTCTGGATAAGGAACTTTAAAAATAATAAATCGAAAATGATTCATCATAAAAATAATTAAAAATCTGTTTAAACTTGTGCCAATGAAGCCCTTTCATACGATACCCCACAAGACCGCCGTTCCTTGCATAATTGATTACGTACTTTAAATAAAGACTATATTTTTTTAATGAATTAATTACAAATGTATAGTTTTCAGGTTTTTCCCTATATTTGCAGTATAAGACGGTATTACTTGCCAAATTTCATAGTTCTAGGTCAACGGAAAGTACCCTATGAATTTTGGTTGCTTTGAGAGTGTCGAAATGTACGTTTTTTGCGGTTTAAACGGCTGTATCTTATTTTACGTTCACTGAGAAGTTTGATTGTTTCACAGCTTCGAAGGACTATAGACCGGCGTATATGGTTTTGATTTCAACTCAATACCTTCATACATTCCCGAGATAAAGGGCCTTGACAGACAGACGGACAACAAAGTGATCCTATAAGTGTTCAATTTTTTCTTTTAAGGTACGAAACCCTAAAATCAACATGGCAAATATTACAGGTGAATTAAACAAACCAAAAAATATTTTAAATGTTCATATCATGTTTGGTATTAAAAAAAGAAAGGTCTTGACGAGCACATTCTAAATACTAGGCAGGTCCGATAAAAGTTAGTGAATGGCCTATTATTAATCTCATTGATTTAATTTTATTGTATCTTAAAGGCAAATTTCACTACAAACTCTTTGGAGTAATGTCTGTGACAAAAAAAATGGAAACTGGGGATAAAAACCCCTTACGGAATTTGCCACATATGATACGTAAGATTTAGAGGTTCGGGCCTAAACGGAGTTTTAAGAAAAATATTATGGGGTAAATTAGAATATATGTATTTTATAATTTTTCTAAAAAAGAAGGAACAATATAAGTACTAGAAAAAGATGTGATGTACATTGGATGACCGTGTTGATATAAAACAATAACCTAATATATTTTTGGACAATTTCCTGAAATAAATCTAAAGTGACAATTTTATTTGAATATAAAAAGCTTATTTTATAGAATGCCGGTAGGCAACGATCGTCGCCGTCCCTTTGGTACTTAAATAAGTTACTAAGTTCTAAAATAATTAAATTTCACTTTGGTCTGAATTACCCTATCGTTCTAAAAAACACGTATTAGGTACAAAACATTTTTAAAATTTAAAACAAATAACTAAATCGTTAGAAACCGGAGGCAGGAAATCTTCTATGACGGCAGATACGCTTTGCGAACATAAATAAGAATGCGCTGGGCAGTAATATTGCCTCGTGAGTCGTGACCAATGGCCAGAGAGTCGCTCGGGATAAAAGATAAATTAAGCATTCACTTCCCTTTTGGCAAGCAGCTGGGCGGGCAGTGCAAAGGACTGGCTGGTGGTCAGCACAGCTCCATCCCAGGATCAATCCTTAGTCAGATGAACCTTCGGGGACGTCAAACTCGCAAGGGGAGTGGAAGAACCCTACGGACATATATAGATCTAGTTCGCAGCAGTACCAAAAATACACGCAAAGCGGTTTCCTTATAACTGAATAAAATAGTGGGCCTCAACAAAACATTAATATAAAACCAAAAATTTAAATACACATCACTGTCAAAGAGATCACGGTCAACCTTTATTTTTCCTCTTGTCAAAAAGTAACTAATATTTTCAAATTAAATTTTCATAGACGAACAAAACCAAAAGAGCATTTAATCATGAAACGCAAGAAAGGAGATCGGCTTGAAGCGATACTTTGCGCTTCATGTCACAATGTGGCCTGTGACATTCAGTTATTTTTTTATGAAATTAGAAAAAAAACATGACTGTCACTTGTTATTCGCAACAATGGTGGTAACGCGGGAAGCATTTCGTGCTATGATTTAGGGGAGCGAGGGGGAATTGGCACCTACTAAGGGAAATCGTCAATAAAACTCTTATTTATTTAAATTTATTTTTTTTTAAATTCAGAACATGAACCATACTTATCTGACTACAAAATAATCAAAGCTTCAATGTTTTATAATTAGGCATTTGGCCGATACTACACTTTTTTCCAAAAATAAGAATCGCTCTTATTACCCTCCATGGCGGTAAATGAGAGCCTATATATTAATTCCATATGTTTAATGGGAGCCATTATGTTAAATCAGTCTAAATCACGTAGGCTCTTATTACCCAGCGACCACCATCTTAGATTTAAAACAAAAACTAAATTACACATCAAAATCATCACATTTTAAATGCATAAATATAAAATTAGATAGATCTGGCCATAAGATTAATGTGCTCTAATTGTAATAAACATATTTTTTGATACTTACTTGGGGTATGGAAATTCGTGCATTCTTATAAGCGCGGAGCGAAAAACCAACAATCGTCTCGAGCAACGACATGCGTGGCACTGTCGAGTCCAGCGAGGGGGGCGAACCTAGTCGATGTTATACGAACGCTTCCGAGTGGTCCACAAGTGAATACGAGTTATATTTGTGCCTATATTCACACCGCTCCCATTACCCACCCGCTCTCATTACCCCTCGTTCCCCTAATACGATAATAAACGAGGGCTAACTTACAAGTATTCTCATGAAAATTTAACCAGTGCTTTTTTATTTTTTTTATTTATAATTGGTAAGCCTTTGGCATCATCTCACCTGATGGTAAAGTGACGATGATATACTTCATGATACCGAAGATGGAAGCGGGCTTACCAAGATTCCCTAACGCAATGGAGAACTGGCTATCTTATCTTCAAGCCAGAACACATCAATGTTATTAACACCGATGTTTGGCGGCAAGACTTAGATTTAAGGCAACAAGACTTAGATAAGATGGTGGTAGCTAGCCAGGCGGGCTTAGAAAATGCCCTACCACCAACCAAACGGAGTCTTACAAGTTGACCCCACCGGAAATCGAACCCGCGACCTACTGATGTGAAGCGAATGGACTTACCTTTACGCCACGGAGGCGGCTTTTGGGGCATTATCCCCATCTCTTGCCCTGTTAGTTTGTAACGCGGTAATGCTGTTATTTAACCTTCTTTCTTTCGATCTTTTTCATCTATTTTTCATGCACTGGCTCATAACAATCCATGTGTCACATTTTGAAAACAATGTGTGACACATATGATTCAAAATTCTATCTATCATTCACCATCATAATGTATTTCAGTACTTATAAATAAATTAAAATACCTATACTAAAACTCATTCTCTCTTAAAAAACCCATGTTGGGTAAGTTTCAATGATGTTTTTGCGATGTTACTCGTAATTGACCGAGTGAAATCCTTTTCTAAATCTTGTATATTTCTTTTTAAGTCTTATTTTTCGTCATTAAACATTATCTGTGAGCACATATCGTTTTTAAACCCACGCCCTTACCGTACGTTACGTGCTACAAGTTACTGGTTTCGTGAATTTAAGCGTGGGCGGAGCGACATCAAAGATGACGGCAGTCACTCCAGAAAACGTCATCAGGGTGGAGTGGCTAATCAAGGAATCTCGAAAAATTATCAAGCGAGACATTCAGAACGAGCTGAAGGTTGGATCTCAAGCAGCTTCTACCATTTTGTATGACCATCTTAAAGTTCGGAAGGAGCAAAAAGATAGACGTGTCGATTGGTGCAAAATTATGCTAAATAAATTCGAAAGAGGCAATTCACAACAAGTGACCTTCATTGTGACATCAGACGAATCTTGGATATACAGCTACGAGCCATTTACAAAACAGCAATCGACAGAATGGGCCTTTGAAGAAGATGATTTACTCACTAAAGTACACTAGTCAACTTTGTATAGGATTAAAACCTTCATTCGAAGATATTTGAAAATCTTGAGATTTTTTCATAAACAATGTTATACGAATAAAAGTAGAATTAAATGCCTGGTTTAACAGTTGAATAAAAAAACTTACATATTGATGTATTGACAATTTTTTTTTATTTTTAAGACGAACAAAACAGTACAATATTAAGTTGAGAGTTTAAATAAAAAAAAATCCGATTAGAGCTGGGTTTATTTACGACGTCAGCATCCTTACTTACACATACTTACTTATACATCCTTACTTACTTCATTATAAATGTGAAATGTGTTCGTTTGTTTGTTTGTT